>CM042686.1:591557007-593957007 GCA_023614405.1 Avena insularis | reverse complement strand
ATTGAGTTGCTTGATCTTGAGACTATGACATATTCTCGCTCATCCTTATTTCCTAATTACTAAAACTTGATGGGTGAACTTAATGGGTTGCTGTGAACTAAATGGTTTACAAAAGTAGGACCAATGTGTTTGAAAAGTGTAAGCTAGCCAAAGCTCCACTAGCCAAATAAGCATGTAGATGCTAGGTGCATTGTCTCCTTTATCTTAGCGCTACTTGCCATACATTCCATGTATTGACCCTTCGGGGCTGCTACGTTTCATGTTGCAGGTTATACCGATTCCGAGTGATTCGATATAGGTCGCGGTACTCCACTCGACACTTGTTCCCTCGTGGGCAATTTGAAGATGGAGTAGTATCTTTATTTGTGTTTCTACTTGATTTATGTGTGAGCTAGCCTTCGAGCTAAGCGACTTTTGTAATAAATGGATCTTCTGGATCTTCGTTATTTATGATACACGGATTATTACTTTCTTATTTCATCTATATTCTATGTGAGCCAATGAACCGATCTAGCGATTGGCATGTTGCATAGAAGCTACAGTCTTTTCAGTACTGTAGTATTACAGATGGTATCAGAGCCGTGTGTTGATTGTAGGATCGTGACCTAGGATTGGAATAGGAAGCCTTATGTTTACTTGCTATTTTAAATTCTGTCTTTATTCTTATGCCATTCACTCTAGTAAATTCTTTTCTTTTGCTATTCTCACTCTTTCCTCTTTACAATTGATAGATGGGAGATGCCACCAGAGTTGAGTATGTTGAGCTTCAATCACCAAGGCCCTTCGCAAGACAGCTGGTGGAGCTTTGCAAGACGCTGGGCATGCTAATGCCGATGTTCAAAGGGAGAAGGATGAACACCTATGTGCCTGGAGATCGCGTGTGGGAGATCACCGCGATTGTTCTTGCAGATCCCACTATGCCTGGTATTGAGAACCTGAACCTCACCAAGAAGTACCTTACCTGGGATCAAGGAGTGGAGTCGGCCATGCACGAGACCCTGTCGCGCCTGTGCTATCTCCACCGACACCGACTACCAGCAGGATCACCCTTCCTTGCATTTGGGGGTCGGAATGAGCAAGGACTTGTGATGATTACCACTGGTGATCGGAACAACATGCCACTCCAAGTGAAGAAGTTAGAAGACATGGAGATCAAAGCTTGGGAGAGGGAAGAGAAGCTGATGCAGCAAAAGGAGCAGCTAGATTATTTTCAGGGCACTGTGCATCTGCAAGGGTATGAGATGGAAACCTTGCACACTGCCGTGAATACAATGGAGCAAGCCCTCATTGGAAGAGATGCCACTATTGCAGCGCTGAACCAAACCATTGAGCAGAGGAATCAAGTTGTGGCTGAACGTGATCAAACCATTGTGGACATGGCTGCCCAGATTGCTGCCCTTCAAGCACAGCAGAATCCCCCACCAAACAATGGGAACGACGATGATGATGATGGTGATGATGATGATGTGGATAATGGAGATGGAGGTAATAATGGTGGAGGAGGCAACAATTATGATGGTGGAGACAATGACGATGGAGGAAGCGATGACGATGATGGAGGAGATGCAGCGGGCGCTTTTGTTGAAGGAAGTGATGAGGAGGACCCCGAAGAGGTGGAATTCGAGGACTCAAGTGAAGAGGACTCGGGAGAGGTGTACACACCACCACCGTGGCATGCGCCAGGAGCGAAGCGTCGGCGCATGGACTCCAGAACCTACTGCAACCTATTCATCAAATAGCTAGAGATGGTCCTCCAAAACTAGTGTTCCTTAGGGATATTCGTTAGTCTTAGGCATCGGTCAATGTAAACTTCTGCACTATTAGCTTATTGTGTTTAGATTGCTCAGTTAAGTACCTTGAAGTTTCAGGAATTTTCGTGAGATTTATTAAATGATTTGTGAACAAGTTTTGGTAAATTTCGTGTCTTTACTGCTGCAGTTTTCTGCCTGACCAGTTTTACCGCACGATTTTTAATTCCTTACTGGTAACTCGGATTGCGCTCATATTTTAGGATATGGAGCGTAATTACCTGTAGCATCTGCACAAAAATTGGATAAAATTCCTGATGAGTTTAAGGTACCCAGAAAAATTCGTAAACCGGACAGAACTGTTCTGTCAGATTTTCTGGTTTTGCTTATTTTGCTGTTTTGCTTTGCCAAACGATGTTGTCATTGTTCCTAAACTATTTTTGTAGCTATATACTGTTAGTGAAAACCTATAACGATGTTTGTGAGTGTTCTTGATCATGTGGTGATTGCTTATGATTGATGTGGCTTGAGCTTGTTGCATGGGTAGCGGGCTATCGCTTATCTGTAGTTGTTTCTCTCTAATCTTACCTGTGCTGAACCGCAGATGTCTCGCCGCCGACCAGATGAGATTGTTCAGCTCATGGCTGCTCAAGCACAGCTGACCCAAGTGATGACGCAATTCATGGCAACTCAGAACAACAACAACAATAACAACAACAACAACGGGAACAATCAACCGCAGGGGGATGCTCTCACTAGGTTCCTGAGGCTGAGGCCAGCTAAGTTCTCGTCTGCACCTGAGCCCATGATTGCTCTCGACTGGCGTCGTTCTGTGAACATGGACCTGGTGACCGTTGGTTGTACTGATGCTGAGAAGGTGAGGTTTGCTGCTCACTTACTGGAGGGATCAGCTGCCTCATGGTGGGATGCTTTCCAGATTACTCACCCGCTGGAGATAGTTACCTGGGCTTTGTTTGAGGAAGGATTCAGGACGAACCACGTATCTGCCGGGACCATGAGCCTAAAGAGGAAGGATTTCCGCAACCTACGCCAGACCAACCGCACTGTGGCGGATTACATAGAGGAATTCAACAATCTCTCTCGCTATGCCCCTGAGGATGTGGACACTGATGCCAAGAGGAGGGAGAGGTTCCTGGATGGTCTCAGTGATGAGCTTTCACTTCAGCTATCCGTGGTTTATTGCCCGATGTTTCAGGAGTTGATGGACAAGGCCAGAATTCTGGAAGGGAAACAACAGCAGGTGGAGCGACGCAAGAGGAAGAACAACCGCACTCCTCAGGATCACACCACCGCGCCCGTACCTCTTATGATGGACACTCTGGACATTCTAGGCATGGCGGAGATGACCGCAGCCACCGTGGAAGCAATGGACATCGCCACGATGGTCACAGGAGTGACAATCACCACTGTGGAGGAAATGACCGCCACCATAATGGTCACAGGAGCCACCACAACAACTCTGGGAGGAACAATGGACATGACTATGTGAGCAAGAAGGATCTCAGCAATGTGGAGTGCTACAAATGCAAGAAGCTGGGTCACTATGCTAGTACCTGCCCGGAGAAGAACACGGGAGTGGGACCCAAGCTTAGACCCAACCAGAAGGCGAATGTGAACCATGTGAATGTGGAGGAAATCCGTGATGAGCCAGATCTCGTGATTGGTAAGTTTCCAATCGATTCCCATATTGCACTTGTTCTATTTGATACTAGCGCATCGCATTCATTCATATCACGGGCATTTGTGGATAAACATAAGTTAGCCACTGAGTCACTAAAAGGGACTATTAGACTGATCACACCAGGAGGAGAGATGCTAGCTAGTAAGGGATGTCGTGATCTTACCATAGGAATTGGAGCACACAGCTTCCCAGCACATTTGGTAGTTTTGGAGTCGCAAGGACTAGATATAATACTCGGCATGGATTGGTTGTCCGAGCATGATGGTCAGATAGATTGTGGACAACGTGCCATCTCTCTTAGGACACCACGAGGCATAAAGATTAAGTTAAAGTCAGCAACACGTGGTACTAAGGTGAACTCTCTTAAGGGGGTTAGCATGGACACCGTACCCGTAGTAAAGGAGTACCCAGATGTGTTTCCGGATGAGCTGCCAGGGATGCCACCTGACAGGGACGTGGAGTTTCTTATTGATTTGATGCCGGGAACAGGACCGATAGCCAAGAGGCCGTATAAAATGGATGTGGAGGAACTAAAGGAGTTAAAGAAGCATCTTAGGGAGCAATTGGACAAGGGATTTATTCAGCCCAGTTCATCATCTTGGGGCGCGCCTGTTCTATTCGTGGAGAAGAAGGACAGTAGTAAGAGATTAGTGGTTGACTACCGCTCACTTAATGAAGTGACTATCAAGAATAAATACCCATTGCCCAATATAAATGACTTGTTCGATCAGTTGGAAGGAGCGAAGGTGTTCTCCAAAATTGACTTGAGGTCGGGGTATTTCCAATTGAAGATCCGTGAGGAAGACGTACCCAAGACCGCCTTCACCACTAGGTATGGGTTATATGAGTATACAGTTATGTCTTTTGGACTAACAAATGCTCCGGCATATTTTATGACCATGATGAACAAGGTATTCATGGAGTACTTGGATAAGTTCATGGTGGTGTTTATTGATGACATATTGATATACTCCAAGGATGATGCTGAACATGAGAAACACCTGCGACTAATTATGGATAAGCTGAGGGAGCACAAATTGTATGCCAAGTTTAGCAAGTGTGAGTTCTGGTTGAACACCGTTGGATTTCTTGGACACGTGGTATCAGGTGAAGGAGTCGCAGTTGATCCAAGCAAGGTGGTGTCAGTTACAGAATGGGAGTCACCCAAGAATGTGGGAGATATCAAGAGCTTCTTAGGACTTGCTGGATATTACAGGAGGTTTATAGAGAACTTCTCCAAGATTGCAAAGCCAATGACTGAACTACTGAAGAAGGAGAAGAAGTTTGATTGGACCAAGGAGTGCGAGGCTAGTTTCCAGGAACTGAAGCAACGCCTAGTGATCGCACCTATCCTATGTTTGCCAGATATTCAAAAGGCTTTCCAAGTGTATTGTGATGCCTCTCGTCAAGGACTGGGTAGTGTATTGATGCAGGATGGAAGAGTAGTATCCTATGCCTCGCGCCAACTCAAACATCACGAGAGGAATTACCCCACGCATGATTTGGAATTAGCGTCGGTTGTGCACGCGCTCAAGGTATGGAGGCACTACCTGATGGGTAAGCATTGTGATGTGTTTACGGATCACAAGAGTTTGAAATACATATTCACTCAGAAGGAGCTGAATATGAGACAGAGGAGATGGTTGGAGCTTATAAAGGACTATGACATGAGTCTGCAATATCATCCCGGAAAGGCTAATGTTGTAGCAGATGCGTTGAGTCGCAAGGTTTATGCTAATGGCCTGACAGTGGGGGAGTTACCCAAGGATTTGTGTGAACAAATCAAGGACCTCAGGTTGGAGGTAGTATCCGAGGGATACTTGGCAACGATGGATATCAAGCCAACACTACAGGATAAGATTTGTGAAGCTCAGAAGGAGGATACTGAACTGGGGAGAGTGAAGGAAAACATAACCAAGGGAAAGGCGAAAGGATTTCGCGAAGATGAACAAGGAGCACTATGGTTTGGAGATCATTTGTGCGTGCCCAACGATCAGGAGATTAGAAAGTTGATTCTCCAGGAGGCCCATGACTCGCCATACTCCATACACCCTGGTAACACAAAGATGTACATGGATTTGAAGGAAAGGTATTGGTGGGTTAATATGAAGGAAGATATCGCGGAGTATATTGCCTTATGTGATGTGTGTAGTAGAGTAAAGGCTGAGCACCAGAAGCCAGCGGGGTTGCTACAGCCATTACTGATACCTGATTGGAAGTGGGATAGAGTTGGAATGGACTTTATTACAGGATTGCCCAGGACGAGGTCAGGATACGACTCTATTTGGGTAGTGGTGGATCACTTAACCAAGGTAGCCCACTTTATACCCGTGAAGACCACTTATACCAGTGCTAAGTTATCCAAGATCTACATGAACAGAGTTGTGTGCCTGCATGGAGTTCCTAAGAGCATTGTGTCAGATAGAGGCACCCAATTTACTTCTCACTTTTGTCGCCAGCTACATGAGTCGTTGGGAACAAGGTTGGAGTTTAGCACATCTTTCCACCCCCAGACGGATGGTCAGACCGAGAGGGTGAATCAGATTTTGGAGGATATGTTGAGAGCCTGTGCTCTAGCTCATGGCTCTAGCTGGGATGAGAATTTACCTTATGCTGTGTTTTCATACAACAACAGCTACCAGACTAGCATCAAGACGTCTCTGTTTGATGTGCTATATGGTAAGAGGTGCCGGACACCATTGTTGTGGGATGGTGTAGGTGAGCGTCAGTTGTTTGGACCTGATTTGATCAAGGATGCTGAGGAGAAGGTCAGTTTGATTCGAGATAGGGTGAAGGTAGCACAGTCAAGGCAGAAGAGTTATGCTGATGCTAAGCGCAAGGAGGTGGTGTATGAGATTGGAGATCGAGCCTACCTATGAGTTTCGCCACTACGTGGAATTAAGCGCTTTGGGATTAAAGGCAAGCTGGCACCTCGATTTATAGGGCCCTACAAGATCCTAGCACGCAAAGGAGAGGTCGCGTACCAGCTGGAGATGCCAGAGGTTCTATCCGCTGTTCACGACGTGTTCCATGTGTCCCAGCTGAAGAGGTGCCATCCGGAGATGATGGATACACCATTGAGAGACACTGTGTCGCTTGAGGAGGTTCAGCTAGAGAGTGACCTGACCTATGAGGAGAAACCGGTCAAGATCTTGGAGACAGCGGAGAGGTTTACACGCAGCAAGACGATCAAGTTCTGCAAGGTACAATGGAGCCATCACACCAAAGAGGAAGCTACCTGGGAGCGAGAGGATGACCTCCGAGAGGACCACCCGCACTTATTTGCTAGCCACGTCGAATCTCGAGGACGAGATTCATCTTAAGGGGGTTAGTCTTCTCACATCCCAAATTCTAGATTTGGCACTGCATTCATACATATCATTGCATCATGGGCATCTTTGCAAAAAGTTTCAGTTTTAAAGCTTTTGCCAAAACCCCTCCCCTTTTGCTGGATCATCCCTTTTGCAAGCCTACTAGGGTTTTTGCCTTGCTTCTTTAAAAATGGCCCCTTTTGGACTTTCCATATGTATGGTTGCGTAGAGCTCGTCTCTACGAACCCGTAGGACTTTGTTTCGTCTAAATCGGAGTCCGGGATCAAAAGTTATGGCCAATTTACAACAGTGCAAAAAAAATTCAGAATAGACAAACAGTACAGTAGGTTCAGATACTGTTCAAAAAAAGACTCGCCGGCCAGCCGCCCGCCAGCCCACCGCGGCCCAAAGAGCCCACCCAGAGTCCGCCAGCGAAGGCAGATAGTCGCCATGCCGTCTGACGCCAGAGATCGCCGCCGGCCGGACATGAGCACGGACGCCGAGGCCACCGACCGTCGCCGGAATCGCCGATTTCTGCGGGAGCCGTATCCGCCTAGTGTTTCTCTCCAACCCCCCTTAAAGCCCTCTCCAACCCGATCCTTTTCTCCTCTTTGTTCCCATCTACGCCGCCGCCACGTCCGAGGAATTCCTCGCCGGAGTTCGCCGCCGCCGCCGCCGGAGCTTGCCGGGCCGACTCAAACGCCACCGCTGCACCCGCACCCCTTGCCGCCGCCCGTCGCCAGACCGCCACCGCCGCCGCCGCCAGTGAGCCCCGAAGCTGTTTCAAGGCGCCATCTGGCCGCGAACGGCCCAGATCTCCCCTGACCGCGGGCTGACCGGTCAACCGCCGGTCCACCGGGACCCGCTCGTCAGCGGGAATATTCCCCGGAATATTCCCCCGGATTTTACAGATTTTAGTAAAAATTGCAGAAAATTGTTTTAACTTCTAAAATTTGTAGAAAAAGATCTACTTGGCCAAAAATTGCAAATAAGGTATCGTTGGATTCGCAAAATTGTGTAAAATTTTATTCTGCAATAATATCCCAGGTTTACAGTATGTATTTTCCTGAGATTATAGAAAGGCATAAAGTAGTAGTTAATTCGCAGAAAAGGTTCTGTAAACCTTTTTGGCGTAATTCCTTTTGGTCTAGGCCCTAATTGAAGTTACCTATCCAGTAGTATTTTTGTCAAACTTGTTATGTACTGTTTACAGCCTTGGTGCAATGTTTTGACCAAGGACCTATTAACTAGACCTCTTTTATGCATAAATTGTTTTCTTTGCATTAAATGTTTTCTCATGCATCATGCAGTAGTAGTAAACATCAGAGAACATCGAGAGGTTACTGAAAACCTTGTTGAGCTATCATGCATGCATTTGTGCACTTGCTTATGTTTGGTATGTTGTTTATGTGTTGTTTTGTATCGTGTAGATTGTGACGAGTGCAACGCTTGTTTCTGCGAGGATTGTACCCTGGACTCCTACCACCAAGGCAAGTAGATGCTATTTTGTTCATACCATTGTCCTACTATTTTCTCTTATGCATGTGTAGTGTATTTCTGTAGTTATTGTGTAGGAACTACTATGCTACGCTATATCCTATATATTGTGGTAGGATTTTTCCTTGTAGTTGAGCCTCGCTCAGTAGATGTGTTTAGACCTGCTATGAAGACGGGGGGAAAGGGATCACACTATGGTGGAGTCGTGTTTGCTTCAAACTAAAACAACTTAATGTTAATGAACTACCTGGGCGGAATGGTTGGATGGTCATCGAAGTGTGGTTAATGGTGGGGAATGCCGCCCAGGGTACTGAGAAAGATTGGTTCTCTTTGTTATGGTAGCTTACGTGTGCAACCATGTGCCAGTAAGAATGGGTGGCTGGTTGGACTTAGTAGGTCGTGGTGATCCGAACCCAGCGTAGCCAGAGATGTAGTGAATGGTAGGTTGGGACCGGTGCGTAGTGGGGTTTGGTGATCTACTTCCCGAAAGGTCCCTTCTTGGACTTCTCCCTATCATCACACAATACGCGTGTGGTGGTACGAGCTGGGTTGGCCAGGTCACATGGGTAAAGTGTACAAACCCCTGCAGGGTGTAAAAACTAAGTACTTAGCCGTGTCCCCGGTTACGGACGATTGAGTTGCTTGATCTTGAGACTATGACATATTCTCGCTCATCCTTATTTCCTAATTACTAAAACTTGATGGGTGAACTTAATGGGTTGCTGTGAACTAAATGGTTTACGAAAGTAGGACCAATGTGTTTGAAAAGTGCAAGCTAGCCAAAGCTCCACTAGCCAAATAAGCATGTAGATGCTAGGTGCATTGTCTCCTTTATCTTAGCGCTACTTGCCATACATTCCATGTATTGACCCTTCGGGGCTGCTACGTTTCATGTTGCAGGTTATACCGATTCCGAGTGATTCGATATAGGTCGCGGTACTCCACTCGACACTTGTTCCCTCGTGGGCAATTTGAAGATGGAGTAGTATCTTTATTTGTGTTGCTACTTGATTTATGTGTGAGCTAGCCTTCGAGCTAAGAGACTTTTGTAATTAATGAATCTTCTGGATCTTCGTTATTTATGATACAAGGATTATTAGTTTGTTATTTCATCTATATTCTATGTGATCCAATGAACCGATCCAGAGACTTTGCACACAGGCAGTTCTCACGAAGCTTGAGAGAAAGAGACACAGATGATCTTCCATGTCCTTCCATTGATATGGAATAGGCAAGCATATTATCAACATATACCACCATGGATTAACAAGATATTCCCAGAATATCAAGTTCAAGAGGCGGGAGAAACAAACAAATGCTCGAAACACTTTCTGAGCTCAACGCTCTTAGAAAGATCAAGGTTAAGAGCACGGGTTCGTGTTGAAGAAGATGCACTGGAAGAATAGATTATCTGGTCCTTCGGAAGAAATAGAGATGTCACCTGGTTCACATTGTCGATCGGATCTCCGGTTACAAAGATAAAGAGATCTTGGATAAAGGAACGATGATAGCTCATACCTTAAGAAAAACTACCAGAGACGAAAAGATGCAATTCCTTTGAGACGAGGGAATTGTGCAGATATGGGGTTCAAAAAGATGTGCAGCATGATGAACAGATGATAGACCGCCGTAGTGCTTTGGGAAACTCCGGATTGCCAAAGATGCTTGAATATGCATAGATATGATCAGGGTGTACACAAAATCACAGGAGATAACCGTCACCATTTGGAGGATAGAGTTGATAGCATTTTCCATATTCCACTCATGATAAGTGTCATATAGCTATGCCGAGAACCAAATTACAGTCACCAGCATCGGATCGACACAAGTTATGTAATTAGCCCAAGAGAATTGGAGATGATATGAAACTCTAGGATTAAGCGCCGGTGACAAAAGAATGAGTTAGCATGGACATGCTGATAAAAGGGAGATAGATAATGTTTCACACACGACTGGAAAGGAGTGTGGAAACACAGATGTATCAAAGAAAAAATTTCCGCATTTTTCGGCATTAAAATACCAACAGATGCGCAAAATCACTTATCAGGTAGAGATTAGCAACAGATGGTTTCACAGAATGTGGAGTTGCTAGAAGGAAGGACACCCTTAAAAAGATGGCACCGGTTAACAAGGAGTCAGATAGACCGCGCCGGTTTTCAAAAGCCTGCCAGTATGGAATGTACCAACAGTTGATAACCAAAGGCAGATTGTGATAACAAATTGGATGCAACAGATAGACAAGGAATTACACACACACACACACACACACACACACACACACTTTCTATGGTACTACGGAAACCCAGAACACGTGAATCCTAGTTTGAATTTTAAGAAGAGGATTGAAAACGTTACACTTCCTTACCAGAAAAGGGTGGTGGGTGGGTAAGAAGAAAAATGGAAGCAGTCCTACTCTCGCGTTTTGTTTTTCCCTAGTATACATAACTACCAAAATATTTGCTAGACTGACAACGACCATTTGGCTGAGACCCTGAAGGGCGGGATGGCTCTGATACCAATTGTAACTAACTCGGTGAATTACGCTCCTAGTTACAAGCCTGGATGAACGGAAATGGTTGAAATAGTACGGTGGGGCCCAAATGCCACTCACAGGTAGACCTTTCGGCCGTCCCAACCATTTCCAAACATCGGGACAAGAACGGGCGGCGAAGGGATCAACTATATACACAAATGAGTATGTATGCAAGC
Organism: Avena insularis; assembly: GCA_023614405.1. NCBI lineage: Eukaryota > Viridiplantae > Streptophyta > Magnoliopsida > Poales > Poaceae > Avena > Avena insularis. Next base: position 593,946,040 of record CM042686.1, on the reverse strand, counting down.
CACCATACAACAGTACATCAGAGCCATTCCATCTAAAAAGAAAGGAAATATAGCAACGCCATACGGCAAGATCCAAAAATCCTAGATAGATATAATAGTTTAGGATATCTCCTCATACATCAAACATCAGAGTATCAGGCGGAAGCGGAAGACAAAATCCGAGTACGGATAAGAAGCAAATCGGCATAAGATGCCCCATAAATAAACACATCCCGCCCACAGATCTCACGGATCCCCGTTCCCGGAATCTCTACACCGAATGATCGTTGCCCACATCGTCCGTCTCCTCCACCCAGTATCCATCTTGTGAGTGTACCTGTGCATCTGAATCAAATAATTTATCGTGTGAGACCCTAGGGGTACTCAGCAAGTCTTTATGCCTCTAAAGGGGACACAACCTGGGGTGACGCAATTGCAGCAAAAGATAAACCCTAACAATTCTATAGATACTCGCTAACCATCCGCCTAACCAGAGATAGACGGATGTCCGTGAATTATTAATAACAGTTATAGCGGTAATCTTAACAGATCCATCCTCCTCCTCGCTTACCCACGAGGAAGCGGACGAACAACCCCCCATCCGTTGGCAGTTTTATTATCCATTCCATGAGTGTTGTACTATTTACTAGTCAGGTACCTAGTCTAGTCAAATTAAAAGCGGTACTTTAGTTATGCTTGTCTATGATCGAGAAACTGTGCTCCAAGTCGTCCATAACCGCGGACACGGCTTTCAGAAAGTTTTACCCTGCAGGGGTGCACAAATAGCAACACACACTCGATCAACCTCGGAAAAACCAAATCAAAACCCAACGAGGCAGTCACGACAAAGCGATCACAGGATTCAGAAATATTTCAGGGCCACCCATTGAGCTACCATAGCGAAGTTAGCTGACTCGAGACGGCCTCAAGGTTTGTGGAGCCGGCTGTAACGCATCGGGAACCCGAAAGTGTGACTGGCTTGTCGATACAAATAAAACGGGTCACTACCCTAACAAGACAGCAGCAAGACCTCGCACAATTTAAATTAAAGCAAGAAAGCATGGCATAAGTACAGGATAGAAAAAAAAACCTCAAACTAGTTTGTGGACCCAAGAAAAAAGAATGAATCAACCTAAGTCTAAGGGGCGTTCATAAGCCTCCCGGATGTGGATAGCGAATATTCTTGGAACAGGAATCAAGCACTCGGGGTCTTACGGGACACAAGTGAGCCTGAAAAACCAAATAGCGAATATGGCTCACCGATGCCACTTTCATTAGTTATCCCATTACTACTCAGGTTAAGTTGTTTAGGTACCTCGTTATCCATCAGACACTCACATACCCTACACATGCTATTCTACGACTCGCATGGCTCAAACAACTCCTGTAGTAGTGGCTCATGGGATGGAGGAACAAGCTTTGGTGGGGTTTAAAAGTAAAGGCTATGCAATACTTGGGATTCAATTTAATGCAATCGCGACTCAATGATGCAAGAATAAGATAGAGGCAATAGGTACTATATGTATGCAAGCATGTGGTAGTGCTTGCCTGGCAGCTCAGTTGAAGCAAGGGATGGATCTGGGTAGTGCTCCTGGGTCTCTGGATATATCCCCTGCTCAGCGTCTATTCGAAGAAGAACCAACCAAACAAGGGCCAACATAAATAAAGTGCACAAGCATATGAATAAAATGCAACAAGCAAACAATCATGCCATGATGAATGATGCACAATTTGCATGGCAATAAAGTATCATGGCATGGGTGAGGTGTGGAATACAAGAATAAATCATTTTATTGAGTGTTGACCATATTTTAACCTCATATTAGTTGCTGTACACATTATATTTATATGATGCATGCTGCAAAACTGAACATGGAATGCATAAACAGAAAGGTCTCGTCGAGCTAATCATTTTAGACATATCATTTGTTAAATTTGGAGTTATAAAACAAAAGTTATTAATTAATTAAGAAAAGGGCATTTTATTGTAATTTTAATTAACTTGGAAAATAAAGTGTTCAAAATATATTTTGAATGGCATATTTGAATTCCTCTCATTTTTCTGATTTGAAAACATATATTATTGGTATTATTTGGAATTATATTTTAAAAGTTATTTAAAAACAGAATTTAAATTTGAATTTGAATTTAATTTGAAAAAGATTTGAATTTAAACATATTACAGAAAAGCTTTTGTTACACGCACAGAACCTAGCCACAGCCAATGACCGGTGGGGCCATGCTGACTGGGCGGCACACGCGCGCGAATAAGCTTTTTACACCGGGGCTCTGCCTAGCCAGCGTGGATGACAAGCGGGCCCAGAAGCCCTGCGGACCCACACGCCAGTGGGCTGGCGCGAGGCTGCCACGCGGCACAGCGGGGGACTGCGGGTTGAGGTTTAAAAAGCCTAGGGGGTGTTCTGCAAAACATAGCGAGTGGCTGACGGGTGGGCTCACGTGGACCGCGGGTTGAGACGAGAAAACAGAAAAGGGGTTATCTTAAAAACGATCAGCGCAGATCGTGGATCTTCCTCTGAGCGCAGCGATGGGATCGGCGCCGCTGGCGCTGGTGGGGGCTCGAACGCAGGATCTGGGCGTGCGCGCAGAGGCTCAGACCACTACGGCGGCTTGGTGTTGATGCTGGGGAACGTCTGCGCGGCCGGAAAACCTTACCGCGGCCCTACGGCGAGGATGCGAACGCGAGCGCGCCAGCGCAGAGAGTGCTCGACAAAAAGGCTAGCGCTGCAGGTGGATCGACCAGAGGGAGGTGTCTAGGAGGTTGGCCAGCTCACCGTGAGTGCGTCGGTGTAGGTGGATCTGGCAGGGGTGCAGACGATCGACGTCGAGGCAGACGGCCAGAAGATCTAGGGTTTTCGCGCGGGCGATGACGGTGTGCAGGGGTACAGGCCTCCTCCTCCTCGACGTCGTGCTCCGCCTTGTGAAGGACCTCCTCGGTCTACAGGCCTCCTCCACGACGTGCTTGCGAGCCGAACGACGAGGAGCAGGGGAGAGGCCGAGAGGAGGTGGCATCGGTGGAGAGGAAGGAGAGGAGATGCAGGGCCTGGGCTGGATCAAAGCAGGCGAGAGGTTGTGGGGGTGGTGGTAGGTAGCAGGGAGAGGGGGAGGTGCCGTGGGGGGATCGGTGGAGAGAAAAAGGTGGCTCGGTCACCTTTTCTTCTCCCTCCCTCACGTGCTCGGGTAGGACAGGGGCAGGGCAGGTAAGGGGGAAGGCTTCCAGGTGGGGTAGGGCAGGCCAGACTCGGGGTGGGGCACACCATGCAGAGAGAGAGGAGAAAGGAGGAGAGGGCAGGCTCGGCTAGGTTGGATCTAGGGTTGGGAGGAGCCTCGGGTTGGAGCTAGGGTAGGAGCTAGGCTCGGTTAGGGTTTAGGTTTGGTGGGGTAGCTAGGTGGCCAGGGTGAGGAACCAGGTGGGGCCAGCTAGGAAGAGAGAAGAGGGAGGCCGAAAGGGGGTGGCATGGTTTAGGGTTTAGCTTAGGTTGAAGATAGGGGGGGAGGTTAGATGCTAGGGTTTTAGAGAGAGCGATGAGAGGTGGTATGGTAGCTAGGGTGTTCTTTGGGCAAGATCAAGCCAAGCACAAACCAAACTCCAACAAGATCAAGACAAGAAAAGAGAGGAAAAGGTGATGTGGGTTAAGCATGATCAAATAAGATCAAGCTAAAAGGAGGGAGAGAGAGAGGGAGATATGGGGAAAGATTCCAATAAAATTCAAATAAAAACAAAGGACAAGCAAGAGGTGGTACTTGCATGGCCCATGCAAAATATTTATTGCCATGTTGATTCTTGTGGAAACAATATCATCACATGGCATTATTATTATGCATTCCCAAAATTGGAATAAAAGCCAAGCAAAAAGAATTGAAAAGGATGCCCTATGTGGAATAGATGGAGAGGACCATGTTTGAATAGAAATGGGACTTGCTAGTGTGTATGTGCCACTAGATGCTCAATAGTCCCAAAAATACCCCAACATGAGCATAATTCCAGGATAATCCATATGGAAGCTAGGAGGAAAAGGTCCCACTCACAAGGCATGTAAAGGTGGCCATGTGGCTCTCATAACCCAATAATGTGAAAACAATATGGTGCATATATGAGAGCATGTGGAAAAGAATTGGATCCATCCCAACCCATATGAGCTAGAGGTAAAAACCAATAAGGTGCAAAGCTCAAATTTAGTTGGATGGTGGAATTATAAGGTGGTGAAAGGAAAAGTGGTGGAGTTAAATAAAAGATATGCCCCCAACTCAACTTGGGCATTAAACAATATATCAACAACCAAATACAATATCAAGAGGCAAAAACAATTAATAATGCATATGAGATAGAACCAAATGGAAAAGGGTTTTATATGATGCTCAAATGCAAGGTGGCATGATGACATGAGCATGATATAATTATGATGCAACAATTATATATATGAAGTAGCCATTATATTACTAGACCAAGTAGCATTACAATTGTTAGACAATTGGGATGCTACAACTCTCCCCCACTAAACAAGAATCTCGCCCCGAGATTCCTAGGAAAAAGAAAACAACACAAGGAGAGGCGGGTGTTCGGAACGAAGGTGATCCTTGCGTTCCCAAGTTGAAGAACCACGAAATGGTGCGACCACTACACCTTGCAAAACTTGCTAGACTTGTTGCGAGTCTTGCGTTTTGCTTGAGAAACAACAGTTAGAAGAGTTGAAGGATTGTCGTGAGACAAGAAGGATAGGATGGACATAGCTCCGGTTTTCTCAAGAAACATGATAAAAGAATAGAACCACTTGTGAAAGAAAAGGAAAAGATGATGTATCATGGATAAAGAAAGACACACCGTTAAGATTGAAGATTTACTAATACGAGAGAGGATGAATCTTTATCCCGCCGGAAGAAAAAGAGCTAGATTGGAGAGGTTTTGAACCACTATGACAATAGCATCGTATCTTCTCTCGGATTTGAGAAATGAAGTACGGAAACAATATTGCATTCAAACAATAGAGTCCCTTGATATCAACAGAAAGATTTAGTTAGACATCGTCGGATTAGATTCTTCTTGCGCCGGTAAGAACCAAAGGATCACGCAATTGAGGTGCGCGGATATGACTTCTAGAGACGGATGTGAAGCCATATCATGGTGGAATCCCGAGAAGCAAAGAATATGGAGGATCTGGAGTTTATAGTAGAGATACTTATTGCTTTCTTTATCCTTGAGGCTAATGCAATAGATTTGCGGCTGATGGCATCAACCATAACTGGCTTTACCACAGAAAAAGAATTGATGAAACAAAGAGAGAGATAGTTTCCTTTCATCTTGTTTGGGGATGTCGAGCACCGGTAGAATGACGAGGACAGAAAAGAGTTTGCGTTTGTTTCCACCAGATACTTGTAGATTTTGCTCCAACTAGAATAGACAAACCATCAACAAGAGATTATTGATTACTTGCTTCAAGAGAGCACTCCGGAAAAACAAGGACGGAAGTAAAAGTATCAAGGGATAAAGGCCACTTCTAACTTCCGTGGAATGAGTGAAATCACATTAATTCACCAATTCAATGTACAAGAGCGAATGATAAGAGTAGTGGTATGGTAGCTACTCCATCCCGCAGTCAAAGCATTACTCCGCACATGAATAAGAAAACCATGCAACCCAACTACCGAAACAGACTGAAGGTATTGACAAGGATAACTCATGGAACTCCGTGAGAAAACAAGGATAGATGCAAACGATTCGCCGGATTCATAGATATATAAAGATGATGATGTTGTCGTCATGTCGGAAGTACCAAGCCACCAGACAGATATGAAGGGAGATCACGGAGACAACTGCAAGATTCCACCGACAAGAAAAAGATAGCACCACTTGAACAGAAGGAATACAAGATCTGGAAGGTCTTCATGGCCTCCGGTGGATTGAGCATAGACGATAGAACAGGAGGGTTTCAAGAGATTACTTAACGAGATAGAGGTGAAAAGAACTCCATGTTCTTCTTGAAAAGATTGAGAGAGATTTAGCAGTTTTGAGGAAAACTTCGGCGGGACGACGATGATAACTTGCCAACAAGGAACAACTCCGGATTGGTTGAAGATGGGGGATGGAATTAACAATGGAGTTGCTGATTCCAGAATTGAAGCGATTTATTTAGCAGAAGGACGTGGCCAAGATAGGTGACTTCAAAAAGTCAGAATTCTCACTTTGAGACTTTGCACACAGGCAGTTCTCACGAAGCTTGAGAGAAAGAGACACAGATGATCTTCCATGTCCTTCCATTGATATGGAATAGGCAAGCATATTATCAACATATACCACCATGGATTAACAAGATATTCCCAGAATATCAAGTTCAAGAGGCGGGAGAAACAAACAAATGCTCGAAACACTTTCTGAGCTCAACGCTCTTAGAAAGATCAAGGTTAAGAGCACGGGTTCGTGTTGAAGAAGATGCACTGGAAGAATAGATTATCTGGTCCTTCGGAAGAAATAGAGATGTCACCTGGTTCACATTGTCGATCGGATCTCCGGTTACAAAGATAAAGAGATCTTGGATAAAGGAACGATGATAGCTCATACCTTAAGAAAAACTACCAGAGACGAAAAGATGCAATTCCTTTGAGACGAGGGAATTGTGCAGATATGGGGTTCAAAAAGATGTGCAGCATGATGAACAGATGATAGACCACCGTAGTGCTTTGGGAAACTCCGGATTGCCAAAGATGCTTGAATATGCATAGATATGATCACGGTGTACACAAAATCACAGGAGATAACCGTCACCATTTGGAGGATAGAGTTGATAGCATTTTCCATATTCCACTCATGATAAGTGTCATATAGCTATGCCGAGAACCTCGGGTTGGAGCTAGGGTAGGAGCTAGGCTCGGTTAGGGTTTAGGTTTGGTGGGGTAGCTAGGTGGCCAGGGTGAGGAACCAGGTGGGGCCAGCTAGGAAGAGAGAAGAGGGAGGCCGAAAGGGGGTGGCATGGTTTAGGGTTTAGCTTAGGTTGAAGAGAGGGGGGGAAGGTTAGATGCTAGGGTTTTAGAGAGAGCGATGAGAGGTGGTATGGTAGCTAGGGTGTTCTTTGGGCAAGATCAAGCCAAGCACAAACCAAACTCCAACAAGATCAAGACAAGAAAAGAGAGGAAAAGGTGATGTGGGTTAAGCATGATCAAATAAGATCAAGCTAAAAGGAGGGAGAGAGAGAGGGAGATATGGGGAAAGATTCCAATAAAATTCAAATAAAAACAAAGGACAAGCAAGAGGTGGTACTTGCATGGCCCATGCAAAATATTTATTGCCATGTTGATTCTTGTGGAAACAATATCATCACATGGAATTATTATTATGCATTCCCAAAATTGGAATAAAAGCCAAGCAAAAAGAATTGAAAAGGATGCCCTATGTGGAATAGATGGAGAGGACCATGTTTGAATAGAAATGGGACTTGCTAGTGTGTATGTGCCACTAGATGCTCAATAGTCCCAAAATTACCCCAACATGAGCATAATTCCAGGATAATCCATATGGAAGCTAGGAGGAAAAGGTCCCACTCACAAGGCATGTAAAGGTGGCCATGTGGCTCTCATAACCCAATAATGTGAAAACAATATGGTGCATATATGAGAGCATGTGGAAAAGAATTGGATCCATCCCAACCCATATGAGCTAGAGGTAAAAACCAATAAGGTGCAAAGCTCAAATTTAGTTGGATGGTGGAATTATAAGGTGGTGAAAGGAAAAGTGGTGGAGTTAAATAAAAGATATGCCCCCAACTCAACTTGGGCATTAAACAATATATCAACAACCAAATACAATATCAAGAGGCAAAAACAATTAATAATGCATATGAGATAGAACCAAATGGAAAAGGGTTTTATATGATGCTCAAATGCAAGGTGGCATGATGACATGAGCATGATATAATTATGATGCAACAATTATATATATGAAGTAGCCATTATATTACTAGACCAAGTAGCATTACAATTGTTAGACAATTGGGATGCTACACATGTTGCATAGAAGCTACAGTCTTTTCAGTACTGTAGTATTACAGATGGTATCAGAGCCGTGTGTTGATTGTAGGATCGTGAACTAGGATTGGAATAGGAAGCCTTATGTTTACTTGAGCCTATTTTAAATTCTGTCTTTATTCTTATGCCATTCACTCTAGTAAATTCTTTTCTTTTGCTATTCTCACTCTTTCCTCTTTACAATTAATAGATGGGAGATGCCACCAGAGTTGAGTATGTTGAGCTTCAATCACCAAGGCCCTTCGCAAGACAGCTGGCGGAGCTTTGCAAGACGCTGGGCATGCTAATGCCGATGTTCAAAGGGAGAAGGATGAACACCTATGTGCCTGGAGATCGCGTGTTGGAGATCACCACGATTGTTCTTGTAGATCCCACTGTGCCTGGTATTGAGAACCTGAACCTCACCAAGAAGTACCTTACCTGGGAGCAAGGAGTGGAGTCGGCCATGCATGAGACCCTGTCGCGCCTGTGCTATCTCCACCGACACCGACTACCAGCAGGATCACCCTTCCTTGCATTTGGGGGTTGGAATGAGCAAGGACTTGTGATGATTACCACTGGTGATCGGAACAACATGCCACTCCAAGTGAAGCAGTTAGAAGACATGGAGATCAAAGCTTGGGAGAGGGAAGAGAAACTGATGCAGCAAAAGGAGCAGCTAGATTATTTTCAGGGCACTGTGCATCTGCAAGGGTATGAGATGGAAACCTTGCACACTGCCGTGAATACAATGGAGCAAGCCCTCATCGCGGGCCCCCACACTTAGGGTTAGGGTGGTAGTCCTCGCGGGGTCCCGCACTTAGGGTTAGGGTGGTAGTGCTCGCGGGGCCCCGCACTTAGGGTTAGGGTGGTAGTGCTCGCGGGCAGCCGGACTTAGGGTTAGGGTGGTGGTGCTCGCGGGCCCCCGCACTTAGGGTTAGGGTGGTAGTGCTCGCGGGCCCCGCACTTAGGGTTAGGGTGGTAGTGCTCGCGGGCCCCGCACTTAGGGTTAGGGTGGTAGTGCTCGCAAGGCCCCGCACTTAGGGTTAGGGTGGTAGTGCTCGCGGGCCCCCGCACTTAGGGTTAGGGTGGTAGTGCTCGCGGGGTCCCGCACTTAGGGTTAGGGTGGTAGTGCTCGCGGGGCCCCTTACTTAGGGTTAGGGTGGTAGTGCTCGCAGGAAGCCGGACTTAGCGTTAGGGTGGTGGTGCTCGCGGGCCCCCGCACTTAGGGTTAGGGTGGTAGTGCTCGGGGCCCCGCACTTAGGGTTAGGGTGGTAGTGCTCGCGGGCCCCGCACTTAGGGTTAGGGTGGTAGTGCTCGCGGGCCCCGCACTTAGGGTTAGGGTGGTAGTGCTCGCGGGCCCCGCACTTAGCGTTAGGGTGGTAGTGCTCTTGAGGGACTTAGGGTGGTGGTGCTCATGGGCCCCGCACTTAGGGTTACGGTCGTAGTGCTCGCGGGGACCCGGACTTAGGGTTAGGGTGGTAGTGCTCGCGGGCCCCGCACTTAGGGTTAGGGTGGTAGTGCTCGCGGGGCCCCGCACTTAGGGTTAGGGTGGTAGTGCTCGCGGGCAGCCGGACTTAGGGTTAGGGTGGTGGTGCTCGCGGGCCCCGCACTTAGGGTGGTAGCAAATTGCATGTTCATATTATTGTTTAGTGTTATTTTATGCAGCAATATTGAATGAAAAATGTTATTCTGTGCATTTTGTAGAAAACTATGGATCCAATCCAGAGAGACCTAGCACAGGAAGAAATTCTCGAGGATATGATCAACGACACCCCCCATGTTGATCCACCCGAATCTCCGTCGATTTATCTGAACCCCTCCGGTGAGGGAGAGGAGGTCGACCGAAATGATCAAGGAGAAGCCGACGGCTCCGGTGGTGGAGAAGCCGTGAGGTAGGTATATATATGAAGTCCGGTGATCGATATGCATTAACTGAGTTGTATATATATAAATTGACGAATGTTTCTTCTCTTAGGCCTCCACATCGAGCAAAAAATATTCCAAACGAGGCCCGGCCAAAAAGTTGGACGAATCTATGCGTTATACAATTACGCGGGTATCACCACGGGGTGAACCGGTGGAACCCGAAAAGGCTAAAACTGTATTTAAACAACAATGCGGAGTTATGGTTAGGGATCGCATCCCGATCACCGTTCGAGAGTGGAATAAGACCAAAGGGGCGAAAGAGGGTGAGTATGTCTCCGACAGGTGCAAAGAGGGTCTTTGGAATGACCTCGTGACACATTTCACCCTGCCAGAATGTGAGGTCGATCTTGACACAGCTGCATTGAGGAAGAAAGTCAAGCAGTGGACTCTTACGAAGATGGCCGAACTATTCAAGAACTGGAAGAAAGCATTATGGCAAAAGTATCAGAAGACGAAGGAGGCTCCTAGATTTGAATGCTATCTAACGAAGCAGCAGGCTAACTGGGATGCATTTGTGAAGTACAAGGAGTCACAACCTGCTATGAAAATGTCGGAAAAAAACAAGAAAAATGCCGCGATGAAGAAATATCACCATCACCTGGGGCCAGGGGGCTACGCGGCTTCCATGCCAAAGTGGGATGGCAAAGAGAATGAGCTACTTGCTAAAGGGATCACTCCAGAACAAATACGCGAAGAATGGGATCTGAGGGCAAGGAATTGGTTCCTTGGGCATGGGAGTGAGTATGACGAAAGTACAGGGGACCTTATTTGCAGTGATGGGATTAGGATACCCCGGGATACATGGCAGAAAGTGGTGAAGGAGATTAAAGCGGGGACAACAAAGTTCCGTCCCGATAGAGAGAAAGACTTGCTGACAAAGGTCCTCAGGAATGACGAACGCGGAGGACGTCTACGAGGCCTTGGCCCTAGTTATACGTGGGAGATGGGGATTCCCAAAGACCGAGATACTTATAGGAGCCGAGAGAGAGCAAAGAGGCGACGGCAGGAGGAGGAGGGAGACAAGTTCACCGAGTTGATAGGAACACTTCGAATGCATCAGCAACAGATTGATTTCGAGGAGCACGCACGCCTCGCAAGATCCTCATATTACCGCCATTCCATCCCCATCGGGAAAAAAAAGCAGCGTAAAATCGAGGGGTCTTTCTGACGATGCACGTATGGTAGATGGCGGTCTCGGCTACCCCGTGGATGGAATCAAGGAGCAGGCATCTTGTGAGCTCCATCAAAAGGTGAAGAACCTATCCATCAAGGTGGCGATCGGATGTGCTTTACCTTGTCCACCTGGCGCACGCTGGCATGGCCGTGAGATTCCAGCTGGCTATGCTAAAGTTGGTGTGGATGAAATCGCAATGGGGTGGGACTCAATGGAGCTTGACATCCCTGGACCTGAAGGTGAGAGGACACTCGGAGAAGTACTGGGTGGTATCATTCTATGGGACAAGAACAACATCAAGCTTCCAGGCTGGACGCCAAAGCTAACACCGCCTCCGAGTGGTCGCATGTCACCTTCACCTCCATCACCTCCAAGAAGCCCACCCCATGACTACGACCACCACAGCCCGAGTCCATCTCGATCTCTACCGCAGCCTCCGATTAGTACTAAACGACGCAGGAGCCCAAAACGACAAATGCCGCCCCTCCCAAGAGTACCTCATAAGAATCTTTCTATCAGACCTTACGATCGTATTGACAAGGAAACCGACATGATCGTAAAGGTCGAATGTGTTACGCAGCTTCAAAAGAAGAAACCCGAGCCCGCCCCGGTATACACCGAGAAGCAAAAATCGTATGCACTATAAGCCATATGACTATCGACGCACACTTCAGAAGGAAGTGAAGAAGAGCAAATCAAGTAGAAGTGCAAGCGGGAGCAAATCATCAAGTCAAAGTGCAACCGGGAAAAGAAAGGACGTCCCCCAACTCGGGGAACAGGCCAAAAAATCGACCCCACCCCTCAAGGTGGTATCCTATGACACTCCCCAGCAGGATATGGAAGAAGCTAAGAAGCTTGCGGCCGCTATGAATGTGACTGTTGAGGAATTGCTAGGTTCCCAGGACGACAAGTTACCCAAGGCTCAGGTAGTCCCTACATATGTCCCAGGGAATCCTCTGGTCAGCTTTGAGCAGTTCCAACAACTACCAACACAAATGCGGAGTTTACATAAATGGTACTTGAAAGCCGTAAAGGAGGAGAGAATAATGATTGTGGCGAAAGTCCCACATGACTACTACTTCCGAGAAGATGAGGTCCATGTTGAGTTTCTAGAACTCTTCCAGTTATACACTTTAGACGCCATCGACAAAAGTCTCACGAGTTGCTATTGTCTGTAAGTTGTTGAATTCATTTTCTATATATAAGTTGTTCATTTTTTTCAGTTGTTCAGTTCATTGCATGTAATTATACTAATTATATCCTTTTGTACTCTATTATTATGCAGAATGAAGATCATGGAATATAAAAGAAGGTCAATCTTCAGTGTTGGGTTCATTGACCCAGATAAAATACATTGTTAGACGCTAAAGGATAAACCCGAGGAAACACAGGAAAACCTTCTAAGGTTTCTAACGGAGCAAAATTTGTGTGACCACATACTGTTTCCTTACAATTTCGCGTGAGTGTCTTACTCTATTGTACACATTCTCTTTTGCTTACTCGATGATAAGTGTAATTGATGAGTTACTGATGTATATATAAACGTGTACAGTTTCCACTGGATTCTCATGGACATTCAACTTGATAAGGGAAGAGTTGAAGTCATGGACCCATTAAAGAGATCCCTAGAACAATTTAGTGACATGCAAGACATGCTCCAGAGGTAAGTTTTACGCTACAGCGGTCTCTTTCGTTGATTTCCTGAGATATCACGTAATAAATAACTCATTCATTTTCTTTACCGGGTAGGGTTTGGAACCAGTTCAAGAGTGCGGTTACGGGTGACTTTACTGAGAAGCTGACGTTTAAGCCGGTCTCGGTAAGTAGTAGGCGCATCTCTTTACTTCTAGTTTCAATACAATTATGATGCATGATTATTATTTTGATTGAATTCTATTCTCGTAAAGTGCGCGAGGCAGCCACAGGGGACGAATCTATGTGGATTCTACGTTTGCGAGTTCATTCGCACGTTTACCAGTGAGCTGAATGATTATAGAGTCGATGTAAGCAATACATTCATAACATTATTTTTATTACCGTCACTTTTTGTTATCATGATTGATATTCATATTGATCTCCTTTTCTTATATAGTTCGAGAAAATGCGGGATCAGCTCCTACCACAGCAACGCGTAGTAGCAATTGCTGAAGAACTGGCAGGATTCTTGATGAACGAGATGATAGATGACGCCGGAGAATTTAGTGTGAATAGGCGCCGATGATCCCCGACCGTGTAGTTGAATAGACGGGATCTAGTCCCGATAATTGTGATCTCCATGTGTAACTATCATGTATATATTTGTATGCTCGATCTTAAGAGAAGTTATCTTATGTATGCACGAACATGTACGGTATGTGGTAGCGTAGAAAACTATTTTGAAATGAAAAAAAGAATACAAATTAAATTCTCTGTCGTGGCAGAGAAAGTGCCTAAAATTCTACCGCGGCAGAGAACCATTTGTCCCGGTTCGTAATACGAACCGAGACTAATGGGGGGCACCCAGCGCCCGCAGAGACAGCCACGTGGATGCCCATTGGTCCCGGCTGGTAAGAGGGCCGGGACTAATGGGTAGGCCTTTAGTCCCGCCCCTCCAGTCCCGGTTACCAGGACCGGGACTAAAGCCCCTTACGGGCCAGGACTGGAGGCCCGTTTTCCACTAGTGCTATATCGACATCTTTCGTTCATTTCCTGAGATCAAGTAATTAATAACTCCTTTACTCATTTTCTTTGCCGGGCATGGTTTGGAAACGGTTCACCAAGACTGTTAGGGGTGAATGGAAAGAGGAGCTTACATTTCGACAACTCGAAGTAAGTAGTACTATAGCTAGCTCTGCGCATCTGTTTGATTCTTATTTAGCATGCTTGATTATCATACTTGATTATTATTTTTACTAAACTCTATTCTCGTGAAGTGTTTGAGGCAGGAAGCCAAGAATACTTTATGTGGATACTACGTTTGCGAGTACATTCGTCAGACGATCTTTGAGCTGGGCAGAATTCCACAACAACCTGCATTACTTAAACAATGTTTACAATCTTATTTTATTACCATCAGTTGTACTGAGTTTCATTCATATATATTGATGATCCCCTTCTTTAAATTTGATCGAACAGATGCGGGGCGGTCTCCTACCAAAGGATTGTGTACGAGCAATTCAAGAGGAATTGGCGGGATTCTTACTTAAGGAGGTCATAGACCCAACTGGAGAATACCATCGGAAATTTATATTTATGCATTAGGAATTGTAAGAGAAATTATATTGTATATATGCACGAAAGTGTACTGTATATAATATGTTCGACCAAGCATGAAGAAAGAGGTCACTTCGATCTCTATATTCATGACGATGTTCTATAATGTTTCCTTCATTTCTGTAGTTGTATATATATCATCTCTCGGCACATCACTTACACCAAACCTCTCCCTCCTGCCGCGGCAGAAAACCGCCCCAAAACTCTGCCGTGGCAGAACCTGCTGCTCCGGTAGAGTTTTGGAGCGTTTTTCTGCCACAGCAGAGCTCTTTTAGTCTCGGTTCGTGCTACAAACCGGGAGTAAAGGTCCTCCACCCCCGCTCTCCACGGCGGCCACGTGGATTGCCTTTAGTCCCGATTCGTAACAGAACCGGGACTAGGGGGGTGGTGGCTCTAGTCCCGATTGCTTAGTCCCAGTTATGCAACCGGGACTAAAGGCCCTTATGAACCGGGACTAAAGCCCTATTTTCCACTTGTGACGAGAACCCTCATCTACACCTTCGGCGGTGACCACGCAGGCCTCGACCATGGTCGGCGCACTACTGTTGACGCACCATGTCACATACCCGAACAGGGAGATGAAGGAAGCCACGAAGGCCGAGTCCAGCATTGTGTTGCGTACGAGGAGTGGAGTGGCGCGGGGGGCAATGCGGCGGCGTTAATGGCGGAGGCGACCGAGGCAACAGAGGGCCCACACGAATAGAAAAAATGGGAATCTAAGAAGCTCGAGGGACTCGGAGGTGGCTATTCGGCTCACGGGCGCATTTGCACCCATTGTGAGAAAACATATTTTAAAATATCAAAAAATTAAAAAAAATATCTACCTATACATTTGAATATTTCATGTTTGTTCACAAGTTTTCGAGATGAAAGAACATTCTACATGTCCCGTGCAAAAAAGACGAAAAATGTCCCGTGAATAGTCCTATGTACGTGACTTTTTTTATCTTTTTTATACATGACACATAAAATGTTGTTTCATCCCGAAAACTTGTGAACGGACATAAAATATTCGAATGTACATGTAGACATTTTTTCTATTTTTTAAACATTTCTAAATATGTTTTCTCATAATGGGTGCAAATGCTCCCATGAGATAAAAGAGATTTCCCAAGGGACTCTCCCAAAAAAATTAGACTTGGGGATTAGTTTGTGAAAATAGAAAATTGCCAGGTGCCAGTCTTAGGATGATTTTGGACCAGTTTGCACCCGCACAACAAGTTTATGTACTACGGGACCCCAAGTTACAACTTGTTGTACTAATTTGCACATGCATGGTGGACAAGTTCTTGTACCACCAGTGTTATTGCCTCATATAAATCTAAACTTCACAACGCGGCAATACCAAGAGCAATTCAATCAAGCTTATGGATGCAAGACCAAGAGCATGCTAGAATTAAATCTCTTTTATAAAAAATCTAAGGAATACACGAGGTAGAAACCTAACCATTTTTCTTGATTAGTGTTAGTGACATTGTATAAATTCCAAATGTATTTTTGCTACAGGCCTTGTATATAAAAACTTAGGGAGTAGATTATCTCAATTGTTATCGTTCACCCTATAGATGTCGCGATTCTGTAGATCCACACCTTTGTCGCTGCCATGTGGGTGTAATCAACGTGAAATAGATGCGGCTCATCTACTTGCGGCGTGGAAATTGACCGTGCTGGTCACACAAATAAAGACATATAATCTCTCCTCCCACAGTAAATATACTTTGTATGTTTTTCCCTAAGTAAAACATTTTAATATTTAACCTACTTTGTTGAAAATAGTTGCAATATTTATAACACTAAACCCAACACCATTGCTAAACGGACCTAGTGATTACTAATTCTGTGTCATACATGTAGCTACCTTCTGATAAAATTGGTCAAACTTTATTTTTTCTAACGTAGGACATATGTTGTAATAAGTACAGTAATGGGAGAAGGGAGTATGAGTCAATAAGCATCTCCCCAATCTATGTATGTCGTCACATAGCATGCAGCTAACAACATCAGCTAATTTCATGACCAGGACAGAAATCGATTTATATCTGGGTTTCGAGAAATTTGAGGTTGAGATGCAAAACATGATATATGAAAACTTCAGAATAGAGCCGAATCCGACTCATGTCTTGTACAAAAAGCCATACCCAGATTACTGTGACATGGTCGCATATCCACCTGGTTTTAGAGTACACGACTTCATACAATTTTGTGGTACAGACATAAAACTACCAGGGAAGACAATATCCAGTATTTACCTCAACTAGGAGAAGCCGATAGTACCGATCTTATTAAGGTTTTTCTGTTTCTATTATCTTCAATTGGTACCACTTTTCCCACTTTTCATCATTAGCTTCGCATTTCGTTCTTATTTGGTATCACCTTCAAAATAAATTATATGAACACTTTTATACGGATGAAAACAAACTCAATTAAGCTATCCGATCTAACAACAGTCATACAAAGGTCTCATGAGTCCGTCACCAACTATGTCAAATGCTTTAGAGACAATAAGAACCGTTGTTATAATATGATAAACTCGGAGAAAGAGATGGCCGACTTGGTGTTAAATAATTTAAGGACTCACTTGAAAGAGAAATTAGACGGTTTCGAATATTTTACGGTCCACCAAGTTTTGCAAAAGGCATTGGTTTATGAAAGTTAGATCGATTACGGAGACAAAGGATGCTCATCGGTCAAGTCAAAGTCAGCCAAATAATGTTTGTGAAACCAACAATGTTGATTCCAATGAGTAAGTTGATGTGGCTTGGCGCATGTGGACCATCATGGCACATGACCTAGCATATGTGTCGGCACAGGACGCACATATGTGTGCTAATAGGGGACGCTCCTGGCTTGGGATTGATCGATAAAGACATTGATCTTCTAAGGGCGAGTATAGGTGAGAGGTTGCAACTTCTTATCTAAAAATTCCTTCAGCATTTGAGTATGAGTGACCGACCGAGAAGTTGTTCCCGGTACACACGAGTGAGGACAAAGTGCATAGAAAAGACTAGTGTTGATATGTGGGGCAAGTATAAAGTTCCTAGAGAGTTTCCAGGGAAACAGCCGTCGGGCCCGATAGGTGGCCGGGCGTTACAATTGATACAAAAAGGTGGCCGAGAGAAGAAATTATTTTTATGACAGAAAACTCTCAGTATACACAAAAGATTGTATTATAAAAGATGAATTCAGACTTCATAAGCATAAGCTTGCTTACATTATTAAAATTACATGTTATACCTATAAAATATTACTCAAAATGTCCGATGAGGTTTGTATGAATATATGAAAATTGGTTATTTACCAAAAGGATCAGTAGCCTTAGACAATTTACCCAAACTTGATTAAATTTGTAAGATATCCAAAAAGACTTAAATCTCTTTTATGATCTATCCAATGAATTATACGAGATAGAAACCTAGCAATTTTTGCATATTAGTGTCAATAGCCTTATATGAATGCAAAATTTATTTTTGGCTAGTGGCCTTGTATAAAAGAAGAGAGTAGGGTGTGCACTATCTCGATAGTTAACTCCCTCCGTATATATGTCACGATCCTAGCTCTGTCCCGGTGGCCATGTCATTTGTGTGCACTCAATGAGGAATAGATACGGCTCATCTACTTCCGGTGTGGAAATCGGCTCTGCCAATGACACGGACAAAGACATCCAATCTATTCGAGTCCACAAATAACTGTACTTGTAAGTTTTGTGTTAGATCGCATATTTTTTAGTTTGTTTAACTGTATTGAAAAGAGAAGCAATATATACCATATCAAATCGGTATAGCATGGAACACCATTTTGAAAAGGATCTAGTAGTGACACTAATTTGCGTGTCATACATGTAGCCCAAGCAATATGAAACCTGCAGTATCTAGTCTATAAAAGGTAGCCCAATATGAGCGCCACAGGACAAGTCAGGTTTGTCGGCATGGCTCCTCCTTCACTGCTTTCGCTTCCTCTGCCGCTGCTGCTGATCCTGTGCGCCATGCTCCATCCGGCGGCGGGCAGCGGCGGCGACCTGCTGATGCTGGACAGGTTCCACCGGTGGATGACGGCACACGGGCGAACGTACCCGAGCACCCACGAGAAGCTCCGCCGGCTGGAGGTGTACCGCCGCAATGTGGAGTTCATCGAGGCCACGAACAGGGAGAGCGAGCGCCTCGGCTACGAGCTCGGCGAGAACGAGTTCACCGACCTCACCAACGAGGAGTTCATGGCGCGTAACACCGGGGCCGCTGTCCCTACGGAGGATGGTATGGGAACCATCATCACCACTCTGGCGGGTGATGTCAACGAGGGCAGCCGTGCGTCAATTGTTGATTTGAACGCCTCGGCGCCGCTGAACTTCGACTGGAGAGACAAAG
This sequence comes from Avena insularis, assembly GCA_023614405.1. Lineage (NCBI taxonomy): Eukaryota > Viridiplantae > Streptophyta > Magnoliopsida > Poales > Poaceae > Avena > Avena insularis. Next base: position 593,927,332 of record CM042686.1, on the reverse strand, counting down.
GCGTGGTCACGCCCGCCAAGGCCCAAAGGGGATGCGGTAAGCAAGCACGCAGCGGGCGTTATTCATTCTTTGTACTACTCCCTCTGATCCTAAATAAGTGTTGCAGTTTTGAACTAACTGCGACCACACTTATTTAAACTCCGATCAAGTGAGGCTAATTGAAAGAATGGAGAACCCCATATATGCATGTACATGCTAATATATGCATGTACATGCACGCGTTCGCAGGATGTTGTTGGGCTTTTGCTACCATGGCAACAGTAGAAAGTTTGATCAAAATCAAGGGTGGCCAGCTGCTGGACCTATCCGAGCAAGAGTTGCTAGACTGCGATCGGGCCGGTCAGTATGGCTGCAAAGGCGGGTACATCGACAAGGCACTCAACTGGATCAAAGCCAAAGGAGGGGCAGTGACGGAGGCCACTTACCCCTACCAGGAAAAGCAGGGCCAGTGCAAGAAGGTCGGTAGTGCCACACGCGTGGGCAAGATTACCGGAGTCCGACGGGTCCGCGGGGAACCGCAGATGAAGCTGGCCGTCCTCGGCAGGCCGGTGGCCGTCGGCATCGACGCGACTGGTGCCATCCTTCAGAACTGGAAGTCCGGAATCTACAAGGGCCCGTGCACCACTAACCTAAATCACGCCGTGGTTCTCATCGGGTACGGCGTCAGCAAGACTGGTGAAGAGTACTGGATCCTCAAAAACTCGTGGGGTGCGAGGTGGGGCCAGAAGGGATTCTTCTTCATGCGCAGGGGAGCTGACGGCACCAAAGGGCTGTGCGGCATCGCTCTTCGGGGTACCTACCCCCTCATGTAGAACCATGCATCATACTACTTCACCAGGTCTACAAAATCCCACCTCTAAAATAAATGTGTGGGCAAGTGGTTCAGATACATATGTACTATGTCAAAATAAGATGCACCGCGTCCTAAAAGGCTGTACCTCGGTAAAGAGCATGTAATAATAATATATGCTTGATTGTAAGTACTGTGCAGTTATATCCATCTTTGCTTTGGTAAATTGTGGATAAATATTCTTGTTATTACAATCGCTACTCAAACCATGGGCTCCCACTACATCTTGGTCCATGCATGTATAATCCATGATCTCAATCGACAAGATTTGCAAATATAAAATAAAAGAGAATAAAAATGACAGAGTTTGAACTTGCAATATGTCACTATGTAATCTTCTCAAAATAATTACGCAACCTGCAAGGTTTTCATTAAGCTTTACGCAACAGAATAAAGATGATAGACTTTGAATTATTAAACAACCTTGTTAAACTTTACATACTTTGACTTCTCAAAATAATTATGCAAACTGCAAAAGTTTTCAAGCTATATGTATAATCAACAGAAGAATTTCGGGAAGTCTTATCTCGCGTGATTAACGCACGTAGCCTGATGTCAAATAGATGAGTCGTGTATAAGGCAGCTCGAGTGTGTAACAATGCAAGTCACTTATCTGCATGACTCCTTCATTGTTTACGATGCCTCTCCCCGTTGCCAGCCCGAGGTCGACGGGCAATGCATGGAACTAGTTTGGATCGAGCTCTTGAACTCGTGGACAGGCATTTGGTGGAATTTCTTGTTACCACAATTATATTTAACATCCAAACAAAGATTTTAGGAACCAATTATTTTGTGATAACTGAAATGTTACAAAGAGCTAAGTGATTAATTGCTGGACCTTGTTTTGTTGAGAACATTATTCTTGCCTGCAGTGGTGTTGTAGGACCAAATCACATGGTGTGCTAAACTTAATGTTTTACTTTAAATATCATGTATAATTTTTTTAACAATATAATTAGTCCATCTGATACCAAACTAAACAAATTTGCATTTTAGGGGATGCCATGGCACCCCAACAGATACGCCCCTGCTTGCCTGATGGAACATCTAGAAGCAAAGGAATGCTAGAATTTTTAAAGATGTGAGGCAAAGTTTTAGAGTTTGGAATGCAGATTGTGTTTATGATGTTTCTCCGCTTAGGCATAAAATCAAGAGATGTTCGGTCCCACTTTTTTCCTCATAGAATGAACACCTTTTGGAAAATTTCAGTTTTGCTCTTTTCTACTCTATGTTTTTGTATTTATGTACATAAGGCACTTCTTGGAGATGGAATAAAAGGTTGTGGGGGACTCCCCTGCATAGCATTATTTTCAAGAAATTTTCTTCATGAAAAATATATTTCGAAGCACAACAAAATGTTTGCCATGTTAAATATAGGAATTTCATGAAGTTATATATCTTTATTTATATAATATATAAATATTTATTATAAAACATAGTATATATTATTCATAATGTATTTTAAGTTCTTTATGAATATAAAGTCAAAATACATTAAATGGCCACATTAGTTATTAGTAAATAAAAAATCAGTATAAATATGTGAATTGCTTTTGATCTAGCACATGGACGCCATAAATAACACACATCTTAGTCATACATGACTGCACTAAAATTTACATAGAGTTCCAGGCTAGGTTCGTGGATGAGTTCTAAAACATGGTTAAAGTTGAGATCAAGCAATTGAAAACTAAATATTTAATTCAATACCATACCGGGTTCCTAAGGACATGGTGTGGAATCCTCTGTCTGTGTCAGAGATGGTAAACAAACGACTACATAGTGTCACACATTGTCATTATAACGACAATCTGTAGAAAACAAACTTCTTTTCAGTTGTATTCCTAATCATGATAAAGTTAGAATTTTTTTTCAAGGATCTATATTTTAAATCACTATATTTATTTATTTATTCTAAAGATGAAGTATGTGCTCGAGAGGTGCAATGCTCGTGACCAAGATTATTGTCCAAGAAATGGTGCGAGTGGTGAGTAGTTGTCATTGACAAGCCTTAGGAATTGGAGTTTGCTCTTGTAGCATTTGACTGATTATGTGCTCACATTTAAATCTAAACTTCACAACACGGCAATACCAAGAGCACTTCGATCAAGCTTATGGATGCAAGATCAAGATCATGCTGGAATTAAATCTCTTCTATAAAAAATCTAAGGAATTACACGAGGTGGAAACCTAACCATTTTTCTTGATTAGTTTTAGTGACATTGTATATAAATGCCACCAAATGTATTTTTGCAACCGGCCTCATATATAAAAACTTAGGGACTAGATTATCTCGATTGTTATCACTCACTCTATATATGTCGCGATTATGTAGATCCACACCTTTGTCGATGCCTTGTGGGTGCAATCAACATGAAATAGATGTGGCGTGGAAATTGGCCATGCTGGTTACACAAATATATGTGGATGCGGCTCATCTACTCGCTCACTCTATATATGTCGCGATTATGTAGATCCACACCTTTGTCGATGCCATGTGGGTGCAATCAACATGAAATAGATGTGGCTCATCTACTTGTAGCGTGGAAATTGACTGTGCTGGGCACACACAAAAAGACATATAATCTCTCTCCCACAGTAAATGTACTTTGTATGTTTTGTCCTAAGTATAACATTTTAATATTTGACCTACTTTATTGAAAATAGTTGCAATACTCCCTCCATCCCAAGGCTTAAGGCATATAATTTTTTTTTAAAGTCAAGCAATGTAAAGTTTGACCAAATTTTTAGAAAAAACTATCAAGAACTATTATATTATATAGATACCATGTGAAAATATGTTTCATGATGTATGAAATGGTATGGATTACGTAGTGTAAATATTAATATTTTTCTCTAAAAATTTGGTCAAACTTTAGTTGGTTTGACTTTTAAAAAAAGTTATATGCCTTAAGCCTTAGGACGGAGGTAGTATTTATGACACTAAGTCCGTATATTATAAAACACCATTGCAAAATGGACCTAGTGATTACTAATTCTGTGTCATACATGTAGCCACCTTCTAATAAAATTGGTCAAACTTTATTTTTTCTAACGTAGGACATATGTCGTAGTAAGTACACTAATGGGAGAAGGGAGTATGAGTCAATAAGCATATCCCCTGTCTATGTATGTCGTCACATAGCATGCAGCTAACAACATCAGCGAATTTCATGACCAAGACAGAAATCAATTTAGATCTGGGTTCCACGAAATTTGGGGTTGAGATGCAAAAGATGATATATGAAAACTTCAGAATAGAGCCGACTCATGTCTTGTACAAAAATCCATACCCAGATTACTTTGACATGGTCGCATATCCACCTAGTTTTAGAGTACACGACTTCATAAATTTTTGTGGTACAAACATAAAACTGCCAGGAAAGAGAATATCCAGTATTTACCTCAACTAGGAGAAGCCGATTGTACTGATCTTATTAAGGTTTTTCTGTTTCTATTATCTTCAAGTGGTACCGCTTTTACCGCTTTTCATCATCAGCTTTGCGTTTCGACCTGGTATCACTTACAAAATAAATTGTATGAACACTTTTATACTGGTGAAAATGAACTTAAGCTATCCCATCTAACAACTGTTAGTCAAAGGTCTGATGAGTCGGACACCAACTATGTCAAATGCTTTAGAGACAATAAGAACCGTTGTTATAATATGTTAATCCTGGAGAAAGAGATGGCCGACTTGGTGTTACATAATTTAAGGAATCACTTGAAAGAGAAGTCGAGGGTTTCGAATATTTTACGGTCCACCAAGTTTTGCAAAAGGCATTGGTTTATGAAAGTTAGATCGATTACTGAGACAAAGGATGCTCATCGGTCAAGTCGAAGTCAGCCAAATAATGTTTGTGAAACTAGCAATGTTGATTCCAGTGAGGAAGCTAATGTGGAGCTTGGCGCGTGTGGACCATCATGGCACATGACCTAACATATGTGTCGGCACTAGACGAACATATGTGTGCCAATAGGGTACGTTACTGGCTTGAGATTGATGGATAAAGACGTTGATCTTCTAAGGATGAGTACAGGTGAGATCCTGGCGAGCAATTAATAGGATTGATAGGATACTCATATTAGTAAGTTGCAACTTCTTATCTGAAAATGCCTTGAGCAATTGAGTATGAGTGGTCAACCGCGAAGGTGTTCTCTGTACACACGAGTGAGGACAAAGTACATAGAAAAGACCAGTGTTGTTATGTGGGGCATGTCTAAAGTTCCTAGACAGTTTCCAGGGAAACAGCTGTCGGGCCCAAGGTGGCCGGGGCGTTACAATTGATACAAAAAGGTTTAAACATCTGAACCAAATTGGTGAGAAGAAATTATCTTTATGACAGAAAACTCTCAATATACCCAAAAGATTGTATTAGAAAAGATGAATTCAGACCTCATAAGCATAAGCTTGCTTACATTATTAAAATCACTTGTTATACAAAATATTACTCGAATCCGTTGAGGTTTGTATGAATATATGAAAATTCGTTATTTACCAAAAAGATAAGTAGCCTTAGACAATTTACCCAAACTTGACTAAATCTGTAAGATATCCAAAAAAGACATAAACCTAGCATGTTTTGCTTATTGTACGAGATAGAAACCTAGCAAGTTTTCCTTATTAGTGTCAACATCCTTATATGAATACAAAATTTATTTTTGGCTAATGGCCTTGTATAAAGGAAGAGAGGGTGTACATTATCTCGATAGTTATCTCCTGCCCTATATATGTCACGGTCCTAGCTCCGCCCCGGTGGCCATGTCATTTGTGTGCACTTAATGAGGAATAGATACGGCTGATCTACTTCCGGTGTGGAAATCCGCTCTGCCAATGACACGGACAAAGACATCCAATCTCGCTGTCCACAAATAAGTGTACTTGTAAATTTTGTCTTAAATCGTGTATTTTTTTAGTTTGTTTAACTATATTGAAAAGAGAAGCAATAATATATACCATTTTGAAAAGGATCTAGTAGTGACACTAATTTGCGTGTCATACATGTAGCTACATTTTCTGATAAAACTGGTCAAACATTATAATTTTTTTACTTGGGACAAATGTTATAATAAGTACACTAATGGACGAAGGGAGTAGTATGAGTGAATAATCATCTCCCCTGTCTATATATGTGATCATGCAGCTAAAAACATCGGCGGATTCGATGACCGGGACGGAAATTGATTTTGAGCAATAATGCGGTAGATAGCCTGTCCAACTCACGTACTTCCTCCGTTCTAAAATATAAGATGTTTTAGCTTTGTGAAGCTAATGTATCTAGACTACTTTTAGAATGTAGGTTCGGAGTGAACCTACACATTAAAAAGGGTATAGATACATTCACTTCACAAAGCTAAAGCATCTTATATTTTAAAACGGAGGAAGTAGTACAGAAAATCATTCATGCACGATCTAGAAATTAAAAATAAAGACATATAATCTCTCCTCCCACAGTAAATGTACTTTGTATGTTTTTTCCTAAAGTAAAAAAAAATATCTGACCTACTTTATTGATAAAAGTAGAAATATTTATGACACTAAATCCGTATATTATGAAACACCTTTGCAAAACGGACCTAGTGATTACCAATTTTGTCTCGTTCATGTAGCTACCTTCTGATAAAATTGGTCAAACTTTATTTTTTCTAACGTAGCACATATGTGACAATAAGTGCACTAATGAGAGAAAGGAGTATGAGTCAATAAGCATCTCCCCTGTCTATGCATGTCGCCACATAGCATGCAGCTAACAACTTCAGCGAATTTCATGACCAGGACAGAAATCGATTTTGATCTGGGTTTCGAGAAATTTGGGGTTGAGATGCAAAAGATGATATATGAAAACTTCGGAATAGAGCCGAATCCGACTCATGTCTTATACAAAAATCCATACCTAGATTGCTTTGACATGGTCGCATATCCACCTGGTTTTAGAGTACACGACTTCATAAAATTTTGTGGTAGACATAAAACTACCAGGAAACACAGTATCCAATATTTACCTCAACTAGGAGAAGGCGATAGTACTGATCTTATTAAGTATTTGTTTCTATTATCTTCAACTGGTACCGCTTTTCCCACTTTTCATCATTAGCTTCACCTTTCGTCCTTGTTTGGTATCGCTTACAAAATAAATTTTATGAACACTTTTATATAGGTGAAAACGAACTTAAGCTATCCCATCTAACAACAGTTAGACAATGGTCTGATGAGTTGGTCACCAACTATGTCAAATGCTTTAGAGATAATAAGAACCATTGTTATAATATGATACTCTCGGAGAAAGAGATGGCCGACTTGGTGTTAAATAATTGAGGGACTCACTTGAAAGAGAAATTCGAGGGTTTCGAATATTTTACGGTCCAACAAGTTTTGCAAAAGGCATTGGTTTACGAAAGTTAGATCGATTACTGAGACAAAGGATGCTCATCGATCAAGTCGAAGTCAGCCAAATAATGTTTGTGAAACCGGCAATGTTGGTTTCAATGAGGAAGCTGATGTGGTGATTGACGTGTGTGGACCATCATGGCACATCACTTGGCATATGTGTCGGCACTGGACACACAAATGTGTGCCAATAGGGACGTTCCTGGCTTGGGATTTATCGATAAAGACGTTGATCTTCTAAGGGTGAGTACATGTGAGATCCTGACGAGCGCTTAATAGGATTGATATGATACTCATATTAGCAAGTTACAACTTCTTATATGAAAATGCCTTGAGCAATTGAGTATGAGTAACCGACCGAGAAGTTGTTCCCGGTACACAAGAGTGAGGATAAAGTGCGTAGAAAAGACTAGTGTTGATATGTGGGGCAAGTCTAAAGTCCCTAGAGCCATCAGGCCCGAGGTGGCCGGGGCGTTACAATTGATACAAAAAGGTTTAAACATCCGAACCAAATTGGTGAGAAGAAATTATTTTTATGACAGAAAACTCTCAGTATACACAAAAGATTGTATTATAAAAGATGAATTCAGACTTCATAAGCATAAGCTTGCTTACATTATTAAAATTACATGTTATACCTATAAAATATTACTCAAAATGTCCGATGAGGTTTGTATGAATATATGAAAATTGGTTATTTACCAAAAAGATCAGTAGCCTTAGACAATTTACCCAAACTTGATTAAATTTGTAAGATATCCAAAAAGACTTAAATCTCTTTTATGATCTATCCAATGAATTATACGAGATAGAAACCTAGCAATTTTTGCATATTAGTGTCAATAGCCTTATATGAATGCAAAATTTATTTTTGGCTAGTGGCCTTGTATAAAAGAAGAGAGTAGGGTGTGCACTATCTCGATAGTTAACTCCCTCCGTATATATGTCACGATCCTAGCTCTGTCCCGGTGGCCATGTCATTTGTGTGCACTCAATGAGGAATAGATACGGCTCATCTACTTCCGGTGTGGAAATCGGCTCTGCCAATGACACGGACAAAGACATCCAATCTATTCGAGTCCACAAATAACTGTACTTGTAAGTTTTGTGTTAGATCGCATATTTTTTAGTTTGTTTAACTGTATTGAAAAGAGAAGCAATATATACCATATCAAATCGGTATAGCATGGAACACCATTTTGAAAAGGATCTAGTAGTGACACTAATTTGCGTGTCATACATGTAGCCCAAGCAATATGAAACCTGCAGTATCTAGTCTATAAAAGGTAGCCCAATATGAGCGCCACAGGACAAGTCAGGTTTGTCGGCATGGCTCCTCCTTCACTGCTTTCGCTTCCTCTGCCGCTGCTGCTGATCCTGTGCGCCATGCTCCATCCGGCGGCGGGCAGCGGCGGCGACCTGCTGATGCTGGACAGGTTCCACCGGTGGATGACGGCACACGGGCGAACGTACCCGAGCGTCCACGAGAAGCTCCGCCGGCTGGAGGTGTACCGCCGCAACGTGGAGTTGATCGAGGCCACAAACAGGGAGAGCGAGCGCCTCGGCTACGAGCTCGGCGAGAACGAGTTCACCGACCTCACCAACGATGAGTTCTCCGCACGGTACACCGGGGGCACCCTTGTGCCTAAGGAAGACGACGGCGCCATGGCTGATGGCATCATCACCACTCTGGCCGGTGATGTGAAGGATGGCCGCCGCACGTCAACGGCCGATTTGAACTCCTCGTTGTCGGTGGGGCCAAAGAGCTTCGACTGGAGGGACCAAGGCGTGGTCACGCCCGCAAAGGCCCAAGGGGCATGTGGTAATCCTTCTTTCTTCATTCTTTCTAAGTCCAATAAGTACTATTTAATTAGAGGAATGGAACTAGAACTAGATATACTCTATTTGAAGGAATGGAAATAGATATATATTTGATTAATAATGTCATCAACAGTAAAAGTTTCTTGTATATGTACTAGATTGCTGTTGGGCTTTCGCTGCGGTGGCAACAGTCGAAAGTCTGAACAAGATAAAGGGCGGCGAGCTGGTTGACCTATCCGAGCAAGAGTTGGTAGACTGCAATTTGGCTGGCCAGAATGGCTGCAAATCGGGGCACATCGAGGTGGCACTCAGGTGGTTCCAAAGCAAAGGAGGAGCAGTGACTGAGGCCACGTACCCCTACGGGGAACGGCAGGGCCAGTGCAAGACCACTGATAGCGCCAGTCGAGTGGCACCCATCGTCGACGTCGAACTGGTGAAAGGGGAGCTATGGCTGAAGGTGGCCGTCCTGTATAGGCCGGTGGCCGTCGCCATCGACGCGCAGGGCGTCGTCCTCCAGAACTACAAGAGCGGAATCTACAAGGGCCCCTGCACCACTATGCAGAACCACGCCGTGGTTCTCGTCGGGTACGGGGTCAGCGACAACGGAGACAAGTACTGGATTCTAAAGAACTCATGGGGAGAGGGGTGGGGCCAGAAGGGCTTCTTCTTCATGCGCAGGGAAGCCGACGGCCCCGAAGGGCTGTGCGGTGTCGCGGGTTGGGGTACCTACCCAGTCATGTAGAACCATCACACTGCACATGCATGGCCTGGTTACTATGCCCCCACGATGTGTGTAAGATATATCTATGGCTTGTGCGTAAAATAAAATGAAGCCAATACTTTATGATGTACTATGTAACTCCATAAGGATCATTAATAATATAATTTCGTGTGGTATATATTACGTTGTTTTATGTCTATCTGTGCTTTCCCGTCTCGTGATTGCTGTAATATCATCTATCCATTGCTCCCTCCGTTTCATAATATAAGACGGTTTAACTTTTGTAATATAAATGTATCTAGACATTTGTTAGTGTGTGTACATTCGGATTGAACTTACACGTTAAAAGCGTCTAGATATATTCGTTTCTCAAAAGCTAAAACATCTTATATTTTGGTACGGATAGAGTATATACTAAAAGTGTTACAAAACTAATAATTTCACATGGACATATATCATATATCTATCTATTATGAAGCTCCGTATACGTAACAAATCTGATAATTTCACATGGACTTTGGTAGCCGTGTATGGTGCAGCTCAGGAGGAATTTAAGACTGATTTTCCGCAAGAGATAGTTAATTTGGCAAAAGATAACCCACATCCAATTCTACTTGGTGGGGATTTTAATATGCTAAGATACTCTCACGAGAAAAGTTGTGGTCGATTTGATAATCATTGACCGCCTTTATTCAATATTGTTATTGACAGCCTTGATTTAAGAGAGGTTTCAATGATCGGTAGACAATTTACTTGGCAAAAAGTCTACTAGAACCGACATACGAGAAATTAGACCACGTGCTTATGGACACTGATTGGGAATCTAAGTTCCCTATGGTATCTGGGTATCACGCTCCTATTATTCCGTCCACTGGATCCCCTTCTTCACTGTGTAGACACCAATTCATGTTTGCACTTTGGTGGTTACACCGTGATAGTTTCCGTGAGATAGTTAAGAATATCTGGGAAAAAATAGTAAGATGTCTCACTTCTATCCAACGATTGGAATAATGAAATGCATGCTCTATGCAAATTCCTGAACAAATGAGCAAGACCATCCTCCAAAAGGAGAAACTACAAGTAACATCCATAATTAATGATTTGGATGCTCTCGCGGAGGTCAGGATGTTATCTGCATAAGAGATTGAGCTTAAAAGCCAATCAAATACGGAAATAGCCAGACTTCTACGGGAGGAGGAGTTTAAGTGGTATTAATGATCTAACGCGAAATTCATCTTGGAGGAGACTCAAATACCAGATACTTCCATGGAGTCGCTAATGGCAGACACCGAAAGAAACTGATACATTCTCCACTACATGATGCAGATACAATTGACGGTCATGAGCAACTTAAATCCTACATTAAGAATTATTACAAGGCTCTGTTAGTCTCCAAAGGAAAGAACCTTTTTCTTTGACGAGTCTCGAACAGAGGATATTCCTCAGGACTTTGTCGATGAGAATATGTTCCTAGTTGCTCCCTACACCTAGGATGAAATTAAGAAGGCGTTTTTCCATATGGAGCATAATAAAGCTCTTGGCCCTGATGGCTTCCCTTCTGATTTTTTTCGAAGCTTCTAGGAGGAAATCAAGCCTGATCTTCTCGATCTCTTTGACTTTCTTCATGATGGTCAGTTGGATCTTTTCTGGTTAAATTTTGAAGAGATAATTTGACTACCAAAAGTTAATGAGGCGGTAAGGATTTAACAATATCATCCAATATGGCTCCTTAACTTGAGTTTTCAATTTTTCAACAAGGCAACAACTATTTGGCTTAAATCAGTTGGGGACCACGTGGTCCACCCTTCGTTATCTGCTTTTATGCAAGGTAGAAACATGTTACATGGGATGTCACCTTTTATAAAACAGTGCATGAATTGCATAGGAAAAATCTGAATGAAGTACTTTTAAAAATTGATTTTGAAAAGGACTATGATAAGGTCAATTGGTTTTTTCTCCAGCAGACTTTCAGAATGAAAGGCTCTTCTGAGAAGTGGTGGGGTCTTATACATAGTTTCATGTCTGAAGGTAGTGTAGCCATTAAAGTCAATGAAGGCATAGGTAAATACTTCCAGACAAAAAAGTACAAGGACAAGGTGACCCATTATCACCAATACTATTTAATACATTGGTTGATATGTTGGTGATCCTGATAGAGCGTGCTAAGCCTGAAGGTCAAATTGAAGGGGGGGGAGGTCCCCATCTAGTTGATGGTGGTTTATCTATACGTCAATATTCAGACTATGCAATTATTTTTATGGAACATGACTTGGATAAAGCTAAGAACCTAAAACTTCTATTGTCAGCATTCGAGCAATTATTCGGCCTTAAGATAAATTTCTATAAGAGTGAATTCCTTTGTTTCGGAGAAGCCCAATACGTGGCCAATCTTTATGCTGAGCTCTTTGAATGCGAGCATGGATAGTTGCAATCAACAATTTGGGGATCCTGATACACACCATCGAAGCCTTACAAATGCCGAATGGAAAATAGTTGAGGAAAGGCTCTAGAAAAGGCTCAGTAGTTCAAAAGAAATATTACTATCTCTAGCTGGGAGACTGGTGCTCATTAATTCAGTACCTACCAATACAGTACTGTATATGCCTAACCAGTCAGCGGACAGTGATTGACCATTCTCCAGCGGGCATCAATAATTAATGACGCTTGAAATGGACCGCGGAAATTGGGAATGCCTCTGTTGGTTAAGCGGGGTGCAAAAATCGCCGCCTTCCCCGACCATGTACCACGGCACCAAAATCCGCCGCTACCGTGGTACCATGGCATATTATTGGCCTCCGCGGCAAAGTGGTACCATGGCATATTATCCGCCGTGCATCTAACTTTTGCAGGTACTTTTGGCTTGTGCCGCCCCAAAAATCAGTCGGGTATGAGGGGTATTTTTGTAGTGTTCGCTGGATACAGATGAGATCGTCTCCAAAGTCTCTCCCTGTATTCAGCAGAAAAGTTCTCCCTGTATTAAGATCAGTGATGCATCCTCGATATCCCCACCTTAGATATCTCTCCTAGCTCGATTGGCGGTTGATCCGCTAGCACTATGGTTGGAGAGGCTATTTGAGACCCCTGAAGATCACAATTACAAGATTGTTGTGTCCTTGTTCTCGACGGACCCGTTGGCAGGCTCCGATTGTGCTCTTCAGCTTAGCCAGCGTGTTCTTATAAAGTTCATATAAAATGTGTGGATCCAGATACGGGGTGTAGGCGCGGGGGAGAAGTATTTGTTCGCTCTTTCTCTATTGCATTTGAGATCACGTTTGTAATTTTTGAGGGCTTAGTTAGATTAGTTTCTACTTTTAAAGCCCACCTTGTATTTGTAACCCCTCTGATGTTCAATGATGGTTGTTTCGAGCCCCTTTGGCTCCTCCTTTGAGTTACTGGGGTTACTCCTGCAACATGCATATATACTTCCATCTTTGTTCAGATCGATGTAGTATACATCTACGAAAATGACCGGAACAACCATGAAAATACATGCATCTCCCATCAGGGCATGTTCATACTACTCCCGGGTGTATTTACATATATATATATTTATATATGCGATTTAAGGTAAATAGTTGTGTATATTATTTTCTGACGGACGATAGTATTGGGGTAGTCTAGCTTAGCCACTTATACATATACGGTGTACGCAGTACAGTAACCTGACAAGTTCATCATGCTAGTTCAGTCGTCCTTGTGCGGAAAGCTTCTATTCTTTTTAGATCGCAGGTTTCCCCTCTTACCAGCTTCTGGTGATGTATTTGGAGGAGTCATCACTGCAGCATGGTGAGCCAATGGAAACAGCACGGGAGTTGTAGCAAATGGAACCATTCTTGGGGGATCAACATCACCGCTCCCTGGCGGCTGGATGCTATATGGTGGAGGCACGAATGGGTACCCCGCTGCCCCCGGTATCATGCTGCAGCCTGCGGCAGACGACATTGACTGGACTTGCTGCTGCAACGACTTCATATACTGGATAGTCCGATCCAGTGTCGAGGCTTGGTTACACTGTCAAAGTAGACAAATGAAGATACTTAGTTTTATAGATTTACTACTTCTGGTCTGTCTAGATATTTACCAACTCGAGTCACCTAAAATTTAGTATCTATGAGCCTGAAATTGTGGTTCTTAGTATGTTACTTTAGCAAAATGTGGCTGCCATTTCTTTGCGACTGTCACTGTGGTCAGACGACAATTAATGTTTGGGTGTTTAATTATCCAATTAAAAGATCTGAAAACGGTAGACAAGTGCAAATCATAAACGTATTTATTTTCGGTAGAAATCTGAATTTCGGTTTTAGATTTCTAGCACAACCGATTTTGGTTTTCCTTTTTGCCAAAGGACCAACTTTTTTTAACTAAATACAAAAAATATTTTAGAATAAGAGAAATTTATTTGAATTTATGTGCACTAATGAAATGTATGAAATATTTTGACCAAGAGGTTACTTTTTTGTCTACCAAAATAACTAAAATTCAATGGCACTATAAGAGTGTTAGACATATCACACCGGATATGCTCGATGGCACATCACAAGAGTGTCTTCTGAAGTGCTCTTGTTGGCGGATCAACTAATCCCGACACATTGTGATGATGGTGCATGATTTTGGATTGTGGTAGATTTCATATCGGCACAAACTTTGCACCGCGGCAGGTGGCGGGCAAAAAAGACGTGTGTTATTTAATATTGTGGTAGATGGGACGCGGAAATACTAGTCAAGCAAGTCATGTTTTTTTCGAAATAGGGGAAGACCCCGGCCTCTGCATCTAGAGGATGCACACAGCCATTTATTAAAAATATCCAAAGTTGCGAACAAAAAGTCTTACAAATCAATCGTCAGATAAGATTGATCCAAACACCAACCATCTGAACTATAAAAGAGTTGATCCGCGGAAATACTAGTCAAGCAAGTCATGTTGACAGGTGAGACCCACCAATGTCGAGCAATTGGCATCACACCTTTTATCTTGGCTCCGCTTCCGTATTATCCAACATCTCCCCACTTTCTATTCACCATCTATATACAGTAACTTTCAACGGGTGGCAGTGACGAAAGCGAGGCCGCACGTGGCAGATTGAGAGCTCAAGGGCAGAATGCTGATACGTTATGTTTGTGGTAGTTAAAATCGATTTCGCCACTTGTTTTGTTTTTTTCGAGAACAGGGTTTTCACAATCTCACATATTTGGGGATCCCTCGGTCTCACAAGTACATGTTGATACCTATGACCTGGAATGGAATGTCGTCGAGTTGTGGACGCTCCTAGTTTGCAGGTGCACTAATAAACTGAGTCGCTACGTTGCATGTGACGGTGAGTGGGGAAAGGAAATCGACGACAAGTTCCTTCTGTTCAGTCACGAGATCGGTGAATTGTTATTTCTTCCACTGAACTCTTGTAAGACATGAAGAAATCAGCGCCAAAGGCCTCACAGATGTTGAGAAATTTCAAAGCGAGTAGATTGAGTGAAAAAGGTTCTCTGCAAAGATGATGAAGGTTAAGGCTATATTAAGCCACCTAGCTTATAGTATGGAGGATTTGGATTAATAGTATGGAAAACATGGTTGTTCAATTAATATTTCATATTTTATATGTATCTTTCTAGTTTGGAGACTATATAAATCCTCTAACCTCATTACCCTGAGAGCGACAAAGCCAACAAATTTATCCTCAACCGTATAAAAAATAAATTTTGCAACCATCTCTGGATCTCACACAAAACCTTAACTATTTCTGCGTGGACTCACCGGCGCCGAACCTCTGTTGTACAACTCTCCGCCATGTTGAACCACATTGTCTACCCTCTACTGGGTTAGCACGCACCTCTCCCCCGCCTCGATCGTCAGATGGTGTGCACCCCTTCGTGGAACTCGATCTTTCTGGCATATAACTCTCTGCCACACTGGGCCACAACATCTCCCTCAAACACACCTTTGGAGCATTCGTACTTACCCAAATGCTAAAATAAAAATGCTTAGGCCATTTCGGTACAAATAATTTACATCTTTTTTGTTAGCCAATTGCTAAATTTCTTCTGTCTAAATGGGTGTTTATTTACTAAATTTTCTATGTGGTTTTGCGTATACTATGCACACATGCAATGACTCAATTAGATGTTCGTTCTTCCGATCCATTATCGAGTTTCCTTATATTAGGAACACCTTGAATATTCCCTCTTTGATAATGCCACATACCAAATAGACAATTAAGGAGCATAAGGAAGCTTTCTGCTTCTTTCGACTCTGTGTATGTTAAAATTTTCAATTGTCGAAAGATCTTGGCTAGTATATAAAGATGTCTAAATGTTTGACTTGGACAACGAAATTCCTAGTTTCGGATTCTTCACAATTTTAGTAAACTAGCAGTGGGAAACGCAAAGAACAACTTTGACAAGGTTCCTAGGTATCATCCGCATGTGCCCTCTACACTTTGATGTAAACTTATGAAAAATGATCAAAGTTGTTATAATATTCACATGTGTGTAGGTTCGTCAAATAATATATATTCATTTTAGGTGCATATATCCGATCGTTAGGGAAGTACACCATCCACTCTAGGTTGATCAAGAAGAAATAAATTGAAGCAAATAGCCTGAAAATATAGGCGAAGATGACCTACTACGTCTTCACCATGAATAAGATGACAATTTTCAAAAGAAATATGTAACTCTCTTTGAATTTGAACCATGTTGCATAATGTTCGGACTTCATAAAACTAGTAATAGTTTCTTTCTTCTCATATAGTACTTTTCATGCCCTTTTGCCCGCATATTTTTCATGCCTTACATGCATATTGAAAAACGGTGACACGGTGGAAGTCACATGTCGGTGTTGTAACAAGAACACCAGACAATTCCGTGTGAAACATGAAATTGAACTTAATGTAATTTTGAATCAAATTTGGCAGAATAAGTTGTCTTGAAAAGATGCAGAAATTATATATACGTGCCTTTGTCTTTGCAGAAAAGGAGCACTATATGGCTATGACAATGCATATAATCTAAGGGTGTCTGAACTTAGTTAGTTTTTGGACGGGTGAAGTGCTTGCACCTAAAAATGTGTGTTTCTATCTGCTACGAGCGTATGTGTGTTATGAGTTTTATCTTTTGCTTCTATATAATGTTAACACAAATTTTAGCTGATGTGATCTCTCTCTCTCTCTCTCTCTCTCTCTCTCTCTCTCTCTCTCTCTCTCTCTCTCTCTCTCTCACATTATATATAAAATGTTGGAATATCAAATTACTAACTAGGAAAGCATGTGCTAACAATTTTGATACGAGGAAGTTTATTATTTTCGTAGTAGCACATAATGCATGACACCTAATTTGTGTCGTTGTTCAGTCTAACACGACACAAAGTTCATGTGCCACTACACAGTTTGCATGGGCCATAGCTATCCGCCAGGCCACAATAAACGCCCCGTGTACGCTTCTCCTGAAACACTTATTCATGGTGGCTTTTAAGCATTGCCTATGTTGAGAAATATATATAATATACCAGCCTTCTCCAATAGTTTGAGTTTTTGATGAGCTGACTGGTTCATCGATTCAATAAATCACCACTGTGGCTTTTATACATGTGGCTTGACTTCAAAAACGCCATGTAATTTTGATAATATCCCATTCAAAGTAATTTCCATTTCATACCTCGACGCATCCTGGAACGAGCTGTCGCAGAATCTTGAACCTCTCATTTACCCTGCACCTTCGTCTCTGCTATAATGCAAGGTGTTGTGATAAGAAAAAAAAACTGAACTTCACAAAGGAAGACTATTTTTTGGTTTATATAAATCAAGGGATGATTAAAGTACATATTACCCTTACCTTTTCGGTGAGGCTGTGTGTTTCTGAATAGTCAGACTTCCTTGTTCTTGTTCGTGCTGATGTATTTCTCCTCACACTAAAATCACTTGTTGCGACCTATATATCATACAAAATATTAACGGATGCATGGACTATCTTGTTAATTTTAATCTATGTGTAGCGCTAGCTGATTACTCTGTTTGATAACCGAATGTTCTGATCCATACATCAAGCATCAAATAAAACATCATGACACCTCCTCACCATGTGTATGAACCGTACATCATATTCACCTGGATGGGCTCCATCAAATTAGTCCGACCTGCGTTTAAACCATGAATGTTACCACTGTTGGACTTCTTCATCTCGGGCGGTTGTGAGCCACTCGGTCGGCTACAATCAGAAAATTTTGGATCTGACTACACCATCCCACATCCTAGTCCGACCAAGAAAAGTCGTAGCCGGATGTGGGGATGGCATAGTCGGATCCAAAAAATATTGATCATAGCCGACCGAGTGGCAGCTCACAACCTCCCGAGACGAACGAGTCCAACAGGGTAACGTTCGTGGTTTAAAGGCATGTCAGGATAATTTGATGGAGCCCGTCTAGGTGAATACGATGTACGGTTCGTATGCATGGTGATGAGGTGTCGTGAAGGAGGCTTCCCTTGTTAAACCAGGAGGTGGCGCCGCCACATATTACTTGCAGGCATCCTAGGTTGTGGTACATTTTAATTGGCAACTTTGCAATTTGGTGTCTCTTAAGTGTCGTACAGTATGCTTGCTTTTAATTATTTGAGATCATGCTTGCACGGGAATTAGACAGTAATGTTTTTCATGATCGTATGTTAGCTAAGATAGCCAAGTATTGGGAGCGGCCTAATATCTCCTCTATTCCCTAATTCTGCAAACCCTACCCCAAGACTCCGGACCTTTGGTATCCCGCAATCCTAGCCAGTCGCATCGCAACGCTATGTCATTCCGTTCACCCTTCTACTGGCTCGATGACTGACCGTTTCCCTTACAAGACTGGACATTCCTTCTATAGGTTAGCGTCTAGGAAGAACTAGGACTATAATATTTTGCATTCTCCCTATCCCTATGAACGCCACAATGGGCAGTTAGCATCTCCATCTAAATATTGGCCGTGCAACGACGTAGACCACATACATTGTTTCCTTGGTTGTTGCATTGATTCTTCCAAGCACCCTCCATGAAGAATCCGTTATGTGTCATCGTCTCCGAGCATCCCCTTTATACTATATATTATACTTGGAGGCCGGATGAAAATAAGATACCTCCTTTTCCCAAACGAACCGCGTGAATCCTAGTCCTTGCCTAGTTGCTTCTTCATTTTTACGCACCCTCTAACACTTGGCCACCTTTTTTCTTCTCTCACTTCCGGCCTCCGGTGTTGCTAAAGCACTCACACACACAGACACAAACAATTTCCATGGACAATAAGTTGCCCGCTCCAATTGTCTACACGTACGAACCCGTTACCACGCAATCGCCCTTGTACAACCTTAGAGGAAGGAGCACGAACTTCAACCCCAATCCGGTAAGCAGCCAAAGATCACATGCGATCACCCTAAAAATATTAATATTATTACCCCAAAAATAAAATGCTAGAAACAAACTAGTTTGAAGCAGATTTATATTAGGTCAAAGTTCGTTAAACTTGAGATGCTTCTAATAGATCGAAATCCAAAAGAATTTCTCAAATATTTGGTCCCAAGTTATTTTGCTGCGGGAATGTTAAAGCTTTATCCCAAGGAAAACGCGTGTGGGCATACAAAATGGCATCGATGCATATGTATGTACCTCGGCGCACTTCCCTTTGGCTTCTCTATCGCTAACCTTCTCCACCGGTTGCTTGCTTGGCTCCATGGCCCGTTCCTGCTCATGACCCGCCGGTATAAGCCCTGCTGCAATGTGATCACCTTTACCGCCAAGATGGTCGGCAACGAGCTCCTCTCCGCGGACAATCGGGTAGAGCCATGTCGCCATCTCTTGTTCAGAAGGCGGCTCACGTAGAAATCGAGGCGGGGACATGGGTAGGCCGGCAACTTGAGGCTGGGCCTCCATGGCCGTGTTCACCCCTCCACTCCGTACCAAGTCGAAGAGATCGCCGCTGCACGCCCAAGTGATCTACATATAAGCACCATACAAGGATATATGCTACACAGATTCCATACCTGAATTACGTGCATACCTCAAGTGTTGGCGCTCGAGGAAGTTGTGGGTGGGACTGCAGCACCCACCGGAGCCCGTGGTATCCATGATAGGGTCCTTCACCTGCAATTAAACACCGCTGTGTATATGTCTATATATATACATATATATAGGGTAGAGCCGGAGAGGGGAGCCAATGCATGGGGAGATAAAGATCTGGGCGGAGATCGATGATCGTCTGACGTGTGCTGATTGGGATTGCGTGTGCATCCAAGCATGTTTATTTGCAATTTGCCGGCATGTTGTAGCCGGAAAGAATACGACGACGGTCTAGACTATAGCTAGCCAATTCTGGCTTCAATGGATATAACTTATTGTCGTTGGCTGGACTAGTGTTTCTGTCTTGGATATGGATAACTTATTATCGTTGGCTAGACCCAGGACCCAAGTTAAAGAGTAAATGGCACCGAGAGTCACACAACTTGCTTAGCATGTGCACTTAAGTCATAGAACTTGTAAACTGGACTAACAAGTCACACAACTTGCGAACCCGTGCATACGTGGTCACAAAACCGGTCAACATGGTGGTTTTTGACTAAAACTGGTCAACTGAGTAAATTTTGACTAAAACCGGTCATAGGCAGACTAAATATTTATAGTGAAAACCCTAAGCTTATATTTTTATGTTGACAAGTGTAAGGATGCTCATGAGAAAAATTGGCAGTGACTTCCGAGCTCAATGGAGCTCATTTTTTGAAAAAACAAAAGGTATTTATAAGACTCCAAAAAATCTGAAACAAATCAAGCACAAATGTTTATACATTTCTAAGGTACGCAAAAAATTTCAGAGAAAAATATGCTTTATTTTGCGAGATATAAAAAAGACAAATCTCTGATAGAAATACGTGTTGTTTATAGTATATACAGCTAAGGATTTCTTTTTGTTCTCTGTAGCCCAAAACAAAACAAGTTTTTCACCGAAACTTGCCATAGTCATTCAGCCCGCACATATGTATTCCCAAAACAAAATTTGGATTTTCTTGAAATGAAAAAGTATGGATTTCGAATTTTTCAAATACATATGTGTATATTTGATAACAAAATATATTTATTAGTATTTGAGAGAGGACCACAAATTCTCTCTCACAAACGTGTGATATATTATAGATCCACCATTATTAAATCCTCTCTTAAATTTGTACTTGTATATATTTCCTCTATTATTTAATCATGGTTATAATACTTTTATCTTGAGTTAAATTATATTTAAGATAGACCAAGTCTACACAAAAAACATGCTAACATCTAGTCTTATCTATATAGGACAAAAATTTGTTCTGTAGAAATATGAGAGGGTTATTGTAAAATTTTAGTCTGCCTATAACCAGTTTTGGTCAAAACCACTGAGTTGACCGGTTTTGTGACCACGGGTGCACGGGTTCATAAGTTGTGCGACTTGCTAGTTTAGTTTGCAAGTTATATGACTTAAGTGCACATGCGCGACAAGTTGTGTGACTCCCAGTGCCATTTACTCCAAGTTAAATGAGCACCAAGGGTACTTATCTTGGTTACATCAATGTATTTATCATTTCTCATTACTAAATTGCTCAAATCAATACTTATCTTGGTTAAACATTTTGGATAAATTTGAATACAGTATATCTGTCAAAACTTCAAAACTGGATCAAGTAGTATATGTGAAGTCAAGTTTTGGCTTGTTGGCAAGGGCAGCTGAGCCTCCGCAAGGTCGTGAGTTTTAGTTGTCGGTGTCCCAAGAATGTTAAGTATTAGCTGGGTGGTAAGAGAGACTCACCCTAGCTTAGGGCATGTAGGATCAAATATGGGCATGAATATTGAATACCCATCCTGGCTGCCATGGCTCATAGTATAAACATAAGTGTTGGATGCATGCGCACAAGTCGACAAAGGTGAGCCAGCTATATATAGGGTATCTCTTGTACCGTGCATATGGGACAAAGGTGTACTCATATGAATCTCATATATATCGTATGGAATACAGTGAGGCATGCATGGATCGTGGCAAATGTACACATTTATCTGCATGCGCGGTTGGGTGCAGGCTCAAGGAATTGTATGCGCGCCCAGCCAAGAACATCATTATTCATAGAACCATCCAAATGGGACACGCATAAATATCCTCTCTTTCTCTCGGGAATCTGCCCCATTCTCCTGTTTTTGAGAGTCCTTCTCAACCTTAGGACTTTTCCAACATCTGTTATGTCAGAGAAAAAAATAAAAGAGTAAAATGCACCAGAGGTCCTAAATGTTTGGAGGAAACTATATGCAGGTCCTAAAAGTTTCAACCCGTGTACCGGAGGTTCTAATTCTTAGTTAGTTGTGCACTGCAGGTCCTAATTCTCGGTTAGTTGTGCACTGCGGGTCCTAATTCTCAGCTATAGCCTCGGCTACAGTGCATAGGGATCTAATAATTAGGACCTCCGGTACATGAGTTGAAACTTTTAGGACCTGCATACAGTTTCCTCCAAACTTTTAGGACCTGCATACAATTATCAACATATAAATTTGCATATAAGCGATCCTAAATCATATAAACCCTAAATCTAAACAAAGCCCTAAGAACCCAGAAACATGAAAAAAAAACTCAAAATCACCATTAAAACAAGAAAGGGGATCACCCGAAAAGTTAGTTGTGATGGATGCAGTCAATCAAGGAATAAAGCAAGTTAGATATAAGAAAAATAAGTTAGAATTTTGATCCAAGGATTATTGCCTAGCAGTGTTCATATCATAGAGTAGCCACTTAAGGTAGCTTCAGTTGCAGGTTTGAGAGTCTTAGAGGGCAAGAATAAGACCTCAAAATGCACAGCATGATTTGAGGTAACTGCATGACAAACATCTTTCTTTATGATTTTCCTATGTTGTTAGTTATGCTTCTAGAGTGATTAATTGATCACATTTGGTATTCTTTTTTATTTAGCATTTTTCTTCTAAACATCAGGGGTGGCAGATTAGTTAATTCTCGATCAACACTATTGCAAGTTGGTTATTCCACTACAATATGTTACCCCCTCTAATCCATATTAGTTGTCACTGATTTATTACAACTTTGTACTAAGTCATGTGCTAGAAGCCATTTTCCAGTTTAATGGTAATAATATTGTAAGAGAGACAATTTGCTATGCCTCTGCTAGCTACACAGCTTGGCGTTGATTGACATGGCGGCGCATAGGTATAAGAAGATTACTATATATGTGCCACCGGGGTGTCACTATTAGAGTAGATAGATGACAATGACAGTGATTTCAAATTCTAAAAAGTCATTATCCTTCCGTTATAGTTATTCCCAATTAACTGACAAGAAGCCACTATCTCCGGTCGTTACGAGTATGCAGAAATGAGATGGTTTTTAATGCTAAAAGATCTTCTTCTATGCAGGCTATTTTCTATTGTACTCACAATCTCCATTCATGGTCTACTCTTCAAGAACCGGAATATGGCACCTTGTTTACGGAGGTGTGAGAACAAATCATGACTTGGATGGCCGATTCGAGATAATACAAAATACCGAAAACTACTATTACCGCTCCCACACATAAAAAATCTCCCAGGATGTGACAAGTGGTGCACGAGGGCATCATGAGGAGAGGACTTGCCACAGCAGGCGGTCACGAGAAAACACCGATAGATCTATGTTTTTCTTTTGGAGAACGATGAAAGCTTTATTAATTCTCAAAGGAGGATTAGAGAGCCACACATGACTTCCTACAACTAGGGTAATCGATATATATAGGGGCTAAGCAACGTGCATCTGTGTTTGCTTCTCGTCGTTCGCGGCTAAAGGTAGACTCTGAAAATCTCTATCTCTTGTGTGCTTACCTGCAGGTTGCAGTACCATGTAGAAACCTCCTGCAGCCGGGACACACGTGCACGGCGGCGGCGGCCGGCCGGTGAGCCGTCGTCGACGTCAACCCTGTCGACGGCCGGGGTCGATTAGATAGCTAGATCAATGTATTTGGTGTAACGGTGATGTGTGTGTGTGCGGGGGTGTTGGGAGCGGGACTGGCTGGCTATAAACAAAGAGGTGGAGAATCTAACTCTGGCCATGCATGCATGCATCCAACTCTGGCCGACGATCCAAGCCACTTAGCTGCCTTGTGCTTTCACGTGGTCGAAGAACAACGTGGCGCCCATGCACGCACACAGTTTGGATGCGCTGGGTACGTATGCGTGCACACGCAACCATGACGCAAACGATGCTGACGTATATGCATCCCTGAGAATTACGGCTTCTTACTATTACACTCTTACAAATTACAACCGTAAATTATTTTTATACCTCACAATAATACTGTTTCTGTCTTTCGTCTCTCCTTTTGTTTGGACCGTTTTGCCTCCCTCCAAATCACCTGTTATGTTACTGAAAAACGGTCATATATATATACGGCTTTGTTTGTTTGTTTGTTTCGGGCAATGGTAGAGAGACCATATCTCCCCTTAGCTCTCCATGTTATCTAGAGAAGTGGTTAGAGATCATAAGTCGTACAACATGTTATCTTGATTGCTTTTTATATTTTAGTCCTAGGGTGCTCTTTGCAAGTTGGAGGCCCTTTTTTGTTGTTTCTAGTTTAGCTAGGGTGCTTCTTGTTATGGGCCTCCATGCAATTTGTATCTGCCACGTGTATCTGTTCATAGCTTTGAGGGTCTTCTAGACCCTGTTAATCGTTCTAAAATAAAATAAAGGCCACCTCCGGCGACTTCCTCGATGGTGGCGTCAAGCAGCCCGCGGCCATGCAAGACGGTACCCATGCGATTCCATGATGATGCATGTAATGTTACCACGCCAAGAGATGGCTGGCAACCGTGGTCGAGCAGGAGCATGTAGTAGGAAGCACCGCTCGGAGCAGCCTAGAAGGCAGAAACCACACAACGGTACAACTCCATGCATATAAGAACACATTGAACGTAAAAATAAGCGGACAAAATGCGGTGATCCAGCATACCACTGCATGGTGTAGAATGAAAGTCGTTAACATAACACCGATGAAACACCATTTCACCAGGATTACATCCATCAGAGTCATACAACAGAACTATCGCGGGGCTAAGATATGACCATGGATTTCAACTCAAAATCTTTCCAGGGAACATCTTAAGTTCAGATAGGAAGAATAATATTACAAAGGAAAACCACAAATAACAACCCATCAACTAATTTGCAAATAAGTCTACCTCTAATACTATCTGGCTTGTGATTACTACTACAACAATGCCCTAGAAAAATAGGTTATATGAGCTAGAGATTATGCTCCTATATGTCCTTGAACTTTATCTTCTCTTCAATTGATGTAGATGTTGATTCCATTGGCTTCAGTGAATAACTATACTTTCTTGTAGTAATCCTTTTGTGTCAACCAGTTTAAACTGCATAATCCAGTGACCTTTGATTTTATGGGTAAACAACTCACAATGGGGATACATGGCAAACTTCATACATTCAAAGACCACTTGTTTCCCAAAGATAAATTGCTCATCTCCTCAGAAGAATGCATCAGACTAATTGACAAAGGAGCTCAAGGTTATATCCTCTTTAGTGCAGATGATGAGAAGGAAGGAGCTGAGTCTGAGGATCACCCTCCAGTTCTTGATGAAATTACCAATCTACTCCATCAATTTCAATACATTTTTCAAGAACCTTCTAGGCTGCCACCCCACAAAGACCGTGATCATCACATTCCCCTGCTACCTGATGCAAAACCCCCAAACATAAGACCATATAGGATGTCTCACAGCCAAAAGAACTCTATTGAGTTACTCATCTAGCAAATGCTGCAAAACTCTGAAATCAGACATAGTAAAAGCCCTTTTTCATCCCCTGTCATCTTAGTCAGGAAGAAGGAAAAGTCCTAGAGGCTATCAGTTGATTTCAGAGGACTTAATGAACTCACAATTAAGAATAAATTTCTAATTCTAGTTATTGAGGATTTGCTAGATGAGTTGCATGGGACCATCATATTTTCCAAATTTGATCAGGGTATCATCAAATAAGGATGAAAGAATAAGATGTGCACAAGACTGCCTTTTCCACCCACCTAGGCCACTATGAATACTTAGTGGTGCCTTTTGGACTGTGTAATGCCCCTGCCACCTTCCAGGAGCTAATGAACAGCCTATTCTCCCCATACCTGAGAAAGTTTGTACTTGTCTTCTTTGATGACATCCTGGTCTACAACAAATCTCCTGAAGGATATGTACAGAATCTGAAGGCAGTAATGACAATCTTCAGGACACATGATTTGAAAGCAAAGCTGAACAAATGCAGATTTACCCAACCCCAACTGGAATACCTAGGTCACATCATCTCTAGCACTGGAGTGCAAACAGACCCAGCAAAAATTCAAGACATTACCAAATCGAAGACACCAGTATCAGTCACTAAACTGAGAGGATTCCTGGGTTTGACAGGATACTACAGGAGGTTCATACCCAAATATGCTCAGATCTGTCAACCCTTACATACAGTCCTTAAGAAGAACTCTTTCCAATGGGGCCCAGAACAACAGGAGGCATTTGAACAACTGAAATCAGTAATGTCAAAACCACCTGTGTTAGCTCTGCCTGACTTCTCCCTTCCTTTCACTCTGGAAACAGATGTTTGTACTACTACAGGTCTGGGAGCAGTACTGATGCAACAATCTAAGCCAATAGCATTCTTCAGTAAGAGTTTGGGCCCAAACACTAATGCTAAGTCAATTTATGAGAAAGAATCCATGGCCATCTTGGAAGCTCTGAAGAAATGGAGACACTACTTCTTGGGAAATAAACTAATTGTCAAAACAGATCAGTCCAGCCTCAAGTACTTAGCAAGCCAAAAACTCCTGGAGGGTATCCAACATAAGCTGATGCTTAAATTATTGGAGTTTGACTTTCACATTGAATACAAAAAAGCCATTGAGAACAAGGTAGCAGATGCCTTATCCAGACAATACCAGGCAGGTGAGCCCACACGATCCAGTGATTCTTGTGCAGTAACCTCAATTGCTATTCCTTCCTAGGCTCAGGACATAACTGCTTCATATATATCTGATGATCACTGCACTAAGGGCGTGTTCGGATGTCTCCCAGCTTCCCCAAATCCTTCCTTCGATCCGGCTTCTCAGGACCGACTCCTGCGTCTCGGTGGAGCTAGAAACGTTCGGGAGAGCTCCTTAGGGCAGCCACAGCGTGTAAAAAGCCAAATCGGCCACATCAACACAATATAGCAACACTGCCATTTATTCAACTTTCCTACAAGGTCGCAGTGCCAAATTTTCTAGTAGCGGGGCCCACATGAGAATAAACAAACGTATTTATTGCACACGCATCTGCCCACCTTTTCTCCATGCTGCATGCAAGAGATTGGTTTTTTATTCACATGCAGAGATTTGGCATCGGCGCAAGTTCCTGCTCCGATTCCCTAAAATTTAGCTTCGGCAATAACTCCACAACGTGAGGAACTAGTTCCAAATGCCTCAAACTCAGTTTAGAACCACTTTTGACACAACATAGTGGCTGCCCTTACATGCCTAGCAGAGTTGGCCCCACCAGATTCCACGCAATGCTTCTTCTACATGACTACATCTGTCCTCTTCTCACCTACTCCCGAGAAGACCCTCTGATCCATCCAAGTCCATGCCCTTTTTGTTGATTAATCTCACTACAAGTCATAAAAAATCGTATCACCACTCCATATGGTTGTTATAAATCCCATTTCCCCTTTCGATTATGCAGCACAAGGGTCTAATTTCTAAATACGGGCGGGACTGCAGCGTATGAGGAGCGGGAAGCTGCTGCACGTGGAGGGCTCTCGGGCAGAGGCAGCCGAATGCGGTCAGATGTCGGGGAAGAGGCCACCGGACTCGCTAATAGAGGAGGAGGTCGGGGGCTCCAGAGCAGGTACTAGAGGAGGACGAGGTAGAGTCAGATCTGCCGCTACTGCTTGAGCAGGGGAGCGAGGCTGAGATGACCCAAATTGCAGAAGGTACGGGATAGAGGTAGTCGGGAACGCGGCGGCCGGTGTTGGTACTGACGGACACAAGCTAGGGGACGGAGCGGGGGCCGTCGATGGATCAGGACGGCTTGGTGCTGACAGACGACGCGCCCTCGGGTGGGGATGGTTCTCTCTAGAACTGTGCGTGCTTTGCTTACCGAATAAAAAAACGAAACGGTATCTTCGCTGGGCGGTGGCGGTGGCATTTTGTACACAAATTTTGTCCAGCTTCCCGGATCAAGCTCCATGGAGCTAGTGTGTTCGGCACCGCTCTACCCTAGAGTTTTGGGAAGCCGGAAGTTGGAGGCCTACCCAACACGCCCTAAGCTTCTCCAAGACCTGACCCTGGATAGTTCTGCTCACACAAACTTCTCTGCCAAAGCTGGAGTACTGAGATATAAGGGTATAATATATATATTATATATATATTGGGTCTAGTACTGATCTCAGAGAGAAGGTATTTAATTCTCTGCATTCCTCACCAATTGGAGGACACTCAGGATCAAGGGTCACATACCACTGGATTAAGCAACTATTCTTCTGGCCAAAATTGAAGGAGTACATCGAAACAAGAGTAGCACAATGTCCTACATGTCAAATTTCCAAGGCTGAAAAAATTCCATACCCTGGTCTTTTGGATCCTCTCCCTATTCCACAAGGAACGAGGTACAATAGTGCTCTCTTTTTTTCCAATTGTTGATAACTTGAGGTCACGCCTTCATCAATTTCAGAATGACAGACTTCCTTTTATAAGATGGGTGGGATGTTGTTGATCCAGTAGTAGTCAAATAAACCTCATACAAACAAGTTAATTTCCTCGCCTTTTTTACATTACCAGAATTGGAGATTCACCAATATGTAGAAAATTGTATGTTCTACATGGGTATTCCAAGCTGTAATTGACAAAAAAAAAGGTTCTTTTGTCACTTATTGACTAAACCATGTACATTCACTTGTGGTGAGCTCGTTTGAGCGTTCAATGCGATTGAGTATTGAGTAAATATTTGTATCTGTAGTTAGGGTGGCAAGCGGCGCAGGAAGCAGGACTGGCCTGTAGTAGTACAATTTGCTTGAAGCTAGGGCTAAATGGAGATGGAAGCCTGTAGTGCAATTAGTACTAATTCATAAGTTTTGTGGGACATGCAGGATCCCGCATCTGCAACCCTATCTGTAGTACATAGCTTTACTCGGTTTTATTCTTGTTCAGACGAAAAATCAAGAATATTATTTGTTTCAAGCCTTATCTAACACGGATGATCTTTCACGTGCAGGTGCAGTAACGAAGACCTTTCAAGGTTTATGAAGAAACTTCACATCGTAGACAAAGTATGTACTGTTGCTGATGTTGTGTTCCCAGCGGCGGCGACCCTTGTATGGATCAGTGTCAGTATGTAGCAAATTCGTCGGCCCTGCTACATCAAGGAAGGAATACATGACCAATCCCTTGACAATGTGCTTATTGATTTGCACTTCAGAAAACCCAGACAGTACTGGTTCAAGGATCCAAATTCATCTGCAATCTGCATCAGTTGGAATAATAGCCTTGTACCATGTCCCAGGAAAAATACATACTAGCTCAAACAAGTTTCAACTACTGTACTGTACCAGATGATGATGAAGCAGGCATTCGGAAACCTTAAATATCTGGCAAAGCATTTCTGGGGACTGCTCTCAACTTCTACACCAAAGAGACGAGCTTATTTTCCGTTGATTTTCAAGACCAAGTGACAGGGCCATAGTACATGCAAATTTCCATAGAATACATGACGACAGCTCAACGTTCGGCAGCCATGCTAGGTTAACAAAGCATAAACCGTTCGGCCAATGCATCAGATAGTACATGTAGCTCCAACACGCTCCTGTCAAAAACACACCGTGTTTGGATGCTTTGGCTGTGAACCATAATATTATCTCTATTGGAAACTTAAATACCCGTACTAGTTACAAGTAGTTGAATCCAAGCCAAGGAGAGCAGGACGCCCAGGTGTCCATATCTATCAGTGCAGGTGCACTGGTTTCTGGTTCTTCGTATCAGATTGTGAAACAACAGTTATAATGAGAACACTACAGGATCAAGAATCCAACAAATTTCCAGAGCTTGATACGCCTGAGATATATTGTTACCCCAAAACAACAGTTAATCTCCATTGTAGTGTATGATCAACAGCGTACAGCATAAAACAGGTCCAATACAACAAAGTAAGATGGAATATATAACTAGTTAATAGAATTCAGCAGCCCGACCAGGCATAGACTGATAGAAATACTGGGAAGATAGCTCTCGTTGTCCAATAAATGACAGGTCATTAGGTTACTACATAACATGGATGATCAGAACAACCAAGAGCTGGCAGGCAATCAGAACATCAATCGCCTTCTTTGTCATGTCAAACTTCTTCATCAAGCTTTGATGGTCTTGCTCATACCGCCTATACATGGAATGGCAACTGCATTAGAATAAGCCTTATATTTTTCCTTTTAAAAAATAAATAAGAAACGGGTACCACTTTGCAATGAATATGTTTTGCAGTAAACAAACGTTATACCTCATTGTTTCATCAATGGAAGCATTAGATAAAGCCAACTCTAGTCGATACTCCGCCATGGCAGTCTCGAGCCTGTCGATCTGTTCAGAATGAGTTGTTAGTCCCCCTACAGTTTAAGGTCATGTGCAGGAGATTCCAGAATCTTGTAAAACTGCAATAGGGTGAATATAAATCATGCATCCTAGTATGCTACGCTAAACATGATGGGTCAAGCGATCACTACTTACTAGTGTAGACAACACATTCTGCGATTCGATGCAGATGAATAGTGCAATGCAGACAACACGTTGTGTGATTTACACTAGATTTTAAGGTCTCCATGGGAGATTTCTCATTTTCACAAGGCGCCGGTGCTATGATGTGTACTGTTCATTTGATACTTGTGTTAAAAACTGACACCACGGCCTATAGGCTTTTTCTAAATAAGCTTCTCTCTGGCACAAGAATGGGATGCAAAAGTGACCTGGGTGGCCAGATGCAGGAGGATGGCACTGATGACACGAGTGTTGTTGCCACTGAATATGAGGAAGGCAGTGAAGAA
This sequence comes from Avena insularis, assembly GCA_023614405.1. Taxonomy (NCBI): domain Eukaryota; kingdom Viridiplantae; phylum Streptophyta; class Magnoliopsida; order Poales; family Poaceae; genus Avena; species Avena insularis. The sequence goes on along the minus strand of CM042686.1, from coordinate 593,896,479 downwards.
GAGCCATTTGAACGTGAATTCTGTGACTATGATGATGATGAGCCAGAAACACAAGCTGTGGGTCCTTGTCATGATTACCATGTCCTTTACCAGAAGAGGAGGAGGCTAGTGGACAGGAACCTTGCGACGGCACCGCTCCACCTGAAGATGAGGATGCCAATGAGGAGGAACCTTTATATTCTGAACTCTATGATGAGGAAGACAGTAACGAGCAGGACTCACGTCATGCTGAGCCTTTCACCGATCTAGAGCGCAATGCTCTCAACACTTGCAGGAAGCAGATCCATGAAGTGGAGCCATAAAATGATCTTGTAGCTAATGAGGAGGAATTTGTTACTCCCTCCGATCCAAATTAATTGACTTGGGTTTATCTAGATTTGGATGTACCTAATACTAAAACATGTCTAGATACATCCGAATCTAGACAAATCTAAGTCAATTAATTTGGATCGGAGGGAGTACCAAGAGGTTCAGTGATGGAACAAAATAAGCAAGAGGATCCAAAATGGGGCTGAGAAAGGGCGGCGCAATGAGCATAAGGTGGCACCAGTGACTGATGAGCTGCGTGTGTCTACGTCATCAACTCCATCAACAGTCGATGCCGCCATCGTCCCCAAGCCTTCTTGTATCGCAAGCGACACGGGCCACGGCATTGATGTCGTCAACCTTGCCAGAATCACCAAGGGAGAATACCCTGGGGCTGTATGTCTGGCTGTGAGGAGTGAGAGGATATCCGGCAACAAGCCGCTAGAGGGCTTGCCAACCCAACCACGTGAGCCACTTAAACGTCCTGGAGCTCACTACACCGGTGCCCACAAACTGTTCGACAGATTGCTCCTACACCAGCACAGCTGCCATGCTGTGTATGTTCTGGTCAGACACGCCCATGTCATGAACTAGAAATCTGAAGTTCTGAACCGTCGACGGCTGAAACTGGCAGGCAACATTTCAGTTATCCTACGGTCCGGATCGTCCGATACCTATTGCTTTATGAAGATCGTATGGGTCTTGTTGATCTGGTTTTTGTTAAGTTTTCGGTAGCTTTCCGTTTATTTCTTCTGTAGCTTCTTTATGGTTGTTGACGACGTTAGTCTGTCCGTGTGTGCGTACTCATATAAGCACCACCTACTCATATTGTAAGAATCATCTAGATAATTAATGAAATTGCAAAACCGAGCTGCCCTTGAGGTGCTAAGGGACTCTACTCTCTCATCCAAATTCTCTGATTTCACATCTCATGCTTTGCTATTTCACACCCCAAATTCCAATTTATCCCAATCTGTCTCTTGATTGCTGATCCCCAATTCGCCGGGTTGTGACAAAGTGGTATCAGAGCCAAGTTCTTGGCCTTGATTTCAAAAATTTGAGCACTTTTGGTGAGGGTTTGAGAGTTCATCTCTCTGTAAAATTCCGGATCCAAATTATTCAAATTTAGAATTCAAGGGTACTGTGGTAGGCCTGAGTCTTGGATCTGGTTAGGTTGGGGTCTGATTCCTTATCTCCCCGGCAAAATTCCTCAACCAGATTTGTGGCTTGCGTCCATGGCAACACACTGCAAGGAAATGGAAGTGGAGTACTTTTCCTCTCAGCCCAGGGCAGGCTATGGAGGAGCAGGTTCAAGGTTTTGTTCAGCACAGGAGCATGGAAGCTTCACCACCATTCCTCCGAGGAGTCATGCACACAAGGTGTTCGATGGAAGGTCACGTGTGAGTTTAAGGCATGGGCCGAGTGGTATAACACAAGGGAGCTGGGACAAGAGCATGGAGGCGAGTGCTCATCCCTCAAGACGGTGCCATCTGACAGCAAGAAGCCATGGCCACCAAGTGTTTGACGAAATGTCACATTCAACCTTTGATTATAGTTATGCCCAAGGTGAGTGTGGAAGGGTTCCAGTAGCTACTCAGAACATGTACCATTCCTATGGTAGCCAAGCATATGTTGGATTTCAACCTGGGGTACAATCACGAGCGAATGACATTAGAGCGCACCATATGTTCTGAGGCTATGGATGATCTTCATGGGAGAGTCCTACCTGTGAGAATCCATCACATGGCTTGCCCATTGACTTTAGAGGTTCTCTATCAAGTATTCTCAGCCTATGGAATCGTGGAAAACTTGATGCCCAATGCCCCTGGGTCAGGTTGCAAAATACTTGTTCTGTATCAGCAAAATTACATGGCTAGCGTAGCTCGTAGAGAATTGCATGAGAGATGTGTGTACCCATCATGTTGTGAATTGAAAGTTCAGTATGCTAACAAAGATGAGCTAAGGGATTTATATGAAGCCATATGCTCTGCCAAATCTTTTTTTTTTTTGAGCTGAAAACTGTAGGGGAGGCCCCGACAGTAAATTTTATTAAGAGAAAAAATATGTACAAGAAGGACGAAAGAATATACAAGAGGGCTTAGCAACTTTAGAAGACCTTTTTTCTTCGAGGCTTTTGCCACATCATGCTGGAATATTTGGAAGATCAGGAATGCTCTAGTTTTTGACAATGTAACTCCTTCCTTTAGCTCTGCCAAATGTTCCTCACCCAGGAATAATTTTGAGGAGAATTATGCAACTATTCCATGCCCTAGAAGTGCAGTTGATAGGGACTTCACGCAAGTGCTTGATCACTCACCTCCTACAAGCTTAAACAAGGAAAGTGGTACTGAGAAACAACAGCATGTGACCACCCTGGATACAATCATCACATTTATGGCAGAATGGAGGGCGGAAATGGAGCAACGGGAGCAATCCAGAATTGAACAATCTGAACTGAAAAGCGAGCTGGACTATTTCCTTCACCATGCTTTTGATATAATTGAAAAAGAATCTGAGAGTGAAGTGCTTCTGAAAATAGAGAGGAAAAAGAAGAGGAAACAAGCAAGGCAACTGAGAATTGAACAAGAAGAACTTGAAAGAGAGCTGGAATATTTCCTTTATCATGCTTTTGATCTTTATGATGAGGAATGTGAGAGTGAAGTGATAGGAATATATAGCAAGAGAAACAACAGAAAACAAGAGGAGAAATCAAAGTTTGAACATCAGCTAGAAGCAGACCTACATTATTTTCTATACCAAGCTTTCGACATGTTTGGAGAAGAGCTTGAGAGTGTGTTGGAAAAAGGAAATGAGAAAATACCAGTGAAACATGGTGCTGGTACTGTTGTGAGCCTTATTTGTGGAGTTGATGTATCAACCAAACGTGAAGTACCTCAAGAGTACTTAAAACTCTACTCTCAGCACTCGAGTGATTTTGCTAGCAAAGTGGATTTCAGTTTCCACCATATCATTGCAAAACAGCTAGGTAATAAGAGGCAAAACCATGTTGAGCCAACAGTTCACTGGGAACCTGGAGACCAAGAAGAAGGAAGTAAACTTATGAAACTGACAGTGGACAGTCAGTTCTTAAGAAGGGAGGAAATGTGATGCAGCACAAAGTTGTGGAGGAACAACTCCACCTTGCTGCTATAAAGTGGACAGCACAAGTATTGAAGGAACAACTTCAACGTGCTGCGCTAGATATCGCTCTAGGGGCGTGAGCTAGGTATCGCTCTAGAGGCGGGGCTGTCAAGAGTTCAATCCAAAACTCTTAACACACAAGATCTAGTCCAAGATCTTAAAATAGGAACACAAAGTTCTTTATTGATAGGCAAAGGTTACGTAGTCTGGTTCTATAGCTAGAGGTGTGCTCCTCTATTTATAGGCTGCATAAGCCTTCACTACTTAGTTCTACTTGTAGCTGGAACATTCTAGAGAACACTACTTAAAGCTAATAAATAAATACAAGCAACATGACTTCAACACATAGCTAGAACACTCTGGAAACTGCTACAACACATATGACTAAAGTACCAAATTATGTAGAATAGAGTAGAACTGTGTAGAAGTCAGTGTTGTACTTGACTTCTGCTTTATTTTCTTTTATTTTCCCTGCTGTTCTCCATCAAAATGCTAGGGACTCCTACCTTACAGCTGAACAAAAATTATCAGAGTGGCATACTAGAGTTAAGTGTAAGGCTGGAGCTAGGTACAGGTTGTTTAGAACAATCTCTACAACGGAAGCTGAAAGAAAACTCGTTCTGTAGCTATATGTCAGGTGGTAGTGGAAGTGGGAAACCAACATTGCCATGGGACCCAGGAGAACAAGAAAATGTATTTATATATGCAAAACTGAAAGTTGGCAGTAGGAGTGCTAAAGGCACAAGAAAATGCATGCTCCTCTTTAGTTTACAAGAGCTCATGCAGTCACTACTGTTACAACATAGCAGCAGTCTATCTCAAGCAAGAGAAAATGTTAAAGATACTATACAAGGGGATCTCAACCGGTCGCATGCAGCTCAGGTTAATTGCATACTTGCATTACTGTCAAAACTATATGACATGCTCATGTATGCTCCATTTGCATCAAAAGAAGCCAAAATGCCAAGGACTGAACACAGTGTGTCTCCTTCCACAAGTACTGCTCCAATCAAGAGTGGGGAGGTTTTTATAGTGTTAGTCCTCAGAAATATAGACATAGGGAGTGTGTCTCGTGGAAACTGCAGCATACGTATACAAGCTAGAATTAGCAGTAAACTTATTGTCCTTGTATTCATTTGCCAAGAGGATAATGGGGGAACTTATTTATATGAAGCCCTTTTCCTACAAGAAGCAAAAGGTACTTGTGCTATTATAGCAGTGGCATTCATGAGAAGGGAATCAAGGCTGCATTGTTACAGTCTACAGGTACACAATAGTTTTTGTTGGTCGAAGTTGTCAGTTGAAATGAAAACTGAGTGGCACTGGTATGCTGGCTCCGTAGCTTCCTCTCATGCAGTACTAAAACTGAATATTTGGTCTAAGGGGACCCATTTTGAGACAAGACAAGTTGAAATAATGACATCAAGGTTGTACTGCAAAGGGAAAGTATTTATTGCTGATAACTCGTGGAGAAACACCAGTGTGGCAGCTGTATTCAAGCAACCTTCCTTCAAATTGAGAAGTTGTTTTTCTTGTGACCATAATTATTCTCAGGCTATCAATCAACTGATATTTCTGCAACCATTCAATAGTTACATCAATGGCCATGGAATTGATGTTTGGATCATATCATTTTTACCACCTTCAACAAGAGCATTGGTCCGGGCAAGTTGTCATGCTACCCTTGAGGACAAGCGTCTTTAAAGGAGGGAGTATTGTCATGAACTAGAAATCTGAAGTTCTGAACCGTCGACGGCTGAAACTGGCAGGCAACATTTCAGTTATCCTACGGTCCGGATCGTCCGATGCCTGTTGCTTTATGAAGATCGTATGGGTCTTGTTGATCTGGTTTTTGTTAAGTTTTCGGTAGCTTTTCCGTTTATTTCTTTTGTAGCTTCTTTATGGTTGTTGACGACCTTAGTCTGTCCGTGTGTGGCGTACTCATATAAGCACCACCTACTCATATTGTAAGAATCATCCAGATAATTAATGAAATTGCAAAACCTAGCTTCCCTTGAGGTGCTAAGGGACTCAACTCTCTCATCCAAATTCTCTGATTTCACATCTCATGCTTTGCTATTTCACACCCCAAATTCCAATTTATCCCAATTTGTCTCTTGATTGCTGATCCCCAATTCGCTGGGTTGTGACAGCCCCTGAGCTCTACCTTTATCCTCACCAACAGACAATTCAGGTCTAAAGACGATCCCAGTGTCAAATACATTGCCGCATACAAGTTGCCCAACGATGAAGTCAAGCGGCAGGGGACGGAAGGACGGACCTGAGCGGAGCTGTAGAGCCTCGGGCGAGCTCCGGCCGGAGGCGAGATGCGGGGCGGCGTACGGAGGGCAGCGGCGGCGGGGATCCGCATCTTCGCGACCAGGTTGCGCAGCGCCATGGCTCCACGAGGCTAGGGTTTGGCGTTCCCCTCTCTCTCTCTCTCTCTCTCTCTCTCTCTCTTTCGGAGTTGCTCGAAGAGACGCGAACGACTCGCTGGCGCGCGGGCGTTGGGTCCGTCGTTTCGCTTAAGGACATTCGTAATGGGCTTGGCCCATATTACCTTACCATGTTCGTTCGTTCAGTCGCGATTGACTATGTACACTCAAACATAAACAGTACGGCCAGGTGCAGTTTGTGCCTTAGTCTTCTTCCGATTCTATTTTATTTTTGTGTTTCTATTCCTCCTTGATTTCCTTTTCTTTTTTTACTCTTTATTTTTTTACGTTTTGCGGGCTGTTTCTTTCGGTTTCTTTTTCATTTTCATGTTTTTCTTAATTTATTTTTTATGTTTTCTCGTGGGGTGTATTTATTTTTTATTTTTTAGTTGATAGTTGTGATTTGTATGCGTATATAATTGTGATGTAAGTTTTTTATCCACTTAGTCGTCCTATGTGCATAAGATTTTATTTTACAATATTAATTTTTTTGTTCAACTAGATCCATTTTCTTGCTCTAGTCGTATGAGCGCTAAAACTCTTATACCGGTTGTCGTCAAGATTTTTCTGCTTTAGTCGGTCTATAATTTTGTTCCATGCATAGATATGTTTTGGTCGTTAGACACTTAAGTTCTGGTCCTCGCGTAAATGTGATTCGTTCCTCGATATACTACTATTCTTGTCTAAAATGTAGTTGTGGTTTTTTGTTCCATTTAATCTAAAACTTGTAAATTCTAGAGATGTTATTTGTTACACGTTTGCTACTGCTTTGTTACTCATGTAGGTGTGTTTAGTTCATGAGGCGCTAAAGCCCTTGTTCCAATCGTACTTATCATTTGGTTCTAATTAGTCAAAATAATTGCTCCTTGTGTACGTATTTTTATTCAATGTATGCTAAAATTTTGTTAATCATATAGATGTGATTCACACCGTCCTAACTGTATCGTGGTTTCTTCCACTTAGTCTTAAAGTTTGTTCCCCCCTATATTCATGATTTTTTCCTTATGTTTATACACATTATTCCAATTGGTCTACACTTTTATTCCTTTTTTTATTCATGATTTAAACCAAGTGTAATAAAATTATGGTTCAGAGTTCATTACCTTTTTAATATATGTTATTTTGGTCAATGGGAACTAAAATTTTGTTCCATCTGGTTTAGAGCTGTATTTTCTTGGACTAGGCCCACTAATTTAATTTGGTCATGTCCTATTTTTTTGTTCTGATAGTATTCTGAAATTTGTTTCTTCATGTGTTTTTATTTGTTCTCGCATGATCTAACTTTTGTTTTCTCTTATATTCATATTTTATTCATGAGTTATAATTTTTTTTCCATTTATTCATATTCTTGTTCCTTCCCTTGTTGTGATTTTCCCATGGATGCTAAAATTTATATGACGTATCCTAGTAGCCTTTCCACTCATAATTTATTTCAGGGTTTCTATCTTTTGTTTCCCATATTTTACGGTTTGTTTCACAATAGGTTCGACTTATTCCTCGGTGCTATAATTTTTGTCCCAAATGTTGCTTGGTATTTTTCATGCAGTCTAATATTTGGTTTCTTGTGAAAGTGAGATTTGTTCCTCGGACGCTATTTGTTTGTTCCACGCGTAGCTTGGATTTGTTCCATGCTATAATTTTTGCCCACCTGGAGTGTGATTTTGTTCCCTGTAATCTAATATTTTGTTTCATATGAAGACAAGATTTTTTTCCTGGTCGCTAACTCGCCATTGGTTTGTTCCACGTGTAGATTCGATATGCTTCTTCTTGCTATAACTTTTGCCCCAAGTGTAGTCGATTTGTTATGTGTTGTCTAATAATTTTTTTATGCAAATGCGAGATTCTGTTCCTGGGCGCTACTGTTCTATTTCACGCGTAGATTCGATTTGTTCCTTTGCGCTATAAATTTTGCCCCACCTGTGGTATTATTTTGTTCCTTATTGTCTAAATTTTTGAGTGAAGTTTTGTTCCTTTATGTTCAGATTGTGTTCCCCACTAACAAAAAATGTTGTTTCCATTAGTTAGACTCGTAGTCATAGTTTTTCTACACACTATACTTTTGTTACTTTGCCAAGCTCGTGATTGTTCCGACCTTCTAGAAATATGGTTTAACCTTTTGTTCCACTTTCTGGTGTTACCTTTTTAGACACTATTTTTTGTTTTAATTTGTCCAAAGTTTTTATTCAACTAGGCTCCATCGTGAGGAAAAGATTTTTTTTTTCATTTAATTTGAGCTTTTTCTGTTTTCTTTTTATCATCATGAGTAAACTAGGGCTAGATCCACTATAATGTTTTTAAACAAGATAATCCATAGTTTTATTGCTCGAACATTAAAATTTTATTTGATTTTCCAGTTTTATGTTCCTCATTGGCATTCATCCAGTCCTCAAGTAAAGCATGTAATTCTTGCCACGGATGAGGATGCAGTGCAAAGCATGAATGAGGAAAATTTGTTTCTGCACTGAACTTAATGAGGTTCCAAACTTGAATCTCCCTCAAGGTTGTCCTTCTATGACAATTAAAACAGTACCTAAGGTCTTAGTAGAGTGGCTCGAGTAAGTGAAAAAACAAGTGCTAAACCAAGAGTTAGGAAAAACTGTCCAGAGGTGTACCAAAATCCAGCAAACAAAACTAGTTAAGTGAAAAGAAGAAATCACTACAAAAGTTCAAGCGAGAGTTAGTTTCCATCCCCTCAGGCCAAGTATCCAATCCAGAGATCAACACACCTAGCTGGGATTTGGATAAGGCAATAAAAAAATATTTAGCATTTGTCTCCTTAGTTAAACATCCAATCCCGAGATCACATGTTCGACTAGGTTAGAAGCTAAGATCATATTTTCTTATTTTTATTTTTTTTTAATTTTAGTCCTCTCCCCTTAGCTAGGTACCCAATCCAGGGATCACCTACCCCGCTAGGATTGATAACTCAAAACCATATTTGCTGATAATTTAGTGAATGTTTTCTCTTCTTCCCATAGCTAGGTACCCAATCCAGGGATCACCATACCCGGCTAGGATTGAGAATTACATAAAATTATGTTGGCAGGCACGATAAGTCAATGAAAAATGAAATAGGGAACATACTAGCTAGTGGTATAGATTTCACAAACTAACGACCCCAGGATCATAGTTGCTACTTAATTCCACTGGAGTATCAAGTTCAACAAAGGACAGAAAACAACTCAAGGGAAAGCAACAAACAAGTTTCGCTTCATTGAAATTTCGCCAAGACTAGATGTAGCGTGCTAACATGTCACAGAAGAGACAGGTTGAGCAGGATTCAAGTTGGGAATCAAGAAATGTTAAGTGCAAGAACATCTTAGTTTATTAATGCTTTGAACAGCAATTCATGACTGCCAGAATACAATAGTATCGAAGGAACAACATTCGAAATTATATTTAACTGAACAATGTTTTGTAACTGACAATAGTATGAATGTATAGTGAGAAAACACAGAGGTCAAAATTGAAACTGGTGCACCTGGTCGACTCTGCTTGCTGTGATTCGCCCCACTACTTCGCCATCGACTCTCTTGACTTCCAGCACCACTCCTCTCAATTATTCATGTCTATAAAGAAGAAAAACAAAGAATAAATTACATTAAAGGTCAGGTTGCCTCCTGATTAGCGCTTGTTTAGGGTTATTAGCTTGACCAGGTGGTGGAGAAGATTATGGATGCTGCTCAGCAACAACATCTTGACTTTCCATGGGTGTATCCTCATCATTAGGTTCTACGCTTGGTGAAATAACATCTCCAGGATAATAATGCTTCAGTCTTTGTCCATTTACCAGGAATGTTCCTTGTGAGGGGCTCTGGACAACAATTGCGCCATTTGCATGCACTATCTTGATGGTACAGGGTCCATACCATCTAGATTTGAACTTTCCAGGGAAGAGATGAAATCTAGAATCATACACAAGTACTTGTTGGCCAGGATGAAAATCTCTTCTGAGGATATGACTATCATGCCATTTCTTTGTTCTCTCTTTGTAAATTTTTGCACTCTAGTAAGAATCCATTCTTAGCTCATCCAGCTCACAAATCTGTAGCTGCCTTTTCTTTCCTGCTTTACTTAGGTCCATCTTAAGCTTTCTTATTGCCTAGTGGGCCTTGTGCTCTAGTTCTACCGGCAGGTGGCATGCTTTTCCATATACTAGTCTAAATGGAGACATTCCAATAGGTGTCTTAAATGCAGTTATGTATGCCATAAGGAATCAGGTAGTTTGCTTGCCTAATCAGCTCTGGTTTTGGAAATAACCTTATCAAGGATTGCTTTGATCCCTCTGTTTGATAACTCAACCTGGTCATTTTCCTGAGGATGATAAGGTGTGGTTACTATGTGGTTATGCACTCCATACTTCTCAAAGAGATTCAGTAATTGTTGGTTATTGAAATGAGCTCCTCCATCACTGATGACTACTCTTGGCACTCCAAATCTTGGGAAAATGATTTGTCTAAACATATTGCACACAAACTTTGAATCTGCATGTACAGTTGGTATTGCCTCCACCCATTTAGACACATAGTCAACATCAATAAGGATGTGTTTGTATCCTTTTGATGAGGGCAATGGACCAATGAAGTCTATGCCCCAAACATCAAACAGTTCCACCTCTAAGATTCCTTGTTGTGGCATTTCATGCCTCATACTCATCTTTCTAGTTTTTTGACAAGGGTCACATGTTATAACATATTCAAATACATCCTTAAACATGCTTAGCCAGAATAATCCTGCTTGTAAATTTTTTTCTTGTGTTTTAGTTGAGGCTGCATGTCCACCGATAGGACTAGTGTGACAATGATAGATAACACTCTTGATTTCCTCATCAGGTATGCATCTTCTGATTATGTCATCTTGGCAGTGCTTAAAGAGCAAGGGTTCATCCCAGTAATAATTCTTTACATCATGTAAGAATTTATTTTTCTGTTGGTAGCTCATGTCAGATGGCAAAATGTTGCAAACCAAATAATTTACAATATTTGCATACCAAGGTGACTTTCCCTGAAGTAGACAAGTTTGCAGCAGATTTTCTCCAGGAAGTGTCTCACAGATTGGTTCAGCATTTGGTGTATTCACTTTGATTCTTGATAAATGATTTGCAACAACATTTTCTGCACCCTTCTTGTCCTTGATTTCAATGTCAAATTCTTGCAAGAGTAAAATCCATCTGATCAATCTTGGTTTAGCTTTATTCTTGGTCAATAGATATCTGATGGCTGCATGATCAGTATATTGCAATGATTTCCAACTAGATATGACCTAAATTTGCCAAAGGCATAAACTATTGCCAACAATTCTTTCTCAGTGGTTGTGTAGTTGTCTTGAGCATCATCTAGTGTTCTGCTTGCATAGCTCACTACAGTCACTATCTTATCCTTTCTCTGTCCAAAAACAGCTCCCGCTGCAAAGTCACTAGCATCACACATCAGCTCAAATGGCAAATCCCAATTTGGTGGTTGAACAATTGGAGCAGAAACAAGGGCTTCCTTCAAACAGGTGAAAGCTTCCAAGCATTGCTGATCAAATATTAAAGGTGTATATTGATTTAGCAGTTGAGTAAGTGGGCTTGCTATTTTGGAATATCCTTGATGAATCTTCTGTAGAATCTAGCATGTCCCAAGAAACTTCTTACTCCTTTTACATTGGTTGGTGGTGGCAACTTTGATATTGCCTAAACTTTAGCTTGATAAACCTCAATGCCTCTGGAGGAAACCAGATGTCCAAGAACTATACCCTCTTCTACCATGAAATGGCATTTCTCCCAATTGAGCACCAGATTATGTTTGTTGCAAAGTTGAAGGATAGTTTCAAGATTTTTTAAACAATCTTCAAAGCTTTCTCCATGTACTATGAAATCATCCATGAAGACTTCCATTATATTCTCAATATGCTAAGAAAAGATGGTCATAACACACCTTTGAAAGGTACCAGGTGCATTGCAGAGACCAAATGGCAACCTTCTATATTCAAATTTGCCATAGGGACAAGTAAATGTTGTTTTATCTTGGTCATTTGGGTGAATTGGTATTTGCAAAAATCCAGAATATCCATCCATATAGAAGTAGTACTTGTGACCTGCCATCCTTTCAAGCATCTGATCAATAAATGGTAAGGGGAAATGATCCTTCCTTGTAGCACTGTTCAATTTCCTGTAATCTATGCAAAGCCTCCACCCATTTGTAATCCTGGTTGAGATTTTCTCACCTTTCTTAGTCTCAATCACTGTCAACCCACTTTTATTGGGGACCACATGTATTGGACTTACCTATTCACTGTTAGATATAGGGTAGATAATTTTTGCTTTAAGTAACTTGAGGATTTCCTTCTTGACCATCTCTTGTAGAGTTGGATTCAGTCTTCTTTGGTGTTCTCTAGTTGGCTTGGTGACGACCCACAAGTATAGGGGGTGTATCGCAGTATTTTCGAGGAAAGTGAAACCCAATTTATTGATTCGACACAAGGGGAGCCAAAGAATATTTATAAGCCTTAGCAACTGATTTGTCAATTCAGGTGCACCTGGAAACAATCTTGCTCACATCAGTATATCAGTAGCAATAGTTTTGTAGTAGGAATAGTAAAGTAACAGCAGTACTAAAGTAAAGATAGTAGTAACAATAGCAGTAAACAGTAGGATTAAAGCGTGGTAGGCATAGGGATGGATGGACGGGCATTACATGAACAAGACAATTCACATGGCGATCAAGACATAGGGCAATTGCAGATAAATAAGATAAAGCATCCAAGTACTAAATAATCATAGGCATGTGTTCCATATATAGTCATACGTGCTTGCAATGAGAACTTGCACAACATATTTTGTCCTGCCAGCCCGTTTGCAGCGGGGCCTCAAGGGAACTACTGTCAATTAAGGTGCTCCTTTTCATAGAGCATCGGAGCAAAGCATTAACACTCCGTGAACACATGTGATCCTCACATCAAAGCCATTCCCTCCGGTTATCCCGATTGCTGTCACTTCGGGGCCATTGGTTCTGGACAACAAGGTGTGTATACAACTTGCAAGTAAGATCATAAACAATACTATCATAATGAATCAATAAAATGTTCAGATCTGAAATCATGGCACCCAGGCCCTAGTGACAAGCATTAAGCATAACAAGTTGCAACAAAGTCAAAAAGCACTAATAATAGATACTAGGCACCATGCCCTAACAATCCGATGCCATTACATGAACGATCTCATCCAATCCCTACCATCCCCATAGCCTACAACGGGGGATTACTCACTCATAGATGGGGGAAACATGGATGGATGATGGAGAAGCGATGGTGATGATGATGGCGGTGATCTCCTCTAATTCCCTGTCCCAGCAGGGTGCCAGCACGGAGTTTCTAGTGCTGTTTCGTGGAATCTGTGGTGGTGGCAGAGCGGAACTTCTTCTTGAAAAAAATCGACCCCCCCGAGTTTTTAGGTCAGAAGGCAACTTATGGGCGAAGAGGGAGACCGAGGGGGTGTCTGGGGCGGCCAGACCACCCCCTGGCGCGACCAGGTGGTGTGGCCAGGCCCCAGCCCCACTCCGTCTCTTATTCTAGCTCCGTGAGTCTTCTGGTGAAATAGGATTTTTGGCATATTTTCCGGGATTTTTCCTAATAGTAGATTTTCTGCACAAAAACTAGACAGCAAGGTAATTCTGCTGAAAACAGCGTTAGTCCGTGTTAGTTGCATCCAATTCACACAAGTTTAGAGGAAAAATAACAGCAAAAGTGTTCGGGAAAGTAGATATGTTTTGGGCATATTAACTCCCCCCAAGCTTAGCTTATTGCTTGTCCTCAAGCAATTCAGTTGAAAACTGAGTGCGATAAAAGAAACTTTCACGAACACATTTGCTTCATATGATGTATATATTCTCAGCATATGATCAACTACTTAGACAATTCATAATAAGGAGTATGCAACTAAGTTTACTCAATAGGCATTGCAAGCTATGAAGAAATTCCAACTCAAAAATAATAAGTAGCATGAAACATAAACATAAGCAACATTACAATGCTCATAACAAGGTATGATAGAGTGGTATCTCGCTTGCCTTTGATTGTGAATGCCAAGGCACCTCTGAAGTTCAGGTGAAGACTAGAAGTAAAGATATCAAAGATACAAGCATCAAAGTCATAACACAATTAATCCAGTATTGAGACAAGCACATTATACTAAGAATGACAACTATGGTCTCAAGAAAGTGCTCATAGAATAAGTGGTGACTCAACAAGGAAATGAAAAAGGTTTTGAATAGTTTGAAAGGCTTCCAAATGCTGAAAGTATGGTACTCATTAGCTTTGAGCTCTCATTGCCCCTATCATGAGCATCTTTAATATGGTTAAGGTAAAAGTGAGGTCTAATCTAAGTTATATGCTTGATAGACTATAAACTAGAAATCTTATGTCCCTTGAGTACGAGGGCCACTCCTCATGCTACTCAACTTTAGTTACCGGTAAGTTCTTGTCATAGTAAATATGTGCATATGATAGAGAATCGCCAACAGGGTACCCCTTGCCCGATGATACGGAAGAATCACCATATCAAAATGACAAGGCAAGCAGACAATGAGTATCTCAGCAATCTTCTTATTTACCATGGGAAAATGGTGCTTTTTTCTCTCTTTCCTCTTTTCTCATATCTCTTTTTTTTTCTTTTCTCAACAGCTATCTCTTTTTTTATAAGAAGAATGCTTCATAGATACTCATTATGGTTACGCTGCAGGTTTCCACCATGATTAGGCATGGATTAGACTGGCGGCCCAGGCGTTTCACTAACACACATACATAACTCCATGGACTTACAAGCTCCCCTTTTATTTCACACCGACGACATCCGCAAACAAAAGAGCATGATATCAACTGGGTATATATTTACAGGTGTTGAAAGCGTTCCCCGTGACAAGACGGTTACGCTAATCCCCAAATTTATAATTTGCAAGCATATAACTTTCATGGACAGTCACAATGGTTCAGGTTTATTAAGTGCAGGAAATAAAGTGTGCCATCAAGTTCGTGAGAGCTTTACTAACTAACTTTCTCATAACAAGCAAACATTTTATTCGGAAGAAAACATGGTATACTTAATATGCACGGAATAGCAAATGATGCTAATAGGTAGATTTGGTGGACACTTTGGCAAAATTGGTTTTGGGGAGTTGGATGCACGAGTAATGGTTATACTTAGCACAAGTGAAGGCTAGCAATAGAGAGGGAGCAACAAACGAGAGAGCAATAACTATCATAATCATGCTTGCAACAAAACATGACTAATCATGGCATGAAAGTGATTCAAGACCCTCAAGGAAAAATAATTCATCGAGGCTTAACTGATTATTTCAGTCATATGCATGCATGAGCATGTGTCAAGTCAATTCAAATGAAACATTCAGAGGAGGATACCACAGTGTCATACCAAGTTATGAATAGAGTAATGCAAGCAAACATTCATAAGACATGCTACAAACTATTAGCAAGCTGGAACTAAACATATGAAAGCAAGAACTACTAAGCATCCATAAATAACATACACCCTACACGAGCAGACCAAGCATGCCCATAATGATGAGTATATGTACAAAAATGAAAACAAATAGAGTTCATTACCAGCATCTTACCATACCTCAAGTTGTCATTAATCCTCATTATTGCCCTTCACTTGTGTGGCTTGAATAATAATATGAAACCAAATCCCACTGAGGACTGCTGAACCCTGCAAAAACTCACAAAACCAAAGAAGAACAACAAATATTTTTGGTGTTTTCGATTTTTTAAAGCAAGAACCAAAAAGGAAGAACAAGCAAAGCAAAATCTTTTTGGGTTTCGAATAGTTCAAACAAAGCAAAAAGGGAAAACTAAACCAAGGCAAAAAGAAAAAGAAGCAAACCAAAGAGAAACAACATAAATATTTTTGGTCTTTTTGTGTTTTAGAAAGCAAAAGCAAAGAAAGAACGAAAACTAAAAAGAGAACTAAACATGAATGTACAAAGTACCGACGCAAGATGATATGGAGATGAGTGCGATGTTGGCGTACCTTCCCCCAAGCTTAGGCTTTTGGCCTAAGTGGGTATCAATCCCAAGCTGGCCAGGATGAAGTGTCACCATGGTATGACGAGGAGGTACCCTCGTCCTGGTGCGAGCTCGAGTACGTCCCTCCGTAGTGCACAGAGTAATCGTAGGAGGGCACATCCTCCTGGTGCTGCCCGTGGAAACCCAGCAAGCGGAGCTGCTCGTCCACCTCCTCCTTGGAGCGCGACCACGGTCTCCTGTGAACACTAAACAAAGTAGATTGCAGCAAAGGGATCTCCCTCTCGTCCCTGTCAGTAAACAACATCCTATATACTAGACTGCCCAAATCAGAATCAGCAGTGACAAAGTGATGAATTTTCATAGCAGCAAGGTCAAGCCTTTGTGGTGCCAATATAGTATCATTGAGGTCCACTGAAAGCCCTAATGCATTGACCATACGTGAGGCAATGATGCCGCCATAGATAGCCCCCCTAGCAGCTAGGCGGCGAGCAATAAGCGAGCCAAGGTTGTACCGAGTGTCATTGTTAAGCGCAGCAGCAAGGAAGGCTAAATGATAGTTGGAGATATTACTCGTATTCTCCCTACCAAGAATGCTAGTAGCAAGATAATATGCAAAGTATCTAAGAGTAGGGAGTTGGATGTTTCTTATCTTTCCACGCTGAGCCACGCGGTCATCATCATTGGTCACCCCTCGGTAAAGTTCCAGCAAATCAGCGGGTCACCCTTGAATCTTTTTCACGGTCCCTGTCATGCTTACACCTACAACACTGCAAAATCTTTCCAATGACATGGTAAAGGGCATATTATAAATTTTGAAAGAGACA
The DNA here is from genome assembly GCA_023614405.1 of Avena insularis. Classification (NCBI taxonomy): domain Eukaryota; kingdom Viridiplantae; phylum Streptophyta; class Magnoliopsida; order Poales; family Poaceae; genus Avena; species Avena insularis. The sequence goes on along the minus strand of CM042686.1, from coordinate 593,879,750 downwards.
TTTGACTAATAGGGCGTGTTAGTAAACACGAAGCTCTCAACAAAAGTTTTGGTGAGCATAGCGTATTTCTCACTCTCATCTTGCATATATGAGGTCAAACCAACCCTCTGAATCAGTACCAAGAAATCATCAAGAATCCCTGCATCTTGTAAGAAAGTAAAACAAGGAAAAGTGGATAGGTGAGCATCCCCATCATCTCCTTCATTACCAATGCGAGGTGCAATGAGATCTTTGTTGTATGGCGGCCTAAACTGAGAGGCTGATCTTGAGGGCCTTGACCTCCTAGGTGCATCCCTCTCAAATATTTCTCCAAAGGTATGGTTGTTCATGTTTGATATTCTGAAATTTAAACATCTATTAAACAAGTGATTGCAAAGTGAATATAAAATGAAGGGCACTACTCATAGGGACTTATAGAGGCCTAAACATGCATCAAAACTATATCTCTAAGCATTGAACAAGCTTACAAGCACTCAAAACATGTCACCTACAACAGCAAAATACTCAAGATATAAACCACTAAACACACATCTACTTGGACAAGCGGAGGAGTCACATACCGGAGAACAAATGCTCCAAATTTCAGCAGCAAAGATGGGTGATGTCTACGCACTTCTATTCTTGTAGACAGTTGTTGGGCCTCCAAGTGCAGAGGTTGTTGGAGATATGCCCAAGAGGCAATAATAAAGTGGTTATTATTTTATCTTTATGTTTATGATAAACGTTTACATCCCATGCTATAATTGTATTAACCGAAAACATTAATACTTGTGTGTTTTGTAAACATAAAAGAGTCCCTAGTAAGCCTCTTGTTAAACTAGCTTGTTGATTAATGGATGATCATGGTTTCCTGATCATGGACATTGGATGTCGTTAATAACAAGATCATATCATTAGGAGAATGATGTGATGGACACACACCCATAGTAAGCATAGCATAAGATCAAGTCATTAAGTTCGTTTTGCTACAAGCTTTTCAAAATGCATAGTAACCTAATCCTTCGACCATGAGGTTATGTTAATCACCATCACCGGATGGGTACTTTGATGACATCAAACACCGCTTCGTAACTGGGTGGTTATAAAGGTGTCATTGGGTATTCTGAAAGTATGTGTTGAAGCGCATGGACCAAGATTGGGATTTGTCCATCCATATGACGGATAGATATGCTCTGGGCCCTCTCGGTGGAATGTCATCTAGTTATCTTGCAAGCATGTGACTAGGTCACAAGGGATGACATATAATGGAATGAGTAAAGAGTACTTATCAGTAACGAGGTAGAACTAGGTATGGAGATACCGATGATCAAACCTCGGATAAGTAGAGTATCGCGTGACAAAGGGAATTGGTTTCGTATGTTAAATGGTTCTATCAATCACAAAGTCATCGTTGAGTATGTGGGAGCTGTTATGGATCTCCAGATCCCACTAATGGTTATTGATCGGAGATGTGTCTCCATCATGTCTACATGTTCACGAACCGTAGGGTGACACACTTAAGGTTCGAAGTTGTTTTAAGTAGATATGGAATGTGCGTTGGAGACCGAATGTTGTTCGGAGTCTCGGATTGGATCCGGGACATCACGAGGAGATCCGGAATTGTCCGGAGAATAAGATTCATATATTGGGGATCATTTTCTAAGTTAGGAAATGTTCTGGAGTATTTGTATGGGGATTCTAGAAGGTTTCGGAATGTTCCGGAAGGTTCTAGAAGATTTCTTGGAGTTTGCTTGAAAACCAAGAAAGGATCAAGGAATCCTTGTGGGGCAAGACAAGGAGTAGTGGGGGAGGAGGACTCCTCCCCCCTTCCCAATCCGCCGGCCAAGGGAGAGGGGAATCCTACAAGGACTCGACCTCCCCATGGCACCTCCCTCCTTTAAATAGAGGGGTAGAGGCGCCACCCCCTGGCCGCTTCTATTCTCTAGATCTCAAGTTGCCTCTCTCCTCCTCCTTCCTTCTGCTCTGGCTTAGGCGAAGCCCTGCAGAATTCTCTACTCCACCACCACCACCACGCCGTTGTGCTGTTGGGATTCCTTCGAGAGATCTACTACCTACGCCGTCATTGGAACAGGAGAGGAAGGTCTGCCGACCAAGACGCGTGTGACCGATCATGGAAGCGCTGCCGGAACGCGGGGCCGGAAGGATCATCCACTCGATGTTGAGATCGGCAAGTGATCGACTACATCAACCACGAGATCCGTTCTCGCACAAGGCTTTCGGATCTACAAGGGTTAGTACAGATCTATCTCGTTGCACATGTCTAATAGATTAGATCTTGGCTTTTATCTAGATTAGATCTGGGTTTTGTTCGTTCTTGCGATAGAAATTTTTTATTTTCCATTCTACAAACCCATCAGTGGTATCAGAGCCGTGTCTATGCGTAGATCTATTGCACGAGTAGAACACAATGGTTTTGTGGGCGTTGGTGCTCGTGCCGTCTTTTGCTTTGTGTACTTTGCATCTTGCGGTATGGTGGGATGAAGCGGCTCGGGCTAACCTTACATGTCATCGCACATGAGACTTGCTCCACGCTTGACGTGTAACTTGCTTTGCACAAGTGGCTTTGCGGATGTCTGTCTCTCCCACCATAGTATAGATCCAATCTACACTTTGCACTTGATAGCACTTGTATCAACGTTGTGGTTCAGTTTCGTAGGTAAGATCCATTCTTATTCGAAAGCCTCAAACCACGTAAAACATGCAAAGAAAATTAGAGGCGTCTAACTTGTTTTTGCAGGGGTTTTGTGATGTGATATGGCCATTATGTGATTGTGATTATATTTGATGTATGCAATGATCCTTGTTGTAATATGGCAACCGCAGAGCCTAATGGTTGTCTTTAATTCGTTAAGACCAGTGTCTATTCATCTTGTAATAGCTTTATTCCAAGTAGTTGTAATAGTTGCTAGTGATGATGGACAACCATGAAGCGGCGCCACTGACCTTGACACAATGCTGGTGATGATGGAGATCATGTTCGTGCTTTGGAGATGGAGATCAAAGGCATAAGAAGAAAGGGCCATATCATATCACACTAATTATGAATTGCCTGTGATGTTAATCCTTTATGCATCTTGTATTGCTTAGATCGCGAAGGTAGCATTATAAGATGATCCCTCTCACTAAATATCAAGTAATAAAGTGTTCGTCCTTAGTAGGCACCGTTGCTAAGACTCGTCATTTCGAAGCATCTCGTGATGATCGGGTGTGATAGATTCTATGTGTGCATATGACGGGTGTAAGCCAGATTTGCACATGCGGATACTAAGGTTAACCTTGACAAGCCTAGCATGTACAGACATGGTCTCGGAACACGGAATACCGAAAGGTAAAGCATGAGTCATATGGATGATATGATGAACATGTTGATTGTTCGCCTTTAAAGCTACATCATCTCACGTGATGATCGGACTTGGTGTAGTGGATTTGGTTCGTGTAATCACTAAAACAACTTGAGGGATGTTGTTTTGAGTGAGAGTTCATTTGTAATTTGGATTAGTCGAACTCAATTTATCATAAAAACAATCAAAGTGAATTTGCATAGTTTGTTGTAGTCATTGGCATCCGTTCACCACCTTACGCTTAGTTATAGTTGAGATAGTGGAACTATAGAAATTCTGGATATTTTCTTTACGAACTGGTATCGTATTGTTTTGAGTGTCAATCTAAAGTTTAAAAGTCCTGTTGCAAACCTTCAGCAAACTCAGTTTACTCTGTGAAGTTTAATAGATAGTATTAAATCAAGAGTAACAATTCCAGTGTTAGTATCTAATGTATCATGTTTGCCTCCATGATTCTTGATACTCAAAAGATTGTTTTTAATATCAAGTTTATCTAGGAGCTGAAAGCAATGTTTCAGAAACCATCATATGTGAAAGGTATTGCGATATCTAAAACAATGTGTTGGTTACAACATGATAGAGTATATGTCCTCATATTTGATGAGAATTTGTGAAGGTTGGATACGCTAGTCGTCCTAATCCTCCAAAAGGTTTTGGAAAAGAAACATTATACTCGCAATTCACCTTTATAAGCTATAGCAGCTTGATCATGAAAGTTGTCATGATAAGGATGAATAGAAGATGTAAGTAAAATGTTTACTACACTAAAATATTACTAAAGAATGGAATTTTGAAAGAATGCCAAACATTTTATGAAGGTGATCCACTTCAAAGTGCAAGTCCAAAGGTATTAGTATTTGACTATACACAATTTGTACTATGTGTCATGTGAATGACACCACTATTGATGTTGATAGATTCTTTTAAAAGAAAAGGAATTGTTGAAAGAGAATCTATAAAATATTTGGCAGAAAAAGAAAAGATTGGAGATGTCCAATTTAGGTATATAGAAGATACATGTTATGCTGTATTCCTTCATTGTTAAACAATGTGGTTCTGCAGTATTGGATACCGAATTGGTTGGTATGAAGTGTCATACAGGACAACACAATTCATGAACTGCAATGGCCTAAGTAACTAGCAAGAGAATATGTGATGATGTTCATCGAAAACAAACAAAGGGTTGTTGTGTTGCTCGTTAACATCAAAGCTTGCCTTCAAGATTTGTTTCAATAATTGTTATTTTGATCAGGTATTATGACAACAAAAGGTTGTTCAAATAATTACCGTATTCCATAATAGATGGATGATATACAAGTCTGGTTGGAGAAATAACGACCATAAAACTAATGCTAAAATGTCGCAAGACAAATGATTGAAAGATCACTTGCGAAGTGACATCGTTGTTTAAATTATATTGAAAGGGATACATGAATAAACTCCATGTTGATGGATTTTTTGGAGTCTTTGATTTTGATCAAATGACGCTTGTGATACTTTCCTAGAGATAATTAAAACTCTGTTCGTAGGCCAAAAGAGGAACGGACGACTAACTGATTGGAATTTGTACATATTGATGTATATAGTCCATTATGTGTAGTCGTGGGCGATGGATTTCAACTTCATATGCTTTCTCCGAAGATTTGAGTGAGTATATGTATATACTTACTCAATAAGGAAGAAGTATGAAACATTTGAAAATGTTCAAAGACTTTCAAGATGAAGTGGAAAATTATTGTAACAAGAAAATAAAAAAGTTTATGATTAGATCATAAAGAAAGATGTTTGAGTTACAAGTTTAGCAAAACACCTAAGATTTGAGGAATCGTTCCATGGATTTGCATTTCCCAGAACACCATAGGAGTATGGAGTGTTCAAGATATGTAATGAAACCTTGTTTGACATGATAAGATCAAATGTGTTATTTATAAAACTGCCATTATATTTTAAAGATTAAAGCTTTAGTGACTACCGCTTTTACACTAAAAAGAGCTCCATCGTGATCCGTTGAAATGACACCATATAAGTCATGGTTTGGGATAAAACCCAGGTTGTCCTTTCTTAAATTTTTGGTATGCTATAAGTAGTGTTTACAACCAAAGATGGATGAGCATGTCTTTGTAGGTTATTTCGAATAACCATTGGGTATTCCTCCATAACACCGAAGACAAAAGTGTTTGTCACTTAGAATGTCGAGTTTCTTGAGAAGGAATTTTTGGTGAAAAGTTTAGTGGGAGGACAATAGAACTTTGACAAGGTTGTTGAACCTTGGCTAATATGTGCTGAGTTGCGCAGCGTCGGTAAGTGTCCCGGAGGCAGCAACAATGCTCATGGCTCACGTGCCTCAAAGGTTGTGGTCACGGAGATCTAAGTTCCTATTGAACCAAGTAGGTCGGGTAAGTAATCAAATGCTAAGATTTGAGAGTTAAATCATTGTTGTTTGACAATGATGAACCGACTACATGCAAATAATCAATGATGGGCCCTAACTTCGTTAAGTGGCTTGAAGCCATAAAATCTGTGATAATTCCATACACGAGAAATCAAGCTTTGAATTTGAAAGACCCTCTGGAAAGGTGCAAGACCTTACAGTCGTATATGGATCTATAAAGAAATATACATGGATGTTTCACATCTATGAAATAGTCGACATGTCGGAAAGAGTTTACGACAATGTTCAAGGAATTGACTATGATAAGATTTGATCTTTCATAGCGATATTTAGTCTGGACGGATTAATGTAGCAACCACTACATATATTTTGTTATATGGTAGTTGAACAAACAAAACAAGTTCTTCTAATAGAATGGTTACCTAGGACGTGTACACGACATGATCCAAATGTTTTTTTTGTTAATTCAAAGGATGCTAAAAGAGTATGCAAAACTTCAATGGTTGAAGTGAGCATCACGGAGTTGGAATCTTCACCGTGATGAAACCGTTAAAAGGTTTAATTTCATCAGAGACGATGAAGACGTTTGCATTTTGCAAGAAATTAAGTGAGAGCGCTAAGACATATTTCTAATACATTATGTGAAAGACATATTGTTGATTAGAAATGATGTATCTTTTATTAACACAGGTTAAGAATTTCATTTCGATGAAAGACTTAGGCATAACCCAAGAATTAGGCATCAATGTCTATATGGATAGATTGAAGCGCTAATATGGTTTTGCCAAATGTACATAGATAAGATGTTGAATGAGTTTAATATGGAAACAACAAGAAAGGTTCTTGACGCACGGAAAGGACTGAATCAATATTCAAGTGTGTTGACACGAGATTCAAGTGTTTTGACACTTGGTGAAATCACAAGAATATTTTGATCAATCATTCTTTGAGATGTACACATCCAGATATGTCCTATGCTATAAATGTTATGAGCATATACCAGAATGACTCATAAGATGATCATTGGACAATAGTAGGGATATTCCTATGATATTTGGAAGAACTAAGAATATATTATTTATATAGTGGTGACAAATAGTTCCTTGTAAATTGTTGCATTGATACTAGTTTTGTCACAAATTAAGTTTATCTCAATTTAAACTATGGGTGGCACAATGTAATGGAAAGGAAGTTCCATAACGTATTTGGTTGAGTACCAAAGTTAAAACATTGTGACAGATACTACAACAAAAGGCTAAGTATATGACTGCTATTATAGCAGCAAATGAGGGCATTTGCGTCAAGTAGTTTGTTATCAAACTAGGTGTGGTTCATAGCGGGATAATACTATGAAGATACATTGTATGACAATTGTATCAACATGATTTAATCCCAAGGAACTAAAGGTCTCACCAAAGGACCAAATTTATACAATGCCATCTCATTGGAGAATGAGTAATGCGTAGAGACGCAAGGAAATGCAAATACACATGGACCTGGAAGTGTCAGATCCGAAGATTATGTTTACCACTAGCAATAGTGTCTATACAACACCAGAAAGCCATAGGTGTTGAATACACAAATTTTAACTAGATTATTGACTCTAGTGCAAGTGGGAGACTGTTGGAGATATGCCCAAGAGGCAATAATAAAGTGGTTATTATTATATCTTTATGTTTATGATAAATGTTTACATCCCATGCTATAATTGTATTAACCGGAAACATTAATACTTGTGTGTTTTGTAAACATAAAAGAGTCCCTAGTAAGCCTCTTGTTAAACTAGCTTGTTGATTAATGGATGATCATGGTTTCCTGATCATGGACATTGGATGTCGTTAATAACAAGATCATATCATTAGGAGAATGATGTGATGGACACACACCCATAGTAAGCATAGCATAAGATCAAGTCATTAAGTTCGTTTTGCTACAAGCTTTTCAAAATGCATAGTAACCTAATCCTTCGACCATGATGTTATGTTAATCACCATCACCGGATGGGTACTTTGATGACATCAAACACCGCTTCGTAACTGGGTGGTTATAAAGGTGTCATTGGGTATTCTGAAAGTATGTGTTGAAGCGCATGGACCAAGATTGGGATTTGTCCATCCATATGACGGATAGATATGCTCTGGGCCCTCTCGGTGGAATGTCATCTAGTTAGCTTGCAAGCATGTGACTAGGTCACAAGGGATGACATATCATGGAACGAGTAAAGAGTACTTATCAGTAACGAGGTAGAACTAGGTATGGAGATACCAATGATCAAACCTCGGATAAGTAGAGTATCGCGTGACAAAGGGAATTGGTTTCGTATGTTAAATGGTTCTATCGATCACAAAGTCATCGTTGAGTATGTGGGAGCTGTTATGGATCTCCAGATCCCGCTAATGGTTATTGATCCGAGATGTGTCTCCATCATGTCTACATGTTCACGAACCGTAGGGTGACACACTTAAGGTTCGAAGTTGTTTTAAGTAGATATGGAATGTGCGTTGGAGACCGAATGTTATTCGAAGTCTCGGATTGGATCCGGGACATCACGAGGAGATCCGGAATTGTCCGGAGAATAAGATTCATATATTGGGGATCATTTTCTAAGTTAGGAAATGTTCTGGAGTATTTGTATGGGGATTCTAGAAGGTTTCGGAATGTTCCAGAAGGTTCTAGAAGATTTCTTGGAGTTTGCTTGGAAACCAAGAAAGGATCAAGGAATCCTTGTGGGGCAAGACAAGGAGTAGTGGGGGAGGAGGACTCCTCCCCCCTTCCCAATCCGTCGGCCAAGGGAGAGGGGAGTCCTACAAGGACTCGACCTCCCCATGGCGCCTCCCTCCTTTAAATAGAGGGGTAGAGGCGCCACCCCCTGGCCGCTTCTATTCTCTAGATCTCAAGTTGCCTCTCTCCTCCTCCTTCCTTCTGCTCTGGCTTAGGCGAAGCCCTGCAGAATTCTCTACTCCACCACCACCACCACGCCATCGTGCTGCTGGGATTCCTTGGAGAGATCTACTACCTCCGTCACTGAACGGGAGAGGAAGGTCCGCCGACTCACGCGTGTGACCAACTTCGGAAGCGCTGCCAGAACGCGGCGCCAGAAGGATCGTCCACTCGATCTTGAGATCGGCAAGTGATCGACTACATCAACCACGAGATCCGTTCTTGCACAAGGCTTTCGGATCTACAAGGGTTAGTACAGATCTATCTTGTTGCACATGTCTAATAGATTAGATCTTGGCTTTTATCTAGATTAGATCTGGGTTTTGTTCGTTCTTGCGATAGAATTTTTTTATTTTCCATGCTACTAACCCATCAGAGGTTTGTAGAACAGCAGCAAGTTTTCCCTTAAGTGCATTACCCAAGGTTTATCGAACTCAGGGAGGAAGTGGTCAAAGGTATCCCCTCTCAAGCAACCCTGCAATCAAGATACAAGAAGTCTCTTGTGTCCCCAACACACCCAATACACTTGTCAGGTGTATAGGTGCACTAGTTCGGCGAAGAGATAGTGAAATACAAGTGGTATAGATAATTATAAGTGGTAACGGTGATAGAAGATAGATTGATGGCGTGGAAGAGACTAAAGGCAAACTGAAATAAAGATGGAAGCAAGCAAACATGTAACAGATCTAATAGCAAACGATGTTTCAGTGCTTAGAAACAAGGCCTAGGGATCATACTTTCACTAGTGAACACTCTCATATAAATATATTCTTGTTTATGATACTACGCTTAACTACTCTCCGGTTGGACACTCTAATCCATGGTAGGGCTATAACAGCACACCTCAAAGTAAGCCTTTCCCATCTAGATAACCCCACACTGTCACCTTGAGCACTAGATGGTTCAGACAAACACCACAATTTCATAAAGACATCCAACTCCAAATATAACTCATAACAAGTATTTATAATCTCTAGCCTAAGTGCCACCATGGTGTGCACACTGTCAACTTCACACACATGGGGAGAGCAGAGATCTATTAAAGCACTTGAGTAGCAAGGTAGATCTATAGATTACAAGCTCATGATCTCAATAAGATCATGCATAGAGAGAGAGATGAACACATAGCTACCGGTAGAACCCTTAGCCTCGAGAGAGAACTACTCCCTCCTCATCATGGGAATCAGCAACGGCGATGGAGATCGATGGAGATGGCTCCGGGGGCACTTCTCCGTCCTGGCAGGGTGCCGGAACAGAGACTTTCTGTCCCCCGAATCTCCCCTTCGGTGGCGGCGGCGCTGCGGAACTTTTTGTGGCTGGAGGCTTAATTCTATAGGGTTTTCGTATCGGGAGGCATCTTATAGGCGAAGAGGCAAGGTCGGTGGGCGGCCAGGGTGCCCACACCACCTGGTGGCGCGGCCAGGGCTAGCCCGCACCACCACATGTTGTGGCCACCCTGTGGCCCCTCTCCGTCTTGTCTTCTAGCTCCGTGAGTCTTCCGGTAAAATAACGACTTTGGCTTTTGTCCGGTCCAATTCCGAGCATATTCATTTTCTGACTTTCTAGAACCAAAAACAGGAGAAAACAGGCAACTGGCACTGTGGCTCTTGTTAATAGGTTAGTCCAAGAAATCATATGAAAAGTACTCCAAAGTGTGGACAAAACATAAGAAAGTAGATAAAACCAAGCATGGAACATCAAAAATTATAGATACGTTTGCAACGTATCAATGGGCTGAGCAAGGAGATCAAAAAATCTAGGGCAAGCACAGCAAGAACGCGATGTCGTGCCTTGAACTGGTGTTTACTCGGGAGAGAGAGGAAAGTGGAAAGTGAGAGAGTGAGTGGAGGGCCAGGGGTGGCCCACACCATGGCCAGGTGCGCCCTTGGGCTGGCCAAGCCACCAGGTGGTGTGCCTGCCTGGTGGGCCCCCCTGGTACCTTCCAGGCACTCCTCTGCCCCTTTTTCACGTAAAAATTTAATATGAATTTTCTGGAATTTTTCGAGACACTTTATTTGTGAGCAATATTCAGGTATAGATAAATGATTTTCTGACAGTTTTTTTTTGGAATGATGCAATGACAAAACAAGACTAAAACTTTAGAATTTCTAAGACACTCTAACATGCAAGCAACAAACAACAGAAAAGTAAACTAAATGAAAGCAAAAACTAAAATGGATAGAATAGAAGTAACAAAGATAATCATGGTGAAAACATTGTTTTGTTCAATGAAATCCCTTTGTTAAAAAGGTTAATCAGGTCTTGTTACCAAAACAATTTTATATGAAACAAAACTTTGTATTCCACTCAATGATTATGTTACCTCAACCTTGATAGCAATGGTCCCAATCATAATAGATTCAAAATTTTCTCTTGGTATGGGACAATATATTTCTCCAACTTGAATGCCCTCAACATGTTCAATTGAATTCAAATCATAAGTCCTCTCAATCTTCTTTGGGAAATAGACAGTATGATCCTTGTCATTAACATTAAAAGTCACATTTCCTTGATTACAATTAATAACAGCTCATGTAGTGTTAAGAAAAGGTCTCCCAAGAATAATAGACATATTATCATCTTCAGGCATTTCAAGCACAACAAAATCAGTTAATATCAAGCAATTATGAGCCACTTAAACAGACACATCCTCACATATACCAACAGGAACAATAGTAGATTTATCAGCCATTTGCAAAGATATATCAGTTGGTATTAGTTCTTCCAATTGAAGTCTCTTGTAGGAGAAGAAGGCATGACACTAACTCTTGCTCCCAAATCACACAAAGCGGTTCTAACATAACTATTTTTAATAGAGCAAGAAATAGTTGGAATCCCTGGGTCTCCAAGTTTCTTTGGAACCTTACCATTAAAGGAATAATTAGCAAGCAAAGTAAAGATTTCTTCATTAGGGATCTTCCTTTTATTCCAGACAATATCCTTCATATACTTTGAGTAAGGAGGCAATTTAATAGCATCAGTCAAAGGAATTTGCAGGAATAAAGGTTTCCACTCACAAAACTTATTATAGTGTTCATCTTCCTTTGACTTGTGTTTCTTATCAGGGAAAGGCATAGGTTTTTGGACCCAAGGTTCTCTTTCACTACCATGTTTCTTAGCAATAAAATCTTCTTTAGTGTATTTAGTATTCTTAGTGTGCTTTTTAGGTTCTTCTTCAACCTTTTCTTCATTAGGAACTTCATTTTCTTCATTACCACTTTCAGTTTCAGCATCAGAAATAGATATACTATTAGGATCTATAGCAGGTTCAGAGGGTTCTACAACAGTTTTATGTTTCTTTTTCCTTTTCTTACGAGTAGTACCACTATTTTCAATTTGTTCAGAATCCTACTCATTTCTTTTGGGGTGTCCTTCTAGATATAGAGGATCCTGGGTAGCAGCATCACTTCTAGTTCTAATTTCATAAGCATGTTTTTCTTTAGCAGCATTAACTAGCAAGTCTTTTTGCACTTTAATAAGTTGATCTATTTGAGTTTGAACCATTTGAAAATGTTTAACAAGCATTTTAACATCATTAGAGGTTCTTTCCACAATATCCTTCAACTCAACAATGGCTCTAGAGTTTTTCATTAGATGATTTTGCACCCTTTTATTAAAATTATCTTGCTTAACAATAAAAATATCGAATTCTTCTAAGCATTGATCAGGAGGTTTGAGGTAAGGAACGTCAGCTTCATCAAAGTGTTGGAGAGAGTGTACCTCAATAGTGGATGAATGGGGTATAGGCTTACATAATTATTTTATGGGAGGTAAGTTCTTGACATCTGCAGCTTTAATTCCCTTCTCCTTAAGACATTTCTTATCTTCCTTCATCACTTCATCATTCAATTCAATAACTCCCCTCTTATTAGATAATGGTGTAGGTGCTGGTATAGCTGGTTCAGGTATAATTACTTCAGGTATAGATGGTTCAGGAGGAGTCCAATCTTCATAGTTCTTGCTTATTTTAGCCATTAATTCCTCAGCTTCCTTGGGAGTCCTATTCCTGAAAACACAATCAGCACAGCTATCCAGGTATGTCCTAGATTCTTTAGTTAGTCCATTATAAAATATATCAAGAAGCTCATTCTTAGGTAAAGGACATCCAGCTTGTGCATGAATCAAAGCACAAAACCTTGCCCAAGATTCAGGCAATATCTCTTTTTCTCCCTGTTTAAAATCAAAAAGTTCCTGCAAAATAGCATGTCTAGCACTAGGAGGAAAATATTTCTGCAGGAAAGTACAAATCAAGCAATCAGAGCTATCAATAGATCCAGGAGGTAAATTACTAAACCAAGTTTTAGCTTCTCCTTTCAGTGAAAAGGAGAAAATCTTAGCAACAAAGTAAGTACGCATCTTAATATCATTAGAAAATAAGCCACTCATGGTAGAAAGCTCAGTCATATGTGCTACCGCACTTTCATTCTTAGTCCCACAAAAAGGTTCTTTCTCAACAATAGCTATATAAGATAGATCAAAAGAGAAATCATAATCTTTATCTTTAATGTTTATGGGAGAAGCAACAAACTTAGCATTAGGAGACAATTTGGGTCTAATAGTACGCCTCTCAAGGAGATTCTTAGCAGCGCTCCTATCATGGGTGGTTTTACATTCTTTAATAAATTCATCGGTCATCTCAACATAACCGTCTTCAATATCATAGCTCTCTACAGACTCAGATGAACTAACAGGTGTAGTGGTGTCTTCATTAGGAGTTTCAGTATTTCTAGCTATAGTTCTAGCAATCGTAGCATCTAGGAAAGGACCTAATGAACCACTCTTATCAAGCACAGTAGAAGCAGCATCATAAGTATCAGAAGTTTCAGATTCAACAGTAGTAGCAGTGTGTGTAGCATGTGTATGTGGTGGTGTAACGAGCTTACTCATAGCAGATGGCGGATCAAGAGCAATAGAGGTGTTCAGAACCGTACCTCTTCTTGTAGTGGATGGTAAAATAGGAACCTTGCCATCACGAGACTTACCCATGATGGATGGATGGCAGCGAACAATAATGAATCGAAGTGAACTTGATAAATAAAGCTATGCTCCCCGACAACGACGCCAGAAAATAGTCTTGATGACCCACAAGTATAGGGGGTGTATCGCAGTATTTTCGAGGGAAGTGAAACCCAATTTATTGATTCAACACAAGGGGAGCCAAAGAATATTTATAAGCCTTAACAACTGAGTTGTCAATTCAGCTGACCTGGAAACAATCTTGCTCACAGCAGTATATCAGTAGCAACAGTTTTGTAGTAGGAATAGTAAAGTAACAACAGTAGTAAATTAAAGACAGTAGTAACAATAGCAGTAAACAGTAGGATTAAAGCGCGTTAGGCATAGAGATGGATGGACGGGCGTTGCATGAACAAGACAATTCACATGGCGCTCAAGACATAGGGCAATTGTAGATAAATAAGATAAAGCATACAAGTACTAAATAATCATAGGCATATGTTCCATATATAGTCATACGTGCTCGCAATGAGAACTTGCACAACATCATTTGTCCTGCCAGCCCGTTTGCAGCGGGGCCTCAAGGGAACTACTGACAATTAAGGTGCTCCTTTTAATAGAGCACTGGAGCAAAGCATTAACACTCCGTGAACACATGTGATCCTCACATCAAAGCCATTCCCTACAGTTATCCTGATTGCTATCACTTTGGGGCCATTGGTTCCGGACAACAACGTGTGTATACAACTTGCAGGTAAGATCATAAACAATACTATCATAATGAATCAATAACATGTTCAGATCTGAAATCATGGCACTTGGGCCCTAGTGACAAGCATTAAGCATAACAAGTTGCAAGAAAGTCAAAAAGCACTAATAATAGATACTAGGCACCATGCCCTAACAATCCGATGCCATTACATGAACGATCTCACCCAAACCATACCATCCCCATAGCCTACAGCGGGGGATTACTCACTCATAGATGGGGAAAACATGGATGGATGATGGAGAAGCGATGGTGATGATGATGGCGATGATCTCCTCCAATTCCACGTCCCGGTAGGGTGCCAGAACGGAGTTTCTGGTGCTGTTTCGTGGAATCTGGTGGTAGCGGCGGAGCGGAACTCCTTCTGGAAAAACGTCGAACCCCCCCTGAGTTTTTAGGTCAGCAGGCAACTTATAGGCGAAGAGGGAGACCGAGGGGGTGTCTGGGGCGGCCAGACCACCTAAGCTGGCCCGTGCGGCCAGTGGTGTGGTGGGCCAGCCCCACTCCGTCTCATATTCTGACTCCATTAGTCTTCTGGTGAAATAGGATTTTTGGCATATTTTCCGGGATTTTTCCTGATAGTTGATTTTCTGCACAAAAACTAGACACCAAGGTATTTCTGCTAAAAACAACGTCAGTCCGTGTTAGTTGCATCCAATTGACACAAGTTTAGAGATAAAACAACAGCAAAAGTGTTCGGGAAAGTAGATACGTTTTGGACGTATCACTTGGCACCTTCTTCAAGAAAAATTCTATGATTACATAAATCAGGACTGATGCCTTTCATGTCGGCAATGGAATAACCAATGACTTCTTTATACTTTCTTAGAAATTTCACCACTGCTTTTGTCTCTTCTTCAGAGATTTTTGAACTAAGAATCACAGGAAATTACTTGTCAAATCCTAGGTACTCATATTTAAGATGATCTAGCAATGGTTTGAGCTCAACTTCAGCTCCTGTTGCTGGTGCTAGCTTATCCAGATACTTTTTGTCATCAGCAATTTGGTACATAGCAAAGTGGCATTCGTCTGCAAATTCAGTCATCATGTCAGTACCAACTAGTGTGTCATTTTCTATTGGGAATGTATCTTTGATGCAACAAGTTACTGAGTCAATTCACATGCAATCACTGGTTACAAAAGGAAGATGAGTTGCATACTTCATGTCAAATGTGACTTCTTGACCCCCAAACTTAAGGGTCAGCTTGGCACCCTGAACATCAATAAGTGTACCTGCTGTTGCTAGGAATGGCCTCCCAAGAATGACTGTTTCACTCTTGACTCTTATCATCCATATCAAGGATAATAAAATCTACAAGATATGCAAACTTTTCAACAAGGACAGGCACATCCATCAGAATTCTTGCTGGCTTCCTTAAAGATCTGTCAACTAGCTTATCTGTGTAGATTGCAAGTCTCCAACTTGTAATTCTTTACTCTCTGTTGAGGGTAGCACACTGACACTAGAGCCCAAATCACATAGTGTAATAAAAGATTTGCTTCCTATTTTGCAAGGAACACAAAAAACTTCTAGGGTCATCTAATTTAGCTGGCAGAGAATTCTGAATAATTGCATTGCACTCTTTGGAGAGTGTAACAATCTCTGGCTCCTCAATGGTCCTTTTTTTGAAATAAATTCTTTGAAGAATTTGGCATACATAGGAATGTGCATAACTGCATCAAGGATTGGAATTGTTATCTGGACCTCCTTCATGACTTCAAGGAACTTTGCATATTGCTTCTCATCTTTATTTCTTTCCAATCTCTCTGGAAATGGCACTCTCACTAGCGGAGTTACTTGTACTTTTTCTAGGGTATTTCCTTTTTCTGATGTTTCATTTTTATCCTTATCCACTTGCCTTTCCTCTATTTTCTCATCAGGTGCATCTTTCTGCTTACTTCTCACATGAGGTGGTACATATGGAACCGGGTTTGGTAGAATTGAGGAGGTATTTGTGCCTTCCCTGGTAGTTGATGCACACGTTGTTATAGCACCACATTGTGCTTTTGGGTTTTGCTCAGCTTGGGAAGGTAATTTTCCATCAAGCTTTTCTTGGCATATTTTTCCTACAATAGCCTCTAATTTGTTGTCCAAGTTTCTCACATAGTATTTAATCCCATCAACATCTGGATTCATCTTGCACATCAATTCAGTCAGCTTGATTTTAATTTCTTCCAACTTAGTGTTTGATGAACCTTAGACTTCTTGTTTCTTTTGAAAATGTGCTACTGATGGTTGATAACTTGCTTTTGAACCAACATTTGACTGCTCTCCGGTGTGATAAGGGCCTGGTGAGTGCCTGTATGACAGGTTTGGGTGATTCTTCCATGATGGGTTGTAACTCTGAGAATATGGTCCTTGAGACTAACCTTGTGCATAGCTTACTTCAGAGACTGATGTCTGATACCTTCGATCCAGATTACAGATGTAGTATAGCTTCTTTTTCCCTAGTAGACCTAGGTTATCGAATCCTCGGGAAGCAGATGCGTAGTGAAGTTACTTTAACGGACCTTTGAGAGTTTTAGAATTCCTTTTGTGTTTTTACCGGACCAAGAGTTTGCGTCTTTTTGTTGTTGTCGATGATGGAGAGAGAGGGCCTAGGACATTTAATTTCACCTGTAGCTGTGCAAAACATCTGATGGGAATAAAAGATGAAGATAAAGTATGCATGCAATTGTTAGAGCAAGATAAATAATATGCGGGTAGTGCATCCATAATTTCTGTTGCCTTTTTCAACCGCTTATAGTAATAACCTACTAGTCTCATCCATAGAAGAAAAAGAACTAATTATATGCATAGTGATGTCACCTTTAATCCCAAGTAAATCCCTCACATATAACCGTACTACCCCTTCTGTCACTGGGGTTCCCAACCTGCAGATCAGTCATTACTCATACTCCCTATACCTGGCCCAACCCTCGGGGCCTTGGGTACCTGACAAGTCCTTAGATTGAGGCAAGAGAGGATACAATAATCATCATGTCATAAAAAGTAATACATGATCTCATCTATGATAAATAACATGCACAAACTCTACATGGCTAGGCCGAAGCCCTTAGCCCAAGGAGAATTACACACACATACATATGAGATCAACAATCACAAGCATTGTAATGGAAATCATAAGATTGATAGCAATAGTCTCACAATGTCGCCAATCGAAGAAGAGATCTACTATTACAAGTGGTGGAATATAGCTATGGAGATGGAGAAGGGTTTTGAGATGTGGAGGCGGCTAATGATCTGGCGCAGAGACTTTTTGGGCTAGGCAGGACAGTCTTCTCGTTGCCCGAGGCTTCTTTTTATAGGGGTACCTTCACAAAAGTTGTTCTGTTTGACCTAGCGGTGGCGGTGCCAACTATACGACTGGAACTATATAGTCGGAATTTTATTCTGGTCGTATAGTTGGTTGTTAAAGCGTCTTCCTCCGCTTCACCGCTCCTAGTTTCTTCTGGTTATTGGAAATCTCGTATGTTTGACTTTAATGTAGTGATTCCCATCTTCAAATGACATTATCTACGCAGGAAAAATAGAAAGAACTGATTGCGTACCCCTTTGATTATTAAGCATTAGTGGCAGGGTTTAGAGAGATATTCCATAAAAAATATGAATAATATCCAGTTTAAATGTGTACGTGGATGGCTATATTTCAGAGCCATCAACCTCCCCAAGCTTAAACTTGATCGTCCCCGAGCAAGAAAACCAAAATCAAAAAGGAACTCGACATTTAAACTGAAATAACGAGATGATGATCTTACTCATGATTGGTAGTCTCATATTTCCTCCACTTCATAAATCTGAAAACTTCAGCATAGGTAGAGTAATGGCAAGCATATCATACGGGTTTTATGCATCCTTATAGCGCAGCAAAATTATTGTTAACATGGAGGATTCAAATGAGTAAACTTTATTCCATGTCATGTAGTCAACTCATAGGTTTGCCTTTGAATAATAAAGTATAATCATGTAATTTGATAAAGTGAGAGTTATCATGAAAAGCATATATACTAGAGTATCTCAATTCTCTCACATCAATAAATCAAGAATTTTCGAGCACTACTTTTCTATTCATAGCCCTTCAAGAATTCCAGTTCTTAAGTAATTGAGAGCATGACAAAAAAAAATAGTTTATTGGACTGTGATGGACACTCGTAGCATCACTAAGGTTTTTGTTCCTTTTGCATAATGATTACTCATAACAACCAGAGGAGTGATTCCATCATGATTATAGCTACGTGGGAGTGCCAAGAATCTTACCCACTATAGCATTGCTGCTACATGTGTTTAATCAACTCATAGCCGAAATCTAGGAGTTTCCTCCATGAAGATTGTTCGTAGGCCAGCGGAGTTGTTGGCATCCCATGAAGTTTGACACACATAAAGCTATATCATTCTTATGATTAACAAGTCAAACTTTGGCATGCTCACAAAAACCGCTAAACATTAATTCAATCGAACAAATCCTTTTGAAGAAAGCTATCAAGTCAATCAACATTTTCAGTGGTGTTGAGTGTCTCTAGAAATAAGCCTTCAAGACTAACCACTACAACACCCAAGCCTTCAATTGTGAGAATTTTTCTTATTACAATTGTTTAGCATTTTTTAGGCAAGACTTGGTTAATTACGAGAGCTAGAACAAAACATACCCAACTGAATACCCATGCAAACGAAAATCTTACTACAATAAAAAGACTCACTCCACCAATATAACATCTCAACCTTTACTACTAACTAGCATGGGTTTCTCAAACTTCAAAAGTGGGGAGTCATAAGGCATACCTCTCATGTTTGGTTCCACTTCTCTCTTCCTTTTTTATTTTCTTCTTGGAAACTCAAAGTCAATCACTCTCCTACAAATATATGAGAACCTCGGGGCGGAAAGAAAAGAAAGAGGGGAAATAAACAAAAATGGAGAAATCTTTTTGTTGTTTTTAAGAGAGGGAATTTAAAGAATAGAAAATTGACAGCAAAGCTCGGCTAGAATATCTCGAAAGCAAATATAAAGAACTAAAAATAAAGTGTTGGGGAAACCAACACGAGTGCTTATAAACTCAAATTAAAAACACAACCTCAAAATAATAAAAGCAAATGAACGCCAAATAAAGATACATGAGCAAACTTCCCCAAGCTTAGGCTTTTGCAAGCCCTTCAAATCATTGTGGTGGCGGGAAAAAGCCACTACTCTAGTTCACAAATTGAGTTGAGAGGTTACTAGTTGTTCCTCGGAGGTTCAAATAGAGGCTATGCATCCTCTCCATAGTCCCTCCAAGTTCTTGGAAGTCTTGGTATGTGGCAAACCGGGTTGATGGCTGCTCCTCTTGATAAGGAACTTCTTGCTCCTCCTCTTGGTCCTCATCCTCCTCCGAAATCTCCTCCTCGGGTTGGTGTTGCTCAACCTGCAAGTCATATAGCAAATGTCCTTCCTCGATGGAGAAAAGACCATTAGGCATAGGAGCAGGGTAGAGACGCTCAGCTCTAGCAATATGCAGGTAATAAACACCACCTCTCCTAGTGAGCATTCCACAAGCTTTCAAAGTAGAGAAACCAACACGTCACTCACCTAGCACGGGTTGCAACTCACCTAGGTCGATGCCTAGGGCAGTGGCAAGCACGGTGATGATGCCTCCACCTGTGATTGGTCCTTGGCTTTGGAGGGTTGGTGCTCCAGGTAGCGCACAAGGATGGTGCCCAAGTTGAGTGACAAGCCGCAGTTGATGAAAGCATCCTTTGCAAGGACTAAGATGTCCTCCTCGTTGAGTCTCATGAACTCATTACATGCATGCAAGGTGTTAGCAATAATATAGAACAAATAGCGAACTGCAGGATGTTGAATATTCTTCCCCTTGCTTACTTTAGTAGTGAAACTCATTCCATTATAATATTGTTCAGGGGAAGGGTTTAAGCCAGTATAGGATGCGCGTAAGGCATTAACATCATTGTTTAGGAAATTAAAACATGTGCACCATTCATCTAATTTTTAAGTGTAGTTGTTGTTCATAAGTCGGAAAGAAATAGTGTCCTCTCCATGCCAGAGTTCAACGGTGCTTTGCAACGAACTTAGGAATTCAATAGTTAAGTGGCGATAAGTAGGCACATCATTGTACACAAAGTTTTGCAGGCCAGCTCTATTGTAAAGTAAATTGAAATCATCAGAAATACCGAGTTGGTTCAATATAATGGGGCAAACCCACTTGGTGGCCTTCACCTCGCGGTTCTTGATCTTGTTGAAGCGATCGTGTTAGAGCTCATCCTGGAACCGTATCTCCATGCGTTCTTGAGTGACAACCCGAGAAGTTCTAGCGGCGGCATGAGCACGAGTTTATCTCCTTGTGTTCATCATCTAAGACAATAAAGGAAGACAAAATAAAACTTTTTGATACAACAACAGTAAGTATAACATATTCCTCATCATAACACACTTAAGAATCCTCCTAAAATAATAATCTAGGCAAGAGAATCATGGAAATTAGTTCATAGTAGGTCTCACCCTGATAATGACAATAGATCGAAAGTGAATTTGCAAAAAGTAATTGGAGGATCGGAGGAGAAACATACCGCATATTACTTGTGTGCGAGGAAATCAAACGAAATTGAGGAGAGTTGAAGATCTCTTGAGGTTTTGAGAGAGTTTGGAGGTAGAAGGGAGAAAAATGATTGAAGTTTTGGAGTTGGAGGCACCTTCCCGTGCGATTTTGTGGTCGGACGCAACTATACGGGCGAAACTATATGGTCAGAACAATGCGTTCCTGCCGTATAGTTGGCCTGTTATCAAAATTTTAGGGTTTCCACCTAGCGGCACGGCTATACGGCCGGAACAATATGTTCCCGCCGTATAGTTGGTCATCAAACCGTCTTTACCTGGGAAACGAAATTATACGAAGGTATCGATATCTATACGACCGAAACTATACGGCTGAAATTTTTATTTCCGTCGTATAGTTGGTCGTTAAACCGTTAGTACATGGAAAATAATTTGTACGAAAGCACCGATATTTATACGACTGGAGCTATACGGCCGGAATTTTTATTCTCGCTGTATAGTTGGTCATTAAATAGTCAGTACATATGAAAGAAAAATTGTCGATGGCAAAGATATCTATACGACTGGAGCTATATGGCCAGAATTTTTATTTCCGCCGTATAGTTGGTCGTTAAACTCTCTATATGCATAAAATAAATTATGTTTCTTCGAAAATTATTTCTTTTCCTGTAACTTAGTGATATACCTTGTTTTTGACAGAAAATTGACAGTAAATATTGTCGACCAACAACAACATGAATAAAGCAAGATTTTTAGTACTACCAAACTTATTCTCCTCAATTGGAGTTTTCTAGCACTCTTTATTAAACATAAACTTAAACTAAAACTTAAAACTTAACTCAAACCTTTATTTCACATGGGTTGCCTCCCATGAAGCGCTCTTTTATGGTCAATTGCTTGACCTCAATGTTGCTCACTTAGGATAGATGAGTGGAACACCCACTACAAAATAGTTGCCCTTCAAAGTGATGTTCTCCTTTCCATCATGCTTGGCTTTCTTCTTCCTGGGGAAATGAATAACAAAAGGATCCCGCAAAGGCACTTGAAGCTTCATGTTCCCTTCATGTAGATTAATCAAAGCCTTAATAGTTTTTAAGAAAGGACGACCTAATATAATAGGAGTAGTAGCATCTTCAGGCATGTCAACAATAACAAAATCAATAAGAGCAGGACAGCCTTTAATGTATACTAAAGTATTCTCCTTAATTCCTACAGCTTGTTTGTAGGTGGAATCTGCTAGATGCAACTTTAACTCGGTGATCTCAAAACAGCCAAGATTTAACTTGTTAAAAGGACTCTTTGGAATTGTTGAGACGCTTGCACCTAGATCACAAAGTGCAGCTATCTCATTGGTTCCAATTTTAATCTTAATAGTAGGCTCAAATATGTCATCAAGCTTCACAGGTTATTTTTCAGCAATTTGGTTATATTCTTCCTCAAGCTCACGTACCTTTATTGCTACCTGATTAAGAAAATGTTGGTACATAGCTTCCTCATTACCTTCACTTACCGGAATCTTAACATTGATCCTTTTCACGAGATCTTCAACGGTATAACTTGGTGAAGGAGCATTACTATAACAAGTTCTTCAGGCTCCTCCCTTTGGAATTTCATCATCTTGAGGTCTTCAACAGGATTGGGCTTAGCTTTACCTGCAAATTTAGCTAGAATGAGAGTTTGACTATTGGTTATCTTACCTAGTTGTGCCTCAACGATCCTCGTTCTTTCTTGGAGGGCCTGCAAATCATTTCTCAAACTTATAGCTTGGTTAGATAATTTACCAAGCATAGCATCATGGTTCTCCGTTATTTTAACAAGAATATTGTTTTGTTCATTTTATGAGTCTATAAAAGACTTAAGTGTTTCTTGGAGATTACCATTACTAGTTCCCATATTATTATTAGAATTACCCGCAGGACTAGAATAGTGTTTCTAAAAATTAGGATTATAATTCTTCTTCCAAGCAGGGTTAATCATTACGAGCTATGAAGTCTATCTCTTCAATATTTGTTTTTGGGATGGCTCTTACCTAGGTTTCCTTACCTTTCACAGCTAGTATGAGCTCATCCAACTTAGCATTGAGTTCTTCATTTTCGTGTGGTGAGACAGAGTTCACCTTGTTCGTGTTTGATCTATCCACATGCTATTGGGCATGGTTGTCTAGCAGCTGCTTTGCTTCGATAATATGTTTACCCATAAATGTTCCTCTAGCTACAGTATCAAGCATAGACTTATACATAGGGTTAAGAGCATTATAAAATAAATGGAGGATTAACCAATCTTCCATCCCATGGCTAGGACAGTTTCTCATGCATTGTTTCATCCTCTCCCATGCAAGCGCTAGTGGCTCACGCTCTTCTTGTCTAAAACCAGTAATATTAGATCTTAGTTGCATAGTCTTTGCAGGTGGGAAAAATTTAGTCATAAATAAAGAAGTATATCCCACCCATGATGTAATAGTATTTTTAGGCAAAGCTAGCAACCATTCTTTTGCTCTTCCTCTAAGAGAGAAAGGAAATAACGCAATTTGACCGCATCGGGGTCAATGTCTTTTATACGCATCATATCACATATTTCAGTGAAAGTATTCAAGTGCATACATGTGTCTTCAATAACAGAGCCTCCAAATTGATTCTGTTGAACCAAACTTAAATAATGGGGCTTGATTTCATAGTCATCAGCAGCAATTGCTGGCTGAGTAATAGGAGTACGCAAATAATCATTATTAGGAGTAGCAAACTCCCCAAGCTTCTTTTTAGCCATAGTTCCTTTGTTTTTTGGGTTTTCTTAAACAGAGACTTATAATAGTAAAAGCAAGAATTTAAATTCTAAATAATTTTTTGGGTTTTTCAAATAAAGACTGAAAGCAAACTAAAAATTAAAAACAAGAATTAAAACTAGCAAGATTCCTACTAACCTCACCAGGGTAGCTATTGCTTCCCCGACAACGGTGCCAGAAAAAGGGTTGATACCTTTGATCTGGATTACAGATGTAGTATAGCTTCTTTTTCCCTAGTATACCTAGGTTATCGAATCCTCGGGAAGCAGATGCATAGTGAAGTTACTTTAACGGACCTTCGAGAGTTTTAGAATTCCTTTTGTGTTTTTACCGGAACAAGAGTTTGTGTCTTTTTGTTGTTGTCAATGATGGAGAGAGAGGGCCTAGGACATTCGGTTTCACCTGTAGCTATGCAAAACATCTGATGGGAATAAAAGATAAAGATAAAGTATGCATGTAATTGTTAGAGCAAGATAAATTATATGTAGGAAGTGCATCCATAATTTCTATTGCCTCCGCAACCGCTTATAGAAATAACCTACTAGTATCATCCATAGAAGAAAGAGAACTAATGATATGCATAGTGATGTCACTGTTAATCCCAAGTAAATCTCTCACATACAGCCGTACTACTCCTTTTGTCACTAGGGTTCCCAACCTGCAGATCAGTCATTACTCATACTACCTATACCTGGCTCAACCCTCGTGGTCTTGGGTACCTGACATGTCCTTAGATTGAGGCAAGGGAGGATACAATAATCATCATGTTTGATACGTCCATTTTGCATCACTATTTTATATCATAATTTACTGTTATTCATTGATATATTTCATATTAAGAGATGATACTTATGTTATTTCATCTATTTTTGCATGCTTGATGACTTTTGGAGGATGAACCACTGGAGTCAGGATTCTGAAAGAAAAAGAACTGTCCAGATGCAATATTGGCGAAAATCCCAGAAAATATACGGAAATTCCTATTTTTCCAGAAGATGAAGGAGGCTAGAAGGAGGAGTGGAGATGGGCCACAGGGGGCCCACACCACCTCTGGCGCGGGCCACCCCTGACCGCGCCACCAGGTGGTGTGGCCACCATGGCCCACCTCTAGCATCGCCCTTTGGCGTATATAATCCCCTCAAAACCCTAAGACTCGGGGGGCGACCATAGAAAGGTTCTGCCGCCTCTGCGAGGCGGAAACTATAGAGAGAGAAAGAGCTCTCTAGTAGGCAAAGTTCTGCCAGGGAAATTCCTTCCTGAAGAGGGGAGATCGTCGCCATCAACACCGTCATCAATCTAGACTTCATTGGGATCATCATCTCCACCAACACCATCACCACCACTCTGTACCACTGTAACAATTGGGTTGAATCTTGCATAGTTCTTAGGGGAAACTTTCCCGGTATTGATTACTTGTTGTAGTTGATGCTATTGAGTGGAATCATTGAATTATTGTTCATATTAAGATTGTTACTTATCAATATTTCATCTCTGATCTTGATCCATATGATGTCTCATGAGTAGTTTGTTTAGTTCTTGAGGACATGGGAGAAGTCATGCGGTTAGTAGTGGAATTGTGTTGAGAAAGATTTAATGATTTGATATTTAAGTTGTGGTGCTATTCTTCTAGTGGTATCATGTGAACGTCGACTACATGATACTTCACCTTTATGGGCCTAGGGGAATGCATTGTGTATTTGGCTACTAATCGTGGGGTTGTCGGAGTGACAGAAACCTGAACCCACGTTAGGAAACCTTTGCATAAGGGAGTGTAGGATCTCAAAGTTTAAGGTTGTGGTTAGGTTTTTTATCTTAATTACTTTCTTGTAGTTGCAGATGCTTGCAAGGGGTATAATCACAAGTATGTATTAGTCCTAGGAAGGTCAGTACATTAGAATAGGTTCACCCACACAACACGTATCCAACCAAAGAAGATTAATCAACTATATGAAGCGAAATCACTTGACGATATTCTCATGTGTCCTTGAGAACGTTTGGTCATCTTAAGTAATACAACCGGCTTATCCTTGCTAAAGAAAGGATTGGGCCACTTGCTGCAATTATTATTATTGTCTTTTATTTACTTGCACTTTATTTATCTGCATTATTAAAAACCCCTAAAAATCCGTTTGCTAAGTATTTGCAGAGAATTCCTGATCCAACCCACTTGTCAACACCTTCTGCTCCTCGTTGGGTTCGACACTCTTACTTATCGAAAATACTGTGATACACCCCCTATACTTGTGGGTCATCAAGACTATTTTTTGGCACCGTTGCCGGGGAGTGAAGCGCTATTGAAGAGTGGAACTGGTAAAGGAAACTTCTATGGTGAGTATTGTTTATTTCTGTTTGTTACTTTATTTTCAATATGGATAGTTCACTTAGTTTCTTATTTCAGAATGCTACTACCACTGCTAAGGTAGTAGATGAACCACCATCTGCTAAAATTGATCCTTTTAAAATACCTACAAAAATTGTTGATCGTGTTATGGATAACTACTATTTTGGAGATGGAACTGTCCATCCTAGTGATCATTTGCTCTTTATACACAAATTATGCGGATTGTTCGAGTGTGCAGGTATTCCAACTGATCAAGTTAAGAAAAAGTTATTCTCTGTATCATTAAAGGGCAGAGCTGAGGAATGGTATAAGATGCTGAAGAATGGCCAATTTCTTGAATAGGAGGAAATGGTACCTCTCTTTTATTCCAAATTTTATCCTCCTAATGAGATTCATAAAGATCGGAATCAAATATATAACTTTTGGCCTCGTGATGGAGAGATTACCACCTGATACGTCCAAAACGTATCTACTTTCCCGAACACTTTTTCTATTGTTTCTCCTCTATACTTGTGTGATTTGGATACAACTAATGCGGACTAACACTGTTTTCAGCAGAATTGCCTTGGTGTCTACTTTTTGTGCAGAAAATCAACTATCAGGAAAAATCCCGGAAAATATGCCAAAAATCCTATTTCACCCGAAGACTCCAGTAGCCAGAATACGAGACGGAGAAGAGCCAGGGGTGGCCACACCACCTAGTGGCGCGGGCCAGGCCAGGCCAGGTGGTGTGGCCCCTGTGCACCCTCGGCCTCTCTTTTCACCTATAAGGAGCCTTCTGACCTAAAAACTTTGGGGGGTTCGACGTTTTTCTAGAAGGAGTTCCGCTCCGCCGCCACCACTAGATTCCACGAAACAACACCAGAAACTCCGTTCTGGCACCTGCCGGGACGTGGAATTGGAGGAGATCATCGCCATCATCATCACCATCGCTTCTCCATCGACGATCCATGTTTCCCCCATCTATGTGTGAGTAATCCCCAGCTATAGGCTATGGGGATGGTAGGGATTGGATGAGATCGTTCATGTAATGGCATCAGATTGTTAGGGCATGGTGCCTAGTATCTTTTATTAGTGCTTTATGACTTTGTTGCGACTTGTTGTGCTTAATGCTTGTCACTAGGGCCCGAGTGCCATGATTTCAGATCTGAACATGTTATTGATTCATTATGATAGTATTGTTTTTGGTCTTATCTGCAAGTTGTATACACACGTTGTTGTCCGGAACCTATGGCCCTGAAGTGACAGAAATCGGGATAACCGGAAGGGAATGGCTTTGATGTGAGGATCACATGTGTTCATGGAGTGTTAATGCTTTGCTCCGGTGCTCTATTAAAAGGAGCACCTTAATTGCCAGTAGTTCCCTAGAGGCCCCGCAGCAAACGGGCTGGCAGGACAAAAGATGTTGTGCAAGTTCTCATTGCGAGCACGTATGACTATATATGGAACACATGCCTAGGATTGTCTAGTACTTGGATGCTTTATCTTATTTATCTGCAATTGCCCTATGATTTGATTGCTATGTGAATTGTCTTGTCCATGCAACGCCCGTCCATCCATCCCTATGCCTACCGCACTCGAATCCCAATCTTGCTTTTGTTACTACTGCCTTTGCTTTACTATCATTACTTTTGCTATTCCTGCTACAAAACTGCTCTTGATAAACTGCTATGACCAAGATTGTTTCAGCAGCTGAATTGACAACTCAGTTGTTAAGGCTTATAAATATTCTTTGGCTCCCTTGTGTCGAATCAATAAATTGGGTTTCACTTCCTCGAAAATACCGCGATACACCCCTATACTTCGGGTCATCAAGACTATTTTCCGGCCGCTGCCGGGGAGCATAGCTTTATTTATCAAGTTCACTTGGATTCTCTATTGTTCGCTGATATCCATCCATCATGGGTAAGTCTCGTGATGGCAAGGTTCGTATTTTACCATCCACTACAAGAAGAGGTACAGTTCTGAACACCTCTGCTGCTCTTGATTCACCGTCTGTTTTGAGTAAGTTCCTTACACCACCACATACACATGCTACACACACTACTACTGCTGCTGAATCTGAAACTTCTGATGCTTATGATGCTGCTTCTACTGTGCTTGATAAGAGTGGTTCATGAGGTCCTTTCCTAGATGCTACGATTGCTAGAACTGTAGCTGGAAATACCGAAACTCCTAATGAAGACACTACCACACCTGTTAGTTCACCTGAGTTTAGTGAAAGTTATGATATTGAAGATGGTTATGTTGAGATGACTGATGAATTTATTAAAGAATGTAAGAACACCCATGATAGGAGCGCTGCTAAGAGTCTCCTTGAGAGGCGTACTATTAGACCCAAATTGTCTCCTGTTGCTAAGTTTGCTGCTTCTCCCATAAACATTATAGATGAAGATTATGATTTCTCTCTCGATCTATCTTACATAGATATTGTTGAGAAAGAACCTTTTTGTGGGACTAAGAATGAAAGTGCGGTAGCACATATGAATGAACTTTCTACCATGAGTGGCTTGTTTTCTGATGATATTAAGATGCGTACTTACTTTGTTGCTATGATTTTTCCCTTCTCACTGAAAGGAGAAGCTAAAACTTGGTTTAGTAATTTACCTCCTGGATCTATTGATAGCCCTGAGTGTTTGATTAGTACTTTCCTGAAGAAATATTTTCCTCCTAGTGCTAGACATGCTATTTTGCAGGAACTTTTTGATTTTAAACAGGGAGAAAAGGAGGTATTGCCTGAATCTTGGGCAAGGTTTTGTGCTTTGATTCATGCACAAGCTGGAAGTCCATTACCTAAGAATGAGCTTCTTGATATATTTTATAATGGACTAACTGAAGAATCTAGGACATACCTAGATAGTTGTGCTGATTGTGTTTTCAGGAATAGGACTCCTAAGGAAGCTGAGGAATTAATTGCTAAAATAAGCAAGAATGATGAAGATTGGACTCCTCCTAAACAAGCTATACCTGAAGTAATTGTACCTGAACCATCTATTACCGTGCCTATTCCAACATCAAAGAAGAGGGGAGTTATTGAATTAAATGGTGAAGTGATGAAGGAAGCTAAGAAATGTCTTAAGGAGAAGGGAATTAAAGCTGCAGATGTCAAGAATTTACCTCCTATAGAAGAATTATGTAAGCCTATTCCCTACTCATCCACTATTGAGGTACATTCTCTCCAACACTTTGATGAAGGTGATATCCCTTACTCTAAACCTCCTGATCAATGCTTAGAAGAATTTGATATCTTTATTGTTAAGCAAGATAACTTTAATAAAGGGTGCAAAATCATCTAATGGAAAACACTAGAGCTATTGTTGAGTTGAAAGATATTGTGGAAAGAACCTCTAATGATGTTAAAATGATTGTTAAACACTTTCAAATGGTTCAAACTCAAATAGATCAACTCGTTAAAGTGCAAAACGACTTGCTAGTTAATGCTGCTAAAGAAAAACATGCTTATGAAATTAGAACTAGAAGTGGTGCTGCTACCCATGATCCTCTATATCCTGAGGGGCATCCCAAAAGAATTGAGCAGGATTCTCAACAAGATAAAAATAGTGGTTCTACTCATAAGAAAAGGAAAAAGAAACATAAAACTGTTGTAGAACCCTCTGAACCTGCTATAGATCCTAATAGTATATCTATCTCTGATGCTAAAACTGAAAGTGGTAATGAAGAAAATGTTGTTCCTAATGAAGAAAAAGTTGAGAAGAACCTGAAAACCACATTAAGAATACTAAATACACCAAAGAAGATTTTATTGCTAAGAAACATGGTAGTGAAAGAGAACCTTGGGTCCAAAAACCTATGCCTTTCCCTGATAAGAAACACAAGTCAAAGGAAGATGAACACTAAAATAAGTTTTGTGAGTGGATGAAGCCTTTATTCTTGCAAATTCCTTTGACTGATGCTATTAAATTGCCTCCTTACTCAAAGTATATGAAGGACATTGTCTTGAATAAAAGGAAGATCCCTAATGAAGAAATCTCTACCTTGCTTGCTAATTATTCCTTCAATGGTAAGGTTCCTAAGATACTTGGAGACCCAGGGATTCCAACTATCCCTTGCTCTATTAAGAATAGCTATGTTAGAACTGCTTTGTGTGATTTGGGAGCTGGAGTTAGTGTTATGCCTTTCTCTCTCTATAAGAGGCTTCAACTTGAAAAATTAATACCAACTAATATATCTTTGCAAATGGTTGATAAATCTACCACTATTCCTGTGGGTATATGTGAGGATGTACCTGTTCAGGTGTCTCACAATTTCTTGATATTAACTGATTTTGTTGTGCTTGAGATGCCTGAAGATGATAATATGTCTATTATTCTCGGGAGACCTTTTCTTAGTACTGTAGGAGCTGTTATTAATTGTAATCAAGGAAAAGTGACCTTCAATGTTAATGACAAGGAACATACTGTCTATTTCCCCAAGAAGATTGAAAGGACTTATGGTTTGAATTCAATTGAACATGTTGAAGGCATTCAAGTTGGAGAAATATATTGTCCCATACCAAGAGGAAAATTTGAAACTATTATGATTGGGACCATTGCTATCAAGGTTGAGGTAACATAATCATTAGTGGAATACAAATTTTTGTCTCATATGAAATTGTTTTGGTAGCAAGACTTGATCAACCTTGTTAACAAAAGGATTCCATTGAACAAAACAATGTTTTCATTATGATTATCTCCGTTTATTTCTATCCTTTGCATTTTAGTTTTTGCTTTCGTTTAGTTTTATTTTTGCTGTTAGTTGCTTGCATGTTAGAACTTCTGTAGTTCTAGCCTTGTTTTGTCCTTGTATCATGTTTCCAAAAGAAAAAAAATTGTCTGTCAGAAAAATCATTCTTCTATTTCTGAAAAATGCCCAAAATAAAGTGTCTCGAAAAATTCCAGAAAATTCATATTAAATTTTTACGTGAAAAAAGGGGCAGAGGAGTACCTGGGAGGTACCAGGGGGGCCCACCAGGTAGGCACACCACATGGTGGCGCGGCCAGCCTTGGGTGGCGAAATGCCCTGGTGTGGGCCACCCCTGGCCCGCCACTAACTCTCGCACCTGCCACTTCTTCTCTCTCCTGAGTAAGCTCCAGTTCATAGATAAAAATCACGTTCTTGCTGTGCTTGCTGTCGATTTTTTTCGATCTCCTTGCTCAACCCATCTTTCTTGCTGAAATTTGGAGCATTTGTTCCCTGGTATGTGACTCCTCCCCTTGTCCAAGTAGATTTGTGTTTAGTGGATCATATGTTGAGTATTTTGCTGCTATAGGTGACTGCTTATGAGAGCTTGTAAGCTTGTTTGATGCTTAGAGATATAGTTTTGATGCATGTTTAGGCCTCTTGCAAGTCCCTATGAGTAGAATCCTTCATTATGTTTACTTTGCAATCACTTGTTTAATAGGTGTTTAAATTTCAGAATAGAAGATGAATGAACACCACCTAAACCAACATGAGCTTTGGGTGCCTGAGGTCATGAAGGTCCACCGGGAGGAGGAAGTTTTTCCTTCCATTTATCCATGCTTTGAGTTCATGAGAGTTGTAGGAATTCTACAAGATTTCCACACTTTGGTTTCTAATGCAGGGTTAGAGCACTTTTTGGAAGATGAACCTTGTCAATTTGTGAAGCTAACCATGTCTGTGGTGCAGGACTTCCAATTTAGTCACTCTTTGCCTAACCCCATGGTCCATTACAAAATTTACAATATAGCTGTCGACCTTTAGCTGTCGACCTTTCTCTTGATGATTTTTGTGCAGCTATTAAGGTACCTCAATGGGGATCATGTAGAAAGATTAAGGAGAGACCTGAACCACTCATGGATTTATACGCAGAAATTTGCCAAGGGAGTAGCTTCTCGAAGGAGAGTGGAAAATCCGTAACATTCATCTTCCCTCCATTCGCTACTTTGCCTACTTTATTGCCAAGTGTGTTCTTGCTAGGAAAACTGCTAATAAGTTATCTTCATTTGATCTAGCATTTATCTCTGCTGCTCTTAGACGAGATAGGTCTTACAACTTGGGTGCTTTGATAGCTTTCCATCTTGCTGCTAACCGTGAGAAAGGTGGAATTCGTGGAGGCCTCATTGCTTCTCGTTTACTAGCATTGCATGGTTTAGTGCCTCATCATCTAGACCTACAGTTTCCCATAGAAAGGCTTGATCTTAATTCCATGATACAGCATAAATTTGTTTCCTTGTGGGCTAGTATGAGTGAGTTATCTTATGAAATAACCTTTCTCAAAGCTGGTTGGAGAAAGAGCAAGTCCGAGCGTGTTGTTCTTTTGCCTGCACCTATTTTGTTTAACCTTGATAACAGGGAAGGATGGTCCCTCACTGAGGAGGAGCTTGACAAGTACTTGGGAGAGCTCTCCCAACAGGAGCAGGATACTAGAAGGGAGGTCACGAATGATTCGGCCCAGCCCTCGAATGAGGGAGAGTCTTCATATGAGCAGCCCACTTATGATTGGGGAGCTTCTTCTTCATCTCATGGGCCCATCTACGACCATTCTTACCAAGATCCGCCCGCTTGGAACCCCTATTCATACATGGATTGATACCCACTTAGGCCAATAGCCTAAGCTTGGGGGGAGGTACGCCGACACCGCACTCATCTCCATATCATGTTGTGTCGGTACTTTGTATATTCATGTTTTCGTTCTCTTTTTAGTTTTCGTCCTTCTTTGCTTTTGCTTTCTAAAAACACAAAAAGACCAAAAATATTTATGTTGTTTCTCTTTGGTTTGCTTCTTCTTTTTGCATTGGTTTGTTTTTCCCTTTTTGCTTTGTATGAACTATTCGAAAAACCCAAAAAGATTTTGCTTTGCTTGTTTTTCTCTTTTGGTTCTTATTAAAAAATCGAAAACACCAAAAATATTTGTTGTTCTTATTTGGTTTTTGTGAGTTTGCTACAGGGTTCGACAGTCCTAAGTGGATATTGGTTTCATATTATTATTCAAGCCACATAAGTGAAGAGCAATAATGAGGATCAATGACAACTTGAGGCGGTAAGAGGCTGGTAACGAACTCTATTTGTTTTCATTTTTGTACATATACTCATCACTGTGGGCTTGCTTAGTCCGTTCAAGTAGGGTGTATGTTATCTTTGGATGCTTAGTAGTTCTTGCTTTCTTATGATTAGCTCCATCTCGCTAATAGTTTGTAGCATGTCTTATGAATGTTTGCTTGCATTACTCTATTCATAAATTGATATGACACCGTGTTATCCTCCTTTGAATGTTGCATTTGAATTGACTTGGCACATGCTCATGCATGCACATGACAGTAATAATGAGTTAAGCCTCGATGAATTATTTTGCCTTGAGGATCTTGAATCACTTTCATGCCATGAGTAGTCCTGTTTTGTTGTAAGCATGATAATGACAGCTATTGCTCTCTCGTTTGTCGCTCCCTTACTATTGCTAGCCTTCACTTACACTGAGTGTTTTACTCATGTTTCCAACTCCATTAAACCAATTATTGCCAAAGTGTCCACCATACCTACCTATTAGCATCATTTGCTACTCCCATGCATATTCAATATGCCTTGTTTTCTTCCGAATAAAATGTTTGCTTGTTATGGGAAAATTAGTTAGTAAAGCTCTCACGAACTTGATGGCACACTTTATTTCCTACACTTAATAAACCTGAACTATTGTGAACTCTCCATGAAAGTTATATGCTTGCAAATTATAGGGGGATTAGCGTAACTGCGTCACGGGAACGCTTTCAACACTTGTAAATATATACCCAGTTGATACCTTGCTCTTTTGTTTGTGGATGTCGTCGGTGTGAAATAAAAGGGGAGCTTGTAAGTCCATGGAGTTATGTATGTGTGTTAGAGAAACGCCTGGGCCGCTGGTCTAATCCATGCTGACATGGTGGAAACCTGCAGCGTAACCATAATGATATCTATGAAGCATTCTTCTTATAAAAAAGAGAGAGATAACTATTGAGAAAAAGAAAAAAAAAGAGTTTTATGAAAAGAGGAAAGAGAGAAAAAAGCACCATTTTCCCATGGTAAATAAGAAGATTGCTGAGATACTCATTGTCTGCTTGCCTTGTCATTTTGATATGGGGATTCTTCCGTATCATCGGGCAAGGGGTACCCCGTTGGCGGTCCTCAATGATACGCACACACTTACGATGACAAGAACTTACCGGTAACTAAAGTTGAGTAGCATGAGGAGCGGCCCTCGTACTCAAGGGACTTGGGATTTTCAGTTTATAGTCTATCAAGCATATAACTCAGATTGGACCTCACTTTCACCTTAACCACATTAAAGATGGTTATGATAGGGGCAATGAGAGCTCAAAGCTAACGAGTACCATACTTTCAGCATTTGGAAGCCTTTCAAAATTATTCAAAATCTTTTCTTCTACTTGTTGAGTCTCCACATATTCTTTGAACACCTTCTTGAGAGCATAGTTGTCATTCTTTGTGTTTGTTCCATTACTTGATTATTTGTGTTATGACTGTGATGCTTGTATCCTTGATATCTTTACTTCTAGTCATCACTTGAACTTCAGAGGTGCCTTGGCATTCATAATCAAAGGCAAGCGAGATACCACTCTATCATACCTTTTTATGAGCATTGTAATGTTGCTTATGTTTGTGCCTCATGCTACTTATTATTCTTGAGTTGGAATCTCTTCATAGCTTGTAATGACTACTAAGTAGACTCAGTTGCATACTCTTTATTATGAATTGTCTAAGTAGTTGATCACATTGTTGAGAATATTTACATCATATGAAGCAAATGTGTTCGTGAAAGTTCTTTTATCGCACTCAGTTTTCAACTGAATTGCTTGAGGACAAGCAATAAGCTAAGCTTGGGGGGAGTTGATACGTCCAAAACGTATGTACTTTCCCAAACACTTTTGCTATTGTTTCTCCTCTATACTTGTGTGATTTGGATACAACTAATGCGGACTAACGCTGTTTTCAGCAGAATTGCCTTGGTGTCTACTTTTTGTGCAGAAAATAAACTATCAGGAAAAATCCCAGAAAATATGCCAAAAATCCTATTTCACCCGAAGACTCCAGGAGCCAGAATACGAGACGGAGAAGAGCTAGGGGTGGCCACACCACCTGGTGGCGCGGGCCAGACCAGGCCGCGCCAGGGGGTGGTGTGGGCCCCAGGCACCCCCTCGGCCTCTCTCTTCTCCTATAAGGAGCCTCCTGACCTAAAAACTTTGGGGGGGAGGGTCGACGTTTTTCCAGAAGGAGTTCCGCTCCGCCACCACCACCAGATTCCATGAAACAGCACCAGAAATTCCGTTCTAGCACCCTGCCAGGACGGGGAATTGGAGGAGATCATCGCCATCATCACCATCGCTTCTCCATCGACCATCCATGTTTCCCACATCTATGAGTGAGTAATCCCCCGCTGTAGGCTATGGGGATGGTAGGGATTGGATGAGATCATTCATGTAATGGCATCAGATTGTTAGGGCATGGTGCCTAGTATCTTTTATTAGTGCTTTATGACTTTGTTGCGACTTGTTGTGCTTAATGCTTATCACTAGGGCCCGAGTGCTATGATTTCAGATCTGAACATGTTATTGATTCATTATGATAGTATTGTTTTTGGTCTTATCTGCAAGTTGTATACACACGTTGTTATCTGGAACCTATGGCCCCGAAGTGACAGTAATTGGGATAACCGGAAGGGAAAGGCTTTGATGTGAGGATCACATGTGTTCACGGAGTGTTAATGCTTTGCTCCGGTGCTCTATTAAAAGGAGCACCTTAATTGCCAGTAGTTCCCTAGAGGCCCCGCTGCAAACGGGCTGGCAAGACAAAAGATGTTGTGCAAGTTCTCATTGCGAGCACGTATGACTATATATGGAACACATGCCTAGGATTGTCTAGTACTTGGATGCTTTATCTTGCCCTATGTTTTGATTGCTATGTGAATTGTCTTATCCATGCAACGCCCGTCCATCCATCCCTATGCCCACCGCACTTGAATCCCACTGTTTACTGCTTTTGTTACTACTGTCTTTGCTTTACTACTGTTGTTACTTTGCTATTCCTGCTACAAAACTGTTGCTACTGATAAACTGCCATGAGCAAGATTGTTTCCAGGTGTAGCTGAATTGACAACTCAGTTGTTAAGGCTTATAAATATTCTTTGGCTCCCCTTGTGTCGAATCAATAAATTGGGTTTCACTTCCCTCGAAAATACTGCGATACACCCCCTATACTTGTGGGTCATCACCGCCCAAGCTTGGGGGAGATTGAAGTTACTAATGCTCAAATGTCCTATTCATGAGCTCCCTAATAATATTATTATCAATAACTTTTATGCAAGGCTTTCTCTTCATGATAAGGATCTACTGGATGCTTCTTGTGCTAGATCATTTACATGTATGGAATAAGAAGCTAAATGGGATCTTCTAGACCGTATTCAAGACAATGATGAAGCATGGGAGAATGATAAAGGAAGAAAGTCAGGTATAAATTATGATTATGAATGCATTAAATCTTTTATGAGAACTAATGACTTTCATAATATTAGTACTGCTTATGGCCTTGATTCTCAAAGTATTGCAAATTGTTTTAAGGCTTTTGCCTCTTATATTGAAATTCCTAAAAAGAAATGGAACAAGTGTCATGAGCCATATAAAGATATTATTAATTGTGTTCCTGCTAGAAATACTGAAGTTTATACTGCTGATTGTGTTTTACCTGAACCTTACATTGAGAAAATACGTTTACCTATTAAGATAAAGGAACGTTCTATGATAGCTAGTATGGTTAACAAAAGTATGAAGAAAGCTGTAGAACCTGATGAACAAATAGATGTTGAACCTGCTATAGCAAATGTGAAAGATTTTGTCACTAAAAATGTGGAAGATGGGCACATTATCCTTTGTAAGGGTACTTCTAATATTGTTTCACATCCTAATAGAACTAGGAAAGCTAGTGTCCCTATGTTTTCTATCAGAATAAGTGATCATTGCTACTATGGTTCATGTGACGGTTATATCGTTAAATTTATTCATGATACTGAAAGTTATTATGAGAGAGGGAAATATGTTTTTATGCATCTCAACAATATTAAGTTTCCTCGCTATATGCTGAAAGTCTTTATGTTGCACTTGTTTTGCCTTCCTATGCTAGAAGCCTCTAGTTTCAATAATTTATTTTCTTACAAAATCCCCTTGCATACGGAGTGGGTTAGACTTAAATATGTGTATATTTGCTTCTTGATGCTCTCTTTTACTTCAATTCATATTCTTATGTGAGCATCATTGAAATTATCATGTCTATCTTAATGGGGATTGTTCGTCTGTGGTACCAAAGTTCGCAGGCCAGCGCATGGAAGTACCTAAGTTGCCTGAAATTACCGCGTTTCAAAAAGTTGGGCCGCCAACTACTGAGAGGGGCCATCTCGAGGCAAACTCATCTCACCCCTGCCAAATTCAAACATCGTTAAACCGTCCCGTGAAGTAGACGGTCGGGACCCACATGTCGGTCATCTGTCCGTGACGCGGGCGCCAATGCGGCAACCTCTTAGGCAAATCGAGCAGCTAAGTGGATCGGATGCGTTGACCAGTTTCACAAATCCATTCCCAGCTTTCCCCTAGCACCGGCAGCGTCGGAATCCACCCTCCAGGCAGGACGATCCCTTTGGACATTTGACTTTCGGTGCCAAGTTGCTGCAGACAGTTGCTGCGCCCAATCGCTGATCTCGGGATCCAATGGCGCATGTCGTAGCCGCCGTTGCGAGGCTCTAGCTCGCCTCCGCCGCCGACGAGCCGAGCAGCTCGAAGGATGGCAAATCCTACTATCAAGAAAGAAGAAGTTTTGTCTACAAGCGGGTGAGCTACCCTTCTCTTTGCTATTCGCACTAATTACAACTGCTAGCTGACTACTGAACCTCAAATTGTTTGTTAGCCCAACGTTGACAAACATATTTTGTCCATAGTTTTCTGTCAAGTGGGATCTGCGCAGACCCCCCTTACCTGGTTACGGTAGTCCTCTACAGGTACAACTCTAATGGCAAGTGGTATGGAAGCCATTTTTTCACAATGGAAGAAGCGCCTGCACATATCTGCACTATATCTAGTATGGTTTCTGCTCTGCGTAATCATGTTGAATTATGGCGGCATAAAGAAAGTTCAGCTTCATGGATGAACGTGGCATCATGGTTCCTATAACGTGACAACGACTAATTGGGTTGATGAAAAGGTATGCTTCGGCGATGTTTGACCTGAAATGTCATGTACTAGATGTGGAAGTCTGCAAGAATCGGGAGTCACCCTTCTATTCTTGGACAGGGTGGTTGCTCGAACTCAATTAGCTCCTAGTAAGCAAAGGTCGCTTGGGGTTCGCATGTTTGTGCTGAATTGTAATTTTTGTTTTATTTACTCTATAGATGACCCACATGTCGGTCATATGTCCGTGATGCGGGCACCAACGCGGCAACCTCTTAGGCAAATCGAGCAGCTAAGTGGATCGGATGCGTTGACCAATTTCACAAATCCATTCCCAGCTTTCCCCTAGCACCGGCGGCGTCGGAATCCACCCTCCAAGCAGGACGATCCCTTCAGACATTTGACTTCCGGCGCCAAGTTGCTGCGGCCAGTTGCTGCGCTCAGTCGCTGATCCCGAGCTCCAATGGCGCATGCCGTAGTCGCCGTTGCGAGGCTCTAGCCCGCCTCCGCCGCCGACGAGCCGAGCAGCTCGGAGGATGGCAGATCCTACTATCAAGAAAGAAGAAGTTCTGTCTACAAGCGGGTGAGCTACCCTTCTCTTTGCTATTCGTAGTAATTACAACTGCTAGTTGGCTACTGAACCTCAAATTGTTTGTTAGCCCAACACTGACAAACATATTTTGTCCATAGTTTTCTGTCAAGTGGGATCTGCACGGACCCCCTTACCTGGTTACGGTAGTCCTCTACATGTACGACTCTAATGACAAGTGGTATGGAAGCCATTGTTTCACGATGGAAGAAGCGCCTGCACAGATCTGCACTATATCTAGTATGGTTTCTGCTCTGCGTAATCATGTTGAATTATGGCCGAAGCAGACACCAAAGTTCAGCTTCATGGATGAACGTGGCATCATGGTTCCTATAACGTGTGACGATACTAATTGGGTTGATGAAAAGGTATGCTTGGCGATGTTTGACCTGAAATGTCATGTAATCGGATGTGGAAGTCACGCAACTAGGAGTCGCCCTTCTATTCTTGGACAGGGTGGTTGCTCGAACCCAATTAGCTCCTGGTAAGCAAAGGTCGCTTGGGGTTCGCATGTTTGTGCTGAATTGTAATTTTTGTTTTATTTACTCTGCAGATATTAGGCAGTTATGCAACAGTCTTGTTTTTTGACAGGAAGCGCCGCAAGGTTAGAAACATGACTATCGGGTCAGTGATTTGCTGCCCGAAGAAATTAAAAACGAGTGGAAAGATGATGCGGGACACGATTCTGGTGCCCATTGTCCCGGCGATACAGAGTACGTGAAGCTAAGAAAATTGGCACCGAGGAAGAGGAAGAAGGCAGGAAATGAAGAAGCCAGTGGACATGAAGGCTTGGCACCTAGGCTGTGAAAGAAGGCTGCTGGCAATGAAGATGCATAGTAATGTGTTGAACTTGAACCTATATATGCAATTCTGTTAAATTCTAATCGCTCTGTGTGTGGCACGTTGCTGGGCGAAATAATCTACCCACGTTCTCTGAGTAAAATGTACCGCGACTTAGGGTTTGGAAACGCCCGAGTCAGTAGTTGAATCCGAAATTATGATTGTGCCACTGCTATCTGAAAACAATGATCCACTGGTTCCACGATTGCTGAGGGGCAGGAGGTCTCCAAATACGACAGAATGTAAGTGGCACATAAATAAATTATTTAAGCTGCCACACTCCACGAAGCAGCAACTTATTTCAGATGCTACACAACAACGTGGCAACATAAACAGCAATGTTCTCACCGATAATACCCAGATGAGGAGGAAATGGGTACCACTTTCTGGCCTAATCTTGAGCCCGTCTATCTCACCGCCTGTGTGCTCCTACATCTGGCGAAGCTCCCGGATCTCCAGTAACCGAGTGTACGTGCTTCCACTTTATAAATTGTGGTTGTGCCATTTGCATGCGGCACAATCCACGTAGATTACATTTAAACAAACCACCAGTGTCAGAATACACTAGTAGAAAAGGTGTCTTTGGTCCACGGTTACGTTCCCAATCCGGGACAGAGATCTAAATCGAGGCAGAAATTGATCTAAATCACAAATTCTTGCACAAATTAATCGAGACAGAGATCTAAATCGAGGCATTTCATTAATTCAACCACAAATTCTTCTAAACAAAAGTGAGATTTCACATCCTACATTAATTCAACCAACTACTCAACAATTTCACTTTCGCTGCCGCTGTCTTCCGAGCCGCCGGCTTCCTTGTCTTCGTCGGACAGAACCTCCACGATTTCCGCATTGTACACGAGACAGAGCACCTCTTCGCGGTGAGCGGTGGCGATGATGGTGAACTTGGTCCGTCCAGGGATGGACCAGAACCTCTCCCGCCCTTCTCGGTTGCGGAGATCCCGGTGCACCACGCGCCCATAAACGATGCGGTTGCCAATCTTGGCCTTCCACTCCTTCTTGAACAGCGCCAGCCAGTACCGACTGGCCGCCGCGTACCGGGGCAGCGCCCTCTTCCATCCGGGCATCTGGAGGCGGCGTGCCACGATTTCGCTCTCCATCACGGCTCCGCCGTGGAATAGGAGCAGAGCAACCGGCACCCCCGCATAGCTGATGCGCCATCCGTGGGGCACCGTCGCGGCCGGCGGCGCGAGGATCTCGAAGTGCGAGAACATCACCGCCTCGTAGAAGTTTAGCAAGGGCATCTCCATGGTGGCGCGGTGGAGATTAGAGAGGGAGCGAGGGGGTGGACGGCGCGGTGGAGATTGGATAGGGCGAGGGGATGGGCGACAAAGCAACGAGCTGTGGCGCCTCCTATTTGTACACGAGGATGACGAAGCGACGGGCGGAATATCCAAGGGGAATTGGTCAGACAAAAGGAAGTAATGCAGCGTTAAGACAGATTAACAGGCGACCAATTTTTTACTCCCAGGACTCCGAGGCCAATAGTTTAGACCGCTAGGTCAACAAGTAGAACTATTACAACTTAAAAAAGGCACAGGGCTTAAGCTAAATAGAACTAGTTAACACACATCTCCTTGATCTTCCTAATCTTAGCCTTATGTGCATCTTCCTGCGAGAGCAAGGATCGAATCGTCTACTCCTTCCTTTTAGCATCTTCCTTGCACAACTTCAATTGTTTCTCTGCATCTTTCCTCATGCACTTGTCAATACTCGTAGTTGTGAACTGCAGGACTTTGGCCTGGTGAAGATCCTTCCTTGCTTGAGTCAGTTCTTGCTCTGCTTTAGCCTTCAGGGCCAACGCCGCGTCCCTCTCCTTCTCGACTTTGCTAACCTTGTCTTCCACCGCCATGAGATCTCGCTTATGCTTGGTCGTGTCAACTGGTTCCCATAGCTTCATCTCAACACTGTCAAGAAGTGAGCTGAATGCGGATTCTTTCAACTCAACAGTCATTTCCCATAGTTTGTCCAACGTTTTCTGCATTGATTTGGGCCACTCTGGATCTACCCATTTGACAACACCGCAACTTCCGCCTCGCATCATTGCACGATGTCCTTGACACCGTAGAAACCTCCTGCCTGCGTTTCGTCCTTCGAACGCTACAAATTTAGCAGGCACATATCCATGTTTACATAGCATAGGACTATCTTCATCCGCTAAACCATGATAGTCGGCGTCATACATCGTCTGGTTGGCCTAACACATCATACGCGCATGAGTAAACAGAGTAGATCTGGCTCAAAAATAGATAACTAGCCACGGATGATAGAGATAGAGATGAGACGACTCACATCGAAATCACCGTCCCTGTCGTCATGACGCATTTCCTCGTCGTCTCCCCTTGAACCCATGGCGAGAGGGAAGGGGGGGTGGTGGCTGCCAGAGAGGGGATTGGGATGGCGGCGCCGTCGACTTGCGGCTACGGCAGGTTGAGAGTGAAGTGGGGAATGTGGCTTCGAGGGGAAGGAAGAGAAGTACGGGGAGGAAGAGAAGTAATGGGGATGTGACACTAGGAGATGGCCCGCTCAACTGGTGAGTCGTGACACTCGCAACAGGGGAGCCCCCAGTGTTGCCAGTTTGTCTAGAGCAAGCGTGGCCAATCATGCCGCAGAACAGACTACTCGCGGATTGATCTCACGAAAACCATCCCAATCGTCCAAGCGCCCCGATCGGACGGTATGTAACAATCGACAAGCAGAACAACTGTGTTAGGGCGTGCCTTCTAGAAGACTCGGTCTAACGCCAAGGTTAGGGCTCTCCTAAGGTTAATTAGTATCCATATGCAGTTTATGAAAAGAACATGCATCCAATGACACTGGTGGATCTAGCTGTGGTTAATGAGAAGATCAGACATGCAATGACACCGGTGATATGTGGTTTGTGGGAATAACACACATGCAATGACTCTGGTGATATGTGATTTGTGAGAAGAACACACATGCAATGACTCTAGCTGTGGTTAATGAAAAGAGCAGACATACAATGACACCGGTGGATCCATGTGTGGTTCATGGGAAGAACACACATGCAATGACACTGGGTGTGGTTCATGATATGGTCTGTGAGAAGAACACACATGCAATGACACTGGTGGATCCATGTGTGGTCTGTGAGAAGAACACACATGCAATGACACTGGGTGTGGTTCATGATATGGTTTGTGAGAAGAACACGCATGCAATGACACTGGTGGATCCATGTGTGGTCTTAGGGAAGAACACACATGCAATAACACTGGTGATATGTGGTCTGTGAGAAGAACACACATCCAATGACTCTAGCTGTGGTTCATGAAAAGAGCAGACATGTAATGACACTAGTGGATCCATGTGTGGTTCATGGGAAGAACACACATGCGATGACACTGGGTGGATCCATGTGTGGTTCATGAGAAGAGAAGACATGCAATGACACTGGTGGATCCATGTGTGGTTCATGTGAAGAACACACATGTAATGCCACTGGGTGTGGTTCATGATATGGTTTGTGAGAAAAACACACATGCAATGACACTAGTGGATCCATGTGTGGTCTGTGAGAAGAACACACATGCAATGACACTGGGTGTGGTTCATGATATGGTTTGTGAGAAGAACACACATGCAATGACACTAGTGGATCCATGTGTGGTCTTTGGGAAGAACACACATGCAATGACACTGGTGATATGTGGTCTGTGAGAAGAACACACATCTAACGACTCTAGCTGTGGTTTGTGAAAAGAGCACGCATGTAATGACACTGGTGGATCCATGTGTGGTTCATGGGAAGAACACACATGCGATGACACCAGTGGATCCATGTGTGGTTCATGGGAAGAACACACATGCAATGAAACTGGGTGTGGTTCATGATATGGTTTGTGAGAAGAACACACATGCAATGACACTAGTGGATCCATGTGTGGTCTGTGAGAAGAACACACATGCACCAACACTGGGTGTGGTTCATGATATGGTTTGTGAGAAGAACACACATGCAATGACAGTGGTGGATCCATGTGTGGTCTTTGGGAAGCACACACAAGCAATGACACTGGGTGGATCCATGTGTGGTTTGTGAGAAGAACACACATGCAATGACACCGGTGGATCCATGTGTGGTTCATGGGAAGAACACACATGCAATGACTCTGGTGATATGTGGTTTGTGAAAATAACAGACATGCAATAACTCTAGCTGTGGTTAATGAGAAGAGCAGACATGCAATGACACCGGTGGATCCATGTGTGGTTCATGGGAAGAGCAGACATATAATGACACTGGTGGATCCATGTGTGGTTCATGGGAAGAACACACATGCAATAACACCGGTGGATCCATGTGTGGTATGTGGGAAGAACACACATGCAATGACACTGGTGGATCCATGTTTGGTTCATGGGAAGAACACACATGCAATGACACAGGTGATATGTGGTCTGTGAGAAGAACACACATGCAATGACACTGGTGGATCCATGTGTGGTATGTGGGAAGAGCAGACATGCAATGACACTGGTGGATCCATGTGTGGTTCATGGGAAGAACACACATGCACTAACACTAGGTGTGGTTCATGATATGGTTTGTGAGAAGAACAGACATGCAATGACACTGGGTGTGGTTCATGTGTGGTCTGTGAGAAGAACACACATGCAATGACACTTGGTGTGGTTCATGATATGGTTTGTGAAAAGAACACACATGCAATGACACTAGGTGTGGTTCATGATATGGTTTGTGAGAAGAACAGACATGCAATGACACTGGGTGTGGTTCATGTGTGGTCTATGAGAAGAACACACATGCAATGACACTAGGTGTGGTTCATGATATGGTTTGTGAAAAGAACACACATGCAATGACACTGGTGGATCCATGTGTGGTCTTTGGGAAGAACACACATGCAATGACACTGGATGCATGTGTGGTCTGTGAGAAGAACACACATCCAATGACTCTAGTTGTGGTTCATGAAAAGAGGATACATGTAATGACACTGGTGGATCCATGTGTGGTTCATGGCAAGAACACACATGCGATGACACTGGGTGGATCCATGTGTGGTTCATGAGAAGAGCAGACATGCAATGAGACCGGTGGATCCATGTGTGGTTCATGGGAAGAACACACATGCAATGACTCTAGTGATATGTGGTTTGTGAAAAGAACATACATGCAATGACTCTAGCTGTGGTTAGTGAGAAGAACACACATGCAATGACACTGGGTGTGGTTCATGATATGGTTTGTGAG
Organism: Avena insularis; assembly: GCA_023614405.1. NCBI lineage: Eukaryota > Viridiplantae > Streptophyta > Magnoliopsida > Poales > Poaceae > Avena > Avena insularis. The sequence continues at coordinate 593,834,843 of CM042686.1, read as the reverse complement.
AAGAACACACATGCAATGACACTGGTGGATCCATGTGCGGTCTTTGGGAAGAACACACATGCAATGACACTGGTGATATGTGGTATGTGAGAAGAACACACATCCAATGACTCTAGCTGTGGTTCATGAAAAGAGCAGACATGCAATGACACTGGTGGATCCATGTGTGGTTCATGGGAAGAACACACATGCAATGACACTGGGTGTGGTTCATGATATAGTTTGTGAGAAGAACACACATGCAATGACACTAGTGAATCCATGTGTGGTCTTTGGGAAGAACACACATGCAATGACACTGGTGATGTGTGGTATGTGGGAAGAGCAGACATGCACTGACACTGGTGGATCCATGTGTGGTTCATGGGAAGAACACACATGCAATGACACTGGGTGTGGTTCATGATATGGTCTGTGAGAAAAACACACATGCAATGACACTGGGTGTGGTTCATGATATGGTTTGTGGGAAGAACACACATGCAATGACACTGGTGGATCCATGTGTGGTCTTTGGGAAGAACACACATGCAATGACACTGGATCCATGTGTGGTCTGTGAGAAGAACACACATCCAATGACTCTAGATGTGGTTCATGAAAAGAGCAGACATGCAATGACACTGCTGGATCCATGTGTGGTTCATGGGAAGAACACACATGCAATGACTCTAGTGATATGTGGTTTGTGAAAAGAACATACATCCAATGACTCTAGCTGTGGTTAGTGAGAAGAACACACATGCAATAACACTAGGTGTGGTTCATGATATGGTTTGTGAGAAGAACACACATGCAATGACACTGGTGGATCCATGTGTGGTCTTTGGGAAGAACACACATGCAATGCCACTAGATCCATGTGTGGTCTGTGAGAAGAACACACATCCAATGACTCTAGCTGTGGTTCATGAAAAGAGCAGACATGCAATGACACTGGTGGATCCATGTGTGGTTCATTGGAAGAGCACACATGCGATGACACCGGGTGGATCCATGTGTGGTTTGTGAGAAGAACACACATGCAATGGCTCCGGTGGATCCATGTGTGGTTCATGGGAATAACACACATGCCATGACTCTGGTGATACGTGGTTTGTGAGAAGAACACACATGCAATGACTGTAGCTGTGGTTAATGAGAAGAGCAGACATGCAATGACACCGGTGGATCCATGTGTGGTTTGTGAGAAGAAAACACATGCAATGACAATGGGTGTGGTTCATGATATGGTTTGTAAGAAGAACACACATGCAATGACTCTAGCTGTGGTTTGTGAAAAGAGCACGCATGCGATGACTCTAGCTGTGGTTCATGGGTAGAGTAGACATACAATGACACCGGTGGATCCATGTGCGGTTCATGGGAAGAACACACATGCAACGACACCGGTGGATCCATGTGTGGTCTGTGAGAAGAACACACATCCAATGACTCTAGCTGTGGTTCATGAAAAGAGCAGACATGCAATGACACTGGTGGATCCATTGTGGTTCATGGGAAGAACACACATGCAATGACACTGGTGGATCCATGTGTGGTCTGTGGGAAGAGCAGACATGCAATGACACTAGTGGATCCATGTGTGGTTCATGGGAAGAACACACATGCAATGACACTTGGTGTGGTTCATGATATGGTTTGTGAGAAGAATACACAGGCAATGACACTTGGTGTGGTTCATGATATGGTTTGTGAGAAGAACACACACGCAATGACACTGGTGGATCCATGTGTGGTTCATGGGAAGCACAAACATGCGATGACACTGGGTCGATCCATGTCTGGTTTGTGAGAAGAAAACCCATGCAATGACACCGGTGGATCCATGTGTGGTTCATGGGAAGAACACACATGCAATGACTCTGGTGATATGTGGTTTGTGAAAAGAACAGACATGCAATAACTCTAGCTGTGGTTAATGAGAAGAGCAGACATGCAATGACACCGGTGGATCCATGTGTGGTTCATGGGAAGAGCAGACATACAATGACACTGGTGGATCCATGTGTAGTTCATGGGAAGAACACACATGCAACGACACCGATGGATCCATGTGTGGTATGTGGGAAGAACACACATGCAATGACACTGGTGGATCCATGTTTGGTTCATGGGAAGAACACACATGCAATGACACAGGTGATATGTGGTCTGTGAGAAGAACACACATGCAATGACACTGGTGGATCCATGTGTGGTATGTGGGAAGAGCAGACATGCAATGACACTGGTGGATCCATGTGTGGTTCATGGGAAGAACACACATGCAATGGCACTGGTGGATCCATGTGTGGTCTGTGGGAAGAGCAGGCATGCAATGACACTGGTGGATCCATGTGTGGTTCATTGGAAGAACACACATGCAATGTCACTGGGTGTGGTTCATGATATGGTTTGTGAGAAGAACACACATGCAATGACACTTGGTGTGGTTCATGATATGGTTTGTGAGAAGAACACACATGCAATGACACTGGGTGTGGTTCATGATATGGTTTGTGAGAAGAACACACATGCAATGACACTTGGTGTGGTTCATGATATGGTTTGTGAGAAGAACACACGTGCAATGACACCGGTGGATCCATGTGTGGTTCATGGGAAGAACACACATGCAATGACTCTGGTGATATGTGGTTTGTGAAAAGAACAGACATGCAATGACTCTAGCGGTGGTTAATGATAAGAGCAGACATGCAATGACACCGGTGGATCCATGTGTGGTTCATGGGAAGAGCAGACATACAATGACACTGGTGGATCCATGTGTAGTTCATGGGAAGAACACACATGCAACGACACCGGTGGATCCATGTGTGGTCTGTGGGAAGAACACACATGCAATGACACTGGTGGGTCCATGTTTGGTTCATGGGAAGAACACACATGCAATGAAACAGGTGATATGTGGTCTGTGAGAAGAACACACATGCAATGACACTGGTGGATCCATGTGTGGTATGTGGGAAGAGCAGACATGCAATGACACTGGTGGATCCATGTGTGGTTCATGGGAAGAACACACATGCAATGACACTGGTGGATCCATGTGTGGTCTGTGGGAAGAGCAGACATGCAATGACACTAGTGGATCCATGTGTGGTTCATGGGAAGAACACACATGCAGTGACACTGGGTGTGGTTCATGATATGGTTTGTGAGAAGAACACACATGCAATGACACTTGGTGTGGTTCATGATATGGTTTGTGAGAAGAACACACATGCAATGACACTGGTGGATCCATGTGTGGTTCATGGGAAGCACAAACATGCGATGACACTGGGTCGATCCATGTGTGGTTGTGAGAAGAACACACATGCAATGACACCGGTGGATCCATGTGTGGTTCATGGGAAGAACACACATGCAATGACTCTGGTGATATGTGGTTTGTGAAAAGAACAGACATTTAATGACTCTAGCTATGGTTAGTGAGAAGAACACACATGCAATGACACTGGGTGTGGTTCATGATATTGTTTGTGAGAAGAACACAAATGCAATGACACTTGGTGTGGTTCATGATATGGTTTGTAAGAAGAACACACATGCAATGACTCTAGCTGTGGTTTGTGAAAAGAACACGCACGCGATGACTCTAGCTGTGGTTCATGGGAAGAGCAGACATACAATGACACTGGTGGATCCATGTGTGGTTCATGGGAAGAACACACATGCAACGACACTGGTGGATCGATGTGTTGTCTGTGGGAAGAACACACATGCAATGACACTGGTGGATCCATGTGTGGTCTTGGGGAAGCACACACATGCAATGACACTGGTGATATGTGGTCGGTGATAAGAATACACATCCAATGACTCTAGCTGTGGTTCATGAAAAGAGCAGACATGCAATGACACTGGTGGATCCATGTGTGGTTCATGGGAAGAACACACATGCAATGACAGTGGTGGATCCATGTGTGGTCTGTGGGAAGAGCAGACATGCAATGACCTTGGTGGATCCATGTGTGGTTCATGGGAAGAACACACATGCAATGACACTAGGCGTGGTTCATGATATGGTTTGTGACAAGAACACACATGCAATGACACTTGTGGATCCATGTGTGTTCTGTGAGAAGAACACACATGCAATGACACTGGGTGTGGTTCATGATATGGTTTGAGAGAAGAACACACATGCAATGACAATGGTGGATCCATGTGTGGTCTTTAGGAAGAACACACATGCAATGACACTGGATCCATGTGTGGTCTGTGAGAAGAACACACATCCAATGACTCTAGCTGTGGTTCATGAAAAGAGCAGACATGCAATGACACTGGTGGATCCATGTGTGGTTCATTGGAAGAGCACACATGCGATGACACCGGGTGGATCCATGTGTGGTTTGTGAGAAGAACACACATGCAATGGCTCCGATGGATCCATGTGTGGTTCATGGGAATAACACACATGCCATGACTCTGGTGATACGTGGTTTGTGAGAAGAACACACATGCAATTACTGTAGCTGTGGTTAATGAGAAGAGCAGACATGCAATGACACCGGTGGATCCATGTGTGGTTTGTGAGAAGAACACACATGCAATGACAATGGGTGTGGTTCATGATATGGTTTGTAAGAAGAACACACATGCAATGACTCTAGCTATGGTTTGTGAAAAGAGCACGCATGCGATGACTCTAGCTGTGGTTCCTGGGAAGAGCAGACATACAATGACACCGGTGGATCCATGTGCGGTTCATGGGAAGAACACACATGCAACGACACCGGTGGATCCATGTGTGGTCTGTGAGAATAACACACATCCAATGAATCTAGCTGTGGTTCATGAAAAGAGCAGACATGCAATGACACTGGTAGATCCATGTGTAGTTCATGGGAAGAACACACATGCAATGACACTGGTGGATCCATGTGTGGTCTGTGGGAAGAGCAGACATGCAATGACACTGGTGGATCCATGTGTGGTTCATGGGAAGAACACACATGCAATGACACTGGGTGTGGTTCATGATATGGTTTGTGAGAAGAACACACATGCAATGACACTTGGTGTGGTTCATGATATGGTTTGGGAGAAGAACACACATGCAATGACACTGGTGGATCCATGTGTGGTTCATGGGAAGCACAAACATGCGATGACACTGGGTCGATCCATGTGTGGTTTGTGAGAAGAACACACATGCAATGACACTGGTGGATCCATGTGTGGTTCATGGGAAGAACACACATGCAATGACTCTGGTGATATGTGGTTTGTGAAAAGAACAGACATGCAATGACTCTAGATGTGATTAATGAGAAGAGCAGACATGCAATGACACCGGTGGATCCATGTGTGGTTCATGGGAAGAGCAGACATACAATGACACTGGTGGATCCATGTGTGGTCTGTGGGAAGAACACACATGCAATGACACTGGTGGATCCATGTTTGGTTCATGGGAAGAACACACATGCAATGACACAGGTGATATGTGGTATGTGAGAAGAACACACATGCAATGACACTGGTGGATCCATGTGTGGTATGTGGGAAGAGCAGACATGCAATGACACTGGTGGATCCATGTGTGGTTCATGGGAAGAACACACATGCAATGACACTGGATGTGGTTCATGATATGGTTTGTGAGAAGAACACACATGGAATGACACTGGTGGATCCATGTGTGGTCTCTGAGAAGAACACACATGCAATGACACTGGGTGTGGTTCATGATATGGTTTGTGAGAAGAACACACATGCAATGACACTGGTGGATCCATGTATGGTCTTTGGGAAGAACACACATGCAATGACACTGGATCCATGTGTGGTCTGTGAGAAGAACACACATCCAATGACTCTAGTTGTGGTTCATGAAAACAGCATACATGCAATGACACTGGTGGATCCATATGTGGTTCATGGGAAGAACACACATGCGATGACACTAGGTGGATCCATGGTTGGTTTGTGATAAGAACACACATGCAATGACACCGGTGGATCCATGTGTGGTTCATGGGAAGAACACACATGCAATGACTCTGGTGATATGTGGTTTGTGAAAAGAACAGACAAGCAATGACTCTAGCTGTGGTTAGTGAGAAGAACACACATGCAATGACACTGGGTGTGGTTCATGATATGGTTTGTGAGAAGAACACAAATGCAATGGCACTGGGTGTGGTTCATGATATGGTTTGTAAGAAGAACACACATGCAATGACTCTAGCTGTGGTTTGTGAAAAGAGCACGCACGAGATGACTCTAGTTGTGGTTCATGGGAGGAGCAGACATACAATGACACTGGTGGATCCATGTGTTGTTCATGGGAAGAACACACATGCAACGACACTGGTGGATCCATGTGTGGTCTGTGGGAAGAACACACATGCAATGATAGTGGTGGATCCATGTGTGGTCTTTGGGAAGCACACACATGCAATGACACTGGTGATTTGTGGTCTATGATAAGAACACACATCCAATTACTCTAGCTGTGGTTCATGAAAAGATCAGACATGCAATGACACTGGTGGATCCATGTGTGGTTCATGGGAAGAACACACATGCAATGACACTGGTGGATCCATGTGTGGTCTGTGGGAAGAGCAGACATGCAATGAACCTAGTGGATCCATGTGTGATTCATGGGAAGAACACACATGCAATGACACTGGGTGTGGTTCATGATATGGTTTGTGAGAAGAACACACATGCAATGACACTTGTGGATCCATGTGTGGTCTGTGAGAAGAACACACATGCAATGACACTGGGTGTGGTTCATGATATGGTTTGTGAGAAGAACACACATGCAATGACACTGGTGGATCCATGTGTGGTCTTTGGGAAGAACACACATGCAATCACACTGGATCCATGTGTGGTCTGTGAGAAGAACACACATCCAATGACTCTAGCTGTGGTTCATGAAAAGAGCAGACATGTAATGACACTAGTGGATCCATGTGTGGTTCATGGGAAGAACACACATGCGATGACACTGGTGGATCCATGTGTGGTCTTTGGGAAGCACACACATGCAATGACACTAGTGATATGTGGTTTGTGAGAAGAACACAAATCCAATGACTCTAGATGTGGTTCATGAAAAGAGCAGACATGCAATGACACTGGTGGATCCATGTGTGGTTCATGGGAAGAACACACATGCGATGACACCGGGTGGATCCATGTGTGGTTTGTGAGAAGAACACACATGCAATGGCTCAGGTGGATCCATGTGTGGTTCATGGGAAGAACACACATGCCATGACTCTGGTGATATGTGGTTTGTGAAAAGAACACACATGCAATGACTGTAGCTGTGGTTAATGAGAAGAGCAGACATGCAATGACACCGGTGGATCCATGTGTGGTTTGTGAGAAGAACACACATGCAATGACACTGGGTGTGGTTCATGATATGGTTTGTAAGAAGAACACACATCCAATGACTCTAGCTGTGGTTCATGAAAAGAGCATGCATGCGATAACTCTAGCTGTGGTTCATGGGAAGAACAGACATACAATGACACCGATGATATGTGGTCTGTGAGAAGAACACACATGCAATGACTCTAGCCGTGGTTCATGAAAAGAGCAGACATGCGATGACACTGCTGGATCCATGTGTGGTTTGTGAGAAGAACACACATGCAATGACACCGGTGGATCCATGTGTGGTCTGTGGGAAGAACAGACATGCAATGACACTGGTGATATGTGGTTTGTGAGAAGAACACACATCCAATGACTCTAGTGGATCCTTACGTGGTTTATGAGTGGTTTGTGAAAAGAGCACGCACGCGATGACTCTAGTTGTGGTTCATGGGAAGAGCAGACATACAATGACAATGGTGGATCCATGTGTGGTTCATGGGAAGAACACACATGCAACGACACCGGTGGATCCATGTGTGGTCTGTGGAAAGAACACACATGCAATGACACTGGTGGATCCATGTGTGGTCTTTGGGAAGCACACACATGCAATGACACTAGTGATATGTGGTTTGTGAGAAGAACACAAATCCAATGACTCTAGATGTGGTTCATGAAAAGAGCAGACATGCAATGACACTGGTGGATCCATGTATGGTTCATGGGAAGAACACACATGCAATGACACTGGTGGATCCATGTGTGGTCTGTGGGAAGAGCAGACATGCAATAACACTGGTGGATCCATGTGTGGTTCATGGGAAGAACACACATGCAATGACACTGGGTGTGGTTCATGATATGGTTTGTGAGGAGAACACACATGCAATGACACTGGTGGATCCATGTGTGGTCTGTGAGAAGAACACACATGCAATGACACTAGGTGTGGTTCATGATATGGTTTGTGAGAAGAACACACATGCAATGACACTGGTGGATCCATGTGTGGTCTTTGGGAAGAACACGCATGCAATGACACTGGATCCATGTGTGGTCTGTGAGAAGAACACACATCCAATGACTCTAGTTGTGGTTCATGAAAAGAGCATACATGCAATGACACTGGTGGATCCATGTGTGGTTCATGGGAAGAACACACATACGATGACACCGGGTGGATCCATGTGTGGTTTGTGAGAAGAACACACATGCAATGACTCCGATGGATCCATGTGTGGTTCATGGGAAGAACACACATGCAATGACTCTGGTGATATGTGGTTTGTGAAAAGAACAGACATGCAATGACTCTAGCGGTGGTTAATGAGAAGAGCAGACATGCAATGACACCGGTGGATCCATGTGTGGTTTGTGAGAAGAACACACATGCAATGACACTGCGTGTGGTTCATGATATGGTTTGTAAGAAGAACACACATGCAATGACTCTAGCTGTGGTTTGTGAAAAGAGCACGCGTGCGATGACTCTAGCTATGGTTCATGGGAAGAGCAGACATACAATGACACCGGTGTTACGTGGTCTGTGAGAAGAACACACATGCAATGACTCTAGCCATGGTTCATGAAAAGAGCAGACATGCGATGACACTGGTGGATCCATGTGTGGTTTGCAAGAAGAACACACATGCAATGACACCGGTGGATCCATGTGTGGTCTGTGCGAAGAACACACATGCAATGACACTGGTGATATGTGGTTTGTGAGAAGAACACACATCCAATGACTCTAGTGGATCCTTACGTGGTTTATGAGTGGTTTATGAGAAGAACACACATCCAATGAACTCTTGTGGATCTATCTTGGCATAATTTGATGTATGCCACGATGTATTTCATGTGCAAGACATTCACTTTCCATTTTTATACTACTCAGTATCACCCTTGGTTTTATGTGGTACTACTCAGTTTTGCCCCCCCTCTCTCTCTATCTTTCGTAGAAGCACAAATCTGTGCTCACCCTCTCTGCTACTCCCTGATTGGTTATCACAGTTGTCACGCGGATCGTGCGCACCAGCCGTTGATTCTGTGCGATCCAACGATGATCGTTGCACACGTCGTGCCCTTCACAGTACAGCGCGAGACAGCACAGACGTCTCCCTCAGCGAGACTTCTACAAGAAGGAACACGATGTCGTCCATGTAAAAAGTCGTCGAGTGGTCATGTCATGTTTAATCAAGTCTGAAAATCCTACTACTGCTACTACTACGCCACAACGCATGCGTCATCGAGTGCACGGTCGTCGATGGACAGCTGCAATTTATTGCCACTTGATTTTAATAAGACATATCCCATTTTTTACGCAGCGGCTCTCAATCGCCAATTTTAGGGCCGTGTCAAACTTCGTACATAGAAATTGTGTGTGCGCCCTTTGCATGCGGCTCAATACAGAACTGCCATGCATGGCCCAGGAAAAAACGTGACGCACCGTGCGCGTGTCGTGGTGCACGGTGCAGCCGACTGCTGCAAGCGTTGCTGCAGTGGTGCAGCAACGAAACGTGCCTTGCTTCTATCCACCTTAGCTATAGAGCCCCTCTCCACACACCCACTCCCACTCTCGCTCACTGTCCCCACGCAACCCTCTCCACTATCCCACCAGCATCCGCAAACTCCCAAGAATACCCCGTCCGTGCCGGCGATGGCCGAGGAGGATAAGGTGGCCATCGTCGCCTCCGTGGCGGCCGGCAAGGAGGCCCCTGTCTCCTCACGGGTCCCCCTCAACGTGTTGAAAGCAGCCATTGTCCCTGTCCAGGCCCCAGTGGAGCCATCGATGGCAGCCGCCGTTCCCGTCCAGGCCCCCATCCCAGCTACCGACAGAGACGCTGAAGAGGACCCCCCGCCGGTGAGGAGGCCCCCGTCGGTCACAAGCAGATCACACACTTCTTGGGAACCTACGATCTAGATAAGTACATCGCTCCACTGAACCCCTACGACACCAGCATCGACGACCTATGGTCGGAGGTAACTTGGGTTTGCTCCCCTCCCCTGGTTCTTCTACCGTTTGTTAGAAATAATGGGCTAATCTATTTAAAATTTAGCTGGTATTGTCATGTTTAATATTCTGGAATTAATCATGGAAATTGTGCCTAATTATCTAACACCGTTCCCATTGTTGGATGCTAGATCTTGGTTTATTAGGATTCTCTTGTTCGCATTTCGATTGCTCGATCTTCTTACACCATCTACTTCCCCATTTTCCCTTTCTTCCAATAGGTTTCCGGCAGCGACGTCTGCAGCGATGACGAGTCCATTCACACCAAGGTTCGTCAGGTGCTGAGGAGGCTACGGGCCAGCAAGTACGACGGCTTCCTCAGGGACCCCTACAGCTGCCCCTTCCGCAAGGGGGCGTCTACTGCTTGACGAGTCGCGCCGCCGGCGACACCGTCTTGAACACCTTACTGAAGCATGCAGAGGCCGCGGGCTCCGGCATCCACAAAAGCGGCAAGCCCGAGCATGCGAACATCAATGCCTACATCGCTGAACATCGTGCTCTCTGCATTTACCTCCGAAACCTCCAGCGGGTGGCCATCAAAGAGGGTCGCATGCCTCCAATCAGGCCCAAGGCCCCCAAGTCCAAGAAACTGGGCAGCAAGAAGTGGCGGAAGCACCAGAGGGAGATGGAGGAGGCGCGGGCGCTTGAAGGATGTGCCTGCAGCTGCGGCGGCTGCCCCTGCTGCCCAGCAGCTCCTTTCTAGCTATATCCTATTTCTGGCTGAATGCATCGAACCTCGTTAAGCAACCTACTTTCTATCGCTATATCCTATTTAGCTGCGCACAGCTATATCTACATTTGTTTTGTTTTCTGAATGAATGTATTCTGCCTGGTGTGGTTTGCTGCCCTAGATTTGCTACCTGTTCGGAGGCAAAAAGAGGTTCAAAAGGGAACGAAATATCGAAGTGAGAATCTTCTCTAGATTTGCTACCAATTTGGGCAAAATGAAACATATATGTTTAGCGAGAGAGGAAAAGGGCACTGTTTCAAACTGCCAGTTAAGAAACTACCATCTTGACAAGCTACAAGACACATACATAAACATAACACGAGGGTTAAATTTATTTTACTAGTATCACTTGATGCACTAGACATCTTGGCAAGCTAACTGAGTTCCACAAAACAGAAACATAACACTGACAAGTAAAATTTAATTCACTCCTCATTAGACCACTTGACGCGCTTGCCATTATTACAGGTACTCCACATCCGACGAACTGCTTTGTCCCAAATGGCATCTGACTTGGCTTTCCTATCTTCAGCGTCCTGCAGAACAATTAGCGGTGCATCATAGGCCTGATTGTTGCCGCTAGAAGATGCCGCCTCTCTATTTGCCGCTCCAGCTGCAGCCTCTCTGTCAGCTGCTTCTTCAGCTACAAGCTCTCTTTCAGCTGCTTCTGCAGCCTCTCTGTCAGCTGCTTCAGATGCAGCCAATTTCTTTGCATATTCAACTTCAAACTCAGCTATTCGGCATTTTCTACAAAGGGCTCCCCTAAGCTCGTCTTCCCTCTTGCAAATAGGGCAAAACACGAGGTAACGTTGAAAAAAATGGATCTTCTTGTACAGCTGGTAGGTCACGTAAGCATCTATGGCTGCATACTTCAGGTTTATATCAGACAACGACCACTCGTTCCAGAAATCGTGCCTATGCATAGAGAAATCTTCCTTCATTGTGACGTACGACTAATCGATGATTCTAGTTGCGAGTGATGCCATTCCATCCTTCTTCTTGCCCCATAGGATCTTGACAAGATGTTGAATATCGATCCAGTTGTGCGCAGGAATTATAATTTCCTCTTGATACAATTTCGAAAAATCAGTTATTGTGTCGACAGTGCAGAAAACAATTCCCCTTTTTCAAGGAACTGGCGCAGCGCCGGACATTTCCTGTCAGTCCTGAAAGTATGTAGTTTGTCATCACCAAAATTTGTAACTACAAATATTTTGTCAATGCAAGATCATCATCTCAATATAATTTTGAAAAGTTTAGTAAATGCAAGATCAAGACTCTCAACATTGTATTGTCATAATTTATTCGATTTTGCTATTTCTCAGTCGACTGAACGAGTTGCACATTTCTTTTAACTACGGTTGCACTTTTCTTAGGTGATTGAGACTAAAGAAAATCTCAGTCGATTGAGACATAGGAAAACCCTAATTTATTTCTAGCAAAGCTTTCAACAAATGGTCCCAAGTGTCAGTCAATGCTGGTGGCAGGGAATTTAACCAAATTCTAGCACCATCTCTTAGGGAAAAGGGAAATAATGACAGCTTGATAGCATCTGGGGGTACACCATTCTGCTTGGAGGTTTTGCAATACTCAAGAAAAGTAATGATATGCTCATGAGGGTCTTCCACTGATGTTCCACCAAACTGACGGTGCTGGACCATGTTTATCAATGTTGGCTTCAGTTCAAAATTGTTAGCTTGAATGATAGGTGTAACGATTCGATTCGAAATCCCCTGTCCCTTTGGAATCCACAAATCCCTCGACAACACTCTTTGGTCACCCATTTCTCCTGTTGGATCTTCAACCTTATGCTTCAGTTCTCTATTTCTCTTCAATAAAGTTCGTTCAATCTCAGGATCAAAAGGAAACAAGCTATGCTCTCCTGTTGTACTACCTTCCTTCTCGCTCATCAAAACTTCCTGCACAAAACAAACTAACACAGTGCACTATAGGCAAGAAGTTTTTCATGGGTTGCCAAAGGCAGAGCAACAACAAATTAAAAAGGGTTAGGACTAGATCTACTTTACTATTGTTCATAGAATAAGTTGATCCTCAGCAACGGCACCAAAATTGATCGATGCAATTTAGTAGGGTGTTTAAGTCGTGGTTCTCCATAGGGATCAAGCTACCACATGAACGAGTTCAAGCATTCTAATTCACCAATTTCTTCAAGAATAATACTACAAGAAATTACCAGACAGGAAACTCTGACAACATACGAACAGCTTCATGGTATCAAGCACACGCACCAATTCGTGCAATAACTTAATGCCAAGCAAATAGACTAACGAGATGCACGATCATGTGTCACGCAATTCGGTCACTGCAGCATGGGACAAGAGAGCGAGATGAACTTTACAACAAGTCGTGTAGATGAAGACGATCAAGATGAAGCAGGGGATCATCAGTTGGATCATGCAGCAAGGGGCGTCGATGGGGTGGTTCTTCTCCTTCTCACCAGATCTCGATATGGCCTTCTCCTCCTTTCGCGATGAGGGTAGGTGGTGGTGGAATCAGGGACTCTCCTCTCCCCGCGTGTCGTGCTCTTGTTTCTCTCCCCCCTCTTATCTTCGCTCGCAAACCACGCCCGGTTGTCCCCAGAGTGGTTACCGCTTTTTACACTTTTGCCCCTCTCTTCTTGTTCTTCGGCGGCAAGTCAAGTGGGATCTTTGCATTGCGCCCCCTTGAGTATTTGAACGTGAATACGATCTGAAATTGATTTAGAGGTGTAATTGATTCCTTGTCGCATCGATCCTGCACATGTAATTTGAAACGGAATGACTCTGTAAATGGTAGTATATTATGTAAATGCAATTATGAATTGTGTCAAAAAATGGTGACAAGTAAAGGAAAAGTAATCCAAATGTATGATGAAAATAAGGGTGATCAAAAAGAACCAGAGCAAGGAACAGGCAACCCCGGAGAACACAAGCGATCGTGCCCAGAACAAGGGAAAGACGACCCGATAGTCAAAAGAAGTAACATACTGACCCTATCGCATCTCCTTCCACGTGGAGCACATGCGATCACAAGCGACCCGTGGTAACGCCACAGATGCAAAAGCCAATCAGACAGACGGACCCACAAGGAAAACAATAAGATGCTATCAGGTAAGCCGAACATAAGACCCACATGCAAAGCAACCACATGACATTACTTCCGCGAGTAGCAAAGCGACAACACGCAAGAAGGTGGGCCCCTTCTATCGGTACATAACCCGAGAAACACATAGCCCCAATTCCACATGCATCTTACCAAGTGGGCCCCATCTAGTGAAACACGGCCCGAGCAACCAAGAAGTTCCAATTCCACCAGCAATGAACCAGTAACACACCGACATATGAGCCCCATCCTCCGAGAAACGACCCGGGAGCAACCATAGGCTCTCAAAACCAAGGAGCATGGAGCTTGACCCAAGCACCAAGAAGGTTAGAGGTCTTTAAAGATTTGAGTAGAAAGAAAAGACCAATTAAATGGTATTGTAGGTTGTAGAAAAATACAATATATTTCCTATTAGGATCCTAATTGAAAGAATTAACTAATTGGCTGAGTGGTATTTAGCAAGTGAAATATCACTATAGCAGAAATTCAACAAAAAACAATACTGACCAATACAAATCCTAATCCAAATATAGAGTTGATTTGCCCATCTTTAACAATAAAAATATTTTTTGGCGGGATTTTTTAAATAGGAAAAAATGATCAGTGTCCAATTATTCACTTGTTGAGAGGCTACAAACCAGTTAAGCTTAGAAAATATATTGTAAAGGCAACTGATCAATCAGGCAGGAGTCCAATTGGGTGTGCATGTCTAAAGTGAGAGAAGCAGCCCAATTCGATTTTTAACAACAACCATGGTTTGTATATGTGCTAACATACCAGCACGTAGGCCCAACAAAAGTGACCTGTCTATCAACCAAAGGGGCTCAAAGCTAGGGAGCTTATATCTCTTTAGAGAGTAGCATGAATGCTCAGTTATTTGTCCTCCGATAAAACACCATTGCTAGTGATAATACATCAGAACGGATTAGTAACAAATCTATTTAGAATATAGCTAACCAGAATCCAACTTCAAACTAAAAAAATAAAGTCTGATATATTTAAAAAAAATGCTAAATCAGATGCGAGGATGTAAATATGACTATATGAAGGCTAGATATTTGTCATACATCAAGAAATAATAATATGAGAAAACTTTCCTGATTTTGCATAATAAATCTATCGCTTGTACACAACTTTTCAGCTCTTGATATGCCATTAACAGAGAAGGAACGTAGAACAACTAAATCCGTCCAGGGACGGACCAGAACATCTCCCGCTCTTCTTGGTTGCGGTGATCCGGGTGCACCAGGCGCCCATCCACGATACGGTTGCCAAGCTTGGCCTTCCGCTCCTTCTTGAACAGCCGGGGCTAGTACTCGCTGGCCGCCGCGTACCGGGGCAACGCCCTCATGCACGCGGGCAGCTGACAGCGACGCTCTGTGATGACGCACTCCATCTCGTATCCGCGGGGGTTGAGGAGCGGAGCCACCAGCACACCCGCCTCGCTGATGCGAAATCCGGCATGCAAGGTCGCGCGCGGCGGTGCGAGGATGCCGTAGTACGCAAACATCGCCGCCTCGTAGTGGTTGAGCGTGGGCACCTCCATGGCGGCGCGGTGGAGATTGGAGAGGGAGGGGAGGCGATACGACGGCACGGTGGAGAGGCGATGGCTAAAGGGGTGGGGTGGAGATGGACTGCAGAGAGGCCGAGGCGATGGCGAAAGCGAGCGCTGTGGCCTCATATTTATAGAGTGCGTAGACCTTCCATGGCGGCAAGGAGAAGACGGGAAGAAGATAGTAGATGACAGGAAGAAGAAGATTGCTTTCTACGAGGCAGGGGAAAATTGGAACAGTCAATGCACTTTTATGGTAGGGGTTAGCGATTGGGACGGAAGTTCAAGGAGAGACGCGTGGCAGTGGCCGTTCCAACTTCTGAGTAAACAAAAAATAATTATAACACCGATACATGGGCCCTGTTTTGTCACGTCAATACACTGGGTAGGGGCGGGTTGTCCTATCCACTATGTCAATGCTGCAAGCCTACGTGACAGCCGTCCCGCCTAAGCGACGGGAGTGACATAACGGCGAGAACTGACAGGGGGCCCAACTTGACACCCGTTAGCCTGATTTTTTGTATTGAAACGTAAAGTTGAATTTGTGCCGAAAAAGACCCTCTGAGTATTTGGCACACCAACTGTAGTCATCCCAGCTGATTTCAGGGAACTTGGGTACCGTGTTGCCTGTACACCCCAACTTTCGGGCCACAAAATGATATTCTCATCTTAATGGCTATAAAGAAAGAGCTTTTTGGGAGACAACCCATTATATTGTTGCTTTCAGTTTATTTTTGTTTATTTGAGTCTTGGAAGTTGTTGCTTCTTGCATTTACCTCTTAAATCAATTTCATTTTTGAATTCTTTTGGGTTTTTGAAAGGAGTTGTTATAGTAGCTTATGTTTTGATGGACTTCAGTTGAAACTGAACCCAAAATGTTTATTATCTTATATGCACTAATGTTGCTAATGAAGATTGTGTGGAGTTCTATATGAAAGAAATTTTCAAGTGCTAGGAGAGAATGGTGTAATGAGATGGTGAATGGTCAAAAGACTCAAACATTATATTGTTGGAGATTCTTACAATGAAGATGTTGATATTATTCAAGTGGTGACTAATATGTTGCTAACGTATCTATAATTTTTGATGTTCCATGCTTGGTTTTTATCTACTTTCTTATGTTTTGTTCCAACTTTGGAGTACTTTTATACACTTTCTTGGACTAACCTATTAACAAGATGCCACAGTGCCAGCTGCCTGTTTTCTGCTGGTTTTGTTTCCAGGAAAGTCAGAAAATGAATATTCCAGGAATTGGACGGGACAAAAGCCAAAGTCAATATTTCACCGAGGGGGACACGGAGCCAGAATACAAGACGGAGAGGGGCCAGGGGGCGGCCACACCACCTGGCCACGTGGGCCAGGCCTGGCCACGCCAGGGGGTGGTGTGGCCACCTAGGGCACCCCCTCGGCCTCCCCATCCGAATATAAGATGCCTCTGATACAGAAATCCTAAGTACCCGATCAAAAATTCCACAAAAGAGTCTGTAGCCGCCATCATCTCCATCCCTAGATCGGGAGGGATCTGAAGCTCTTCTCGGCACCCTACCAGAGAGGGGAATTCACCCTGGAGGCCTTCTTCATCACCATGCAAGCCTCCGGTGTGATGCGTGAGTAGTTCATCCTTGGACTACGGGTCCATGTAGTAGCTAGATGGCTGGTTCTTCTCCTTTGTGCTACCATGTTTAGATCTTGTGAGCTCCATTCATGATCAAGATCATCTATTTGTAATCCTACATGTTGTGTTTGCGGGGATCCGATGGATATTGAGATGCTATTTTAGATTGATTATTGATTCTATCATGTCTTTCTTATTTGTGATCTTGCATGCTTTCCGTTGTTAGTAGCTATCTTGGCCAAGTAGATGCTAGCAACTCCAAGAGTTAGTATTTATGCTCGATAGTGGGTTCATGCCTCTTGTAATCTGGGGAAGTGACAGAAATCTCTAAGGTACTAGATGTGCTATTGCTACTAGGGAGAAAACAATAATCCTTTGTTCATAGAACAATCATATTGTTTACTTTACACGCAATGCATAATGCAATTATCTGTTGCTTGCAACTTAATACTGGAGGGGGTTCGGATGATAATCTGAAGGTGGATTATTAGTCATAGATGCAGTTGGATTATGGTCTATATATAATGTTGTAATGCCCAATCGAATCTCAAAGGAGTCAAGATGATTAGTATATGCATGTATGCTTTCTCGATGTTTGTCAATTTCTCCACTGTAATTTCTTCACCCAACATGTTATCTATCTTAAGGAGAACCACCACTAGTGAACTATGCACCCCGGTCCTTTCTTTTACAATCAATCTACAACTTTTTACTGTTTTATGTTTACTTTCTGCAAGCTTTTACTTTCTTCCACACAATATGAATAATCCTTTGTTTTCAGCAAAACCGGTGAGATTGACAACCTCACTGTAAGTTTGGGGCAAAGTTCTGTGGTTGTGTTGTGCAGGATTCCAAGTTGGCAACAACACCTTGGAGGTGTTTCCTTGCTCCTACTGGTTCGATAACCTTGGTTTCATAACTGAGGGAAACTTACTGCTGTGCTCATCATACCTTCCTCTTGGGGTTCCCCAACGAGCTCGTTAGTACACAAGTCAGCAAGTATTTTTCTGGCGCTGTTGTCGGGGAGACAAGGACATCTTCACAAGGGGAGTCCCTCATAACCAATCTCTTTACTTTGTTGTTTTTGTTTTGCTTAGTTTATTTTCTTGCTTTGTTTGCTTGTTTCTTTACCAAAAACACACAAAAAATTAGTTTTACTAGTTTTGCTTTCTTTATAAAAAACTCAAAAAAATTAAGTCTTTCTATAGTTGTTACCTCTTTCTTAGCTCACCATGTTGATCCCTAAGTTCACCCTGAAAGATCTTGCAATAGGTAGTGGCTCTATAATTGGAAAAGATAATATTGAAGAATTCTTTAATCATGTTAGTAAGCATGAGGATATTGAGGATAGACCCCTTGCAGAACTTGCTCCAAATTATGAAATTGCTGCAGCTTCTTTAGTTCACATGTTGGAAGCTAGTTTTTTTAACCTTAACCCCTTAATGTAAGTAATGTTTCTTAAACTTAAAGAGATTGAGGACCCTAAAAAGAGAGATTTTATTCTGGAAACTTTGCTTAAGGAATTCTATGATGTTGCCAAAGAAGCTAGGAAAGTCTTTGAACGTTTTAATATGCTAGGCTCATGTGTAGATGTTATTGGTACACGAGAAAAGATGGACAAAACCAAACCAAATGGGGAGGAAACTAAGATACCAATACCTTTTTAAACTTGTAGCAATGCATGAAGCCATAGAAAAAATCTTGATTGGATTGTTCCTCAAAATCCGTTTGATGAAAATAGTGAACCTAAGAGCATAGAGAGAGGATGCTCTAGAACTTATTTGGATGAGATACCTTGCCTTGTTGAAGATATTTCTGGTAGCAATCTTAATGCTTCTTCATTTGAGAATACTTGATTCTTTTTCTTGCTTCTTATGCCTAACTTAAAGGCGTTAAAAAAAAGTACTTATTGGGAGATAACCCAAAAGTTTTAGATGAGTCTTCGAAGTTTTTACTTCCATAATAACCTATACTTATCCTTTTTATTTGCTTTTTGTGCCAAGAGTAACCTCTAATAAGAGAGAAGTAATGCTTGGGAAAGTTGCTGTCCCGAAACAGATTTTTGTTCTTCACCGTAAAAATTCGTGTAAAATCTCTGTACGTCGGTTTGAGGTGTGAATTTTTATGGTTCTGCCCCAGGTTATTATCTAACTTTCGTTAGTTCAACACTTTTTGATTTGAGTAACAGAAGGTCTTCTAAAAAATTCGTCTTTACCTGCTGGTCTGTTTTGACAGATTTCTGCCATTATTTGCATTTGCTTCTTGTTGGTTCGTTTTTGAGTTCTTTTGGGGAATTGAGCTTTTTGAGAGAAGTGCTACAGTATCTTGTGTTTTAATGGAAGTTTTATTGGTGTTGAAACTGAATCCAAAGACTTATTATCTTGAGTGCACTAATGTTGCTAATAAAGATTGTGTGAAGTTTTGTATGAAGGAAAAAATTCGGGTGTATGGAAGGAATGAGTAATGAGATGAAGAATGGACTAAAGCTCAAGATTGGGGATGCCATGCGTGTCACCCCAAGAAATATCCAATAAGTACAAGCGTCAATGCTTAGGGATGCCCAAGGCATCCCCTTCTTCATCAATAATAATCCCAGGTTTCTTCCAAACACTTCATTTTTATTGTTTCATGCACAGTTGTGTTGTTCTTGGAGCATCTTCTTTTTCATTTTCGTTTTGTTTTTCATTTTCTTGGTTTTCTTCATTTGCTTGAATAAATTGGTTGGAACCCCACTTTCATACATTGGTTTTCAAATAGTTTGGTTTGGATTGGAAAAGAGTAGGAAAGTTCATGCTTAAGTGGTAAAGAGAGCTTGTTTTTGACCGTGGCCTATGCATTTTCATGCCATGCTTGATATTGTTTTGGATTTATGCTTAGTGATCTTTGCTGTAGCATGACAAGTTATAAACAATTGAGATTGCTTAATGTGCCTTGGAAGGATCATGTGTTGTTTTAGCATATTAAAGCATAGTATTGTGGTATTCTCCTTTGATGCTTTATTTGGGTTGACTTGGCGCATGCTCACACAATCTTATGACTATCCCAAGTCACCACAGCCTTTATGATCCTTTAGTTTTCGACTTGTAATATCACTTTATGCTTTAATCAACAATGTTTTGCCGCTCTGCATGATTATGGCCATTATTGCTCTCTTAGTTGGTCGCTCCTAGTCTTTTGCTAGCCTCCGTAACCAAGTATGAGTTCCACTCATGCATCTGATACATTGCAAATGTATCCATAATTTTTGATGTTCCATGCTTGGTTTTATCTACTTTCTTGTGTTTTTTCCACACTTTGGAGTACTTTTTATATGATTTCTTGGACTAACCTATTAACAAGAGCCACAGTGCCAGTTGCCTGTTTTCTGCTGTTTTTGGTTCCAGGAAGTCAGAAAATGAATATTCTCGGAATTGGACGGGACAAAAGCCAAAGTCGATATTTTATCGGAAGTCATTTGGAGCCAGAATAAGAGACGGAGAAGGGCTGGGGCCTGGCCACACCACCTGGCCGCGCGGCCAGGCCTAGCCCGCGCTAGGGGGTGGTCTGGCCGACCCCAGCACCCTCTCGGCCTCTCCTTCCGCCTATATATTGCCTTCGGGACCAAAACCCTAAGTACCCGATCAAAAATCCACAAAAGAGTCTGTAGCCACCGTCATCTCCATCCCAAAATCTGGAGGGATCTGAAGCTCTTCCCGGCACCCTGCCGGAGAAGGGAATTCACTCTACAGGCCTTCTTCATCATCATGCAAGCCTCCGGTGTGATGCGTGAGTAGTTCATCTCTGGACTATGGGTCCATGTAGTATCTAGATGGCTGGTTCTCCTCCTTTGTGCTTTCATGTCTAGGTCTTGTGAGCTCCGTTCATGATCAAGATCATCTATTTGTAATTCTGCATGTTGTGTTTGTGGGGATCCGATGGATATTGAGATGCTATTTCAGATTGATTATTGATTCTATCATGTCTTTTTTATTTGTGATCTTGCATGCTTTCCGTTGTTAGTAGCTATCTTGGCCAAGTAGATGCTAGCAACTCCAAGAGGTAGTATTTATGCTCGATAGTGGGTTCATGCCTCTGGTAATCTGGGGAAGTGACAGAAATCTCTAAGGTACTAGATGTGCTATTGCTACTAGGGAGAAAACAACAATCCTTTGTTCATAGAACAATCGTATTGTTTACTTTACACGCAATTCGTAAAGCAATAATCTGTTGCTTGCAACTTAATACTGGAGGGGGTTCGGATGATAACCTGAAGGTGGATTATTAGTCATAGATGCAGTTGGATGACAGTCTATGTATAATGTTGTAATGCCCAATCAAGTCTCAAAGGAGTCAACATGATTAGTATATGCTTGTATGCTTTGTCAATGTTTGTCAATTGCGCCGCTGTAATTTGTTCACCCAGCATGTTATCTATCTTAAGGAGAGCCACCTCTAGTGAACTATGGACCCCGGTCCTTTCTTTTACATACAATCTACAAACTGTTTACTGCTTTGTGTTTGCTTTCTGCAAACTATTACTTCCTTCCATTCGGTACGTTTAATCCTTTATTTTCAGCAAAACCGGTGAGATTAACAACATCATCGCAAGTTGGGGACAGAGTTCTGTGGTTGTGTTGTGCAGGTCTCCATGTTGCTACTAGCACCGGTCGTGCGCCCTGCCAAGGCTCAGCTAGCAACACCTTTGGGGTGTTTCCTTGCTCCTACTGGATTGATAACCTTGGTTTCATAACTGAGGGAAACTTACTGCTGTGCTCATCATACCTTCCTATTGGGGTTCCCCCAACGAGCTCGTTAATACATGAGTCAGGAGCATCCAACTCCTAAAACCAAGTTATTCCAAAGATTCCACCATACCTACCTATTAGCATTTGCTATTCCAAGTATATTCATGTTTTTATCTACCTTCCGAATTAAACTTGTTATGTGAAAATTAGTGATTAAAGCTCTCATGAACTTGATGGCACACTTTACTTTCTTGCATTTAATAAACTTAAACCATTGTGTCCATCTTTGTTGCGTATATGCTTGCGCTTTATAAGTTGAAATTAGCAGAACCATGTATCATGGGGAACGCTTTAAACATTGTGCTTGTACATTGTACCCCGTTGATATCATGTTCTTTTGCTTATGGATCCTGGCGGTGTGAAATAAAAGTGGAACTTGTAAGATCATGGAGTTTATATGTGTGTTAGAGAAACGCCTAGGTCGCTAGCCTAAGCCATGCCTAATCATGGTGGAAACTTGCAGCATAACCATAATGAGCACTGTATGAAGCATCCTCAATAAAAACCTATGCAAATAGCAAATAAAAAGATCGCTGAGATGCTCATTGTCTGCTTGCCTTGTCATTTTGATTATGGGATAGCTCCTGTATCATGTGCAAGGGGCATCCCTGTTGGCGGTTCTCTATGATACATATGTACTTACAATGACAAGAGCTTACTTGTGACTAAACTTGAGTAGCATGAGGTTCTGTCTTCGTAAGTAAGGGGCAAGAGATTTCGGCTTATAACTTGTCAAGCATATCCTCTTAGTTGTGTCACTTTAACCTTAATCACTTAAAGATGCTTATGATAGGGGCAATGAGAGCTGAAAGCTAACAAGTACCATAATTTTTGGAAGCTCTTTATGAAACTTGAATCTTTACTTCCTTCCATGAAGGCCTTTCTTTTACTTTTATGTTGAGTCTCCATGTTCTATCTTTATGCACCTATTAAGAGAGCATAGTGGACATTCTTAGTTCTATGTGCATTGTCCCAAGACTTGTTGATTGATGCATAACTTGATATTGCTTGTTCTTAAACTACTTGCATCTAGTCACTCTTATGAACTTTGAAGGTGTCATATACATTTATATTTGCTACTCTATGAGGGGCAAGTTGAATGCCACTATGCTATGTTTTCTTTATGTGAAACAAACAAACGTCTTGCAAAGCATTGTTATTCATGAATATTTTGTTTGTGCCTTTTCATGTTGCAACATAATTGCTATGTCTTACTGCTAGAACTTTGTCTTTCATGCTTTGCTAAAGTACTATGATCCCAGCTTTTAATGTTTTATAAATACTTTGATCAAGTTTATGATGGTGCATGTCACCTCAAAAATTATTCTATCTATTTATCACTTACCTACTCGAGGACGAGTAGGAGTTAAGCTTGGGGATGTTGATACGTTGCTAATATATCTATAATTTTTGATGTTCCATGCTTGGTTTTTATCTACTTTCTTATGTTTTGTTCCAACTTTGGAGTACTTTTTATACACTTTCTTGGACTAACCTATTAACAAGATGCCACAGTGCCACCTGCACGTTTTTCTACTGTTTTTGGTTCCAGGAAAGTCAGAAAATGAATATTCTCATAATTGGATGGGACAAAAGCCAAAGTCAATATTTCACCGAGGGGGACACGGAGCCAGAATACGAGACGGAGAGGGGCCAGGGGGCGCCACACCACCTGGCCGCATGGGCCAGGCCTGGCCGCGCCAGGGGGTGGTGTGGCCACCTAGGGCACCCTCTCGGCCTCCCCTTCCGACTATAAGATGCCTCCGATATAGAAACCCTAAGTACCCGATAAAAAATTCCACTAAAGAGTCTGTAGCCACCGTCATCTCCATCCCTAGATCAGGAGGGATCTGAAGCTCTTGTTGGCACCCTACCGGAGAGGGAAATTCACCCTGGAGGCCTTCTTCATCACCATGCAAGCCTCTGGTGTGATGCGTGAGTAGTTCATCCTTGGACTACGGGTCCATGTAGTAGCTAGATGGCTGGTTCTTCTCCTTTGTGCTACCATGTTTAGATCTTGTGAGCTCCGTTCATGATCAAGATCATCTATTTGTAATCCTACATGTTGTGTTTGCGGGGATCCGATGGATATTGAGATGCTATTTCAGATTGATTATTGATTCTATCATGTCTTTTTTATTTGTGATCTTGCATGCTTCCCGTTGTTAGTAGCTATCTTATCCAAGTAGATGCTAGCAACTCCAAGAGTTAGTATTTATGCTCGATAGTGGGTTCATGCCTCTTGTAATCTGGGGAAGTGACAGAAATCTCTAAGGTACCAGATGTGCTATTGCTACTAGGGAGAAAATAGCAATCCTTTGTTCATAGAACAATCATATTGTTTACTTTACACGCAATGCGTAATGCAATTATCTGTTGCTTGCAACTTAATACTGGAGGGGGTTCGGATGATAACCTAAAGGTGGATTATTAGTCATAGACGAAGTTGGATTTTGATCTATGTATAATGTTGTAATTCCCAATCGAATCTCAAAGGAGTCAAGATGATTAGTATATGCATGTATGCTTTCTTGATGTTTGTCAATTGCCCCACTATAATTTGTTCACCCAACATGTTATCTATCTTAAGGAGAACCACCACTAGTGAACTATGGACCCTGGTCCTTTCTTTTACAATCAATCTACAACTGTTTACTATTTTCCGTTTACTTTCTGCAAGCTTTTACTTTCTTCCACAAAATACGATTAATCCTTTGTTTTCAGCAAAATCGGTGAGATTGACAACCTCACTGTAAGTTGGGGGCAAAATTCTATGGTTGTGTTGTGCAGGATTCCAAGTTGACAACAACACCTTGGAGGTGTTTCCTTGCTCCTACTGGTTCGATAACCTTGGTTTCATAACTGAGGGAAACTTACTGCTGTGCTCATCATACCTTCCTCTTGGGGTTTCCCAACGAGCTCGTTAGTACACGAGTCAGCAGTGAGTCCGGAAGAATTTATTAAAGACCAAATTCAGAAACCTGTAGAATCCATTTTCGAATAGGTAACAGTTCTGGTAAGAAAAGGTCCACGAAAAACTTTTCAATTTATATTTTCGCAGTTTTTATCTAACATGGAAGATAATGATTCGAAAGAGGGATGGAAACGGAGCCTAGGGGGCTCACACCACCCCGTGGCGCGGGCCCACCTAGCCGCACCACCAGGGGGTGTGGCCACCTCAGAACCCTTCTCCGACCCATTTTCTCCCAGTACCTTCCTTTTGTTGTTAAACTTTGTAATATATAATCCCCCGGATCCCCCGAGGTCTGTATATCGTGTTCTCGCCTTGTTTTCGTTTTGATCTATTTCTGTCAGGAACTATTCTCAAGTTTAGAAGCACGATGGTCTCCACCAACGATAAGGGCAAGAAGCTTGTGGAAGATGATCTCCAAGGCCCCAAGCAGGAGGAGGAGATCAAGGGTGAAGTTGAAGAGGAAGTGAAGGAAGACCAGCATCCGCGCACCAGCACCACTATTGCAAGCATTGGAGTGATGGCACATCCTGTCAAGCTCAAAAGGACTGCACGAATGTCCACTGGAGGGATGGTTCCGTGCCTTTGCTTAGCTCCACGGTCGCTTCCTCCACGCGACAAGAATCCCTTCCATACCCTTATACATGATCAGTAGTTCCAAAACATGCCTAAGGAAAAATTACCCTCCAATTGGGTTATGCCTCGTTCTAACCATACAGGAAAAGAATACTTTAAGGAGGAAGAGTGGGGAAAGAATCACAAGGGCTAGGATTCACAACCCAACATGATCATGAACCGCATTAAGCATAATTCGGAGCTGATTCGTACTCTCACCTTCGATATTGAGGATTTGAAGAAATTGATTGAAAAGCTTATCGAGAGAACACCACCATCACCAAAGGAGTAATTCGTCATCAGGTTTTGGCATCCCATTGGTTTGTTCCAAGCTTGGGGGAGTGTCGCAGTATGACATCATTATCTTTCATCTTTTTACCTTTTTAGTAGAGTCATATCATGAATAGAGAAGTTATCATATATGATGGTTTGCATTGTGGAAGTATTTCTCCTCTAGTTAGTTATCTATGTATCCCTTGGTGTGAGTTGCCATTATGGAATATTAATGAGAAGTTCTATCATTTACTTTTTGCACATTTTATTTTAGTTTGCAATTCTGTTATATGATTGAACTTGTTGTTAGTATTGGTATCACTTTGGGATCATTAAGTAAATTTAGTTGGTTTTGGCAAACCTGGCTCTGGTCAGTAGCAACACTATTTGGGAATTGAATGGAAAAGAGAAAAGTACCTTTAGAAATATAATTTCATTATCTTTCTTTCTTGTTTGGCTCATAAGCTTAGTATTCTCTAGTTAAGATCTTTTGTGTTTCCAAGGAATATTACATGATTGTTTCTATCACTTGTATGTTTGTTTGTTTTCTTCAACTCTTATGCTTGCTACCCAGCCTTGCTAGCCAAAAACCTGTACTGAGAGGGAATGCTTCTCGTGCATCCAATCCTTGAACTAAAACATATGCCATTTGTGTCCACCATACCTACCTATTAGCATTATTGCTATTCCAAGTATATTCATGCTTTTATCTACCTTCCAAATTAAAATTGTTATGTGAAAATTAGTGATTAAAGCTCCCACAAACTTGATGGCGCACTTTACTTTCTTGCACTTAATAAACTTGAACCATTGTGTACATCTATGTTACTTATATGCTTGCACTTTATAAGTTGTGAATGAGCAGAACCATGTTACCATGGGTAACGCTTTCAACATTGCACTTATTATTCAGTTGATATCATGTTCTTTTGTTTATGAATCCTGGCGGTGTGAAATAAAAGGGGAGCTTGTAAGCTCATGGAGTTTGTATATGTGTTAGAGAAACGCCTGGGCGGCTAGCCTAAGCCATGCCTAATCATGGTGGAAACTTGCAGCATAACCATAGTGAGCATTCTGTGAAGCATCCTCAATAAAAACCTATGCAAATAGCAAATAAAAAGATCGTTGAGATGCTCATTGTCTATTGCCTTGTCATTTTGATATGGGATAGCTCCTATGTCATGGGGCAAGGGGTACCCCGTTGGCGGTTCTCTATGATACACATGTACTTACAATGACAAGAACTTACTTGTGACTAAAGTTGAGTAGCATGAGGTTCGGTACTCATAAGCAAGGGGCATGAGCTTTTCAACTTATAACTTGGCAAGCATATCCTCATATTTGTGTCACTTTAACCTTAATCACCTCAAGATGCTTATGATAGGGGCAATGATAGCTGAAAGCTAATAAGTACCATAATTTTTGGAAGCTCTTTATGAAACTTGAAATCCCCGCTTCCCTCTGCGAAGGGCCTATCTTTTACTTTTTAGTTGAGTCAGTAAACCTATTCCTTTCTAGCTTAAGCAAGTATTTGAGTTGTTGTGGTTCAATCATCCATATGATGATATATTCAATCATGTTTCTTATGTTCCTTGTTTTGCACACTGCTCTTATCTTAGTGAATATTAATTTAAAAGCTATCATTGAAAACCCCATTATGTTTGACTCCTGCAACTTGTTAACCGTTCTCTGACCAAGAACAAAGTTTGCCATTACAAATTATAATTTACTTTGTGTATCTTTATTGTGTTTCCCTTACTTATTGCAAGTTAAGTTATATAATAGTGAGTTGTTTTCTGTTATGATTTGTGTATTGATGAATGTGATGCTTCTTGTCTGTATTCTCTTTATCGACACTTCACTCCATAAACCTGTGGTCATGTTTATTGAGATCAGTTTTCGCTTGGGGACAAGCAAGGTCTAAGCTTGGGGGAGTTGATACGTCCATTTTGCATCACTATTTTATATCATAATTTACTGTTATTCATTGATATATTTCATATTAAGAGATGATACTTATGTTATTTCATCTATTTTTTGCATGATTGATGACTTTTGGAGGATGAACCACTGGAGTCAAGATTCTGATGGAAAAAGCATTGTCCAGATGCAATATTGGGGAAGATCCGAAAATCCTAGAAAATATACGGAAATTCCTATTTTTCTAGAAGATGAAGGAGGCCAGAAGGAGGAGTGGAGATAGGCCAAAGGGGCCTGCACCACCCCCTGGCGCGGGCCACCCCTGGCCGCGCCACTAGGTGGTATGGCCACCCTGGCCCACCTCTGGCATCGCCCTTTGGCATATATAATCCCCTCGAAACCCTAAGACTCAGGGGCGACCACAAAAAGGTTCAGCCGCCTCTGCGAGGCAGAAACTACAGAGAGAGAAAGAGCTCTCCGGCAGGTAGAATTCTGCTGGAGAAATTCCTTCCCGGAGAGGGGAGATCATCGTCATCAACACCGTCATCAAGCTAGACTTCATCGGGATCATCATCATCATCATCTCCACCAGCACCATCACCACCACTCCGTACTGCTGTAACAATTGGGTTGAATCTTGCATAGTTCTTAGGGGAAACTTTCCCGGTATTGATTACTTGTGGTAGTTGATGCTATTGAGTGGAACCATTGAATTATTGTTCATGTTTAGATTGTTACTTATCATTATTTCATCTCTGATCTTGATCCATATGATGTCTCGTGAGTAGTTCATTTAGTTCTTGAGGACATAGGAGAAGTCATGTTGTTAGTAGTGGAATTGTGTTGAGAAAGATTTAATGGTTTGATATTTAAGTTGTGGTGCTATTATTCTAGTGGTGTCATGTGAACATTGACTACATGATACTTCACCTTTATGGGCCTAGGGGAATGCATTTTGTATTTGGCTACTAATCGTAGGGTTGCCAGAGTGACAGAAACCTGAACCCCCGTTAGGAAACCTTTGCATAAGGGAGTGTAGGATCTCAAAGTTTAAGGTTGTGGTTAGGTTTTTTTATCTTAATTACTTTCGTGTAGTTGCGGATGCTTGCAAGGGGTATAATCATAAGTATGTATTAGTCCTAGGAAGGTCAGTACATTAGCATAGGTTCACCCACACAACACTTACCGAATGAAAGAAGATTAATCAACTATATGAAGCGAAAGCACTTGACGATATTCCCATGTGTCCTTGAGAATGTTTGGTCATCTTAAGTAATACAACCGGCTTGTCCTTGCTAAATAAAGGATTGAGCCACTTGCTGCAATTATTATTATTCTCTTTTATTTACTCACACTTTATTTATCTGCATTATCAAAAACCCCTAAAAATCCGTTTGCTAAGTATTTACAGAGAATTCCTGATCCAAACCACTTGTCAACACCTTCTGCTCCTCGTTGGGTTCGACACTCTTACTTATTGAAAATACTGCGATACACCCCTATACTTGTGGGCCATCAATGTTATACAAACTAATACATGATCCCATCTATGATAAATAGCATGCACAAACGCTACATGGCTAGGTCGAAGCCCTTAGCCCAAGGAGAATTACACACACATAGAGATGATATCAACAATCACAAACATTGTAATGGAAATCATAAGATTGATAGCAATACTCTCACAATGTCGCTAATCGAAGAAGAGATCTACTATTACAAGTGGTGGAATATGGCTATGGAGATGGAGAAGGGTTTTGAGATTTGGAGGCGGCTAATGATCTGGGGCAAAGACTTTTTGGGCTAGGCAGGACAATTTTCTTGTCGCCCGAGGCTTCTTTTATAGGGGTCCCTTCACGAAAGTTGTTCTGTTTGACCTAGCGGTGGCGGCGCCAACTATACAACCGGAACTATACGGCCAGAATTTTATTCCGGTCGTATAGTTGGTCGTTAAAGCGTTTGACTCCGCTTCACGTCTCCTGGTTTTTTCTAGTTGTTGGAAATCTCGTATCTTTTACTTTAATGTAGTGATTCCCATCTTCAAACGACATTATCTGCGTAGGAAAAAATAGAAAGAAAGGATTGCATACCCCTTTGATTATTAAGAATTACTGGTAGGGTTTAGAGAGATATTTCATAAAAAATATGAATACTATCTAGTTTAAATGTGGACGTGGATGGCTATATTTCAGAGCCATCAATGTCCCCACTTGAGAGTAGAAGGTGCACTCTCCATTTGTGTGACCAGGGACTCCAGACACATCACACATGGTTTGGGTTAACTGAACTGATGCCACTGAAGATGCACATCTTTCTGAAAGTACACTGGTCATCTACCTGTTCAAAACCTCAACTGGGCTGCCAAAGCATCTGTAGCAGAAATAACATGAATCCCAGGTGCATGTGGCACCACTGCTCTCTCACTTGACCACTAAAAATGATGTGACGCCATACTTTCTATCAAGGCAAATGCTTCTTCAAGTGTCTTGTTCATAATTCCTCCTCTAGCTGCTGAATCTACATAAGCCCTGGTCTGATGAGTCAATCCTTTGTAAAAAGTTTGGAGCACCAACCACCTTTCCAGCCCATGATGGGGGCACATCCTTAACATGGTGTTGTATCTCTGTCATGCATCATAGAGACTTTCTCCTTCATACTGAGCAAACCTGGTTATCTTGTCTCTGTACTCTGCTGCTTTAGTTGGAGGGAAGTGTCTTTCTAGCAAAGCTTGCAACAAATGGTCCCAAGTGTCAGTCAATGCTGGTGGCAGGGAATTTAACCAAATTCTAGCACCATCTCTTAGGGAAAAGGGAAATAATGACAGCTTGATAGCATCTGGGGGTACACCATTCTGCTTGGAGGTGTTGCAATACTCAAGAAAAGTAATGATATGCTCATGAGGGTCTTCCACTGATGTTCCACCAAACTAACGGTGCTGGACCATGTTTATCAATGTTGGCTTCAGTTCAAAATTGTTAGCTTGAATGATAGGTGTAACGATTCGATTCGAAATCCCCTGTCCCTTTGGAATCCACAAATCCCTCGACAACACTCTTTGGTCACCCATTTCTCCTGTTGGATCTTCAACCTTATGCTTCAGTTCTCTATTTCTCTTCAATAAAGTTCGTTCAATCTCAGGATCGAAAGGAAACAAGCTATGCTCTCCTGTTGTACTACCTTCCTTCTCGCTCATCAAAACTTCCTGCACAAAACAAACTAACACAGTGCACTATAGGCAAGAAGTTTTTCATGGGTTGCCAAAGGCAGAGCAACAACAAATTAAAAAGGGTTAGGACTAGATCTACTTTACTATTGTTCATAGAATAAGTTGATCCTCAGCAACGGCACCAAAATTGATCGATGCAATTTAGTAGGGTGTTTAAGTCGTGGTTCTCCATAGGGATCAAGCTACCACATGAACGAGTTCAAGCATTCTAATTCACCAATTTCTTCAAGAATAATACTACAAGAAATTACCAGACAGGAAACTCTGACAACATACGAACAGCTTCATGGTATCAAGCACACGCACCAATTCGTGCAATAACTTAATGCCAAGCAAATAGACTAACGAGATGCACGATCATGTGTCATGCAATTCGGTCACTGCAGCATGGGACAAGAGAGCGAGATGAACTTTACAACAAGTCGTGTAGATGAAGACGATCAAGATGAAGCAGGGGATCATCAGTTGGATCATGCAGCAAGGGGCGTCGATGGGGTGGTTCTTCTCCTTCTCACCAGATCTCGATATGGCCTTCTCCTCCTTTCGCGATGAGGGTAGGTGGTGGTGGAATCAGGGACTCTCCTCTCCCCGCGTGTCGTGCTCTTGTTTCTCTCCTCCCTCTTATCTTCGCTCGCAAACCACGCCCGGTTGTCCCCAGAGTGGTTGACGCTTTTTACACTTTTTCCCCTCTCTTCTTGTTCTTCGGCGGCAAGTCAAGTGGGATCTTTGCATTGCGCCCCCTCGAGTATTTGAACGTGAATACGATCTGAAATTGATTTAGAGGTGTAATTGATTCCTTGTCGCATCGATCCTGCACATGTAATTTGAAACGGAATGACTCTGTAAATGGTAGTATATTATGTAAATGCAATTATGAATTGTGTCAAAAAATGGTGACAAGTAAAGGAAAAGTAATCCAAATGTATGATGAAAATAAGGGTGATCAAAAAGAACCAGAGCAAGGAACAGGCAACCCCGGAGAACACAAGCGATCGTGCCCAGAACAAGGGAAAGACGACCCGATAGTCAAAAGAAGTAACATACTGACCCTATCGCGTGCATCTCCCTTCCACGTGGAGCACATGCGATCACAAGCGACCCGTGGTAACGCCACAGATGCAAAAGCCAATCAGACAGACGGACCCACAAGGAAAACAATAAGATGCTATCAGGTAAGCCGAACATAAGACCCACATGCAAAGCAACCACATGACATTACTTCCGCGAGTAGCAAAGCGACAACACGCAAGAAGGTGGGCCCCTTCTATCGGTACATAACCCGAGAAACACATAGCCCCAATTCCACATGCATCTTACCAAGTGGGCCCCATCTAGTGAAACACGGCCCGAGCAACCAAGAAGTTCCAATTCCACCAGCAATGAACCAGTAACACACCGACATATGAGCCCCATCCTCCGAGAAACGACCCGGGAGCAACCATAGGCTCTCAAAACCAAGGAGCATGGAGCTTGACCCAAGCACCAAGAAGGTTAGAGGTCTTTAAAGATTTGAGTAGAAAGAAAAGACCAATTAAATGGTATTGTAGGTTGTAGAAAAATACAATATATTTCCTATTAGGATCCTAATTGAAAGAATTAACTAATTGGCTGAGTGGTATTTAGCAAGTGAAATATCACTATAGCAGAAATTCAACAAAAAACAATACTGACCAATACAAATCCTAATCCAAATATAGAGTTGATTTGCCCATCTTTAACAATAAAAATATTTTTTGGCGGGATTTTTTAAATAGGAAAAAATGATCAGTGTCCAATTATTCACTTGTTGAGAGGCTACAAACCAGTTAAGCTTAGAAAATATATTGTAAAGGCAACTGATCAATCAGGCAGGAGTCCAATTGGGCGTGCATGTCTAAAGTGAGAGAAGCAGCCCAATTCGATTTTTAACAACAATCATGGTTTGTATATGTGCTAACATACCAGCACGTAGGCCCAACAAAAGTGACCTGTCTATCAACCAAAGGGGCTCAAAGCTAGGGAGCTTATATCTCTTTAGAGAGTAGCATGAATGCTCAGTTATTTGTCCTCCGATAAAACACCATTGCTAGTGATATTACATCAGAACGGATTAGTAACAAATCTATTTAGAATATAGCTAACCAGAATCCAACTTCAAACTAAAAAAATAAAGTCTGATATATTTAAAAAAAGTGCTAAATCAGATGCGAGGATGTAAATATGACTATATGAAGGCTAGATATTTGTCATACATCAAGAAATAATAATATGAGAAAACTTTCCTGATTTTGCATAATAAATCTATCGCTTGTACACAACTTTTCAGCTCTTGATATTCCATTAACAGAGAAGGAACGTAGAACAACTAAATCAAAAAATAGTAGTAATGTAACTGAACCATCATTTGCGAAGAATGAAGTCACGCACCTCGGGATGCTGCATATACATAGTGAAACATCTGGTGTTCCGTTCGAGTTCACATGCTTCAGAAAAAACTGGAAGGACAAAGAGTAGTTGAGTTGGAAAACTAAAGAAACAACGAACATGTAAGCATCGCATACACCAATACACCAAGAGGCTATTTTATGACTATATGAATAGAAAAAAAAGTTAATATCTCATAGGAGCAAAATTCTGGGCTCCTCCCCGTTGGGTTGAAAAGAGAAACTCCAAAAAATTAAACTTGGGGTCAGCTTTGAAGCTCTGACAGTGGGTGGGCACAATGTACGCCGTCCAGTCAGGGAGCCTGGAGAGCTAAGCGGCGATGATGGCGGGCAGTGGCCTTCATCTGTAGTTCCGCATTGTTTTGCACAAAATTCAGCTATAGACAGCAGTGGCGGAGCTATGTGTATGTCGGGGGGCCACCGACCCATACTTTGAAAAATTAGTGAAGAAATTTTTTAATAGGGACTTAGATGTGAAGAAATAGAGTAATCTAGCCCCCTCCCAAACATCCATCTTTTCAGTTTTGCCCCCCTGGAATTCTGGGCTAGCTCCGCCAATGATAGCCACTAATGGTAGGTAAGTGAGGCACTGAGGCCAGCGGCGCTAGGCCGTGCCCGACATCCAGATCGCCCGATCCCGCTTCTTCTCCTCCAATTGTACAAGGTAGATGGGGCTTAATTTGCCAAAATAAGGAGATGAGGCCAGAAGTGTCGGACGTAGAGTAGATGGGGGAAACGCTGCGGTGGCGGTGGTGACAGATGTGAGTTCTTGGGGTTATGCAGGGACATGCCATGAACGACATGCAAGGTGGAGGGCGGTGACCGCGGCCCTCACGGGGGGGGGGGGGGGGGGATCGAGGCAGGCAGGCGCACGCGACGACATGAATGGTGTCGCGAGATCTGGTCCAGGGGTTTGGGCGCGATGGGAGACTGTGTGCAAGCTCTGGCCAGTCGGTCAATGTGTGGGCACTACGACTAATTAGGCCCACTTATCGGCCCTGCGATGACGCGAGAGGACAAAAAGTTGGAGGAAAGTGGAGCAGCATAGTGGTAGTTGGCAGGAAATGGAACCCTTCATTCTTTTTAGATAGTAGAGATGTAGTTGACCATAACATAAGGATATAGTGAAGATGCTAGGAGTTGGCTTGATCAGGGATGTGGCTTAGAAAATTTATTTCTTCATGTAATGTAAAGAAGCTTGTAAAATGAGTAAATGAGCTTCTCAAGATCTTCTGTGCCGGTTTATGCCTTCTGTTCTATGCCTGTGCATGAATAGTCATCTCGGTTTATAGGCGTGTGACGACTTGTTATTCTCCCAGGCCTGGTCCTGGGCCGTGACACATACCCATCAAATTGATTAGTCCAGATTTTTTTTTTTGAAATGAATTAGTCGAGAGTTTTGCCAATCAAGTGCACACCAAAGATAATTCAAGCTTGTATTGCCCAAAGTCACGTCAGAATTCAATTCTATTGGTGTCACAATGATTTTGTAGTACCGAAAATAAAAATCATGCTGCATAGTATATACTATGCGGAGTGGTAGTATTTATTAATCAGAACGATATCTTTGCATTAAAAAGGATCTTGATACAACTTGTGCAATGATGTATGTTAGGTGATATATCTAATTCGCCTACATTTATTATGTGGGTGTAGACGGAAATTTCATAGTTAAACCTTAAAATCAAAATTTCCTAAATGCCCTGTCTAAAGAAAATTGAATGGAAACTTCACACATGATTATCACAACGAACGAGTACATGTTCTTGCGCAAAATGGATGATTCTTTACGGTTGTTTGAGCTCGCTAGATGATGACGGGATACGCACCTGCCAATACTAAAGTTAAAAAAATACATGATAGAACAGAAAAAACCCATCGCCAGACGCACAAGGAATGACTCTTGATTCAGTTCAACTTGGCGTGTGAAGAAAGGTAAACAAGATGGAGGGCGATACACAAAAACAAGTATGTTGGCTAGTAATTAGCAACAAAAAAAAGTGCATCATTGTAGATTCACATACTTACTTTTGTCGGTAACTTTAACATATTTCTTCATGAAGTCTTCCAAGAAAATAGTAATCATCTATATGCAGTTGTTCAAAACATTTTATGTTCTTGTGAAACCTAGATTGCGTTTTTCAAATCTATAAAAAGCCGGTCACCGGAAGCAATTATGTTGCCTCCGTGAGCATCCACATCTCTCTCTCTCTCTCTCTGCCGTATCATCAATTAGTTGATTCCGTTGGTGTTGTACGATAAGTGAAGGGATTTAATATCGGACCACCAGACAGACGCATGACACCTGCCGATTTAATGTTGAAGGGAATGTACGCAACCATATATATTTCATATATATATAAACAAATCCCACATAAATAAGTAGGGTAGGCGTAGCAGGCAGCAACTGATTTCCTAGTACTACTATAAATAGAGGTGACTATAGAGCAAGAAACTTCATCACAAGCCAATCAAACTGCTTCTTTGCGAGCTAGCTAGAGCATAGAGAAGAGATGGAAAGCAAAGGTGTTAGGATTGTGGTTGTTGTGGGTCTACTTATGCTAGGCCTCGGCCTGCAGCACGCTGAGGCGCAGGTCGGCGGCCGTTGTGCCACGGGTCAGTGCGTTAGCCACTGCATCTCCCAGGGACACGACAGCACACAATGCTATTTCGCATGTGGTTGCCGTGACGTTCAGACAGCAGGTGAAAATATTGCATTCTTCTCCAAGCTGAGCTCCATGTTCAATACTTAACAAAAGTTGAGCTTATCGATTTCCATTGTGGTGTTTTCCATATCATAGATATTGTGGCAGGCTGCAGGCTGGGTTGCTCCTCCAAGTGCAACGACGCAAACAAATGTACGTAGTAACATGTCTCTGCCCTATCTTCTTTAGTATTTTGCGACTCGAGGTTTGGTGCTAATATACGACCTGTCTTTCATATGATATAGCAGTCGGTAGCAACGAATACATGAATGAACGGTGCAACGATGTGTGCTACAGCCTCTGCGCAACGGGTGTTGACATCACTACAACTGTTGCTGCTGCTTAAGGGCTTATTTGGTTGTTGGGGAACGAAAATCCGGGGAAGTAAACCCCTCGTGAGGATTTCCCCTGCTCACACGGGATCCTCTCCCACCATGGGAGAAAAACCTCGTTGCCATTTGGACAGCTAGGGAAAGGAGAGGGATATGAAGAAATCTATCATTGTAACCGAAATTGGCATCTTATAATGTCGTTCCAATTCCAGAATATAAATTCTTCTTTTCTTTCTTTCACTTCAAGAAATCCGTGACTACAACTTAATACAGAAATATGATGGGAAAACAGGAAAATATAAATACAGAGTTTTCTAAAACAACAAAATATTCACCTTGCACATACACACAAGCAGTCTTACATATCAAGTCAGACAAAAAATGCGACATCAAGGATAAACATAATACGCAAATTATGATTCAAAATTGAAAATGGAACAATGGTCACATGTCCAGCAAGGAACAAATATTTTGCTCCATTAAGAAAATCGAAATTGTGTGAAACACCTCCAAGAAGGAAAGCGACGACGACGACGCTGCTGGCCAGACTGGTCCTAGGGTTTTCCCCGGTACGCTCCAAAGCGTGGGGAAGAGGTACATCCAACGCTCTTCAGGAAGGGATGGGGACACTCGCAAGCGTCACCACATCGGTGCTAAGACGACATGGATTTCTCCAGACCCCAAGAAACCACAACTCCGGACAATCTGAAGTGCCAATCTTGCCACCCACCAACATATGACACCACGGTCTTGTAGTCATCATCGTCTTCTCACCATGGATCACTGCGAGGCCGGCCGGACTTAGGAGACAAATCCATAGTACCACAACCACGCGGGAGGGAACCGCCTCCATCGCCCTAGACGGTAGCCGACCTGACGTAGTGGCAAGAGCACACCATCCCATTGGAGCTGGAAGGAAATTGCAGCACAACACATGGAGGACCTCCTCCACCGCCATCGTCGGGTGCCGACCGGACGCGACAGCAAGGACACACCAGGCCGGGAAGGCCCGACCAGACCCTGAGAGGATCCATAAAGTCCCCACCGCCACGCTGCTGCACGTATGCTAGCACTGCCGCTACCCTCTTATTTGGCACCATAGTCCTGGCCAGACCTAGACATGCCCGCAAAGCTCCCACCAACACGCTGCAGCAAGCACGTCGTCGTCACAGCCACCCTTGTCATGAACCGCTCGTCTGTCCAACCGCAGGTGGCAAGGACAAGCCCAGCCCCCCTGACACAAAATGTCCCGTCCCTCCAAGATAGACTTCTAGATTTTTGAAGGTTATGCCCCAACTATTGCTGTCAGAACACCAGATGGATATCCCAAACCCCAAAACTCCTACGTACTTGGGCAATGTAACACCCTCAAATTGGCCCTATGCAAGTTTTAGCCCTTTCCGCCAAACCCGCATAGAAACGATTCAAGGACGCCCACCAGGCACTTTCGTGCGGGTGGAAACCGAAGTAATACCATTACGCAACAGTCTTCGATGGGACCCACAGAACAGATATATATATATACAACAGCGATTCAACGAGTCAAGAATACAGATATACGATACAAAGATCCAAATCACCTTGAAAACGATACAGCGTCCGAGTACGGACAAGATGCAAATGGGGCTAAGAGCCCTGAAGAATAACCAATGGCGTCCATAACCCTGCCCAGGCCAAGCCGGAAGGGTAACCCTGCTAACGACGTCGATCTCAAACCTGCTAAAACAAAAGGGGTGCCGACAAAGGGCAAAGGAAAAAGAGGAGCGTCAGTACTGAGGCCAGTACACGGCGAGGCTAGAATTCGGCGGTCCTCGCCTACATAGGTATGGTGGACTGAAGCGGCAGCGCAGCAGCACTAAACAACCTATAGAGACTCAATACAACTATTGGCTATTAGAGAGGAATAAGAAAGACCTATCCGGAACCACCTGATACTAACACCAATCATACCCATCCTGGTATTCCCCCTCGAGACCAAACGAGGAAGTCAAACCGAGGAACTCACACAGTTGGCAGTTTTACTCATTACGTTATAGTTGCAACACTTACTAATCATATATAGAAAGCATGAGTCATCCTGAAGCATAAGTAGTGGGCAGTTTTAATTAACCATTCTGTGGTAGTTGGAACATTTACTAGTTAGATATAATTGTCCTGAGGAATCCCAAAACCCAGCAATTGTTGGCACTTTTATCACATTCCATTGGAGTTCCAATACTTACTAGGCATATATAACAAAACAACCCAGATCCAGCAGTTGTTGGCATTTTTAATATCCATTCCGTTATAGTTGAATCTGATTACTAGTCATATAGTAAGTCAAGTTTATAGCACTACTTTAGTTATGCTTGTCTATGATCGAGATATTATGCTCCAAGTCGTCCATAACCACGGACACAGCTTTCAGAAAGTTTTACCCTGCAAGGGTGCACAAATAGCAACACACACACGATCAACTTCGGAAAAACCAAATCAAAACTCAACAAGGCTTTCACGACAAAGCGATCACAGGATTCATAAAATATTTCAGGGGGCCACCCCACTAAGCTACCCGCAACGAAGTTGGCCGGCTCCGGAACAGACCCAGTGTTTGTGTGGACGGTTGTAAATGACTGGGAACCCGAAAGTGTGACTGGGCTTGTCGATACAGCGAAAACGTGTCACGATCCTAAACAGTACAGGTGCTCCACGCACAAACGTAAATAAAGCAGTAAAGCATGGCATAAGTACATGATAGTAATAAAACCTCAAACTAGTTTGTGGCCCCAAGAAATAGAAATGAATCAAGCTCTGGCTCAGGGGGGTCCATAAGGCCTCCCGGATGTGGATAGTGCGAAAAATCAAGAAACAGGTATCAAGTAGTCGGGGTCCTACGGGATACAAGTGAGCGTGGAATAACCAAATAACATCAATTGCCCACCGATGCCTCTGCATTATTTATATCTAGCAATTTAATAGTTGTGTTTAGAGTCATGATCATCTCCACCACAAACATCTGCCAGCATTCCAACAACTGTGGTACTCGACAACACGAGATCGCACCTGAGCAAGCAACTACGACTCGCAAGGCCAACTATCTACCAAACACAGGTAATAGGAGGTGTCCAAGGCAATATAGAGGCTGCACGGAATATAACTGGTGCATGGAAACTAAAGCATCGCGACACGGATAGCAATAGATTAGCAGGAGGAAATAAAGACTATAAATGCAAAATAGGTAGAAGGGGAAGAGATGCTCGTCTGGGAAACACTGCCGAAGATACATTATCCGAAGAACTTGTCGAATCTCACAACATCTCATCGGCCTAATCCGCGAAGAAGCAAACACTAGAAGAAGCACCGGATGCACTATTTAATACTACGGAAGAAGATCCGGCATGATTATGATATGATGCATGGCATGGCACAGATGCGGTGCAATTAGGCAATATTAAGCGGAACCGAGGTCCCGATAATTAATTAATAGGTTCCAGTTGTTTAGATACCCTGCATTTTAAATGTTGATTTATCAATGCAAAGCATGTCATCGGTTCGCTAGGCAAATTTAAATGGAGGCGATATGAGGCAAATATAGCCCGCATATAGTCTCCATATTTAATTTAGGTGAGTCGACTATTTGACCCAACCCACCAGATGACATGTATGCAAGCATGATAATTTAATGATGCGACAGGTATATGTCATATTATAAAAATAGAGGCTTAGGGTCACACATCTGGGTTCGGAAGATCTTGGGTTCTGGGGGTTCGGGGTCCGACAGGGTTCGACGGGATCGTTCTCGGTCAACGGAAGGAGAGCTTGGCGTTCCGGGAAGAAGGACTTGGTTTGGCGTCGGGGGCGCATCGGATTCGTCATGGTCGGTGTCGATCTTGTCATCGCGAAGATCTTGTCGGGTCTGCGGTTTCGATTGTCGGCGTTGAAGGAAATATGCCCTGAGAGGCAATAATAAAGTTGTTATTATGTATTCCTTGTATATGATAGATGTTTATTTTGCATGCTATAATTGTATTGATAGGAAACATCAATACATGTGTGTTTAATAAACAAAAAGGGTTCCTAGTCATGCCTCTCTTATAGACTAGCTTGTTGATTAACAAGATGATCAAGGTTTCATGATCATGGACATTGGATGCTATTAATAACAAGGTCACAGCATTTGTGAAATGATGTGATGAACATTCATCCGAAGTATAGCATTACGATCAAGTCATTATGTTTATATTGCTATAACATCATACAAAGTAGTCATAGTCCTTAGACCATGAGTTCATGTTAATTGCTAACACCGAAAGAGTATCTTGATAACATCAAACGTCACACCGTAACAGGGTGACCATAAAGGTGGGTTCAGTGCTATGAAGGTGTTATGTTGAGGCTCATGGATCAAGAGTGGAATTTGTCAATCCCGATGACGGATAGATATACTCTGGGCCCTCTCGGTGATATCACATTAAGATAGCTTGCAAGAAAGTGATGTGATCACTAGAATGTTATATCACGGGAACAAGAAAAGAGTGCATGTAGGTAACGAGATCAAACTAGGTATTTGGATACCGATGATCGAATCTCGGACATGTATTATATCATGAGACAAAGGGATTAAATTGCTGACGTTAAAGGTTCTCACGATCACAGAAGTCATCGTTGAATATGCAGGAGTCGATGGATCTCTGTGTCCCGCTTCTGATTATTGATCTGAGAGGAGTCTCAATCATGTCTGCATTATTCGCGAACCGTAAGGTGACACACTTAAGGGTTGCCGGACACCATTTAGGAGCACATATGTTCCAGACAAAAGGTTTGCAAAGCGCAGGAAATGTTTCGATAGAAACAGGAATTGTTTCGATAGAAACCGGAATTGTTTTGGGTGAAATTGCAGAAAGTGGTTCTGCATGTGATATTGAAATGTTGCAAGGGATTTTATGTGAATGTTTGTTAATTAAAGTAATTAACAAAATTCTGAATAAAATAAATAAAAGAGTTTTATTAATTGAGAGTTGCATTTAATTTGGTGGAAATTAAATACATGTGAGTGGGATTTTGGGTGGAGGCCATGTTTATGTGAGTGGAGGTTCACCACATGAATGAAGGAGGGGAGGAGTCCCCCCTCATGCGCCGGCTATGGGAGGGAGGGGTCTCCCTCCCTCCTATATAAAGCCCCCCTCTCCCCTCTCACAAACCACACCTCCTCGTGAAGGATCTCTCTCCCCCTCTAGATATCCCCCATGGTCTCGGATTAGCGAGATACATGTTCCCGGTGGCCTTGCGTCTGGAAGGAGTTGCTGCTTCCGCTGATTCGCTGGAGCGAGGAGGTGGAGGTTGTCCGGTGGCTTGAACGTGTGTGCGAGGACGGATGCGCTGCTGATTTGCGGCGCTCGGACTTCCACACGATCTTGAGATCGGCAAGCGTACGACTACATCAACCACGAGTTCCTACTCGTTAACAAAACTCGTTGTCTTCGAGGGTAAGTTCTCCATGGATGTATGTCCACCCGTTCTCTGTATCTAGTAGATAGATCTTGGCGTATAGTTCTCATCGTAGGAAATTTTTTGTTTTCTATGCTGCGGACCCAACAGGCGTCGGTCTCGGCGCCGAGAGATCTTGGCGTTCCGATGGATCGGTCCTCCGGGTCGAAGAACTTGGCGCGCCAGGGTTCGGTTCGGTCTCGCCGGGATCGGTCT
This sequence comes from Avena insularis, assembly GCA_023614405.1. Lineage (NCBI taxonomy): Eukaryota > Viridiplantae > Streptophyta > Magnoliopsida > Poales > Poaceae > Avena > Avena insularis. Next base: position 593,792,541 of record CM042686.1, on the reverse strand, counting down.
TCGAATCCGCGCCGTGAAGAAGACCTAGGCATTTCGGATCAGTCTTCAGGTCCGTGTTATCGAACTTGCCGTCCGTGAAGGCGAACTTGGGGGTTCAACTCCAATTGTTGGTGTTGGACTCGGGTCTCGGCGTCTTCAGGTCTGATAAGGAGATGGCCATTGGGTTGTAGTGGAAGTAGCATACACCAGAAGTAGTCACTGTCTTGATATTTCCACAGTCGAAGTAGCACAAACAGACATCGCTAGAAGAAGTCACATCCAACCTCCTGTGAGCATTTTATCTAACACCTGATGATCAGGATAAACTTACAGATGAAGACGACGCAGTTTCGCATCGCCTGATGAGGTTCAAATAATGACAAAAGAAAAGGAACTGGTGGAAGTCGTGGAAGATGTGGTGGCCACGCGCGGCCAGCGAGCTGATTCGGTAGGGTCAAAGCACGGCAGCGCCTTCGTGCGTCGAAGGGCGAGGGACCCGTGGTGGTCGCGGCTTGCAGGGGCGAGGAGATGCGGCACCGCGATGCAGAGCTCGGCGGCGGCCGGAGGCAGAGGGTCATGGGACGGCGACCTGGAGGGGGGACTCGATGGCGCATGGCCGCGACTTGCTGCCAGAGGCGGGGAGGAGGCTATGAGGAGGGGAACATCAAGGCCCCTCGCGGGGCTTGCTGGAGCCATTGTAGAGGAGGCCGGGTCGCAGGAAAGGGCACCCGCGAGGCGGCGGCACGGGCCGAGCCTGGCCGTGCTCCGGCGAGACGGGGCGCAGGCGGCCGGGGGAGGTGAGCTAGGTTGTGGAGGCTCCCTGCTGCAGAGAGCAAGCAGCAGTGGCGGGCCGACGAGGAAGAGAGGAGGGCGGCCAAGATCTGCGTCCGGGACGAGCGGAGAGACAGGAGGGGCTTGTCGGGCTCGGAGAAGAAGGCCATAGCGGGCGGGGCTCAGGGCACCTAGATGGAGGCGGCCGAGGTGGATGAGGAGGGCGGCCAGCGGAGAGGCGGAACCGTGGCTGTAGACGGGATCCAGGGGAGGCGAGGTCGACGGCGGAGGCCGGCAGGAAGAGGAAGCGAGGCAGCGGCACGGGCAGGAAGGGGTCGGGCGAGGCGGGGGGATCGCGAGGTACGGGGTGGGGATTACATCGAGAGAGAGAGAGATGGTGGTGAGGCCGGGCTGTTGGGTCCGCAGCATAGAAAACAAAAAAATTCCTACGGTGTGAACTACATGCCAAGATCTATCTACTAGGTACAAAGCAACGGGTGGACATACATCCAACGAGAACTTACCCTTGTAGACAACGAGCTTTGTTAACGAGTAGGAACTCGTGGTTGATGTAGTCGTACACTTGCCGATCTCAAGATCGTGAGGAAGTCCAGCAGGTCCGGCTCCAGCACGTCCATCAGATCCAGCTCCAGCAGCACCAAGTCTAGCACCACAAAGCAGCGGTGCATCCGTGATCGCACACACGTCCGGTACCCCGACAACCTCCGTCCCTCGCTCCAGCAAAGCAGCGGAAGCATCAACTCCTTTCCATATAAAGCCACCGGGAACATGTATCTCGCTAATCCGAGACCATGGGGGAATAATACTAGAGGGGGAGAGAGATCCTTCACAAGGAGGTGTGTGTGAGAAGTGAGGAGAGGGTGGCCTTTTATAGGAGGAGGGGGTGCCCCTCCTTCATGGCCGGCGCATGGAGGAGGTGTCTCTTCACCTCCTCCATTCATGTGGTGGTAACCCCTCCACATTAAAATGCCTCTTCACATTCCCTTTTAAAGTCTCCACTTTGAATGCATTAAATTTCTCCAAATTTAATGCTCTCTCATTTAATAAAACTCTTTTATTATTTTTATTCATAATTTTGTTAATTACTTTAATTAACAAACATTCACATAAAACCCCCTGCAACATTTCAATATTACATGCAGAACCAATTTCAGCAATTTCATCCGAAACAATTTCGGTGTCTATTAAAATAATTCCAGCGCTTTCTTAAATCTTTATCTAAAACATATTTGCTCCAAATGGTGTCGGTATCCCTTAAGTGTGTCACCCTACGGTTTGTGAATAATGCAGACATGATCGAGACCCCTCTCCGATCAATAATCAGCAGCGGGACCTGGAGATCCGTACTGACTCCTACACATTCAACGATGACTTATGTGATCGTGAGAACCTTTAATGCTTGTAACTAAATCCCTTTGTCTCGCGATATATTACATGTCTGAGATTCGATCATCGGTATCTCCATACCTAGTTTGACCTCGTTACCGACATGCACTCTTTTCTTGTTCCCGTGATATAACATTCTAGTGATCACATCACTTGCTTGCAAGCTATCTTAATGTGATATCACCGAGAGGGCCTAGAGTATATCTATCCGTCATCGGGATTGACAAATTCCACTCTTGATCCATGAGCCTCAACATAACACCTTCGTAGCACTGAACCCATCTTTATAGTCACCCTGTTACGGTGTGACGTTTGATGTTATCAAGATACTCTTCCGGTGTTAGCAATTAACATGATCTCATGGTCTAAGGATAAAGATTACTTCGTATAGTGTTATAGCAATATAAACATAATGACTTTGATCGTAATGCTATACTTCAGATGAATGTTTATCACATCATTCCACCAATGTTGTGAGCTCGTTATTAACAACATCCAATGTCCATGATCAGGAAATCTTGATCATCTTGTTAATCAACGAGCTAGTCTATAAGAGAGGCATAACTAGGAACCCTTTTTGTTTATTAAACACACATGTATTGATGTTTCCGTTCAATACAATTCTAGCATGTAAAATAAACATCTATCATAAACATGGAATAAGATAATAACCACTTTATTATTGCCTCTCGGGCATATTCCCTTCAGTCTCCCACTTGCACTAGAGTCAATAATCTAGTTTGAAAAACTTTGCGTATTGAACACCTATGGCTTTCTGGTGTTGCATATACGCGATTGCTAGTGGTTAACATAATCTCCGGATCTGACAGTTTCAGGTCCGTGTGTATTTGCATGTCTTTGCGTCTCTATGCATCACTCATTCTCAAGTAAGATGGCATTGTATAAATTTGGTCCTATGGTGAGACCTTTAGTTCGTTTGGCTCAAAATATGTTGATATTATTGTCACACAATATATCTTCATAGTATTAGCCCACTTTGAACCACACCTAGTTTGATAACAAACTACTTTAACACAAATGCCCTCCTTTGCTGCTACTATAGCAGTTATATACTTAGCCTTTTGTTGTAGTATCCATCACAATGTCTCAACTTTGGAACTCATCCAAATCCATCATGGAACATCCTTTCCATTACATTGTGCCACCCATAGTCCAAATTGAGATAAATTTAATTTGTATCTTGTGACAAAACTAGTATCAATGTAATCACTTTACAATGAACTACCTTTAATTATTTGTCACTTATACATTATATATTCTTAGTTCTTCCAAAGCTCATAAGAATATCTTTACTATTGTCCAATGATCATCTTATGAATCATTCTGGTATATGCTCATAACATTTAGAGCATAGGACATTCTGGATATATACATATCATGGTATAATCGATCAAAATCTTGATGTGATTTTACTCACCAAGTATTGAAACACTTGAATCTTGATACAATCCTTTCCATGCAGCAAGAACCTTTCTTGTTGTTTCCATATTGAACCATTTCAATATCTCATATATGTATGTCTGGCACAACCATATTTGCACCTTAATCTATCCATATAGATATTGATGCCAAATATTCCGGGTTTGCCCAAGTCTTTCATCAAAATCTTATTTTAATGAAATTCTTAACTTGTGTCAATACAAGATACATCATTTCCAATCAACAATATGTCCTCTACATAATGTATTAGAAATATGTCTCAGCGCTCCCACTTAATTTCTTGCAAATGCAAGCATCATCATCATCTCCGATGAATTTAAACTCTTTTAACAGTTTCATCATGGTGAAGATTCCAACTCCGCTATGCTTACTTCAACTATTGAAGTTTACATGCCTTTTTAGCACCCTTTGAATTAACAAAACCCTTCGGACCATGTCATGTACATGTCCTAGGTTACCGTTCTATTAGAAGAACCTTGTTTTGTTTATTCAACTACCATATACCAAATTATAGTAGTGGTTGCTACATTCATCCGTCAAGACTATATATCGCTATGAAAGATCAAATCTTGTCATAGTCAACTCCTTGAACATTGTCGTAAACTTCTTTCCGACATGTCGACTATTTCATAGATGTTAAACATCCATGTCTTATTTCTTTATAGATCCAAACACGACCGATAGGCTTCACGCCTTTCCGTAGGGTCTTCCAAGTTCAGAAACTTGATTTTTCTCGTGTATGGCTACTATCACGGATTCTATGACTTCTAGTCATTTTATGGAGTCAGGGCCCATCATCGCTTGTTTGCATGTAGTCGGTTCATCATTGTCAAAACAATAACGACTTGCTTATCAAATCTTACTATTTGATTCTTACCGACCCACACGGTTCTATAGGAACTCTAATCTCCGAGATCACACCTTTTGTTATCACGAGAGCCATGAGCATTGTGGACGCCACCGGGACACTTTCCGGCGCTGCGCTACTTAGCACATATAGCTAAGGTTCAACAACCTTATCAAAGTTCTATTGTCCTCCCACTTAACTTTTCGCGAAAAATTCCTTCTCAAGAAACTTGACGTTCCAAGTGACAAACTCTTTTGTCCTCGGTGTTATGGAGAAATTCCCAACAAATTCTTTGGGATAACCTACAAAGACGTGCTTTATCCAACTTTGGGTGTAAACATTTTACTTATGCATAGCATACCAAAATTTAATAAAAGACAATTCGGGTTTTATCCCAAACCATAACTTATATGGTGTCAATTCAACGGATCATGATGGTGCTTTTTTAGTGTAAAAGCAGTAGTCTCTAAAGCTTCAATCTTTAAAACATAATGGCTGTTTTATAAATGACACCTTTGATCTTACCATGTCAAACATGGTTTGATTTCATCTCTCGAATATGCCATACTCCTATGGTTTACCGGGAAATCCAAATTCATGGAACAATTCCTCAAATCTTAGGTGTTTTGCTAAACATGTAACTCAAATATCTTCCTTTACGATCAAATCATAAACTCTTTTATTTTCTTGTTACAATGATTTTTCACTTCATCTTGAAAGTCTTTGAACAACTTTCAAATGTTTCATACTTCTTCCTTATTATGTAAATATACAGATATATTCACTCAAATTTTTGAAGAAAGCATATGAAGCAAAAAGATCCATCGCATATGGCTACACATAATGGACTATGCACATCAGCATGCACAATTTCCAATAAGCTAGTCATCCGTTCCTCTCTGGCCTATGGACGGAGTTTCAATTATCTCAAGGAAAGTCTCACATGCGTCAATTGATCAAAATCAAAGACTCCAAAAATCCATCAACATGGAGTTTCTTCAAATATAATTTAAACAGCGATGTCACTTCATAAGTGATCTTTCAATCATTTTTCTTGCGACATTTTAGCAATAGTGTTTATGGATGTGATTTCTCTAACTAGACTTGTAAAAATTCATCCATCCTTTATGGAATACGGTAATTATTTGAACAACCATTGTTCTCGTAATACCAGAACAAAATAACAATTATTAAAACAAATCTTGAAGGCTTGGTTTGATGACAACGAAAAACACACTAAGACTTTATTTTTTTTCGATGAACATCATCACTCATTCTCTTGCTAGTTACTTAGGCCATTGTAGTTCATGAATTGCGTTGTCCTGTATGACACTTCATACCAACCAATTCGGTATCAATACCGGTATCCAATACTGGTATCCAATACCTAAGAACCACATTGTTTAATAAGCAAAGAATACAGCCATAACATGTATATCTTCTATATACCTAAGTTGGACATCTCCAACCTTTTATTTTCTGCCAAATATTTTATAGATTCTCTTTCAGCAATTCTTTTAATTTAAAAGAATCTATCAACATCAATAGTGGTGTCATCAACATGACACATGGTACAAAGCGTATATAGTCAAATACTAATACCTTTGGACTTGCACTTTGAAGTGGATCACCATCATCAAATGTTTGGTGTTCTTTCAAAAATTCATTCTTTAGTAATATATTAGTGTAGTAAATATTTTACTTACATCTTCTATTCATCCTTATCATGACAACTTTCATGATCAAGCTACTATAGCTTATAAGGAAGAATCACGAGTATAATATCAGTTCCCAAAACCTTTTTGGTAGATTCGGATGCCTAGCATCTCCATCCTTCACAAATTCTCATACAATATGAGAACATGTATTTTGCTAAATTATACTCTATCATAATGCAACAAAAAAACATTGTTTCAGATATCACAATATCTTTCACACATGATGGTTTCTGAAACAATTTTCAGCTCCAATATAATCTTGATATTAAAACAACTTTTGAATATCAATAATCATGGAGGCAAACATGATACTTTAGATACTAACATTGGAATTCTTACTCTTGATTTAATACTACTTATTAAACTTCATGGAGTAAATAGAGTTTGCTGAAAGTTTGCAATAGGACTTATAAACTTTAAATTGACATTCAAAACAATACGATACCAGTTCGTAAAGTAAATATCCAGAATTCTATAGTTATATTATCTCAATTAAAACTAAGCATAAGGTAGTGAACAGATGCCAATGACTACAACAAATTATGCATGCAAATCATCACGTGAGTCGGTGTAGCTTCAAAGGAGAGCATCAATATGGTCATCACATCAACTATATGACTCATGCTTAACCTTTCGGTCTGTGTTCCGAGGCCATGTATGTACATGCTAGGCTCGCCAAGTAAGAACCTTAGTATTCGCGTGTGTAAAGCGGTCTTACACCCGTTGTATGAAAGCGTAGGGTCGAGTACACCCGATCATCACGTGATGTTTCGAAACACGATCCATAGAACAGTGCATACTTAAGGAAGAACATATTTTATCCTTATATTTAAATGAGGGATCATCTTACAATGCTACTAAAAACGCCAAACTAGCAATATAAGATGCAAACATCTAATGTGTAAAGTGGGATGATATGGTCCATGCATTTGATCTTTATCATATGCATCATGGTATGATCTCTATCATTTCTTTGTGTGTAAGGCCAAGGTCTATGGAACTTACACGTTAGGTGTGTTCTAAGAGTATCTATCATACATCGTTGTTGGGCTAATGTCTTGATATGGTGTTGTTGTAAGTAGATGTATGATAGATACTCTTACAACTCACTTAACATGTAAGTTCCATAGACCTTGGCCTTACACACAAAGGAATGATAGAGATCATACCACGATGCAAATGATAGAGATCAAATGCATGGACCATATCACCTCACTTCACACATTAGATGTTAGCATCTTATATTGCTAGTTTGGCGCTTTTGGTAGCATTATAAGATGATCCCTCATTTAGATATCAAGATAAAAATGTGTTCTTCCTTAAGTATGCACCGTTTTGTGGATCATGTTTTGAGGCATCACGTGATGATCGGGTGTTCTCGACTCTACGCTTTCATACAACGGGTGTAAGACAGTTTTACACACGCGAATACTAAGGTTCTTACTTACAGCCTAGCATGTACACATGGCCTCTAACACGACCTAAAGGTTAAGCATGAGTCATATAGTTGATATGATGCCCATATAGATGTCGCTTTTGAAGCTACAATCGACTCACGGATGATCGGACTTGGTGTAGTGGATTTGGTTCATGTAATCACCAAAAGGACACGAGGGATGTCGTTTTTGAGTGGGAGTTCATTAGTAATTTGGATTAGTTGAACTCAATCTATCATAAACTTAGTCTAAATATATTTTACAAATTCTATTGTAGATGGCACCACCTGCTTTTAATTTCAATGTGTTCATGGAGAAAGAGAAGCTTGCTGCGAATGGTAGCAACTTCACCAACTAGGCTATGAATTTGAGGATTCTCCTCACTGCTGCACAAAAGCAATATGTGCTAGAGGCGCCGCTAGGCCCCCCACCAGCTCCTGATGCCCCTGACAAGGAAAAGAACGTCTATATAACTCGTCAGGAGGACCACAACTTAGTTCATTGCGGCATACTGTATGGGTTAGAGCCAGAACTTCGAAAACGTTTCGAAAATGGCAATGCCTTTGATACCATGGGAGAATTGAAAATGATTTTCGATACCCATGCTGCCGTAGAGAGTTATAATGCTTCTGAAAAGTTCTTTAGCTGCATGATGGAAGAGAACAGCTCCGTTAGTGAGCACGTACTCAAAATGTCTGGGTACGCCGATAAGCTTGTGTCCTTGGGAATAACGATTCCCATTGACTTAGGCATACATCATGTTCTCCAATCTCTGCCACCTAGCTACAAGAGCTTCGTGATGAACTATAATATGCAGGGCATGAAGAAGTCTCTTCCCGAGCTTCTGTCAATGCTTAAGACTGCAGAAGTGGAGATTAGGAAAGAACATCAAGTGTTGATGATCAATAAGACCACCGGTTTCAAGAAGGACAAGAAAGGCAAGCAGAAGGGAAAGAAGGGCGGCAAATCTGCTGCCGCGCCTAAAAAGAAACCCCGAGCTGGCCCTAAGTGTGACACCGAGTGCTACTATTGCAAGGATCGCCACTAGAAGAATCGCCCAAGTATTTGGCGGACAAGAAGGCCGGCAAGGAAAACAAAGGTATATGTGATATACATGTTATTGATGTGTACTTGACTAGTACTCGTAGTAGCACCTGGGTATTTGATACGGGATCAGTTGCTAATATATGTAACTCGGTTCAGGGGCTGCGGAACAAGCGACAACTAGCAAGGGATGAGGTCACGATGCGGGTCGGCAATGGATCAAGAGTGGATGTGATCGCCGTCGGAATGCTGCCTCTCCATATGCCGTCGGGATTAGTTATAAACCTAAATAATTGTTATTTGGTGCCTGCACTGAGCATGAACATTGTATCCGGATCGTGTTTTGATGCAAAGTGGTCATTCCTTTAAATCTGAAAACAATGGTTGTTCGATTTATAAGAATGATATCTATTATGGTCATGCACCTATGTTGAATGGTTTATTTCTATTGGATCTCGATAGTAATATTACACACATTCATAATGTTGATGCTAAAAGGATTAAACTTGATAATGATATATCTGCATATATGTGGCACTGCCGTCTAGGTCATATTAGCGTTAAACGCACGAAGGAACTCCATTCTGATGGACTTTTGGAATCACTTGATTTTGAATCATTTGATACATGTGAGCCATGTCTTATGGGCAAGATGACTAGAACGCCGTTTTCCGGTTCGATGGAACATGCGATAGATTTATTGGAAATCATACATACTGATTGTGTGGACCAATGAGTGTGTCGGCGCGAGGTGGATATCGTTATTTTGTTACTTTCACAGATGATTTGAGTAGATACGGGTATATCTATTTGATGAAACATAAGTCTGAAACCTTTGAAAAGTTCAAAGAATTTCAGAATGAAGTGGAAAATCATCGTAACAGAAAGATCAAATTTCTGCGGTTCGACCATGGAGGAGAGTATCTTAGTTATGAGTTTAGCACACATATGAAAGACTGTGGAATAGTTTCACAACTCACGCCTGCCGGAACACCACAACGTAATGGTGTGTCAGAACGTCGTAATCGTACTTTATTGGATATGGTTCGATCTATGATGTCTCTGATTGACTTGCCACTGTCATTTTGGGGTTATGCACTGGAAACCGCTGCATTCACTTTAAATAGGGCACCATCTAAATCCGTTGAAAAGACACCGTATGAATTATGGTTTGGAAACAAACCTAAGCTGTCATTTCTTAAAGTTGGGGATGCGATGTTTATGTGAAGAAACTTCAACCGGATAAACTCAAACCCAAAGCTGAAAAATGCGTCTTCATAGGATACCCTAAGGAAACGATTGGGTATACCTTCTATCACAGATCCGAGGGCAAGGTCTTTGTTGCCAAGAATGGATCCTTTCTTGAGAAGGAGTTTCTCGCGAAAGGTGTGAGTAGTCGGAAGGTAGAACTCGAAGAGGTTATTGAACCTTCTCTTCATGAAATGGCGAGTAGCGCAGCACCGGAAGTTGTTTCGGAGTTGACTTCACCTAATGAAGAGAGAGCTAATGATATTGATCATGAAACTCCGAAAGAGGACACTACCGAACCTCGCTGGTCAAGCAGGACACGCATACTTCCGAATCGCACGGGCAATCCTGTTATGAATTTCATGATTGATGAAATAGATGACCCTGCGACGTATGGAGAAGCGATGATGATCCCTGATTCCAACAAATGGCTAGAAGCCATGAAATCCGAGATGGAATCCATGTACGAAAACCAGGTTTGGACCTTGGTGGACTTACCTCACGATTGAAAGGCCGTTGAGAATAAATGGATTTTCAAAAGAAAAACTGATGCTGATGGTAATGTAACCATCTATAAGGCTCGACTTGTCGCAAAGGGGTTTCGACAAATTCAAGGAGTTGACTACGATGAGACATTCTCTCCCATAGCGATGCTTAAGTCGGTTAGGATTATGTTAGCAATTGCTGCATATTTCGATTATGAAATATGGCAGATGGATGTCAAAACTGCATTCCTCAATGGTAATATTGAAGAAGAGTTGTATATGATACAACCTAAGGGTTTTGTCGATCCTAAGGATGCTGATAAGGTGTGCAAAATTCAGCGATCCATCTATGGACTGAAGCAAGCATCCCAGAGTTGGAATCTCCGCTTTGATGAGGTGATCAAAGAGTTTGGATTTGTCCAAACTTATGGAGAGGCTTGTATTTACAGGAAAGTGAGTGGGAGCAATGTGGCATTTCTGATATTATATGTGGATGACATATTATTGATTGGAAATGATATAGATCTTAAGAGTGTTAAAAGTTATCTAAACAACAAATTTTCAATGAAGGACCTTGGTGAAGCTTCATATATATTAGGCATTAAAATCTATAGAGATAGATCAAGACGCCTAATTGGGCTATCGCAGAGTACATACCTTGATAAGATATTAAAGAAGTTCAATATGGACGGAAGTAAGAAGGGGTACTTACCTATGTTGCAAGGCAAGACATTGAGTAAGACTCAAAGTCCGGCTACGGCAGAAGAAAGAGAGATAATGGATAAGATCCCCTATGCCTCAGCCATAGGCTCTATAATGTATGCCATGCTATGTACAAGACCGGATGTGGCACATGCTATTAGTTTGACTAGTAGGCACCAATCTGATCCAAGTTCGGAACACTGGATAGCGGTAAAGAACATCCTCAAGTACTTGAGAAGAACTAAGGATATGTTTCTCATATACGAAGTTGAAGAAGAGCTAGTCGCTAAGTGTTATGTCGATGCTAGCTTTCACACTGATCCGGATGACTCTAAGTCTCAATCCGGATATGTATTTCTCTTGAACGGAGCAGCAGTTAGTTGGAGGAGCTCCAAACAACCTGTGGTGGCTGGATCAACGACGGAGGCAGAATATGTTACTGCTTCAGAAGCGGCGCAGGAAGCGGTTTGGATGAAGGAGTTCATAACGGAACTAGGTGTGGTTCCTAGTGCGTTGGACCCAATGGTGATCTATTGTGACAATAATGGAGCCATAGCCAACGCCAAGGAACCAAGGTCTCACAGGAATTCCAAGCATATTAAGCGCCGGTTTCACTCCATCCACGAGCATGTCAAGGATGGAGATATAAAGATTTGTAAAGTGCACACGGACCTGAATGTAGCAGATCCGTTGACTAAAGTACTCCCTAGGGCAAAACATGATCAACACCAGAACTCCATGGGTGTTAGATTTATCACTATATAAACTAGATTATTGTCTCTAGTGCAAGTGGGAGACTGAAGGAAATATGCCCTGAGAGGCAATAATAAAGTTGTTATTATGTATTCTTGTATATGATAGATGTTTATTTTGCATCCTATAATTGTATTGATAGGAAACATTAATACATGTGTGTTTAATAAACAAAAAGGGTTCCTAGTCATGCCTCTCTTATAGACTAGCTTGTTGATTAACAAGATGATCAAGGTTTCCTGATCATGGACATTGGATGTTGTTAATAACAAGGTCACAACATTTGTGAAATGATGTGATGAACATTCATCCGAAGTATAGCATTACGATCAAGTCATTATGTTTATATTGCTATAACATCATACAAAGTAGTCTTAGTCCTTAGACCATGAGATCATGTTAATTGCTAACACCAAAAGAGTATCTTGATAACATCAAACGTGACACCGTAACAGGGTGACCATAAATGTGGGTTCAGTGCTATGAAGGTGTTATGTTGAGCCTTATGGATCAAGAGTGGAATTTGTCAATCCCGATGACAGATAGATATACTCTGGGCCCTCTCGGTGATATCACATTAAGATAGCTTGCAAGCAAGTGATGTGATCACTAGAATGTTATATCACGGGAACGAGAAAAGAGTGCATGTCGGTAACGAGATCAAACTAGGTATTTGCATACCGATGATCAAATCTCAGACATGTATTATATCATGAGACAAAGGGATTAAATTGCTGACGTTAAAGGTTCTCACGATCACAGAAGTCATCGTTGAATATGCAGGAGTCGATGGATCTCTGTGTCCCGCTTCGATTATTGATCCGAGAGGAGTCTCAATCATGTCGCATTATTCACGAACCGTAGGGTGACACACTTAAGGGTTGCGGACACCATTTAGGAGCACATATGTTCTGCATAAAAGGTTTGCAAAGCGTAGGAAATGTTTCGATAGAAACAGGAATTGTTTCGATAGAAACCGGAATTGTTTCGGGTGAAATTGCAGAAAGTGGTTCTGCATGTGATATTGAATTGTTGCAAGGGATTTTATGTGAATGTTTGTTAATTAAAGTAATTAACAAAATTCTGAATAAAATAAATAAAAGAGTTTTATTAATTGAGAGTTGCATTTAATTTGGTGGAAATTAAATACATGTGAGTGGGATTTTGGGTGGAGGCCATGTTTATGTGAGTGGAGGTTCACCACATGAATGAAGGAGGGGAGGAGTCCCCCCTCATGCACCGGCTATGGGAGGAGGGTCTCCTCCTCCTATATAAAGCCCCCCTCTCCCCTCTCACAAACCACACCTCCTCGTGAAGGATCTCTCTCCCCCTCTAGATATTCCCCCATGGTCTCGAATTAGCGAGATACATGTTCCCGGTGGCCTTGCGTCTGGAAGGAGTTGCTGCTTCCGCTGATTCGCTGGAGCGAGGAGGTGGAGATTGTCCGGTGGCTTGAACGTGTGTGCGGACGGCTGTTGATCTCTGCAGGCGCTCGGACTTCCACACGATCTTGAGATCGGCAAGCGTACGACTACATCAACCACGAGTTCCTACTCGTTAACAAAACTCGTTTTCTTCGAGGGTAAGTTCTCCATGGATGTATGTCCACCCGTTGCTCTGTATCTAGTAGATAGATCTTGGCGTATAGTTCTCTCGTAGGAAATTTTTTGTTTTCTATGTTGTGGACCCAACAAACCCGGCTAACGACGTCGATCTCAAACCTGCAAAAATAAAAGGGGTGCCGACAAAGGGCAAGGGAAAAAGAGGAGCGTCAGTACTGAGGCCAGTACTCGGCGAGGCTAGAATTCTGCGGTCCTCGCCTACATAGGTATGGTGGACTAAATCGGCAGCGCAGCAGCAAACAACCTATAGAGACTCAGTACAACTATCGGCTATTAGAGAGGGATAAGAAAGACCTATCCGGAACCACCTGATACTAACACAAATCATACCCATCCTGGTATTCCCTCTCGAGACCAAACGAGGAAGTGAAACCGAGAAACTCACACAGTTGGCAGTTTTACTCATTACGTTATAGTTGCAGCACTTACTAATCAGATATAGAAAGCATGAGTCATCCTGAAGCATAAGTAGTGGGCAGTTTTAATTAACCATTCCGTGGTAGTTGGAACATTTACTAGTCAGATATAATTGTCCTGACGAATCCCAAAACCCAGCAATTGTTGGCACTTTTATCACATTTCATTGGAGTTGCAATACTTACTAGTCATATATAACAAAACAACCCAGATCCAGCAGTTGTTGGCATTTTTAATATCCATTCCGTTATAGTTGAATCTGATTACTAGTCATATATTAAGTCAAGTTTATAGCACTACTTTAGTTATGCTTGTCTATGATCGAGATATTGTGTTCCAAGTCGTCCATAACCGCGGACACGGCTTTCAGAAAGTTTTACCCTGCAGGGGTGCACAAATAGCAACACACACACGATCAACCTCGGAAAAACCAAATCAAAACCCAACGAGGCTTTCACGACAAAGCGATCACAGGATTCATAAAATATTTCAGGGGGCCACCCCACTAAGCTACCCGCAACGAAGTTGGCCGGCTCCAGAACGGACCCAGGGTTTGTGTGGACGGCTGTAAACGACTGGGAACCCGAAAGTGTGACTGGGCTTGTCGATACAGCGAAAACGTGTCACGATCCTAAATAGTACAGGTGCTCCACGCACAAACGTAAAAAAAGCAGTAAAGCATGGCATAAGTACATGATAGTAATAAAAGCCCAAACTAGTTTGTGGCCCCAAGAAATAGAAATGAATCAAGCTCTGGCTCAGGGGGATCCATAAGGCCTCCCGGATGTGGATAGTGCGAAAAATCAATGAACATGTATCAAGTAGTCGGGGTCCTACGGGACACAAGTGAGTGTGGAAGAACCAAATAACATCTATTACCCACCGATGCCTCTGCATTAGTTATATCTAGCAATTTAATAGTTGAGTTTAGAGTCATGATCATCTCCACCACAAACATCTGCCAGCATTCCAACAACTGTGGTACTCGACAACACGAGATCGCACCTAAGCAAGCAACTACGACTCGCAAGGCCAGCTATCTACCAAACACAGGTAATAGGAGGTGTCCAAGGAAATATAGAGGCTGCACGGGATATAACTGGTGCACGGAAACTAAAGCATCGCGACACGGATAGCAATAGATCAGCAGGAGGAAATAAAGACTATAAATGCAAAATAGGTAGAAGGGGAAGAGATGCTCGCCTGGGAAACACTGCCGAAGATACATTATCCGAAGAACTTGTCAAATCTCACAACATCTCATCGGCCTAATCCGCGAAGAAGCAAACACTAGAAGAAGCACCGGATGCACTATTTAATACTACGGCACAAGATCCGGCATGATTATGATATGATGCATGGCATGGCACAGATGCGGTGCAATTAGGCAATATTAAGCGAAACTGGGGTCCCGATAATTAATTAATAGGTTCCAGTTGTTTAGATACCCCCCATTTTAAATGTTGATTTATCAATGCGAAGCATGTCATCGGTTCGCTAGGCAAATTTAAATGGAGGCGATATGAGGCAAATATAGCCCGCATATAGTCTCCATATTTAATTTAGGTGAGTCGACTATTTGACCCAGCCCACCAGATGACATGTATGCAAGCATGATGATTTAATGATGCGACAGGTATATGTCATATTATAAAAATAGAGGCTTAGGGTCACACATCTGGGTTCGGAAGATCTTGGGTTCCGGGGGTTCGGGGTCCGACAGGGTTCGACGGGATCGTTCTCGGTCAATGGAAGGAGAGCTTGGCGTTCCGGGAAGAAGGACTTGGTTTGGCATCGGGGGCGCATCGGATTCGCCCTGGTCGGTGTCGATCTTGTCGTCATGAAGATCTTGTCGAGTCCGCGGTTTCGATTGTCGGCATCGGTCTCGGGTCTCGGCGCCGGGAGATCTTGGCGTTCCGATGGATCGGTCCTCCGGGTCGAAGAACTTGGCTCGCCAGGGTTCGGTTCGGTCTCGTCGGGATCGGTCTTCAAATCCGCGCCGTGAAGAAGACCTAGGCATTTCGGATCAGTCTTCAGGTCCGTGTTATCGAACTTGCCGTCCGTGAAGGAGAACTTGGGGGTTCAACTCAAATTGTTGGTGTTGGACTCGGGTCTCGGCATCTTCGGGTCTGATAAGGAGATGGCCATCGGGTTGTAGTGGAAGTAGCATACACCAGAAGTAGTCACTGTCTTGATATTTCCACAGTCGAAGTAGCACAAACAGACATCGCTAGAAGAAGTCACATCCAACCTCCTGTGAGCATTTTATCTAACACCTGATGATCAGGACAAACTTACAGATGAAGACGACGCAGTTTCGCATCGCCTGATGAGGTTCAAATAAGGACAAAAGAAAAGGAACTGGTGGAAGTCATGGAAGATGTGGTGTCCACGCGCGGCCAGCGAGCTGAGTCGGTAGGGTCAAAGCGCGACAGCGCCTTCGTGCGTCGAAGGGCGAGGGACCCGTGGTGGTTGCGACTTGCAGGGGCGAGGAGATGCGGCACCGCGATGCAGAGCTCGGCGGCGGCCGGAGGCAGAGGGTCATGGGACGGCGACCTGGAGGGAGGACTCGATGGCGCGTGGCCGCGACTTGCTGCCAGAGGCGGGGAGGAGGCTGCGAGGAGGGGAACGTCAAGGCCCCTCGCGGGGCTTGCTGGAGCCGCTGTAGAGGAGGTCGGGTCGCAGGAAAGGGCGCCCGCGAGGCGGCGGCACGGGCCGAGCCTGGCCGTGCTCCGGCGAGACGGGGCGCAGGCGGCCGGGCGAGGTGAGCTTGGTCGCGGAGGCTCCCTGCTGCAGAGAGCAAGCAGCAGCGGCGGGCTAAAGAAGAAGATAGGAGGGCGGCTGAGATCTGCGTCCGGGACGAGCGGAGAGGCAGGCGGGGCTTGTCGGGCTCGGAGAAGAAGGCCATAGCGGGCGGGGCTCAGGGCACCTAGATGGAGGCGGCCGAGGTGGACGAGGAGGGCGGCCGGCGGAGAGGCGGAACCGTGGCTGCAGACGGGATCCAGGGGAGGCGAGGTTGACGGTGGAGGCCGGCAGGAAGAGGAAGCGAGGCAGTGTCGCGGGCAGGAAGGGGTCGGGCGAGGCGGGGGGATCGCGAGGTGCGGGGTGGGGATTCCATCGGGGGAGAGAGAGATGGTGGTGGGGCCGGGCGCGGGGATCGGGGTTGTCGGCAGCGTGCGATGGGGTGGACCGGGTCAGGTGGGCGTTGGGATTGGGACCTAGGGGCGGTCGGTGCGGTGCGTTGTGCGCGTGGTAGGTGGGCTCGGCCAGGGGATCGTGCGGGGTGGGCCGCTGCTTGTCGCGTGAGGAGGCGAGCGGGAGCGTGTTGGCATTGTGTGCGTGTGTGTGTACCAGGGTCGGGTTGTGTGTGTGCACTGCGTGCGATGTGCGGTCAGGTGGAGACGTGGCGCGGGGCACTGGTTGGTGGGCGAGAGCGGCCAGCGGGCAGAGCGAGCAGGGCAGGGGCGTGCGTATGCGGGTGTGACGCGCGGGTAGGGTCTGAGGTGGTAGGTAGGTGGCGGCTAGGGTTAGCTGTTTAGGCTAGGGTTGGTCGGGTAGGTTTAGGGTTTTGTTGGAGGTGGCCGGCTGGGCTTTTGGGCCTGACTGGCTGCCTCCTGAAAAGATAATACAATTTTTTATTTATTGAATGCAAGACTTTTGTAATTAGTTTTTAGACAAATAAAAGACCCAGAAAAAGAACGAAGTCTTAATTTGAAATAAAGGCGGGGTATTTAGAAAACAAATATAGGCTTTTAGAAAATAGTTTTAGACAAACATATGCATGATGATGACGATGCTCAAATACAATGTGGTATGATGAAATGAGCATGCGGTCATGATGATGCAATGCACAAAAACACAGCGATTTTCTAATAGTGGTTTTAACGGGATGCCACAGGCAAGGTCATTTGTTCCCATCATACCCAACATGTTTTTCTTTGTCCATCACGACATCCCCACCGGAAGTTACATAGCAGTGAGTTGATGCTTTGATAAAGTCCAGCCGGTAGTTTGATCATAGACATAGAATAGGTAGGAATTGCATGTGCTACTCACTTGATCATAATTTCCTTAACTCCAACTGATAAGATGAGCTCCACCCATCCTTGCACCCTCTTAGAGACACGATTCTTATAAAGATTCTTAAATATGTCATTTACTGATATGCCCATATCAGAGGACATACCAAATTATTTATCATTAGGAGATTCCGCTAGAACATTCAACATTTGCTTCGTCACATTACGAAGTGACTCGACTTGTCAAAATTAATCCAGGCTTGGCAATCCCCTCGTCCTCGGTTTTTTGGTGGAAACCCTCGTCCTTAGTTTTTAGGGGTTTGGTCGCCTTTATTTAAACTTCGACCCCTCGTCCTCAGTTGAACCGCAACATAAAAGACGAAACCAAAGACCCCTAGCAAACCCGGCCCCATATGGCTCGAAGGGGTGTGAGGAACCGGATCGCTCCCGCAAGGCCCATAGGGTTCCACTTCAATCTTTCTCACGCAAGGCACATAGGGTTCCACTTCAATCTTTCTCCCGCAAGGCACATAGAGTTTCCCGTAGGTACCACTTTCTGTGTCAGTTCATGGACCGGCCCACTTAGACACTCACGTGGGCGGAACGGCAACGAGTGTTACCGAGCATTTCGTCACCACAGGCCACAAGCAGAACCGTGCGCTAGAGACTGGCCTTCTCCACCGGACACAACACGAGGAAGAGGCGCAGCGGGAAAGCTAGAAGGGTCCGAACCATGTTGATGCGATCCCTGCCCCATAAGGGGCCCGCCGTCGCTCGCGCCCTTGGTTCTTCGGTGTCCGGCGCGCCACTGCCGGGCCTTGCTCCCAGGTTCCGCACGTTCCAAGCCCTACATCCGGAGGCTGGATCTCGCTTGCTCTCATAGGTTCCAGGCGCGACAAAGGTAAGTACCCAAAAAGGGAGAAGCTCCTCTGTCCACCCTATGCCAAGGGTCCATATCTTTATAGAAGGGGAAAATTCATTTAGTACAAGAGTTGAGTACAAGGCTTCATACACTTACCCAAACACATCCGACACCTTCTCTAGCGGACTGCCTTGATTTACATTGTCTTAGATTGAACTTATATTGAACTTTTGTACATAAGTTTGGTGCTTAGTCAACATCAGACCTCGCTATATTTTCAGTTGTCCTTACCACAATAGACACAACATGTAAATTTTTCTCATGTTATTGACTGATGATAATATTATAAATCACAAGGACATATGTATCATATTCTATAAATCATAGATTATTAATACTTAGAAAATGATATGAATTTGATCGTTCTAGATCATAACGTCATAGAATCACGTGATATAATTGTGATTCCTACAACCATGTTTGATGAATTGTTGAGTTGCCTTTCGTTCAATCAAATATCCTTTAGATCAACAGTAGTAATTTATGCAAAGTAATAATCTTTAGTGCACTTGTATGTCACTAGATGAGTTGTAGTGTTTCATTATGCATCCGCTTCCATAGGGATCCTCATATACTAGTATATCTCTATAGTTATGCGCCTTCAAATATCTCTAAAGAAATTTATGTATCATATCTTTAACCATCTTGGATATTTCAGTATTCATCTGATACATACAAAAGGAAACCGTATACTAGATATCAACGCGGATTTGCTACTCACAGGTATAGCTGTGCATAGGCAGCTGGCCGTTGGATATAGAGATCAGATGTTTCCCCGCATGCGATGATAGAATTTTGAACATGATGCACACTAACGGACGACCACATCATCCAAACGTCGTTTGCAAACCATGCATGCATGTGAGACACCTCTGTTGCAAACGTTGCACGCTAATGTGGATGGCTTTCTTTATGGCATGCTAATGTGGATGGCTCACCTTTTTGCATGCTAATATGGATGGCTACCTTTCTTACATGCTAATGTAGATGGCTATCCTATTTGCATGCTAATGTGGATGGATAATCTCTTTGCATGCTAATATGGATGGCTGCCTTATAT
Source organism: Avena insularis (assembly GCA_023614405.1). Taxonomy (NCBI): domain Eukaryota; kingdom Viridiplantae; phylum Streptophyta; class Magnoliopsida; order Poales; family Poaceae; genus Avena; species Avena insularis. Next base: position 593,772,650 of record CM042686.1, on the reverse strand, counting down.
CAGCATGCAAAACGCATAGCCAAGTAGTATCTAAAAAAAGAAGACTTCACCAACAATGGTTTGTTGTGGATGGAAGGATAGTTCGCATACCAAAAAAATAAGGTGCAAAAGAATTCCTATGGTGGGGGAGAAGAAACAAATTAAAACCAATAGCCAAATAGCATGAAAAAAGAGCTTTCACCCACTAGTAGAAAAAGAGCTTTTCGTCCACCCCTTTAGTTCCGGTTATGGTTGGACCCGGGACTAATGCTCACATTAGTCCTGGTTCCAATGGAACAGCCTTTAGTCCCGGGTCAAACGGGACCTTTAGTCCCGGTTGGAGACACCAACCGGGACTAAAGGGGTTGCGGCAGGCTGCGGCCGGTGCCGACCCCTTTAGTCCCGGTTCGTATCACCAACCGGGACTAAAGGGGTGACCTTTTAGTCCCGGTTTGTATTATCAACCGGGACTAAAGAAAAACGGGCAAAAAAAATTCTAGTTTCAAAATCATGCTAAAATATTATAAAGAATTTCAAAAATAAAATATTTTGAACTGTAGTTATATTAAATGATTGAGTTGTTACGAAAATTAACAAATATAAATTTCGACATAATTTGAAAAAAAAATGTTATGGAAAATTTAAATGGCCATAACTTTTGCATACGATATATCAGAAAAATACGTAAAGCCTATCAAAACGTGCAGAAAAAATTTTCTCTTCGATTTCAACTGCCTTAGGCCGTTTTGTATTCTTTTAGATTCTTAAAATTTGAAAAAGAAAAAAAATTATTTAAAAAAATATTTTAAAAAAATAATTTTTTATGTCATATTTGAATTCCTCACATTTTTCTGATAATAATAGTTATATTATTTATCAAATTTCGATTTACAGTTTTGAAGATATTATTTATGTCATATTAAATGAATAAATGGCAAAAAATAAATAAAATATTAATTTTTAATTTTTATTGGAATAACATATTATTATTACTTATTTATTATTGTTTACTTAAATAGTTATTCGTAATTTCGAAAAATAAAGACGATTGACATATTGATATGAGCTAATAGGATTGATATACTAGTCTTAACAACAAGGTATAAGAGTCCTTCACGCGAGGTGAGAAAGATGGAATGGGGAAGTTAAATGTGCTGGGGGTGGAGTAGTGCTAGGATGGGTGATCGACCGGGAAGTTTGACCATATGTATAATTTGACCTAATATTAAGTATAGTTATTGTAAAAATGAGAGATTAACGAGTCAGATAATTCAAATGTTTAAAAAAAATCAGAAAAAATACAAAAAAAATAGAATTTTTTTAATAAAAAAACATTTAGTCCCGGTTCGTATTACAAACCGGGACTAAAGGTCCTGTGTGCTCGACGCTGCCCCGTCAGGGCCTTTAGACCGGGACTAAATAGGGAGGCTTTTAGTCCCGTCTCTCTAGTCCCGGCTCTAAAACCGGAACTAAAGCCCCTTATAGGCCAGGACTAAAGGCTCGTTCTCCACTACTGACCATATGTGAGAAAAAACCAAAGCCTAGCTAATGTTGTCCATGGAGTCTTTGATATATACTAGGGGGTGGGATGGCCTTTTTGGTGCATACCATGCTCCCGATATGACGTCATTATTCTTTGCATGCGTCTTTCCGTACATCATGTGTGCTCTCTAAATCATGTTCTATGATATTTAATGGACGGATTAGTATGCGCAGCTATACACGTGAGTAGCTAACTATTTTGCTATTAGATATTATGCCACACACTTTACTTCAAAGGCATCATATATATTAAACTAATTTAAATTAAGATTGACACGGGTCGCTTGTTGCATCGTTACTCTTCTTCTCATTTTCAACTTCCGCCTTCTATTTGTTAATTATCTTCCCTTCTACCTCCTTTTGCTTATGGAGTACACCTTAAAACAACATCTTGTGAAGCTTCTTCCCGAGATCCTTTTGATTATTTTTTAAATCTGGGAATGACTGAGGTCTTTCACAAAAAAAAATGTTGCTCTTAGTACATTATCAACATAGAACAAAATTTCAAAAAACATTGAGATGATCTGTCCTAACAACCAAACGCTAAAAAAAGTACTTAATGTGATTGAAGTATTAGTACATACGTCTCTAGTGTATTGGTTGAGAGGTATTTATTCATCTGTTGATCATGGGTTAGACTGAACGTTTATAAAATTTAGAAATTTAAAAACTGAATATTTTCAAACCTGAACTTTTTCAAAATCCGATAACTTTTCAAATCTTAAAAAAACAGCCATGCGAACAAAATCCGGACCAGATAAAAAAAAGCGGAAAAGAAACCGAACGGGACCATAGTGGAAAGCCAAGGACCGGTAGCAAACCCGGCCCCATATGGCTCGAAGGGATGTGAGCAGGTACCATGTTGACCCTGGAGAAATCTACAAGGTAGCAGCTAAAAATATCCTTAAGTACTTGAGAAGGACTAAGGATATGTTCCTAGTTATGAAGATGAGGGTGAACTCAGTGTAAAGAGTTACATGGATGTGAGTTATCTCACTAACTCGGATGATTCTCGTTCGCAATCCAGATATGTGTTTGTTATAAAAAGAGAGGCTGTGAGCTGGAAGAGTTCCAAGCAAAAGACCGCGTCTGCATCTACGGCCGAGGCTGAATATATTGCCGCCTCGGAGGCGGCAAAGTAAGCCATTTGGATGAGAAATTTCCTCATGGATCTTGGTGTGGTTCAGGATTCGTCTAATCCGTTAGACGTGTATTGTGAAAACAATGGTGCTATTGTACAAGCCAAGGAACCTAGACAACACCAAAAGAACAAACATATACTCATGCGGTACCACCTGATTTGCCAGTTCGTGGATCAAGGTGATATCAAGTTATGCAAGGTACACATGGATGCAAATATTGTGGATCTGTTGACAAAGCCACTACCATAGCCGAAGCATGAGGCACATCTGAAAGCTATGTGAATTAGATGCCTAGACATGTGATGTCGGATGATTGACTCTAGTACAAGTGGGAGACTGTTGGGAATATGCCCTAGAGGCAATCATCTGTGATGTTATTCCCAATATATTTATAAAGTTATTGTCCATGTATGAACTTCTAATATCATTGAATATGTGATTTGATTGTGGAACTATATATTCATGTTATTCATACTAGTTGTCCTTGGTCATTGAGGTTGTGCTGTACACACCACAACTTAGAGTAATGTGAAAGTCGGCCGATGACTCGGTTCCACTTGTCATGGGCATGGAGATGCTATTCTGACTTACACAGATTCGGCTAAAGAGTTTAGCGAGTCGGATTGACCCATATTGAGATGCAACGAACAAGTCGTCATTTGTATGACTAAATCAATGTAATCCTTAGACCCGAGGTTATTGCATAATCCGAATTGAGGATCACCGACTTAGGTTCTATCAAACGATGTTCCATCATTGGGCAGTTATAAAGGCAGAGTTCGGGTCGACTGAGAATCAAGCTGCGTGATGTAGATGACCGAGATGGGATTTCCCCCTCCAACTGAAGGAAATATGCCCTGAGAGGCAATAATAAAGTTGTTATTATATATTCCTTATACATGATAGATGTTTATTTTACATGCTAGAAATGTATTGATTCGGAAACATCAATACATGTGTGTTTAATAAACAAAAAAGGGTTCCTAGTCATGCCTCTCTTATAGACTAGCTTATTGATTAACAGGATGATCAAGGTTTCCTAATCATGGACATTGGATGTTGTTAATAACAAGGTCACACCATTGGTGGAATGATGTGATGAACATTCATCCGAAGTATAGCATTACGATCAAGTCATTATGTTTATATTGCTATAACATCATATGAAGTAATCTTTATCCTTAGACCATGAGATCATGTTAATTGCTCACACCGGAAGAATATCTTGATAACATCAAACGTCACGCCGTAACAGGGTGACTATAAAGATGGGTTCAGTACTACGAAGGTGTTATGTTGAGGCTCATGGATCAACAGTGGAATTTGTCAATCCAGATGACGGATAGATATACTCTGGGCCCTCTCGGTGATATCACATTAGGATAGCTTACAAGCAAGTGATGTGATCACTAGAATGTTATATCACGGGAACGAGAAAAGAGTGCATGTCGGTAATGAGATCAAACTAGGTATGGAGATACCAATGATCGAATCTCGGACATGTAATATATCGAGAGACAAAGGAATTTAGTTACAAGCATTAAAGGTACTCATGATCACAGAAGTCATCGTTAAATGTGTAGGAGTCAGTACGGATCTCCAGGTCCCGCTGCTGATTATTGATCGGAGAGGGGTCTCGATCATGTCTGCATTATTCGCGAACCGTAGGGTGGCACACTTAAGAGTTACCGGACACCATTTTGGAGCACATATGTTTCAGACGAAAGAATTGCAAAGCACAGGAATTGTTTCAATAGAAACCGGAAATTGTTTCAGGTGAAATTGCAGAAGGTGGTTCTGCATGTGATATTGAAATATTGCAAGGGGCTATATGTGAATGTTTGTTAATTAAAGTAATTAACAAAATTCTGAATAAATTTAATAAAAAGAGTTTTATTAAATGAGAGAGCACTAAATTTAGAGAAATTTAATGCATTTAAAGTGGAGACTTTAAAAGGGAATGTGAAGAGGCATTTTAATATGGAGGGGTTACCACCACATGAATGGGGGAGGTGAGGGGTCACCCCCCATGCGCCGGCCATGGAGATAGGGGGCACCCCCCTCCTCCTATAAAAGGCCACCCATTCCCTCCTTCATCCTCACACTTCCTTGTGAAGGATCTCTCCCTCTAGAATTATTCCCCATGGTCTCGGATTAGCGAGATACATGTTCCGTGGCATTTCATCCGAGGGAGTTGCGCTCACTTTGGATCGCTGGAGCGAGGAGGTGGAGGTTGTCCGTGGCTTGAACGTGTGCGAAAAGTGCGGATGCGCTGCTGAGTTGGCGCCGGACTTCCTCACGATCTTGAGATCGGCAAGTGTACGACTACATCAACCACGAGTTCCTACTCGTTAACAAAGCTCATTGTCTACGAGGGTAAGTTCTCGTTGGATGTATGTCCACCCGTTGCTTTGTACCTAGTAGATAGATCTTGGCGTGTAGTTCACACCGTAGGAAATTTTTTGTTTTCTATGCTGCGGACCCAACAGTGGTATCAGAGCCTGATCTATGCGTAGGTGCTTAGCACGGGTAGTACACATATGGTTGATATGTGGGCGATGATGATCATGTTATTGCACCTTCTATGTATTTTGGATATTGGTGGCATAGTGGGATGAAGCGGCCCGGACCAACCTTACATGTCATCGTACATGAGACCGGTTCCACGACTGACATGCAACTTGTTTTGCATAAGTGGCTGGCGGGTGTCTGTCTCTCCTACTATAGTCAATATCTGATTTACAACGAGTTGCTAATAACTTAGTTATCCTCGTTGTGTTTCATGTTCGTAGGTGAGAACAGTTCTCTCTCCGAAAGCCCTAAGCCACGTAAAACTTGCAATTGATAAATTAGAGGCGTCTAGTTTAGATCGTTGCTGGGCTAGTGTGTTGATATGGTATTGTTGTAAGTAGATGTATGGTGGATACTCTTACAACACACTCAACGTGTAAGTTCCATAGACTTTGGCCTTACACACAAAGGAATGATAGAGATCATACCATGATGCAAGTGATAGAGATCAAATGCATGGACCATATCATCTCACTTTACACATTAGATGTTAGCATCTTATACTGCTAGTTTGGCGCGTTTGTTAGCATTATAAGATGATCCCTCATTTAGATATCAAGATAAAAATGTGTTCTTCCTTGAGTATGCACCATTCTATGGATCGTGTTTCGAGACATCACGTGATGATCGGGTGTACTCGAATCTACGCTTTCATAGAAACGGGTGTAAGACAGTTTTACACACGCGAATACTAAGGTTCTTACTTGGCGAGCCTAGCATGTACAGACATGGCCTCGGAACACGGACCGAAAGGTTAAGCATGAGTCATATGGTTGATATGATGCCCATATAGATGCTCGCCTTTGAAGCTATATCAACTCACGTGATGATCGGACTTGATAAAGTGGATTTGGTTCATGTAATCACCAAAAGGACACGAGGGATGTCGTTTTTGAGTGGGAGTTCATTAGTAATTTGGATTAGCTGAACTCAATCTATCATAAACTTAGTCTAAATAAACTTTACAAATTCTGTTGTAGATGGCACCACCTGCTTTTAATTTCAATGTGTTCATGGAGAAAGAGAAACTTGCTGCGAATGGTAGCAACTTCACCAACTGGGCTATGAATTTGAGGATTCTCCTCACTGCTGCACAAAAGCAATATGTGCTAGATGCGCCGCTAGGCCCCCCACCAGCTCCTGATGCCCTTGACGAAGAAAAGAATGTCTATGTGACTCGTCAGGAGGACCACAACTTAGTTCATTGCGGCATACTGTATGGGCTAGAGCCAGAACTTCGAAAGCGTTTCGAAAATGGCAATGCTTTTGATACCATGGGATAATTGAAAATGATTTTCGATACCCATGCTGCCGTAGAGAGTTATAATGCTACAGAAAAGTTCTTTAGCTGCATGATGGAGGAAAACAACTCCGTTAGTGAGCACGTACTCAAAATGTCTGCACGATAAGCTTGTGTCCTTGGGAATAACGATTCTTGACTTAGGCATACATCGTGTTCTCCAATCTCGCCACCTAGCTACAAGAGCTTCGTGATGAACTATAATATATAGGGCATGAAGAAGTCTCTTCGAGCTTCACAATGCTTAAGACAGAAGTGGAGATTAGGAAAGAACATCAAGTGTTGATGATCAATAGGACCACCGGTTTCAAGAAGGATAAGAAAGGCAAGCACAAGGAAAGAAGGGTGGCAAGTCTGTTGCCACGCTGAAAAGAAACCCTTTGGACCTAAGTCCGACAATCGAAAAGTGCTACTATTGCAAGGGGACTGGCCATTGGAAGCGCAACTGCCCCAAGTATTTGGCGGACAAGAAGTCCAGCAAGGCAAACAAAGGTATATGTGATATACATGTTATTGATGTGTACTTGACTAGTACTCGCAGAGCACTGGTATTTGATACCGGATCGGTTGCTAATATATGTAACTCGGTTCAGGGGCTACGGAACAAGCGACAACTAGCAAGGGATGAGGTCAGGATGCGGGTCGGCAATGGATCAAGAGTTGATGTGATCGCCGTCGGGACGCTACCTCTCCATTTTCCATCGGGATTAGTTATAAACCTAAATAATTGTTATTTGGTGCGTGCACTGAGCATGAACATTGTATCTGGATCGTGTTTGATGCAAAGTGGTCATTCCTTTAAATCTGAAAACAATGGTTGTTCGATTTATAAGAATGATATCTTTTATGGTCATGCACCTATGTTGAATGGTTTATTTCTATTGGATCTCGATAGTAATATTATGCACATTCATAATGTTAATGCTAAAAATATTAAATTTGATGATGATATGTCTACATATATGTGGCACTGCCGTCTAGGTCATATTGGCGTTAAACGCATGAAGAAACTCCATTCTGATGGACTTTTGGAATCACTTGATTTTGAATCATTTGATACATGTGAGCCATGCCTTGTGGGCAAGATGATTAGAACGCCGTTTTCCGGTTCAATGGAGCGGGCGACAAATCTATTGGAAATCATACATACTGATGTGTGTGGACCAATGAGTGTGTCGGCGCGAGGTGGATATCGTTATTTTGTTACTTTCACGGATGATTTGAGTAGATACGGGTATATCTATTTGATGAAACACAAGTCTGAAACTTTTGAAAAGTTCAAGGAATTTCAGAATGAAGTGGAAAATTATCGTAATAGAAAGATCAAATTTCTACGGTCTGACCGTGGAGGAGAGTATCTAAGTTACGAGTTTAGCACACACATGAAAGAGTGTGGAATAGTTTCACAACTCACGCCTGCCGGAACACCACAACGTAATGGTGTGTCGGAACGTCGTAATCGTACCTTATTGGATATGGTTCGATCTATGATGTCTCTGACTGACTCACCTCTGTCATTTTGGGGTTATGCACTGGAAACAACTGCATTCACTTTAAATCGGGCACCATCTAAATCCGTTGAAACGACACCGTATGAATTATGGTTTGAAAACAAACCTAAGCTGTCATTTCTTAAGGTTTGGGGATGCGATCTTTATGTGAAGAAACTTCAACCGGATAAACTCGAACCCAAAGCGGAAAAATGCATCTTCATAGGATACCCTAAGGAAACAATTGGGTATACCTTCTATCACAGATCCGAGGGCAAGGTTTTTGTTGCCAAGAATGGATCCTTTCTTGAGAAGGAGTTTCTCGCGAAAGGTGTGAGTAGTCGGAAGGTAGAACTCGAAGAGGTTATTGAACCTTCTCCACATGGAATGGCGAGTGGCACAGCACCGAAAGTTGTTTCGGAGTTGACTTCACCTGATGAAGAGAGAGCTAATGATAACGATCATGAAACTCCGAAAGAGGGCACTACCGAACCTCGCAGGTCAAGGTGACACGCAACTCCTGAATCAGACGGCAATCCTGTTGTGAATTTCATGGTTGATGAAATGGATGACCTCGACGTATGAAGAAGCGATGATGAGCCCTGATTCCAACAAATGGCTAGAAGCCATGAACCGAGATGGAATCCATGTACGAGAACCAAGTTTGGAACTTGGTGGATTTACCTCACACCAAAGGCCGTTGAGAATAAATGGATTTTCAAAAGGAAAACTGATGCTGATGGTAATGTGACCATCTATAAGGCTCGACTTGTCAAAGGGGTTTCGACAAATTCAAGGAGTTGACTATGAGACATTCTCTCCCGTAGCGATGCTTAAATCGGTTAGGATTATGTTAGCAATTGCTGCATATTTCGATTATGAAATATGGCAGATGGATGTCAAAACTACGTTCCTCAATGGTAAGATTGAAGAAGAGTTGTATATGATACAACCTAAGGGTTTTGTCGATCCTAAGGATGCTAATAAGGTGTGCAAACTTCAGCTATCCATCTATGGACTGAAGCAAGCATCACGGAGTTGGAATATCCGCTTTGATGAGGTGATCAAAGAGTTTGGATTTGTCCAAACTTATGGAGAGGCTTGTATTTACAAGAAAGTGAGTGGGAGCAATGTGGCATTTCTGATATTATATGTGGATGACATATTATTGATTGGAAATGATATAGATCTTTTAAACATTGTTAAAAGTTATCTAAACAGCAAATTTTCGATGAAAGACCTTGGTGAAGCGTCATATATATTAGGCATTAAAATCTATAGAGATAGATCAAGGCGCCTAATTGGGCTATCGCAGAGTACATACCTTAATAAGATATTAAAGAAGTTTAATATGGACAAAAGTAAGAAGGGGTTCTTACCTATGTTGCAAGGCAAGACATTGAGTAAGACGCAAAGTCCGGCTACGGCGGAAGAAAGAGAGATGATGGATAAGATCTCCTATGCCTCGGCCATAGGCTCTATTATGTATGCCATGCTATGTACAAGACCGGATGTGGCACATGCTATTAGTTTGACTAGTAGGTGCCAATCTGATCCAGGTTCGGAACACTGGATAGTGGTAAAGAACATCCTCAAGTACTTGAGAAAACTAAGGATATGTTTCTTATATACGGAGGTGAAGAAGAGCTAGTCGCTAAGTGTTATGTTGATGCTAGCTTTGACACCGATCCGGATGACTCTAAGTCTCAATCTGGATATGTATTTCTCTTGAACGGAGCAGCAGTTAGTTGGAGGAGTTCCAAACAACCTGTGGTGGCTGGGTCAACAACGGAGGCGGAATATATTGCTGCTTCAGAAGCGGCGCAGGAGGCAGTTTGGATGAAAGAGTTCATTACGGAACTGGGTGTGGTTCCCAGTGTGTTGGACCCAATGGTGATCTATTATGACAACAATGGAGCCATAGCCAACACAAAGGAACCAAGGTCTCACAAGAATTCCAAGCATATTAAGCGCCGGTTTCACTCCATCCGCGAGCATGTCAAGGATGGAGATATAAAGATTTGTAAAGTACACACAGACCTAAATGTAGCAGATGCGTTGACTAAAGTTCTCCCTAGGGCAAAATATGATCAACACCAGAACTCCATGGGTGTTAGATTTATCACTATGTGAACTAGATTATTGTCTCTAGTGCAAGTGGGAGACTAAAGGAAATATGCCCTGAGAGGCAATAATAAAGTTGTTATTATATTTTACTTATACATGATAGATGTTTATTTTACATGCTAGAAATGTATTGATTCGGAAACATCAATACATGTGTGTTTAATAAACAAAAAAGGGTTCCTAGTCATGCCTCTCTTATAGACTAGCTTGTTGATTAACAGGATGATCAAGGTTTCCTAATCATGGACATTGGATGTTGTTAATAACAAGGTCACACCAGGTGGAATGATGTGATGAACATTCATCCGAAGTATAGCATTACAATCAAGTCATTATGTTTATATTGCTATAACATCATATGAAGTAATCTTTATCCTTAGACCATGAGATCACGTTAATTGCTAACATCGGAAGAATATCTTGATAACATCAAACGTCACGCCGTAACAGGGTGACTATAAAGATGGGTTCAGTACTACGAAGGTGTTATGTTGAGGCTCATGGATCAAGAGTGGAATTTGTCAATCCAGATGACGGATAGATATACTCTGGGCCCTCTCGGTGATATCACATTAGGATAGCTTGCAAGCAAGTGATGTGATCACTAGAATGTTATATCACGGGAACGAGAAAAAAGTGCATGTCGGTAACAAGATCAAACTAGGTATGGAGATACCGATGATCGAATCTCGGACATGTAATATATCGAGATACAAAGGGATTTAGTTACAAGCGTTAAACGTTCTCACGATCACAGAAGTCATCGTTGAATGTGTAGGAGTCAGTACGGATCTCAAGGTCCCGCTACTGATTATTGATCGGAGAGGGGTCTCGATCATGTCTGCATTATTCGCGAACCGTAGGGTGGCACACTTAAGAGTTACCGGACACCGTTTTGGAGCACATATGTTTCAGATGAAAGAATTGCAAAGCACAGGAATTGTTTCAATAGAAACCGGAAATTGTTTCGGGTGAAATTGCAGAAGGTGGTTCTGCATGTGATATTGAAATATTGCAAGGGGCTATATGTGAATGTTTGTTAATTAAAATAATTAACAAAATTCTGAATAAATTTAATAAAAAGAGTTTTATTAAATGAGAGAGCATTAAATTTGGAGAAATTTAATGCATTTAAAATGGAGACTTTAAAAGGGAATGTGAAGAGGCATTTTAATGTGGAGGGGTTACCACCACATGAATGGGGGAGGTGAGGGGTCAACCCCCATGCGCCGGCCATGGAGAGAGGGGGCACCCCCCTCCTCCTATAAAAGGCCACCCATTCCCTCCTTCACCCTCACACCTCCTTGTGAAGGATCTCTCTCCCTCTCTAGAATTATTCCCCCATGGTCTCGAATTAGCGAGATACATGTTCCAGGTGGCATTTCGTCTGGAAGGAGTTGCCGCTTCCGCTGGATCGCTGGAGCGAAGAGGTGGAGGTTGTCCGGTGGCTTGAACGTGTGTGCGAGTGCGGATGCGCTGCTGAGTTGCGGCGCTCGGACTTCCTCACGATCTTGAGATCGACAAGTGTACGACTATATCAACCATGAGTTCCTACTCGTTAACAAAGCTCGTTGTCTACGAGAGTAAGTTCTCGTTGGATGTATGTCCACCCGTTGCTTTGTACCTAGTAGATAGATCTTGGCGTGTAGTTCACATCGTAGGAAATTTTTTGTTTTCTATGTTGCGGACGCAACACCAACTAGAGAGATATTCTCTGGGCCCTCTCGGAAGATATGATTCGAAAGCATGGCCATGCACGACCCGAGGGGTCGACTAAAAGTTAGTTGGATAAATTACTTATCTCGGATCGAGAAGAGAGTTGAGCTATTTGAAGGATGACGATTATTCGCCTATAGCTTGACAAGATGTATTGTGAGGCAAAAGGGACTCAGACGAAAGTCATATTGAAAGGTATGTCGTCATGACTCTTTGGTACTTGGGAGTCGGCATGTTCTGCTAGGATCCGCTATCGACTGATCGATTATGAGTGAGACTCGAATCGTGTCCGAGTTACCATGAGCCTGTCGGGTCACACACTTAAGAATGGTAGCAAGTTTGGGTTAGACCTAAACCGGAAATGTATTTGGGTTGGACCCGAATAAGATACGGAGTGAGTTAGTGAGTTGGAATCACAATGACTAATATGGGATTTAGTGAATGGGCCACAAGTGAGTGGAGCCCACTTTCACCCCATATATATACCGCGGCACACTAACCTAGAGAGGTGTGTGATTAGGTCATTCCAAGCATTGGAAAACCCTAGCCCCAGTCCAGTCCTGCCGTCGCCATACCGGACCTAGCAGTCCACCGTCGACGCTCCTCCTCGTACGTGTGGACACTGGCGGAGGTGCAGTACGATCAACACTTGATGATCGTGGATCGGAACGGATCGTGAGAACTGCACTGCATCAAGCGACGTGCTTCATCGATTCCGCAACTATGCATCTAGTGGTAATTCTTGTGGCCTACTACCTCAGCTAGATCTTGGGTTCACCGCGTAGGGAAAAAGTTTTTGTTTATCTCTACGTGGCCCAGCAGATCTTAGACTGGGCATCAAACCATGAAAGTTTGAACAAAGACATACTTCTGGCTGAGCAACAAGACTTAAGATCTTTTATGGGAAAAATGACGCACCTTTGCAAATTGTATAAAAATGTGACATATTACTCACTGTTCTGGGAAGGATCTACAAACGTAGCTAGAAAAGAACTTCGTAAAGTTCTACTCCCTCCGTCTCAAAATAAGTGACTTGCATTTGTCTAGATTCAGATGTATCTTACACTAAAACAAGACTAGATACATCCGAATCTAGACAAACCCATGTCACTTATTTTGGGACGGAGGGAGTAGTAAACTTATGAAGGCTGACGGACATAGCTTTTCAGAATAAAAGCAATCTTTGAATAAATATTTACCAAAACCTGCATAACCTACAACCTTTGGTCTGTGATTGTAAATAGAGCATCAAATAGTCCTTTTTAGTGAACTTGCTGAGTATGCTTGTACTCAACCGTACTTTCTTAATTAACCCTTGCTAGATCTCGGTAAAATCAATGGCATTCTTAGGAAATAATCTACTTTAAAGAGTTGAAGATATCCCGTGAAGATCAACGGAGTCGACGACTATACCAGAAGCTATGAAAGTCAAGATGAAGTGTACGATCTAAATAAATTTCTAGAAGCTAGAACCTACTTCTGTAGAGCATTGCTATAGCAGCAATGGCAAGCCATAGATATATATACATATATATTATGACACGGATTTGCTGCCCGAGGTGGTAGCTATGCATAGTCTATAGATCGTCAGATAGCGTGGAATCTGCTCCCTAGATGGACGGGCGCTGATCACGGCTGGCTTCAGCTTGTGACGGAGTCTCCTCACCTGTCAGTCAGGACACACTGCTCTTACACGGCAAAAGGGACTCCGTTCACGTGGCTAACCTTACTTTGGCACACTTTTATAGTGTTTCCTGAGAGAGGGATGTCTCACATGCACCGTCCCTGCATGGGAACATGCAAAGTGACTCTGCGAGAGGGATGTCTCACACGCGCACGTGGCTCGTCCGTGGACTTAGCCCGACTGGAAAAGAAGCAGCAGTTGGTAGTAAGACTGAGTGATGTTGTGTGATCGGTTCTCATATGCTTGGTTAGTGTTTTTTTTATTTGTTATTAGAACGGAACGCGTGTGCTGTGTTCTGTCCGCTTGTAAGTGCGTCAGATGTATCTCGATCGGTGATGAAACGAAAAAAGTCTCTGTCTGGCTTCCAATTATTGTTTGTTTTAGTACTTCCTCCGTACTAGAATAAGTGACTTGAATTTGTAAATTCGTATGCACCTGACATATTTTAGTGACAACTTGAAGTCACTTATTTTGGAATGAAGGGAGTATTAAAAGGTCCAAAAAGGAATCCATTGCTGCTTGTTTAGTATTAAAAAGTTGCCCTCGGATTGGTGTCCTGTTTTTCGTGGAGTCCTACAGCTTGTTTGAGCGATCTTGTGTGAAGGATATGACGATTTTCCTGTTTGGGTGGGATATGGCGAGCGAGTTTGAAAATGGGCCGGCCGGGGCCATAGAGAAGCAACAAAATTCCGGATAAACTGCATGTTGCTGATGGCTATGGTCGTACACGCGTGGCCTGCAATCGTCTGCTAAAAAATAAACCCTAAACCCAAATTTGAAACTCTAAGAAAATAAACTCTAAGTAAAAAGAAGGAAAGAAAACAGAAAAGAAAGCAGACAAAAAACAAAAAAAAAGGAAAAAGGAAAAACGATGCTAATGGGCGTGCGTGTCCCCCCTGGGCGATCCGTATTAACGCTCGCGTTGAGCGATAAAGAATCACCGTGGAGTCGCTGGTGTGTCCGTAATGAGTTGGGCCAGCGTTTCTAGTCGGTGGTGGAGACGGACTGGACAATCTGAAATAGGCCGAAACTGGGCTGCTCACCTCCTTGTGTTATATAATGCTCGCCCTGTGGTAATCGACATCGAGCAAGCGAACAAGATAAGACCAGCGAAACCCTAGATCCAGAGCTTAGACGACAGCTGGCTATATCTAATGCTTCCTTTGATGAAACAACGAGGTATAACTTTTGTTTACTGCAAACCACATTCATTTCAAAGTGGTACTATAACCAATTGATCATATTCTTATCTAATTTTAAAGTAGAAAATGATATCTACTATATGGCTTAATCTAATAAAGTTGCCCTTTCATAGGATTTATAAGGAACTCCACCAGAGCTTGACGAAGAAGTTTGACGTAGCAGAGAAAGCATGTGATGTTTTCGGGACTGCCTGTCTGGTGATGACTGCTCTTATGATGGTTAAATTTATTATGTAGTTTAACCTAATGAATAATGACCCATTGATGATGGGTCAAGACGATCCATTTTCTTAGTATGTCTATGTGCATTTTATCTAGTTTTATATTCTATATGTTACTTTTAGTTTTCTGCAATGTAATGGAGCTGACTCAAGTTTAGCGTATGTAATGCTTTTCATCATATATGTATGACGGAGATTTCTTTGGAAACCAAATAGCAGAACATGCCACAGGAAGTGAAGTTTTTCCTAGTGTTATTACTTTTAAAATACACTAATCATCACTGCAAATCCTATTTATTCCGGACAGCTGTAGAAACCTTTACTTAATTACTTGAAACAACACAGGTAGGATCTACGGATGGTGATTGCGTTGCCACAGAAACGCTGTGATTGCGCTGCAATATCTGTAAATGCCACTTAGTCACGGAGTACACCTCCCAGGTCGGTGGCAAAAAACACCTTGTTTACGAATGTTTTTGGTGTTTCCCATCGACTCAAAAATCTACTTTCTGCCAAGTTCTCAGTTGCAACTTGCAAAGAAGACCGACAATAAACTGAAAGAAAATTGAAGGAAAACTATAGAAAATACCAAAGCAGAGAGTAAAAAAACAAGAAAAGCCAACAATCAAAGAAGTTCCAATCTTCGGAGCCTTGATTGTTGGGCTCTTACCAAATGAACAAGTCCCCAAAGAAATCCCGCTCATCCAACGGCTGCCACCTCAATCCCGCTCACTTGCCGTTTTTCTCTCCCAACAAATATCAGAAATACGGTAATACGAGTCCGGTAGATACTCGCCGCAGTAGGATGCAAAATTCGTCGGCAATCTTTAGTTCTCTCATTCGTCATTCCCCTTGCCGCTGCACAGAGCTAGGATGCAGGAGGGTGGAGTGAATAGCAAAGAGAGTCGCCGGTACGGTGTGTCCTCCTATCGTAGCCCCGTTCCTCAAATCGCCGGCATGTCTTCCCATGCTCTTTCCCTCAAATCGCCGGTGACGGTTTGCTATAGTCACTTCGTCTAGCTTCACATCCATGGGAGACAAGACACTAGGTAGCTGCTAAACAAATCTCGCGTTGTCCATCGTGAACTTGGATTTATCGCTTGTTGCCTACAAGCGTGAACAATGTTAGCGGATTGGTCTCTGCTCCCGCCTGGTTGAGCCATGGAAAACGAACATGAGCTTCTCCACCATGGGAGCGCCAAAGAAGGTTAGCCCTGTGGGACTCTGTGGTCAACGACGTGGACCTGTGGAAGGCATATACCTAGATCAAGGATAATTAACGATCTGTTTTTCTTTTTCTGTTTTTTTTGTCATTTGCTTTTCTTTTTTCTTTTTTTGTTTATTTTTTCTTCCCTCTTTTTTTTTCTCATTTTACCCGGTGAATAATTCAAAATCTCATGATTTTCTCTATGCACTCATGAATAGTTTATTAATTTGAACCTTTTTTTTTGAAAGTGAATATTTTTAGATGCTGTCAATCTGAACCAGTTTTAAAATTCATGAACCAATTTTGAAAATCATGAATTTTTCAAAAATCATGAACCAAATTCGTGATTTTTTATTCAACCTCCTGAATAGTTTTTGAACATGATGAACAATTATATTTTTATAACTGCCGCGAATCTGATTTTTTTTGAAGGAAAATAGAAAAGCACGTGCAGACCAATTGTTAAGCCAAGGAGCAACACACGCCCGACTGCAAGAAAAGAAAAAAGACCGGTTGGCTCCACCTCCACACGCGCGTATGGACGGGACCTCTTATACACCCCTCTTAGGGCATGTATAATGCTGACGTTTAGACGGGCTCGCTTAAGAGATTAAAAATAATTCGAACATGAGAACAAAAGTAGCATATTGTGCGAACTCAGTTGAGAGTGATCCTTTTACTCCATCTAGGGGGCTGCGACAGGGTGACCCCTCTCTCCATACCTTTTCTTACTTTGTGCAGAAGGGTTGACGGGGCTCTTAGCTCAAGCAGAGCTGTAGGAGGAGTTAACAGGTGTCAAAGTATGCCAGAATGCACCAGCGATTTTCAATTTGTTGGACATGAAACACATCGCAGAACTGGCTAAACTTTTCCGGAGCAAGGCGCTGATGAGCTGGCCATTTTGGAAGCTGCCTTGAACAAAATTATCATCACAGCTCAAACATATGACTCGAAGGTAGCAATAGAAGTGTACTTCTGTTCTTACCCTTACTCACAATATCCTGTTTGCATGGACACTAATGTACCATTCTTCTATTTGGTGTATTGTTGGTAAAGTAGGAAACAGAGCCGCTACATACTGTTTTTTCCGTTCTTAAACCATAGCATAAAGAAGCTCTCTTCTGGATTTATGAATACGAGAAGGGATGCATTGATGATGAAGCAAAGAGAACTCTTTATCCCTGTTTAAGTGCCTACAGTACCGATGACAAGTATGTTCTTTTCTGTATTATTTGTATAATTTAATTATTTTTTGATAATGTTCAGAGCTAATAACTGATATTTTGACATGTCTTCCATGAGGGCTCCTGCAGTGTACATTAATAAAATCGGCGCAGCATTTACTAGATACATACTCTGGAGATGGCTGGAATGGGCACAGGTGTCCAAGTATAACTAAAATGATACGAGTTACAGAACATACCAATCATCTCTTGCTGTAGTTTAAACTTATATTTCCCGTGTGTATCTCTATTCAAGAACTGTGTTGGATTGATGTTGTCCCCTATGGTTACATACACAGAGATGCTCATGAATACCCTGGACTATGCAATTTGTCCAGCGGGTGTGTGGTCAAGAGTTCTACTTCTTACTCTTCCTTCTGGAGCTATTAAATATTTGTGTTTTTGTTGTGGTTTCAAATGCTTTTACAAGAGGTGTTACTTCTCTCACTTTGTATACCAAAACATAATATAAATGCTGTTTACCCTATATGGATGGAAGTATATCAAAAGGCTTGAATCAATAGAAAACTCAAACTGTCTTGTGAACCATCTAAATTGCCTGAAAGGCAACTTCTTTGCCGTGTTTACCTTTGGTCATAGAAATTCTTCTCTAGGACGCTTCTCTGCTTTTTGAACGTTCTATTCAAACCTTTACACAATTCTTGCTCATAGAAAATATAGATCCATGTGAATCTAGACCATAGACTAATTTTCGCAAATTTTTATTGATCCTAAGGTACTCCTTTCATGCTGAAATAAGTGGTTTGAATTTTTCTAGATTAGTATGTATATCGAATCTAGACAACCCCTAGTCACTTATTTTAGGATGGAGGGAGTAATTTGTAGTAGGAATACTAAGTTGTATAACTAGAGGGCTATTGGTTTTTCTTGAATATACTGCTGAAAATTTCTTTCAACTCATAGCGTCATTTATATTGTTGAGTTTTGAAGGTTTGTTTGAGTTGATGCGCTATTATGGTGTTGGGGTTGACCCCTTAGGGTAGCCCGATCTTTCACGAATTTCTGTGGAAATCAAGGTGAAGGCGAGTGGGGTGAGGGAGAGGATGAAATCCATGGCTACCGGTCCGACATAATCCCTAGGATTGGTGGGCGGGCAAGATCACTCTTTCTCTAACCGACACGATGAGCGGGAGGCTTGGTGAGATCCTGACAACTTGGAGAAGGGCACCAACTCCAAGGCTTTGTACAACGACTGATGCATGATGCAAAGTACAACGAGGTTGGGAGATAATTGGTGCTCCTTATCAAGGAGCATGAGACTAGAATTAGATAGATCCTCAAAGGGGTTTCTTCTAATTCAATTATCCGAGTCTAGGGTTACAACAAGGATGAGGTGGTCTATATATAGGCTAGCAACTAAACAGGGGTAGTTTGGGCATAAAAACTCGGGTTCTAGAAGGAATAGAGGAGTACATGGGCCAAGGGCCCAGATGGCGGCGCGTGGGCCCATCACCTAGGCCGGACACTCCGGAATGTCAGGGCCGAACATTCTAGTGCGTGGAGACCGGAGACTCTGGTGGACTCGAACACTCCAGGAAGTGTCCAGGTGGAGTTCAATTCAGGCATCAGCCTGGTCGCGCCAAGCTTCGGGCTAAGGGAGGCCAGACACTCTGGCTGGGGCGGAGACTCCGGTCCTGAATGCGACTTTGCATGTTCTTCTTCTGGGCTCGTTGGGCGACACATCAGGGCTTCATACCTGAGTATGCACAGAGTATTGGCATGAGGTAGCAAGACATTCAAGGGTTTATCGAAGTCACACAAAGAAAGGAGTGAGTTAACCTTGTCGTGCTGCAACTTGGCTCGGGCACACGTTATAGGACCACTTGGTGGACTTGGCGGTGGGGATGTAGAGACGTCCGTAGGACGGGCTACATCAACCCCCCCCCCCTTGGGAAAGAGTCGTCCTCGACTCTTCAACCTCTTTATCTCAATGCAATGGCAAGAGATCTTTGATATTAAAAGTATTGCTCACAAGGTACTTGGAAGTTGGTATGTCGATGACGTAAGCGTTGTTATTGATCTTCTTGAGGACTTTGAAGGGACCATCTCCCCTTGGCTTGAGCTTGGAATCATGCTCCTTGGGGAAGCGGTCTTTGCTTAAGTGTATCCACACAAGGTCACCTTCTTCGAAGATCATCTCTTTCTTGTCTTTGTTTAGCCTTACCGCTCGGTGATGAGGGTTTAACTCATCAATGCCCATTGTTATGGACTTAGGGTTTGGAGAAGGAGGGAGCGCTGGAGGCATTAATCGGCTAGCAAACAAGCACACAGGGACGCAAGTTTTACCCAGGTTCAGGCCTCGTAGAGATCCCTACTCCTGCTTGTCTGCTCTTGGAATTATCGAGGGAGTCGAAAGTTACAGGGGTGCGCAGATGCAGTCTAGCGAGGTTGTGGAAACTAGGGTTGTGATTGTCCTCCTCGCCGCCCCTCCTAGGCTTTGTATAGATAGGCTAGGTCTCGGGTAACAGGCCGAGTCGGTTACAGATTAGGGTTTGTCCCTTTTAACTTTCTATATTTAGACTTCGTCTTGTGCCACAAGCAATCGGAGTTTCCGTGAGTCACCCAAATCCTGTATTGGGCCTTGGCAACGCCGTGGGCTTCTGCCATATCCTGGACCGTATATGCCAAACTCGAGTACGTGTAAGGTATCCCCACGTCAATAGCCCCCGAGTGTCTAGTGGAATCGCAGATTCGAGTGGAGACTTTTATGAAGCCTTTCGAGTGCACATCTGAGCATGTTTTCGAGTGCTTTAATTGATGTCATAGGGATTGTCGATATACGTGCCTGATTTATCCGATGTATCGGGATCAGTTAACTGCCTTAAAGCAAAACAACGCAATCTACTCAAACTCGAGTCCTCGGACTTGAATTCGGAAAAGTGTTGGTGTAATTCGACTCAGGCCATGGAGGTCTTACATGAGTCGAATTCCAGTGTTTAAGTGAGAGCACTCGACGCGTCCGTCGAGGCATATTCATCGCACCTCCAGGCACGGATATATTTCTGGTAGTGCGCAGCAGATGCGTTGCCAGGCCTTATTCAGGTCTTATATTCACGCTGTAAGCGTGACATCCGAATTTTTGCCATCACGGAGATGATTCGGGTGACCCAGGAGACACGGTCTCTTTGTAGGGAAAGATATGAGGCGGAGTCGCCATAGCCTTCGTTTGTGGATTTTATCTACACATAGTACGATGTATGAGAGAAAAAATAATCATAGGGTGCGCGACCAGCGCTCCCTATGGGAGTAGCCCCCGAGTGCCTATTCGAGTCATAGACTCAGGTGGGGACTATAAATATTTCGCGACTGTTGTCGTCTTTTTGCTTGTGTCAGTCAAATGTGCTTTCAGCGCTCCCTATGGGAGTAACCCGGAGTCCACAATCGAATCGTTGATTCGAGTGAAGGGTTTTCGTGATGCTTGGATATCTGCACAAAATAAAATAAAAATTCGGGTGCGCGGCCAGTGCTCCTGTTAGGAGTAGCCCCTCGAGTGCTTGGTTGAGTCGAAGACTCGAGTAAGGACTAAAGTAGTCAAAATGTTCTCCTGCTGGAGTTTGATGACGTCAGTGCTGACGATGAGGTGACCTCAGTTTCCCGCGTGAGCGGCTTTGACGGGACGTGACGAGTAGTGGGTCCCACTTTCTAACTTGGACTTGACCGGGCGTGTGTAATCTTCTATTTTAACTGTGCCTCCTCGATTTCTGCACGTAATGGGAGTAGTGGGGGATGGTTCGTGGTTTACCCTTGCCACGCGTCAATGCCGATGTCCGCCACACGTCTGGTAGGTTTTCTTCTGGCCATTGGATGTCATCTGCTAGGAGGTTAAGTAGGGACACGCCATGCAGTAATTCCCCACATCTCTCTCCTTGCTTGCGCTTCCTCCGCCATTGTTGTTCTTGCTGCTCCCTTGCGCACATCTTCTCTGTGGCACTGGACCAGCTGCACACTTTCCCTAGCTATTTCTTGCGCTCACATCGCCAGCGCATGGGAAAGAAGAAGGGAGGCTCCCCTGCTGGATCTACAGCCGCCATTGCTGCCACCAAGAAGAAGGGAGGCGCAGCCGCCACGGGCACCAGCGCCGCCGGCACTAGGAAGAAGAAGGTCGCGGGGACTCGTGGCACCAACAGGTCGTGGCGCCCATCCATCATCAAGTCGTCGGATCTATTCATGCAGCACCAGGACGGGGCGCTTTCCACTGCCGAGGATGACTCGCGCGTTCCCTAGAACACTGTAATCCCCAATCCTT
The DNA here is from genome assembly GCA_023614405.1 of Avena insularis. NCBI lineage: Eukaryota > Viridiplantae > Streptophyta > Magnoliopsida > Poales > Poaceae > Avena > Avena insularis. The sequence goes on along the minus strand of CM042686.1, from coordinate 593,750,979 downwards.
CGGCGGGTTTTCGGGTGATGTTCCTTGCGTTCATCATTCACGGTCTTTCTCTTCCCCTGCATCCTTTTGCTACGGGTCTTCTTTGCTTCTACGGGCTCCAGCTTCATCAGCTGACCCCCAATTCTATCCTCCACATTGCTTGCTTCATCACTCTTTGCGAGTGCTGGCTCGGAATCGAGCCGCACTTCGGTCTTTTCAAAAAACTCTTCAATCTCAAACGTCAATAAGCGTCGGGTTCTGTGGTCTACAACATAGGAGGCTGCGGTATCCACGTCGATTTGAACGTCACCTACTTCAATATCAAGATCACTGCGTCTATCCAAGGCTGGCGAGAGAAGTGGTTCTACATCCGCGACCAGAAAGCGGATGGAGAACACTACAGACTCGCACCCTTTGATCTGGTGGCGCCCTGCAAGCGGAGGAGGTCGTAGAAGAACACTGTGATGCCTGCCGAAGTTGAAGAGACAGAGGATCTCTATCAGCGTGTCTGCGACCTTGAGAAGCGCATAGGTAAAGAAGTTGGCGGAGCAGAGCTTATCCACACTTGGATGCGCCGCCGCGTTTAGCCTCTGTAGGCCAGGGCACACTCGATGTTTCGCTGGACCGGTGCCGGTGATGCCACTGGCATTTCTGTGGAGGGCATCTCATTGAGTGAAGTAGACAGGAGGTTGCGACTGCTAACCAAGTACACCGCCAAGGAGGTTGTCCCTAGTGACTCAGTCGTGCCTCTGTTCTACACCAGTAATCCTCCACCTGAGGTAAATTTCTCTTCGTAGTTTCTTGTCTTTTCGATTGCTCTGTAGCTGCCTTTGTATGCTGATGCTTTTTCTTGTGTTAGGACTAGGCCGTGGCCACCAATTTGCCTCCTCGACCTGAAGGAATTATTCCTCGCGAGGTAGATGAAGAAGACGAGTTGAGCTCCACCGTCCCCGTGGAGGAAGAAGAGGAAGCCCCCGAGTCCGGTGACCATGTGACTCGCAAACGTTCCCGCAGCAAGGATTCAGATGCTTCCTCGCCGTCGATGCCGGAAGGTTCCCCTGCTGCTGTAGAGGAGCCGATCCTCGCCGTGCCTGTACGCGCCATGGCTCCTCCCGCTCAGAAGAAGCTGCGACTGCCAAAGGAGTCATCGGATGATTCCTTCGACCTTGACAAATATTCAACTGGTAAGTTTTTATGTTTTGCGAGTTCATCTTGTTTTCCTTGAAGTTTCCCTTCTGAAGTGATATTGGTCACATTTGTAGTCAAACGGCGTCGTCTTCTTCCGATGGCTGCCAATTTGTGAAAAAATCCGGAGTCACGGACTCCAAGAACAAGGAGGTAGCGACACAATCTCCTTCTCCAGTGGCGGCCCACTCTGGTGCCAATTCTTCTAGTTCTCGCCATGCTGGGGGGCACTAGATGGTTGCGTGGACGCCCACTCGACAAGAATCTCCGGAGTCCCTAGAGGAACACGTAAGTGTCGTTTTTCTACTGGCAGTCGAATGTTGAGCCTTTTGTGTTGTTTGTCCTTGCTGAAACTTTGTTTATTTTGATGCAACCCATCGTAAAGAACTCCGCTTGTCTTGCAGAGCAGATCCTTGCATTGGGTCGACAACCGCCACCACGTGCGTCGAAGGTTTGTGCTAAAACTTGCCTCTTCGTCCTGCTATGTGTGGAAATCTGTAGGCTCAAGTGTTGTCGTGCTCTGCTTTTTGTAGGTGAACATAATGAACTTCTCCGTCGCGTTACTTACCTCGAGAAGGGACTTGTCGCAGCGGAGAAAAAGCGTGATGAGGCAGTCGCCACTCTAGAGGAGTCGCAGAGGCATGAAGGGGACCTGCGTGCTTCTACTGCTGAGAGGGAGAAGTTATTCGTAGAACAGCTTTTCTTGATTGCAAAAGAACTCTCAGGTATTTTTGTTACTGCTTCTCCTGCATTCTTCCTTGATTGGTTTTTGTGTCGTTATGCTGATACTTTGTGCTTTGCAGATACCACCAGCGTAAGCTTCGATGCTCAGGCCTTGCGTCGCGCCGATGCCTTGGCTGGTGCCATGGCAGCAGTTGAGGACCGTAGTGTCTCTCCAAGAGACACTTGGGAAGGCCAAGGATGTGCTGAGCTGCCTCCCAGAGGACCTGCACCCCAAGGCCGGCTTAATCGACAACCTTCATGACCTGGTGGAATCCTTCGTTGAGGGTATTCCCATGGACTTCAAGAATTCTCAGTGGTCTATCAGCGCCACCATGGCACTCGCGATGGCGCAGGCCCATGGCGTGGAGCTGGACCCCAGCGTGATCTCAGGGGCGATGCCTGTCAACGCGGATGGTCAGCAGGTAGTGTTTTCTCCCTTTGCTAGTAGCTGCGGTAAATATGGGCCTCAGCTTATTGATATAGTCGTGAAGTACTCTGCAGAGCTGCGGCGAGCAAAGGCAGCAAATACTGCGGCGTCTGGGGCTACCACCGGAAAGTCTGTGGCATCAGAGACTGCCACGGATTCGATGAAGCCCCCGAAGTCGAAGTCCAAGTTGAAGAAGCAGATTGCCCCTTAGTTATCTTTTGTAATAATTGTAGCTTTTCCTTTTGACTGAACTATATTTCGTGGGGAGTGCCCTTGTTAATACTCTGTTGCGATTGAATGCACTTGCCCTTTTTTATCAAGGTATCCTAGTTCCCTTATTTGCTTCTTGCTTGGTTGTAATAGGGTCCTTCGAGTGGTCCTTGTGACTCTTTTCCCACCGATGAAATCGCGGCGCAGCCGTGTTCAAAGGTAGAGGAGCTGTCGCTTCTATCGCGACCGCGTGACCGTATTAAGCAGTTGGAGCGGGAGTTGCCCATTATCCGCGGCCATGCAGATGTGTGGAAGTCAAGGCCGAGAAGGCCACCGCTCGCGAGAAGTATCTCCTAGATGAAGTTGCGCAGTTGAACGAGCACTTTAAATGTTAGCTCTCTATCTTCTTATCCTTTCTTTAGCCATTCGCAGTGATGCCTTGTCTTATGCTTTGGTCTTGCTTTTTGTAGTTAGCGCTCGTCATCCATAGGATGGGACGGAGCGGGTGGCCATTCGATTGAATGGTTTAACCCAGGAGAAGCTACAGGCTAGTGGGTACTTCTAGGTGGATCACGACCGCGCAGTCGCGTTGGCAACGCTACAGGATCACACGTCACGGGTGCTTCAATTCTTGAAGAAAGCGCAGTCGTGCCTGAAGTGTATTAATCAGTCGATGTTCCCGCTAGACGCTATGCCCTCAAGCTTGTTGGCTCTTCTGGCAAAGTTTTAGGATATAAGCAATGTCTGCGAGTGCGTGCGTCAGCAGCTAGTTGCAGGTGCGAAGGCTGCACTGTCGCTGGTTCGATTGCACCGACCGGACGTGGATATCACGTCTGTTGCCGCTGGACTGCCGCCATCACCAGAAGGGATGACTTGGAATATGGTGCCACACTATCAGGCGGTTGACCGGCCAGCGGAGGATATCGTCGACTTCTTTGAAGAGCAAACAAATGTTCTTCTTTTGTAGCAGTAGCGTTATTTGTATCATGCACATAGAAGTATAAGTGTTGTAAAATTCATATGATTGTGGTGGGTGATACCCATTAGTGTGTAAAGAGCTTGCTAGCTTGTATGTTTTTCGAGTGTGTGGTACTCTGCAGTTCCTTTTTGTTAGCCTAACATGTACTTATCTCAGCACCTTGCCAACCTGTTAGGTGCGTTGCAGCTGGGTTGGTATTTATCAAGGGTTCGATTAGTAGTGTGTCAGCTACTCGGGATACTGCGATATGTTCGTAGAACGAAAATATAAAGGATGGCGCAACCCCCGAGTGATATAATTGCGGGGAAACAGAAAAACACAGGGTTTGGGGCACTTAGCTTTATTTATTCGTAGAATAGTACGAGGTACAATGTGTGGCTAAGTAGCCTGACTGAATAGCCTTATTTGTAAAGTAAAAGCGTCTAAGGGTACAAATGGCGCAGTTGCGCGACATTCCAGGGGTTGGAGTATGCGATTCCGCTCTCTAAGTCTTGAAGGCGGTAGGCGCCACCTGGGATTACTTCGGTAATCACGTAGGGTCCTTCCCAAGGGTACTCGAATTTGAGGTGCCCTTGCTGCTTCAATCGCAAGACCAGGTCTCCTTCGATGAAGGATTTGGGGCGCAGCCTTCTGCTGTGGTAGTTGTGGAGGTTCTGCTGGTAGATCATGGATCTCTCCGCTCCAATCTCGCGTGCCTCATCGAGGAGGTCGACGGAGTCTTCGAGTGCGAGAGTTGATTCCTTCTCACTGTATGCAACCACCCGTGGGGCTTTGTAGCGTACTTTTGCGGGTAGTACTGCTTCTGCACCGTGCACCACGAAGAACGGAGTGTAGCCTATGGCGCTGTTTGGAGTTAGCTCCAGTGCGTCTGGCCAGCAACTGGCGACCTGTTCGAGTGGCCGGAGAAGCCTTTTCTTGATTCTGCCGTAGACGAGGCCGTTGGCCTTTTCGACTTGACCGTTGGTCTGAGGGTGTGCTACCAAGGCATAGTTGATGCTTATTCCTAGGTTTTCGCAAAATTCCTGGAATTCCTTCGAGGTGAAGTTCATCCTGTTGTCTGTGATCATGCTATGTGGCACCCCGAAGCGAAAGACGATGGACTTGACGAATTTGATGGCGCTGGCCCCCGATTGATTTGTGACCGGCATGGCCTCAATCCACTTGGTGAATTTGTCAACCGCAACTAGGAGGTAGACGTATCCTCCTTGTGAGGATCTCTGAAGCTTGCCGACCATGTCGAGTCCCCACTGCGTGAAAGGCCAAGCCACGGGTATTGGCCTGAGCTCTAGGCCAGGTGCGTGCGGTTTGTCTACAGATCGCTGGCAAGCGTTGCAGCGCTTGACGATGTCCTTGGCGTCGCGCATGGCCGTTGGCTAGTAGAATCTAGGTCGTAGAGCCTTGGCGACGATGGCACGACTACCGGTGTGGTGCCCACAAGTGCCTTCGTGTATGTCGAGGAGGATGGCCCTTCCGTCTCTGTTGGAGATGCATCGTTGAAGGACTCCTGTGATGCTGCGTTTGTACAGTTCGCTGTTGATGAGGGCGAATGCCTTGGATCGTCACGCTATGTGGCACACGTCAGTCGGGTCATTTGGTAGCCTCTTGCTGAGCAGGTATGTGATGTATGACTGCGTCTAGGATGGCTCGATCATCATGACCTCCATGGGGCCTTCGAGTCCTGTGGCAGGCTCCATATTGTCGATTGCCATAGGCTCGCTCGGTGGCGTAGCCCCCGAGTCCTTTATTGCACTGGTTTTAGGCTCTGTGGCCTTTTGCTTGATGGAGCGCTCGCAGATGCACTCCAGAAATACGCCAGGTGGCACGTGGGCGCAGGTGGAGCCAATGTTGGCGAGTATGTCCGCCTCCTCGTTGCTTTCGTGGCCGACGTGTCGCTGCTCACAACCGTCGAAATCTCCTTCGAGTGTGTTGTAGAGGTCGCGATAAGCGATCAAGTTGTCGCTCAGAGTGTCACACTCATTCATTGTTTGGTTGACCACTAATTTGGAGTCGCCATATATGACGAGTCGCTTGGTGTCCCAGGCTTTAGCCATTTTCATCCCGTGGATCAACGCTTCATATTCAACTTCATTGTTGGAGGCCGTGAACTGTATTCACAGAACATATCTCATTTTATCGCCTTGGGGTTATGTCAGTATGACATCCGCGCCGGCTCCTTCCTTGCGCTTGGATCCGTCGAAGTGCATTGTCCATAGATAGGACATTTATTGTTTCTCGGGGAGCTGGTTCTCCATCCAGTGCATGATGAAGTCGAAGAGAACTTGCGATTTGATCGCATCGCGCTTCTCGTATGTGATGTCTCATGGAGTCAGTTCTATGCCCCAGAGTACGACTCGTCAAGCAGCGTCAGGATTATTGAGTATGTGCCCGAGCGGGGTATTGTTTACCACCACGATTGGGTGCTCCTGGAAGTAGTGGCGCAGTCGCCTGACCGTCATGAAGACACCGTACGCCAGCTTCTGATAGTGTGGGTACCGCTGTTTTGTTGGCGTGAGCACCTCGTGAGGTAGTAGACTGGGCATTGCACCCCGTGGACTTTATTTTCTTCGGCTCGCTCCACCACAAGCACGGTGCTAACCACCTGGTTGGTGGCGGAGATATATAGCAAATGCGGCTCCTTTTCACGAGGGGTAACAAATACTAGCGAGGTGGATAGTAGACGCTTGAGGTCTTCGAATGCTTCTTGTGCTTTGTCTGTCCACTCAAACTTATCAGCCTTATGGAGAAGTTGGTAGAAGGGCAGTGCCTTTTTGCCCATTCGACTGATGAATCGACTGAGCGCCGCGATTCGCCCAGCAAGCTGCTGGATGCCTTTTACATTCTTCGGCTTCTCCATGGCCAGTATGGCCTTTATTTTCTTTGGGTTTTCTTCGATCCCTCTCGCAGAGATGAGATACCCGAACAGTTGCCCAGATGGTACGCCGAAGGCGCATTTGTCCGGATTGAGCTTGATTCGGCAGCGGTCGAGGTTATCGAAGGTCTCGCAGAGGTCGTCGAGTAACACAGCTTCCTCTTTGGTTTGACGATGATGTCGTCGACGTGGACTTGGATGTTGCGACCAAGTTGGTTCTTGAGGCAGGCCTGCATACACCGCTTATAGGTGGCTCCTGTGTTTTTTAGCCCGAAGGGCATCGTGTTGTAGCAGAATACACCAAAGGGTGTCGTGAACACCGTCTTATCTTGGTATTCTTCCTTCATTCGAATCTGATTGTAGCCTGAGTAGGCGTCGATGAAACAGAGGCACTCACATCCCGCAGTGGAGTCAATTATTTGATCGATCCGTGGTAACGAGAAGTGATCCTTTGGGCAGTGCTTATTCAAGGAGGTGAAGTCCACACACATCCGCAGGATGTCCGTGTCTTTTTTGGGCACAAGCACCGTATTTGCGAGCCAGGTGCTTTCCTTGATCTCGCGTATGAAGTTTGCGTTGAGGAGTCCGTTGATCTCCATACCGATGACTTTTGCTCTTGGTTCAGACAGTCGCTGTATTGTTTGCTTGACTGGCCTTGTGTTTGGATTTACGTTGAGTGAGTGCTCGGTGAATTCCCTACGAACCCCTGGCATGTCTGCTGGACACCAGGCAAATATTTCCCAGCGCTCGGTGAATTCGACGAGCGCGAGTTCCTATGCGGGACTAAAATTGTTGGCGATGAGGGCCGTCTTGGTCGGGTCCGTTGGGTGGACCTAGACTTTCTTGGTGTGTACCGACGAGTCGAAGGACAGGTCGGGTGAACTTGGCCTGCTCAGAGGAGGCAGACTGTTGTCTGTCAACTCCTTCAATCTTGCGAGTTCCTCTTGCATGCTGAAGGACTGGGAGATTCTGTTGAATTCCCGATCGCAGCTGTCGGACCTCTCGAAGCTTCCGTTGATTGTGATGACGTTGTTCGGGCCTGGCATTTTGATCTGCAGGTAGGCGTAATGTGGCACTGGCATGAACCTCGCGAACACGACGCGTCCGAGGATGTAGTGGTACTACGAGGGCCATTCAACAACTTTGAAGTCGATGCGCTCTCGTCAAAAGTTTTGCGGCATGCCGAAGATGACGTCAAGGGTGATCTTGCCCAGGGGGTACACGCCCTTCCCTAGGATGATGCCGTGGAACATCGTGTCTGACACTTCCAAACATGTCAGGGGAATCCTCATTGCTTGCAAGGTACTCACGAACATGAGGTTGATGTCGCTTCCACCGTCCATGAAGACGCGACTCATCTCGTATCCACCGATCTGTGCCTCGAGCACCAGGGGACAGTGTCCTGGGAGAGGGACTTGACGCGTGTGGTCATTTTTGTCGAAGGTGATGCAGGACTCGCTGCCACTGAGGTACTCAGTGGTGGAGGGCAGAGAGTTCATCGCTAAATTGACTTGGCGAGTGATTGCTTTCTGCATTCGATTTGAGGGGCGACCCTTTTGGATCATCCCCATGTTTCCCAGTGGCCGGGGATACGGCTCACCTCCATGGTTCTGGACTGGTGCAGCCATAGGTGGTGGTGGTCCTGGCGGTGGTGGAGGAGCTCCATGTGCCACAGCACCCGGAGCAGCCCCATAGCCTTGGTTGATCGCGTCTTGATTCATCTTGGCTAGGCCTTCGTGGAGCTTGAGGAACTCGCAACAGTCCTTTAGGAGGTGGCTGGAATTTTTCTTGCCGTCATGCTTATCGATGTAGAAGTGTATGTTGCACAGTCCAGACAGTTTGTCCTGGATGGATGTTGCAGGTACCTCTTCGCGAATGCGGCGCTACCACACCTGCGTGGTTTTTCCACTATCGTGGTATCCACCGCTGCGATATCTGCTGTTGCGGTAGTCGTCGCGTTTGTTGGTGTAGCCGGCTGTGACCATGTCGACCACATCGCGGTCCTCGTATCCGTGCATTCGATGTTTCCTTCAGTGATCGTGCGTACGCCCGAGGTCGTCTTCATCATCGGAGTAGACACGGTTTTTCACCGAGTCCTCTCCATCGGCCCACCTTTCGCGATCTCCATCAGGTGGTCGATCGTTTTAGGCTTCGAGCGGCCCAACTCCTCTCTTAGCTCTCTGCGGTGCACTTCGCCGTTGAATGCGTCGATTGCGCGATCCTCGGAGATGTTTTTTGCAGAGTTCTTGATTATGGACCATCTCTAGATGTACGAGCGTAGTGACTCGCCAGATCTCGGATGGCAGCTTCTTAGCTCTTCGATTGATGCGGGCCTTTTGTAAGTGCCCTTGAAGTTGTGCACGAAGCTGTAGACCCGTTCTTCCTAGCTGCAAATTGATCCTTGCGGGAGATTGTTGAGCCATGCGCGGGCGGCGCCTTGCAGCTGCAGCTCCCTACTCGAGCTTTCACCATGTAGATCTTCGGGTCCTGTAGGCCGTCAAATTTTGGGTTCTCCGATGGAAGCTTGAACCCCTTAGGCATTTGCTTCTGCCTGATGGCTCTACTGAAGCATCTGGCGTCGCAGAGCTCTATGTCGTCATCCTCCGAGTTAGTCGAACGGGCGCGCCTTGCGTGCATCTTGTCGACCTTGCGCTACGTGATGTCATCACGCTCGTCGTAGTCGTGGTCATGTCGACGTGAGCGGCGGTGTCGAGACAAGTCGTGGCTATCATCACTGGATGAGGGCGAGGAGTAGCGTTTGGCCAGAGCCTTGCCTTTCTTCGGCTCCGGTGTTAGCTCTTTGACGAGGGCAGCTTCGATTAGCCCCAAACCCGCGATCGTAAATTGGTGCATGGCAACTCACGGATCTCCAGCCAGTGACTGGTTGTTGAGGAGGTACATGGTGGCCGCTGTCATCGCTGCTTGCGGTGTCTTCGGGAGCACGTTGCCCCGCGTGTCCACTGTCATAGAGCCCAAGTCGAGGACTTTCGTGGCTTCTTCGCGCTCTTTATCGGTGAGGTGGGCCAGTAAGGATCGTATTTTATTGGCCGTGTAGTCATTGCCCTTGGAGGAGGATCCTCCCATGGAAGAGAGTTGAGCCCGCCGAAGGCTCGACTCATCCGCCACCTTTCTGTGCACCCCGAGTTGCACGATTACTTGTTGTTGGCGCCTGTATTCTTCTTGGAGTAGCTAATGGTAACCCATCAGCATGTCTTGCGATGATTTCGGGGGTAGAGGATTGCCCCGCACAGCTTCTCGACAGCGAGCCCACTCGTTGTCATTGAGATGGATCAGCACACGCTCTCTGGTATTCTCATTCACCATGAGGTGTGGTTCTCCTCCCGTCCCGTTGTTGGTGGGCGCACCGTTGGTGGGGCTACCATTTGCGATTGGGATTCCGCCATTGGTCGGACCAGTGCAAGTGCCGGCGTTTTCGCGATTGACGCTGGTGTCACCCGCGTTGATGACGACACACATGAAGTGATTGGGGAAGTTGTTGCTCCCACAACTTTCAGATCCAGAGCCGTAGGCCCCATCTTCTATGGCCATGCCACCCAGATCGGATCCACGACTGCTGTCGCTGTCCGTGCTCCCAACTATTGCCGGCCGTTGAGATCACCGAGGGTGCCGATTGGTGGTGGGAACCACGATGCTGGAGAAATCGCGGGAGTCATCGGCTGCTTAGGGAGGGGAAGTGTGCCCAGCTGACCGACCTAGAAGCGCAAGCTCCCGATCGCTAGGCTGATCCCATCGCCCACGGACTCGAAAGCCGGGCGAGTGGCTGGCGCATGGATGGTGAAGTCGAAGGATCCGAAGAGTTGGTGAATCTCCGCTGTTGCGGAGTTGTCGATCACGGTTGATGGGGCTAAAGAAGCCGCGACATTACCACTCCCAATTCCCACAGACGGGGCCAATTGACGATGGTTTAACTCATCAATGCTCATTGTTATGGACTTGGGTTTTGGAGAAGGAGGGAGTGCTGGAGGCATCAATCGGCTAGCAAACAAGCACACATGGACACAAGTTTTACCCAGGTTCAGGCCTCGTAGAGATCCCTACTCCTGCTTGTCTACTCTTGGAATTATCGAGGGAGTCGAAAGTTACAGGAGTGCGCAGATGCAATCTGGCGAGGTTGTGGAAACTAGGGTTATGATTGTCCTCCTCGCCGCCCCTCCTAGCCTTTATATAGATAGGCTAGGTCTTGGGTAACAGGTCGAGTCGGTTACAGATTAGGGTTTGTCCCTTTTAACTTTCTATCTTTAGACTTCGTCTTATGTCACAAGCAATCGGAGTTTTCGTGAGTCACCCGAATCCTGTATTGGGCCTTGGCACCACTATGGGCTTCTGCCATATCCTGGACCGTATATGACAAACTCGAGTACCTCTAAGGTATGCCCACGTCACTTGGCGAAGGACTTGTTGCTCGACAGTAGCTCTTGTGTCTTCATGTAGCTTCTTCATAGCTTGGGTGCACTTATGGATGTCCATGTTGGTGCTCTCGTGGAGAGGAAGCGGTAGGATGTCGAGCGCGGTGAGGGGATCGAATCCATAGACAATCATGAATGCACTATTCATTTTTGTAGAGTTATTGGCTCGATTGTAGGCGAACTCCGCGTGGGGAATGCATTCTTCCCTATCCTTGAGGTTTTTCTTGATCAACACTCGAAGGATTCGGTTGAAGACCTCATTTTTTCCATCGGTTTGTGGGTGCGAGGTGGATGAGAAGAGGATATTGATGCCGAGCTTGACCATTAGCGTCTTCCACATGTAGCTCATGAATTTGATGTCGCGGTCTTAAAACGATGGTTCTTGGCACACCATGAAGATGAACGATTTCCCTGAAAAGCATATTTGCAATATGTGAAGCATCATCGGTCTTATGGCACAGAATGAAATGTGCCATTTTGGAGAAACGATCCACTACCACAAATATGGAATCATGACCATTCTTAGACCTAGGCAATCCTAAAACAAAGTCCATGCTAATGTCGGACCAAGGTGCATGAGGAATAGGCAATGGCATATAAAGACCAAATGGGTTTGACTTGGACTTAGCTTATAAGCATCTAGTGCATCGTTGGATGTGGCGCTCCACGTCTCTCTTCATTTGGATCAAACCTTTGGAGACGAGGTGGTTGATTTGGCATTTTGTCTCTGTTGTCTCGTCCGGGTTTGTGTGGTATGTGGCGCGGTTTGGTAGAGGTGCGCTGGGTATAAGGTCAATGTGATTCTCAATTCCATGAAGAGGAGGTAGTCCATGTGGAATCTCTTTGAGAAACACATCCTTGAATTCCTGCAAAATAGCCAATAAAGAAGGATGAACATTTGTTATGTTGTTAGTCCCTTGTGCTAGTCCCTTGCAAATGAGGACATAGTGCAAGATAAATGGGTTATTCCTCACTTCTCTCATCTCACTTTTGGTGGCAAGAACACTCTTAGTTTTTCCACTCGAGTTTGTCTTGTGTCTCTCACTCGCTATATGGTGCTTCTCTTGCTCACCACTCTTCTCACAATGCGGTTTTGTGGTTTGGACCCTCGCTAAAGCCTCTGCATTGTCCGCAATTCTTTGTCTAGGAGTCATTGGTTGAAAAACACATGTCTTGTCAAGCCATTTGAAGGTATACATATTTGTGTGACCATCATGTAGAGAAGCTTTGTCATATTGCCACGGTTTACCGAGCAATATGTGGCATACCGTCATGGGAACTCACACCACATTCTACTATGTGTTTCTATGGTCCAATTGAGAATGTTACCAAGACAATGTGCTTGATCTTCACATACTCTTGGTCACTTAGCCATTGGACATGGTAGAGGTTCTTGTGTGGATGGAGGGTGAGGTTGAGTTTCGCACATAGCTTGGCTCTTCCTAAGTTGTGGCAACTCCCTCCATCGATGATAAGTTTAATGGATTTCCCATTGATGCCAACACGTGTTTGTAATATGTTGGCTCTTTGATCTTCGTGCTCTTGGTATTGGGTAGTGAAGACTCTTGTGACAACAAGCGATGGACTTGCGTCATGCTCCCACATGAGGAGTTCTTGATCATCTCCAACATGTTGCCTTGTAAGTGCTTCCTTGACGCGAGAATCATACTCCTCTTTACTCATGTATTCCTCTTCACCATTGTCACGGATGAACAAAACCTTGGTATTTCCACAACAGAAAGAATTATGTCCTTTGCCTCCACACTTGTAGCATTGTCCATCAAACGGCGGGTCATCCGAAGGTTGCTTGCCACTTGGGGGCAGTTTTCTTGAGGAAGTGTTGGCTTGAAAGGAGGCTTGGATGCACTTGAGGAGCTTCCTTCGATGTTTTTTGGTGTGGCCGTTGGATCCTACTTGTAGGTGAAGTACGTCTTCGGCTTGTTGCATTTGATATCCTCTTGCACTTGACGCTCAGACTTTATTGCATTATGCACAAGATCAACCATGTTGTTGTACTTTTGGAACTCGGCGATGTGCTTGATTGGGTGGTTCAAGTCAATGAGGAAACATGCCATTGTTTGCTCCTCACGCTCTTCAATGTTAGCACGGATCATGTTGAGCTCCATTTGGTTGAAGTAATCTTCCACGGTTTTTGTTCCTTGATTGAGCATTTGAATCTTGTTGAAGAGGTCGCGCGTGTAGTGCGAATGAACAAAACGGGGTCTCATATGAGCCTTCATATCTTGCCAAGTGTTGATTGGAGGCTCTCCTCGTTCTTCACATGCAACTTAGACTTGTTCCCACCAAAGGTTGGCGTAACCATCAAACTTAAGAGAAGACATGGCTATCATATTCTCATCACTATAGTTGTGCATGCATAAGATGTTGTCAACTTTGAGTTCCCATGAGAGATATTCTTCGAGATCATTGGAACTGGTGAACTTGGGTATGGTGAACTTGAGATTGCCAAAAGTTTCTTCCTCATTGTGGTCACGGTCTTCATCTTCCATGTAATCATTGTGATGAGCTTGGTGATATTGTTGTTTCTCTTGCGGTTGTTGAGTCGCATTTGGAGGTGGTGGAACTTGGTCCTCACGACATTGTTGGGGAGCTTGCTCTTGGCGCGGTTGAGGCGGTTGAGGAGGCTCATGTCACGGTTGTGGATGAGGAGGAGGCAGTTGGGCCTCATGAGGTTGATGAGGATGCGGAGCCTCATGCCATAGTTGTGGATGAGGAGGAGGCTCATGATGGCTCGTGTATTAACAAGCTCGTTGGGTAACCCCAAGAGGAAGGTATGATGAGCACAACAGCAAGTTTTCCCTCAGTTATGAAACCAAGGTTTAATCGAACCAGTAGGAGCAAGGAAAGACCCCAAAGGTGTTGCTAGCTAAGCCTTGGCAGGGCGCACTACCGGTGCTAGTAGCAACGTGGAGACCTAGACAACACAACCACAGAACTCTGTCCCCAACTTGCGATGAGGTTGTGAATCTCACTGGTTTTGCTGAAAACAAAGGATTAAACGTATCGAATGGAAGGAAGTAATAGTTTGCAGAAAGTAAACACAAAGCAATTGATGACCCACAAGTATAGGGGGTGTATCGCAGTATTTTCGATAAGTAAGAGTGTCGAACCCAACGAGGAGCAGAAGGTGCTGGCTAGTGGTATGGATCAAGAATTCTCTGCAAATACTTAGCAAACGGATTTTTAGGGTTTTTTGATAAAGCAAGTAAACAAAGTACGAGTAAACAAAAGACAGTAGGACTAAATGCAGCAAGTGGCCCAATCCTTTATGCAGCAAAGGACAAGCCGGTTGTATTACTTAAGATGACCAAACGTTCTCGAGGACACATGGGAAGACTGTCAAGTGCTTTCGCTTCATATAGTTGATTAATCTTCTTTAGCTTGCTAAGTGTTGTGTGGGTGAACCTGTGCTAATGTACCGACCTTCCTAGGACTAATACATACTTGTGATTATACCCCTTGCAAACATCCGTAAGTATAAGAAAGTAATTAAGGTAGAAACCTAACCACAGCTTTAAACTCTAAGACCCTTACGTCCCTTGTGTAATGGTTTCCTAACGGGGGTTCAGGTTTCACTCCTCAAAGAACCCCTACGATTAGTAGCCAAATACACAATGCATTCCCCTAGGCCCATATAGGTGAAGTGTAATGTAGTCGACGTTCACATGACACCACTAGAAGAAGTACACCACAACTTAAATATCAAACTATTGAATCTTTCTCAACATAATTCCACTACTAACAACATGACTTCTCTCATGTCCTCAAGAACAAAACGAACTACTCACAAGACATCATATGGATCATGATCAGAGATGTAATAATGATGTATAACAATCTGAACATAAACAATAATTAAATGGTTCACTCAATAGCATCAACTACAAAGAGTAATCAACACCGGGAAAGTTTCCCCTATGAACTATGCAAGATTTAACGCAATTGTTACAGCAATATGGAGATGGTGATGAGGGTGCTGATGGTGCTGATGGTGGTGGTGATGATGATGATGATCCCGATGAAGTCCAGCTTGATGGTGGTGTTGATGGCCATGATCTCCCCTCTCCGGGAAGGAATTCCCTCGACAGAAATCTGTCTGCCAGAGAGATCTTTCTCTCTCGGTGTTTTCCGCCCCACAGAGGCGGCGAAATCTTTCTGTGGTCGGTCCTCGAGTCTTAGGGTTTCGGGAGGACAATATACGCCAGAGGGGAGTGCCAGGGGTGGACCAGGGTGGTCACACCACCTCGTGGCACGGCCTAGGGTGGCCCGCGCCAGGGGGTGGTGTCGGCCCCCTCTGGCCCATCTCCATCCCCCCTTCTGGCTTCCTTCGTCTTTTGGAAAATAGGATTTTCCATATATTTTCCCGGATTTTCTGATCTTCGCGAATTTTGCCTCCAAACTGCACCTTTTCCATCAGAATCCTGACTGCAGCGGTCCATGCTCCAAAAGTCATCAACCATGCAAAAGCAGATGAAATAACATAAGTATCACCTCTCAATACGAAATATATCAATGAATAACAGTGAATTATGACAAAGAATAGTGATGCAAAATGGACGTATCAACTCCCCCAAGCTTATACTTCGCTTGTCCCCAAGCAAAACCGAGCTCAATAAACATGGCCTTAGGTTTATGGAGTGACGAGTCGATAAAAGAATACGGACAAGAAGCATCACATTCATCAATACATAGATCATAATAGAAGACAACTCACTATTATATAACTCAACTTGCAATGAGTAAAGGAAACACAATAAAGATACATAAAGTAAATCATAATTGGTAATGGCAAACTTAGCACTTGGTCAAAGAATAGTTGATAATTTGCTGGAGTTCACAAATAACTGATTTTCAATGAAAGCTTTCAAAGTAGTAAACACCAAGATAAGAGCAATGTGCAAAACAAGGAACATAAGCAACATGATTGAATAAATCATCATATGAATGAATGAAACACAACAACTCAAAATACTTGCTGAGACAGAAGGGAGTAGGTTTACTGACTCAACTAAAAAGTAAAAGAAAGGCCCTTCGCAGAGGGAAGCAGGGATTGCAAGTCTCATAAATAGCTCCCAAAAATTATGATACTTACTAGCTTTCAACTCTCATTGCCCCTATCATAGGCATCTTTAGGTGACTAAGGTTAAAGTGATCAAATATGAGGATATGCATTAACAAGTTGTAAATTGAGAATCTCATGTCCCTTGAATTCGAGGGACGCTCCTCATGCTACTCAAGTTTAGTCACTGGTAAGTTCTTGTTATCGTAAGCATATGTGTATCATAGAGAACCGCCAACGAGATACCCCTTGCCCGATGATACGGAAGAATCCCCATATCAAAATGACAAGGCAAGCCGACAACAAACATATCATCAATCTTCTTATTTACCATGGGAATATGGTGCTTTTTTCTCTCTTTCCTCTTTTCATAATATCTCTTTTTTCTTTTCTATTTTTCTCAATCTCTATCTCTTTTTTTATAAGAAGAATGCTTCATAGATGCTCGTTATGGTTACACTACAGGTTTCCACCATGTCAGCATGGATTAGACCAGCGGCCTAGGCGTTTCTCTAACACATATACATAACTCCATGGACTTACAAGCTCCCCTTTCATTTCACACAGACGACATCCATAGACAAAAGAACATGATATCAACTAGGTCAAAGTACCAGTGCAATGTTGAAAGCATTCCCCATGACAACATGGTTCTGCTAATTCACAACTTACAAAGCGCAAGCATATACGCAACATAGGTGAGCACAATGGTTCAAGTTTATTAAGTGCAAGAAAGTGAAGTGTGCCATCAAGTTAGTGAGAGCTTTAATCACTAATTTTCACATAACAAGTTTAATTTTGGAGGTAGATAAAACAATAATTTACTTGGAATAGCAATAATGCTAATAGGTAGGTATGGTGGACACAAATGGCAAAGGTTTTGGTTTATAGGAAGTGGATGCATGAGAAGAATTCCCTCTCAGTACAGGTTTTTGGCTAGCAAGGCTGGGTAGAAAGTATAAGAGTTGAAGGAAACAAACAAACATACAAGTGATAAAGACAAACATGCAATCTTCCTTGGAAGCACAAAAGATCTTAACTAGAGAATACTAGACTTATGAGCAAATCAAGAAAGAAGGATGATGAAATTATTTTTCTTTAGAGTACTTCTATCTTTTTCATTCAACTCTCAAAAATAGTGTTGCTACTGACCGAGCCAGGTTTGCCAAAACCAACTAAATTAACTCAATGATCCCAAAGTGATACCAATACTAACAACAAGATCAATAATATAACCGTGAATTGAAAACTAATATAAGCTATGCGAAAGAGTAAATGATAGAACTTCTCATTAATATTCCATAAGATACATATCTAACGAGAGAGGGGACACTTCCATAATGCAAACCATCCTACATAATAACTTCTCTATTCATGATATGACTCTACTAAAAAGGTAAAAAGATAGAAGATAGTGATGTGATACCGTGGCACTCCCCCAAGCTTGGAACAAGCCAAGGGGATGCCAAACCTGATGACGAATTACTCCTTTGGTGGTGGTGGTATACTCTCATCTCCGTCCGAATTCCAGGGTAAGGGCTTCCCATCAACAAAGGACATCGTGGTTTCCAGCATCCTGAAACTTGCAGCAGCACTTATGCGTTTAAACCTAACCTCATACTCACAGTTTTGATTTTGAACGTCATAGAACTGTGCTTGTAGTTCGTTGGTTGTTTGGCGGAGTGAGAGGACTTCATTCTCGAGTTCAACAGTCTCCTTTTGGTGCTCGGCGATGAGTTCAGAAAAAAACTTATGGATGATATCCACTTCACGCTCCGCCATCTTCTTGTACCTAAAGACTTCTTGCTCCAGTGCTTCCATCCTGTCCTCCAGACTTCCTTCACCTTTAGGGCATCGAACCTCTTTTATCCGGAGTTCCCCATCTTCAAGCAACAACTCCTTGGGATGAATCTTCAACTCTCTCATGGATGGGTTGATGATATCCTCTAAAGAATCCTCCTTGGCTGGTCCAGAGGAAGACACTGTAGCTCCAAATCTGGGACTCTACCTGTCAGAAACAGATTGAAACGAAAACATGATGAAAACACGATATATGAACCTCGGGAGATCCGGGGGATTATATATTATGAAGTTTCACAACAAAAGGAAGGTACAGGGAGAAAATGGGTCGGAGACGGAGTCCGGGGTGGCCTCACCACCCGGTGGCGCGGCCAAGGGTGGGCCCGCGCCACAGGGTTGTGTGAGCCACCATGGCTCCGTTTCTGTCCCTCTTTAGCTTCGTAGCTTTCCTTATTTTCTAAAAACTGCAAACATATAGTTGGATAGTATTTTCGTGGAACTTTTCTTACCATAACTGTTACCTATTTGAAAACAGACTCTGTGGGTCTCTGAATTTGGTCCTTGATAAATTTTTCCGGAGTTATAACTTGAAAGGCATCAACATCTTCATTATAAGAATCCCCAGCAATATAGCGTTTGAGTCACTGCCCATTCACTACTTGTGTAGTATTATCTTTTAAAGAAGAAATTTTTATTGCTACTGAACGGTATACTTCTTCAATAATGAAAGGTCCTTCCCATTTTGACAGTAGCTTTCCTGCAAAAAATCTGAGACGAGACCTATACAATAGAACTTTCTCACCAACATGAAATTCTCTCTTAAGTATTCGCTTGTCATGCCACCTTTTAACTTTTTCCTTAAATAGCCTAGCATTTTCATAGGCTTCACTCCTCCATTCATCTAAAGAACTTAAGTCAAATAATCTTTTCTCACCAGCGAGCTTATAATCTCTATTTAGTTCTTTAACTGCCCAGTAAGCTTTATGTTCTAATTCTAAAGGTAGGTGACAAGCTTTCCCATAAACCATTTTATAAGGAGACATCCCCATAGGATTTTTGTAGGCAGTTCTATAAGCCCATAAAGCATCATTCAACTTTTTAGCCTAGTTTTTTCTAGATCTATTAACAGTCTTTTGCAAAATGGATTTAATTTCTCTATTTGATAACTCTACTTGCCCGCTAGTTTGGGGGTGATAGGCTGAAACAATTCTATGGTTAACATCATATTTAGCAAGGGTTTTTCTAAAACCACCATGAATGAAATGAGAACCCCCATTAGTCATGAGATACCTAGGCACTCCAAACCTTGGAAAGATAACATCCTTAAGCATTTTTAGAGAAGTTTCCCCGTCAGTACTCTTCGTAGGAATGGCTTCTACCCACTTAGTAACATAATCAATGGCAACAAGAATATGAGTATAACCTTTCGAGGGAGGGAAATGACCCATAAAGTCAAATCCCCAGCAATTAAAGGGTTCAATAACTAGAGAGTAGTTCATAGGCATTTCATTGCGTTTAGAAATATTACCAACACGCTGACATTCATCACAAGATAAAACAAATTTTCTTGCATCTTTAAAAAGGGTGGGCCAGTAGAAACCTGATTGTATCACCTTTTGTGCAGTTCTATCTCCTGCATGATGTCCTCCATAAGCACTACCATGACATTTACGCAATATCTCCTTTTGTTCATATTCTGGAACACATCTTCGCATAATACCATCCACTCCTTCTTTGTATAAGTGTGGGCCATCCCAAAAATAATGCCTCAAATCATAGAAGAACTTCCTTTTTGCTGAGCTGTGAAAATTGGAGGCAAATTTCTTGGAGACAATAAAGTTAGCATAATCAGCGTACCAAGGGCTCCCTCGCGAGCTTACCCCTACTGCGGCTAACTGCTCGTTTGGGAAACTATCATTAATAGGCATAGGGTCAAAAGAGATGTTTTTCAATCGAGATAAATTATCAGCTACAGGGTTTTCAACACCTTTCCTATCTACTATATGTAGATCAAACTCTTGTAAAAGCAGCACCCATCTAATAAGCCTAGGCTTAACGTCCTTCTTCGTCATAAGGTATTTAATAGTAGCATGATCAGTATGAATGGTGACTTTTGAGTCTAAAATATAGGGTATAAACTTATCACAAGCAAAAACGACAGCTAGAAATTATTTTTCAGTAGTAGCATAATTCCTTTGAGCAGCGTCTAAAGTCTTACTAGCATAATGAATAACGTTTAACTTTTTATCAATTTGTTGCCCAAGGACAGCACCTACATCAAAATCACTAGCATCACACATTATTTCAAAGGGTAAACTCCAATCAGGTGGTCGAACAATAGGGGCTGTAGTTAAAGCCTTCTTAAGAGTTTCAAAAGATCCCTTACAATCATCATCAAAAACGAAGGGTACATCTTTTTGAAGAAGATTAGTAAGGTGTTTTGATATCCTAGAAAAGTCTTTAATAAACCTTCTATAGAAACCAGCATGACCAAGGATACTACGAATACCTTTGATGTCTCTTGGGCATGGCATCTTCTCAATTGCCTCAACCTTAGCTCTATCAACTTCTATGCCTCTTTCAGAAACTTTATGCCCAAGGACAATCCCTTCATTAACCATGAAGTGGCATTTCTCCCAATTAAGAACAAGATTAGTTTCTTCACATCTCTGCAAAACTTTATCAAGGTTGTGCAGACAATTATCAAAAGAAGTTCCATAGACAGAAAAGTCATCCATGAACACTTCTACAATTTCCTCATAAAAACCATGAAAGATAGCAGACATGCACCTTTGAAAAGTAGCAGGAGTATTACATAAACCAAAAGGAATTCGTCTATAAGCATAAGTTCCGTAAGGGCAAGTAAAAGTAGTTTTTTCTTGATCTTGTTGTTTAACAGCAATTTGAGAGAAACCAGAATAACCGTCAAGAAAACAAAAATGGGTCTTTTTAGACAACCTTTCCAACATTTGATCAATAAAAGGAAGCGGATAGTGATCTTTCTTAGTAACTTTATTGACTTTTCTAAAATCAATGCACATCCTATAGCCTACTACTATTCTTTGAGGAATAAGCTCATCATTATCATTAGGAACCACGGTAATACCTCCTTTTTAGGAACACAATGAACAAGACTAACCCATTCACTATCAGCAATAGGGTAAATAATACCAGCATCAAGGAGTTTCAATACATCATTCCTTACCACTTCCTTCATATTAGGATTTAAACGTCGTTGGTGCTCTACTACTGGCTTTGCATCTGGTTCTATGTTGATAGAATGCTGACATATAGTAGGTGAAATCCCTTTTAAATCATCCAGAGTATAGCCCATAGCTCCTTGGTGTTTCCTCAAAACCTCCAATAACCTTTCTTCTTCCTTTCCTGAAAGTTTAGAGCTAATAATAACAGGATATATCTTTTTATCATCAATATAAGCATATTTAAGATCATCAGGGAGAGGTTTTAGATTGAAGACCGGATCCTTTTTAGGTGGCAACGTGGTACCCAAGTCTTCTACAAGCAGGTTATGCTTAAGCATCTTAGGCTGATCACGGAGAATCTTGTCAATCTCATTCCTTTCTTCCATGAAGATTTCACTTTCATGATCTTCCATAAATGGCTGCAAAGCATTGTTAGGAGCAAGAGAAATAGAAGCAAGTTGTTCAACTCTAAAATCCTCATTATAGGTTTCCTCTTCATAAGGTTCTTTAGCGAATTTCGAGAAATTAAACTCATAAGATTCCCCATCAAACTTAGTCAAGATTTTCTCCCTTTTGCAATCTATAATAGCTCCACAAGTACTCAAGAAAGGTCTACCAAAAATAATAGGATAAGTTTTACTAGCAGCTGAACCAAGTACTAGAAAATCAGCAGGGTACTTAATTTTACCACAAAGAACTTCCACGTCTCGTACAATACCAATTGGAGAGATGGTCTCTCTATTAGCAAGGTGAATAACCACATCAATCTCTTCCAATTCGCAGGGACTGATTTCATGCATAATTTCTCTGTAAAGCTCATAAGGAATAGCACTGGAACTTGCACCAATATTACAAACCATAATAGCAATGATCGCCAATCCTAACAGAAAGCACATGGACACTAGCTTTTTTAGTTCTATTGGGATGTGAAACAATATTAGAAGCATCCTCACAAAAGTCTATGTGTCCATCTTCTATGCTTTTAGTGATAAGGTCTTTCACAATTGCTACCACAGGTTCAACGTTTATTTGTTCATCAGGTTTTACAGTTCTCTTTTCACTTTTGGTGATTACATTAGTTATCATAGGATGATCCTTTACCTTATCTGGGAAGGGAATCTTATCGATATAAGGTTCAGGTAAGATGGGATCAATAATGCAATACTCAGCCCTCCCAACAAGAACACAGTCAACAATATCTTTATAAGGTTCATGGTACTTGTTCCATCCCCTTTTTGGAATTTCAATATATGAAGCAAAAGCCCTAAAGCAATTCGTAATAACTTGTAAATCAAGACCATAAGCATTTTTAATATTTTGAAAGTCATCAGTTCCCATAAAAGATTCAATGCATTCATAATCATAATTTATACCTGACTTTCTACCTTGTCATTCTCCCAAGCTTCAACATTATCTTGAATACAGTCTAGAAGATCCCATTTAGCTTCTTCTTCCATACGAGTGAATGATCCAACACAAGAAGCATCCAATAAATCCTTATCATGAAGAGGGAGCCTTTCATAAAAGTTGTTGATAATAATATTGTTGGGGAGCTCATGAATAGGACATTTGAGCATTAGTAACTTCAATCTCCCCCAATCTTGGGTTGTACTCTCTCCATCAAGAGGCCAAAAGTGGTAAAATTTGATTCCGATATTTATGAATCTCACTAGGAGGATAAAATTTTGAATAAAAGAGAGGCACTATTTCCTCGCATTCCAGAGCTTGACCATTCTTCAGCAGCTTATACCATTCTTCAGCTCTTCCTTTCAGTGATAATGAGAATAACTTCTTCTTAACTTGATCTGTAGTAATACCTGCACACTTGAACAACCCGCATAATTCGTGTTTAAAGAGTAAATGATCACCGGGATGGACAGTTCCATCCCCAACATAATATTTATCCATAACACGATCAATGATTCTTGTAGGTATTTTAAAAGCATCATTCTCAGTAGGTGGTGGCTTATCTACTACCTTAGCACTGGTAGTAGCATTACCAAATAAGAAACTCAGCGAATTATCCATAATGAAAATGAAGCAACTAGTAAAAGTAAACAATACTCACAATAGAAGTTTCCTTTACCAGTTCCACTCTCCAATAGCGCTTCACTCCCTGGCAACGGCGCTAGAAAATAGTCTTGATGACCCACAAGTATAGGGTGTGTATCGCAGTATTTTCGATAAGTAAGAGTGTCAAACCCAACGAGGAGCAGAAGGTGCTGGCTAGTGGTATGGATCAGGAATTCTCTGCAAATACTTAGCAAACAGATTTTTAGGGGTTTTTGATAAAGCAAGTAAACAAAGTACGAGTAAACAAAAGATAGTAAGACTAAATGCAGCAAGTGGCCCAATCCTTTATACAGCAAAGGACAAGCCGGGTGTATTACTTAAGATGACCAAACGTTCTCGAGGACACATGGGAAGACTGTCAAGTGCTTTCGCTTCATATAGTTGATTAATCTTCTTTAGCTTGCTAAGTGTTGTGTGGGTGAACCTGTGCTAATGTACCGACCTTCCTAGGACTAATACATACTTGTGATTATACCCCTTGCAAACATCCGTAAGTACAAGAAAGTAATTAAGGTATAAACCTAACCACAGCTTTAAACTCTAAGACCCTTACGTCCCTTGTGCAATGGTTTCCTAACGGGGGTTCAGGTTTCTGTCACTCCGGCAACCCCTACGATTAGTAGCCAAATACACAATGCATTCCCCTAGGCCCATATAGGTGAAGTGTAATGTAGTCGACGTTCACATGACACCACTAGAAGAAGTACACCACAACTTAAATATCAAACTATTGAATCTTTCTCAACACAATTCCACTACTAACAACATGACTTCTCCCATGTCCTCAAGAACAAAAACGAACTACTCACAAGACATCATATGGATCATGATCAGAGATGGAATAATGATGTATAACAATCTGAACATAAACAATAATTCAATGGTTCACTCAATAGCATCAACTACAAAGAGTAATCAACACCGGGAAAGTTTCCCCTATGAACTATGCAAGATTCAACGCAATTGTTACATCAATATGGAGATGGTGATGATGATGATCCCGATGAAGTCCAGCTTGATGGTGGTGTTGATGACGATGATCTCCCCTCTCTGGGAAGGAATTCCCCTGGTAAAATTCTGTCTGTCGGAGAGATCTTTCTCTCTCGGTGTTTTCCGCCCCGCAGAGGTGGAGAAATCTTTCTATGGTTGCTCCCCGAGTCTTAGGGTTTCGGGAGGATAATATACGCTAGAGGAGAGTGCTAGGGGTGGACCAGGGTGGCCACACCACCTGGTGGCGCGGCCCAGGGTGGCCCGCGCCTGGCGGTGGTGTGGGCCCCCTGTGGCCCATCTCCAGCCCCCCTTCTGGCTTCCTTCGTCTTCTGGAAAAATAGGATTTTCTATATATTTTCCTGGATTTTCTGATCTTCGCGAATTTTGCCTCCAAAAAGCACCTTTTCCACCAGAATCCTGACTACAGAGGTCCATTCTCCAAAAGTCATCAACCATGCAAAAACAGATGAAATAACATAAGTATCACCTCTCAATACGAAATTTATCAATGAATAACAGTGAATTATGACATAGAATAGTGATGCAAAATGGATGTATCAACAGTAAATAGTTTGTAGATTGTATGTAAAAGAAAGGACCGGGATCCATAGTTCACTAGAGGTGGCTCTCCTTAGATAGATAACATGCTGGGTGAACAAATTACAACGGGGCAATTGACAAACATCGAGAAAGCAATATATGCATATACTAATCATCTTGACTCCTTTGGAACTTGATTGGGCATTACAACATTATATATAGACCGCCATCCAACTTCATCTATGACTAATAATCCACCTTCAGGTTATCATCTGAACCCCTCCAGTATTAAGTTGCAAGCAATAGATTATTGCTTTACGAATTGCGTGTAATGTAAACAATACGATTGTTCTATGAACAAAGGATTGTTGTTTTCTCCCTAGTAGCAACAACACATCTAGTACCTTAGAGATTTCTGTCACTTCCCCAGATTACCAGAGGCATGAACCCACTATCAAGCATAAATACTAACTCTTGGAGTTTCTAGCATCTACTTGGCCAAGATAGCTACTAACAACGGAAATCATGCAAGATCACAAATAAGTAAGACATGATAGAATCAATAATCAATTTGAAATAGCATCTCAATATCCATCGGATCCCCGCAAACACAACATGCAGAATTACAAATAGATGATCTTGATCATGAACGGAGCTCACAAAATCTAGACATGAAAGCACAAAGGAAGAAAACCAGCCATCTAGCTACTATGGACCCGTAGTCCAGAGATGAACTACTCACGCATCACACGAGAGGCTTGCATGATGATGAAGAAGGCCTCCAGGGTGAATTCCCCTCTCCGGCAGGGTGCCAGGAAGAGCTTCAGATCCCTCCCGATCTAGGGATGGAGATGACGGCGGCTACAGACTCTTTCGTGGATTTTTGATCGGGTACTTAGGGTTTTGGTCCCGAGGGCAATATATAGGCAGAAGGAGAGGCCGAGGGGGTGCTGGGGTCGGCCAGACCACCCCCTGGCGCGGGCCAGGCCTGGCCGCGCGGCCAGGTGGTGTGGCCGGCCCCCAACCCTTCTCCGTCTCGTATTCTGGCATCTGATGACTTCCAGAAAAATAGGCACTTTGGCTTTTGTCCCGTCCAATTCCGAGAATATTCATTTTCTGACTTTCCTGGAACCGAAAACAATGTAAAACAGAAATGGCACTATGGCTCTTGTTAATAGGTTAGTCCAAGAAATCATATGAAAAGTACTCCAAAGTGTGGAAAAACACAAGAAAGTGGATAAAACCAAGCATGGAACATCAAAAATTATAGATACATTTGCAATGTATGAACATCCCCAAGCTTAACTCCTGCTCGTTCTCAAGTAGGTAAGTGATAACAAGAAAGAATAATTTTTGAGGTGACATGCACCATCAAAGACTTGATCAAAGTATTTGTAAAACATTCAAAGCTGGGATCATAGTACTTCAATCATAATATGAAAGACAAAGTTCTAGCAATAAGACAAAGAAACTATGATGCAACATGAAAAGGCACAAACAAAAGATTCATGAATAACAATGCTTTGCAAGACGTTTGTTTGTTTCACATAAAGAAAACATAGCATAATAGCATTCAGCTTGTCCCTCATAGAGTAGCAAATATAAATGCATAGGACACCTTCAAAGTTCATAAGAGTTACTAGATACAAATAGTTTAAAATAAGCAATATCAAGTTATGCATCAATCAACTAGTCTTGGGACAATGCACATAGAACTAAGAATGGCCACTATGCTCTCAAAGTAGGTGCATAAAGGTAGAAGGTGGAGACTCAATATATATATAAGTGGAAGAAAGGCCTTCATAGAAGGAAGCAGGGATTCAAGTCTCATAAAGAGATTCCAAAAATTATGGTACTTATAGCTTTCAGCTCTCATTGCCCCTATCATAAGCATCTTGAAGTGATTAAGGTTAAAGTGAACAAACTATGGTGTACATGCTTGACGAAGTATAAGTTAGAAATCTCATGTCCCTTGAATACGAGGGCCGCTCCTCATGCTACTCAAGTTTAGTCACCAGTAAGTTCTTGTCATTGTAAGTACATGTGTATCATAGAGAACCGCCAACGGGGTACCCCTTGCCCGATGATACGGAAGAATCCCCATCTCAAAATGACAAGGCAAGCAGACAACGAGCATCTCAGCAATCTTCTTATTACCATGGGAATATGGTGCCTTTTTCTCTCTTTCCTCTTTTCATAATCTTTTTTTCTCAATATAGGACTCTTTTTTATAAGAAGAATGCTTCATAGACAGCTCATTATGGTTACGCTGCAGGTTTCCACCATGTCAGCATGGATTAGACCAGTGGCCCAGGCGTTTCTCTAACACATATACATAACTCCATGGACTTACAAGCTCCCCTTTCATTTCACACCGACGACATCCATAGACAAAAGAGCATGATATCAACTAGGTACAAAGTACCAAGTGCAATGTTGAAAGCGTTCCCCATGACAGCATGGTTCTGCTAATCCACAACAAATAAGTGCAAGCATATACAACATATACGACACAATGATTCAAGTTTATTAAGGGCAAGAAAAGTAAAGTGTGCCATCAAGTTCGTGAGAGCTTTAATCACTAGGTTTCTCATAACAAGTTTAATTTGGAAGGTAAACAAAAGCATGAATATACTTGGAATAGGATAAGCTAGAAGGTAGGTATGGTGGACTTTTGGGAATAACTTGGTTTAGGGAGTTGGATGCATGAGTGGAACTCATACTTGGTTGTGGAGGCTAGCAAAAGACTCAGAGCGACAAACTAAGAGAGCAATAATGGCCATAATCATGCAGAGCGGCAAAACATCATTGATCAAAGCATAAAGTGATACTACAAGTTGAAAACTAAATGATCATAAAGGCTTATGGTGACTTGAGATAGTCATAACATGGTGTGAGCATGCGCCAAGTCAACCCAAATAAAGCATCAAAGGAGAATACCACTATACTATGCTTTAATATGCTAAAACAACGCATGATTCATCCAAGGCACATTAAGCAATCTCAATTGTTTATAACAAGTCATGCTACAACAAAGAATACTAAGCATAAATACAAAACAATATCAAGCATGGCATGATAAAGCATAGGCACAGTCAAAAACAAGCTCTTTTTAACACTTAAGCATGAACTTTCCTACTCTTTTCCAAACCAAACAAAACTATTTGAAAACCAATGTATGAAAGAGGGAGTCCAACCAATTTATTCAGCAAACTAAGAAAACCAAGCAAACGAAAGACCAAAACGAAAACGAAAAAGAAGACGCTCCAAGAATCAACACAAATGTGCATGAAACAATAAAAATGAAGCGTTTGGAAGAAACCTGGGATTTTTATTGATCAAGAAGGGGATGCCTTTGGCATCCCCAAGCTTTGACGCTTGTACTTCTTGGATATTTCTTGGGGTGACACGAGTGGCATCCCCAAGCTTGAGATTTTGTCCATCCTTCATCTCGTTACTCATTCCTTCCATACACCTGAAATATTTCCTTCATACAAAACTTCACACAATCTTTATTAGCAACATTAGTGCACTCAAGATAAAAGGTCTTAAGGTTCAGTTCCAACACCAATAAACTTCCATTAGAACACTAGCTACTGAAGGACTTCCCTCAAAAAGATCAATTCCCCAAAAGAACTCAAAAAGGAACCAACAAAAAGCAAATGCAGAAAATGACAGAAATCTGTCAAAACTGACCAGCAGGTAAAGACGAATTTATTTGAAGACCTTCTGTTGGTCAAATCAAAAAGTGTTAAACTAACGAAAGTTATAAAACAACCTGGGGCAGAAGCACAAAAATTCACGCCTCAAAAATACGTTCAGATATTTTACACGAATTTTTACGGTGAAGCACAGAAATCTGTTTCGGGACAGCAACTTTCCCAATCATTACTTCTCTCTCATTAGAGGTTACTCTTGGCACAAAAAGCAAATAAAAAGGATAAGGAGCGGTTATTACTGAAGTAATAACTTCCAAGACTCATCTAAAACTTTTGGGTTATCTCCCAATAAGTACTTTTCTTTAACACCTTTAAGTTAGGCATAAGATGCAAGAAAGAATCAAGTGTTCTCAAATGAAGAAGCATTAAAACCAAATTTCTTGCCCTTACCTCTCTTACTTTTATTCTTAACCTTGGGGAAAATATGATTGTTGGGTGGATAAGAAAGGTGCATGGTCCCCTTTCTCACATCTATTATTGCTCCAAGGAGTTCTAATAGGGACTTCCAAGTGTAATTTGTCCTTTTCCTGCACATTCAATAACAAGATAATCAGTAGAAATCATTTTTCCAAGGATCTTTGTAAACACTCCTTCAGCTATTCCAATAGGTAATATGGTAGCATTATTAGCAAGAGATATTTCTTTTCCTCCTTCAGTAAGCCCCCAAAGATTCAAAGATTCATAAATATCTTTGGGCATAAGACAACATTCAGACATGATATCACAGCGAGCTTGAAAAGTTTCAGTATTTATATCAATCTTTACTGTGGGGAGCCACTTTGATGGTTCAGAATTTATTGGAACATAATTATGATGCTCCCTAAGCGTATTATAGCAATCTTTTAAGCTAGTAGTCCTAGTCTCAGAGTGTTCAGTCTAGCAAATATTCTTGCGAAAGAAATATCAGTTTGACTAGGCAAGTTGTAAGTGAGGATCAATTTATTTATAGCATTAATAGGATCATCCTCATTACACTGGAGGAAATCTCCTCCCACAAAAGCATCTAAAGCATATTTATAACAAAGAGCAATTCCAAGGTAAAAACTGCTATGGAACAAGCTTTGAGTCATTTTAGGCTCAGTTTTTTCATGTAGATCGGAGATTCTAGACCATGCTTCCTTGAAGCTTTCCTTAATTCCTTGTTTAAAAGTGAAAATCATTTCCTCAGGTGACATAGTGACTGGAACAAGGCTAGACATAAAAGACAACTTAAGGTAGGAACTAATTTTTTTGTGTGTTTTGAATAAGAAAGCAAACTAGTAAAACTAATTTTTTGTGTGTTTTTGATAAAGAAACAAGAAAACAAAACAAAAGGAAACTAAGCAAAATAAAAACAACAAAGTAAAGAGATTGGTTATGAGGGACTCCCCTTGTGAAGATGTCCTTGACTCCCCGGCAACGGTGCCAGAAAAGTTGCTTGATGGCTCGTGTATTAACAAGCTCGTTGGGGAACCCCACGAGGAAGGTATGATGAGCACAACAGCAAGTTTTCCCTCAGTTATGAAACCAAGGTTTAATTGAACCAGTAGGAGCAAGGAAACACCCCAAAGGTGTTGCTAGCTAAGCCTTGGCAGGGCGCACTACCGGTGCTAGTAGCAACGTGGAGACCTGCATAACACAACCACATAACTCTGTCCCCAACTTGCGATGAGGTTGTCAATCTCAATGGTTTTGCTGAAAACAAATGATTAAACGTATCGAATGGAAGGAAGTAATAGTTTGCAGAAAGTAAACACAAAGCAGTAAATAGTTTGTAGATTGTAAGTAAAAGAAAGGACCAGGATCCATAGTTCACTAGAGGTGGCTCTCCTTAGATAGATAACATACTGGGTGAACAAATTACAGCGGGGCAATTGACAAACATCGAGAAAGCAATATATGCATATACTAATCATCTTAACTCCTTTGGAACTTGATTGGGCATTACAACATTATACATAGACCGCCATCCAACTGCATCTATGACTAATAATCCACCTTCAGGTTATCATCCGAACCCCCTCCAATATTAAGTTGCAAGCAATAGATTATTGCTTTACAAATTGCATGTAATGTAAACAATACGATTGTTCTATGAACAAAGGATTGTTGTTTTCTCCCTAGTAGCAACAACACATCTAGTACCTTAGAGATTTCTGTCACTTCCCCAGATTGCCAGAGGCATGAACCCACTATCAAGCATAAATACTAACTCTTGGAGTTTCTAGCATCTACTTGGCCAAGATAGCTACTAACAACGGAAAGCATGCAAGATCATAAATAACAAAGACATGATAGAATCAATAATCAATATGAAATAGCATCTCAATATCCATCGGATCCCCGCAAACACAACATGCAGAATTACAAATAGATGATCTTGATCATGAACGGAGCTCACAAGATCTAGCCATGAAAGCACAAAGGAGGAGAACTAGCCATCTAGCTACTACATGGACTCGTAGTCCAGAGATGAACTACTCATGCATCACACCGGAGGCTTGCATGATGATGAAGAAGGCCTCCAAGGTGAATTCCCTCCTAGGGGTGTCGAAGAGCGCCGATCCTCCCGATCTAGGGATGGAGATGATGGCGGCTACAGACTCTTTCGTGGATTTTTGATCGGGTCCTTAGTGTTTTGGTCCTGAGGGCAATATATAGGCGGAAGGAGAGGCCGAGGGGGTGCTGGGGTCGGCTAGATCTCCCCCTGGCGCGGGCTAGGCCTGGCCGCGTGACCAGGTGGTGTGGCCGGCCCCCAGCCCTTCTCCGTCTCGTATTCTGGCATCTAATGACTTCCGGAAAAATAGGCACTTTGGCTTTTGTCCCGTCCAATTATGAGAATATTCATTTTCTGACTTTCCTGGAACCAAAAACAACAGAAAACAGGCAGCTGTCACTGTGGCTCTTGTTAATAGGTTAGTCCAATAAATCATATAAAAAGTACTCCAAAGTGTAGACAAAACACAAGAAAGTGGATAAAACCAAGCATGGAATATCAAAAATTATAGATACATTTGCAATGTATCAGCTCATTCCTCGGTTGGTGGCGTGGGTTAGGAACTTGGGCCTCTTGATGACAATCATGATCTTAAGCCTCTTGACGTGGTTGGCGTCGCTCAACATGTACAATTTGACGCTCCATGTTTTCATGCAGATGAGGAGGCTCTCCATGTTGACCATGGTGTCGGTGTTGACGTTCATGACGGCGATGCCGACGAGGAGGACATCCAAGAGTTTCCTGTCGGTGAGGAGCTTGTTCTTCCAAATTGGAGTCATCACTTGTCATTGAGTGAAGGTCTTACGGGTGTTAAAGATGAATTTGAGGTTCCACTCTAGGTTCTTCACGTGGTTGCTCTTATTGGATCACTAGTGTCCTTGCATGATGATGATGTTCTTCTCGCCTTACTTGGGACCTTGAGGATAAATCACCATCATAACTTGACATTGCAGCGTGTCACAGAGAAGGCACATGTTGCGAAGAGCTCACAGGTTCAAGCACGGGGGCGTCATTGTGTCTCAGAGAAATTGAATGAGGATCTTGTTGAAGAGGAGAATGATGCCATGAAGAACTTTATGCACTCGAATGATGCCTTGAAGAGCTTGATGCGCGAGAACACAACCTTGTGTTGCGCGCGATCTCGGCCATGGAACTTTGAAGCACTTCATTTTGATGAGCGAAGTTGTGTTGCATGGCATGCATTTCCTTTCGAGGCCATCGAAGTTGTTATCGATGCTCTTGAACTCCATTTGAGTTTCTTTGAATTGTTCGTCTTGGCGCGTCTCAAGGGCATTTCAACAAGCATGGAATTCTTGTCGAATGATGAAGTGCTTTGCTTGAGACATGTACGGTCCTTCCTCTTCTTCTTGTGGATGTGGTTGGCTCGACTTACCGTGCCTATCCATGATGCAACACAAACAAGGATTGTATATGAAAAGGTAATATGTGGTGGGGGGTATACTTTTACCTCACCTTTAGGATTGTATCAAACTAGTATCCACACGTGAGACTATAAACTTGCAAAGTGAAATCGCAAACAAAGCTCACACTAAATAAAGAACTCAAACTCTCAGAAGCTTTTGCTGGAAGTTTAGGATGGTGGATTGCCAAAGAAACACCCCAACGAAAAGGATAGTCAAAAGTGGAGAAAATCCAATAAAACTCAAGTCAAAGGACAAAGGTCAACTCAAAAGGGTGACGGGAACCTACGACTATACATACACATGGAGATTATTGGGATTAGCACGACTATGAAAATGAGCAAACAAAATGTCCTAACAAAGACTACGCTCGGTTGTCATGCCAATGCAAGGAGAGACAATGGCCTGTTTGCAAAGAGAAAAATGAGCAAGAGATTTGTGCAATTGCCCTGGGTGCTCTTATTTCTCTTGCTTACAAGCTTGAGACTCTCTTATGCTATGGGTGACTTTTTTTTATTTTTCTTTGTATATTTTCTTTTTCTCTCTTTTTTGATTTTTGCTCTCCCTTGATGCTACCAAGTCACTCTTGCTTTTTCTCTTACACTCTCACTGTCCAAGTACAAGTGCACAATGTTCAAACAAACACAATATGAGCCACTCTCACTAGGATAGGTACACACAAAGGAAGATATGGGGTTAACAAGGTGACACAAGTTATACCTTAGTTGGTGATGATGAACTTGCGGTCGGTGGTGTGGGATGAGCTTGAGTTCTGTGGTGTCTATGAGCATGGAAGGTGTTACGGAAGCTTTCTGTTAGTTGGTGACATGCACACATGTTGGGGGATACCCTCGGGTAGGGTCATGCCGGGGTATAAAGGACCTATTAGCCGAGGTACGACGAGGTCAAAGCGTAAGCTGGCTGAGTCACCTCAAGGTAGGCCGACTTACAAAGTGACCCGGACCGAAGGATATTCGCCTGACCCAGTCCCGACCGACATATAACGTATGTCGGCTAGCTTTGTAACTTGTTTGCAGGTACCCTCGTCGCCGAGTTAGCCAGACGCTAGCCGGGTTATCACTTGGCTTACAAGAGAAGAAAGGAATCTCGCTGGTCAAAAGATGCTCTATGTCCACTATAGCTTGAGCGAAGTAGACAAAGGGGAGGACCAGCGAGAGGTGACTGACAAGGATGACGTAGCCAATGTCGGCTAAGGCAACCAATGTTGGATGATGCCACGCTGCAGAGGGGCTCAGAGAGGCTTACGCCTAGAATCCGTACCAGCTTGTTAAAGTGTAAAATAGACATCTTACTTTACCAAGGAGCATATTCAGAGAATATGCCTCCACGTTGTTCGACGCCATTTTTTATGAAGTTAGAAGAAGGCTCAGAGTGACATGTTGATGATGGATGCGAAACATAAGATCATCAAAGCTAGCAAAGCTGTATGTATGCATGTGCGTACGTGGACAGGACAAATAATACTCTGGCGGTGTACGCGCAGTCCGGCTGGCCGACTTGAGGCTGCAACACGGCACGCGCATGCCGGTCTACGGGATCGACTTGCCTGCCTCAACTAAACAGATATTTTCGGGACAGCTTCACCAATCCTTTGAGACGATAAGGATCACAGTCGCAAGGGTGCTCAAAACAGCCGCGATTCTGCAGGAGAATTAGAGCGTACAGATGGGAAGATAAGCATCACGGCCGCAACTCTCGGAAGGAGAGGCGATCCGTCGCTATCTATCCTTCCCCGTGACCTGCTTGCCATGGCCTATAAAAGACCCCAGACTCGCGCAGAAGAGGGGACCACACCCGGCCGGAGGAAAAAGACCCAGAGACTCACGCACAACAGCTGGAGGCAGAACTCCCACAGCTCCCATCGATCCAAACTCAAACAAAGCACCCCATCTACACGATCTCCCACTCTCAACTCCAAATACCACACATATACACGTTGATTAGGAGCAAGGGAGAGATTCCATGACGGAGATGATGATGGTCCCTAATGGTAAGAACCACGGTAGGACATACTCTCTCCCTCTCTCTGCATAATGCATGCACCTCGCCTTTGGAGCCGGCGGGCTTCCGGGTGACTTCTTCGTTACGACGAGCTGTGCCGGAGACGGTGCACCGACAGTCGTGGCGATCCCTTCTCCACTTCACCCAGCGTGCAGCCCAGCGCTCTATCTCCATGTTGCCGAAGACGGCGGCGTTGAGCTGCCGGCGTGCAGCCCGGCGCTCTCTATCCATGGCGCCGAAGAAGACGGCGTTGGGCTGCCGGCGTGCAGCTCGGCTCTCTCTCTCTCCATGATGCCGAAGCCGGCGTGCAGCGGCGCCAAGACAGCGATGTCGGGACTACCGACATGCAGCCTGGTGCCCTCTCCGCGACCCCCAAGATGGCGACGTCGGGGCAGCCGGCGTGCAGCCCGACGCCTCCTCTCCACGACACCCAAGATGGTGACTTTGAGGCTACCGGTGTGCAGCCCGACGCCTTCTCTCCATGACCCCCAAGATGACGACGTCGGGGCAGCCGGCGTGTAGCGGCGCCGAGGCGGCGGCGTCGGGGCTGCGGGTGTGCAGCCCGGAACCCTTTCTCCATGGCGCCGAAGACGGCAGCATTGGGCTACCGGCGTGCAGCCCGACTCTCTCTCTCTCTCTATCCACGGCGCCGAAGGCGCCGGCGCGCAGCCGGTGTCCTCTCCATGGTACTGAAGACGACAGGGTTGGGGCTGCCGACGTGCAGCCCAACCTACTCTCCACGATGCCCAAGAGGACGACCCTGAGGGTGCACGGTTGCCGGCGGGCGACACGGCGTCGTCTCCATCTCCGCCGCCACCAAGACGTCACCTCCAGGACGCGCGGCTGTCGGCGTGCAGCCCGGCGCCCTATCCATGACATCCAAGAAGGCGACGCCAGGGCTGCCGGCGTGCAGCTCGGTCCCCTCCTCGCGCGACGCCGAAGACAGCGGCATCGGAACTGCCGGTGTGCAGCCCGGTGGTGTCTCCATCTCCTACGAACGGCGCCAGAGACGGAGGCGTCGGTACTGCCGGCGTGCAGCCCAGCTCGACCTCCATCTCTACTTAAACGAGCGGCGCCACGATGACAATAATGACGGCGGGCAGCTCGGTTGCCATCCGCTCAAGAACGACGACCTCATAGGTGCTCGGTTGCCGGCGTGCAACCCGGCGCCACCTCCAGCGCTAACAGGACGACGCCCACGATGGTGCCGGGGGACGACGTCGGCGACAGGGCTGCCACCGCATAGCCCG
Organism: Avena insularis; assembly: GCA_023614405.1. Classification (NCBI taxonomy): domain Eukaryota; kingdom Viridiplantae; phylum Streptophyta; class Magnoliopsida; order Poales; family Poaceae; genus Avena; species Avena insularis. The sequence continues at coordinate 593,715,606 of CM042686.1, read as the reverse complement.
GCGCCATCTCTGCCATGACTGCGGCCGAAAGAGGACGGGCTGCGAACCGGATGCCCGCGAACAGCCTCGCTCCACCTACATCACGGGCCGACGGACTGTCTCCACCCTAGCGGACGTGGGTTGACGGAGCGCGGCCATCCCAATGGCAAAGAGAGCCGGAGCGGTGCAACTGGGTGTCCACACTGAGCAGATGCACGAGACGGTGGCGAGTCGAGCGGTGCGACGGCGCTACGTATGGGTGGAAGAGCTAGCTCACGACGTGACTAGCTAGTCATCTCTGAGTCACGCCTATACGTACAAGGAAGAATCGAATGGCTGGACTCGTGTAGGCGTGTACCTTGCGTGCATGGAAAGCTACTTGCTTTCCATGTAGCTCGGACGCACGGTGGCTGGTGCAGCACTGTTGTCCTTCCACGGATAATCGTGTGGATTCCCACAGCCCCGACGACCTCACTCGAGCTGGGCACGACGAGCATCCACGTCCGCACAGCGAGGGCGGTTTGTTGTCCAGCAAGCGACGCCAGGACGAGCTTCCCGTGGCGTCCAAATGCCCCGTTGGTGGTTGTGGCCTTTGGGCGACCTCACCACCATCCCGAGTGCCATCCAAAGTAGGGCATCGAGTCCGTCGCTACCACGCGAAGGCAGGCGATCGCCGTTCCAAGGCGAGACGAGATGACACCTTACACGTCACAACTCTAGGAGCTCGTGAGACGGCTCTCGGTCACGCCGGCTGCCGTGTACTCGGCGTCGGGCCGAGACGAGGCGCCGACCACACTAGCTGCACCGACTAGTACGCGTGCGTCGGTTTCATACCGACGCCGATCTCCATCGACTCTTACTCTGCGAGGCATACCCCTTGCGCTCCCCGATGAGGCTGCTGGTCGTCGAGAAGTCCTAGCCGTGCGGACCCATGCCACTTCAACCCCAACTACATCGACGCCGTCAAGACCGACGAGGCACGACGGCGAGGGCAGGCATGGCCGGAGCAAGGCCACGCTACTAGCGGCGCGTGTACCGACGAGGACACGGGCTCTGCCGCCGCCCACACACACACCACCACCACATCATGCATGGAGAACGTGAGGCGAAGACGACGAAGACGACCACACAGCTTAATCGGAGGTGTCTCGCGGCGTAACCCGCGGGAGTAATTAACCGAGTGCCTCCCGAGGCCCCGGGAACCAAGAGATCGCAATCGCCATAGTCAGACTGGCCGCGCAAGCAGGCTATGGAGCGCATGTACTTGGATATTGTACTTTGTTTCTCCAAGAGAGATTAATAAAATATGACTTCCTTATCTTTTTCTTGTGTACTACGGTACACTGGCACGCCCGCATTTCTTTTTCTTTACCCCGGTGCATGAGAAAAATACGCTACCATGTTCTTCCCCCAAGTTGCGCTCTTCTACTCTCTAGACGTTTTTCTCGTGTCAAACACACGTATGTCCTAAACTTTAACCTGCCCCCCTATATAAGAAGGGGCAGGACCTCCATAGAGAGGGTCGGCCATTTTTATTAAGGGAGAACCCAGGAGTGTAGCTGTGGGTAGTAAGAGAGCTAGTCTCCTTGCCACCAGCAGCTCGAGGAGCCTTTGTAATCCTTCATCAACAAAAGAGAAATACAAACATCTGTGTGTGGAATCACCAGACTATCCCTCCCTGGATTCCTCTAGTGCACATTGGCCCCATCTTTAGCCTATACATGGCATCTACCGTGCCACCACCATGACAGTTGGCGCCCACCGTAGGGCTAGCGACGCTAGCAAGAGTGAAAATCCGAATGGGAAACCTCATCGCCACCAGCGAACGCATCGTCTCCAGGCTCGTTCAGCACTTTGTAGCACTGGACTACGTCAGCGACAATGTTGGTAGCTTCGACAGGCGCCCTCTACCGTGCAACGGCCTCTTCATCAAGTTTGGCACCCACAATATCTATGTCGGTGTCGACGAGTCCTGCGTTCACCCGCAGCATGTCGTCGAGGGAGGCGAACCACCTCTCAGCATTGCTCGTGGCTCGCATATCACTCACCCAGTTAGCTGTGCTAAGGTCTTATTGGTGATGCCTAATGCAGGAGCAAGCAAGGACCCGACGCCAGATCCGGATGCTACGCCAAAGCAGGCAAGATCTAGATTCCCTCCTCTAGAGAGGCCAGAGAATGTACTACAGCAGGCAATAGATTGCTTAGCAACACCCATAGTGCCAGCAGTAGATCCGGCTCAGGCATAGGACAAGCTAGAGGAGACTAGGCAGAAAATGTTAGCTGGAGCAAAAACGGTAGCTGAGTTACATCAGTCACTGAACATTACTCTGTGGGAGTATGCGAAAGCAAACCGTATAGATGGAGTGAAAATCAGAGGTAGAAACTTGATCACTGAGATAGATAGGGAGTATGTGCCTAAGCCGGGTGAGACAACTACTATAGTAACAGCAGGGCTGGAGAGGTATAGCACCCCAACAAAAAACCTCAGGGCCGCTAATGCAGCTGCATCTGAGTTAGAGGGTTTAACCGGAGAAGCCCGAGAAAGGCAACATGAGAGAGTTAACCATTTTGTTAAGGGTAGCATGTCAACAGAATGAGGAAATAAACAAGGCAAACCCGGCGCAACCCGGAGCATCGCACGTAGTTCATTCGGCAAGGAATAACCCGGCAAAGTCCGATGGGGCTGTGTCATCAGCTCATGATGGCCCTAGAAGAGAGGAAGTGGTAACCTTGGGGAGAAAAGACAAATAGATGGTCTCGTATGACCCGGTGAGGGCAGGGAAGGAAAAGTAGTGCAAATTGATGAGGATCGTCACAATGCCAGCCGGGGTGAAGCTGGCCGAGGCAACCATGACCAAGGCAATGCCGGTCATAGAAACGCTGCCTACGGCAATGCCGGACAGCGTAATTCGGCGGGAGCAGGGAAAAATGCACCTAGGCAACAACAACAACAGTAGCAATATGCACCCCGGCAGAAGAGAAATGCTGGCCCAACAATGCAGCAGCAAAATGCTCGTCCGGGTCAAGATAGATACAATGATGGTTACTTGGCAATGGCTGACGCCAGATTTCATAGACTAGAGCACCATGTGATTGGATCGAGATTGGGGAACAGGAATTTGCAACCGGATGACGCAAGACTAAACCTGGACCAAATCTACAGGTCAGAAATGATTGAGGTGCAATGTCCTCTAGATCCATCATGTTTTGGACCTCGGATCATGAGGGAGCCACCAGTACCAAACTTTCAGTTGGCCCGAGGAACAAAGACGTATGACAGAAGCACTAAGCCGGATGATTGGCTCATTGTCTATGCTACTGCAGTTAACATAGCCGAAGGAAATTTGAGATGGGCCATGAGGTATGTACCACAAATGTTAGAGGGGCCAGAAGGGTCTGGTTAAATAATTTGCCAGAGGGAAGTAACAACTGTTGGATAGACTTCGAGGAGATATTCGTTAGTAACTTCTCGAGCATGTACAAGAGGCCGAATAGGCCACATATTCTAGCATTATGCAAGCAAAGACCGAATGAGACAGACCGGGAGTTCTTGACTCGCTGGTGCAATGTGTGAAACTCCTGTGAAGGGGTAATTGAATCACAAGCTATTGGGTGGTTTGCCCAAGGATGTAGGTATGCAAGTATGTTATGGCAAAGATTGAAGAGAGATATGCCGACTATGTTGGCTGAAATGATCCGGATTGCTGATTTGTACGCCTTGGGTGATCCGACCCAGCCTCAGATGATGTACAGTGAGTCCAATGATGAGCACTACTCCCATGAAGGTGTCGGATTATCGCGGCGCAATGACTTCCGAGGTAAGAGAAGAGATGATCGGCATGATTATAGATACAACTCACAGCAAGTGGTAGCTGTGGATCAGGACCAGCCCAATGCCAGCGCCAACGAGCGACAGAAAACTAGAGGGCAACAATGGCAACAAAAGGGTGAAGGCAAGAAACCTTGGACGCCAGAGCAGAAGAAACAGTGACAAGAAAGAGAGGATATGCCGAGATACACATATGAGTCTATGCTGGATCAGTCATGCAAGTTCCACACACTAGGTCCGAATAACCCAGCGAATCATACAACCCGACAATGTGAATGGATGAGGAAGATAGAGCAAGGTGGCTCAGGGAATGCTTAGGCACCTCGGCACGAAGCACCTCGGCATGATGGACCTCAGCACGAAGCACCTGGAAACGACGGACCTCGGCAGCAACAGCTTATTGGAGGAAATGGACAGCAACTGATGTTGCCTCCACCTCCACCGAGGTATGAAAACGATGAGAGGAGGGATGCAGTGCACCAGGTGAATAATCAGAAGCAACAATACCAAGGGTATCATGGCAATGACGGAAGGAACGAATACAGAGAGCATCACCAGAGTTACTGTGTGTTCACCATAGAGGAGACTGGTAGAAACAGCTTGCAGCACCGACACATGGAGGTGAATGCGGTAATGCCAGTTGTCACGAGGTATATTCCTTGGGCAGAACATGAAATCACTTGGAGCATCAAGGATCACCCCAGGCTCATGCCGAGTCCTGGATCATATGCACTGGTGTTGGATCCAACGTTCATTGGGCCAAATATCAATGTGAGATTTTCCAAGGTGCTAATAGACAACGAAGTAGCATTAACATCATGTACAAAGATACAATGCACAAGTTGGGAATATCGGAGAACATGCTCCAAGCAACAAAGAACACTTTTCATGGCATCGTGCCGGGTATCTCATGTGAGCCCATTGGTAAGGTCTGGGTTGACGTGTTATTCGGCACAAGGGACAACTGCCGGACTGAGAACTTGGAGTTTGAGGTTGTGAACTTGGAAAGCGCGTATCATGCGTTACTCAGCAGGCCTGCTCTAAACAAGTTTACGGCGAGTACTCACATCAGTTACTTGAAGATGAAATTGCCCGGACCAAGGGGACTGATCACCATAGCTGGGGACTTCAGGCGCTCTACTGAGTGTGCTTCAGTCGGGTCTAACCTAGCCGAGTCACTTGTGATTGCTCAAGAGAAGAGGAAAATTCAGGAGGTGGCGGCATTAGCTCAGTCCGCACAGCAGCATATGCTGGCTCTGACTAACCCGCATGGGAGTGTGTTGTTTCAAGCAAAAAAAGGATACAAAGAAGGTGCCCATTGATGATCAGTTCCCAGAGCGCACCGTAACCATTGGTGCTGGGTTGGCGACAAATAGGAAAGAGAGCTCGTCAACTTCCTCCGTGAGAATCGGGATATCTTTGCTTGGTCTACACAGGACCTGCAAGGTGGTTCTCTCCATGTACTCGTTCTAATAAATGATGCAATCATTGATGCAGGCGTGGTATTTAACATGCGGTAAATTGAGAGGGCACATGACTTTCTTTGCCTCCTCGATACTTGTTGGACAAGTCTTCCACTTGGGAAGACGATCATGCCAGAATCTAATCATATTGTTGAAGCTTGTGTCGGCCAATTTGTGTTTCGCCTTCATCTCCAGAGCCTTGAGCATTACATTCAAGTGGGTATCCTCGGGCTGACATCCTTCATACAATGGAGTACTCCCATCTTTATCCAGTTGCGCCAGCTTGGCTTTCTCGCTAGCGGCAGCTTTGGTGTTTCTCGTCTCCTTGAGGAGTAGTTCTTGTACATGAGGGTCCTACAAGGTTGTTGGCAGCGTATGTGTGTCCGCGTCTTCTCCATCATCTGCCCCCGTATCTCCTTTGTGATGATCATGTCCGGCATCTCCTTCTTCATGATCATGTCCGGCATCTCTTTCATGATGATCATGTCCGGGAGACTCTTCATCTTTTCGCCCGCCCTTTCCGTTATTCTCCTGTCGCCCTTCCTCATTTCCTGTCGTCCCATTAACGTCATTTTTGTCACTGATCCAATGAGTAAAGCCAGGCATGAAACCATGCACGATCAGGTGGTTCTGCAATATTCTAGAATACGGGTCCATCAAGCCCCTGAGTTTGCATTTGCGACACAGACATCTTATCTAGGTCCCGTTGTTCTGGATCATTTCGGTCGTCGTGCATTTCGAATATCTAGCCACGAGGCTTTCGCTCACCTTGATGACCATGATCGCCTGCGCGGTATATATCAAGCGAATATTTTAGAAGTGCACACACATGCATGCATGGTCGCTAGAAAAATTCAGCATGCCCTCTCCTAAAAATAGGACATACACGTAGTGCAAAATATTTTCCGAAACAGAATTGAATCAACATTTTGGCAAACATGCATACACCATGCCAAAAAAACACACACCACAAACATTTTCACATACATAAATATTCATACAACACGCAACAACATCTCGCCCTCAGAATCATCACAAGCTTCATCGCATACACAAACATTCATGCAACATGTAACAACATCTCGCCCACACAATCATCACAAGATTTATCGCATACACAAACATGCATGTCCTTCCATGCATCTACTCACCTAGTAAACAATGGAGTAGGAAAGCAGATCAGTGGTTTAGTAGATCTACAAGTTTGGAGAGCCTTCCTTTTACAAATATACCATCCAAAATAGCTTTAGCAAGCAAAAATGAGTGAAACCCGAGAGTGTAGTTGTGGGTAGTAAGAGAACTAGTCTCCTTCCCACCAACAGCTCGAGGAGCCATTGTAATCCTTCATCAACAAGAGAGAAATACAAACATCTGTGTGTGGAATCACCACACTATCCCTCCCTGGATTCCTATAGTGCACATTGGCCCCATCTTTAGACTATACATGGTATCTGGCATGCCACCACCACGACAACATGAAACACAAACAACAAAGGAATGATTAGCCAAAATGTAGAAGAGACAAAACTGGTCAAAATCAGGTGTCCGGGCCGGACACTCCGGTGTGTGTAGGCCGGACAGTGTTGGAATATGCTAAATGGGTACCACCATGGCATGTATCTAATCCGGCTAACCTGAGTGGCCCACAGTTGGTAGAAAGTCCCATGGTTTGCTGGACGGCCCAGTTAGACGGATCTAGAAGGGAAGCCCATGTTGGATAAAGGAAGGCTGTAGTACAGTCAAAGACCAGCCTAGAGCCTTGGACTGCTAGACACGAAGACAAGTTAGTATTAGTGTAGAACTCTGTAACCTGTCTAGATAGGACTTTTCCATGTAACCCTCGGTTCTAGTGCCTTTATAACTGGACCTCTGGGAGCCTTTAGGGCACGACTTACATCGCAACACACAACTCGCACAACGAACCAATCTCTATAACTCGACGTATTTGCTATTATAGTGATTTATAGCAGGTGTAGGATTCCGCCACCGTTGTGGGATCTGAACCTAGGTAAGATGTGTTACCTTCTTCCCTCTAACTCGCCGCCTTCCCCCACCTCTCTAAACATGCTCTGTGAGGACCCCTCTATGGCATACTCGTTAGCAATACCACGATAGTTGGCGCCCACCATGGGGCAATAGGAACTTCAAGCTCTACACCGGGCAAGGTCCAATCTCTTCGCGGGAATCGGTGAAATTGTAGCCATTGGGCATGTTCTCTTCTTTGGCAACATTCTGATCGTCCCTCTAGACAAGTTCAGGATACCGGCAAAGTCAAACCCCACCTGCTTCTCCATTGTTCCAATCAGGGACATCCATCTCTTCATTTGTGAAACCATCTCTGGATCAAGCTCCCAGGAAGTCAGACACACGTCAAGGCCTATATGGACCGCCTCCGGGTAGGACATGTTTGCGGAAGGATTGAGCTCGCATCTCTCTTCAGAGTTTGCCGACTTAGATCAAAAAACTCAAGGCCCACCCAAACCGCCCCTATGCAGGATAGAGTGGTGGAAGACCAACATGGATCCGCTCGGCTTCCCCAAGCATTATAGGAACGTCTACCAACAAGTAGTTTCCTCCATCAAGTCCCCACGAGAGGAAAATATTGAGAGGTCGAGTTCTCTCAACATCAAGATGTAGAAAATATAACACACGGTCACAGCGATGAATATCATAATAGACTTTATCTTATTTCAATCTCATACTAGGGTTTCTCCATCTCCCCAAGAACTAATGATCTACTCAGACATGGAGGCAATCAACATCAAATCAATAACAATGGAATCTATTATACATGAATAGTACTTGTATAAATCCACAACGAGTATGGAAATTACAACAAGATCTAGACAAGATGTAGATGGGATGGATGGAGATGGTGGTGATGCTGTGGTGGATGATGAAGATCGATGCCTTAGCCTCCTAGATCTGCGCAGGGCGAAGATGGATCCCTAGTGGATGAGTTCCCCCTCCAGATGCCTTCCGGAGGTGAGGTTTCTGCGATTTCTGTGTGTTCTGTATGTCGTCTCCCCGAACCAGTTTCACGGGTTGAAACTATTTGACGAGGTGGAGGCGACGCCAACTATACCGCTAGAGCTATACAGCCAGAAAATTTTCTCCAGCCTTATAGTTGGTCGTTGAACTCTCTGCCTCCTTTGTTTGCTTCTGGTTTTCTTCTGGTATTAGTAATATTTCCCAAATAAGCGATTTACGTTGTTTTTGACTCCTTTTCTCCATAGTAGAACTGCTCTAAGAATTGTATCCATTGGATCCATCGTCTATCCTGATCCTGGTGAAAACAGACATAAAATGTGTGCGCGAGCGCCGTAAAATACCAAGATCCTACATCTACAATGCAAAATAATAATGTAAAACATGATGCAAATATGCACTCATCAACTTCCCCAAGCTTAGACTCTTGCTCGTCCCGAGCAAGGTTTAGCTTAATGGATGTGATCCTCATATTCATGAAGCTGAGTTGATAAAATAAATGAGGCAGTTGCAGCACGTGTTTATCATATATGATACATAGGAATAGGTTCATGAATAGTACCTTACTCAAACCATCTGAATAGTATTAGAAGGCTCCCACATCTTAGTGATCAACAGTTCATAAAAGATGAATCTCAATATAATGTAAATGTATCATGTTGGCAGCAAACAACTCACTCTTCATACTAGCCCAGCTACTACCCAGATCGCAAGGAGAGAGGCCCATGCCAAGGGCTTGGTGACAACCCAGATGCTCAGCGAGGAACATTATGGCCCGGTGTTGATCGAATACGTCAACAACTGGAATGACGCCGAGTTCATCAACCCCAATGACGATATCTTGGAGAAGTTTGGTCCCGCCGAGTTCAGCGCTCAAATGAACACAACGACCAAGGCTATTTCCCTTGCTGGACAAATGATGGAGGTAAATCTTCTTGTCATGCTCTTAATAAGCGCAAGTACTTAGAGATATATCCACTAGTCCCCGAGCCTCCGGGGGAGTAACTTGTTACTCGAGCGAATGCTCCTAGAAAATTAGTGTAGTTCCTTAGTAGCTTCAAATATTCACACACCTAGAGTTGGGTTAAGTTCCACTTGGCCCGGATCTTGTAAACTTCGAATATTCACGCACCTAGAGCTGGGTTAAGTTCCACTTGGCTCGGATCTTGTAAACTTCGAATATTCACACACATAGAGCCGAGTTAAGTTCCACTTGGCCCGGATCTTGTAAACTTCGAATATTCACACACCTAGAGCCGGGTTAAGTTCCACTTGGCCCGAATCTTGTAAACTTTGAATATTCACACACCTAGAGCCAGGTTAAGTTCCACTTGGCTCGCTTGTAAACTTCGAATATTCACACACCTAGAGCCGTGTTAAGTTCCACTTGGTCCGGATCTTGTAAACCTCGAATATTCACACACCTAGAGCCAGGTTAAGTTCCACTTGGCCCGGATCTTGTAAACTTCGAATATTCACACACCTAGAGCCGGGTTAAGTTCTACTTGGCCGGATCTCGTAAACTTCGAATATTCAGACACCTAGAGCTAGGTTAAGTTCCACTTGGCCCAGATCTTGTAAATTTCAAATATTTCTTCTTATTCTTGAATTAACAATTGCCTCTTTAGATCACCACCAACCGCCGAACTGCTAAGTTCCAACGTCTTCTAGACACACATAAGGATCTTCAATCCAAGCATATCAAATTGATTGCTAAGCTGAAGAAGAAGTGTAAGTTATCTCTCTTAGTATTTTTTACTCTTACTTCTGCTGCCTCATTCATTGTACGAACTAACTTGCGATCTGGATCGTACAGCTGAAGATGAAGGTTAGAACATCCTCATGAGGAAGAAGTTGACCGAGATCAGAGGTAAGTCGCCTTGGTTACTCAGCCTTTACTCATTTCCATCCTGACTCGGCAGATAATTATACCTCGGCTCTGCCGGGTCAACAAATTATTTGCAATGCCCCTTGAAGATAGCGTGCCATTTCCTGATATGATGCTTCACTTTCTCGAACAAGTAGGGCATCATGATGCCGAACTGAAGAAAAAGGATGATGAGATCGCCAAACTTTGGCTAAAAAATGATGAGATTACTCGGTTGAACACCGAAATCAAAAAACTGAAGAACTCCCATAAAGTTGAGCTGGACAAGGCTGATCAAGAATTCTTCGAGGAAAAGGAGTGCCTGAAAACTTAGCTTCAAAAGGACCAAGACATGATGAAGGAAGCCGACATCAAATTTGAGTCGTGACCACCGAATACGAGAAGCTCAAAAAGAGGAATGATGATGGTGCCATGGTGCTGACCCGGATCCTCAGTTATATCTCTCGTTAGTTCTTTTCCTTCCATCGACTTTTTTGTCCAGGTCATGCGCCCTTACTTACTAACGTTATTTGTTTTATCTCTAGGCAAATTTCTAGAGAGCGATGCCATTGTTTCTCCTGTCGTTGCCAAGTTTCACCTATGGAGAGGTACTCTAGTTGGTCCTAGCGCATAGCCTATTCCTTATGATATGGAGGACATGCTGGTGAGCCTCGCTGCGCGGGTTGAAACTATGAAGAATTATGGCGCGGATATCATGAACGCAGCTGCCCAGATATTTAACGCCCTCTAGCCGACTAACCCTACTCCCAGAGGTAATACAACTTTTATTGAAAAACTGATGGAGTGTGAGAGCCAGCTGAACCTCTAGAGGGAATCTGATGCGCGCACTGGAGATGACACGATGCTAAGCTTCATGCTCTCTTGGTATGAGGGCTTGTACTTGAAGGTTCTTGATCGCATGCGCACCGGATCCATGTGGACGAATGATCCGGAGTGGATAGCTCGGCACAAGGCTTGCGCTTACAACCTTATCCAGTACGCCTTTGTCCACAGCTGGAATGAAGGACCTAGCTTCCTCGACGTTGTCGATGACGCCTATGTCTCGGATGGAACAGACAGCAAAGAAGAAGAAGAGGCCTCGGAGCTCAGCGAGGATACTAAAGATCCAGAGGATGCTGGGGCCAACCCAGTAGATGAGACAGAGACCGAAGTTCCCCCCACAGATGCTAAATTACCTCCTCCCACGGCTGATACCTCGGGCGCTGCTGCTCCTTAGAGCCAAAAAACACTTTAACATTTATCAGATCCCTGGTATGCCGGGTGAAGATGTATCAAGCACAATGGTTGCATTTTTCTACTAAGTTGTTTATGTCGGATGAACTTGGGCGTAGTCCCCGAGTTCCATTTTCTTGTTCCCCCAATTTCGTGATTCGGCTCGCGTCTACCTTGATTCGATTTTTTGACTTACGAGTCCGAGTGACGTGGGCATACCTTACAGGTACTCGATCTTGGCATATATGGTCCAGGATATGGCAGAAGCCCACGACGTTGCCAGGGCCCAATATGGGATTCGACTGTCTCACGGACTTTCCAATTGCTTACGGCGCAAGACAACATCTAGAGATAGAAAGTTTAAAGGGACAAACCCTAAGTTGTAACCGACTCGACCTGCTACCCGCGACCTAGCCTATGTATATAAAGGCTAGGATGGGGCGGCGAGGAGGACCGATCACAGCCTTAGTTCTCACCACCTCGCCAGATTGCATCTGCGTGCCCCTGTAATCTTCGATTCCTTCGATAATTCCAAGAGCAGACAAGCAGGAGTAGGGACCTCTACAAGGCCTAAACCTGGGTAAAACTTGCATCCCTGTGTGCTTTTTTGTTAGCCGATTGATGCCTCCAGCGCTGCCTCCTTCTCCAAAACCCAAGTGCATAACAATGGGCATTGATGAGTTAAACCCTCGTCAATTGGTGCCATCTGTGGGAATTGGGAGTGCTGATGTCGCGGTTTCTTTAGCCCCGTCAACCGCGATATACAACTCTGCAACGATAGAGATTCACCAGCTCTTCGGCACTTTCGACTTCACCGTCCATACGCCGGCCACTCGCCCGGCTTTCGAGTCCGTGGGTGAAGGGATCAGCCTGGCGATCGGGAGTTTCCACTTCCAGGTCGGTCAGCTGGGCACGCTTCGCATGACCGACCAGCCGACAGCACCCGCGATTGCTCCAGCATCGTGGTTCCCACCACCAATTGGTACCCTTGATGATCTCGACATCCTAGCAACAGCCGGGAACACGGTCAGCGACAACAGTCGCGAATCCAATCTGAGTGACCTCGCCACAGAAGACGGGGCCTACGGCTCTGAATCTGAGAGCTGCGGGAGAAATAGCTCCCTTAATCACTTCATGTGCACCATCATCAATGCCGATGACACCAACGCCAGTCGTGGAAATGGTGGCACTGGCCCGGTCAACGGCGAAACCCAAGTCGCCAACGGTGTAGTGGGGGAACCACCACATCTCACGGCGGACGAGCGCATAGAGGAGCGCGTGCTGATCAACCTCGATGACAACAAGTGGGCTCGTTGTCACGAAGACCTACAGGGTAATCCCCTCCCCCAAACTCATCGCACAAGATGCTGATGGGTTACCACTGGTTGCTCAAGGAGGAATTCAGGCGCCAGCAACAAGTGATCGCACAACTCGACGTGCGTAGAAAGGCAGCAGACGAGTCGAGCCTTCGGCGAGCTCAACTCTCCTCCCAGGGAGGATCCTCCTCCAAAGGCAACCAATACATTATAGCCATGAGGCGATCTCGACTGGCTCACCTCACCAACCAAGAACGCGTAGAATCCACGAAAGTCCTCGACTTTGGCTCTATGACGGTGGACACACAGAGGAATGTGGGACACCGCAGGATGCGGTAACCGCGGCCACCATGTACCTCCTCAATGACCAGCCTCCGGCTAGAGACCTGTGAGTCGCCATGCACTGATCCATGATTGTAGGCTTGGAGTTAATCGAGGCTGCCCTCGACAAAGAACAGGCGCCTGCGCCCAAGAAAAGTAAAGCTGTGGTGATACGCTACTCCTCGCCCTCGTCCAGCGATGACAACCACGACTTATCTCGACGTCGCTGCTCACGTCGACATGACGAAGATTATGACGCGCGATATGACATCACACAGCGCAAAGTCGACAAGATGCGGGCAAGGCGCGCCCGTTCGATTGACTGAGAAGACAACGCCGTAGAGCTCTGCCATGCCAGATGCTTCAGCAGAGCTATCAGACAGAAGCAGATGCCAAACGGGTTCAAACTCCCATCTGAGAACCCCAAGTTTGACGGTGTACAAGACCCGAAAATTTGGCTAGAGGATCACATCTCCTCCGTCAGGCTGCACAGCGGAAGTCGCAGCACGGCAATGCAATGCCTACAGCTACAGCTGCACGGTGCGGCCCGCGCATGGCTCAACAATCTCCCGCACGGATCCATTCGTAGTTGGGAAGAGCTAGTCTACAGCTTCGTGCGCAACTTCAAGGGTACTTACAAAAGACCCGCATCAATCGAGAAATTAAGAGGCTGACACCAAAGGTCTGGCGAGTCGCTGCGCTTGTACATCTAGAGGTGATCAATCATCAAGAACTCTGTAGAAAACATCTCAGAGGACCGCGCAATCGACACGTTCAACAGCGGCGTTCGCCGCATGGATCTCAGGGAGGAACTAGGTCGCTCGAAGCCCAAAATGATCGACCACCTGATGGAAATCGAGAATAGGTGGGCGGACGGAGAATACTCAGTGAAGAACCACGCCTACTCTGATGACGACGATGACCTGGGACGCAGACGTGACCACCAAGGAAAACGTCGAGTGCGCCTCTACGAGGACCGCGATGAAGTCAACATGGTCACTGCCGGCTACGCTGACAAGCGCGACGACAACCGCAATAACCGATATCGTAGTGGTGGATATCACGAAAGTGGAAAAACCAAGCAGGTATGGCAGCGCCACGAAGAGGCACCCGAAATATCAATCTAGGACAAGCTGTCCGGACCATGCAATGTGCACTTCTACATTAACAAACATGACGGCAAGAAAAAGTCGAGTCACCTCCTGAAACATTGCCGTGAATTCCTCAAACTCCATGAAGGCTTGGTCCGGATGAATCACGACGCGGTCAACCAAGGCTATGGAGCTGCCCCGGGAGCTGTGGCACATGGAGCTCCTCCGCCACCCCTAGGGCCGAGGTTCAAAAAATTGAATTAACAATACTTGAAACTTTAGGATTAGCTCAAAATAATTCAACATAACATAAATAAAATAAATATAGGGTTTAGTCCGAATAACAAATGTTGGCTCAGTTACGATCCTTTCCTTAGTTGTTCATCATGTGATTTTCAATTCCAAACTTGTTCTCTTGTTTGCCATGAAGCCAATTCTTGTTGAACAATAGCAAGTCGAAGAGTTAGGTTTTTGGTGCCTACACATTACTAATCCTACTAAGTTATAAGTAATTTAAGCCAGCCGACATATAAAAATTAAATACAGAAAAGAAAATTATTAAGGCAGTCCCCGAGTTTCTGCTTGGGGTGCCGAGGTTTCATTAATAGGCTCATTTTCCACATACATACCGACATATGAGAGATTCATATACATACACTTTTCGCTAAGTGTAAAACGGACGGAGTAGAGCTACATTCCATGGATGCTTAGATTCCTCGCCGGACCTGTCCGCCTTGTTCTTCTCCTATGACTGTGCATTGATAAGGTAATAGGAATCATTGTGCAATTCTTTTCTTACAATGAAGGGTCCTTCCCATGGAGGGGATAGCTTATGCATGCCAGTAGTGCACTGTACTAGCCGAAGTACAAGATCACCTTCCCGAAAGACTCGGGGGTTTACTTTCCGGCTATGGTAGCATCATGGATTTTGCTGATATATGGCGGATATGGACGAGGCCAGTTCTCTTGCTTCTTCCAGCAGATCAACATCATTTTTCTAGGCTTCCTGCACTTCGGCTTCTATGTATTGGGCGACTTGAAGGGAATATGCCCGAGAGGCAATAATAAAGTGGTTATTATCTTATTCCATGTTTATGATAAATGTTTATTTTGCACGCTATAATTGTATTAATTTGGAAACGTTAATACATGTGTGTTTAATAAACAAAAGGAAAGTTCCTAGTTATGCCTCGCTTATATACTAGCTTGTTGATTAACAAGATGATCAAGGTTTCTTGATCATGGACATTGGATGTTGTTAATAATGAGGTCACAGCATTTGTCAAATGATGTGATGAACATTCATCCAAAGTATAGCATTACGATCAAAGTCATTATGTTTATATTGCTATAACATCATATGAAGTAATCTTAGTCCTTAGACCATGAGATCATGTTAATTGCTAACATCGGAAGAGTGACTTGATAACATCAAACATCACACCGTAAAAGGGTGACTATAAAGGTGGGATCAGATACTTCGAAGGTGTTATGTTGAGTCTCATGGATCAAGAGTGGAATTTGTCAATCCCGATGATGGATAGATATACTCCGGCCCTCTCGGTGATATCACATTAAGATAGCTTGCAAGCAAGTGATGTGATCACTAGAAAGTTATATCATGGGAACGAGAAAAGAGTGCATGTGGGTAAGGAGATCAAACTAGGTATTGAGATACCGATGATCGAATCTCGGACATGTAATATGTCACGAGACAAAGGGATTTGGTTACGATGTTAAAGGTTCACACGATCACAAGAGTCATCGTTGAATATGTTGGAGTCAGTACGGATCTCCAGGTCCCACTGCTGATTATTGATCGGAGAGGGGTCTCGATCATGTCTGCATTATTTGGGAACCGTAGGGTGACACACTTAAGGGATACCGACACCATTTGGAGCAAATATGTTTCAGATAAAGATTTAAGAAAGCGCTGGAATCATTTCGATGGAAACCAGAATTGTTTCGGGTGAAATTGCAGAAACTAGTTCTGCATGTGATATTGAAATGTTGCAGGGGTTTTATGTGAATGTTTGTTAATTAAAGTAATTAAAAAAATTCTGAATAAAATAAATAAAATAGTTTTATTTAATGAGGGCTTGCATTAAATTTGGTAGAAATTTAATGGAGGTGAGTGGAATTTTGAGTGGGAGGCTAATTATGTGAGTGGGAGCTCCACCCACATGAATGTGGAAGAGGTGGGGGAACCTCCTTTGGCCGCCGGCCATGATGAGTGGATGCCCCCTCTCCCTATAAAAGCCCCCTACTCCCTCCTCTCATCTCACACCTCCCCATGAAGGATCTGTCTCCCCCTCTAGTTATTCCCCATGGTCTCAGATTAGCGAGATACATGTTTCCGATGGCTTTATCTGGAAAGGAGTTCCTGCTTCCGCTGCTCTGCTGGAGCAAGGGACGGAGGTTGTCGGGGTACCTGACGTGTGTGCGATCACGGATGCACCGCTGCTTTGCGGTGCTAGACTTGCTAGAGCTGGATCTGATGGACGTGCTGGAGCCGAACCTGCTAGACTTCATCACAATCTTGAGATCGGCAAGTGTATGACTACATCATCCACGAGTTCCATCTCCTTAACAAAGCTTTGTTGTCTTCGAGGGTAAGTTCTCTATGGATGTATATCCACCGGTTGCTTGTATCTAATAGATAGATCTTGGCGTATAGTTCCCATCATAGGAATTTTTTTGTTTTCTATGCTGCGAACCCTTTAGTGGTATCAGAGCCTGATCTATGCGTAGATGCTTTGCACGGGTAGTGCACATATGTTTATATATGGGCGATGATAATCATGTTATTGCTTCTTTCATGTATTTTGGATATTGGTGGCATAGTGGGATGAAGCGGCCCGGACCAACTTTACATGTCATCGCACATGAGACTGGTTCCACGACTAACATGCAACTAGTTTTGCATAAGTGGCTAGCGGGTGTCTGTCTCTCCTACTATAGTCAATATCTAATTTACAACGAGTTGCTAATAACTTAGGTATCATCGTTATGGTTCCATGTTCGTAGGTAAGACCGGTTCTATCTCCGAAAGCCCTAAGCCACGTAAAACTTGCAATGTATAAAATATAGGCGTCTAGTTTAGATTGTTGTTGGGCTAGTGTCATGATATGGAAATGTTGTAAGTTGATGTATAGTAGATACCCTTACAACACACCTAACGTGTAAGTTCCATAGACATTGGCTTTACACACAAAGGAGTGATAGAGATCATACGACGATGCACATGATAGTGATCAAATGCATGGACCATATCATTCCACTTTACACATATGATGTTTGCATCTTATATTGCTACTTTGGAATTTTAGTAGCGTTGTAAGATGATCCCTCATTTAAATATCCAGATAAAATGTGTTCTTCCTTAAGTATGCACCGTTCTACAGATCGTGTTTCGAGACATCACATGATGATCGGGTGTACTCGACTCTATGCTTTCATACAACGGGTGTAAGACAGTTTTATACACGTACTAAGGTTCTTACTTGGCGAGCCTAGCATGTATAGACATGGCCTCAGAACACGGACCAAAAGGTTAAGCATGCGTCATATAGTTGATGCGATGCCCATATTGATGCTTGCCTTTAAAGCTACACTGACTCACATGATGATCGAACTTGGTGTAGTCGATTTGGTTCATGTAATCACCGAAAAGGCACGAGGGATGTCGTTTTGGAGTGGGAGTTCATTTCTAATTTGGATTAGTCGAACTCAATTTGTCATAAACTAAACCGAAGTGAATTTGCATAATTTTGTTGTAGTCATTGGCATCTGTTTACTACCTTATGCTTAGTTTTAATTGAGATAATAGAACTATAGAATTCTGGATATTTACTTTACGAACTGGTATCGTATTGTTTTGAATGTCAATTTAAAGTTTAGAAGTCCTATTGCAAACTTTCAGCAAACTCTGTTTACCCTAGGAACTTTAATAAGTAATATTAAATCAAGAGTAAGAATTCCAATGTTAGTATCTAAAGTATCATGTTTGCCTCCATGATTATTGATATTCAGAAGTTATTTTTAATATCGAGGTTATCTAGGAGCTGAAAGAATTGTTTTAGAAACCATCACGTGTGGAAGATATGGTGATATTTGAAACAATGTTTTTGGTTGCAATATGATAAAGTATAATTTAGCAAAATACATGTTCTCATATTGTATGAGAATTTGTGGAGTATGAAGATGCCAGGCATCCGGATCTCCCAAAAAGGTTTTGGGAACAAACATTATACTCGCGATTCTTCCTTATAGACTATAGTAGCTTGATCATGAAAGTTGTCATGATAGGGATGAATAGATGATGTAGCTAAAATGTTTACTACACTAAAAGATTACTAAAGAATGGATTTTAAAAGAATGCCAACCATTTGATGATGGTGATCCACTTCAAAGTGCGAATCCGAAGGTATTAGTATTTGACTATATACGCTTTGTACTATGTGTCATATGAATGACACCACTATTGATGTTGATAGATGCTTTTAAAAAGGAAAAAGAATTGCTGAAAGAAAATCTATAAAATATTTAGCAGAAAAGAAAAGGTTGGAGATGTCCAACTTAGGTATATATAAGATATACATGTTATGGTTGTATTCTTTGCTTGTTAAACAATGTGGTTCTTAGGTATTGGATACCGAATTGGTTGGTGTGAAGTTTCATACAGGACAACACAATTCATGAACTGCAACGACCTAAGTAACTAGCAAGAGAATAAGTGATGATGTTCATCGGAAACAAATAAAGTGTTATTGTGTTTTTCGTTGTCGTCAAACCTAGCCTTCAAGATTTGTTTTAATAATTGTTATTTTGTTCCGGTATTACGAGAACAATGGTTGTTCAAATAATTACCATATTCCATAAAGGATGGATGAAATTTTACAAGTCTAGTTGGAGAAATCACATCCATAAACATTATTGATAAAATGTCGTAAGACAAATGATTGGAAGGTCACTTATGAAGTGACATTGCTGTTTGAATTATATTGGAAAGTAAGCATGAAGAAACTCCATGTTGATGGATTTTTGGAGTCTTTTGATTTTGATCAATTGATGCTTGTGAAACTTTCCTCAAGATAATTGAAACTCCATTCATAGGCCAAAGAGGAACGGATGACTAGCTTATTGGAAATTATGCATGCTGATGTGGATAGTCCATTATGTGTAGCCATATGCGATGGATCTTTCTACTTCATATGCTTTCTCCAGAAATTTGAGTGAATATATCTATATATCTACTTAATAAGGAAGAAGTATGAAACATTTGAAAATTGTTCAAAGACTTTCAAGATGAAGTGAAAAAAAATTCATTGTAACAAGAAAATAAAAGAGTTTATGATTTGATCATATATGAAGAGATTTGAGTTACAGGTTTAGCAAAACACCTAAGATTTCAGGAATTGTTCCATGAATTTGCACTTCTCGATAAACCACAGGAGTATGGTATGTTCGAGAGATCAAATCAAACCTTGTTTGACATGGTAAGATCAAAGGTGTCATTTATAAAACTACCATTATGTTTTAAGGATTAAAGCTTTAGAGACTACCGCTTTTACACTGAAAAGAGCACCATTGTGATCCGTTGAAATGACACCATATGAGTTATGGTTTGGGATAAAACCTGAATTGTCTTTTCTTAAATTTTGGTATGCTATGCATAAGTAAAATGTTTACAACCAAAGTCAGATAAGTATGTCTTTGTAGGTTATCCCAAAGAATTTGTTGGGAATTCCTCCATAACACCGAGGATAAAAGTGTTTATCGCTTGGAATGTCAAGTTTCTTGAGAAGGAATTTTTCATGAAAAGTTAAGTGGGAGGACAATAGAACTTTGATAAGGTTGTTGAACCTTAGCTATATGTGCTAAGTAGCACAGCACCGGAAAGTGTCCCGGTGGCGGCCACAATGATCATGGCTCCCGTGATTACAAAGGGTGTGATCTTGGAGATTAGAGTTCCTATTTGAACCGTATGCATCGGGTAAGAATCAAAATAGTGAGATTTGATAAAAAGGTCGTTATTGTTTTGACAATGATGAACCAACTACATGCAAAGAAGTGATGATGGGCCCTGACTCCATAAAATGACTAGAAGTCATAGAATCCGTGATAGTATCCATACACGAGAAATCAAGTTTCTGAACTTGGAAGACCCTCCGGAAAGGCGTCAAGCCTATCGGTTGTGTTTGGATCTATAAATAAATAGACATGGATGTTTAACATGTATGAAATAGTCGACATGTCGGAAAGAAGTTTGCATGCAATGTTCAAGGAGTTGACTATGACAAGATTTGATCTTTCATAGCGAAATTTAGTCTTGATGGATTAATGTAGAAACCACTACATATAATTTGGTGTATGATAGTTGAACAAACAAAACAATATTCTTCTAATAGAATGGTTACCTATGACGTGTACAAGACACGGTCCGAAGGGTTTTGTTAATTCAAAGGGTGCTAAAAGGGCATGCAAACTTCAATAGTTGAAGTGAGCATAGCGGTGTTGGAATCTTCACCATTTTAAAATGTTAAAGGAGTTTAATTTCACCGGAGACGATGAAGATGCTTGCATTTTCAAGAAATTAAGTGGGAGCGCTGAGACAAATTTCCAATATATTATGCAGAGTACATATTATTGATTGGAAATGATGTATCTTTTATTGACACAAGTTAAGAATTTGATTAAAATAGGATTTTGATAAAAGACTTGGGAAAAACCAGAATATTTGGCATCAATATCTATATGGATAGATCAAGGCACTAATATGGTTGTGCCAGACGTACATATATGAGATATTGAAAGGGTTTAGTATGGAAACAACAAGAACGGTTCTTGCTGCATGGAAAGGATTGTATCACGATTCAAGTGTGTCAAGACTTGGTGAGTAAAATCACATGAAGATTTTGATCAATTATACCATGATATGTATATATCCAGATATGACCTATGCTCTAAATGTTATGATCACATACCAGAATGATTCATAAGATGATCATTGGATGATAGTAAAGATATTCTTATGAGCTTTGGAAGAACTAAGAATATATCATGTATAAGTGACAAATAGTTAAAGGTAGTTCCTTGTAAAGTGTTACATTGATACTAGTTTTATCACAAGATACAAATTAAATTTATCTCAATTTAGACTATGGGTGGCACAATGTAATGGAAAAGATGTTCCATGATGGATTTGGATGAGTTCCAAACTTAAGACATTGTGACGGACACTACAACAAAAGGCTAAGTGTATGACTGCTATAGTAGCAGCAAAGGAGGGAATTTGTGTTAAGTAGTTTGTTATCAAACTAGGTGTGGTTCAAAGTGAGCTAATACTATGAAGATATATTGTATGACAGTAATATCAACATATTTTAACCCGAACGAACTAAAGGTCTCACCAAAGGACCAAATTTATACAATGCCATCTCATTTGAGAATGAGTGATGCGTAGAGACGCAAAGACATGCAAATACACACGAACCTAAAACTGTCAAATCCGGATATTATATTAACCACTAGCAATCGCATATATGCAACACCAGAAAGCCATATGTGTTCAATACGCTAAATTTTCCAAACTAGATTATTGACTCTAGTGCAAGTGGGAGACTGAAGGGAATATGCTCGAGAGGCAATAATAAAGTGGTTATTATCTTATTCCATGTTTATGATAAATGTTTATTTTGCATGCTATAATTGTATTAATTTGGAAACGTTAATACATGTGTGTTTAATAAACAAAAGGAAAGTTCCTAGTTATGCCTCTCTTATATACTAGCTCGTTGATTAACAAGATGATCAATGTTTCCTGATCATGGACATAGGGTGTTGTTAATAATGAGGTCACATCATTTGTCAAATGATGTGATGAACATTCATCCAAAGTATAGAATTATAATCAAAGCCATTATGTTTATATTGCTATAACATCATACGAAGAAAACTTAGTCCTTAGACCATAAGATCATGTTAATTGCTAACATCGGAAGAGTGACTTGATAACATCAAACATCACACCATAAAAGGGTGACTATAAAGGTGGGTTCAGATACTCCGAACGTGTTATGTTGAGGCTCATGGATCAAGAGTGAAATTTGTCAATCCTGATGACGGATAGATATACTCTAGGCCCTCTAGGTGATATCACATTAAGATAGCTTGCAAGCAAGTGATGTGATCACTAGAATGTTATATCACGGGAACGAGAAAAAGAGTGCATGTCGGTAACGAGATCAAACTAGGTATTGAGATACCGATGATCGAATCTCGAACATGTAATATATCGCGAGACAAAGGGATTTGGTTATGGCGTTAAAGGTTCACACAATCACAAGAGTCATCGTTGAATATGTGGGAGTCATTATGGATCTCTAGGTCCCGCAGCTGATTATTGATCGAAGAGGGGTCTCGATCATGTCTGCATTATTTGCGAACCATAGGGTGACACACTTAAGGGATACCGTCACCATTTGTAGCAAATATGTTTCAGATAAAGATTTAAGAAAGCGCTGGAATCATTTCGACAGAAACCAGAATTGTTTCGGGTGAAATTGCAGAAACTAGTTCTGCATGTGATATTGAAATGTTGCAGGGGGTTTTATGTGAATGTTTGTTAATTAAATTAATTAACAAAATTCTGAATAAAATAAATAAAATAGTTTTATTTAATGAGGGCTTGCATTAAATTTGGTGGAAATTTAATGGAGGTGAGTGGAATTTTGAGTGGGAGGCTAATTATGTGAGTGGGAGCTCCACCCACATGAATGTGGAAGAGGTGGGGGCACCTCCTTTGGCTGCCAGCCATGATGAGGGGATGCCCCCTCTCCCTATAAAATCCCCCACTCCCCACTCCCTCCTCTCATCTCACACCTCCCCATGAAGGATCTCTCTCCCCCTCTAGTTATTACCCATGGTCTCGGATTAGCGAGATACATGTTCCCGATGGCTTTATCTGAAAGGAGTTCCTGCTTCCGCTGCTTTGCTGGAGCGAGGGATGGAGGTTGTCGGGGTACCGAACGTGTGTGCGATCACGGATGCACCGCTGCTTTGCGGTGCTGGACTGAGCTGGATCTGATGGCCGTGTTGGAGCCGGACTTGCTGGACTTCATCACGATCTTGAGATCAGCAAGTGTACGACTACATCATCCACGAGTTCCATCTTGTTAACAAAGCTTTGTTGTCTTTGAGGGTAAGTTCTCTATGGATGTATATCCACCCGTTGCTTATATCTAATAAATATATTTTGGCGTATAGTTCCCATTGTAGGTTTTTTTTTGTTTTCTATGCTGTGAACCCTTCACGACCCTGGGCGAGTCATGCTCTATGTCGGCTGGTAGTACAGCTCCTGCCCCATATACTAGAAAGAATGGCATATAGCCTATTGATCGATTCGGAGTTGTTCTTAAAATCCACAGTACCGCTGGTAATTCTTCTATCCAGTACCCCGCTGATCTTTGCAACGGCTCAATGAGCCGGGGTTTTATCCCGGACAAAACTAGTATGTTGGATCTTTCCACTTGCCCATTTGACGCGGGGTGGGCTACTGACGCAATATCTAGTCAGATCTTCTTTTCTCGGCAGAACCTCGTAAATGTTCCTTCATCATAATTTGTGCCATTATCAGTTATGATACTATGAGGATAGCCATATCTCAAGATTATATCTTTGAGGAATGTCACAGCTGTTGCCCCATCACATTTCCTGATTGGCCTTACCTCAATCCACTTGGTAAATTTGTTTACCATAACCAAGATATGGGTCATGTTTCCTTTTGCCGGCTTAAATAGGTCAACCATATCCAAACACCATACTGGAAATGGCCAAGTGGTAGGTATAGTATTCAGTTCCGACATAGGCATGTGTGTCTTGGTGGCGTACCTCTGACAACCATTGCACTTCCTTACAAGATCTTCTGCTTGCTCCAAGGCACTTGGCCAATAAAATCCATGCCGAAAAGATTTTGCCACTAATGCTCTTGATGATGCATGATGCCCACATTCCCCCTGATGGATACTCGGAGGATGCCAAGCCCTTCTTCCGAGTCAACGCATCGTTGCATAACACTTGTAACACTCCTCTTGTATAGTTTGGCGTTGATACTAGTGTATGCCTTTGGTCTCCTTTAGATTTTCCTTGAAAGTATCTCATCACTCGGTAAGGTTCCTTCTTTCAAGAACTCAAATATTGGCTTTGCCCATACAGGTATAGCTCTAACAGGAAAAAGTTCCTCGCCAATTTCCATTGCTTCCACCGACATAACTCCAGCCGGATCAAGTTGAACAGTCCCTGGGTTCTGCGAGACAGTCCCCAGGTCTGCCGAAGTAGTCCCCGGGTTTACTAAGGTGGTCCGCCAGTCTATATCCATAGGGGTAGCTCCTGATCCAGAGTGTGCCGGGACATAGATTGAGTCGAATTCCGGTGAAGGGGTGATAGATGGTTTTCTCAAGTGTTCTAAAGCAACGCCTGGCGGGATTGGCTGCCAAGATCACCCCAACTTAGACAATACATCGACTGCTTCATTTTCAAGCCACGGTATATGGTGGAATTCACAACCTTCGAAGAACCCACTTATTTTTTGAACATGAAATCTATAAAGGGCCTCGTTTGCATACAGAGCATCCCAATTTCCAGACACTTGCTGCACAACCAAATCTGAATCACCAAAACATTGTATCTTACGTATCCCCACTTTCTTTGCTACCTTAAGTCCATGCATGAGCGCTTCATACTCGGCAACATTGTTCGATGCACTAAAATGGATCTGGAGGACATATTTCAGCTGATATTTCTTGCATTAAAATGGTTCGTATTGCATCTCAGCCCAGTCCACAAAGAAATATGTCAATGCTTGAGATTTAATCGCATCTCTCCTATCAAATTGTGGTGCATATGGGGCTAACTCAATTGCCCATTTTGCAATTCGGCCGCTGGCATCTTTGTTGCTCATAATCTCGGATATGGGTGCTTCGCATATCATTTTGATGGGGCATTCCTCAAAGTAATGCTTGAGCTTCTTGGCTGCCATATATACGTTGTATGCCATTTTATGATAGTGAGGGTAATTCTGCTTCGAAGTTGATAACACCTCGCCTTAGGTATTACACTAGTCTTTGCACCGACTTACCCTCCTCATCGCGCTCCATCACTACCACTGCACTTATGACTCAGTTGGATACTGTTATATAGAGCAACATTGGCTCTTTAGATAGTGGCGAGGCTAACACTGGTGCAGAAGATAGCATCTTTTTTAATTCATGAAATGCGCTATCAACTTGCGGTGTCCATGTAAATTTTTCTGCCTTTCTCATTAACTAGTAGAGGGGCAACGTCTTCTCTCCCAGCCGACTTATAAACCGACTTAACAACGTCAGGCAACCAGTAAACTTCTGCACATCGTTAAGACACTTCGACAGTTCCATTCTTTCTATGGCTCAGATTTTTGTGGGGCTGGCTTTGATACCTCGGCTGGACACGAGAAAACTGAGTAACTTTCCAGCCGGCACACCAATAGTGCATTTATCTGGGTTAAGCTTCATCTGAAACCTCCTTAGGTTCGCGAATGTTTGCCGGATATCATCAAGGAGCATTTTGCTTTCCTTAGTTTTTATTACAACATCATCCACGTCGACTTGCACATTTCGACCAATTTGGTCATGTAGACATTTTTGCATGCATCGTCGATATGTTGCTCCAGCATTACGTAAACCAAACAACATAGTGCAATAGCAATACGCCCCATACTGGGTGATAAACGTAGTCTTTATTTGATCCTCTGGATTCAAAGGTATCTGGTGGAAACCAGAATATGCATCTATGAAGGTTAGACTTTGTTGGTGTTGTAGCGCTATCGACATGTCCTATTGCATCCAAAGGTCGGGTGAATCCCCGTGTGAGTACCTCGCTAGATGGTTAAGGGTGAGGGCTAACATACCGGGAATCCGTGACGATAGTAGCGTATACAACCTCGTAGAAGGGCTCACACGTGGCACCCTCCTCTGACATAAACTTAGGAGGCAGGAGGACTTCGGGTTACTTACTCTCAGCCAGCTATCGAGACTATCAATAGTTTCTCCTCAGACGATGAGGAGTCCCAGGCCAACATTGCCACCGGAGTCGGAAAATCCAATCCGACTACCACGTTGCCTTTGGCTCGGCCTCTACCACCAATAACGCCGATGCTCTGCTTGACTCAGTCTTGGACACACTTTACACTAACATCAGTGTGGATGGCGGCGCGTCGTCGGCCAACTCGGAGGAACTCGAAGTTGCCATGAAGGGATCGAGGAGGAATTCGATCGCGAGGAACGCGCCGAGCAAGCCGTCACCTCTCGCTAGCAAGACCAGTGAGCCATAGTAGCTCCGCCAGCAGCAGGGATACCGCAAGGTAGTGACTAATGGAAAAATGCTTTTGATCCCTTGGATCTGGAAAAGGTCATGCCCCTCCGGCTATCCCCTCGCTGCTGCCGCAGGAACTTCCAACCGGATCTGGCACCACGAAACAGCCAGATCTACCACCTCCACCATCCATGTCAGCGGTTGGCAATCCTTTTAGCACTCCTGCAGACAAGATGATCTATGTCTAACTTCTCGTTGAGCTAATGACTGTCTCTCACATTAGAGACGTAAGGCAACTCGACAACAAACACCAGGAACTTCCTGCGGAGGCCAAGTACATCACGGAGTAGAACGTGAAGCAGGACATCAATATCGCTAAGGCACACGATTCAATCAAGGCAGCAAAGGAGTTGGGGGCTAGTAGAAAAAGCTGCTCAAGCAGCAGAAAAGAAAAGCCCTGGCTCACGTTGTCGGTAATCCCAATGTTCGGCGCAACCTGGGTGGGGACCATGCAAGACGGCAAAAGCCGCCCCTTACATTGACAAGACTAGAAAGCAAGTCATGCAAACCCCTTCCCTCAAAATTGTCATCGCCAAAACTCTACTTGAGCAAGACATATCACCTACATCGGTTGCTCAGGTCTATGAACCCGTCTCCAAGGTTGTCCAATAGCAGGAAAATGCCACTTCACAAAGGCTCGAGTCCAACACAGAGTTTTGCAAGTCTAGTCTGAATAACCAACAGAAGCCTAGATCTCCTCATGATGTCGGATATCGGACATGTTCTACGGAACGAAGGTGGAGGGACACACACAACATGACTGACACCATCCTAGTATCCTCCAACCACGGAGACAAGGCTCACTGTCGTTGCTCGCTACCACCTCCCCACTAGTCCCGACATCGTGATGATCCAAAGCCGCATCACCGCACGAACATGCCACCTCCTAAGAACCCTCAATACGACATCATTATACGCGATCAAGGAGAGCAGCCTCGTCATGTCGGAGAGCGTAGCCAAAACGACGGACAATGAAGCAAATCACATAAGGAGGCTCTACATCCGACAAGCATCCGTGACAGGCGGCAGGAGTCGTAGGACGGGCATAGCAAAAAATCTAACCCACCGCCACCTCCGCCACCGTCACCGCTAATTAGCCACCATGGCGGAGGATCCCGTAGATCCCATGGATCACGCCATGACTCTCCTTCCCATGACGGCAATCAACACCAGAAGAAACCAGAGTCGTATGATGCACACTCACGGATCGACAAGATCTACAAAGCCCGAGAAGAACCACACCTGGGGCCATGTTGTTTCAGACCAGTTATTTGGGCCAAAACTTACCCTAAGGTTTTCCGAGTTGACAAGACTATCAAGCCGTATGATGGAACTGCCAGACCAACCACGTGGTCGCAGGACTATAGCGAAGCGGTGTAATTCTTAGGGGTAACCCCAATGTCGTCGTCAAGTACCTCCCACTGATGCTGTCTGGCACCGCCCGACAATGGATCGGTGACTTGCCGGAGAAATCAATATGCAATTGGTTGGACATGCATGCAATGTTCACTAAGAACTTCGAGGGTAAGTACAAACATCCCTGCACTGTTGGTGACCTACAACAGTGTGTACAAGAAAAGGATGAATTGTCTAGAGCCTACCTATCCTGTTGACTTGACATGAAAAACTCATGCGCGGGAGTGTACGACCAAACCACTATGGATGACTTCATCGATGGCTTGGAGAAAGGACGAGGGCAAGTTGGACCTCAATTCAATGATCGCTAAGGCCAGTGAGTTCGCAGTTGCCGACAATGATGCTCGTGGTTCCCTGCTAGCAATGGCTATCCCCACCAAGGCTAAGAACAATAACAACAATAAGCGGAAAATCCGCCTAAAGATAAGCAATCAGCCGACATGGTCGCCATGACTTTTGCTGGCAGAGGCGAAGGTGGACAGCATGGCCATAGCTTGGGGGCTGGTCATCGGTAGCAGCGTGGTGGTGAAACTACACCCGCAGCGCCCCGTGTACCCCAGACATATGAGGAGTACCACGATATGACGTGTTTTGTCCACCTTGCTGACAAGGGCGATGGCAAGGGCAAGAATCCAACATCAAGGCCACTCACATAAACCGCCAATGCATGTTTGTCAACGATCTCAAGGAAGACCCAGAGTCCGGCTACAAGCAAAGTCGGAAAAATAGACCCCGTGGAAAAGGCAAGGGAAAGAAGAAGGAAGAAGAGTCCAAGGATTCAGAGGATATTGATGAAGACATGGACCCCAAACACGCCGACAAGGGTGATGGCAAGGGTAAGAGTCCATTTGAGAAAAATCTCCCGTCTACCACACCTTCCTTGGTACTCCAATAGTCCGAGCACAGAAGACCTCCCTGAGCACAGAAGACTTCCCTAAGGATCCTGATGGCTACACTCCCCCAGTGCCCAGTAAGTGCGGTGGTCGGAAATTCCCATTACTTTGGACAAAGAAGATCATCCAGACCTCATACCAACAAAGAACCAGTATGCCATGATCATTAACCCGATTGACGGCACCGAGTTCACCAAGTGCCTCGTGGACAGTGGAATAGGCATCAACATTATGTACAAAGATACACTACACAAGATGAACTTGACGGTAACACAACTAAAGTGGAGCAACACCGTATTTCATGGCGTCGTCCCTAGCCGGCAGGCTTAGTCACTTTGTTGCATCACCCTTTCGGTAGCCTTTGGTGATGTTAACAATTACCGCGAAGAGCGCATGACCTTTGAAGTGGTGCAATTCAAAAGCGTATACCACGTCATATTCGGACATAACATTTTCCACTCCTTCCTTGCTAGGCCATGTTTTGTCTACAACAAGCTCAAGATCCTAGGCCAAACGATGTCATCGCCATCAACGGAAGCTTCAAGAAGGCAAGAGAGTGCGAGCTAAGAGAAGCCGCCTACACCGAAGTCATCCTCTATGGTGAATAATTCAAGGAGATCCAGCACCAGCTCGATGCCTCGGAGATGCTGACTTCGAAGAAGCAAATTTCTGCTGTTGAACCCGCCTTCAAGGCTGCCATTGAAACCAAGTTGGTGGAAATTGTGGAAGGTGATTCCTCCAAGACCAGCGCCATTGGGACAAGCCTGGATCCCAAATGGGAAAGCACACTTGTGGAGTTCCTCCATGAGAATAAGGACATCTTTGCCTAGCAGCATGCCGACATGAAAGGTGTTCCTAGGGAACTTGCCGAGCATAGCTTAAACAATGATCCTAAGGTGTTCCTAGCGAACGATGCAACATTTCCTACCTGGCTAAATCAGCCGCAACGTACATGCTTATGTGGACGACATTGTGGTGATGTCCAAAAAATCAAACAACCTCATCGCCAACTTGTAGGAAACATTCAATAACCTCTAGAAATTCAACATGATGCTTAACCCTAAGAAGTGCGTCTTCAGGGTTCCAGCCGACAAATTGTTGGGATTCATTGTTTCGCATCACGGAATCAAGGTGAACCTAGAGAAGATCAGGGTGATCCTTGATATTAAATGCCCGACTTGCCTAAAGGACATCCAACGGCTCACATGTTGTGTAGCAGTAGTAAGCCAGTTCATCAGCTGACTTGGGGAGAAGGCAATGCTTTTCTACAAGTTGCTCAAGAAGGCAGACAAATTCAAATGGACAGATGAGGCAGATGCAACACTTCAGGAGTTGAAGAGAATAGTCTCCTCCGCACCCATACTTGCAGCACCAGAGTCAATGGAGCCTATGTGAATCTACATGGCAGCCACCAATCGAGTAATCATCATCGTCATCGTGGAGCAGAAGGAACCAACACACGAGTATGGAGTTCAATGACCAGTTTACTATGTAAGCGAGGTCTTGATGGAGTCCAAGAAATGGCACCCGTATTATCAAAATCTAGCTTATGGAGTGTTCCTTGCTTCCCGGAAGTTAAGGCACTATTTCCAAGGGTACTCGATCATAGTAGTGAGCAAAACTCCACTGTCCGACATCATTAATAACAGTGACGCAACAGGAAGAGTGGCGAAGTGGGGGATTGAACTTGCCGCCTGCGAAATCACCTACAAAAGACGTGACGCTATCAAGTCACAAGCATTGGCGGGTTTCATCACAGATTGGACAGAACTTCCAGCTGATACTCTTGTGCTAGAGTCGGAGTCATGGGTCATGCACATTGATGGATCCAAGTTACTCAATGGCTCGGGGGCTGGTGTATTGTTGCAATCACCAACAGGGGAAAAACTCCAGTATGTCCTATAGATCCACTTCAATGCTACCAACAACATGGTGGAATATGAAGCTCTCATCCATGGACTACAGGTAGCCAAGGATATTGGCATCAATCACATAGTTTGTTGTGGAGATTCTGACTTGGTTGCCCAGCTGGTGGCTGGCACATGGAATGCGCGGAACCCTATGATGGCGGCATATCGAGACGAAGTAGACGAGATAGCCAAATGCTTCAAGGGATACAAAGTCAAGTACGTCAAAAGGGAGGATAATGAGGTGGCAGATCTGTTGTCAAAGCTTGGATCTGCGCGCAATTCTGCTCGGCATTTTCCTAGAGCAATTACGGAGCCCATCGGTGAACTGAGTAGACCCGAACAACCCAAATAGAGTTAACTCATTTGTTAATGCAATAACAATGATCCCTCCGACTTGGACGAAACCATTCATGGATTACCTCAAAGACGGAACACTGCCCATTGACGAAGTTGAAAGCCGACAGATAGTACACAGAGAAAAAGTCTATACCATAATAAATGGGTAGCTATACAAAAGAAGCACCACATGAGTATTCCTATGGTGTGTTTCCTAGCAACAAGGTATTGAAATCCTCAGAGAGATCCATCTTGGAGACTGCGAGCATCACGTCACTCCCCGATCTTTGGTCTCCAAGGCCTCTCGGCAAGGATTCTACTGGCTCACTGCCAAGGCAGATGTTGACAAGATGGTTGAAACGTGCATTGGATGTCAGTTTTATGCAAGGAAACCACATGTGCTAGCAGAAGAATTGCAAACAATACCAATTACTTGGTCGTTCATAGTCTGGAGGCTCTACATGGTTGGGCCTTTGAAAATGGCACGCTGTGGGTTCATGCATATGCTTGTTGAAGTTGATAAATTCACTAAACAGATAGAAGATAAACCCATTAGAAAGCTCGATGGGGTAACAACCCTTAAGTTTGTCCCGGATCTAGTTGTGAGATTTGATCTCCCACACAACATCATCACCGACAACAGCAGTAATTTGTCACTCGAAGAAGTCGAGGCTAACTATCATGAAAAATGCATCCGTCTTGACCTAGCATATGTGGCACACCCACAATCTAATGGTCAGGTTGAGAGGGCCAATGGACTAATTCTGTAGGGAATCAAGCCACGCTTAGAAGCACCTCTACACAGAGCAGCTGGAGCCTAGGCAGAAGAATTATCATCTGTTCTATGTAGTTTAAGAACTACTCCCAACAGATCTACCAACACCCCCCCTTCTTCATGGTTTATGGAGCAGAAGCAGTCCTACCATCCTACATACTCTACGATGAACCAAGAGTAGCCGCCTATGACAAAGATAACGCTGAAGAATCCAGACTCCTATCCGTGGACCTCCTGGAGGAAGAAGACGTTCTGGTAGCCCAGAAGTATGCCATCTACCAGTAGAAGCTACACAGCTACCATAGTCATCGCATAAAGCACCGCTCGTTTAAAGAGGGGGATCTAGTGCTCTGACTTCAGCAGAAAAAGTCACACAAGCTATCCCCACCTTGGGAAGGACCGTTCGTCATAATAAAAGCGTTGCTCAATGGTTCCTATTACCTCGTTGATATTCGTGAGTTGAAAGATAGGCTAGGAGAGGATCGCAAGTGCAAGCGACGTGACCCCGATGATGATTATCCACTATTTGATTAGCCATGAAACATAGCACTGCTACGTCCCTTTTACACTTAGCATATTTTCTTATATACTATGTACTCTTATATGATCAATGAAAGAAAGCTTTCGGTTCACTCATATTTCTGAGTCTTTTACCTCCTTTAGTGTTCATTTTTTCGATCATGTAAATCCTTGCTCGGACCAGTTGAGGTACTCAGGTGTTGGTGGAGGTGCCCTGGTTGCCAGGTATACTTGTCGGGTGATGAGCTTCCAGGTCCTGTTGGAAAGGTGCCCCTTCTGAATCATGTGCATGGCTCTCCTGGATCATGAGTACTCGTTGTTCCGAGCTCTGTTTGCCGTGGGTTGTTGCTTGATTGCTTTGGTCACATGATGTGGCCCTGATGGTGGTGGTGGTGCATTGATTGCTAGCGTTCCGAGTGCGATGTTGTACCCTTGGTTTGTTGCCTCAGCTACGTTGGCACGGTAGGCTCTCTAGTGCTTTAGGAAAGTGCGACAGTCCTTCATTAGATGACTTAACCTTTTCCGTCCTTTCGAATTAGTATAGTAATCCATGTGGCATGGTCCTTCAAGAATCTGCATAGGTGACTGCAGAATGCCCCGATGGGCCCTCAACTGGTACTATTGGGTTGTCCTGCCGGTTCCAGCTTCATCTCGATTGTTGTGGTATCTACCGCTGCGATACTCGCCTCTGCGGTTGTCCTCGTTGGCGAAACCTGCCACAACTTGGATGGGTCCACCGTAATTATTATATTTGCGACCATGCCTCCTCCTATTGTCGTTGTTAAGTCTGTCGTGGTCCTCTTCAGGTGAGCAGCCTTGCTTGTTGTTTACTGCATCCTCGCTATCAGCCCATTGGTTGGCGATGTCCATCAGCTATGAAACTGTTTTTAACTTGGTGTGGCCCATCTCTTCCATATGATATTTTCGGCATAGGCTATTGTTGAAAGCATTGGTTGCCCTATCATCAGAGATATTTTCGGTTGTGTTTTTGATGATGTTCCAACGGTGGATGTATGCGTGTATTGGCTCCCTAGATTTTTTGTGCACACGCCCGTAGATCCTTGATGGACGCTAGTCACTTGAAGGTGGACATGAAGTTGCAGATAAACTTGTCCTCCACATCTCTCCAGCTACTGATGTATTCTTCGGGTAGATGTTTAAGATAAGCATGTGGCTCCGCTCAGGTTCAATTGTTGGATTTGCATAGCGGTGGCCTTCGAGACACCCTCCAGTTTGTAGGTAGTTACCCAACCATGCTTCTGGTTCTTGGAGACCATCGTATTTTTGATGATAATGGGGTTGCCTAAAATCCTTGGATACTGGTGTTTTGCAAACCCGACGGGTAAAACAACTTGCACCGTAAGTTTCATGGTCATCCTCATCCTCATCATCCAAATATCATCGGCTGCTACGCTCATCCTGATATCTATCGACTCTATGATGTGTGATGTCATTCCTAGCACCTTGGTTGCACAAGTTCTGATTGAAACACACGTGGTGCAGTCAACTGGACCTTCGGGCTTCGAACACCTGCAGAGGGCTGTTGCGATGGCATGGTGATCTATATGGATGTGGGACCACCTCTTTTTCTCCCGGTGCAAGTGATGGCCCAACCATGTCGAGGCCCATGAGGGCGAAGTGATGGATGGCTTCTCGCGGATCATTGGGTCGCGGTTGAGAAGCAAGTAGATAAGTTTGAGTTGTGATGATGGAGACTTGAGGCATCTTGGATTCTATGTTACCCACTGAATTTACTAACATGAATGATAAATCCAGGTCCTGTGTTATCTCACGTCTTCTATTCTCGGGGATGTTGTTCAGCTGAGAACTACCTCTCCTATGTTGTGATCCCCCTGCGATGCTTGCAGAATTGTGGGTTGAACTTAGTTGCGCTCGTCCTAGGCTTGACGCGTTGGCTTCCCTTTTGCGCTCATCCAATTGTACCTTCATCTTGACCAACTCCCGCTTCTAGCGATGAAGTAGGTACTGGTAGGTCATGTGTTCCTCACATGTAGCATCCACTGTCATATAGGGACTGTGCATGTGAGGGTAGCCCTTGCTTTTTCCCAGAATTCGTTCGAGATCAGGATAGTTATTCGGTTCCCCTTGTTTGTGTCCTCTCATTATCATTCATGGATGATGCGGTTCTCCACGGGTGCCTCTGGCCCATTCCTAAAGGCCCCCGCGTTTTGTCCATGGAGATGTCGTCAGGGTTGATGATGGCGTTACCGTTGGAGTTGCGTGGCTTCGAGGTTTCTCCGTTGTTTGCATTGGCTGACATAGATCCCAAGATTGTGCACACTTGGTGGCACGTTAGGTATAAGCTGCTATTGTAGATATCAGAGCCACAAGAAACACTGTTCGTAGGATAGGTGAAATCCACGAGTCCGTTTTTGGGTACATGTGGACCCTCTTGATTCCGAA
Organism: Avena insularis; assembly: GCA_023614405.1. Lineage (NCBI taxonomy): Eukaryota > Viridiplantae > Streptophyta > Magnoliopsida > Poales > Poaceae > Avena > Avena insularis. The sequence goes on along the minus strand of CM042686.1, from coordinate 593,680,838 downwards.
GTCGACGTCATCGTCGAGTTCGCGATTGACGATGTTCATCAAGTCCGTGATGTGGAGTGTTGGAGCTGACGTTAGCTCCTTATCGTAACCGAAGGAGACGCCATCACTAAGATTAGCGAGATCCTCCTGGTCCACGAGGGAGTCGCGATTGTTCCTGATGGTTGTGGGGGATGAGATTATCCCTCTAGTGGAGCCGACAGAGGACGTCGTTGTTGCGGTTGCTACTGATGGACCCGAAGAGATCGAATCCAAAGACAGAAAGTTCCCGCTGAGCGGATGCGTAAGTTGAAGCTTCCGATCATCAGATTTGTCTCCCGGTCGAAGTTGTCGAGGGCCAAAAGAAGGGTGGGCGGGTGTGGAAGGAGATCAACTGAGCCAAATGGATCTGATCGCTCCCGATTGTGGAGTTACTTCTTAGTGAAGAGGGAGCCACCGAATACATGACTCCAACGCCCAGATTTCCCATAGATGGCACCAATTGATGAAGGGTAACTTCGGCAATGTACATAGTCAAGGACTTGGGTTTTAGGGAAAAGGAGAGCGCTGGTGATTTCATTGGCTTATTTAGACAAACAAGGGAGGCGAGATTTACCCAGTTTCAGGCCCTCGTAGAGGAAATCCTATTCTTGCTCATCTAGTCTTTATTGATGGAGAGTACAAAGTTTCCGAGTTGCCAGATGCGATCTAGCTTTCTGCGGGTTGCAAAGGATAAAACTCAAAAAATAGTACCTTCCCTGTCGGCTCCTCCTAGCCTTTATATGAGAGGCTGGGTCCCAGAGTCCAGTCCAGATCGGTTTACAGTTTGAAAGTGATGCATGTAAAATGCATACATGGACTTTGTAGTTTATTGATACATGTTCCCACATATTTGCAACATATATAATGTAATATCCATGTTTTATATTGATTTTTGGGCAGTGACCCCCTTTATTTTGGTTATAACTTTGCAGGACAGGAAAATCCTGTTTTGTGTATTTTTATCTTTCAGGGACCTAAACAAAGTCAAATGGAGCTAAGATTCTGGGAAAGCCAATATTTCACGAAGATTGATGATATGGAGTGCTTGGACCTCACGAGAGGGGCCTGGAGGCCCAAAATATCATGGGTGGCGTGGCCTACACTAGTGCACACGCCACCCACCCTCTTTCAGTCCTCGGCCGTCCAGTTTGCTTCAATCTTTTGCCCACGAACTTGGTTTGACCTAAAGGCTGCTACATAAAGGGTCCCCTGAGGCATCCTTGCGGAGAGAGCCATAGAAACACATAAACAGAAAAAGGAGTCAGAACTAGCGAAGATTGGAGGGGGAAACTCTGTCGGAGCCGCCACCGATGGGATCTCTACCTTCTCCAACATCTCCAACGTCATCACCATGATGAAGAGGGAGTATCTCACCTCTGGACTATGGGTTTGTGGTAGTAGATTGATATATTTCTCTCTTGTTATTCATAGATCTAGTACCATATGAGCTGCCCAACATGATTATGGTCATATATGGAATAATTCCTATGTGATGGATCTTTATTCTATGATTTGATATATGCGATTATAATCTATTCATGTGTAAGATGTATTGATAGATGCATATCACGTACCCCGTTCTTAATTACTTATTTTGATTCAACTTATATATGCAAGAAGTGTGTATTAGATGGAGTAACATGGTGGTAGTGATTGAATAGTGACAACAAATTCAAGATCTAGTATGGTTTTTACCTTTATTTTACTACCTCATTAGGGATTAAGCGAATTTATGTGCTATAATTATCTTGTGACAGCTCGATAATTAGCATATTTGTTATTGAAACATCATGTCAAAGTACTTAAGTCTGTGCAATGTTATTTTTAATTCTATACTGCTTGGAGTTTTCCCTTTTTGGATGAGCATAAGAGAGATGTATTGCATCATCTATATGTTAGGACGTGATGACCATATGAACCCTTATCAAACACATTTTAAAGTTTCACCAACATTATGTTGATGATAGATTGTTTTATGTCCACTACATGTTAAAAAGAGAGTAGACAAGTGAACTAATAAATCCCGGTCCAACTTTTAGCATAAGAACAACCTTCCAACAGCATTACTATCATTTATATTTTCTATAATTTAATATTTCGAAAATACAAAAATACTTTCTTTACTTGCAAACACAAACAAACATAAAAAGACCATTTTATTATTGCATTTACTTTGCTTGCCTAGTTTTATATTATTTTACTCTATTTTATTTATATTAGTATTTTATATTACTAATACGAAAGCTTGTGCTTGACGACCACACAGTGGAGTTGGGGACAAAAGGAAAAAAAACTGTTTTGTAGGTTGCTCGAGAGGAGAAGAAGAAGATACTCTTTGCCAATTTCCTGAGAGTTTGATATAAACCCTCGAGTCACTTTTGTGAGAAAAATACGCTTGTTACCACACTCTGCACTTAGAATCCCAACGAGTTAATACATATAGATTTGTTGCCATCAGAAAGGTAACTCCAAAATTATATCGGTCATAGTTTAGGCTTCTGCATTGGTCATCATATCTGGTTTCTAGGCCTCATATGCCTCTAAAACCTTCAGCTTTTGATGAGCCTTACCTTAGATCTTTACAGGTATATCAATCACGGAAACCAACAAGTCATGCCCATGTCACACAGAACTAAAACGTATATACCTAAGGTATGCGTCTCCAAATATTAATCTACAAGCGGCGCCCCTATAGGGGCAGACGACCTGTCTGGAAAAACAATTCCACAAGTTCCTGCCTTCTTCTTTAGGCCTTGTTTACTTGTGTCGTATTTTTATCCACTGGAGTTTTGGGGATATTCGGGGATTTAGTGTTCAACCAATACTCTCTATTCCTCTAAAATACATTTCTCTAAAAATACTCTACCTTAGAGGAGAGTTTTGAATTTAGACAAAAACATGAGGGATTTGCAGGGATATGCCGTTATTATCCTGACAAACCCAGCATGACAAACCCAGCATGGTAAACGGACTGCGGGGATTTTGCGAGAATTGAAACAATCTCCTATAATCCCGAAAATATACTGACGAATACGAGACAAGTAAACAAGCCCTTGTTGATGCGGGCGACGTTGGGACGCCGGTGCGAGGGAGCCCGCGTCGGCGTCACACCTACTCTGGCAACTGTCTCACGCGCCGCCACCGAGCAAGCTATTAGCGTTGGTTTCTTCGGCGGGCGGGCGGGCTGGTTGCTGTCTCCACGTGTAGTCGCTCCTGTCCGAGTTAATTTCCCCCGCCGTCCCACGAGCAGGTCCCGTCTGTCGCTTGCGGGAGCATCCCTAGTTGTTGTCCTCGCGCGCAATCCCTGGATCTTCGTCTTTCGCTGCAGTCGGATGTCCGGCCGCCGTTCCATCTGTCCCTATCGCCGCCCCAGAGTTGCTCCAGTTCGTCGATTGCACGAGCGTCCAGGCTGTTCTCCACGAGCACAGTAGCGATCTCCATCGTTTGCTGCTACTACTTTCTCTCCCTAGCCTCACCTTTCCTATGCGCTGCGCTGGTCCTGTCCTAGTTCTTCTTTATAGGTTTGTCGTGCATATTCTCGTTGGAGTGCTACCACTCTGTCGTTGGAGACCGGTTTTTCTCGTTGGAGTGTTACTGCTGCAGCTGCAGGTCCACTCTCTCGTACTCTCTTGATACTCTTTGTTGATGTGATGTTCAGATTTGATGTAGGGAGTGCTCAAGTACATAAATGTTACGTTTAGTTTACTCCCTTTTCGATCTAAATTAGGTGATTTGGTTTGTGTAAATTCAGATGTCTAGCGCTAAAATAGTCTAGATACATTCGAATATAAACAAATCTATGTCAACTAATTCGGATGGAGGGAGTACTATAATTTGGTGCTCTCTACCTGTTTGGTTACATGTCTAGGAGAAACCTGGCGGTTTTATCGCATTTGAACATCCCAAGCATTATGTTGACCTCGTGTCCAGTGTACATGTTTGCGGTACATGGACATCGACGAATGTTCCTTTTTTTTTCTCCTGTTGTCTCAAATTTTCAGCTCGTTTTATCATTAATTAAAGAGGAAACTACGATTTTAATCAAATAGGGAGCAGCTAGCTTGTAGTACAATAGCCCCTTTGGCCTGTTAACAAAAATAGTGTCATCTAATGCTAGTTACACTCCACAAATCATGGAGAAATCAGGTACATCATGCTCCTATGCTTGCAATCAGGTACACCATGATTTCTTCAACAATTCGGCGGTATAATTATGAATTAATCTAAGTACAACCATTCCGACAAGAAAGTTCAGCCACGAATTATATTTTTAGCCTAAAAATTTGGTAGGCAAAATTCATGGTGGCAAAGTATAGATCCGGTAACAAAAATTTAAGGCGGAAAGTTTAGGAAGTCTGTGAAAAAGTTTAGGTGTGATATCACGGGGATTCAGGAAGTCTGTGATAAAAAATTCGAGTGCGATATCATAGAAAGTTCAGTAAAAATGCATGGACATTTTAGGTGCGCTCGCGGGAAAAGTTCAGGTGGGCTATCGTAGACAGTTCAGACAGTCCGTGATAAAAAAGTTCAGGTGCGCTTCACGGGTAGTTCAAACAGTTACATGCATTTCAACTACGCAGGAAAAGTTCAGGTACGATATTGCGGGCAGTCCAGACAGTCCGTGATAAAAAATTCAGGTGCAATATCATAGAAAGTTCTGTAAAATGCATGGACATTTCAGGTGTGCTCGCGGGAAAAAGTTCATGTGCGCTATCGCGGACAGTTCAGACAGTCCGCGATAAGTTCAGGCGCGCTTCTGCGGATAGTTCAACAAATTGCTTGAGCATTTCAGCTGCACTCGTGAAAAAGTTCAGGCGCGATATCGTGGAAAGTTCAGGTAGTCCGCGATAAGTTCAGGCGCGCTTCTACGGACAATTCAAGAATTTGCGTGAGCATTTCAACTGCACTCGCGGAAAAGTTCAGGCTCGATATCACGGGCAATTCAGGTAGTCCGGAATAAGTTCAGGCGCGCTTCCGCGGACAGTTCAAGAAATCATAGACATTTTAACTACGTTTGTGAACAAAGGACAGTAATATTACATATAAACTATAAATAATTACCAAAAAATGATCTGAATGAATAATATGCGCCTACTCCATATCTTTTCAATGAAATATTATTTGCGTCATTCCGATCTACGGTTGAAAAAAATTAAACAAAATGGCGTTGTTCGGTTGAAATGTTCTGGAATTCATTATTTTCAAAATTATTTAAAAACCATAATGAATTTGAAAAAACTTACAACATGAAAAAGTTGTGAAATTTTAATATATATACAACGCCATATCATTTGTGTCATTCCGATAAACATTTGAAAAATGACATTGTAGATTCGCTTACAGGGATTTTAAACAGAGTTTGGTAATTTCAAAATTAAATTTTATCCGTTGGAGAATTGAAAAATGTTTAAATATGAAAAAGTTGTGGAATTTCTGGAGCTTTCCAACGGTATATCATTTGTGCAATTCCAACAAATGGTTAAGAAACTCTAAAAAATTACTGTAAATCGGGCGTGCTACAATGAAGATAGTTCAGGCGCGATACAGAAATAAGTTCAGTCGCTATATCTAGTAAGTTCAGGACCCGTTGTAAATTATTAATCTACAACCGATTGTAGAATAGCCGAGCTAAAGATCAACCGGTTCTAGCATATATATAAGAGCTCAAGAGGAACCAGTTCCTGTATAACTAAACAGGAAACACAGTGAACCTTCTTCTCACACGGAGAGAACTTTCTTTTATGTGTGATAGAACTTTCTTTTTTTGTCTGGTTGGTTTGTGGACGAACTGTTCTTTTTGTTAGGCAGGGTGGGGGTGGGTGTTGGGGATCGGTGCAGAAAACAAAAAATTTCCTACGTTGAATCCCAGAAACTTGCCTAGGATCTATCTATGTAGTAATACGGTAACGGCCGGAGCATAGAGAATACATACCCTTGTAGACCGTACGCGGTTAATGTTCTGTGGGGAACGTGGTTGAAGTAGTCGTACTCGTAGCCGACCTCAAGGTCGCAAAGCTCCTCGCAGGTCACCCCTTGCTCCTTCGTCATCTTCATCGTGCAACAGCTCCGGCTCACAACATTTAAGCGCCCCAAGTATTGCGCCTCGTGTCTTTGTACACATCCGGTGCACGATGAGACCTCCGGCTCCCCGATCCCGCCAGAAGTGCGGAAGTTGATATCCGGCTAGGAATCCCTGCAGCGTAACGGCGTACTGCAGGTGTGCCTCGATCGCACATCCCAGACTTGGGGCCATGGTCACAAGGTATAGAGAGATTGAGGAGGAGAAAGTCAACCAAAGGACTTCTCCAATTGTTGATGTGTTGAATCCCACCCATGGGCACCCCTTTATATAGGGGGAGGGGGTGTGCCCTCCCCTTTGGGTTTCCCATGTGGGACTAAACAAGGGAGAGAGGGGGGAAACGCATGGGCCTCATGGGCCACCGGCCAGGGGTGGGCCCCACCCCACGCACAGCCCTAGGCTGGTCGGGTGGTCCCCCTTGAGGCGCCTGGGCCTTGGCCCCTTGGCCCTTGGCCCTTCCCTCCTCCGGTTTTCCCTCCCTCATGGGCCCTATTTCCCTAGGAAGTTTGGCCCATTAGTGGAATAACCCTTCAAATTAGATTTTAATATTATATTTAATATTAATTACACTAATTAATATGTAAATACATATTACAAAATCTATCTTGACCCGAAACACCTTTCGGTTCCCTTTCGATTTCCTCCGAACGACTTTGAATCTTTCCTAGAATGATTCTGGTCCTTTCTTCTTTCTCCGAACAACTTCGGATCTCTCCGCGGAACGATTTCGGCTTTCTCTTTCTCTACGGTGATTCCGTCTTACGAATGATCGCTCTCATCGTACCCTTAAGTGTATCCTCTCATGGCTCGGGAATGCTCTAGACATGATCTGTATCAATGATCAACAGAGGGACCAGGGATATCCATGTGACCCCTATGCATTCCTGATGACAATGTCGTTTGAACCGTCTAAATGTAGCATCCTCTTCCTTTTGTTTCTCGATACAACTTGTCCGAGTTCCGATCACTGGTATCCCATACCTTTGTTCAATCTCGTTCACAACAAGTTCTGTTTTCTTGTTACCGTGATATTACATCCCCGTGACCTAGTCACATGTTGCAACATTTATGGATGTAATCTCACCAAGCCGGCCGTATGTATCTTTACCCGTCATGTGGGTAAAGAAATCCCGGTCTTGTAGTCACATGTCATCAACTGTTCCTTTGGAATACCCAACATACACCTTTATGGCCACCGTATTACCAGATGACGGTTGATGTAGTCAAAGCAGCCTCGGGAAACAGTGAGTAATATGAGATCACGGTCTAAGGAGAAGGAGTCTAGGTATAGTTGTTGCGACAATGAACTATATGACTTGATCGTGTTGCAATCATTCGAGGAATGTCCAACCACATCATTCTCCAATGATATGATCTCGTTGTCAGTCGGCATAAATGCCCATGATCTTGTAACCTAGATCATCTTCGTGACCAACGAACTAGTATGAATAGAGGCTACTAGGGACTTTGTTGTTTCATACCACACCTGTACCAATATTTCTACATGGCACAGTTCTAGCACAATATGAAACTATTATAAACTAATTGAGATATGACAATAAAAACCTATTTATTATTTGCCTCTAGGGCATATCTCCTTCAGTCTCCCACTTGTACTAGAGTACAAATAATCTAGATCACATTTTACTCATATAAACCATATACCATATGCGTTTACAGATCATGCATGCTCATGGGAAACGTCATGTCCATGTTCTGATTTACCAAATCATTATGTCTTTTGCAAATTGTTAATGTCTTCCTAATTTTGACATTCACTCCATTATCGTATAATGGGTCGAAGTATTTGTTTGGCAACAAAGTGAGACTTTGTTTATAGTGTTTATGATGACGGCCATTTTCACCGTTGTGATCTAAACTTTGAAACACACTTTGCTATCCTTTGTGTATATACTATAGTCATGGCTGCAGAACGAGGCCGGATTCCAGGAGCTTACAGTGACGTTAGATCAACCTCGAGGGCTTTCTCATGGGCACTAGACCCTGGGCCCTAGGACACATCATTCTACGTTAAAAGCGAACTAGCCCCGCCATAACATTATACATCACATCAGACGTAGCTTTTATACTTCTATATCTATGTAGATCATAGTGCATGAAATGCAACTATGCCACTTACATTGCTTCTTTCCTTTTATGTACAAACTTAATTCTGGTTCAGTGATCAACTCAGGAATGACTTAAAGACATGCTCTTACAGTTAAGAGTTTGTCTTACCAACCAGAACTTCGGGTCACATTACGTCGAGTATGCAACATGGTTATATGAAAGAACCTATGAATGAGGCATAGGAGATGCAACACATCTATTTCTTCCAACCATAGTTGCAATACTAACTCAATGCTTCATACAGTAAGAACTACTTTCTCACCTTGTTCCATTCCGAGCTGCTTCAGAATCTTGTCTTCGGACATTCTGAACATCTTTCAGAGTTAAGTCCAGGAAGCATTCGACATTCAGTGTTTATTAAACTCACCAATCTATCTCGATAGATCTTATTGTTTAATAACTTCAACTTCATCCTTATTTATCTAACTTAAACATTATTAACACCAATCACATCATTCATATATGTTGTCCACATATCCCAGAATGATTTCACGCTCCCACTCAAATATGACATTCATGTTTGAGATCCAGGGATTTCACTTAGCTCCCACTCAAAATATGTCAGCTACATATTATGAATTAGCCAAGCTGATTTGCTCCCACTCAAATCTAGGTCCTCTCGATAATCTTGGACATTCCAAGATTCCTTGATCATTATCAATTTGAGAATTCCAATTACGAGACTTCAATATCCATATATATTTCTAGTGTAAATCCAAAAGACTTAAGCATCACTACTGTTGTAGTCAACTTCTTGAATTTGCCCAAACTCATGACAAATCAAGCTTTTTGTCATTCATTAAGTTTCATTTCCTTCTTATGACTTTGTAGTCATTCAGAAACATCAAGTAAACTTCTTTACTTTAATAAGATCAAGTAACATGTTACTTTGCAATCTTAAATGTAACTTAATATAGGATTTTATGACTCCTAGTCATTTATCACACTCAGGTCCATCACGCTTCATTGTAATTTGTAGGTATGTTTTATTCAAAACATGACAAGTGAATCAATAATATAATTCCACAAACTTGTAGAATATATAGTTGAATCCTACTTTCTTTTAGTAAAAGTATTTACTTGAAACTTTGTGATCATTATCAATAGTTTCTCCTCTATATGTAGAGTTTGGATTCATGAAACAAATTCCGCTGCGCCACTCAACAATCTGGAGGTAAGGTCAAATACCTTGTTTTGATCTTTTACTTTCTTCCACCTGTATCGTCATGAAGACACGTTGACTTTTGGACAACAGAAGGTTTGCCCCTTTTGTGGAAGATGCATTCATAGCTTCCTAAGAATGCTCTACAAAGACTTGTTTATTCGCCACGATTTCGACTTGTCGAAATCTCCAGAAACTCAAACGTTCCATAACACTTATGGTGTTGTTTCCACGAATCTTTTGGATGTTCCTTTGTATTTCAAATGAGTGTTTGCTTATTTCGATCTTTAACTCTAAATGACAACTATAACCCCTATAAGAGATAATATCATACCATATGTATCTAATACATAATGATTATGATGTTCAGACATTTCAACATAGTTTGAATTCGTCCAATTATCATAATTTGTGAAACATCTTTCACAAGTTCCTTTTATGCTAAACTTAATTGAATACTTTAGTCATGTCGATCAAATCGAAGAGACTTTGTTGGGGGGATACCCCCGGGTAGAGTCATGCCGGGGTATAAAGGCCGAGTTAGCCGAGGTTCGGGAAGGCCAAAGCGGATGCTGGCCGGGTCACCTCAAGGCAGGCCGAATCACGGAGTAACCCGAACCAGGGGGCGTCCGCCTAACTAAGTCTCAACTGACTTAAGCAGTAAGTCGGAAATGCATGTTTAACTTGTATGCAGGAACGCGTGTGGCCGGATCAACTATGATCCGGGTCACATCTAGCTTCTAGGAGAAGGAAGGAATCTCGCTGGTCAAAAGAAGCCCCAGTACGCACTGCTTGAGCGAAGCAGACAAGGACAGGACCACCAAGGCGTGGCCGACAAGGGTGACGACGCTCATGTCGGCTGACGCGGGCGCCGCAGAGGCTCACGTAGCCTCTACATGTGTGACGCGGGGGAAAAGCACCCCGGTCGGCTTACTGCTTTGGGAGAAGGCATATTCTTAGGAATATTCCTCCACGTATGCCCTAAGTGGAGACCTAGCCCCCCCTATATAAGGAGGGCTAGGGCCTCTGTAGAAGGGGTTCCTGGATTCTGATTTGTCTTAGGGTTTTTAGGGTGAACAGTGTGTGAGAGTAAGAGAGCTCCTTCTTCCTCCTCTTGCCAATACAGCTCTAGGAGCACTTGTAATCTTGGAAACAAAGCAAATACAAACTTCTGTGTGAGGAATCACTTCACTATCCCTCCCTGGATTCCCCTAGCGTGTATTAGTCCCCACTTTTAGCCTATCCATGGCATCTGCCATGACACCGCCATGATAGTTGGCGCCCACCGTGGGGCTAGCGGCACTAGAAGGGGTCAAGATCCGGATGGGAAACTGCATCGCCACCGGCGAACGCGTCGTCTCCGGGCTCGTTCAGCGCTTTGGAGCACCGACTTCGCGACAACGCTGGCTTCGCACGCTTCGCTGCGCAACGGCCTCTTCGTCAAGCTCGGCACGCACAAGGTCTATGTTGCTGTTGACGTGTCATGTGTTCATCCACGACACGTCGTTGAGGCAGGGGAGCCACCCCTCACCGTGGTTCGCGGGGCGCGTATCACTCGCTCCCCGGACCATACAGAGGTGATGATGACTGCGCCTGGTGTGGGCGCAAGCAAGGATCCGGCGCCGGATCCGGAGGTAACACCTAAAGCACCGAGGAAAGGTAGAGGTCCTCCACTAGAGAGGCCAGAGAATGTGCTGAGAGAAGTGATGGATAGCTTGGCGAACCCTGTAGTAGCAGCAATAGATCCGCCTCGGGCACAGGCCGAGCTAGAGGAAACTAGGCAAAAGATACTAGAGGGGGCAAAAAAGATAGCTGCGGCTCAGCAGTCGTTGAACATGATGCTGCGTGAGTACGCAAAGACAAACAAAGTTGATGCTGTAAAAGTAAAGGGGAGAAATCTCATGAGCGAAATGAACAGAGAGGGTGATACTAGGATTGAGGAATCAGAAAACTATTTGTTCGTGGGGCTGCCGAGGTATAGTACCCCCAAAAAAACTTCAGAGCAGCGGATGTAGCTGCATCCGAGTTAGAAGGTCTAACGGGTGAGGCCCGTCAAAGACAACAAGATAGGGTCAATGAGTTGGTTCGGATCGCGAACAGACAAAATGAGGAACTACTCAGAGCTAACCCGGAGAGAGCTGGAGCCTCCAAGATCGTCCATTCGGCGATGGGTAACCCGAAGAAATCCGCAGGAGCCGCATCGTCTCCTCATGGTGGTCCAAGAAGAGAAGAGGTAGTAACTTCGGCCAGAAGGAACAAGCAGATCGTCCCATATGACCCAACACGGGCAGGGAAAGGAAAAGAAGCGCAGAAAAATGATGATCGACGAAGTATGAGCTGATGTGAAGCTGCCCGGGGTAACCACGACCAAGGCAATGCCGGTCAAGGGAACACCGTCAACGGCAATGCCGAACAGTGAAACTCGGCAGGAGTAGGACAACCGCAGCAGCGGAATATACCAAGGCAAGAGCAAAGTGCCGGCCGAGGTATGCAATAGAGAGGTGCTCCACGAGAGCAAGAACGATACAACGATGGAGATTCGGACATGGTAAACGCAGGATACCCAAGGCTGGACTATCATGTGATAGGGTCGAGATTGGGAAGCAGGGATTTGATGCCGGATGATGCCAGGTTGAAACTGGATCGATTGTATGGGTCGGAATAAATTGAATGTCAAGGCCCACCGGGTCCAGCGTGTTTTGGGCCCCGGATCATGAAGGAGCCACCGGTACCCAACTTCTAGTTACCCAGAGGCACAAAGACGTATGACGGCAGTACCAAGCCGGAGGATTGGTTGATAAACTATGCTACAACTGTGAAAATTTCCACAGGCAACTTGAGGTGGGTTGTACGATACGTACCCCAGATGTTGGAGGGCCCGGCAAGGGTATGGCTGAACAATTTTCACCTAGAAGCATTAACTACTGGATAGATTTCGAGGAGATGTTCATCAGCAATTTTTCAAGTACGTATCAGAGGCCAAATAGGCCGCAGACCCTAGCTATGTGCAAGCAAAGACTGAATGAGACGGATCGGGAGTTTTTAACCCGGTGGTGTACCGTGAGAAACTCATGTGAGGGCGTGATAGAATCACAGGCCATAGCCTGGTTTGCACAAGGGTGCAGATATGCTAGTGAGCTGTGGCAAAAGTTACAAAGGCAAATGCCCACCATGTTGGCAGAGATGATCCAGATTGCTGATTCGTATGCTCTGGGTGATCCGACTCAACCTAGGCTCGTGTCCAACGAGTCAAACGATGAGTACTACCAGAGAGATGGAGCCGGATCATCCCGGAGGAATGACTACAGAGGAAAAAGAAGAGATGATAGACCGTATCATCGATACGGTTCGCAACAAGTTGCGGCTGTGAATCAAGATCAGCCCGGAGCAGGGGGCAGCTAGCGCCAGAAAACTGGAGGGCAATGGACTCCGAGAAACGATGGCAAGAAAACTTGGACGCCAGAGAAAAAGAAACAGTGGCAAGAAAAGAAGGACCGTCCGAGGTACACATATGAGTCGTTGTTGGACCAGCCGTGTAAATTTCACACGCTGAATCCGAGTAACCCAGCGGGTCATACAACGAGGCAATGTGAGTGGATACGCAAGATTGAATAAGGTGGTTCAGGGAATGCTCAGGCACCCCGGAATGATCAACCTCGGCAGGAGTTACCCCGGCAACAATTGCTCTCCGGAGCAAACACACAACATCTAATGTTGCCTCCCCCTCCGCTGAGGTATGATAACAATGAGAGAAGGGATGCAGTGCATCAGGTGGAAAATCAGCATCAACCGGATCAGAGGTACCCCGGAAATGAGGGGAGAAATGAGTACAGAGAGCATCATCAGAGCTATTGTGTGTTAACCACTAAGGAAACAGATAGAAAGAGCTTGCAGCGCCGACATATGGAGGTGAATGCAGTAATGCCTGCAGTGACGAGGTATATGCCTTGGTCTGACCAAGAAATCACCTGGAGCATCAAGGATCATCCCAAGCTTATGCCAAGCCCTGGTTCGTATGCGTTGGTGTTGGATCCGACATTCATTGGACCTAGCATTAACGTAAGGTTCTCAAAGGTATTGATCAACAATGGCAGTAGCATTAACATCATGTATGCGGACACAATGCGCAAGTTGGGTATCTCGGAAAACATGCTGCAGGCCACGAGGACAACTTTCCATGGCATTGTGCCCGGCATTTCTTGCGAGCCAATAGGCAAGGTCCGAGTTGACGTATTGTTCGGCACGAGAGATAACTGCCGAACTGAAAATCTGGAGTTCGAGGTGGTGAACTTGGAAAGTGCGTATCACATGTTACTCGGAAGACCAGCGCTGAACAAGTTCATGGCAAGCTGTCACATAAGTTACTTGAAGATGAAATTGCCCGGGCCAAACGGAGTGATTACCATTGCTGGGGATTTCCGACGTTCCATGGAGTGTGCGTCGGCCGGGTCTAACTTAGCCGAGTCACTTGTGATTGCGCAGGAAAAAAGGAAGATTCAAGAGGTGGTGGCATTGGCTAAGTCCGCGCAGTAGTATATGCCGGCGCTGAGTAACCCGCATGGGAGTGTCTCCTTCCAGGCCACGAAAGATACCAAGAAGATTCCCGTTGATGATATGTTCCCAGAGCGCACCGTAACAATTGGTGCCGGGTTAAGTGACAAATAGGAAAGCGAGCTCGTCAGCTTCCTCCGTGAGAATCGGAACATTTTTGCTTGGTCCACACAGGACTTGCAAGGTGTTCCGAGGGAGTTAGCTGAGCACTCTTTAAATGTGAGACCCGGAGCAAAGCCGGTGAAGCAACATCTCCGCCTCTTCGCCGAAGATAGGAGGAAAGTCATTAGGGATGAGATAGCTCGGTTACTAGCTGCAGGATTTATCATGGAGGTTCTTTACCCGGATTGGCTGTCTAATCCGGTGCTGGTGGAAAAGAAGAAGGATGATCCGAATGTGGCAGTGGCTTGGCGTATGTGTATCGATTACACGAACCTGAACAAGGCGTGTCCAAAAGATCCATTCCCACTGCCAAGGATAGATCAGGTCATAGACCCAACTGTTGGATGTGAACTGTTGTCATTCATTGATGCATACTCTGGTTTCCACCAGATACCACTGAGTCCGGATGATCAAATAAAGACTGCGTTTATTACCCCGTATGGGGCTTATTGCTATCGCACCATGCCGTTTGGTTTACGTAATGCAGGAGCAACGTACCAAAGATGTATGCAAAAATGTTTGCATGACCAAATTGGTCAAAATGTACAAGTGTACGTGGATGACGTGGTTATCAAGACCAAGGAAAGCAAAACGCTCCTTGATATCAGGCAAATGTTTGCGAACCTAAGAATGTTCCGGATGAAACTTAACCTGGAAAAATGTACCTTCGGTGTCCCTGCTAGGAAATTACTCGATTTTCTTGTTTCCAGCCGAGGCATCGAGGTTAATCCAACTAAAATCCAGGCCATTGAACGAATGGAACTGCCGAAGTGTCTTAACGATGTCCAGAAGTTCACGGGTTGCCTGGCATCGCTAAGTCGGTTTGTATGTCGGTTGGGAGAAAAGGTATTGCCTCTTTACCAACTCATCAAAAAGTCGGGTAAGTTCGTTTGGATGACGCAGGCCAATGAAGCCTTTGCCCACTTGAAGAAGATGTTAGCCACCGCACCAATATTAGCCTCCCCACTATCAAAGGAGCCAATGTTGCTCTATATAGCCGCAACCAACCGAGTTGTAAGTGCGGTGATAGTGGTGGAGCGACACGAGGAAGGTAAGTCGGTGCAAAGACCAGTGTATTACCTGAGCGAGGTATTATCAGCCTCGAAGCACAACTATCCACACTATCAAAAGGTGGCGTATGGCGTGTACATGGCCGCTAAGAAGCTGAAGCACTACTTTGAGGAACATCCTATCAAGGTCATATGTGAGGCCCCATATCCGAGATAATGAGTAACAAGGATGCGAGTGGCAGAATTGCAAAATGGGCAATTGAACTAGCTCCTTATGCGCCACAGTATGACAGAAGAGAGGCAATCAAATCTCAAGCTATGGCGGACTTTTTTGTGGACTAGGCCGAAGTGCAATACGAACCACCGTTACCAGGTCCGAACTATTGGCGGATGCACTTTGACGGATCAAAAACAAAAACTGGGCTAGGTGTCGGGGTTGTACTTACCTCGCCAAAGAAGGACCAGCTGAAATACGTGCTGCAGATCCATTTCGCGGCATCAAACAATGTCGCTGAGTATGAAGCACTTGTGCACGGGCTCAAGGTGGCAAAGGAAATTGGGATACGTCGGATCATATGCTTTGGTGACTCGGATTTGGTGGTGCAGCAAGTGTCGGGACTATGGGATGCCCTTGATCCAAACATGGCACTGTACAGATTTCATGTGCAGAAGATATCTGGTTACTTTGAGGGATGCGAATTTCACCATGTACCCCGGGTGGAGAATGAGGCTGCCGACATGTTGTCGAAGCTCGGGTCAACCCGGCAAGCAATTCCCCCGTGTGTAGCATTAGAGCACCTCAGGAAACCATCCATTAGGCCCTCCCTAGAAACCGACTCAATCTATGTCCCAGAGGACGCGGAATCCAGAGCTGTGCCCATGGACATTGACACGGGAGGTGGTGCGCGAAACCCGGGGACTTCCTCGGCAAACCTGGGAACTGCCTCAGCGAACCCGGGGACTGCTTCGCAAGACCCGGGGACTGCTCCGCCTGATCCGGTTGATGTTATGCCGTTGGATATGATGGATATTGATGAGGATGTGTTCCCTGTGCGAGCAATAACAGCTTGGGTGCTACCTATATTTCAATTTCTGAAAGATGGAACGTTACCCACTAAGGAAGTGTTGTCCAGGCAAACACAGAGGAGGGCAAAGGCATACACGATCATCAATTCCGAACTATACAAAAGAAGTGTAACCAATGTCCTTCAGCGATGCGTCGACCCGGAAGAAGGGCTTGACATCCTCCGAGATATACATCAAGGGGAGTGTGGGCATCATGCCTCGTCCCGAGCCTTGGTGGCAAAAGCTTTCCGGCATGGATTCTACTGGCCAAGTGCCTTAGAGCAAGCAGAAGATCTGGTGAGAAAATGTAATGGTTGTCAGAGGTATGCTACCAAGACACATATGCCAATGTCGGAACTCAAGACCATACCAATTACATGGCCATTTACCGTATGGTGCTTGGATATGGTTGGCCCGTTCAAACCAGCAAGGGGAAACATGACCCACATTTTGGTCATGGTGGACAAGTTTACGAAGTGGATTGAAGTGAAGCCTATAAGAAAATGTGATGGAGCTATGGCAGTAACGTTTCTCAAGGACATCATCTTGAGGTACGGTTATCCTCACAGTATCATAACTGATAATGGCACGAATTTTGTGGAAGGAGCATTTGCGTGTTTCTGCCGCGGTAAGAAGATCCGGCTCGACGTAGCCTCGGTAGCCCACCCCGCATCAAACGGACAAGTGGAAAGATCCAATGGATTAGTATTATCCGGGATAAAACCCCGGCTCATTGAGCCGCTGCAAAGATCAGTGGGGTGCTGGATAGAGGAACTACCAGCGGTACTGTGGAGTTTAAGAACAACTCCGAATTGATCAACAGGTTATACGCCATTTTTTCTGGTATATGGGGCAGAAGCTGTATTACCAGCCGACATAGAGCATGATTCGCCTAGAGTCACCCAATACACAGAAGTCGAAGTGCAAGAAGCCCGGCAAAATGATGTTGATCTGCTGGAAGAAGCGAGAGAACTGGCATTGTCCAGATCCGCCATATATCAGCAAAATCTCCGACGCTATCATAGCCGAAAAGTAATCCCCCGAGTCTTTCGGGAAGGCGATCTATTGCTCCGGTTGGTACAACGTACTACTGGCATGCATAAATTATCCCCCCCATGGGAAGGGCCGTTCATCGTGAGCAAAGCGTTGCACAATGATTCTTATTATCTCATAGATGCAAAGCCACAGGAAAAGAACAGGGCAGACAGGTCTGGCGAGGAATCTAAGCATCCATGGAATGTAGCTCTCCTTCGTCCTTTCTACACTTAGCAAAGAAGTGTATGTATCCGAGTCTTCTCATGTGTCGGTATGTATGCCGGCAATGAGCTTATCAATGAAATGTTGGCACCTCGAGCAGTAACTCGGGGACTGCCTTAGTAATATTTGTTGTCTTTTGTGCGTTAGCTGGAATAAGTTGTTCTGCTTAACTCGGATTAGTAATGTGTGAGCACCAAGAACCCAACTCTTCGACTTGCTGTTGTCCAACAAGAATTGGCTTCATGGCAAGCAAGAGAACAAGTTTGGAATTGCGTAGCACGTGAAAAACGACTAAGGAAAAGAACTTAATTGAGCCGACGTTTGTTTTTCGGACTAACCTTGTATTTACTTTCAAGTTATTATGCTGTTTTATTTTTGAGCTAAGCCTAAAAGTATCCCAGTATTGTTAAGACAATTTTTGAAGCTCGGATTCATAAGTCGTAAAACCGAATCAAGGTAGACACGAACCGAGCCAAGAGATTGGATGAACAAGAAAAAGAAACTCGGGGACTACGCCCAAGTTAGTCCGGCATAGGAATTTAGTAGAAAAATATCACATGTATATGGGATACAATTCCACCCGGCATACCGGGGATCTGATAAATTTTGAAGTTTTTTCGCTCAAGGAGCAGCAGGAGGAGGAAGTTTGGTGTCATCTTCGCCGTCTTCGATATCCGAGGCGTCGTCCTCTCCATCACCGTCTGAGCCATCTTCATCGTTCTCAACCTCTTCGTCCCCAGCGGCTTCCAGGAAGCTCGGTCCCTCAACCCACTCATGAATAGGAGTGTACTCGATGAGGCTGTGGGCGCAAGCCTGGCGCCAAGCTACCCACTCCGAGTCATTGGTCCATTTGGATCCGGTGCACAGACGCGTCAGGAGGTTGAGATCGATCTTCTCATACCACGTGAGTATATGGTGAAGAACTGTATCAGCTGCAACACGTCCAGCGGACTCCCTCCAGAGGTCGAGCTGAGTCTCGGTTTCCATCAGCTTGTCAACAAGAATTGCGGTGGTCTCCGGAGTATCTTCTCCGGGCCAGAACGTGTTGAAGATGCAAACTGCAACGTCGAGGATGTCCTTGCCGTAATTCTTGATGAGCTCCACGCGGCATGACAAGCTGACCAACAGGTCCTCCATGTCATAGGGAATCTCTTCACCATCAAGAGCGGCGGGAGTACCCCTTTCTTGGCGGAAGTCCGCAACGGCTGCTCGCAATAGCAGTGCCCTCTGGAAATTTGCCTGGAAACAAGGCAAAGGAAGAAGTTAAACAAAAGACATATGAAGTAACCCGGAGAAGTATGTCGGATAAGGGAAAGGAACTTACGTGATATATGGCTGAGGATCTGGGTCAACTCCCTGGTGCAGTCATCACGCCTCTTGCGAAGCTGCACAAGCTCAGTATTTGCCGACCCCAGCTGGATGTCGGACTCCTTGAGTAGATCCTGGTCCTTGGCGATCTGGAGATTGAGGCGCTCACGCTCTTCTGTGAAATCCTGGCCAACCTTTTGGAGCTCGGACTGGTGCTGGGCTTTCATTTTCTCCATCTCGGCCTTGAGCCTAGCGATCTCATCGTCCTTGGTCCGGAGGAGGGCGAGCTCATCATCTTTCTTCTTAAGCTCGGCTTGATGCTGCCCTGCTTGTTCGAGAAAATGCAGCATCATATCAGGCACGGGCACACTATCTTCAAGAGATGCTGAAATAGTGTGTTGACCCGACAAAGCCGAGGTATGAATGTTTGCCGAGCCAAGGAGAAAAGGAGATGGAAAGCACTGTAAGGTCCGACAAAAATGACTTACCCTTGATCTACTCCAGGTTCTTCCGCATAATCTTGTTCTCAGCCTCCACCCTAGCTGCGGAAACCAAATGATGAGATTAGTTCGGCAGAGGAAGATGAAGAAAACCGGAGAAGCTCCAAGGGATAAATTTACTCCTTTTCTCGTGTTCCGCGAGAAGTGCAGCTTGCTTTTCGCGTAGCATCTTGTGGGTATCCAGCAGACGTTGGAATTCAGCACTCCGGCGATTGGTGGTCACCTGAAAAGAGTACAGAAACATAAATTAGCTTGGTGCATATTTGAAGTGTACAAAATCCGGGACAAGTGGAACTTAACCCGGCTCTAGGTGTGTGCATATTCGAAGTGTACAAAATCCAGGCCAAGTGGAACTTAACCTGGCTCTAGGTGTGTGCATATTCGAAGTGTACAAGATCCGGGCCAAGTGGAACTTAACTCGGCTCTAGGTGTGTGCATATTCGAAGTGTACAAAATCCGGGCCAAGTGGAACTTAACCCGACTCTAGGTGTGTGCATATTCGAAGTATATAAGATCCGGGCCAAGTGGAACTTAACCCGGCTCTAGGTGTGTGCATATTCGAAGTGTACAAAATCCGGGCCAAGTGGAACTTAACCCGGCTCTAGGTGTGTGCATATTTGAAGTATATAAGATCCGGGCCAAGTGGAACTTAACCCGGCTCTAGGTGTGTGCATATTCGAAGTTATCACGAAGCTACGTTAATTTTCTAAGGAGCATCCGGCCGAGTAACAAATTACTCCCCTGGAGGCTCGGGGACTAATGGTTATATCATCATTATCTACAGCATCTAAAGGGTAAGTGATGTACCTCCATCATCCGACCCGCGAGGTTGATTGCCTTAGCGACTGTGTTCATTTGGGCAGAAAATTCAGCGGGGCCAAACCTCTCCGGGAGATCATCGTCATGGACGAACTCCGCCTTGTTCCAGTTGTTGACGAATTCAATCAACATCGGAGGGTACCGCTCGCCGGTGGGCATATGGGGCGCCACCAGGCCCTTCGGAGGCGCCTCTTTACTCTCAACAAAGGCAAGGGTTGGGCTGGTGTGAAAAAACATTTGTTGTGCATTGGTTGGCTCGGCAGGGGCGTCCTTCGCTGCTGGAGCCTTCTTGGGAAGCATGGAAGCGAGGGTACGCTGCCCAGCCTCGACGAATGCTGCCTTAGTAGCGCCAGGAGCCTTTTTGCCCTTTGCTTGCTGGGAAGAGGAAGTGGTTGCAGCGGATTTTCCCTTAGGAGCTGCCGGGGTATTTCCTCGCCGAGATTGAGAAGACTCGGACGAGGCGGAGGAGCTTGGCGCTGGTGCTCTTGTTGCTGGACTTGGTGCCGTTGCTGATTTTCTTGCTGCCGGGCTTGGTGCTGGTGCTGGAACTGGTGCTGGTGCTGGATCGGTTACTGGTGCTGGGGTAGTTGCTGGTGCTGGAGCTGGCGCTGGAGCTGGCGCTGGTTGCGGCGAAGCCGAAGTTGTGGATGCCGCCGCCTCGGCTAGGCTGGTCTCCCCCACTCCAAGGTTACCCCCCTCTTGACGAGGTGGAATAGAACTCGGAGCAGCCGCAGAACCCTCTGGAAAAGGGCTCAGCGGGCGTGACTTGTCGTCACGAGGGGGAGAAGGGCTAGGACGAAGCGGCGAAGAGATGCTAGATCCACTCCGAGGGACCTCCACCGCAGCCCTGCCGAATTAAATAATGTCAGAAGAGAAATTACAACAATGCAAGAAAGAATAAGTTGCAGAGGGAAAAGAGACTTACGCATCCGAGGTTTGGGGCTCCTTGGGTTTCCGAGCCCTTCGTGCTAGGGCTTTGCCTGCTGGCTTGGAGGCAGTTTTGTCTCCTGGCTTCTTTCGCCTTTTGGCGGGCTGAGAAGGTCCGGAGGAGGAACTTGATGCAGCTCCGCGCTTCTTCTTCGGTGCTACCGGAACAGGTTCGCCCGTAGCAAGGCGAGGGTCCTCATGGATATGCCCACCGGGGTTAGCTGATGCCGGAAAAACATAAGAAAGGGGGACAGTGTCAACATGTTCAATCACCTCGACATCCGAGTCATCTTCATCATCGGGCCAATCTCTAATAGAAGAGGGTTTACCGGTGGGTCGCTTCGTAGCGTCGGTCATCGGGAGGAACATCTCCTGGTCCGGCTCTTCTTCGTCCGGGGTCTCCCGGTCGGGCGCCCACTTAAGGGTCGGATCGGTGCCGTCCTCAAGGGTCTGCTGAAGGAATTGCTGAGGAAAAGAATGAACAACAGAGTAAAAATGCAATAATGACCGACATATAATTAGTCCGGAATAAGTTTGTGCCACGAAGCTTACCGCGGGAGGAAGCCTGTCACGGCAAAAATGCTCAATTCCCCACGTCCACTCAGCGGAGAAGTCCTTGTGGGTGGTGAAGAGAGCCTTAACCCGGCGATAGATCTCCGTGTTGCTCTGCTCGAAGGAAGAGGTCCGGTTGGGGTCACGGCCGAAGCTCATGTGACACACCTTGTGGGTGCGCTTCTGGAGGGGGGAGATTCGGTTGCGCACGAACGTGATCATAGCATCCTCGTTGCGCAACCCGAGCTTCTTCAGCTCCACGAACCTCTTGTTGACCTGGTTGGCCAAGGCTGTGGGCTTCTTGGGGACGATGTCCCACAATTCTGGGTTAGGTGGACCCGGAGTATAGGGAAGCAGCCAGATCAAGTCTTCAGTGCCCGTATTCCGGACATAAAAGAAAGTCCGGGCCCACCCTTTGCAGGAGTCCAGCCCGGTGACTGGAGCTGGACGCAGCTACGAATTGAGTGAGCTGCTTGTCCTCCGGATCGAGTTGGATGTTCGGGATGACATTACGACGAAGGCCAAAAAAACGGATCCACAGCTCCTTCGTGGGCCATAGTCCGGCGTAGCCTTCGATCGTGGAGGCGAAAGCGGAAAGAGAAGTAATGGCGTTGGCAGGAAGGTGGTGCGGCTGGAGTTCGTAGGTGCTAAGCCAATCTCGGAAGAAGTCGCTGACCGGCAAACCGAACACCCGATGAAAGTGGGACAAGAACACGACGTACTCACCCGGATTGGGTGAGGGGGCCAGTTCGGCGTAGGCAAGACGAGCGGCAACGCTGGCGGGGATGCGTCTGGTGCGGTAGAGCCAATCCAGGTCATCTTGGCAGACCCAGGACCCAGCCCACGCACCATGGTCCGCCGCCGCGGTGTCCTCCTCCATCTCTTGCTCGGCAACGACAAGCACCTCCTCCGTCATCTGATGTTCGCTGCCCTCGCTGGCGCTAGCGGTGGCGGGGGGAAATGCCTAGATTGGCAGCGACCCGTGGTGAAGACGCGTAGCGGTGGTGGCGATGAAGAGGTGTGGGAAAAAAGGTGCGACGGCGGCGCTGCTACTTGGAAGCACTGGCGGCGGCGCGGTCACGAGGAAAACGGAGAAGAAGAAGAGCAAGGGGCAGAGGGGCGCAGAAAGGGGAAAAAGCCTAAGGGGTGCGCCCCTCCCCAATTTAACCTCTCACACGAGGAGAAAGCGGGATCGTGTCCTGTGGGCATGCCACATGCAGTGGCCGTGTATCACCCGCATCGACCAATCAGCAAGGAGCCACACGGAAGGCCACAGAGCGGAGTTGATCCCATGACATGACGCGTTGATGCGGTAAACGAGGAGGCAGGCGTGACGTGACCCGCGCACAGAGATAACTGACAATTACTGTGGCGGTTACTGTGCTGGCCCTTAAAATGAGACAACATAATGATTAGCCTCCACGTGGGTTGGCATACGAGAGAAGGAAGCAAGACCCGGATGGGACCGTGGTAACCCGGCCAGCAAGTGAACACTTGGAATGTGCAGAGGGAAAGTAAAACCATGAGGTCCAAGTTGAAGTGGTAACCCAGCCGGCAAGTGAAAACTTGGAACGTGCAAGGGGAACGTAAATCCATATAATCCGAGACAAAGAGCTAACTCGGAAATAACATCCAAATCTCAAATATAATTGAACCTGATGTGGCCTTAGTGACCAAGGCAGCTAAGACCGCACCAGCTTCGGGGACTAATGTTGGGGGGATACCCCCGGGTAGGGTCACGCCGGGGTATAAAGGCCGAGTTAGCCGAGGTTCGGCAATGCCAAAGCGGGTGCTGGCCGGGTCACCTCAAGGCAGGCCGAATCACGGAGTAACCCGAACCAGGGGTCGTCCGCCTAACTAAGTCTCAACCGATTTAAGCAGTAAGTCGGAAATGCATGTTTAACTTGTATGCAGGAACGCGTGTGGCCGGATCAACTATGATCCGGGTCACATCTAGCTTCTAGGAGAAGGAAGGAATCTCGCTGGTCAAAAGAAGCCCCGGTACGCTCTGCCTGAGTGAAGCAGACAAGGGCAGGACCACCGAGGCGTGGCTGACAAGGGTGACGACGCCCATGTCGGCTGACGCGGGCGCTGCAGAGGCTCACGTAGCCTCTGCATGTGTGACGCGGGGGAAAAGCACCCCGGTCGGCTTAATTCTTTGGGAGAAGGCATATTCTTAGGAATATGCCTCCACGTATGCCCTAAGTGGAGACCTAGCCCCCCCTATATAAGGAGGGTAGGGCCTCTATAGAAGGGGTTCCTGGATTCTGATTTGTCTTAGGGTTTTTAGGGTGAACAGTGTGTGAGAGTAAGAGAGCTCCTTCTTCCTCCTCTTGCCAATACAGCTTTAGGAGCACTTGTAATCTTGGAAACAAAGCAAATACAAACTTCTGTGTGAGGAATCACTTCAGTATCCCTCTCTGGATTCCCCTAGCGTGTATTAGTCCCCACATTTAGCCTATCCATGGCATCTGCCGTGACACCACCACGACAGACTTGTTAATTCAGTCAATTCAATATTCCATTAGTTATGAACTTATTTGAACAATTCAAATCATTTCAAACTTATGTTTCATTAAGTAAATACGCTTATTCACTTAAGTCCACAATTAACTAATGATTTCCACTACTTGTTGAAAATACGATAAATCACTATGTATAAGATTCAACATTTCTTCGCATGTCACCGTTTTACCAGAATGCAGAGTTTTAGTCATTCTGCCCAAGAGGCATGATTTTGCAAAGTCTCTAGATTAAGCATCTAGGACCCCAATCTTTCATAAAGAACATGCAATAACCAAAATGACTTAAACTATAGTGTCATTTCATTATTAAACTTTGGATATCTTTTAGCATTCTAATCCTTTAATAAATATTTAAACCATTATCATTAACATAGTGGTGAGAATAACTTATTTATAATCGTAATGTGACCATAACGGTATTGTTCATAAGAATAGTACAAGCTGGCTTGTAACTTGTTCATATGAATAATCGTCTTGCCAAAAGCAAGACACACATACAAGGATTACAGATTTATATTCAAGTCCACTAATCCAAATGACAAACTTTGAGGAAAGAGGTGATGTCGGCCATCAACTGATTTGCTTGCCGTCATCAAGTCACGTCGCCTCAAAACTAGCAATTCTCAAGCAGATTCTCCTGTTTTCACAACATGGGACAAGTATCAAATACTTTGCAAACTGCAACGAGTTTTGCAAGAACCACATTTATAATTTTTTATATCTAACATATACTTTTTCATCCATGACTCCATTTGCAATCAAGCCCTTCTAAGAGTTATCAATTCTAATGCAAGATCGCTAAGTGTTTTACCAAACATTCTCTTTTCATCCATGATGGAGGAAAACTCATCCAACGGCTCATACTCTATGTGCCTTATTCTATAGAATACAAAATGTAGCCTAACTCTCCATCGAATGGAGAATGGCTTGTTGGATGATTATGGAGAAAACACAAACATTGCGGAGTCATCGAATTATCTCCTAATAGTTATTGTATCAAGAAGAGAAGATCACCTTTTACGAGGATATCCCTCAGGTGTGGGTATTAATCTATGAAGTTGGACCCTTTTGCTAAGTACAAAATCACACAATATATTCCCATGGTTGCAAAGGACCTCAATGGGATAGGGCAAGGTCCACTAAGATATTTGCAAACAGACATCTAGACCAAGTTTATAATAAGAGATCAATTTATAATTGGTCTCCACTAAAACGGTCATCCCCTGGACGATTTTAGTGATCGCATGATCCCTATCCTCTGCACCTCCCCCGTGTTACACAACCGTCAGTGCATTATCAAAGGTAGACATTCACTAATGCCAATCACATCATCCATGTGACTCATGCTTGATATTTCAATCTCTTGTGTTCCGAGGCCACGCTTCTGTGCGTGTTAGGCTCGCCAAATCTAACTTGTGTGTATTCATTGTGCAACATGGCTTACACCCACTGTATGCGAACATAGATATGTCTGACACCTAGGCCTGTAACCCTGGATCGCCTCATACCGAAGAACTTTCTTGGTGGTGCACACACAAGGGGAACACGGAACATTGGAATTAAATAGGGATTATCTTATTTGCTACCGTTGAGTATCTAAATACTAGCACACAATAAGATGTAAAAACAGGTATCAACATCATATGTATAATGTGATATGATATGGTCTTTCTCGCGCCTTGATCTTCATCGAGCGCTCCGGCATGATCTCCATCTTTCCCTTGGTTTGATGCCAAGTCCACGACGCCTCCACTAGGTCGTTCATCGGAACGATGACTATCACTATACTACTTAGTAACCGAAAAGTAAACTATTTTACCTTTGTAACAACCAATGCCATATCATAATCACATGCCCCCCTGCAAAATAAAGTTAGACGCCTCTACTTTATCTATTGCAAGTTTTACGTGGTTGTTAGGGCTTTCGCACTAGAACCGTTTCTAAACTACAAACTTTCCAACCACAACATGGATCCAACAGTTGTGTCTATTACACCCCTTTCGGGGCCCTCCGTTTTAAATGCTATATCAAATATTGAATGAGAGACAGACACCTGCTAGCCACTTATACGATACAAGCCATACGTTGAGCGTGGAACCAGTCTCGCGTACGAATACGCGTAAGGTTGGTCCGGGCCGCTTCATCAAACAATACCGCGATATAAACAAGTACACGTTAGAGGGTAACAACTAAGGGATCAATGCCCGCACAATACTTGTGCGTATTGGCCGTACAACACTCCTACGCATAGATTAGCTCTGATACCACTGTTGGGGATCGGTGCGGAAAACAAAAAATTTCCTACATTGAACCCCAGAAACTTGCCTAGGATCTATCTATGTAGTAATGCGGTAACGGCCGGAGCGTAGAGAATACATACCCTTGTAGACCGTACGCGGTTAACGTTCCGTTGGGAACATGGTTGAAGTAGTCGTATTCATAGCCGACCTCAAGGTCACGAAGCTCCTTGCAGGTCACCACTTGCTCCTTCGTCATCTTCATCGTGCAACAGCTCCGGCTCACGACATTTAAGCGCCCCAAGTGTTGAGCCTCGTGTCTTCGTACACATCCGGTGCACGATGAGACCTCCGGCTCCCCAATCCCGCCGGGAGTGCGAAAGTTGATATCCGGCTAGGAATCCCTGCAACGCAACGGCGTATTGCTGGTGTGCCTCGATCGCACAGCCCAGACTTGGGGCCATGGTCACAAGGTATAGAGAGAGGGAGGAGGAGAAAGTCAACCAAAGGACTTCTCCAATTGTTGGTATGTTGAATCCCACCCATGGGCACCTCTTTATATAGGGGGAGGGGGTGTTCCCTCCCCTTTGGGTTTCCCATGTGGGACTAAACAAGGGAGAGAGGTGGGAGGCGCATGGGCCTCATGAGCCGCCGGCCAGGGGTGGGCACCACCCCGCGCACAGCCCTAGGCTGGCCGGGTGGGCCCCCTTGAGGCGCCTGGCCCTTGGCCCCTTGGCCCTTCCCTCCTCCGGTTTTCTCTCATGGGCCCTATTTCCCTAGGAAGTTTGGCCCATTAGTGGAATAACCCTTAAAATTAGATTTTAATATTATACTTAGTATTAATTACACTAATTAATATGTAAATACATATTACAAAATCCATCTTGACCCGAAACACCTTTCGGTTCCCTCTCGATTTCCTCCGAACGACTTTGGATCTTTCCTGAAATGATTTTGGTCCTTTATTCTTTCTCCGAACAACTTCGGTACTCTCCGCGGAATGATTACGGCTTTCTCTTTCTCTATTGTGATTCCGTCTTACGAATGATCGATCACATCGTACCCTTAAGTGTATCCTCTCACGGCTCGGGAATGCTCTGGACATGATCTGTATCAATGATCAATAGAGGGACCAGGGATATCCATGTGACCCGTATGCATTCCTGATGACAATGTCGTTTGAACCTTCTAAATGTAGCATCCTCTTCCTTTTGTTTCTCGATACAACTTGTCCGAGATTCGATCACTGGTATCCCATACCTTTGTTCAATCTCGTTCACAACAAGTTATGTTTTCTTATTACCGTGATATTACATCCTCATGACCTAGTCACATGTTGCAACATTTATGGATGTAATCTCACCAAGCCGGTCGTATGTACCTTTACCCGTCATGTGGGTGAACAAATCCCGGTCTTGCAGTGACATGTCATCAACTGTTCCTTTGGAATACCCAACATACACCTTTATGACCACCGTATTACCAGATGACGGTTGATGTAGTCAAAGCAGCCTCGGGAAACAGTGAGTAATATGAGCTCATGGTCTAAGGAGAAGGAGTCTAGGTATAGCTGTTGCAACAATGAACTATATGACTTGATCGTGTTGCAATCATTCGAGGAATGTCCAACCACATCATTCTCCAATGATATGATCTCGTTGTCAGTCGGCATAAATGTCCATGATCTTGTAACCTAGATCATCTTCGTGACCAACGAAATAGTATGAATAGAGGCTACTAGGGACTTTGTTGTTTCATACCACACCTGTACCAATATTTCTACTTGGCACAGTTCTAGCACAATATGAAACTATTATAAACTAATTGAGATATGACAATAAAAATCTATTTATTATTTGCCTCTAGGGCATATCTCCTTCAGTGGGATGGGGGACCCTTCCAGTACGTTCGAATTATTGTTTATTTATTTATCCATTTTATTTAGTACACGGTTGCACCTCACATTTATTATGTCATAACCCCTTATCTCGAAATCCTCCACGCTCCCACTTCCTCCACGCTCTCACGCAAACAACGCCCCCTCTTTCTGTGAAATTGGCAGAACTGTCGCTCGCACCGTTCTCAGATCCTGACGGAACCACCGATTTTCCCTCGCGCTACTCTTCTCCTTGTTGCTGAGCACCCTGCCAAGAGCGTCTCTGCCACTGCTCTAGGATTTTTCGGACGGTGGCGGATTTCGCCGGTCTTCTTCATCCGCGGCTAGTTTTTTGGAGGTGGAGGAGGGGGTGGGTGGAGCATCATTGTTTTGCCTGTCTTCTTCGTTGGCGGCCCTCTCCTCCTGTCCAGTTGTAGTATTTTGGTGGCCTCATACCTGTGGAGGCTGACAGAAATTGCTCAACTCCATGGAACCTTCCCCTCCATTGGATCCGGTGGTTTGATTTTCTATGTTTCCTTTTCACTACTTTTTGTTTGTGCATGCCATTGTCAAACTATATGAATCATGTGCTTGTAATTTGACATCTGTATACTTGATATGTATTTCTTTAGTTTGTTGTCTAGATGTTATGTATTAACTATTATTGTCAAAGCATGTTAACCTTTTTTTATTTTCTTCAGTGTTCTGAATTATTGTTACTATATCTATGTGGTTGTAATTTCCCAGTGTAAATTTTATGTCCATGTGAACCTCCTTTTTGTATATATTTTACTAGGTTTTTTCTAGATATGTTTTTTGAATCCACATTATTGTGTTAGAATTATATTGACTATCATTGTTAAAGCATGTTAACCTTCTTTTTATTTCTTCAATGTTCTTAATTATTGTTACTCTATCTAATTCTTGTGGTTGTAATTTCCTAGTGTAAAATTTATGTTCATGCGAACCGCCTTTTATAGATATTATTTAGTTTGTTTTCTATATGTGTTTTCTAATCTACATTGTTATGTTATCTATATATTGACTTCCATTATCAAAGCATGTGAACCTTCTTTTTTATTTCTTCAATATTCTGAATTATTGTTACTGTATATAGTTCATGTTGTTTTTAATTACATAGTGTAATTTATAGTTTAATTTGGATGTTTACTTCTTGTTTCATAGTATATGAACCTTATTTTTATGTTTCTATTTATTGTTTATATTATGTGTTTGTATATGCATATGAAATTCATTTTTGTTTTAGAGTTTCTTTTTTTGCTTGTTTAGGTTTCTGGATTGTAGTTATATGTTTTTTAATTTGTTATTTTTTATGTGGATGTGAACCTTTTTTCATTTTGTAATTGTACTCGCGTATCTTTTTCCAGGATCTCATGATGGTACTGATAAATCTAACCCTGTTGAGGTAGTTAGGAAAGCTAAATTTATTGTCGTTGATGCAAAACTGAGTCTAGCTCCTGGAATCCCTATATTCATTCCTACTGTTGGTGTTTCATTGGCATCTGCGTCTTCTCTAGTTGATTCAGCCGATAAAGCCGTTGGGAAGATGCAGGATAATGCAAAGGATGATCATTCTTCGGCTGATCATCTCGGAAAACCTGCATATCCAGCCGGTATGAACCTTTACTTTTTTGTTTTTATTTTTTATATACTATTTTTGCGGAGATTCATATGAAATGAAGGTATGTTTTTGGGTTTTTGTTTTTGTGCAGTTTAGTTACATGTTTATAAATTGTTATACTTTTTTAATGTAGATGTGAACCTTATTTTTTTGTATGACTTTGCATCCAAACTTTTTGTATATTATTAACTTTCTTTTTATTTTTGGGTTTGACCTGTTTTTTGAATTATCATTTATGTCATTTTAAAGTCTTTTATTTATTATATACTAAAGATATATATATATATATCGTGTCATTGTACAAAGTGAACCTTCGTTTTTATATAATTGAACTGATTTTGTGTTCATTTCTTTTCATACATGCGTGATTTTAATTACTTTGATGCATTTTATTATATTTTTCATTTAGCCCATGATGCAATCAGGGAATCCTTCGATATAATAAATAAAGAATACCCTGATGTTGAATCACCTTCGAGATGTTGCTGATATTGGGTCTATCCTTGTTGGGAATCCTAACACACCTACTTTTGATGAAACCTCGGCGTGGTCGCATGTTGTTGTTGTAGGTGGAACTGTTGATTTTGTTGCACGGACCACTGGTCCGTTGTTTGACACCACTGAATGAAAAGAATACTAATGACAATTTGAAGCTGGTAATGATGATCCTTCTATCGACTCCACCCATACGCCTGCTTGGCATGATACTCCTCAATCTATTGATGGCACTGAGGAGGTGATGCTGGAACATCATGTGGAAGCACAGTTGGATAAGTATACGAAGGAACAAGCTACCAAGGTTGTTAAATTCAATGAGGCAATGAAGATATACTATAGTAGGCATCCATCAAAACGGAAGAATCCAGATAGTGGCCCGTCATGTCAGAATGTATCCAAATCAGTAGCCCCTTCAGTTGGTTGTTCTGAAGACAGTAGTGAAAATATGCCATGTCAGAACAAAGTTCAGAATGCTGTTCATAAAAATCTCTGAGTCCTGTATTGAAAAATGAGTCTTCTGTAGTTGGGACTCCAAGATGTAGCCCACAGGTTGTTATTTGTGATACAACATTCCATCGAGGTGGAAAAAGTTCTGTCAAGCGCCACCGCCCTTTGGATGAGACATATATTTCTGATGTCGATGCTGGTGGTGATGAGGGTTCTTTTGTCCCAGCTGTGGCTAAGAAGGTAATCATTATCTTTGTTATTTTTGTTCATTTCTTTCATTGTTTTTAATATGTGAACTTCATTTTTGTGTGAGTGAAAACTTTATTTTAATTCAATATTGTATCATCTTTTTGTTCTTGATTTTTTTGCGTGTTGTTTCTGTTTTTTAATAGCAAATTACCAAGAAGAAAAGGGGTAGAACTACTAAAGTCAAAACCAATATAGATGAAGACAACTTAGTGCCTAAGAAAAACCAAGGGTTTGACTACAACCAAAATCGTATTTAGTGATAGACCCTTTTTGTCACTTAATATCCATATTTTGTCAATGAATATATGTTGTTGACAAAAATGGGTTGTCACTAATTTTGTCATAAAAACCACGTCATAAATAAAATCCATAACCAGGGTTTGCATTTGTTTGTCATTGTTTAACTTATATTAGTTGACGATGTTAGTTTTGTCAACAATCGTGTGCAATCGGTGACGGAAATATTTGTCATGATATATATGAAAAGTTTGGCATCATAAATTAGAAGGGAGTGTAGGACAGGTCATCATTACAGACCTGACATTTTGTTAATTTATTGCAATTTACTGACGTGGCATTATTACCAGTGGGACCAAGTGGTTCTTATAGGTGGACCAATGGCGGGTCCAAGACGGCTCAGACAGGTGGGACCCGGAGGGTTCAGATAGGTGGGACCCATAGGGTTCTGACAAGTGGGACTAGGAGGGTTCGAATAGGTGGGACCCGAAGGGTTCTGACAGGTGGGACCAAGAGGGTTCTGACAGGTTGGACCCATAGGGTTGAGACATGTGGGACCCGAAGGGTTCTGATAGGTGGGACCCATAGGGTTCGGACAGGTGGGACCCAGATGGTTCTGACTGGTGGAACCAAGATGGTTTAGACAGGTGTATCCACGATTTGATGACGGTGTCAATATTTTCATTATGTTAATAATTATGCAGAAAATAAAAAAAATATCATATATACAAATAAAATATAGAACCAATATATGAAATGGCGGTGATAAAATTCTGTGCAATAGTTTTAACATGAAGAGACAACTAAGTAAATATATTGATGAACAATTTCATCAAGATGGAGGTGTTGTTGAGTTGTTGCCCTGTTGTTGCTGCTGTCATGTCCTTAAGATGAAACTAAGTGTGACTTCTAATTCCTGCTGCTTCTTTTCAGTTGCTCTGTTTTTCTCTTCCCGTGCCTTCATCAGAGCTACATGGTCCTCTTCTTGTTTTTTCATTTCTTCAAATCTTTTATCCTGGGCTTCCATCCTTTTCTGCATCTCTTATTTGTACCTTTAAGTTGTGAGGAGTGATTGTTCCGCCTGTTCAGCAAGTTTGTTCTCTAGTTCTCGGATGCGTGCTGTGGACACAGCGCTCTTCATTGAGATTGATCCAACTCCCAAATTTGAGAGAAACATGCCTGTTCTTGAGCTTGTTGTGCTCTTCTCCTTCAAGACTTCTTTAGTAATATGCCATTCTATTTTTTCAGTCTCATCTTCTAGGCGTGGTATATTTTTCATGGTCATCATTGCATCCTGCAAATAAGTTCAAATGAAAGCATACGAAATATTGAAGTAGAAAGCTTATTCATTACAAAATATTAGAAATATTAAAAATGTCTTACATAAGCATATTTGGCTTCCGTAGTCATGATGCCTTCCTTGTTAGTGTGAGTAAGTCTATAGAATTCAACTGGAGATGTCACCTCCTCCAAGTTCTCCGAGTTCTACAAAAAAATGGAATTATGAACATGAGGTAGCAAATTTTTTAGTGAGTTTGGTAGAACAATTGTTTCATATATGAACTCAAAAACATACAAGAGCTGCATAGTGTGCAACGAAGCATCTCAATCCAGTTGTATGGTTATCCTTCACAGCTTCTCTGTTTGCTTGATTCTTCAGACACATTTCCTAAATTTGAGTATGAACTTGTGAGTTTTCTGTGCAGCAGAGGTTTATGTGCTGAGTATTTGTAAGTGTAAATGTTAGTACCTGATAGTAGGCAATAAACCATCTGTCCACAAGATCTATCCAACTTCTCTCTAGTACATTTGCTGGCTTCATCTTATATGCTTCCTCGGGGCTCATATCTTTAATCTTGTCCCAATTCTCCTTCTTAATCTTGTAGCGTAGTTGGCGCATACTACTTTGTATAATATTAGTGCACACTATCGTCAGATAACAAGACGCCATGAGGGGGTCCTCGAGGCGTGCAGAAGAGAGGGGTGAGACGTACGGTAATCCGGGATGGTGAGAACACATGTTTACCCAAGGTCGAATCCGCCGGCTTTGGGCGGATCCTACTCCTGCTAGCAATCCAGTAATACGATAGAGCTGGAATATGGGTTACAAGGGTTTCGCCTGTGCGAGTTGAGATTGTAGACTATTGTGAGGTGCCCTAAAGGCTTTCCCTAGGACGGCTTATATAGATATCCGGCCTAGGGTTTACAGGAGAGATCTATCCGGCTACGACTAAGAGTCGGTTACAGAGTACATCTTGAACTACAAGTAACACTACATGCCTATGTCGGTAAGTCTTCTAGGCCTTTCCGTAGCCAGACTGGACTCTGTCTCTTCTCCCTGACTGGGCCGCCCATGAAGCAAAGCTCTAACCCAAAGTGGGCCACCCTGGTCAGCGAGGCATAGTGAGGATACCCTGGAAAGTATATCCCCAATAGCAGCCCCTGGAAGCCTCCAAGATCCAGAGTTAGATTTCATCATCATCTAGCTTGATCTTCGGCTTGCAGAATCTTGAAGGGTTCCTGAAACTTCAAAAGAAAGGATAGGACCCGAGTCTCAAAATGAGTCAGACTCATGAGTACATTATTCGGGTTTCCAGCTTGAAATTCAAACTTAAGCCGGAACTTGGTGTCTGATGTTACTTGACATTAGTCAAGGTCAAGTTATGTCACTGCCAGACATTCCGGACAACACGACCGTTGGTGGGTCCGCTTCACCTGGAACCGAGGCATTGTTTTAATGCATATGCGGAGATCGAGGCAGTGTAATCCTCGTAAGGAGGTTACCTAGCTCCTTCCACGAGGTGTGGTACGATTATTGTTTTGTTCACACGAATCTTGGCGTAGCTGAAGGATATAAGGGGTTGAGATTTCTCCCTTTCCTCTTCACCAGCACTCGTGCCTCTTCCTTCCTCTCAATGCCTCCCACGAACAAAGCTACTCTGCCTCCCCCAAATCCCACAGCGCCGCCCACCCTAGGTCACCGGTGCCTAGAAGATGGCTGAAGCCTCATCTTCTGCCACAGCGGCGACGACAACGACATAGGCATCGGCGGAGAAGGAGAGTTTTCGTGGGGTCTGTATCCCATGCATCCTTGATGATGTGAAGCTTTGTGTTGTCGAGCATGAAGGGCTCCTGCGCACCGGCGACTAGTGGAGCGGCTACGGACAAACCGTCCCCACCCCCAACACCGACGAGTGAGTGCATTTCGACACTCACCTTGATAGAGGTTTGAGCTTTCCTCCCTTAGATTTCTTTTCTAAGGTGATAGATCACTACGGACTTCAACTCCACCATCTCCACCAAACTCTCTCTAAGAGATGAGCGCCTACGCCTCTTTGTGAGAGGGGTATCTCGGCATTAGGCCGAGCCTTCTTCTTTTCTGGTTTTACTTCCATACCCGGAGAAATTCCATCACCGCCGGTAATCCTTACATTACCGGTACGCTCAGCTTTTCTGTTAGGAGAGAACGAGTCTATCTTAGGATTAAGGCTAGCGAGTCAGTTAAAAAGTGGTCGTCCACGTTCTTCAATCATAATGACAGACCATCTCACGGCAAAGCCACTACTTTGTAGGTTTTTGCTGACGGCGCTGCCACGCCCCAAGAATCATGGGACGCGGATGCTCTGGCTCTCATTGGTGATCTGCTTCTTGCAAAGAGGTGGATCGAATATCTGATGAAGCACAAGGGTCTGAAAGGATCCGACTTGGTCCATTGTTGGATGGCGCACCAGATTCAGCCTCTCCAACATCATGGTGATAGGCTTATGCACTCCGTCACCAAGAGTAACACGGATTCTCTCTAGATCTGCTCCAAGTCTTATTCCGACAGGGACTACGAGTCCCAAATAAAATGGTTGATCAAGGAGCAGGTCGAGAGGAAGATTTCGGATATATCCTTGGATATGCACATGGCTGACGATCCCGTGACACCAGTAAGTTTTCCAACAGTAACTCTAATATGTTTTGATCTATGCATTGTTTGCAATACTGAGATATTTTTTCTTTTCAACTTGCGGACATCCCTGAGTTGGAGCTTTCTCCTCTCGAGCTATATCCTCCTGAGTTATCTCAGGATGATGGAGAATTGGTTCCACTGCCGGAGGCGCTTACCCGAAAGCATAAGGCTCTGATACTGTCTGTCAGCACAAAAGAAGTGCCCGTTGTGAAGAGGTAACTTTCCTCACAAGGTCTTTGTATTTTATTTCTTATTCTTTCTGAAGTGAATGATTTTTGTTCTATTACCTGTTTAGATCTAGATAGCTCACCAAGGGAAAGGGGAAAGGAGGCTCGTCAAATACCTTGCGCTAGTCAAAGTTAAATTTGACACCTCCTGCCGCAGCGCCTTCGACTCCTGCCCCACAACCTTCTGCACACCGGAGATTACTCCATCTCCACCCATTGCAAAAAATCCGGCTCAACAAGTAGAGCCATAGATCCTTGGCTCGTAGACCAACATCACCATGGGTGGCTCGGTACTTGATAAGGGT
This sequence comes from Avena insularis, assembly GCA_023614405.1. NCBI lineage: Eukaryota > Viridiplantae > Streptophyta > Magnoliopsida > Poales > Poaceae > Avena > Avena insularis. The sequence continues at coordinate 593,645,100 of CM042686.1, read as the reverse complement.
GAACCATCTAAGGGTAATGATCCCTTAGCAGAGATCTTCGCAGAAAACCTCCTCAGCAATCCGGGTCTTGCCAAACTTGGCATTACTCGGAAATCTGCAGAGGAGATCCAACGGCTAGCCCAACAATGCTTGGAAAGCCGGAATATCACCGCCGAGGAAGAGGCGCAAGAAGCCGAGGACGTCAAGTAATCCGAGCTTCTTGACCAAGTTCATCTTCGGGACGAGAAGCTGAAAGTCGACGTGCTTCCTCCACCGCCAGTAATCTCACTAACCCTTGCCGAGAAGGTTACCACTAAAGTGAACATGAGCTTGAGCAATCTCACTCATGAACAATATGTAAGTCGGAATTCCAACTCACTTTTTACTTATTTTATACCATATCCTCTAGCCCCCAAGCATGAAGTTGGATAGACAATCTCGATTTATGCTTTCATAGGATGCCAAAGAATGAACTAGTATAGCCCCAAGGCTCGTGCTGATATTAGTTAAAATATTAGCCCGAGTCTTTACTAGACTTCTGACTCTGGGTATTCTGACTTACAGAAAGTTAGTGCTTCTAACCAGGAATTCTTGAAGAATATTTGCAATAATCGAAGAGATCACAGCTCTCCGTCTTGAAAATGGTCAATTAAAGATATCCAAGGATGAGGCTAAAGGTAATCATTTTAGACCTTAACCTTGTTATTGTTACTTCGATAGTCGAATCTTCTATTCAACTACTTCCTTTTATTTATAGGACTGGTCAAATAGTCATGTAAAATGATTGAAGAGGCCAAGAATTTGAAGACCCTGGAGGTGGAGAACACCGACTTACGTCGGGAGCTGAATGAGTTGAAGGTGGATCACGAGCGGAGCATTGCTCAAGTCCTCGAATCATCCTACATGGTCACCGAAGAACGCGATCACAGGATCGCGGTCCAGGATAAGAAAATCTCGGATCTCAATGACGAGTTATTCAAAGAAAAGGACATCACCGAGGCACTCCGGGCTGAATTCCAGAGACTTAGGGTGGAGAAGACCAAAGTTGACGATGTCATCTTCAATATGTTTCCTATTTTCTGACTTTCAGTTTTTGTGACTCTATGAGTTCGGATATATTTTTCTGACCTTTGCTTTATATGCGTAGGTCCTCTTAACTTACTGGATTCTTCCTCCACCGAGTCTCACACTAGCGGGCTTACACAAGTCGACGACTTGCTTCACAATTTCCGCCAATCCTTGGAGGATATTGGCGAAGTACTCAAAGTTCCAGACATGGATAAAATGTCTGGCTTTGAGGTGCGAGACAAGGCCAAGGAGATGCCCCAGCTCATCCAGGACTGGAACATGTCCTATGCGCGGACCGTAGCACATAACGCCCTCACCATGGTTATGAGCCACCATGGAAGCATGGAAATCTGGCATGTAACTAGAGGATATTCAACTATGGATGAAGATGGACATGAGCAAGATATCAAGGCCATCATGGACTCCTGTGCCTGATATGGATGTCACGTAGCTGATCTGACCAGCTACAACACTCCCTTCTTCACGCACGTGGAAACGCCTCCTCTGCCGATCGAAGAAACTGGTGAAGCTTTCGAGGATGAACAAACCGTATCGGATTTGAACGTCTCGAAAGATTTCATGGCGAGGGTGATGTCTCCAGTGAGCCGGCAACTCCTACCTCTTCTCCTGCATCGTAAAGCATAAAAACAATGTGTTATTCTGAAACAATCGGACTGTAAATAAGTAGTTTAATACTGTAGCTAGTGCTAAGATTTGATATTCCTATTTAGAACTTTTGGCTTTATTTTGTCGTGCCTGAATTTTTTACATAAGCACTTTTTTGTTTTGCATGTACTTATCATTTATCTGGCTTTCCGCCTCGTCCCTTTCATGAGCCGGCCAACCTTCCACATGGAAACTCTGCTAAGCAACGGAGCTCAATTTCTAAACTAGTTTAAACCCGAAAACAGATCCGGCTTTCAGTACCAACAATTCACTACTCGGAAAATGCCCATATCCGACAATCAGATAAAGAACCCAAGTACAAACTAGAAAATTTAGATTTATACCTGAAGGTAGCATTTTTATAATCAGAAATCTAACTAGAACAAATATGAGCATAAAGTACTTTCAAGTATTCTGTGATTTTTGACTGTGACATGATCATACGAAAATAAGATGGTAATATAAAACTTCTCAGAAAATATTGAGGCAATCAATACTTTATTTCTCATTGAACGTTGATGTCAACGGACTTCTATTCTTGTAGACAGTTGTTGGGCCTCCAAGTGAAGAGGTTTGTAGAACAGCAGCAAGTTTTCCCTTAAGTGGATCACCCAAGGTTTATCGAACTTAGGAAGGAAGTGGTCAAAGGTATTCCCTCTCAAGCAACCCTGCAATCAAGATACAAGAAGTCTCTTGTGTCCCCAACACACCCAATACACTTGTCAGGTGTATAGGTGCACTAGTTCGGCGAAGAGATAGTGAAATACAAGTGGTAACGGTGATAGAAGATAACTTGCTGGCGTGGAAGAGACTAAAGGCAAATTGAAATAAAGATGGAAGCAAGCAAACATGTAACAGATCTAATTGCAAATGGTGTATCAATGCTTAGAAACAAGGCCTAGGGATCATACTTTCACTAGTGAACACTCTCTCATAAATATCTTCTCTTTATGATACTACTCTTAACTACTCTCCGGTTGAACACTCTAATCGATGGTAGGTCTATAACAGCACACCTCAAAGTAAGCCTTTCCCTTCTAGAAAACCCCACACTGTCATCTTGAGTACTAGATGAGTCCAACAAACACCACAATTTCATAAAGACATCCAACTCAAAATATAACTCATAACAAGTATTTGTAATCTCTAGCCTAAGTGCCACCATAGTGAGCACGCTGTCACTTTCACACACATGGGAAGAGTAGAGATTCATTAAAGCACTTGAGTAGCAAGGTAGATCTATAGATTACAAGCTCATGATCACAATATGATCATGCATAGAGAGAGAGATGAACACATAGCTACTGGTAGAACCCTTAGCCTTGAGAGAGAACTACTCCCTCCTCATCATGGGAATCAGCAATGGTGATGGAGATGGCGGTGGAGATCGATGGAGATGGCTCCGGGGGCACTTCCCGTCCGTGAGTGCTTAACAGATACTTTCTGTCCCTCGAATCTCCTCTTCGGTGGCGGCGGCACTGCGGAACTTTTCGTGGATTTCTGATTGACGATCTAGGGTTTCTGTCTCGGGAGGCTTATTATAGGCCAGAGGGCAAGGTCGGTGGGCGGCCAGGGGGCCCACACCATGCCCTGGCGCGGCCTAGGTAGACCCGTGCAATGGGGTGGTGTGGCCACCCTGTGGCCCCTCTCCGGCTCTCCTTCTGGCTCTGTGAGTCTTCCGGGAAAATAGTAACTTTGGCTTTTGTCCCGTCCAATTCCAAGAATATTCTTTTTCTGACTTCTTGTAACTAAAAATAGCAGAAAACAGGCAACTGGCACTGTGGCATCTTGTTAATAGGTTAGTCCAAGAAATCATATGAAAAGTACTCCAAAGTTGGAACAAAACACAAGAAAGTAGATAAAACCAAGCATGGAACATCAAAAATTATAGATACATTTGCAATGTATCAACATACCCAAGCTTAACTCCTGCTCGTCCTCAAGTAGGTAAGTGATAAAAAGAAAGAATAATTTTTGAGGTGACATGCACCATCATAAACTTGATCAAAGTATTTGTAAAACATGGATAGCTGGGATCATAGTACTTCAATCATAATATGAAAGACAAAGTTCTAATAATAAGGCAAAGCAACTGTGATGCAACATGACAAGGAACAAACAAAAGATTCATGAATAATGATGCTTTGCAAGACGTTTGTTTGTTTCACATAAAGAAAACATAGCATAATAGTATTCATCTTGTCCCTCATAGAGTAGCAAATATAATTGCATAGGACACCTTCAAAGTTCATAAGAGGGACTAGATACAATAGTTTAAAACAAGCAATATCAAAGTATGCATCAATCAACTAGTCTTGGGACAATGCACATAGAACTAAGAATGGCCACTATGCTCTCAAAGTAGGTGCATAAAGGTAGAAGGTGGAGACTCAATATATATATAAGTGGAAGAAAGGCCTTCATAGAAGTAAGCAGGGATTCAAGTCTCATAAAGAGATTCCAAAAATTATGGTACTTATAGCTTTCAGCTCTCATTGCCCCTATCATAAGCATCTTGAAGTGATTAAGGTTAAAGTGAACAAACTATGGTGTACATGCTTGACGAAGTATAAGTTAGAAATCTCATGTCCCTTGAATACGAGGGCCGCTCCTCATGCTACTCAAGTTTAGTCACCAGTAAGTTCTTGTCATTGTAAGTACATGTGTATCATAGAGAACCGCCAACGGGGTACCCCTTGCCCGATGATACGGAAGAATCCCCATCTCAAAATGACAAGGCAAGCAGACAACGAGCATCTCAGCAATCTTCTTATTTGCCATGGGAATATGGTGCCTTTTTCTCTCTTTCCTCTTTTCATAATCTTTTTTTTCTCAATATAGAATGCTTCATAGACAGCTCATTATGGTTACGCTGCAGGTTTCCACCATGTCAGCATCGATTAGACCAGCGGCCCAGGCGTTTCTCTAACACATATACATAACTCCATGGACTTACAAGCTCCCTTTCATTTCACAAGCGACATCCATATACAAAAGAGCATGATATCAACTAGGTACAAGTACCAAGTGCAATGTTGAAAGCGTTCCCCATGAAAGCATGGTTTTGCTAATTCCCAACAAATAAGTGCAAGCATATACAACATAGAAGACACAATGGTTCAAGTTTATTAAGGGCAAGTAAAGTAAAGTGTGCCATCAAGTTCGTGAGAGCTTTAATCACTAGTTTTCTCATAACAAGTTTAATTTGGAAGGTAAACAAAAGCATGAATATACTTGGAATAGCATAAGCTAGTAGGTAGGTATGGTGGACTCTTTTGAATAACTTGGTTTTAGGGAGTTGGATGCACGAGTGGAACTCATACTTGATTGTGGAGGCTAGCAAAAGACTGGGAGCGACAAACTAAGAGAGCAATAATGGCCATAATCATGCAGAGCGACAAAACATCATTGATCAAAGCATAAAGTGATACTACAAGTTGAAAAATAAAAGATCATAAAGGCTATGGTGAATTTGGATAGTCATAACATGGTGTGAGCATGCGCCAAGTCAACCCAAATAAAGCATCAAAGGAGAATACCACTATACTATGCTTTAATATGCTAAAACAACGCATGATTCATCAAAGGCACATTAAGCAATCTCAATTGTTTATAACAAGTCATGCTACAGCAAAGAATACTAAGCATAAAGCCAAAACAATATCAAGCATGGCATGACAAAGCATAGGCCATAGTCAAAAACGAGCTCTTTTTACCATAAGCACGAACTTTCCTACTCTTTTCCAAACCAAACCAAACTATTTGCAAACCAATGTATGAAAGAGGGGGCCCAACCAATTTATTCAGAAAACTAAGCAAACCAAAGCAAACGAAAAACCAAAACGAAAACGAAATAGAAGACGCTCCAAGGAAAACACAACTGTGCATGGAACAATAAAAATGAAGCGTTTGGAAGAAACCTGGGATTTTTATTGATGAAGAAGGGGATGCCTTGGGCATCCCCAAGCTTTGACGCTTGTACTGTTGGATATTTCTTGGGGTGACACGCGTGGCATCCCCAAGCTTGAGCTTTAGTCCATCCTTCATTTCATTACTCATTCCTTCCATACACCTGAAATTTTTCCTTCATACAAAACTTCACACAATCTTTATTAGCAACATTAGTGTACTCAAGATAAATAAGTCTTAAGGTTCAGTTATAACACCAAATAAACTTCCATTAGAACACTAGCTACTGTAGCACTTCCCTCAAAAAGCTCAATTCCCCAAAAGAACTCAAAAAGGAACCAACAAGAAGCAAATGCAAATAATGGCAGAAATCTGTCAAAACAGACCAGCAGGTAAAGACGAATTTTTTCGAAGACCTTATGTTGCTCAAATCAAAAAGTGTTGAACTAATGTAAGTTAGATAACAACCTGGGGCAGAAGCAAAAAAATTTACGCCTCAAAAAGACGTTCAGAGATTTTACACGAATTTTTACGGTGAAGCACAGAAATCTGTTTCGGGACAGCAACTTTCCCAATCATTACTTCTCTCTCATTAGAGGTTACTCTTGGCACAAAAAGCAAATAAAAAGGATAAGGAGCGGTCATTACTGAAGCAATAACTTCCAAGACTCATCTAAAACTTTTGGGTTATCTCCCAATAAGTACTTTTCTTTAACGCCTTTAAGTTAGGCATGATAGTTTGAGAAGATGCTCACATAAGAAATATGAATTGAAGTAAAAGAGAGCATCAAGAAGCAAATTCAAAGCACATTTAAGTCTAACCCACTTCCTATGCATAGTAATCTTGTAAATAAACAAGTCATGAAAGCACAAAGCAACAAGCATAGGAAAGCAAAACAAGTGCAACTTCAAGACTTTCAACATAAAGAGGGGAAATTTAATATTATTGAGATGCATAAAACCATGTTTCTCTCTCTCATAATAACTTTCAGTAGCATCATGAATAAAATTAACAATACAACTATCACATAAAACATTCTTATCATGAGCCACATGCATATAATAATTATTACTCTCCACATAAGCATAGTCATTCTTGTTAATTGTAGTGGGAGAAAATTCAACAAAATAGCTATCATTCTCATCACCATAATCATCAAATATTCTCCTCAATAGTAGGTGGACTGAAAATATCATAATCATCATTGCAATCATCATATATTGGAGGTATACAATCATCATAAGCAACAAAATAGCTATCTTCTAAAGCTGGGGAACTAAAAAGATCATTTTCGTAAAAACTAGCTTCCCCAAGCTTAGACTTTTCCATGGCATTAGCAATAATGGTGTCCAAAGAGTTCATACTAACAACATTGCTATTAGCATGCAAATAAAGTTCCATAGGTTTTTTAATTTTCTCTTCAAACACTTCATGTCCTAACTCAAGATAAATACTATAAAGCTCACTAATTTTTTTGTTTTTTTCCATTAAGCCTAACTAGTGAAAACAAGAAACAAAAAGACAAAATTGCAGAATCTAAAGGAAATAACTTTGAGTACTCACACCAGAAAATAGGCGTTTGCCGTGGGAGGTTCTTCTTCTTTAATCCTCCGGTGTGAATACCTTTTACCTTACCTTCCCGACAATGGCGCCAGAAAATAGCTTGATGTCTACGCACTTCTATTCTTGTAGATAGTTGTTGGGCCTCCAAGTGCAGAGGTTTGTAGAACAACAGCAAGTTTTCCCTTAAGTGGATCACCCAAGGTTTATCGAACTCAGGGAGGAAGTGGTCAAAGGTATTACCTCTCAAGCAACCCTGCAATCAAGATACAAGAAGTCTCTTGTGTCCCCAACACACCCAATACACTTGTAAGGTGTATAGGTGCACTAGTTCGGCGAAGAGATAGTGAAATACAAGTGGTAACGGTGATAGAAGATAACTTGATGGCGTGGAAGATACTAAAGGCAAACTGAAATAAAGATGGAAGCAAGCAAACATGTAATAGATCTAATTGCAAACGGTGTATCAATGCGTAGAAACAAGGCCTAGGGATCATACTTTCACTAGTGAACACTCTCTCATAAATATCTTCTCTTTATGATACTACTCTTAACTACTCTCCAGTTGAACAGTCTAATTGATGGTAGGGCTATAACAGCACACCTCAAAGTAAGCCTTTCCCTTCTAAAAAACCCCACACTGTCACCTTGAGTACTAGATGATTCCAACAAACACCACAATTTCATAAAGACATCCAACTCCAAATATAACTCATAACAAGTATTTGTAATCTCTAGCCTAAGTGCCACCATGGTGAGCACGCTGTCACTTTCACACACATGGGGAGAGTAGAGATTCATGAAAGCACTTGAATAGCAAGGTAGATCTATAGATTACAAGATCATGATCACAATATGATCATGCATAGAGAGAGAGAGAGATGAACACATAGCTACCGGTAGAACCCTTAGCCTCGAGAGAGAACTACTCCCTCCTCATCATGGGAATCAGCAACGATGATGGAGTTGGCGGTGGAGATCGATGGAGATGGCTCTGGGGGCACTTCCCCGTCCCTGCAGGGTGCCGGAATAGAGACTTTCTATCCCCTGAATCTCCTCTTCGGTGGCGGCGGCGCTGTGGAACTTTTCATGGATTTCTGATTGACGATCTAGGGTTTCTGTCTCGGGAGGCTTCTTATAGGCCAGAGGGCAAGGCCGGTGGGCGGCCAGGGGGCCCACACCATGCCCTGGCGCGGCCTAGGTGGACCCGCGCCATGGGGTGGTGTGGCCACCCTGTGGCCCCTCTCCGGCTCTCCTTCTGGCTCCGTGAGTCTTCCGGGAAAATAGTAACTTTGGCTTTTGTCCCGTCCAATTCCAAGAATATTCATTTTCTGACTTCCTGGAACCAAAAACAGTAGAAAACAGGCAACTGGCACTGTGGCATCTTGTTAATAGGTTAGTCCAAGAGATCATATGAAAAGTACTCCAAAGTTGGAACAAAACACAAGAAAGTAGATAAAACCAAGCATGGAACATCAAAAATTATAGATACATTTGCAATGTATCAAACATGTACACATATATGATTACAAAGAAAGAGTTTTTTTAAGAATAAAAGGGATGTAGCTGAGCAATATTCCACGGTCTGTCTAATTCTTCCGGGTCTGTACTGTCTCCAGCTCTCTTTCTTTTCTTAGTAGCAGGTCTTTCTTTGATTGGCTGCATATTAGTTAGATAGTAAGAACCATTGTGCAATACTCGGCTAACTAAAAAGGGCCCTTTCCATACTGGGGAAAGTTTGTGCTTTCTTTTCTGCACAAGCCGGAGAACCAAATCGCCCTTACTAAAATACCGGTTTCTGACTCTCTGGCTATGATACTTGCGTAACTTCTACTAATAGGTTGTTGATCTCATCTCAGCAACAACGCGAACTTCTTCGATTAAATCGAGATCATTTTGTCGAGAAATTTTGGCATCCTCTTCAATATATGCAGCAACACAGGGAGAAGTGTGAATCAAATCGCTAGGAAGAACTGCTTCTGCGCCATAGACCAAGAAGAAAGGTGTGTATCCGGTTGACCTATTCGGAGTTGTTCTCAAGCTCCATATTACAGACGGTAACTCATCTGCCCAAGCCCCCGTAGCAGGACAAAGTGGTTCTTCGAGTCTTGGTTTGAGGCCTTGTAGGATTAAATCATTTGCTCTTTCAACTTGTCCATTAGCCTATGGATGTGCAACTGACGCAATGTCAAGCCGGATATTTTGTTCATCGCATAATTCGACAAGTTCTCCCATAGAAAAATTACTCCCGTTGTCTGTAATAATGCTATGCGGATAACTATGTCAGATTATAACATCCTCGACAAATCTTCTGGCTGTTGCTCCATCAACTTGTGACGGGTTTAGCCTCAATACATTTCGTGAATTTATCCACCATCACTAAGAAGTGAGTAAATACATTTGGACCCCGTTTAAACGGTCCTACCATGTCAAGCCCCTAGACCGCGAAGGGCCATGTTATAGGTATTGTCCGCAACTGATCAGCCGGAACATGAGCTTGTTTGGCGTATTTTTGGCAGCCTTTGCATGTCTTGACTAGCTATTCGGCATCTGCCTTAGCTGTAAGCCAGAAAAATCCGTGTCTGAAAGCTTTTGCCACTAAAGATTTGGCTGCAGCATGATGACCGCATTCGCCTTCATAGATTTCCCTTAGGATTTCCACTCCTTCTTCCGGAGATATACAGCGCTGAATGACAACAGACACACTCCTCTTATAGAGCTCACCACTTATAATGGTATAGGTTTTTGCTTGTCGGACGATCTGCCAGCTCAGAACCTCATCTTAGGGTAATTTTCCGTCTACCAAGTAATCGAGGTAGGGTTGAGTCCAGCTGGGAACCACAGCCAGAACTGCTACTAAAGGTGAGTCGGATTTGGTCGGATATTCCTCGTCAACTCCTTTTATAGAAGGAACTTTGAGGTGCTCCAAAAAGCGCCATCCGGGACCTTTTTCCGCGCAGAGCCTATACGAGATAATGCATCTGCTTCCTCATTTTCTGTTCAAGGGATGTGTTGAACTTCAAACCCTTCGAACAATTTAGCTAGTTCATCCACGATAGCTCTATATGCTGCCATGTGTTTGTTTACGTTACAAATATCCGACACTTGTTGAGCAACAAGATCCGAATCTCCATAGCACATTAATCGTCGGATGCCGATATCCTTAGCAATATGGATTCCATGCAGCAGTGCTTCATATTTGGCAATGTTATTTGTTGCCGTGAAGTGTATTTGCAAAACATAGAAAAGTTTATCTCCTTGGGGTGATTTGAGCACCACGCCAGCCCCGAACCCCCGAGCGCCTTAGACCCATCAAAATGCAAGGTCCAGTATTCTGACTCTAGGAGGGTCATATTTTCTTCTGTTTCTGTCCAATCAGTGACAAAGTTAGCCAGAATTTGGGATTTAATTGCCGTACGAGGTTTATGCTCAATGTCGAAAGTTGAAAGCTCTATGCCCCATTTTGCGACACGTCCTGTAGCATCAATGTTGTTGATTATGTCTCTCATTGGAGCTGTGCTCACCACGGTAATTGGGTTTTCCTGAAAGTAATGTTGTAGCTTCCAGGATGTGAAGAACACACAGTAAGCCAACTTTTGATAGTGCGGATACCGCTGCTTTGATTTAGTTAGGACTTTGCTGAAGTAGTAAGTCGGACGCTGGACCAGGTGTTCCTGTTTTCCCTCTGGTCTTTCCACCACCATGACTACACTGAAGACTCTATTTGTCGCAGCGAGATAGAGCAACATCGGTTCCTGAGGTTCCGGTGCTGCAAGGATAGGAGCGAACGAGAGTACTGCTTTCAAGTCTTGTAGTGCAACTTCAGCTTCATCAGTCCAACTGAACTTTTTGGTCTTTTTCAGGAGCTTGTAGAGTGGTGCGGCTCATTCACCGAGCCGACTTACAAACTGAATGACTGCAGCAATGCAGCCAGTTAGTATTTGAATGTCCTTCAGGCGAGTTAGCCTAGAAATATTGAGGATAGCCTTGATTTTGTTGCGGTTAACCTCTATGCCTCTTTGAGACACAATCAAACCTAACAATTTACCGGCTGGTATTCCAAAGAAGCACTTCTCCGGATTAAGCATTATGTTGTATTTGCGTAGATTGGTGAATGTTTCCTCCAAGTTAGAAATTAGGGTTTCCTTCTTTTTGGACATCACCGTAATGTTGTCCATGTATGCATGTACATTGCGTCCGATTTGGTCATGGAGGCAATGCTGCATAGTGCGCTGGTAGGTACCTCCTGAGTTCTTGAGCCCAAAGGGCATCGTAAGGAAATAGAAGGTTCCAAAAGGGGTTATGAATGAAGTTTTGACTTTGTGTGATTCCTTCATCCGAATTTGGTGATAACCGGAATATGCATCGAGAAAACATAGGAGTTCCGAGCCTGCTATAGAATCGATAACTTGATCAATTCTAGGTAGAGCGAACGGATCTTTGTGACAAGCCTTGTTCAAGGCGGTATAATCAACAGACATCCTTAAATCAGTGATGACCTTTTTAGGGACCATTACAGGATTGGCCGACCACTCAATGTGGATGACCTCTTCTATGTATCCGGCTAACTCGAGCCGAGCTAGTTCCTTAGCTATTACCTTTCGCTTTTCACCGCTGAAACATTGTAAGGACTGTTTGACAGGTTTTGTGCTTGGGTGTACATTTAGAGAGTGCTCGGCAAGTCCCCTAGGTACTCCGATCATGTCAGATGGCTGCCATGCAAAGATATCTTGATTTGCTTTGAGGAACTTGACGAGCGCGCTTTCTTATGCAGTATCTAAACCTACACCTATCTGGGTCACCTTGGAGGGGTCATCATCCTTCAATGGCGTCATCTTCGTCTCTTCCGATGCCTTGAATTCCATAGTCGGCTTTGTAACCTCCTTCTTCGTCGCGGGCATCTTGGACGGGTCAATGGTCTTCTTGATCTCCTGGTACTCCTGGGCATGCAACATGGCTTCAGCAAAGGCGGAATTTCTTTCCTCGCACTCTTACGCCTTCTTTGGGTCTCCTCTGATGGTGATCACGCCTTTGGGACCTAGAATTTTCATCATATTGTAAATGTAACACAGACAAGCCATAAAAGCCCAGTAATCCAGTCGTCCGAATATAGCGTGGTAGGTGCTCGTGAACAGGACCACTTCGAAGGAAAGTGCTTCCGTCTGGTAGTTCTTTGGAGTTCCAAAAGTAACATCCAAAGTGATCTCTCCCAGGGAATTTGCTTGTCTTCCTAGGACTACTTCGTGAAAGATCACAGAGTTGTGATTTAGTTGTGTCTCTGAGATCCGCATCTGACATAGCGTATCAACATATAGAATGTTGATGCTGCTGCCATCCATGAGAGTCTTGGAGAAACCATAGCCGTCAATAAGTGGATTGACGATTAAGGCGTATTTTCCTCACCTGTGCAACTTAGGCGGATGATCAGCACGGTCAAAGGTGATTGCCACTTCCGACCAGTCCAAGAATTGTGGGACGCCGAAATAGTTGCGTTGAGCTCATGCAATACTGCTTTCTTGACCTTAGCTGGTTGAGACCTAAGGGAAGTGACATAAGTGTCTTTCTTCGTTGGGAAGTTCTTCTTTCCATCCGGCTTGGGGTTTGAAGGCTCTGCTTCCTCCATGCCAGAATCTTCCTTGGTCTCTTTCTCTTTTTCGGGATTCTTCTTTCCCTTCTTCCGCTTAGCCCTGTAGCCAGTGGTATCGTCTTTCTTAATGTCGTCATTGAAACGACACTCGGCGTTTGTGTGAGACAAGCCCTCGTTGGGATCTAAGTGATTCACACATAGGTTATTAGCAATCTCGGCCCAAGAGTAGGTTTTGCCAAGCTGTTGGTATCCTCTACCTCAAACCCTTGACGTCCCACGATCGCGTCCACGGCCACCGCCGCGCCCTCCTCGTCCTCCAGACTCGAAAGTAGCAGTAAGAACTGTTGTTTCCGCGTTGGGATTTTCTTGCGAGGTATTATTGTGCTTCTGAGCTTGTTGCTTTGGTTGTTTTGCCGACTGTGGCACAACTAGGACGTTCAGTAATCCTTCTACATCGTCGTTGGCGTCTGCATACTTTCTCGTTGTTTCTATCATCTCTCCCAAATCAGTGACCTTGCCGCACTTCAAGCGGTGACGTAGTAAACCAATTGGGAGTCCTGCAACGAAAGCTTCAATCGTAGTTTGATCATTTACTCCTTCGTAGGAGTTTTTGGTGTCGATCCATCATCCGAGGTAATCTCGGCAAGTTTCTCCGGCTTTCTGGGTGCAACGCTGCAGGTCTTCTACCGAACAGGGCCTTCGATATGTGCCTTCGAAATTCCGAAAGAACGCACTTTGTATGTCATCTAGTTGTGGATGGTGTTTTCCGGAAGTTCATTGAGCCATGATCGTATCGTCTTCCGTAGCATGAGTGGGAGATATCGGGCCGCGACCAGGCTGGTTCCGCCTTTGGCGATGCAGCAGGCCTGAAAAAATCCTAGAGCCAAGTATCTGGCCGAGCTACACTGTTGTAGGGCTGAATATGTCTTGAGATGGCGAATCCTTCCGGGAATCTTGTTTCTCGAATGCACGGTCCGAAGCATTTTGGACCCACGTAGACGTTATCCTACTCATAGCGTCGCGCCTCTATGTTAGAGTTGATCCAGTGTCTCGCGTCACTTGGTGACATGGAACACCATCTTGGTTGTTCATTATAGATGTGGTGCCTTGGAGCCGGACTTCTGCTCCTGCCACCACCTCCTCCGCCACGAGGCCGTCCTTGAGAGCCGTTGTGGGGCTGATTGGTGGAGAGGGTGGTGCAGGTGGATTATTTCTGGCTAATCGCCGACCTCCATCCGGAGCGTCATTATTTCGGTTTGGGGAGGGTCTTCATTTCGACGAGCCTCATGCCGGCTTGACTCGGCACGGTGTCCATAGTTCCTTCGTCCGTCATTCCCCCATCGTGATGGGGTTTAGCCGGACGGCTTGTGTGTCTAGGAGGTGTCATCCTTTGACGGTCCTCCTCCTAACGTTTCTCTTTGTCTTCTTCCCTGTGATTGTTCGACTCTCGTCGGGGAGGGTGTCTTGGAGTCAATGCCGCAATGTGTGTTGCTCTGCGGATGGGGCAACATTGCTCCAGTCACATGCGGTTCTGTTTCATTTCCCCGAAGATCTAGTTCTTGAGTAGTTATCCTCCCGACGGTCGGAATGATATGCTGTTCCGGAACCCATTGGGGCCTAATATCATCCCAGGCTGGATCCATGCAACATTGGTCAGATTGAGAGACCAGTTTTCTGCTCCCGGATTTCGCGACCTTTTGTTGCTCCAAACCTTTGGTGAGCAGCTTTACGCCCAACCGGATCTGATCTGGGCCTGGATTAATCGCTAGGATATCTCGAGCCATGAAAGTGTTGGGTACACCAGATCTCCATTGATGTCGATCCGAGGCATCCCTGGGTCTCCCTCAAAGAGGACCTTGCAGACTTCCGGAAATTTTTCGGCCCGCACATGGACTTTTCGGGTCTTTTGATGCTGTAGAGAGATGAGCTTCTCCACAGTAGCTATGCGCTTCTTCTCTTCCTTGATGTTGTTGGCTTCATCAGGAGTACTTGGCGACACACTTCCAGGGCTTGAGCCCTTTCTTCCAATTCTGCATATGTGAGTTCTGTTGCTGTACGGATAGGCGTAGTTAACGCAACATCGATGATTTTACGGGAACCAGCAGTAACCATGTGTCTATCCACCGAAGCTTCCTTTGGCTCATCTAAGATTAAAGCTACATCCGAGTCTTCTTCATATTCCTCGGCAACCACTTCCTATGCTGGAGGATCTTTCACCAGGGTCTTGTTCTTCTTGTTCCTCTTCTTTGCCTTCTTGGCAGCACCGGTACAAAGACGGCTTTAGGTCCATTTCCCGGAGTCAAGCTCTGATCAGTACTTTCGGAGATCTGGACATCGGGATTATCTCCGAGATCCATGTCATCCTGTGCTTTGGGAGAGTTTTCTCTAGATCCTTCATCCATGGCTTCTCCTTCCTCTGTAGCTTTGGAGTTGAACTCCTCTTCATATTCCACGGAGAACTTTCGGAAATCTGCCGACGTCATGGAGTCATCCGAAGATGCTGGTAAGTTAGTGTTTGTTCTGATCGCCTCACAGAGTCCTCGTTGTGTCCAGCATCGGCAAAGCCGGATCTAGATCCAACATATCCGACGAAGTGCGATGCATGCGTGCTGAGGTAGTTGCGGCTTTCTTCGTGGGCTTCCTCGAAAATTCTGATGGTTTTGAGAACCTCATCCACGCTTGCGTCTTTCATCATCATGCGCCTCAACATATGCCTCCGGAAGGGTTGGTCTGTTCCAGCATTGGGAGAGCCGGAACCAACGTTGCTATCTTTCTCCTCCTAGATTTCGACCTCGGCGGGCAGATCGATCTGGGATTTGACCTCGCTAGGGAGATCCACTCCAGACTCCGTTTTCACTGCAAGATCTGCTTCAGGCTTAGCTTTCTCCACTATCTCTGCGACAGGTGCGGGCTGGGTGGGATTAGGGTTTTCTAGGATCCAGAACTCTGCTGCCTTCGCGCGGGGATAGAGGGGATCCAGAAACTTCTTCTGCCTCTATCATCACCGCTAGGGTGGGTGGGGCAGGTTCAGCGAAACCAATGTAAACATCGATCTCGCCAAAGGACATGATGTTGTAGGCACTCACAGCCTCCCTAGCCGGAATCCATGTCTCGTCGAGAACGATGAGAGGGACGCCGCTGGCGTAGAGGATGCGACCGATGGCGATAGTCTCGCCAATTCTGATTCTTGTAGATTCTGCTTGGAATGCAGATCCGAAGATCACTTTCCCCACGGTGGGCGCCAACTGTCGTCAGATTGATGACAAGTACGACATGAGGGGGTCCTCGAGGCATGCAGAAGAGATGGGTGTGAGAGTTCGGTATTCTGGGACGGATCCTACTCCTGCTGGCAATCCAGTAATATGGCAGAGCTGGAATATGGGTTACAAGGGTTTCGCCTGTGCGAGTTGAGATTGTAGACTATTGTGAGGTGCCCTAAAGGCTCTCCCTAGGACGGCTTATTTTTGGGGGGATACCCCCGGGTAGGGTCACGCTGGGGTATAAAGGCCGAGTTAGTCGAGGTTCGGCAAGGCCAAAGCGGATGCTGGCCGGGTCACCTCAAGGCAGGCCGAATCACGGAGTAACCCGGACCAGGGGCCGTCCACCTAACTAGGTATCAACCGACTTAAGCCATAAGTCGGAAAGACATATTTAACTTATATGCAGGAACGGTTGTGGCCGGGTCAACTATGATCCGGGTCATATCTAGCTTCTAGGAGAAGGAAGGTATCTCGCTGGTCAAAAGTAGCCCCGGTACGCACTGCATGAGCGAAGCGGACAAGCGCAGGACCACCGAGGCGTGGCCGGCAGAGGTGACAACGCCCGTGTCGGCTGACGCAGGCGCCGCAGAGGCTCACGTAGCCTCTGCATGGGTGACGCGGGGGAAAAGCGACCCGGTCGGCTTACTATTTTGGGAGGAGGCATAGAATATGCCTCCACGTATGCCCTAAGTGGAGACCTAGCCACCCCTATATAAGGAGGGCTAGGGCCTCTGTTGAAGGGGTTGGTTTTTTAGGTTCTACGGGTTGAGTTTTGTTAGTGGAAACGAGGCGAGAGTAAGAGAGTTCTTTCTTCCTCCTCTCCCCAATACAGCTCTTGGAGCACTTGTAATCTGTGAAGGTGAATCAAATACAAAACCTCTGTGTGTGGAATCACCACACTATCCCTCCCTGGATTCCCCTAGTGCATTTAGTCCCCACCTTTAGCATATCCATGGCATCTGCCGTGACACCACCACGACAGTGGCACCCACCGTGGGGCTAGCGGCGCTAGCAGGGGTCAAGATCCGGACGGGAAACCTCATCGGCACCGGCGAACGCATCGTCTCCGGGCTCGTTCAGTGCTTTGGAGCGCTGGATTTCGTCAGCGACAACGCTGGCTGCTTCGGCACGCATCCTCTTCCGCGCAATGGCCTCTTCGTCAAGCTCGACACGCACAAGGTCTACGTCGCTGTGGATGTATCATGTGTTCATCCGCGGCACGTCGTCGAGGCGGGCGAGCCACCCCTTAGCGTGGTTCACGGGGCGCGTATCACTCGCTCCCCGGATCGTGCCGAGGTGATGATGACTGCGCCTGGCGCTGGCACAAGCAAGGATCCGGCACCAGATCCGGAGGTAACACCCAAGGCACCAAGGAAAGGTAGAGGAACTCTGCTAGAGAGGCTAGAGAATGTGCTGCGGGAAGCGATGGATAGCTTGGCAAACCCTGTAGTAGCAGCAGTAGATCCGGCTCAGGCGCAGGCCGAGCTAGAGGAAACTAGGCAAAAAATACTAGAGGGTGCGACCGCGGCTCAGCAATCGTTGAACATGACACTGCGTGAGTACGTAAAGGCAAATAAGGTTGATGCTGTAAAACTAAAGGGGAGAAATCTCATGAGTGAAATGAACAAAGAGGGTGATACTAGGATTGAGGAGTCAGAAAACTGTTTGTCCGTGGGGCTGCTGAGGTATAGTACCCCGGCAAAGAACCTTAGAGCAGCGGATGCAGCTGCATCCGAGTTAGACGGTCTGACGGGTGAAGCTCGTCAGAGACAACAAGATAGGGTTAATGAGTTGGTTCGGATCGCGAACAGACAAAATGAGGAATTGCTCAGGGCAAACCTGGAAAGAGCTGGGGCCTCCAAGATCGTTCATTCGGCGGTGGGTAACCCAGAGAAATCCGCTGGAGCCGCATCGTCCCCTCATGGTGGTCCTAGGAGAGAGGAGGTAGTAACCTCGGCCAGGAGGAACAAACAGATCGTCCCATATGACCCAACAAGGGCAGGGAAAGGAAAAGAAGTACAGAGAAATGACGATCGACGAAGTGTGAGCGGAGGTGAAGCTGTCCAAGGTAACCGCGACCAAGGTAATGCCAGTCAAGGGAACGCTGTAAATGGCAATGCCGGACAGCGCAACTCGGCAGGACAACCGCAGCAGCGGAATATACCGAGGTAAGAGCAAAGTGCCGGCCGAGGTATGCAACAGAGAGGTGCTCCACGAGAGCAGGACCGGTATAACGATGGAGATTCGGAAATGGTGAATGCATGATACCCAAGGCCGGACTATCATGTGATAGGGTCGAGATTGGGAAGCAGGGATCTGATGCCGGATGATGCCAGGTTAAAGCTGGATAGGCTGTATAGGTCGGAGCAGGTTGAATGTCAAGGTCCCCCGGGTCCTGCGAGTTTTGGGCCCCGGATCATGAAGGAGCCTTCGGTGCCTAATTTCCAATTACCTAGGGGCACAAAGACATATGACGACAGTACTAAGCTGGAGGACTGGTTGATAAACTATGCTACCGCTGTGAAAATTGCTACAGGCAACTTGAGATGGGCTGTGAGATATGTACCCCAGATGTTGGAGGGGCCAGCGAGGGTATGGTTGAACAATTTGCCGCCCGGAAGTATTAACTGCTGGATCGATTTTGAGGAAATGTTTATCATCAATTTCTCAAGTACGTATCAAAGGCCAAATAGGCCACAGACCCTAGCTATGTGTAAGCAGAGACCAAACGAGACAGACCGTGAGTTTTTAACCCGGTGGTGTACCGTGAGAAACTCATGTGAGGGCGTGATAGAATCATAGTCTATAGCATGGTTTGCGCAAGGGTGCAGATATGCAAGCGAGTTGTGGCAAAAGTTGCAAAGGAAAATGCCAACTACATTGGCAGAAATGATCCAGATCGCTGATTCGTACGCTTTGGGTGACCCGACTCAACCTAGGCTCGTGTCAAACGAGTCAAATGATGAGTACTACCAGAGAGATGGAGCCGGATCATCCCGGAGGAATGACTACAGAGGTAAAAGAAGAGATGACAGACCGGATCACTGGTACAGTTCGCAACAAGTTGCAGCTGTGAATCAAGATCAGCCCGGAGCAGAAAACTAGAGGTCAATGGACTCCGAGAAATGATGGCAAGAAAACTTGGACGCCAGAGCAAAAGAAACAGTGGCAAGAAAAGAGGGACCGTCCGAGGTACACTTATGAGTCAATGCTGGATCAGCCGTGTAAATTTCACACACCAAATCCGAGTAACCCGGCGGGTCATACAACAAGGCAATGTGAGTGGATGCGCAAAATAGAACAAGGTGGTTCGGGGAATGCTCAGGCACCCCGGAATGATCAACCTCGGCAGGAGTTACCCCGGCAACAATTGCTCTCCGGAGCGAACACGCAACAGATAATGTTGCCTCCGCCTCCGCCGAGGTATGATAACCATGAGAGAAGGGATGCAGTGCATCAAGTGGAAAACCAGCATCAGCCGGATCAGAGGTACCCCGGAAATGAGGGGAGGAATGAGTACAGAGAGCATCATCAGAGTTACTGTGTGTTCACCACTGAGGAAACAGTTAGAAAGAGCCTACAGCGCTGACATATGGAGGTCAATGCGGTAATGCCCGCAGTGACGAGGTATATGCCTTGGTCGGACTAAGAAATTACCTGGAAGATCAAAGATCATCCCAAGCTTATGTCGAGTCCTGGTTCGTATGTGTTGGTGCTAGATCCGACATTCATTGGGCCGAACATCAATGTGAGGTTCTCCAAGGTACTGATTGACAATGGCAGTAGCATTAACATCATGTATGCGGATACAATGCGCAAGTTAGGTATCTCGGAGAACATGCTCCAGGCTACAAGGACAACTTTCCATGGTATAGTGCCAGGCATTTCTTGTGAGCCCATAGGCAAGGTCCGGGTCGACGTGTTGTTCAGCACGAGAGATAATTGCCGAACTGAAAATTTGGAATTCAAAGTGGCGAACTTGCAAAGTGCGTATCACGCGTTACTCTGAAAGCCAACACTAAACAAGTTCATGCCAAGTTGTCACATCAGTTACTTGAAGATGAAGTTGCCCGGGCCAAACGGAGTGATTACTATTGCTGGAGATTTCCGACGTTCCATTGAGTGCGCGTCGGCCGGGTCTAACCTAGTCGAGTCACTCGTGATTGCGCAAGAGAAAAGAAAAATCCAAGAGGTGGCGGCATTGGCTCAGTCCGCACAGCAGTATATGCTGGTGCTGAGTAACCCGCATGGAAGTGTCTCATTCCAAGCCACAAAAGATACCAAGAAGGTTCCTGTTGATGATATGTTCCCAGAGCACACCGTAACAATTGGTGCCGGGTTAAGTGACAAATAGGAAAGCGAGCTCGTCAATTTCCTCCGTGAGAATCGGGATATTTTTGCTTGGTCCACACAGGACTTGCAAGGTGTTCCGAGGGAGTTGGCCGAGCACGCTTTGAACGTGAGACTCGGAGCAAGGCCGGTGAAGCAACCTCTCCGCCGCTTCGCCGAGGACAGGAGAAAGGTCATTGGAGATGAGATAGCTCGGTTACTAGCTGCAGGATTTATCATGGAAGTTCTTTACCCGGATTGGCTGTCTAATCCGGTGTTGGTCGAGAAGAAGAAAGACGATCCGAATGTGGCAGTGGTTTGGCGTATGTGTATCGATTACACGAACCTGAATAAGGCGTGTCCAAAAGATCCATTTCCAGTTCTAAGGATAGATCAGGTCATATACTCAACTGCTGGATGTGAACTATTGTCATTCATTGATGCATATTCTGGTTTCCACCAGATATCTCTGAATCCGGATGATCAAATAAAGACTGCGTTTATCACCCCGTATGGGATTGCTATCGCACCATGCCATTTGGTTTACGTAATGCAGGGGCAACGTACCAAAGATGTATGCAAAAATGTTTGCACGACCAAATAGGTCAAAATGTACAAGTATACGTGGATTATGTGGTTTTCAAGACCAAGGAAAGCAAAACGCTCCTTGACGATATCAGGCAGACATTCGCGAACCTAAGAAGGTTCCGTATGAAGCTTAACCCGGAAAAATGTACCTTCGATGTCCCGGCTGGGAAATTACTCAAATTTCTTGTTTCCAACCGAGGTATCAAAGTTAATCCAACTAAAATCCGGGCCATTGAACGAATGGAATTGCCGAAGTGTCTTAACGATGTCCAGAAGTTCACTGGTTGCCTGGCATCGTTAAGTCAGTTTGTATGTCGGTTGGGAGAACAGGCATTGCCTCTCTACCAACTCATGAAAAAGTCGGATAAGTTCGTTTGGACACCGCAGGCCAATGAAGCCTTTGCTCACTTAAAGAAGATGTTAGCCACTGCGCCAGTGTTAGCCTCTCCACTATCAAAGGAGCCAATGTTGCTCTATATAGCCGCAACCAACCGAGTTGTAAGTGCAGTGATAGTGGTAGAGCGCGACGAAGAGGGTAAGTCGGTGCAAAGGCCAGTGTATTACCTGAGCGAGGTATTATCTTCCTCAAAGAAGAAATACCCACACTATCAAAAGATGGCATATGGTGTCTATATGGCAGCCAAGAAGTTGAAGCATTACTTTGAGGAACATCCCATCAAGGTAATATGTGAAGCTCCCAAATCCGAGATAATGAGTAACAAGGATGCGAGTGGCAGAATTGCAAAATGGGCAATTGAACTAGCTCCCTATGCACCACAATATGATAGAAGAGAAGCAATCAAGTCTCAAGCTGTGGCGGACTTTTTTGTGGACTGGGTCGAGGTGCAATACGAACCACCCCTACCAGATCCGAACTATTGGTGAATGCACTTTGACGGGTCAAAAACAAAAACTGGGCTAGGTGCCAGAGTTGTACTTACCTCGCCAAAGAAGGACCAACTGAAATACGTGCTGCAGATCCATTTCACGGCATCAAACAATGTCGCTGAGTATGAGGCACTTGTGCATGGGCTTAAAGTGGCAAACGAGATTGGGATACGTCCGATCCTGTGCTTTGGCGACTCGGATTTGGTAGTACAACAAGTGTCGGGACTGTGGGACGCCCTTGATCCAAACATGGCACTGTAGAGATTTCATTTGCAGAAGATATCTGGTTACTTTGAGGGATGTGAATTTCACCATGTACCCCGGGTGGAAAATGAGGCTGCCGACATGCTGTCGAAGCTCGGATCAACCCGACAAGCAATTCCACCGGGTGTAGCATTGGAACACCTCAGAAAACCATCTATCAGGCCGTCCCTAGAAACCGACTCAATTTATGTCCCGGAGGATACAGAATCCGGAGCTGTACCCATGGACATTGACATGGGAGGTGGTGCGCGAAACCCAGGGACTGCCTCAGCAAACCCGGGGACTGCCTCGCAGGACCCGGGGACTGCTCAGCGTGGTCCGGTGGAAGTTATGCCGGTGGATCGGATGGAAATTGATGAGGATGTGTTCCCTGTGCGAGCGATACCAGCTTGGGCATTGTCTATTTTCGAATTCCTGAAAAGATGGAACATTACCCACTGAGGAGGTGCTATCCAGGCAAACTCAGAGGAGAGCTAAGGCATACACGATCATCAATTCCGAGCTGTACAAAAGAAGTGTGACTAATGTCCTTCAGCGATGTGTTGACCCGGAAGAAGGGCTTGACATCCTCCGAGATATACATCAAGGGGAGTGCGGGCATCATGCCTCGTCCCGAGCCTTGGTGGCAAAAGCTTTCCGGCATGGATTCTATTGGCCAAGTGCCTTAGAACAAGCAGAAGATCTGGTGAGAAAGTGCAATGGTTGTCAGAGGTATGCTACCAAGACACATATGCCAATGTCGGAGCTCAAGACTATACCAATCACCTGGTCGTTTGCCGTGTGGTGTTTGGACATGGTTGGCCTGTTTAAACTAGCAAGGGGAAATATGACTCACATTTTGGTCATGGTGGAAAAATTTACAAAGTGGCTTGAAGTGAAGCCTATAATAAAATGTGATGGAGCTACGCCCATAACATTCCTCAAAGACATCATCTTGAGATACGGTTATCCTCACAGTATCATAACTGATAATGGCACAAAGTTTGCGGAAGGAGCATTTGCGCGTTTCTGCCGGGATAAGAAGATCCGGCTGGACGTTGCCTCGGTAGCCCACCCTGCGTCGAACGGACAAGTGGAAAGATCCAATGGATTGGTGTTATCCGGGATAAAACCCCGGCCCATTGAGCCGCTGCAAAGATCAGCGGGGTGCTGGATAGAAGAACTACTAGCAGTACTGTGGAGTTTAAGAACAACTCCGAATCGATCAACAGGCTATACGCCATTCTTTCTGGTATATGGGGCAGAAGCTGTATTACCAACCGACATAGAGCATGATTCGCCTAGGTTCACCCAATACATAGAAGCCGAAGTGCAGGAAGCCCGGCAAAATGATGTTGATCTGTTGGAAGAAGCGAGAGAACTGGCATTGTCCAGATCCACCATATATCAGCAAAATCTCCGACGCTATCATAGCCGGAAAGTAAGCCCCCGAGTTTTCCGGGAAGGCCATTCTGGTGCTCCGGTTGGTACAACGTACTGCTGGCATGCACAAGTTATCCCCCCCATGGGAAGGGCCATTCATTGTGAGCAAAGCATTGCACAATGATTCTTACTATCTTATAGATGCAAAGCCACAGGAAAAGAACAAGGCGGACAGGTCCGGTGAGGAATCTAAGCGTCCATGGAATGTAGCTCTCCTTCATCCTTTCTACACTTAGCAAAGAAGTGTATGTATCCGAGTCTTCTCATATGTCGGTTTGTATGCCGGCAATGAGATTATCAATGAAGTGTTGGCGCCTCGAGCAGTAACTCGGGGACTGCCTTAATAGTGATTACTGTCTTCTGTATTTATTATTTATACGTCAGCTGGAATAAGTTGTTCTACTTAACTCGGATTAGTAGTGTGTGAGCACCAAAAACCCAACTCTTCGACTTGCTGCTGTTCAACAAGAATTTGCTTCATGGCAAGCAAAGAGAACAAGTTTGGAATTGCCTAGCACATGAAAAACGACTAAGGAAAAGAACTTAATCGAGCCGACGTTTGTTTTTCGGACTAACCTTGTATTTACTTTCAAATTATTATACTGAATTATTTTGAGCTAAGCCTAAAGTTTCCAAGTATTATTAAAACAATTTTTGAAGCTCGGATTCGTAAGTCATAAAACTGAATCAAGGTAGACACGAACCGAGCCAAAAGATTGGGCGAAAAAGAAAATGAAACTCGGGGACTACGCCCAAGTTAATACGGCATAAGAAACTTAGTAGCAAAATATCACATGTGTACTGGATACAATTCCACCCGGCATACCGGGGATCTGATAAATTTTAAAGTGTTTTCACTCAAGGAGCAGCAGGAGGAGGAAGTTCGGCATCATCTTCGCCATCTTCGATATCCGAGGCATCGTCCTCTTCATCCTCGTCCGAGCCATCTTCAACGTTCTCAACGTCTTCGTCGCCAGCGGCTTCCAGGAAGCTCGGTCCCTTAGTCTATTCATGAATGGGAGCATATTCAATGAGGCTATGAGCACAAGCCCGGCGCCGAGCTACCCACTCCGGGTCATTGGTCCATTGAGATCCGCTGCGCATGCGCGCTAGGAGGTTGAGGTCGATCTTCTCATACCACGTGAGTATGTAGTGAAGAACGGTATCAGCTGCAGCACGGCCAGCGGATTCCCTCTAGAGGTTGAGCTGGGTCTCGATTTCCATCAACTTTTC
Source organism: Avena insularis (assembly GCA_023614405.1). Taxonomy (NCBI): domain Eukaryota; kingdom Viridiplantae; phylum Streptophyta; class Magnoliopsida; order Poales; family Poaceae; genus Avena; species Avena insularis. Next base: position 593,620,346 of record CM042686.1, on the reverse strand, counting down.
AACAAGAGTTGTGGTTCTCTTCGGAGTGTCTTCTGCAGGCCAAAACGTGTTGAAGATCCGGACTGCAACGTCAAGGATATCCTTGCCATAGTTCTTGATGATTTCCACATGGGATGACAGGCTGACCAACAGGTCCTCCATGTCATAGGAAATCTCTTCACCGTCAGGAGCAACGGGAGTACCCCTCTCTCGGCGGAAATCAGCAGCAACAGCGCTCGCAATGGCAGTGCCCTCTAGAAATTTGCCTGAAAACAAGACAAGAGAAGCAGGTAAAGAAAAGACATGTGAAGTAACCCGGAGAAATATGCCGGATAGGGGAAAAGAACTTACGTGAGATATGGTTGTGGATCCGGGTCAACTCCCTGGTACAGTCATCACGTCTTTTGCGAAGTTGCGCAAGCTCAGCATTCGCCGACTCAAGCTTGATGTCGGCCTCCTTGAGTAGATCCTGGTCCTTGGTGATCTGGAGATTGAGGCGCTCGTGCTCTTTAGTGTAATCCTGGCCAACCTTTTGGAGCTCGGACTGGTGCTGGGCTTTCATTTTCTCCATATCGGCCTTGAGCCTGGCGATCTCATCATCCTTGGTCCGGAGGAGGGCGAGCTCATCGTCTTTCTTTTTAAGCTCGGCTTGATGTTGTCCTGCTTGTTCGAGAAAATGCAGCATCATATCAGGCACGGGCACACTATCTTCAAGAGATGCTGAAATAGTGTATTGACCCGGTAGAGCCGAGGTATGAATGTTTGCCGAGCCAAGGAGGAAAGGAGATGGAAAGCGTAGCAAGGTCAGACAAAAGTAACTTACCCTTGATCTGGTCCAAGCTCCGCCTCATGAGGGTATTCTCAGCCTCCACCCCAGCTGCGGAAACCGAATGATGGGTTAGCTCAGCAGAGAAAGATAAAGAAAAACGGAGAAACGCTAAGGAAGAAATTTACCCCTTTTCTCGTGTTCAGCGAGAAGTGCAGTTTGCTTCGCACGCAGCATCTTATGAGTGTCCAGGAGACGCTGAAATTCAGCGCTCTGGCGGTTGGTGGTCACCTGAAAAGAGTACAAAAATACAACTTAGCCTTGTGCATATTCGAAGTGTACAAAATCCGGGCCAAGTGGAACTTAACCCGGCTCTAGGTGTGTGCATATTCTAAGTGTACAGAATTCGGGCCAAGTGGAACTTAACCCGGTTCTAGGTGTGTGCATATTCGAAGTGTACAGAATCCGGGCCAAGTGGAACTTAACCCGGCTCTAGGTGTGTGCATATTCGAAGTGTACAAAATCCGGGCCAAGTGGAACTTAACCCGGCTCTAGGTGTGTGTGCATATTCGAAGTGTACAAAATCTAGGCCAAATGGAACTTAACCCGGCTCTAGGTGTGTGCATATTCGAAGTGTACAAAATCCAGGCCAAGTGGAACTTAACCCGGCTCTAGGTATGTGCATATTCGAAGTGTAAAAAATCAAGGCCAAGTAGAACTTAACCCGGATCTAGGTGTGTGCATATTCGAAGTTATCAAGGAGCTACGTTAGTTTTCTAAGGAGCGTCCGGCCGAGTAACAAGTTACTCCCCCGGAGGCTCGGGGACTAATGGTTATATTACTAATATCTACAACTGGATAAGTAAAACGAGTAACGTACCTCCATCATCCGACCCGCGAGGTTAAGTGCCTTAAAGGCTGTGTTCATTTGAGCGGAGAATTCGGCGGGACCGAACCTCTTCGGGAGATCATCGTCTTAGACCAACTCCGCCTGATTCCAATTGTTGCCGAATTCAATCAAGGTCGGAGGGTATCGCTCGCCGGTGGGCATGTGGGGCACCACCAAGCCCTTCGCATGCGCCTCCCTCCTCTCAACCAGGGCAAGGGCCGGGCTGGTGTGCAGAACATGTTGCTGCGCATCAGCTGGCTCGGCAGGGGCGTCCTTTGGTGCTAGAGGCTTCTTGGGAAGCATGGATGCAAGAGTGCGTTGTCCAGCCTCGACGAACGCTCCCCTGGTGACATCAGGGGCCTTTTTGCCCTTGGGCTGCTGGGAGGAGGAAGTGGTTGCAGCTGATTTTCCCTTGGGAGCTGTTTGGGTACTTTCTCGCCGAGACTGAGAAGTCTCGGACGAGGCGGAGCAGCTTGGCGCTGGTTCTCTTGCTGCTGGACTTGGTGCTGCTGCTGATGCTCTTGCTGCCGGAGTTGGTGCTGGTGCTGGAGTTGCTGCTGGTGCTGGTGCTGGAGTTGGTGCTGGTGCTGAGGTAATCTCGGTAGTTGCTGGTTGCGGCGAAGCCGAAGTTGTGGATGCCGCTCCCTCGGTTGGGCCAGTCTCCCCCGCTCCAAGGTTACCCCCCTCTTGATGAGGTGGAGTAGAACCCACAGCAGCCGCAGAACCCTCTGGAATAGGGCTCAGCGGGCGTGACTCGTCGCCAAGAGGGGGAGAGGGGCTGAGTCAGAGCGGCGAAGCAATGCTAGATCCACTCTAGGGGACCTCCACCACGGCCCTGCTGAATCAAACAATGTCAGATGAGAAACTATAACAATAAAAGGAAGAGTAAGTTACAGGGGGAAAAGAGGCTTACGCATCCGAGGTCAGAGGCTCCTTGGGCTTCCGAGCCCTTCGTGCTGGGGCCTTGGCTGCAGGCTTGGAGGCAGTTTTATCTCCAGACTTCTTTCGCCTTTTGGCGGGCTGAGAAGGTCCGGAGGAAGAACTTGATGCAGCTCCCCGCTTCTTCTTCGGCACAACCGGAACAGGGTCACCCACGGCAAGGGGAGGGTCCTCATGGATCTGCCCACCGGGGTTAGCTGATGCCGGAAAAGCATAAGAAAGGGGGACAGCATCAATAACTTCCATCACCTCGACATCCGAGTCATCTTCATCATCAGGCCAATCTCTAATGGAAGAGAGTTTACCGGTGGGTCGCTTCGTAGCGTCGGTCATTGGAAGGAACATCTCCTAATCCGGCTCTTCCTCATCCGAGGTCTGCCGGTCAGGCGCCCACTTAAGGGTTGGATCGGTGCCATCTTCGAGGGTTTGCTGAAGAAATAGCTAAGGAAAAGAACAGACAACAGAGTTAAAAATACAACAGTGACCGACATATGATTTAATCCGGAGCAAGTTTGCGCCACAAGGCTTACCGCGGGAGGAAGCCTATCACGGCAAAAGTGCTCAATTCCCCACGTCCACTCAGAGGAGAAGTTCTTGTGGGTGGTGAAGAGGGCCTTAACCCGGCGATAGATCTCCGTGTTGCTCAAATCGAAGGACGAGGTCCGGTTGGGGTCGCGGCGCCAGCTCATGTGGCACACTTTGTGAGTGCGCTTCTGGAGGGGGGAGATCTGGTTGCAGACGAATGTGATCATGGCGTCCTCGTTGCGCAACCCGAGCTCCTTCAGCTCCACGAACCTTCTATTGACCTGGTTGGCCAAGGCCGTGGGCTTCTTGGGGACAACGTCCCACAACTCTGGGTTAGGAGGACCCGGAGCATAGGGGAGCAGCCGGATCAAGTCTTCGGTGCCGTCGTTCCGAACATAAAAGAAAGTCCGGGCCCATCCCTTGCAGGAGTCCAGCCCGGTGACTCGGCGGAATACGGATAGCCTCCGGGGAGAGATGGACGTAGCCCCGAATTGCGTAAGCTGCTTGTCCTCCGGATCAAGTTGAATGTTCGGAATTACGTTACGACGAAGGCCAAAAAACCAGATCCATAGCTCCTTCGTGGGCCATAATCCGGCATAGCCTTCGATCATGGAGGCGAAAGCAGAAAGAGAGGTGATTGCGTTGGCAGGAAGGTGGTGCGGCTGTAGTTCGTAGGTGCTCAACCAATCGTGGAAAAAATCGCTGACCGGCAAACCGAACCCCCGCTGGAAGTGTGACAAGAACACCACATACTCACCCGGATTGGGTGAGGGGGCGAGTTCGGCGGAGGCGAGGCGCGCGGTGACGCCGGCGGGGATGCGCCTGGTGCGGTATAGCCAGTCCAGGTCATCCTAGCAGACCCAGGATCCGGCCCACGCACCACGGTCCGCCGCAGCGGCGTCTTCCTCCATCTCCTGCTCGGCAACGGCGAGCTCCTCCTCTATCATCTCGAGTTCGCTGCCCTCGCTGGCGCTAGGGGCGGTGGGGGGCAACGGCCTAGACTGACAGCAACCCGTGGCGGAGGAGGTGCGCAGCAGCGGCGGCGGCGACACAGAGGCATGTGGAAGCAGTGCGACGGCGGCGCTGCTACTTAGAAGCCGTGGTGGCGGCGCTGTCGCGGGAGAAGACGAAGAAGAAGAACTAGAGGCAGAGGGGTGCGGAAGGGGGAAAAGGCCTAAGGGGCGCTCCCCTCCCCTATTTAACCACTCCCTCGAGGGGGAAGTGGGATCGTGTTTTGCGGTTACGCCACACGGGTGTGGCCCTGTATAGCACGGATCGACCAATCAGCAATAAGCCACACGGGAGGCCACAGGGAGTAGCGGATCCCATGACACGATGCATTGATATAGTTAACGAGGAGGCAGGCATGACGTGACCCACGCACAATGATAACTGACAATTACTGCGCCGGTTACTGTGGCTAGCCCTTAAAATGAGACAACCTAATGATTAGCCTCCACGTGGGTAAGCGTACGAGAGAAGGAAAGAATATCCGGATGAGATTGTGGTAACCTGGCCAGCAAGTGAAAACTTGGAATGTGCCAAGGGAAAGTAAAACCATGAGATCCGAGATAAGGTGGTAACTCGGCTAGCAAGTGAAAACTTGGAATGTGCCAAGGGAAAGTAAATCCATAGAATCCAAGATAAGGAGGTAACTCGAAAATAAGATCCAAAGCTCGATGAAATGGAACCTGCTGTGGCCTCAGCGGCTAAGGCAGCTAAGACCGCACCAGCTTCGGGGACTAATGTTGGGGGATACCCCCGGGTAGGGTCACGCCGGGGTATGAAGGCTGAGTTAGCCGAGGTTCGGCAAGGCCAAAGCGGATGCTGGCCGGGTCACCTCAAGGCAGGCCGAATCACGGAGTAACCCGGACCAGGGGCCGTCCACCTAACTAGGTCTCAACCGACTTAAGCCATAAGTCGGAAAGACATATTTAACTTATATGCAGGAACGGGTGTGGCCGGGTCAACTATGATCCGGGTCATATCTAGCTTCTAGGAGAAGGAAGGTATCTCGCTGGTCAAAAGTAGCCCCGGTACGCACTGCATGAGCGAAGCGGACAGGGGCAGGACCACCGAGGCGTGGCCGACAGAGGTGACGATGCCTGTGTCGACTGATGCAGGTGCCGCAGAGGCTCACGTAGCCTCTGCATGGGTGACGCGGGGGAAAAGCGACCCGGTCAGCTTACTATTTTGGGAGGAGGCATATTCCAGGGAATATGCCTCCACGTATGCCCTAAGTGGAGACCTATCCACCCCTATATAAGGAGGGCTAGGGCCTCTGTAGAAGGGGTTGGTTTTTTAGGTTCTACGGGTTGAGTTCTGTTAGTGGAAACGAGGCGAGAGTAAGATAGTTCCTTCTTCCTCCTCTCCCCAATACATCTCTAGGAGCACTTGTAATCTGTGAAGGTGAATCAAATACAAAACCTCTGTGTGTGGAATCACCACACTATCCCTCCCTGGATTCCCCTAGTGCATTTAGTTCCCACCTTTAGCCTATCCATGGCATCTGTCGTGACACCACCACGACACTTATATAGATATCCGGCCTAGGTTTTACATGAGAGATCTATCTGGCTACGACTAAGAGTCAGTTACAGAGTACATCCTAAACTACAAGTAACACTACGAGCCTATGTCGGTAAGTCTTCTGGGACTTTCCGTAGCCGGACTGGACTCTGTCTCTTCTCCCTGACTAGGCCGCCCGTGAAGCAAAGCTCTAACCCTAAGTGGGTGATGACCCACAAGTATAGGGGGTGTATAGCAGTATTTTCGATAAGTAAGAGTGTCGAACCCAACGAGGAGCAGAAGGTGCTAGCTAGTGGTATGGATCAGGAATTCTCTGCAAATACTTAGCAAACGGATTTTTAGGGGTTTTTGATATAGCAAGTAAACAAAGTACGAGTAAATAATAGACAGTAGGAATAAATGCAGCAAGTGGCCCAATCTTTTATGCAGCAAAGGACAAGCCAGTTGTATTACTTAAGATGACCAAACATTCTCGAGGACACATGGGAAGACTGTCAAGTGCTTTCGCTTCATATAGTTGATTAATCTTCTCTAGCTTGCTAAGTGTTGTGTGGGTGAACCTGTGCTAATGTACCGCCCCATCCAAGACTAATACATACTTTTGATTATACCCCTTGCAAACATCCGTAAGTACAAGAAAGTAATTAAGGTAGAAACCTAACCACAGCTTTAAACTCTAAGACCCTTACGTCCCTTGTGCAATGGTTTCCTAACGGGGGTTCAGGTTTCTATCACTCCGGCAACCCCTACGATTAGTAGCCAAATACACAATGCATTCCCCTAGGCCCATATAGGTGAAGTGTCATGTAGTCGACGTTCACATGACACCACTAGAAGAAGTACACCACAACTTAAATAACAATCTATTGAATCTTTCTCAACACAACTCCACTACTAACAACAAGACTTCTCCCATGTCCTCAAGAACAAAACGAACTACTCACAAGACATCATATGGATCATGATCAGAGATGGAATAATGATGTATAACAATCTGAACATAAACAATAATTAAATGGTTCACTCAATAGCATCAACTACAAAGAGTAATCAACACCGAGAAAGTTTCCCCTATGAACTATGCAAGATTCAACGCAATTGTTACAGTAATATGGAGATGGTGATGAGCGTGCTGATGGTGATGATGGTGGTAATGATGATGATGATGATCTCGATGAAGTCTAGCTTGATGGTGGTGTTGATGGCGATGATCTCCCCTCTCCCGGAAGGAATTCCCTCAGCAGAAATCTGTCTGCCGGAGAGATCTTTCTCTCTCGGTGTTTTCCGCCCCGCAGAGGCGGCGGAATCTTTCAGTGGTCGCTCCCCGAGTCTTAGGGTTTCGGGAGGAATATATATGCCAGAGGGGAGTGCCAGGGGTGGACCAAGGTGGCCACACCACCTGGTGGCGCGGGCTAAGGTAGCCCGCGCCAGGGGGTGGTGTGGGCCCCCTATGGCCCATCTCCAGCCCTCCTTCTGGCTTCCTTCGTCTTCTGGAAAAATAGGATTTTCCGTATATTTTTCCGGATTTTCTGATCTTCGCGAATTTTGCCTCCAAACAGCACATTTTCCATCAGAATCCTGACTACAGCGGTCCATGCTCCAAAAGTCATCGACCATGCAAAAATAGATGAAATAACATAAGTATGACCTCTCAATATGAAATATATCAATGAATAATATTGAATTAAGACATAGAATAGTGATGCAAAATGGACGTATCAGTGGGCCACCCTGGTCAGCGAGGCACAGTGAGGATACCTAGAAAGTATATCCGCAACACACACTGTCTTGGTCACTACATCATTTGTGTCCATTTCAAAATTTACCTAAAAAATGGAGATGCATATTATGTAGTTACATAGGTAGACACGATAAATAGCTATGATGTAAAACTATAGAGTTAGGGCTCACCGCTACTTTGCGAATATCACTTGGAATAACATCTTTCAGAGTCTCATCTTTTTGGTATTGAGTCCAGTTGGTTGCCAGATGCACCTTGTCTCGGATTTGTATTCCGGCCTTAGAGCTTAGTTTTGCTACTTGAAGAGGATTTTGGGGCCTTCTAACCCCCTCAGGAAAATTCAATTCTCATTTTATTCCCACCATTTCTTCTAGTGTAGTCATGGAGACCATGGCCCATGGACATTCCACGTTCACCACGCTTTCTCTTTGAACTAGAAGAAGTTACCACTGAAACATGGTAGCAGGAAAACTAAAATTAGAGTATATATTATAGGACTAACCATAAGTACAATTATTTAAGTGCAATTGTTAATACATTTCTGTTTTGTAATGACATGTTGATTATCGTCAGGTGAGTTGCTTTCTCTAGATGTTAGGTTCAACATTGGTGAGATTTGAACTTTTGTGTTCTCACCCTCTGGGCGTGTAGGGCTTTGACATGCGACAGTTTCAGTTGCTTCTGTGACATGAGGTGCTCTTGATCTAGTGGTTACGGTAGATTGAGGTACAGTTGTTGTTGCAGACTTCTACTGTGTTGCAATTGATGTACCATTAGTAGCCTGTTTTAAAAAAAATAACAGTTAGTAACAAAACTGTAGTACTTTACAGGGATTAAAATTCAGTGAAAAGAAGATATGATAACCTTTGTTCTAGGGTTACCAATGTTCTGGTCCTCGTCATCTGAAGTCGGCTCGTCATTAGCTGTGGCCATTTCTTCAGCACTGGGTTCATATGTAGGGTCTAGTTGATTGTGGTTAGCATCCTTTTGTTTACTTTTTTTGCTGGCCTCTGTCACTTTGCAAATGCTGCTGTACACGAATTTAGGTGCTCTATATTTTCTAGAGGCAAACCTCTGGCGCTTGTGCTTCTTTCAAAACTTCCATCATACGAGCTTTATTTTCTTCCAAATTTTTGTACTTGTTTGCCTCATACGGATTAGTTGGTTCTTTTTCAGCGCCTGACAAGGGATGGTCACAATTGTATTATAGCTCAACAGCAGAATACATCATGAATTACAAAGTCCCGACAATTTTAATTTCTAGAATAACCTACCCAAGGGCATACATATTAAGAGTGTGCTGTTGAAGAGCAAACTAAAGTAGGTACAGTAGAAGTAGTTATATGTACCTTATGAGCACATGAGTGAGCTATACTGTTTTTATCTCTACAAATGTGATTTACTCTCGGGAGTAGATCTAGGGAGTAGACTGAACTCAATCTGTCTACTGCGAAACAATATCATTGTGTGTGTACGGGGAACAATGTAGGGAGTAGATCACTAATATTTTAACTAGAATGATAGAAACAAGATGTTTAACCACTTTGTAATGAATGGTTCTAGCAGATCTACTGCATATGAGAATTATCAGGGGACTGAATTATCAGCTGATGGTCATTTGATGTTGGGTTTCTTCTTCGGCGTAGACCTCAATGGTTCGCGTGCCTTACCGATGCGAAGAGTCCTGATCATGGTGTCGGCCAAGGAGATCGCCGATTAGATGCGGCGATGAGTTCTGATCCTCCGTGGACAAGATCAGATCCAGGGGAGGAGAAGGATGAGGCGCCAGAGGGGGATGGGTTCTGGGAGTTAAGATGAGATGCAAATCGTGGGAGAGATTCATGCCCTATTCTAATGTTGCGGGGTTTAAAATTTTTGCGGTGGGGTGAGGCAGAAAAAGGAGGCAACGAAAATGTGTCAAATATTTTGGAGGGAGGTTCTGTTTAGTTGTTAATTTTGACGTGTGAGGCAAAACATGTCTTGAAAATTTGGTTTACTACGTATATGTAAGTTTTACACAGTTGGTATAAAAAATGAAATGAAGTACTCACAAGTTGAAAATTAATATTACATTACAAAGTCCTATTATTAGACCTAAATGATGCATACATTACCCATCCCTAAATCATATCTAAGAATAGTGAAATGTTCATATTGTTTAAATTACAAGTTTATAAGCCATGTTTTGATCTATTGATGCAAGTAAAATGGACTCAAATTTGGCAAAAGGGTTTATCACCATGTGGCTAGTGATGCTAGCATTGTATCTAGCCATTTTGGTTTAAAATTTTCAAAAATTTCATCCTCAAACTCGGAAACAAGGAACCATTTGTGAAGCAAGTACCAAAAATACTATTTGAGACCTTCAAATTGCATGCTTGAGTGGTTGTACATCTCATTGGGACCACAAAACAGCAGTTGTACCTTTCAGATCCTTTTGCGATCTCTCGAAAGACTCTGGTCAACCCTGGGTTGACAAAAACTTGTGAATTTAATACAAAAATGAGATATTCTCAAAATCTCTTGAAACCTTCGAATTTGATCACCGTGTGGCAAATACTTTGCATGAAAAATGAGAAACTTGGAAAAAATGTCCCCCTACCAGTCCACTCTCAAATGTGGTGTAGTTTGGTCAACGATCATGTCCCACTACTAGAAAGAGCCACTTGTGTACCATGTTTTCATCTACCTTTCTTCAAATGGACTCAAATTTTCACAAGGGTTTATCACCATGTGGCTAGTGATGCTAGCATTGTATCTAGCCATTTTGGTTTGAAAATTTCATCCTCAAACCCGGAAACAAGGAACCATTTGTGAAGCAAGTACCAAAAGTACTATTTGAGACCTTCAAATTGCATGCTTGAGTGGTTGTACATCTCATTGGGACCACTAAATAGTAGTTGTACCTTTTAGATGCTTTTCTGATCTCTCGAAAGACTCTGGTTAACCCTAGGTTCACCAAAACTTGTGAATTTCATAGAAAAATGAGAAATTATCAAAATCTCTTGAAACCTTCAAATTTTATCACTGTGAGGCAAATACTTTACATGAAAAATGATAAATTTGGAAAAATATCCCCGTAGTAGTCCACTCTCAAATGTGGTGTAGTTTGGTCAACGATCATGTCCGACTACTAGAAAGAACCACTTGTGTACCATGTTTTCATCTACCTTTCTTCAAATGGACTCAAATTTTGCACAAGGGTTTATCGCCATGTGGCTAGTGATGCTAGCATTATATCTAGCCATTTTGCTTTGAAAATTTCAAAAATTTCATCCTTAATCTCAGAAACAAGGAACCATTTGTGAAGGAAGTACCAAAAAATACTATTTGAGACCTTCAAGTTGCATGCTTGAGTGGTTGTACATCTCATTGGGACCACAGAACAGTAGTTGTACCTTTCAGATGCTTTCGCAATCTCTCAAAAGACTCTGGTCAACCCTACATTTACCAAAACTTGTGAATTTCATAGAAAAATGTGATATTCTCAAAATCTCTTGAAACCTTCGAATTTGATCACTGTGTGGCAAGTACTTTGCATGAAAAATGTGAAACATGGAAAAAATGTCCCCCTAGCGGACCACTCTCAAATGTGGTGTAGTTTCGTCAACTATCATGTCCGACTACTCGAAAGAGCCACTTGTGTACCATGTTTTCATCTACCTTTATTCAAATGGACTCAAATTTGGCACATGGGCTTATCACTATGTGGCTAGTGATGCTAGAATTGTATCTGGCCATTTTGGTTTGAAAATTTCAAAAATTTCATCCTCAAACTCAGAAACAAGGAACCATTTGTGAAGGAAGTACCAAAACTACAATTTGAGACCTTCAAGTTGCATGCTTGAGTGGTTGTACATCTCATTGGGACCATAGAACAGCAGTTGTACCTTTTAGATGCTTTTGCAATCTCTCGAAAGACTCTGGTTAACCCTAGGTTCACCAAAACTTGTGAATTTCATAGAAAAATGAGAAATTATCAAAATCTCTTGAAACCTTCAAATTTTATCACTGTGAGGCAAATACTTTACATGAAAAATGATAAATTTGGAAAAATATCCCCGTAGTAGTCCACTCTCAAATGTGGTGTAGTTTGGTCAACGATCATGTCCAACTACTAGAAAGAGCCACTTGTGTACCATGTTTCCATCTACCTTTCTTCAAATAGACTCAAATTTGGCACAAGGGTTTATCACCATGTGGCTAGTTATGCTAGCATTGTATCTAGCCATTTTGGTTGAAAATTTCAAAAATTTCATCCTCAAACTCAGAAACAAGGAACCATTTGTGAAGGAAGTACCAAAAATACTATTTGAGACCTTCAAGTTGCATGCTTGAGTGCTTGTACATCTCATTGGGACCATAGAACAGCAGTTGTACCTTTCAGATGCTGTTGCAATCTCTCAAAAGACTCTGGTCAACCCCGGGTTGACCAAAACTTGTGAATTTCATAGAAAAATGAGATATTCTCAAAATCTCTTGAAACCTTCGAATTTGATCACTGTGTGGCAAATACTTTGCATGAAAAATGAGAAACTTGGAAAACTGTCCCCCTAGCAGACTGATGACCCACAAGTATAGGGGGTGTATCGCAGTATTTTCGATAAGTAAGAGGGTCGAACCCAACGAGGAGCAGAAGGTGCTGGCTAGTGGTATGGATCAGGAATTCTCTGCAAATACTTAGCAAACAGATTTTTAGGGGTTTTTGATAAAGAAAGTAAACAAAGTGCGAGTAAATCAAAGACATTAGGAATAAATGCAGCAAGTGGCTCAATCCTTTATGCAGCAAAGGACAAGCCGGTTGTATTACTTAAGATGACCAAACATTCTCGAGGACACATGGGAAGACTGTCAAGTGCTTTCGCTTCATATAGTTGATTAATCTTCTCTAGCTTGCTAAGTGTTGTGTGGGTGAACCTGTGCTAATGTATCGCCCCATCCAAGACTAATACATACTTGTGATTATACCCCTTGCAAACATTCGTAAGTACAAGAAAGTAATTAAGGTAGAAACCTAACCACAGCTTTAAACTCTAAGACCCTTACATCCCTTGTGCAATGGTTTCCTAACGGTGGTTCAGGTTTCTGTCACTCCGGCAACCCCTACGATTAGTAGCCAAATACACAATGCATTCCCCTAGGCCCATATCGGTGAAGTGTCATGTATCGACGTTCACATGACACCACTAGAAGAAGTACACCACAACTTAAATAACAATCTATTGAATCTTTCTCAACACAACTCCACTACTAACAACATGACTTCGCCCATGTCCTCAAGAACAAAACGAACTACTCACAAGACATCATATGGATCATGATCAAAGATGGAATAATGATGTATAACAATCTGAACATAAACAATAATTCAACGGTTCACTCAATAGCATCAACTACAAAGAGTAATCAACACCGGGAAAGTTTCCCCTATGAACTATAGCAAGATTCAACCAATTGTTACAACAATATGGAGATGGTGATGAGGGTGCAAATGGTGATGATGGTGGTGGTGATGATGATGATGATCCCGATGAAGTCCAGCTTGATGGTGGTGTTGATGGCGACGATCTCCCCTCTCCGGGAAGGAATTCCCCCGGCAGAAATCTGTCTGTCGGAGAGATCTTTCTCTCTCGGTGTTTTCTGCCCCGTAGAGGCGGCGGAATCTTTTTTGTGGTCGCTCCCCGAGTCTTAGGGTTTCGTGGGGATGATATACGCTAGAGGGGAGAGGCTGGAGTGGGCCAGGGTGGCCACAGGTTTATGGAGTGAAGAGTTGATAAAAGAATACGGACAAGAAGCATCACATTCATCAAATACATAGATCATAATAGAAGACAACTCACTATTATATAACTCAACTTGCAATGAGTAAAGGAAACACAATAAAGATACATAAAGTGAATCATAATTGGTAATGGCAAACTTAGCTCTTGGTCATTTGCTGGAGTTCACAAATAGCTGGCTTTTCAATGAAAGCTTTCAAAGTAGTAAACTTCAAGATAAGAGCAATGTGCAAAAACAAGGAACATAAGAAACATGATTGAATAAATCATCATATGAATGAGTGAAACACAACAACTCAAAATACTTGCTGAGATAGAAGGGAGTAGGTTTACTGACTCAACTACAAAGTAAAAGAAAGGCCCTTCAAAGAGGAAAGCAGGGATTGCAAGTCTCATAAAGAGCTCCCAAAAATTATGATACTTACTAGCTTTTAGCTCTCATTGCCCCTATCATAGGCATCTTTAGGCGATTAAGGTTAAAGTGATCAAATATGAGGATATGCATTGACAAGTTGTAAGTTGAGAATCTCATGTCCCTTGAATACGAGGGTCGCTCCTCATGCTACTCAAGTTTAGTCACCGGTAAGTTCTTGTCATCATAAGCATATGTGTATCATTGAGAACCGCCAACAGGGTACCCCTTGCCCGATGATACGGAAGAATCCCCATATCAAAATGACAAGGCAAGCAGACAACAAGTATCTCAGCAATCTTCTTATTTACCATGGGAATATGGTGATTTTTTCTCTCTTTCCTCTTTTCATAATATCTCTTTTTTTTCTTTCTTTTTTCTCAATCTCTGTCTCTCTTTTTTATAAGAAGAATGCTTCATAGATACTCGTTATGGTTACGCTGCAGGTTTCCACCATGTCAGCATGGATTAGACCAGCGGCCCAGGCGTTTCTCTAACACACATGCATAAATCCGTGGACTTACAAGCTCCCCTTTCATTTCACACCGACGACATCCATAGACAAAAGAACATGATATCAACTTGGTACAAAGTACCAGTGCAATGTTGAAAGTGTTCCCCATGACAGCATGGTTTTGCTAATTCACAACTTACAAAGCGCAAGCATATATGCAACATAGGTGAGCACAATGGTTCAAGTTTATTAAATACAAGAAAGTAAAGTGTGCCATCAAGTTCGTGAGAGCTTTAATCACTAATTTTCACATAACAAGTTTAATTTGGGAGGTAGATAAAACAAGAATTTACTTGGAATAGCAATAATGCTACTAGGTAGGTATGGTGGACACAAATGGCAAAGGTTTTGGTTTAAAGGAGGTGGATGCACGAGAAGAATTCCCTCTCAGTACAGGTTTTTGGCTAGCAAGGCTGGGTAGCAAGTATAAGAGTTGAAGGAAACAACCAAACATACAAATGATAAAGACAAACATGCAATCTTCCATGGAAGCACAAAAGATCTTAACTAGAGAATACTAGACTTATGAGCAAATCAAGAAACAAAGATGATGAAATTATTTTTCTTTAGAGTACTTCTATCTTTTTCTTTTCAACTCTCAAAAAGGGTGTTACTACTGACCGAGCCAGGTTTGCCAAAACCAACTGAATTAACTCAATGATCCCAGAGTGATACCAATACTAACAACAAGATCAATCATATAACCGCAAATTGAAAACTAACATAAGCTATGAAAAAGAGTGAATGATAGAACTTCTCATTAATATTTCATAACGGCAACTCACACCAAGGGATACATATCTAACGAGAGAGGGGACACTTCCATAATGCAAACCATCCTACATAATAACTCCTCTATTCATGATATGACTCTACTAATAATGTAAAAAGATAGAAGATAGTGATGTGATACCGCGGCACTCCCCCAAGCTTGGAACAAACCAAGGGGATGCCAAACCTGATGACGAATTACTCCTTAGGTGGTGGTGGTATCCTCTCAATGAGCTCTCGGATAAGTTTCCCCAAGTCCTCAATCTTGAAAGTGAGATTACGAATCAGCTGTAAATTTTGCTCAATGCGGCTCATAATCATGTCGTGTTGAGAATTCCAGCTCTTGCTATTCTTTCCCCACTCTTCCTCCTTGAAGTCGTCTTTTCCGGCATGGCTAGAACGAGGCAAATCCCAATTGGAGGGTAATTTTCCCTTGGGCATATTCTGGTATTGATGCTCATGGATAAGGGTATGGAAAGGATTCTTGGTGCATGGAGGAAGTGACCAGGGCTCTGAACGGTGATGAGGAGGCTTCCCTCCAATGGATGTATTTGCCACCACTCCAATGCTTGCAATGGTAGTGCCGGTGTGCTTTGCCTCCTCTTCACCTTCACTCTTGATCTCCTTCTCCTTCCCAGGGTCTTGGAGGTCTTCCTCCATAGGTTCCTTCCCTTTATCCTTGGCGGACACCATTGTGCTTATAAACCTTCAAAGAGTATGTCCTAGCAGAAACAGATCGAAACAAAAACATGACAAAAACACGATATACGGACCTCGGGGGATCCGGGGGGTTATATATTATGAAGTTTCACATCAAAAGGAAGGTACTGCGAAAAAATGAGTCGGAGGCGGAGTCCTGGGTGGCCTCACCACCTGGTGGCACGACCAGGGGTGGGCCCGCGCCATGGGGTGGTGTGGTCTACCCCGGCTTCGGTTCCGTCTCTTTTTTGCTTCGAAACTTTCCTTATTGACTGAAAACTGCAAAAATATATTTGAATTGTATTTTCGCGGAACTTTTCTTAGCAGAACTGTTACCTAGTTGGAAACGGACTCTGCAGGTATCTGAATTTGATATCTAGTAGATTCTTTCGGACTCACCACTTGAATAAAATCAATATCTTCATCTTCATACACTTACTACTTGAGTCATAAAACCCTTCTCTTCTTTATTACACCATTATCTCCACTTCCTGGAAATTTCTTTCACGCAAAACTTCACACGGTTCTCATTAGCAACATTAGTATAAGTGAAGTGATAAAACCTTTTGAGTCCAACTTCAACTGAAAACCATCAAAAAAAAAGCTACTGTAGCAACTCCTTCCAAAATCCCAAAAAGAATTTAAAAAGGAAATCGAATAAAGAAGCAAATGCAAGATTGGCAAAATCTGTCAAAACAGACCAGCAGGTAAAGATCAATTTTTTCGAAACTCTTCTGTTGCTCAAATCAAAAAGTGCAAAACTAACGAAAGTTAAATAACAACCTGGGGCAGAAGCACAAAAAATTACAGCTCAATCCGACATACAGAGATCTCTGATGAATTTTTACGGTGAAGCACAAAAATCTGTTTCGGGACAGCAACTCCCCCAAATCTTACTTCTCTCTCATTAGAGGTTGATCTTGACACAAAAACCAAACAAAACGGATAAGGAGCGGTTATTACCGAAGTAAAAACTTCCAAGACTCAAAGAAACAAAAACAAACTAAAAGCAAAAACAAATTGGGTTGTCTCCCATAAAGCTCTTTCTTTATAGCCATTAAGATGGGCATGATAATTTTGAAGAAGCTCTCATAGGGATATAAATTGAAGCGAAAGAGAGCATTAAGAAGCTAAAATGCCCACACATTTAAGTCTAACCCACTTCCTATGCAAGGGGATTTTGTAAACAAACAAGTTATTGAAACCAAAGGCAACTTGCATAAGAAGGCAAAAGAAACGCAATATAAAGGCTTTGAACATAAAGCGAGGAAACTTGATATTATTGAGATACATAAGAACACTTTTCCCTCTCTCATAGTAACTTTCAGTATCATGCATAAAATTAACAATATAGCTATCACAATAACTATCATAGCAATGATCACTTATTCTAACAGAAAACACCAGAATACTAGCTCTCATAACACTACTTTGTGAAACAATATTAGAGGTATCCTTACAAAGGATAGGGTGTCCCTCTTCCTCATACTT
Source organism: Avena insularis (assembly GCA_023614405.1). Lineage (NCBI taxonomy): Eukaryota > Viridiplantae > Streptophyta > Magnoliopsida > Poales > Poaceae > Avena > Avena insularis. The sequence goes on along the minus strand of CM042686.1, from coordinate 593,603,311 downwards.
AGTGACAAAGTCTTTCACACTTGCTATTATAGGTTCATCAACCATTTGTTTATCAGGTTCAATATCCTTATTCATACTTTCATTAACCATACTAGCTATCATAGAATGTTCCTTTACCTTAACTGGAAAATGCATTTTCTCAATATAAGGTTAAGGTAAAACATGATTAGCAGTATAAACTTCAGTATTTCTAGCAGGAACACTCTTAGCAACATCTTTATAAGGTTCATGATACTTATTCCACTTCTTTTTAGGCACTTCAATATAAGAAGCAAAAGCCTTAAAATAAGAAGCAATAGCTTGAGAGTCTAGACCATAAGCATTTTTAATATTTTGAAAGTCAGCAGTTCCCATAAAAGATTCAATGCATTCATAATCATAATTTATACCTGACTTTCTACCTTAGTCATTCTCCCAAGCTTCAGCATTGTCTTGAATACGATCTAGAAGGTCCCATTTAGCTTCTTCTTTCATACGAGTGAATGATCCAGCACAAGAAGCATCCAATAAATCCTTATCATGTAGAGGGAGCCTTGCATGAAAGTTGTTGATAATAATATTGTTGGGGAGATCATGAATGGGACATTTGAGCATTAGTAACTTCAATATCCCCCAAGCTTGAGCTGTACTCTCTCCATCAAGAGGCCAACAGTTGTATATTTGATTCTGATCTTTATGAATCTCACTAGGAGGATAAAACTTTGAATAAAAGAGAGGCACTATTTCCTCCCATTCCAGAGCTTGACCATTCTTTAGCAGCTTATACCATTCCTCAGCTCTTCCTTTCAGCGATAATGAGAATAACTTCTTCTTAACTTGATCTGCAGTAATACCTGCACACTTGAATAACCCGCATAATTCGTGTATAAAGAGTAGATGATCACCGGGATGGACAGTTCCATCCCCAACATAATAGTTATCCATAAGACGATCACTAATTCTTGTAGGTATTTTGAAAACATCTTTCTCAGCAGGTGGTGGCTTATCTACTACCTTAGCAGTGGTAGTAGCATTACCAAATAAGAAACTCAGCGAATTATCCATAACGAAAATAAAGCAACTAGCAGAAGTAAACAATCCTCACAGTAGAAGTTTCCTTTACCAGTTCCACTCTCCAATAGCGCTTCACTCCCCGGCAACGACGCCAGAAAATAGTCTTCATGACCCACAAGTATAGGGGGTGTATCGCAGTATTTTCGGTAAGTAAGAGTGTCGAACCCAACGAGGAGCAGAAGGTGCTAGCTAGTGGTATGGATTAGGAATCCTCTGCAAATACTTAGCAAACGGATTTTTAGGGGTTTTCGATAAAGCAAGTAAACAAAGTGCGAGTAAATAAAAGACAGTAGGAATAAATGCAGCAAGTGGCCCAATCCTTTATGCAGCAAAGGACAAGCCGGTTGTATTACTTAAGATGACCAAACATTCTCGAGGACACATGGGAAGACTGTCAAGTGCTTTCGCTTCATATAGTTGATTAATCTCCTCTAGCTTGCTAAGTGTTGTGTGGGTGAACCTGTGCTAATGGACCACCCCATCCAAGACTAATACATACTTGTGATTATACCCCTTGCAAACATTCGTAAGTATAAGAGAATAATGATGGTAGAAACCTAACCACAGCTTTAAACTCTAAGACCCTTACGTTCCTTGTGCAATGGTTTCCTAACGGGGGTTCAGGTTTCTGTCACTCCGGAACCCCTACGATTAGTAGCCAAATACACAATGCATTCCCCTAGGCCCATATAGGTGAAGTGTCATGTATTCGATGTTCACATGACACCACTAGAAGAAGTACACCACAACTTAAATAACAATCTATTGAATCTTTCTCAACACAACTCCACTACTAACAACAAGACTTCTCCCATGTCCTCAAGAACAAAACTAACTACTCACAAGACATCATATGGATCATGATCAGAGATGGAATAATGACGTATAACAATCTGAACATAAACAATAATTCAACAGTTCACTCAATAGCATCAACTACAAAGAGTAATCAACACCGGGAAAGTTTCCCCTATGAACTATAGCAAGATTTAACCAATTGTTACAGCAATATGGAGATGGTGATGAGGGTGATAATGGTGATGATGGTGGTGATGATGATGATGATGATCCCGATGAAGTCCAGCTTGATGGTGGTGTTGATAGCGACGATCTCCCCTCTCCGGGAAGGAATTCCCCCGGCAGAAATCTGTCTGCCAGAGAGATCTTTCTCTCTCGGTGTTTTCCGCCCCGTAGAGGCGGTGGAATCTTTTTTGTGGTCGCTCCCCGAGTCTTAGGGTTTCATGGGGATGATATACGCCAGAGGGGATAGGCTGGAGTGGGCCAGGGTGGCCACACCACTCCCAGGCACGGCCTAGGCCTGCCCGCGCCATGGGATGGTGTGGCCCCCCTGTCGCCCACCTCCACTCCATCTTCTGGCGTCCTGAGTCTTCTGGGAAAATAGGATTTTCCGTATATTTTCCCGGACTTTCTAGTCTTCGCGAATTTTGCCTCCAAACAGCACCTTTTCCATCAGAATCCTAACTGCAATGGTCCATGCTCCAAAAGTCATCAACCATGAAAAATAGATGAAATAACATAAGTATCACCTCTCAATACGAAATATATCAATGAATAATAGTGAATTAAGACATAGAATAGTGATGCAAAATGGACGTATCATAGACCACTCTCAAATGTGGTGTAGTTTGGTCAACGATCATGTCCGACTACTAGAAAGAGCCACTTGTGTACCATGTTTTCATCTACCTTTCTTCAAATGGACTCAAATTTGGCACAAGGGTTTATCACCATGTGGCTAGTTATGCTAGCATTGTATCTAGCCATTTTGGTTTGAAAATTTCAAAAATTTCATCCTCAAACTCAGAAACAAGGAACCATTTGTGAAGGAAGTACCAAAACAACAATTTGAGACCTTCAAGTTGCATGCTTGAGTGGTTGTACATCTCATTGGGACCACAGAATAGCAGTTGTACCTTTCAAATGTTTTCACAATCTCTCGAAAGACTTTGGTCAACCCTGGGTTGACAAAAACTTGTGAATTTCATAAAAAATGAGAAATTCTCAAAATGTCTTGAAACCTTCGAATTTGATCACTTTGTGGCAAATACTTTGCATGAAAAATGAGAAACTTGGAAAAACTGTCCCCCTAGCAGACCACTCTCAAATGTGGTGTAGTTTGGTCAACGATCATGTCCGACTACTAGAAAGAGCCACTTGTGTACCATGTTTTCATCTACCTTTCTTCAAATGGACTCAAATTTGGTACAAGGGTTTATCACCATGTGGCTAGTGATGCTAGAATTGTATCTAGCCATTTTGGTTTGAATATTTCAAAAAATTCATCCTCAAACTCAGATACAAGGAACCATTTGTAAAGGAAGTACCCAAACTACAATGTGAGACCTTCAAGTTGCATGCTTGACTGGTTGTACATCTCATTGGGACCACAAAACAGCAGTTGTACCTTTCATAAGCGTTCGCAATCTCTCGGAAGACTTTGGTCAACCCTGGGTTGACCAAAACTTGTGAATTTCATAGAAAAATAAGAAATTATCAAAATGTCTTGAAACCTTCTAATTTGATCACTGTGTGGCAAATACTTTGCATGAAAAATGAGAAACTTGGAAAAAAATTGAGAAACTTGAAAAATGAGAAACTTGGAAAAAAGTTGAGGGTTGACCACAACGTTAAGGGTTGATAAATCTTGATGAGAAACTTGAATAAAAATGAGAAACTTTGAAAAATGAGAAACTTGGAAAAAAATGAAAAAAATGAAAAAAATGAGAAACTTGGAAAAATGAGAAACTTGGAAAATTTTGAGAAACTTGGGAAAATGAGATATTTGACCACAAAGTTAAGGGTTGACCAATCTTGATGAGAATTGGCCCACAATCGGACGCAAAAGGCTAATACTTATTACTTTCCCAAAAAACTGTACATACAAATATTGGAGCATTATTATATAGGAGGTCCTAACGATCTCGTGTCCTCCCTCTTTCACAAACGCCTGCTCGCATCTGGCCGCCGTCTTCTTCTATCGTGACCTCACTCTTTCATCTGCCGACGGCGAACGGTCCTACACCACAAGGAGAACTATGGCGATGACTGCTGAGGTACCTATGTCGTCTTGACCCAACACAATGTGAACTCTACTAGATGAGATTGTTTGTGCTTTCGGTTGTGAAAGTGGTCAGCGTATCTTCTTGATCTTAGCGATTGCACTCAAGATCTGACTTCACACTCACGATCTAATTTATCATGTAGTGTGGTGTTTGTTTTGACGCGAAGGGTTTGTGCACTGCTGTGACTCAGAAGCACAATTTTTTCGCATTTACCCTATGTCAAGGGTTCGAGGAGAGGGAGGTACGATTTTCTTATAAAAAACATATGAATGTGCAGATCATTTTATACTCCCTCCGTTCCTTTCTAAAGTGTCTATAGTTTTTAGACAAAAAACGAAAATATAAGGTATATTTAAAGGGACTATCATGTACATAAAAATAATTTGAGGGGTTATATGTTACTATTCCATGTAAGTGCCTTCCTCTCATTATGTCATACATGCTACACAGGTTCTCCCATGCTATTAAAGATCTAGTTTGCTCAATAAGTATTTAGTGAAAAAGCATGAAAAAGGAGATGCTACATGTCCTTTACTACACTAGAAAAATTTGAATTTGTGTTGATGGTTACGAATGAACCAAATTTAACTTTCATCAATGGTGATGGTTGGAAAGAATTTTGTAGTGTACAAACTTCAAAGGGAACAGCATGTGAATTTCACCATTCACAAAATTCCGTGTGAATCAAACAATGTTGTTTGTGGAAATTTCCCTATAATCCATTCAAGTAATACTTCTATCTTAATTTCATTCTGGGTTTGATGGACATATTGTGATTTTACTAATGTGCCAAAAGCTCAATGCATAATGATTTTTGCCATATTTTGTTTGTAGCATACTAGCATCTAGGTAATGAGGGGAGAGACATAGTTGATCATCTCATTGCAATTGAGGGAACCCAATTTAATTGGAGAATGATGGAGAAGGTGTGCACAGAGGTTGGAAAGCTTGACGTGTTTGTAGACCATCATGATGCTGTAGATTATGATCTTGGAAGAGCTTATGGATTGCTTCATACCTTGAATTTGGTCCAACTATACCAAGAATTTTATGGTATTTTTTATTACCTCATAATTCAACTAACTTAGTTAATGTTTTTGAATTGTCACAAACACCATTGTTTGCAAATTTTCAACCTAAACTGCCTCGTCGTCTTCTTCCAAACGACATGGACCAAGAAGGTGCTATTACTATAGCTTGCGATCCTAAGATGACGGTGCAATCGACGTACACCATTTCTACTGATGATGGTCATGCGTGTGTCAACAGATGGGTCAAATTCATGGACAAGGAACATAGTTTTGCGATTGGACACAAGTTGTTCATGATGCTCTACCTTGGTGATCATGGCGCCTATCTATTTGTCTCTCATGTGCCAGATGATTAATTTGGTCAGTAGTTTTAGGACATTACAATGTTGCCTCAACTAGTAATGTCATATTTGTCTTGAAGACTATTATTTATGCATGATTTGCCACATGTGTGTATGGTTGCAATACATTAATATGGCTACAAGTTAATCTTTTCAATGATTGAGTGTGCAACATTTAATGTGTGCACTTACGTAATATTCATAAATTTACTCGTTTTACTACGTAATTAACAAATGACGATGCACAAGTAATGTGCATGACATGTTCATATGTGTGCAGACTAGGTTGTTTAAACAGTACTGTAATTAGGTATGTAATGAATAGAAGTGCACATTTGTTCTGTACATGTTTTAATGTGCCACGAGTTACTGTTGTAGGTACAGAATAAAATTAATTTTTATTCTTCTACTTACAGTGCTACGATGTGACACTCTTTTCTCGATAACCAAACAGACGGTCCAAAAAACTAGGGATAAACCGCATCCCCGCAAAAGCCCCAATTTCTCATCTCCATTTCTTGTACGGCCGTTATAGATAGCGCCGCTAGCCTTCCATTTCTTGTACGGCGGTTCCAATCCTCTCTTCCATGGGTGCGGGAGGCTCGGCCTTGAAGCACTGGTACTTCCTAGTGGACACATGGACGACAACAAGCAGACGATGGAGGTTCATCAGTTCCGTGTCCCCGACGACACTTGCATCCAAGCAGTCTACACCAACAAGGGCAGCACCATCGATAGCGTCCTCGCCATGTACCTGGAGTGGCTCAAGGACGTGGAGGTCAGGTTTGTCAGCCTCGATTCGGAGTATGACATCACGCAAAGGAAGACTGTGGTCATGCAGATTGCGATGAAGGAGCACGTCCTCATCTTCCACATAATTAGGTTTGATTTGTTGTAGTTGATCTGATTATGCTACAGTTTTTTATCCTTTTTTCGAGTAAGGTAATGATGCTCCTGATGTAGACATATTTGGCCCATTTGCCCCCAAAAGTGTCCATGACCCATTTGCCACTCCAATCCGGTGGCCCAATTGTAGGTACAGAATGTTGTAACCAAAATTTGTAAATGAATAAAAAAAACACCAGACAAGTTCCTTGTTGCAATATGTGCATCTTTTGGAGACAATAACACTCTGAATTGCTTGTGTTATATTTGTGAATGCCTAATTAGGAAATTCTATAGTCTTATCTGTAAATTTAATTTGGAAATCAGAAATTGCTTGTGTTATATTTGTGAATGTGCTTCTTCAAATCAGATTTGCTAGTACACCTTGTAATAATCCTAGTTGTAATGTTACTTTGGATAGCCGTTTCAATCTTTGAACAAGGTTAAACCTTTTCTAGTACTTAAATGTCACAGTTTCGAGCATGTCATTTCATTCTTTTATTAGAGAATCATTGTATTTGTTACTGCAACATATTTTGAACTGCCTGAGTTAAATAATGCAATGTAGGTGCAAGGACTATGTTCATAGCCTTCGGGATTTCCTTTATCGCAGAAATGTAACTTTTGTTGGTGTGTACATAAGGAAAGACAACAAATTGATGCGGGAAGAATGGTTGTACATTCCAGAAGACAAACACATCGACATCCAGGACATCTTCAAACTGAAAGGTCATGGAGATAGGGCTAGGATGGATGCCATGAATGCAAACCTCATCCACCCCAGGTACGGTGGCATGAAGGATTCCTTTGTCAAGGACAATGCCAAACACCAAGGCCATGACTACTTGGAATGGAAGCCGCTTGCAGAGAAGAACCTAGACTATGTTGCCACTGATGGATATGTCGTGTATGAACTGTTTCGCATCATCAATCTAGTGACCCAGGTACTCCTTCAAACAGGGGGGCCAAGCGTCGCCGTGGTTATTATAACTAATCTACCATAACATCTGCAAGAAGCTAGTCTTGTTTGTTGGCAGTAGTGTGTTTCTAACTCTATAAATAGTGTAACATGTGTGGAGAAAACTATGTGCGCTGCCTTTTGATTTATAATTATCAAGATGCATTGGTATAACTGGTTATGGTTACAACACATGAGTTTGGTTCATAATCTAGCAAGTTTTCCCAAAATTATGAATAATGTAGTACACATATCTAATCCTCAACATATATGTCATAATCAGATGCCTTCAGCATCATTTGCAAGGTCTTCTAGGTTGTAAACATGTTCATCATCACTTATGTCCTTGTCCTCTATAATGTTGTCTTCCTTTTCTAGATCTTGGACAAATATTGCTGCAACATATTCCACTTTGTCTTGACGATCAATAGCATCGTCATTATCATCTTCATCTTCTTCGACAACTACATGTTGAAATCTACGATCCATTTGACATATGTCCTCCTAGTATGCCAAGTTCTCTTTGATTAGTAGCTTCATTACCAAATTCAATTTCTGGTACATCATAGACATTCCTATTGCTAAATGTCTGCACAATTTTCCAAGGGAAACCAAACTCAATATCTTCCAATAAAAACATGATTCTATTTGATCTGCCAATATGAAAGGGGCATTCTTGTACCAAAGAACATGAGTATTAACACGTTTGTAGTGTCCATCATCTTTCATCTTTGATTTTTTGCTATCTAGATCAAACCAGTCACAGCGGAACAAAGTTACTGATCTAGGACCATGCTTATTAGGCACATACTTGAGCTCTAGAACTTCCTGCAGAACACCATAAAACTCATTATCTTATTGAGCACCAACAGATGCCTTATTCATTACCCCACAATTCTGAGTTCTTAGGTTCTTCTCCTGAGTGACCATACAAAACCTAGCATCCTTTATATTGCAAGCAGAGTGTACAATTACACGCTTGTCTAGCCCATCTACAAGTGACTTCAAATCTTCAGATGCATTGTTCAGTTGAGTCACATGGTTTTTAAACCATGCTGAGAACACTTTCTTGAGTGCCACATCTATGTTATTAGCACCCCTAACAAGTAATTCTTCTCGGCAAACGCTGAAATAAACAAATAAAAATGAGACAATATGATATTAAGTATAAGTGCCATCAATTATTTATGCATAATCATGTCCAAAAAACTTACTTGATATAAGGTTCCACCTCTTCACAATTGTCTAGAACATACCAAACCATGTTATCAAATTCCTTCTCAAAAAATGTTAGATATGATTTGCCAAACCCTTTGGCTCCATCAGAGAAACCTTTGAACTCATCAGCACTAACTTCCCTTTTGATATCTTGGTTCCTTTCAGCTTTGTTAAATCTTGTTTCCATGTCATCATTAAAATATCTAGAGAAAAATGTGACGCACTCATTGATGATATACCCTTCAGTCCTTCCTTTGTTACGGACAGTAGACTTAAGATAACCTAGTCTTCTCTCAACTGGATACATCCAGCCATAATGGACATCCCCCCTTAGAATAGCCTCCTCAGGAAGATGAATAGCTAAGTGCACCATGATATCAAAAAATACAGGAGGGAAGAGGTTCTCAAGTCTGCAAATGATTAAAACTATCTCTACCTTCAATCGTTCTAGGACTTTGACATGAAGAGTTTTGGCACACAACTCTCTAAAAAATCCAAATCAGCAATAGCCTCATACATTTATTTTGGTGCAACACCTTTCAAGCCAACTACCAAAATATGCTGTAGAAGAATGTGGCAGTCATGTGTCTTCATACCATGTACTTTCCAGCTTCAATATCCACACACCTTTCCCAGTTTGAACAAAAACCATCTGGGAACCTAGTTTTTGCCAAAAACCTGCAAACATGTTTCTTATTTTCCTTTTCAAGCGTCCAGGGGGCATGTGGCTTCGAACAACTATCCCCTTCTACCATCCAAAAATTCCTCCTAATGTTCATTTTCTTCAAATCAACTCTAGCACTGACAGTGTCCTTGCTTTTTCCATCAATTTCAAGAAGTGTACCTACTATGTTGTCACATATGTTCTTCTCGATGTGCATCACATCAAGCTTGTGTGATACCAAAAGTGTGGACCATCTAGGCATCATCAAGCCCTTAAGTGTGATACCCCACGGTTCGGGAACACTCCAGACATGGTCAGGACACTCCCGAACCAATGATCGATAGAGGGATCTGGAGGGGGCACCTGCCACTCCGGCCTCGGATTCACGACGCACGGGGTAGGGGGCTCCCGGATGACAACGCCGCTACGCCCTCAGCCTTCACCACCGCCACCATTCTTGTGGCTCTATGGATGGTGAAAGTGTGGGTACCTTAGGTGAGGATGATCTCCCATGGCGATGTAGCACATCACGTCGGCGATAGTCCGGTTTGCCCACCACAGGCAGCGACTAGCTTCGTTGTGGTTCACTAGGGGCGGGCCATCACCCTCGTACCTGGTGAGCTTCCTTTCCTGCCGGTTTGTGAAGAAGGCATTCTAGGTGCCATAGTTGTCGGGATCCTAATGGAGATCCATCCACTGATTCGACGTGAGCTCGAGGTTGAAGTGGTTCGTGATGGCCGCCTAATAGGCGGAACCTTGGGGCACTGGAGGGACAGGAACCCCTCCAGCGCTAAGCATCCATCCGGCAGGTAGCCTGTACCCTGACAGACATGGGTAGCTAGAGGCGTACAGTGCCTCGGTCTCCTTGAGAGTCAGAAAGGCCCAGTAAGCAGTGTCCATTGTTGTGAGAGAGGAAGGCGTGAAATAAGCCTTCAAGACTAAGAACTACAACACCCAAGCCTTCAATTGTGAGACTGTTTCTTATTATAATTGTTTAGCAACTTTTAGGCAAGACTTAGTTAATTACGAGAGCTGGAACAAAACATACCCAATTAAATACCCATGCAAACGAAAATCTTACTACAATACAAAGACTCATTCCACCAATATAATACCTCAACATTTACTACTAACTAGCATGGGTCTATCAAACTTCAAAAGTGGGGAGTCATAAGGCATACATCTCATGTTTGGTCCCACTCCTCTCTTCCTTTTTTATTTGTTTCTTGGAAACTCGAAGTCGATCACTCTCCTGCAAATACATGAAGACCTCGAGGCGGGAAGAAAAGGAAGAGGGAAAATAAGGAAAAATGGAGAAATGGAGAAATATTTTTGTGGTTTTTAAGAGAGGGAGTTTAAAGAATAGAAAATTAGCAGCAAAGATCGGCTAGAAAATCTCGAAAGCAAAATAAAAAATAACTAAAAATATTGGTGTTGGGGAAACCAACACAAGTGCTTATAAACTCAAATAAAAAAATACAACCTCGAAATAAATAAAAGAAAATGAATGCCAAGTAAAGAGACATGAGGAAACTTCCCCAAGCTTAGGCTTTTGCAAGCCTTTCAAATCATTGTGGTGGCGGGAAAAAGTTGTTACTCCAGTTCGCAAATTGAGTTGAGAGGTTACTAGTTGATTCTCAGAGGTTCAAAGAGAGGCTATGCATCCTCTCCATAGTCCCTCCAAGTCCTTGGAAATGTTGGTATATAGAAAACCGGGTTTGTGGCTGCTCCTCTTGATAAGGAACTTCTTGCTCCTCCTCTTGGTCCTTATTCTCCTCCGGAATCTCCTCCTCGGGTTGGTGTTGCTCAACCTTCAAGTCTTATAGCAAACGTCCTTCCTCGATAGAGAAAAGACCATTAGGCATAGGAGCGGGGTAGAGACGCCCAGCTCCAGCAATATGTAGATAATAAACACCACCTCTCCTAGTGAGCATTCCACAGGCTCTCAAAGTGGAGAAACCAACACGTGTCTCACCTAGCACGGGTTTCAACTCATCTAGGTCGATGCCTAGGGCAGTGGCGAGCATGGTGATGACTCCTCCACCTGTGATTGGTCCTTGGCTTTGGGAGGCTTGATGCTCCAAGTAGCGCACAAGGAAAAGTTGAGTGACAAGCCGCAATTGATGTAAGCAACCTTTGTGAGGACTAGGATATCCTCCTGATTGATTCTCGTGTTACGTGCCTGCAAAGTGTTAGCAACAACATAGAACAAATAGCAAATTGCAGGATATTGAATATTCTTCCCCTTGTTCACTCTACTAGTGAAACTCATTCCATTATAGTATTGTTCAGGGGAAGGTTCTAAGCCAGTAAAGAATGCACGTAAGGCATGAACATCATTGTTTGGCAAATTAAAACATGCACACCATTTATCTAATGTTAAAGTGTAATGTTGTTCATCAGTCGGAAAGAAATAGTGTCCTCTCCTTCCCATTGTTTAACGGTGCTTTGCAATGAACGTAGAAATTCAATGGTTAAGCAGCGATAAGTAGGGACATCATTGTACACAAAGTTTTGCAGGCAAGTTCTATTGCAAAGTAAATTGAAGTCATCAGAAATACCGAGTTGGTTCAATATAATGGGGCAAGCCCACTTGGTGGCCTTCAGTTCGCGGTTCTTGATCCTGTTGAAGCGATCACGTTGGGGCTCATCCCTGAACCGCATCCCCATGCTTTCTTGAGCTACAGCCCGAGAAGCGCTAGCGGTGGCACGAGCACGAGTTTGAATCCTTGTGTTCGTGATCTAGAACATTGAAGAAAGGAAAAAATAAAACTTTTTGATCCAACAACAGTAAATACATCATATTCCTCACCATATAACACTAAAGAATCTCCTCAAAATAATAATTTAGGCAAGAAAATCATGGCATAGTAGGTCTCATCCTATATTGATAATGACAATAGATCGAAGATGAATTTTAAAAAGTAATTGGAGGATCGGAGGAGAAACATATTGTAGATCACTTGTGTGCAAGGAAATCAAACGAAATTGAGTAGAGATGAAGATCTCTTGAGGTTTTGAGAGAGTTTGGAGGTAGAAGAGAGAAAAATGATTGAAGTTTTGGAGTTGGAGGTACCTTGCCGTGCGTTTTTGTGGTCGGATGCAACTATATGGGTGCAACTATACGGCCGGAACAATGCGTTCCTGCCTAATAGTTGGCCTTCTGTCAAAATATTATGATTTCCTCCTGGCAGCGCAGCTATACGGATGCAACTATACGGCCGGAACAAAATATTTCCTTCGTATAGTTGGTCGTCAAATTGTCTGTCCCTGGGAAAGAAAATATACAAAGGCATCGATATCTATACGACCGGAACTATACGGCAAGAAATTTTATTCCCGCCGTAAATTGTACGGGGGCACTGATATCTATACGACCGGAGATATACGGCCAAAATTTTTATTCCCGCCGTATAGTTGGTCGTTAAACTCTTAGTACATATTAAAGAAAAAAAATCGATGGTAAGGATATCTATACAACCGGAACTATACGGGCGGAATTTTTATTCCCGCCGTATAGTTGGTTGTTAAACTCTTTGTGTGCATCAAAAAAATTCTGTTACTTCGAAAACTATTTCTTTTCCTGTAACTTAGTGATATATCTTGTTTTTGATAGAAAATTTATGGTAAATATTGTCGACCAACAATAGCATGAATAAAGCAGATTTTTTAGTACTACAGAACTTCTTCTCCTCAACTGGATTTTGCTAGCACTTTTTATTAAACATAAACTTGAACTAAAACTTAAAAACTTTACTCAAACCTTTATTTCACATGGGTTGCCTCCCATGAAGCGCTCTTTTATGGCCAATAGCTTGACCTCAATGTTGCTTACTTAGGTCAGATGAGTGGAACACCCACTCCAAAGTAATTGTCCTTCAAAGTGATGGCCTCCTTATCATCATGTTTGGCTTTCTTCTTCCTGGGGAAATGAATAACAAGAGGATCCTACGAAGGCAATTGAAGCTTCATGTTTCCTTCATGTAGATTAATCAAAACCTTAATAGTTCTTAAGAAAGGACGGCTAATATAATAGGAGCAGTAGCATCTTCAGGCATGTCAACAATAACAAAATCAATGAGAGCATGACAGCCTTTAATGTATAGTAAAGTATTCTCCTTAATTCCTACAGCTTGTTGTAGGTAGAATCTGCTAGATGCAATTTTAACTTAGTAATTTCAAAGGAGCCAAGATTTAACTTGTTAAAAAGACTCTTTGGAATTGTTGAGATGCTTGCACCTAGATCACAAAGTGCAGCTATCTCATTGGTTCCAATTTTAATCTTAATAGAAGGCTCAAATATGTTATCTAACTTCACAGGTAATTTTTCAGCAATTTGCTTATATTCTTTCTCAATCTCACGTACCTTTATTGCTACCTGATTAATGAAGTGCTGATACATAGCTTCCTCACTATCTTCACTTACCAGAATCTTAACGTTGATCCTTTTTACGAGATCTTCAACGGTGTAGCTTGGTGAAGCAGCATTACTATAATCAAGTTCTTCAGGTTCCTCCCTTTGGCCTCTCATCATCTTGATGTCTTCAATATGATTGGGCTCATCTTTACATGCAAATTTAGATAGAATGAGAGTTTGACTCTCGGTTATCTTACCAAGCTGTGCCTCAACGATCCTCGTTCTTTCTTGGAGGGCCTGCAAATCATTTCTCAAACTAACAGCTTGGATAGATAATTTACCAAGCATAGCATCATGGTTCTCCATTATTTTAACAAGAATATTGTTTTGTTCATTTTGTAAGTCTATAAAAGACTTTAATGTTTCTTGGAGACTAACATTACTAGTTCCCATTTTATTATTAGAGTTACCTACAGGACTAGAATAATGTTTCTGAAAGTTAGAATTGTAACTCTTCTTCCAAGCAGGGTTATAGAGCCAGCTAGGACAAACTTAGCAATGGTGAAATACGAGTGGCGACTAAAGAAGGCTGAACTAAAGATGGATGCCGTCCGTAAGTGTGACCCATAGAGCCAGCTAGGACAAACTTAGCAATGGTGTTCGCAATCACGAACCACCACCACTATATAGACTACTCTAGCGACATTTGTAGTAGTTAAACGACACCACTAAATACATTGTCCTCCCAGCCGATCTGCACGCTGCACACTCACATATGCCTCCACTCGTCTCTCCGCTCCACGCATGTGGCCCGCGACTCCAACCGCCGACCGCCGCAATGACCCACGTCTGCGTTGCTCCCTCCCCTGGTTTCCGGAGAAGGGAGTTCTTTTTGGTCATCTCTTTTGGGAGAGCCTGATTCCGATTGAATATTCACACAGTCAGCATTTTTTGAAAGCTTGTTTTGGTGGATCGACATCCCTTCCGAGTTAAACATCTTCAAGACTATAGATTTTCAGTTCCGTCAAGATTCGATGGTTTTGAAATTTACAACTTGGGCATATTTTAACCAACTTACATGGGCTCACTATTTTCTGACATCTTTTTGATGTTCCATACTTTCAAGCTTGTATCCAAGAAGTTGTTCTTTCCTCGCATTCACATCCGATATCAGCCCTCGCCGGCATATAGTTTTGGCACCTGACTAGATGCGATATACTCTAACAACACATGTTTTGGTGGATCCATGCCTTGCTTGAATCCTCCTAAGCTGAGCTGCCCAGATCCATGCTGGCTTCGTACCTGCTAACTAGCCACCGAAGCAAGAATCAAGAAACAAATGACTTGTGCATCTATGTAGGAGTGGAAGACAACTAGCAAAGTTTAGTGGTAATTTGTCAGCGTTTTGGCCGAAGAAGTATCTGTGCTAAAGCATGCAGAGTAACGGAACGTGTTTGCTCATCATTCGGTTTTCCTTACGATGATTGTGCAGTTGCGTCACGCACATGACTACTTGTGTGTTTTTTGTTCCCACCATAATATCTGTTCACATGCTGGTCTCAACTCTTTTGCAGCCCATGCCATCGGGTTGTGTTTCTGAGTAAAGTCGTCGCCTTAATCTCCCCTGCTTGATTTGAGTCATGGATCGCTCTGGTATGATTCTAAAAGAAATGTGATCAAGTCCTTGCATTAAAACATTCCTTGCTAACCACCCTCACATGGTTGCCTTTAGTACAGCCTGCCTATCCTGCTTCTCAGAAATTGAAAAGAAAAGGGAAGTATTATCCGTAAACATCATGCTAGTGTTAATCTTGTTCCTGAGTTGATTGGTGTATTATGATTTTTGATTGTTCTCAATATAATCTCATCCTAGATTTTTAGCATGTTCTTGTGATAATGAATAGTGATATGGTCATATTAGTGGCACGTTTATGTCATCCTCATAATCGAATAAATATATATTAAACGTTGGAGTCTATTTCACCAATGTAGGACTGCCTCTAGAAAACAATTAGAGTAATATCATAGACTGTGAAACCAAATTATCTTAATGATATTAATCTTGACCAGCAACAGTATCATTTTTTAGCGAGGAAAGAATATCAAAATAACAAGGAAAAAAGCTTTCAATAGAATGGCATGAAAAATAACGGAAGTAAAAAAAATAATATATCCCACGATCTTACATTTTTATTACACATTACTCATTACAAACATATTAGAAAATCCAAATAAGTATGTGTCACCAAACACTTATTTTTGAACTGCTGATGAGTTCCATATATATATAGAAAATATGCTCCGCTGACAAAGGTGTTGGCTAATGGGCATTACCAAGGGTAGTGTGACCATACGATTGTCACCTCGAATTCAGCACCATTCACACCAACAAGACGTTCTGTATGCAGGCCGTCGATGGCAGTTTTGAACTCAAGCTGACCTCTAACAATTTCATCTCCCGAAGAGCGATGAAGGTCAAGCTCAATCATCAGCGGCATGTGCAGCGGCACAGCGAGCGCTTGCCTCGCCAACGGAACCAGCTCACCCGGTCGCACATGCACTCCCTTGTCAGCCTCGTTGTGGAAGAGCACGCAGCTGACGTCGAACAGCTTGCTGCGAGCAACGATCCTCCCGAGAAAGGCGCCGTCCTCTTCGTCTCCGGACTGCAGGCCAACAAGCTTCACTTCCACTCGGCCTTGGACGCCATTGCTCAGGACGGCGTAGATCAGCTCCGCAGGTCCGTAGGCTGTGCGAACAGTCTCTGATATGACCCTATTGTACTTGGAGAAGTCCCCGCCAACAACGTCGCAGACTATCCTCCTCCTTGCCGTCGGCTTGTCCGCGGCTGCTGTCTTCGAGGTCCAGGCTGAAGACAATTGGACCGTATGCCGACATAGCCACCGATGGCCCCGTGAGCACGATGTTACCCTGTTTCGGTAGAAGAATGCATGAGCAAAGCGGTTCACTAGCTGTGTGCCTGTGTATTGTCTGCTGATCCAATCACTATTACCTCTAGCCCGATCCTCTTTAATTAAACAGTCATACATACTCTATCAAGAAAGAAAACGATATATGCCTAACTTCACAACACACTCAGGGATGCAAGACCTTGTTAATCAGCTGTTGCATTCTTTTTTTTTTAATACGTAGTAAGATTTTTCTGAAACAAGAGTTATAAGCATGATATATATAGGTTGAAGCTTTAAAGCATTTCAGGACCAAAGATTTATGCAACTAATAACATGTTCTTCCTGCCCCTGGTCAACCCGTCCCCTCCCTTGTTTTCAACAGAGAGTAGTAGTAATTAATTAAGAAGGAAAGGAGAGATTGGACGGAATTGTACCTGGCTGTCGCAGGTTTGCTGCGAGGTGTGTTCTTCCAGCGGACTCCATCTGTAAATAAAGTCGCTGCAGTAGCGGCCGCCATGGAAAGAGATGGTGCCGCTCCGCAGGTTGTTAGAATTAATCTTGATTAGGAAAGTTTTAGTGTCGAGTCTCCGTGTGTGGCAGCTGTATACACCAAGTTTGAGTCTGTTTAGGACTTTGAGTTATTGTGTATGAGTCAGTCTAGGATAGTAGTCAAGCTAGTTTGACTAAAGAAGGAAGTTTAAGGTAGTTTTAGTCCAGGTAGGATTAGTAGTTAGTCTCGTGTGTGTCCTAGTATTAGAGTTGGACTAGGACATTGGGTCGGTGAGCTGCTCGTGTATATATGCACGGCAGTACGTGAGTTCTGTATTAGAAGTTGTACCGTGAGTTGAGAAGAAAATAAAGAAAAAGAACGGACACGACACGTGCCCTTGGCCATAAGATTTTTTAAGCGTGTTTGTTTGTCTAGTTTGATGTAGTCGATCTGTGGGCAAATTCCAACAATTGGTATCAGAGCGAGGTCGAAGATTTGAAGCCACGCTTGCCCCGGGGAGGCGACCCTACTAGCGCCTCGGGGCGGGCAATCGGGTGGAGGCGGCAAGCATGCCGTCATCGGTGAGGCGGCGGGCGATCGTCGCTCGGAGGAACGACAAGAAGGAAGATAGCGGGCGAGGCGTTGTCGGCAAGGTGGTGGATGGGGATGATCGTTGATGAGTGCGGTAATACCGGGGTGCGGTGCTGGAGAATCTTATCAAGATCATCGTCCGGGAGAGTATGAGGGAGTCAAGTTTTTGCAAGGTAGCACGTCCGGTCGGTGTTGTCCGTGAGTCGTTGTCGTGTCCAAGTGTTTGTCTCTGTGAGGATCCGTTGCAGTGGAAGCGTGTCACGTCGTGTTGCTGTCTGGTGCTAGGTGCGACCAAGGGTCTCGACGGGGAGGATGATGCTCAAGCGTATAGTGGGACAATGACCAGTGAAGGGGAGCCTCTTCAATGAGGACCTGTCTCTACATGGGACGATGTGGTGATCATCGTTGGCATGTATTGCGTTAGGGGTGGACGATGGTGTCTGCCTGGCAGCGTGACTGGGAGTCTGGATCATACGTTGAGTTGAGTCAAGAGGTCGTGAAGCTGCAAGTAGTCAAGATCAAGGGGAGCGCGAGGAGACAACAAGTCAAGATTAGGGGGAGATTGTTAGAATTAATCTTGATTAGGAAAGTTTTAGTGTCGAGTCTCCGTGTGTGGCAGCTGTATACACCAAGTTTGAGTCTGTTTAGGACTTTGAGTTATTGTGTATGAGTCAGTCTAGGATAGTAGTCAAGCTAGTTTGACTAAAGAAGGAAGTTTAAGGTAGTTTTAGTCCAGGTAGGATTAGTAGTTAGTCTCGTGTGTGTCCTAGTATTAGAGTTGGACTAGGACATTGGGTCGGTGAGCTGCTCGTGTATATATGCACGGCAGTACGTGAGTTCTGTATTAGAAGTTGTACTGTGAGTTGAGAAGAAAATAAAGAAAAAGAACGGGCACGACACGTGTCCTTGGCCATAAGATTTTTTAAGCGTGTTTGTTTGTCTAGTTTGATGTAGTCGATCTATGGGCAAATTCCAACACAGGTCTCTTCCGGCGATGGCCGGAATGCGCACCGCGAAAACCTCCGCCATGTACCTCCCCTGTTTCGGTAGCTCATCGTACGCCAGCAGTTGCTCCTCGGTCGGGGAGGTCGCCATGTAGCCAGTGGTGACCAATGTGTTGCTTCGGATGACTTGCTTCACAAGCCCCACCACAGCCAAGGCTTGTTCCCCGGTGCTTATCCCAATACCCTTAAATTTATCAAAGAAGGTTTTATCGTCCTTGTAACCCTTGTTCTTCCAGCTGAGCAGCGCGGAGGACAAGTCACCCCACTCCTTGATGTAATTCACCTCCTTGGTTGTGATGGATACCCGTGACTGGGTCCAACCTTGGCTGATGACGTTAGAGATAGGGACGAACCTCGCGGCCTCACAAATGGCAACGGCGAGGGTAGCCACTGCTTCCTTTACCGAGAGCGCGCAGAGCATGGCTATTTCGTTGTCGTCGATGTTTTCATCGCCATTAACATCGTCCGGTCTTGTTCCAGAGCGTGGCAGCTGCTTCTGCCATGCTAAAGTTGTTGAGGTTCAGGGTAGGCAGGTTATCGACGCCTCCGATAAGCGCATTGTAGTTTTCGTTGAAGCCTGCCATCACCGGGTTATCGTCGACGAGCTTGACCTTGGTCCCAGTCTTGCTGAGCTGGTACCACGCACGTCCCGCTGCTGTTGGTGAACCCGATGATGTAGGCGTTGTCACTCCGGATGGCCACCTTGGGTGCTTCGCCCTTCTTGCCGCGCAGCTGGACGTGGATCCACCGGGGCGGCTGCTTGTCGGGCGCCGTCTCCTTGGCCAGCACGGGGCGTTCTACCTTGGACGTTGGCCCTATTACGGTGGTAGGTTTACTGCCAGCCAAAGCTACGCGTACTTCCTCAATGAACTTTTCGTACGACTCCGTCATCACGTTGAACGACGGCACTAGTTCGATGGGGGCAACTTTCACTAAAGCCATAGCTGAACCTCCTGCAATTTTTGGATATGTCAAAAATATACCAGACACAACTTCATCATCATCAAACTGATATTACTTATAATCATTGAACAAGGAAATAAGAAAATGTAGTCCTATGTGTTTCTGAGCCAACATACCTGCTACTTCAGCTTCCTTCTAAGTCCACCGATGAGGCAATGAGCCAGGGAGGGTGCGTGTCCTTAAATACACGTCGTGCATGGCAACCAACACGACACATTTACATATTTACCATTTTCTAGGTTAGAATAGTGTTGTTGACCCTTCATGTCTTTGAGGGGGTGTTAGAGAGTAGTTTGTATTTCTTGTGTATTGATGTGTATGTTCCCATTTTATAAGTCTTTCCTACATATTCACCACGCATGTACATGTATATGTAACGACCCTCGTTCTTGCGGAAATACAAGTTTCACATTTCATTTTTTCAACAAAAAAAATTAATATCATGAAGGTACCAATTACACATGTACACTCATCCTCTACTGCACCAATAAGATATCTGAAAGACATCAGGATGCACGAAGCAAAAAATAATAAATAATAAAAAGGCCATGTCAATGTGAACAACCACTTGCAGCCATAAATATTAACACCCTCTCCGGGCGTGTGAGTCGATAAGGCCTACAAGTCATGGAAAGAAGAGAGGGTCATTTTTTATGTCACATTACGAAATCCATGGGGTGAACCTAAGACCTACGTTCTTATACCATAGTAGAAAATATGAAAATAATCCGACAGCTCGTGGTATAGAATATGTAACTCACCGCAGATGCCACGAGCAGCTCTCATCGCATACGACTTTGATAGATGGTGGGGCTTATTTATGTATTATAAGAACATGTTTTTATGCTTATTTTTTCTAGGTTATAAAAATGCATGCCTAATAATTTGAACCATATGTCAACTAAGATAGAGGATTGAACCCCATCCACTGTTATACTTTTCCAATCCTCCAGTTGCAGACCGGTGAGGAACACAAGGTTTTAGAGGACATCCATGAACTGCAAGCAAATACAGTCTCCTGTGGAACCCACATTCAAAACAATCTCGACGGTGTGAGCGAGCTCCTCCTAATTTTTTGTGGGCCACACAAAGAAGTTGCTGGCCAATAATAGTTCCTTTTCATTTTTCGGACATGTGAGGGTGGTTAGCAAGGAATATTCAAATACAAGGATTTGATCATGTTTCTTTTAGAATGATACCAGAGCGATCAGTGAGTCATATCAAGCCAAGGGAATATCGAGGCGACGACTTGACTTGCAAATACAATCATATCTTGATGCCATGGGCTGCTAAAAAGATAAGACTATTTATATCTACGTACTGAAATATGTTTAAAATCTAAAAAAATGAGCAATAGTTAATATCGAAGGGAGGTACTATAGTCAATGGTGGCTAGCTTATTTGTGCTAACTGGTGCCAGGGGACTCTTCAACATGGTTACAAATGCTCTATTTCAATTTATAACCGACGCAATTGATATTGTTCTATCTTGTCGGTTAATCTAACAAAGACACACCATACCAACTGGCAGCTAATTGGTGACAACGAAAGGAAGAATTGAAGTTTATTTGAGATTTTGAGTCATCCACGGCAATGATGGAAAACATCATCCATACGAACTATCCTCAGAATAAAATTATAAATACTGTTAGAATTTTTGCAGTCAAACATTATTTGACCATAAATCAAAACAATGACCAAATCAGTTTTAAAATATTTAATTGGCATTCCTAGAATATATCTTAAATTTCTTTCTGTTCTTTTTTTTTGAAATTCCACCGATGTAATAATAACCATCAACAACATTACAAAGGAGGCCAAAAGTAATAAAAATTACAAACGGGTCACTGGACCACCTAGAGACGACTACATACACTAGCACGAGGCGAAGGAGCGCCGGCGTCCACGCCGCTACATTACCGGAGTCGAACAAACCTTTTCGTAGTAGAGTTTGTTGTAGTAGATGGTAAAAGTTTGGTAGATTAGTTTGAAGGGTGTCACATGAAACAAAGTTCGGCGTGTGTCATGTATATATATAGAAGGGTACAGAGGTACAACAACTAGTGTATAGTTCGGTTTGTATAATTACCGGAACCTACATGTGTATAATTAGTCTGGCCAATACAACTACATTTTATCACCCTTCCTCAATCTCAACCGAGCTAGAAAGATTGAGATTGGATTTACATGCCTCAAATAATGGTAATGGTAGAAGTTAAGTGAATATGTCTGCTAGCTGATCCTTGGAAGATATAAAGCGTAGCTCAAGCAACGTTTGATAAACCCTTTTCTCGAACAAAATGAAAATTCACTTTAATTTGTTTAGTACGAGCATAAAAAACCGGGTTTGACGAAAGAAAAGTTTCTCCAATATTGTCACACCATAAGATAGGTGGACTACTCTGAGAAACTCCAAGTTCAGCAACAAGATCTTGTACCCAAATCAAGTATGCAGTAGCATTAGCAAGTTCCTTATACCCAGTCGCTATACTGGACCGAGAGACAGTGGCATGTTTGCGAGCACTCCAAGCAATCAGGTTACCACCATAATATCAGCTAAATTTTAAACACTCATTTGCAATCAGTAATATTCACACCAGCAGAGGAGGAACCAGACGCCATGCCTTGTTTGTTTGAAGAGCTGAGTATTCTGCTTCCATTGCTTTTCGTCAATGATCACAGGCCATTGCATCAACATGTCTGTGTGGCTTAGAGTGAATTAGATCAGAACGAGTACAAGTCCTAGTCCACATGACCGTACCGTCAGTTTCGCTGCTTAGATTGTTGTATCACACGCTAGAAGAGCGTTGTTACACCAGATCGTGGAGGGTCTTGTAGCAGAGAAACCTATCGCGGCTCAGCTGAGGACTCGGGCTGCACGTCCCGTGCTTCTTCAAGACCAGGGACACGCTCCACGTGTTCACCTTGGGGGAGGCTTCATGGAGGGAAATTCCAGCCGGCGGCGAGAGGTGCAGACGGGACGCAGGCATCGTCACCGTAAACGGGGCGACGTACTGGGTCGTGGAGAGATCGGAGAGAATCGTGTCTTTCGATCTCGAGACTGAGCAGGTGAAAACCACAATGCCGCCGCCGGTGTCGGCAAGACCCATCTGCTACTTGACCGAGGACACTTCCACGCTCTACTATGGGAAAGGGACAATGAAAAAAATAGCGTGCTATAGTGCCGCTATAGCGTCGCTATAGCGTATTCGGGAGGCAAACGCTACGCTATACATAATATGCTCGCTATGACGCTAATCGCGTTTTAGCGGCCCTAAATGGCGCTAAACACGCTATACGTTATAACGTAATAGAGCTATACGTTATAACGTAATAGCGCGCTATAAAAAACTTGAAAATATCGGCAGTCCATCTGGCCATTCAGCCCACACGAGTCAACAAACACTGCTCACCCAACTCCTAGCCCCATGTCGCATCCAATTCCCACCACGCGAAGGTGGTGGCGGCTGCAAGGTGTAGCATCTCCCTTCATATCCTCCGGCTCTGGCCGGCCGACCGCCTCCATCCGGCACGTCCCCGACCAAAAGGAGTGTAGATAGCAACACCGCAACAAGCGATGCCCCGCCTAGCTTGAGCCTTGTGGATCTCCACTTCTCCTCCATCTTGGAGAGCACCGGAACATGCATGATGTCTACCTCGCCCCAAAGGAGACATCTATCGGGTAAGTTACTAAGTTTAGAACCTCCCACTCCTAGCATTTAGTATTGTAGATGTAGTGATGTACTGATGTAGTAATTACTAATTAGCTGAATTAGTGATGTAGATGCAGCGCTGTGTAGATATACTGGTTTCTTGAAGGAACGCGACCACTTTATGTGACTGTCTGAAAAATATATGTCCTTCATTTTGAATTTGGTGATCATTTTGGTCCGAACTCTGTCATTTGGTCATCACTGGTTAATTGGCTATGCATGTATTACTTTGCACAATTTTGTAGCTACTGAAATCCTTAGTATACAGACTATCTATCAAATTTTATTATTTGTTTGCATAACGCTATTTTAAAAAATAGCACGTTATTCGCGCGCTATAACTTGCATAGCGTTTGGAGAGAGGCGGCGCTAAAGTAAACAACGCGCTATTTTTTTCATTGAAAGGGAGCCTCGAGGTACTTTTTTACTTTTAAATCTCTGCGAATTTGTTCTGAATGTTATATAGTTATGGATCCTGGAGAAGAAGAGGAAGGAGCAGACCTGGATCCATCAATACAGCTTACGTCTTTCTTCTTCCACGCTTTGGTCATTACATCTGGCGCGGCCAAACTTCTTCCACGGCAACTATGTCCTAATGGTTGGCCTACCTGGGGAACAAGACCAACCATGCATGAGCATGATCCCACCAATTACTTTCTGATACGTGCGGAGTCTAGTGCTGTTCATACTAACCATTTTTTCCATAACGGGAAAATTTCATACATAAGAGGACATATTACTAGGACATTCGCATAAATCAGCATCACGGAGGCACCGAGTGTGTATAAGATTCACAGTTCATAACACTGGTAGAAAAATGGCCTCTAGTCCCGGTTCATAAGGGCCATTGGTCCCGGTTTCAGAACCGGGACCAATCACTCGGGACTAATGCTAGTCCCGGTTCGCGCACGAATCGGGACCAATGGGTCTCCACGTGGGCGGGCGAGCTACGAGGGGGTGGATCATTGGTCCCGGTTCGTGGGAAAAACCGGGACCAGTGGGTCTCCACGTGGCAGCACCAGAGACGGACGGGGGTGGACCATTGGTCCCGGTTCTTGGCACGAACCGGGATTGTTGGTCTCTGTGCCGCGGCAGGATTTTTGGGCTATTTTTCTGCCGCGGCAGGATTTCGGGCTATTTTTCTGTCATGGCAGGATTTTTTTTATAAATTTAATGGTACTACATATATACAGCAATAATGAAACCACGGTATATATATTACACAACATGCATGATCACAAATATATACACCGTCTCATCCGTCTTCTTGGTCGAAACATATTATAATTACAAACGATACTCTCACACGAATTTGATCTAATTTACACTTTTTTTATACACTTCACCCTTCCAAATGAAGTGGGTAATAGTATTCTCCTTTCAGATCTATGACTTGTTCTAACAAGAATCCGGCAATTTCCTCTTGAATTGCTTGCACGCGTTCTTGTGATAGAAGACCGTCCCGCATCCGTTCGATCTAATATAAAGAAGGGGATCAATATATATGAATGAAACTAAACACAATTGCTGGTAATAAAATAAAGTTGTGATTATTGTTTATCGTACTTCAATTTTTTTGATGTTCTGGTCTGCCCCCTTCTCTTTGGTCGTCTGGCGAATGAACTCGCAGACATAGTATCCACATAAGTTATTCCCGGCTTCTTGCCTCAAGCACTTTACAAGAACGGAGTTCAATCAAAATAATAATCAAGCATGATAATGGTGGTATTGAAACTAGAATCAAAGAGATGCGTGGATCTAGCAAGTAGTACTTACAGTCAATGGTTGAAATGTAAGCTCTGGCTTCCAAACACCCGTAGTTTTGGCGGTTAACCGTTTCCAAGCCCTCTGGAGGCATTCCTGCATGTCCGCCCACTTTTCTAATGGTGTGCTTTTCGAGTCCAGGACTTTTACTACTCCGGTGTCAACAGAAATGATTAAGAGAATATAGTGGAAGCTTGACACACTAACAAAATATAACACGAGTCAATTGTACGCTTAACATCGAGTAATCGAAAATAGAATGTGTACAAGACAGTAACACTCACGCAGCGTTGTAAGGAAATAGTATTTCCCTTCTGTTGCTGAAATACTTCAACGCTTTGAACAAGTTATCCTCTATCTCTTTGGGATTTGTTTTTAGAGTAACTTCATGAACGAAATTACATTCAACAAACCCAAGGTCAAAGATTTGTCCTTTGTTGCATTCTTGAATCTTCATTCTGCATATATAATTAGTGTAGTGATTAGTAAGATTATACAAGCAATGAATGAGATGAGCTAGAAAGACTTAATTACAGAAATTAATAATACTTACAAACAATAGGCACTGACGATAGCTTTGTCGAGGGCGTCTTGTTGGTAAAACTGAAATAATTCTGGAAATTCAATCAGTATGAAGCCATCTCCATGACCGTAATGGTGGTGTTTATATGCAGCATAGATCCAGTTTTTGGAATCAGCACAGGCTTGGATGTACCATTTATGCAATCTTCGCATTTTTGTTGGTAGATCTTTGACTAAGTCGGGTTTGACGAGAGGAGCCCCGTACTGGTACACGTATGCTGTTTCTTGGTACCCCTCGAACTCATGCATACGGCTCATGTACTCAGTAATAGACAGTCCATATAATTGGGCTTTTTCTCCGTACAGTCGAACAAACTCCGGATCAATGTTCGGATCATACCGCTCCTGGATCATCCACTCATTGGTATCGTACACTTTGAGCGGTTCGATCGATTGATTTTTCTGTTGTCCGAGCTAGGCAACTTCTTTCCTGACTCTCCGCTCTTTTGCCTCAGCCGACTTGGTAATAGAGCGATTATAGTCTGATGTGAGCGCTATGGGTTGGTGAAGCTGAATCTTAAGCGCGGCTGCTTTGGCTTTATCTTCTGCGGTGACCGGGAAAAATGCCTCTATCAGCTTTTTCTTGTTAGCCATGTCAATCTTCCAATTTTCATAATGGGCAGCTGTGGCCGCAGCAGTTTCCTCATCTGTCTTCTCGCAAGGTAGCTTCTTCATATTCTGATGAGGTACTCTTGGGAGGGACAATTGCTTACGTTTCGATGATCGGAACGTGCTCTTGTTGTTGCTGGTGGTGCTGCCCCCCTTAGTATACTTTCGCTTTTGTCTCTGAGGCTCAGGGGACGGAGACGGCTGAGGCGGCGGTGGAGACGGCTGAGGCGGCGATGGAGACGGTTGCACTGAGCGGTGAGATGGTGAAGGCGACAGTTGCGCTGGAGAATGGTGAGGTGGCGACGAAGGTGGATTGCTGCTCTGAGGAGTGGGTGGCCTTGGCGGCACATAATTTGGAAGCATGATGCGCTCCTTTAGCCATAGAATAGTCCCTCCTTTGGCTTCTCCTAGTTGAGTCAGCTCCATATCTTCCCCTGCAGGGTGGTCTAACTTCAGCTCCTCAAAATCTTCCTTCCCCTCATCCACCGTGACGACAGCGTACCCTTTTGGAACCGGTCTGCAATGCCAAGTTGGGTTAGGCCCAATTGGTACCGCCATGCCGATCACCGTCGTCACCCTTAAGTTCATAACCTGCACCTTTAGCTCACAAGTTGTTGTCTCCGTGATATCATCCACTGGGTAGCGTTTAGGAGGAGATGTCGTCGGTGCATCATCATCAACATCATGGAGCTACGTGGAAGCGACGCTGCTTTTCTTATTCGATGGGGCGCAGGTACCCTCGAATGTAGCTTCTACCACGTGCCGCTGAGATTGGCCGCTAGTACCTTGCTGGCTAAGTATGTCGAGTTGATCCTGGTGCCGCTTTAATGCTTCTTCTACATTACGCAGCCGGTTGCAGCGGCCGCTTTCTCAGCTGCCTCCCTTTCCTTTCTCCTCTGATGGCTTTTATCGGGATATCTCTTCATTTCCGGGGGGAAGGCAACCTTCCACGGCTTGGAGCCTGGTGTGCCTCGTGCTCGTCCGTCGTGTTCAGGATTTTTAGGGCCCGTGTGAGCTCGTCGTTCTCTCCATCAGGAACGAACCGTCCCGCTGCAACATCATCTACTGCATTTCTAATATCGTCGATGGGCAGTAGGGGATCATCTTTGTGTTTCTGATTATATATTGCCCTCCCTTCTTTGTCCAACGTGCCCCCATGGCCGTAAAACCAGTTTCTCGCCCGTCGTGTCCATGTTGCGGGCTCTGGTCTGATCCCGGCAGCTATGTAATTGACCTCAAGTGCATCCCACTTAGGCATGCAACCGGCGTAGCCAGCAGGCCCCTTGTTATGATAGTATAGTTTCTTAGCAGCATTCCCCGTATTTATCCTAGACCTTTCTTAGCTTTCTCCGATGTCTTGTAGTTCACAAAATCCTCCCACTGGTGTCTTAACTTAGCATATCCGGCTTCATCGAAATTCGGAGTCTTCTCTACCTTGACAAAGTTATGGTACAGTTTCTTCTTCCAGTTCTTGAATGCATCGGCCATCTTGCTGAGAGCAAACTTCTTGACTCTTTGCACAAGCTCCCTTCTTGCTCTCTCCTCCTCATCTGGAGTCACATCTGGTTCCGGCAGGAGGAAATTAGTCATGAGCTTGTCAAAAAGCTTATCTTTGGCGTTGTCGCCGACATACGGGACTCCACCGCCGCTTGGCCGATTCCATTCTTGAACGGTGATCGGGATGTAGTCCCTCGCAAGAACTCCGCATTGCTTGACAATTTTTCTTGCGACATCGACGGGAGCTTGCGGTTCGCCATCTACACCGACCACGTCGATCCTATACCTCACAGTGTCATCCAACTTTTTTGTTGGGCCTCGTTTCGTTCTTACGGAAGAAGATCTCGATCCGGAGGGCTAAAAGAAGAAAGAGTGTTAATATATGCATGTATATATAGACAGCAGCATTTTAATTACAAAAATACATATATACACCTCGCCGGTGTTTGCGAGATTTAAGGTTCCGCCGGAGCCGTCGCCTTCTTCCTTATCGGCTTCTCCCAAGTCCCAGGCTTCGGCTTCTACCTCACCAGAGCCGTCTCCTCGGTTGAGAGACTCATCTCCTGACCGGAATCGTTCAGAAACTCACTCGTGACATCGATATCGATATCTTTATTTTCGCAGATCATCCCTCGGAGGATGTTTTCCTGATGTGTTGGATCCATAGTATCTGCAAGTTAAACAATCAACACATGGCATCGATAATGATATGACAAGTTAAACATAGTTGAAATTTAACCCTAAGGCATGCTTGGCAATTTAAGTGGGATCCGAATGGTCCAAACCCTAGTACAGGAGAGACCCCGAAATCACCTACGAGGGGTTGATTTCAATCTCTTATTAAACTTGTAATTAAAGTTGTTGAACAATGCATGATTATGAGTCTATTGTGTAGATCTCATTTTTCTGAACATTTTGATATATTATACACATTTTTCTGACATAGAAATAATTAGTTATTGAATTGATAAGATTAAACTCTTTTCTAAAAAAATTTAAACAAATATTAAATTTTTACTGCGTCATTATGACGTCAGCTCGGGGTGGGTGTTTTTTTCTCCACGGCTAAACTAGCCACAGAGACTGACGCGGGGGGCCCAAGCCACCTCAGATGCCACGCTGGCGGGGCTTGGTCAGCGCCCCTGTCACGCACACGCGACGCCACGTCGACGGCACCGTGGCGCCACGTAGGCTCGCCGGCGAACTGCCAGGCGGTGGTGGAAGACGGCGGAGAAGCGGCGGGTGGCGCCACTATCGGTTCGAACCAGCGTCGCGGCTACCTACGGCGGTGCCGCTTCACGGGAGGTGCCGGCGAGCCGTTGCGGTGGCGGCGGCAGTGCTCGTGGGGAGGACGATCTGATGAGGAGGGAGACGTAGGAGTGGTGCCGGAGCACCAGTGGCTCACCAGGAGGCCGATGGAGGGTGCGGCGAGGCCGGAGGAGGCAGGGCGCTGCCGGAATCAGTGGAGAACACGGCGGCCGGAGTCGGGGAAGGTGGGGTCGATTGCAGCGAGGCGTAGATTCCTTGCCTACTCGCGGCGGCGGATAGTGGCGCTCGGCGACGGGTGTCGACGACGTGAAGCGGCCGCTCTGGATTTGGGCAGCCTGCTGGCGTGATTTTGCTCTGCCGCAAATTTTCCTTAGCCGCGCGTCGATATGCTCTGTGACTTGGGAGAGTTGGAGAGGAGGAAGGCCAAGGCTGTTAACTATACAGACCATTGGTCTCGGGTCATCCCAATAACCGGGACCAAAGGACCAACGGTCCCGGTTTGTGCCACCAAGCGGGTCCAAAGGTCTGGGGCATGAGCATTGCTGTGCTGCCACGTGCACGGCCTTTGGTCCCGGTTAGTCCAACCACCCAGGACCAAAGGATCAACGGTCCCGGCTCGTGCCAACAACCGGGACCAAAGGCATGTTAATGGCAGTGCGCGTATCCAGGATCAGCGGTCCCGGTTCGTGGGACGAACCGGGAGCGTTGACCCGTTTTTTCAGATTTTGGCAAACCTTTTGGTCTTTCCGCCATTTTCAAATTTGTTTCTTCTTTATTTAATAAGATGTTTCAATTTAAGATGATTATTTATTTGGAATATCAAAAAACTTTTAACAGGAAAAGTGCTTCAATTTAAATAACTAATCAAAAACCATTTTCTGTTTTCAAATATTTTTATTTGGACTATATAATTTTACTATTTTCAATTAAAATTGCATTAACAAAATATTTATTGCATAATTTGGAATGTCAAAAAAAAATTAACAGGAAAAGTGCTTCGATTTAAATAACTAATCAAAAACCATTTTCTGTTTTCAAATATTTTTATTTAAACTATACAATTGTACTATTTACAATTAAAATTGCATTAACAAAATTTTATTGCATAATTTGGAATTTTAAAAAACTTTTAACAGGAAAAGTGCTTTAATTTAAATAACTAATCAAAAACCATTTTCTGTTTTCAAATATTTAATAGGAAAAGCTTTATACCCGCCGTTTTGAATATAGTTTGAAATAGGCATAAGAAATTCAAAAATGATCCAAACAATGTGAAACCTTCACGTGGTGTCATATTATGTGTCATAAAAAATATTGCAAGGAAAAATATTGAACTTGAAAAATTGCAAACATCATAAAAAATCCTTCACAAAATGACCTACCATGTTCGAGGTTTCATGGCATTTAGGTCAAACCACCAATGTTATGGCTAGAATCAGGGCATAGTTTGTGATAATGTGCCCATATTGTGCACACATGTGCATCTTGGGATGGCTTACAATGTTGAGGGAGGAAGTTTTCCCTTTCGACACACGAAAAAGCCAATTTCCATTTTAGAGGTGCCGAAATCAGGGTGTTCTATGAAGCAACCACCAAATTAAAGATTGGCATTGGTACCAAACTATTTTTCAAAAATACTATACAACCTTATATGGACAATTTCCCAACCGGTGTATCTGGAACCTTTCTGTCCATCCCTCATGAAAAAGACAAATTCCTGCTGAATCGGTAGGAGGTTGCCAAGATTTGAACTACAAGTAAATGATATAATGCTTGTGAATTTTTAAAAAAAATCATTTATAGGTTCACAACATGCTATTTCATCAGAGATCCACATCAAGTTCAGCGAGGCTCAGCCCCGGGCTAAGAAGCTTCATGCCCGCCGTTTTGAATATAGTTTAAAACGGGCATAAGAAATTCAAAAATGATCCAAACAATGTGAAACCTTCGCGTGGTGTCATATTATGTGTCACAGTTGAAGGCAAAATATTGAACTTGAAAAATTGCAAACATCATAAAAAATCCTTCACAAAATGACCTATCATGTTCGAGGTTTCATGGCATTTAGGTCGAACCACCAATGTTATGGCTCGAATCAGGGCATAGTTTGTGATAATGTGCCCATATTGTGCACACATGTGCATCTTGGGATGGCTTACGATGTTGCAGGAGGAAGTTTTCCCTTTCTTCACACGCCAATTTCCATTTTTGAGGTGCCGAAATCGGGGTGTTCTGTGAAGCAACCACCAAATTAAAGTTTGGCATTGGTACCAAACCATTTTTCAAAAATACTATACCACCTTATATGGACAATTTCCCATCTGGTGTATCTGGAACCTTTCTGTCCATCCCTCATGAAAAAGACAAATTCCTGCCGAATAGGTAGGAGGTTGCCAAGATTTGAACTACAAGTACATGATATAATGCTTGTGAATTTTTAAAAAAATCATTTATAGGTTCACAACATGCTATTTCACCAGAGATCCACTTCAAGTTCAGCGAGGCTCAGCCCCGGGCTAAGAAGCTTCATGCCCGCCGTTTTGAATATAGTTTGAAACGGGCATAAGAAATTCAAAAATGATCCAAACAATGTGAAACCTTCGCGTGGTGTCATATTATGTGTCATAGTTGCAAGGAAAAATATTTAACTTGAAAAATTGCAAACATCATAAAAAATCCTTCACAAAATGACCTATCATGTTCGAGGTTTCATGGCATTTAGGTCAAACCACCAATGTTATGGCTAGAATCAGGGCATAGTTTGTGATAGTGTGCCCATATTGTGCACACATGTGCATCTTGGGATGGTTTACAATGTTGCAGGAGGAAGTTTTCCCTTTCGACACACGAAAAAGCTAATTTCCGTTTTTGAGGTGCCGAAATCGGGGTGTTCTGTGAAGCAACCACCAAATTAAAGTTTGGCATTGGTACCAAACCATTTTTCAAAAATACTATACCACCTTATATGGACAATTTCCCAACCGGTGTATCTGGAACCTTTCTGTCCATCCCTCATGAAAAAGACAAATTCCTGCCGAATCGGTAGGAGGTTGCCAAGATTTGAACTATAAGTACATGATATAATGCTTGTGAATTTTTTAAAAAAAATTATAGGTTCACAACATGCTATTTCATCAGAGATCCACTTCAAGTTCAGCGAGGCTCAGCCCCGGGCTAAGAAGCTTCATGCCCGCCATTTTGAATATAGTTTGAAACGGGCATAAGAAATTCAAAAATGATCCAAACAATGTGAAACCTTCACGTGGTGTCATATTATGTGTCACAGTTGCAAGGAAAAATATTGAACTTGAAAAATTGCAAACATCATAAAAAATCCTTCACAAAATAACTTATCATGTTCGAGGTTTCATGGCATTTAGGTCAAACCACCAATGTTATGGCTAGAATCAGTGATAATGTGCCCATATTGTGCACACATGTGCATCTTGGGATGGCTTACGATGTTGCAGGAGGAAGTTTTCCCTTTCGACACACGAAAAAGCCAACTTCCATTTTTAAGGTGCCGAAATCGGGGTGTTCTGTGAAGCAACCACCAAATTAAAGTTTGGCATTGGTACCAAACCATTTTTCAAAAATACTATACCACCTTATATGGACAATTTCCCAACCGGTGTATCTGGAACCTTTCTGTCCATCCCTCATGAAAATGACAAATTCCTGTCGAATCGGTAGGAGGTTGCCATGATTTGAACTACAAGTACATGATATAATGCTTGTGAATTTTTAAAAAAATCATTTATAGGTTCACAACATGCTATTTCATCAGAGATCCACTTCAGGCTAAGAAGCTTCATGCCTGCCGTTTTGAATATAGTTTGAAACGGGTGGGTGCAACCGAGACTAAAGATGCCAGTGGGATAAGGACGCGTGGGGTAACCTTTAGTCCCGGCTGGTGGGTGCAACCGAGACTAAAGATGCCGGTGGGATAAGGACGCGTGGGTAACTTTTAGTCCCGGCTGGTGGGTGCAACCGAGACTAAAGATGCCGGTGGGATACGGACGTGTGGGTAACCTTTAGTCCCGGCTGGTGGGTGCAACCGAGACTAAAGCTGTCGGTGAGATAAGGACGCGTGGGTAACCTTTAGTCCCGGCTGGTGGGTGCAACCGAGACTAAAGCTGTCTGTGGGATAAGGACGCGTGGGTAACCTTTAGTCCCAGCTGGTGGGTGCAACCGAGACTAAAGCTGTCGGCGGGATAAGGTCGCGTGGGTAACCTTTAGTCCCGGCTGGTGGGTGCAACCGAGACTAAAGCTGTCGGCGGGATAAGGACGTGTGGGTGGACGCACTGCTCGATGATATAAAGCATGTAGCACACGACGCCCTGTCGGAGGAACAAGACAAAGTAGAAGCGGCGTCGTGCCTATAAAAGGACCATCGATACGCCATGGCAAGCAGCTCAACAAGCCAACATAGGTAGAGAGAGTTTCATCCCCATGGATGGAGGGTTGGGAAATCTCCCGTGGCGGAGCTTCTCGAAGATGTCGTTGGTGCACACGCCCTACGGCATCTTCGGAAGCTCCGCCTCGGAAAAATTTCCCTGCAAGCCCGTGAAAGACTCCATCTCCTCTAACAGTGTTGGGGAAAGGGTTGAGAAATCTCCCGTGGCGGAGCTTCTCGAAGATGTCGTTGGTGCACACGTCCTACGGCATCTTCGGAAGCTCCGCCTCGGAAAAATTTCCCTGCAAGCCCGTGAAAGACTCCATTACATAAAGTTTTGATACATTACATAAAGTTTCCATACATTACATAGATTTACATAGGGTTTAGGGTTTAGGATATGAATCCTTCGTTGTGTATGTCGATCCCTTGCCTATGATCGCTTCTTAGGCCGTAACCATGGAGCATCTTCTTTGCTTAAAGGGATGCTTGGGTCAGTTTTCACGGTGAAGGGCGGAATTTCATCAAACTTATCATAATCTGCTGACATGTCTGTCTTGTCCTCGACTCCCGTGATGTTTCTTTTCCCTAAAAGAACTATGTGACGCCGGGGCTCATCGTCTGATGTATTCGTTTTCTTATTTTTTCTTTTTTGCGGTCTAGAGGACATGTCCTTCACATAAAAAACCTGAGCCACATCATTGGCTAGGAAGAATGGTTCGTCTCTGTAACCAAGATTCTTGAGATCCACTATTGTCATTCCGTACAGCTGGTCTACCTTTACCCCTTCTCTATTCATGTTGACCCAACTACACCAAAACAATGGGACCTTAAAAGTAGGTCCATAGTCAAGTTCCCATATCTCCTCTATGTAACCATAGTATGTGTCCTTTTTCCCATTCTCGCATGTTGCATCAAAGCAGACACCACTGTTTTGGTTGGTGCTCTTTTATCTTGGGCAATCATGTAAAATGTATTCCCATTTATCTCGTACCCTTGGAAAGTCAATACAGTCGCAGATGGTGTCGCGGCCAACAAGTAGAGCTGATCTCCAATAGTGGTGTCATTCATGAGATGTAATTGCAACCAAGTGCCGAAAGTCTCCGTGTGATTTTTTTTAATCCAGTAGTCATCCTTCCCCGGGAACTTGGAGCGTACAACATTCATGTGTTCCTCGATATACAGAGCCACGAAGGTAGAACTTTGGAGAACTATGTAGTGTGCTTGATTCAAAGAATGTCCGTCCCTAAATATCATTGCTTTCTTTCCTAGCGTTTTTCCACTCCTCCCTCATACCGTGATTCAGGAACACCAATCGGCTTAAGGTCAGGAAGAAAGTCTACACAGAACCCAATGACCTCCTCTGTTCCATAGCCCTTGGAGATGCTTCCTTCTGGCCTAGCACGGTTACGAACATATTTATTTAAGACTCCCATGAACCTCTTGAAGGGGAACATATTGTGCAGAAATACAGGACCGAGAATGTAAATCTCATCGACTAGGTGAACTAAGAGATGCGTCATAATATTGAAGAAGAACGGGGGGAACACCAACTCAAAACTGACAAGACATTGGACCACATCCTTCTGTAGCCTTTCCAGACTTTCTCGATCGATTACCTTCTGAGATATTGCATTGAGGAATGCACATAGCTTCACAATGGCTAATCGAACATTTTCCGGTAGAAGCCCTCTCAATGCAACCGGAAGCAACTGTGTCATAATCACGTGGTAATCATGAGACTTCAGGTTCTGAAATTTTTTATCTGCCATATTATTATTCCCTTTATATTTGACGAGAAGCCAGCCAGGACCTTGATACTGTAAAGGACTTCAAAAAATATTTCCTTCTCTGCTTTGGTAAGAGTGTAGCTGCTTAAGTATTTACATCCTTTATCAGTATGCTTGTTGTGTGGGTCTTTGATACGTTGTTGGTCCTCCTGTGCTTCTGGGGTATCTTTTGTCTTCCCATACACGCCCAGGAAGCCTAGCAGGTTCACACAAAGATTCTTCGTCACGTGCATCACGTCAATTGAAGAACGGACCTCTAGGTCTTTCCAATACTCAAGCTCCCAAAATATAGATTTCTTTTTCCACATGGCCGTGTGTCCGGTAATGGGGTCTTTCGAAACAGATTGACCGCCAGGACCCTTTCCAAAGATTACTTATAGGTCCTTCACCATACCAAATACATCAGCACCTTTAGGGAGCTTAGGCTTCTTCCAGTAATCTGCCTCACCGTTGAAATTCTTGCCTTTCTTTCTTACTTGATGATTGGTCGGAAGAAATTTACGACACCCCAGGTACACAACCTTCTTACATTTATCCAAATATGTACCTTTAGTATTATCTAAATATTGCGTGCATGCATTGTATCCCTTGTTTGACTGTCCTGAAATGTTACTAAGAGCAGGCCAATCATTGATGGTTACGAACAACAACGCTCGTAGGTCAAATGGCTCCTGTTTGTGCTCATCCCACACCTTTACACCTGGTTCTGCCCACAACTGCAAAAGTTCATCGACTAATAGCCTTAGGTACACATCAATGTCGTTGCCGGGTTGCTTCGGTCCTTGGATGAGCACTGGCATCATAATGAACTTCCGCTTCATGCACAACCAAGGAGGAAGGTTGTAGATACATAGAGTCACTGGCCAGGTGCTGTGACTACAGCTCTGCTCCCCAAAAGGATTCATGTCGTCTGTACTTAGACCAAACCATAAGTTCCTCGCGTCACCTGCAAAGTTCGAGCACTTTCTCTTGATGTTTCTCCACTGCGACCCATCGGCAGGGTGTCTCAGTTTCCCGTCTTTCTTACGCTCTTCTTTGTGCCATCGCACCAACCTAGCATGCTCTTTATTTCTGAACAGACGTTTCAACTGTGGTATTATAGGAGCATACCACATAACCTTAGCAGAAACCCTCTTCTTGGAGGGCTCGTCATCGCCCTCAACATCACCAGGGTCATCTTGTCTGATCTTGTATCGACATGCATTGCATACCGGGCATTTATCCATATTCTCGTACTTCTCATCGCGGTACAGGATGCAGTCATTAATGCATGCATGTATATTCTCCACATCTAATCCTAGAGGGCAGATAGTCTTCTTTGCTTCGTACGTTGTCTCGGGCAGCTCATTATCCTTTGAAAGCTTCGGCTTCATTATTTTCAGTAACTTCTCAAATCCCTTGTCAGATAAGCCAGTCTCTGCCTTCCATTTCAGCAGTTCAAGTGTGGTACCGAGCTTTGTGCTGCCATCTTCGCAATTTTGGTACAACAACTTTTTATGATCCTTTTGCATGGCCTCCAACTTAAGCTTCTCCCTTTCTGTATCACATTGTTGCTTTGCATCAGAAATGACCCGACCAAGACCATCAGCGGGCTCATCTGATGCCCGTTGTTCTTCTTCATTGCCGCCTCCCTCTTCTTCATTGTCTTCCATTGCAGTATCACTGTATTCTTCAGGGGACATAGGATAGCTGTCATCATCCTCCTCTTCTTCATTTTCTTCCAGCCTAACCCCTCTTTCTCTGTGCATGGCCCAACAATAATATCCGGGCATGAAACCTCTCCGAAGCAGATGGCTTTGAAGGATTCTCGGGGCAGAGTGCTCCGCCATGTTCCGACAGTCGACGCAGGGACAAAGGCATAAAATTATCCACTTTGTTTGCCTTATCCAAATCGATAAATTTATGGAGGCCTGCAATAAAATTGGAATGGCGTCGGTCGCCATACATCCATCGCATCCGTGCATCGATCTGCGTCATAATAATTAACCATTACAATAACATCGTGAATAGTAAAATGACCACCCTGCGTCATAAAAGAAGATAAGGTTGCTAACCTCAGCCGAGGATACCATGTTGTGCGAACTAAAGTGTGGCTCGGACATTTCGTCGAACACCTTGTGTGCAATCAAAGAAAAAAAAAGCTAGCACCCACTCCTCACACACAATCCAGCAAAATTTGGTGGGCAAAGGGTTGGGCTTATATATAGCCAAGGGAGGGTTTTTGGTCCCGGTTATTGCCACGACCCGGGACCAAAGCCCCTCCCGCGCGACAGCTCGCACTACCAGGTCATTGGTCGGTTGATGGCAGGACCCGGGACCAATGACTTCGATGAAGCGCGCTGCTCAGGCCATGTCGCTGGAGGGCTTTGGTCCCGGATCGTGGCAATAACCGGGACCAATGCCTCCGTCGCTTCGTCGTCCCCGTGCATAAATATGAGGACACAGCGCTCGCTTTCGCCATCGCCTCTGCCTCTCTGTAGTCCCTCTCCACCCCACCACTTTGCATCTCCACTGCGCCGTCGTTTCGCCTCCCCTCCCTCTCCAATCTCCACCGCGCCGTCATGGAGGTGCCCACGCTCAACCACTACGAGGCGGCGCAGTTTGCGATCTACGGCATCCTCGCGCCGCCGCGCGCGACCCTTCCCGCCGGATTTCGCATCAGCGAGGGGGGTGTGCCGGTGGCTCCGCTCCTCAACCCCCGCGGATACGAGATGGAGTACGTCATCGCGGAGCCTCGCCGCCAACTTCCCGCGTGTATTAGGGCATTGCCCCGGTACACGGCGGGCAGCGAGTATTGGCCCCGGCTGTTCAAGAAGGAGCGGAAGGCCAAGCTTGGCAACCGTTTCGTGGACGGGCGCCTGGTGCACCCGGATCGTCGCAACCAAGAAGGGCGGGAGTTGTTCTGGTCCGTCCCTGTACGGACCATCTACACCGCCATCGACGCCGCTATGCGTGCAGACAAGCTCCGTCTCCCGAACAACGCCGAAATCGTGGAGATTTCGTCCGACGACGACGAGGAAGCTGGCGGCATGGAGGACAACGGCTCAGAGGACAGCGGAAGTGTTGTCGACTAGAAATTTATAAAGTCACATCTTTATTTGTATGGAAAAATTTGTGATCGACTAATAAAATGTCTCAATTTAGACCTTTGTCTCGATTAATTCGTGAAAGATTTTTTCAAAAATAGTGATCAATTCAATTTCTATCACGAATTAATTTTTGCACCGAATTAATTTACATTAATTCCTTACCCACAAAAAAAATTACATTAAATCCTGGACTGCTGACCGTCGCGGGGTTTTTGGTCCCGGTTCTTGGCATGAACCGGGACCAATGCCTCGCAGAGAGCCACGTGTGCGTCGCGGGGTCATTGGTCCCGGTTCGTGCCACAAACCAGGACCAATGCTTACAGATGAACCGGGACCAATGCCCTGGCGGTATGAACCGGGAACGGTGCCTGGCATTGGTCCCGATTACGGAAACGAACCGGGACCAATGAAATTTAGGCGCTGGACCAAAGACCCTCTTTCTACTAGTGTAAACCAAAGTTTAGAGATTACAAAGTTTAAAACTAATCTCGAACCAAGATTTTTCAAAATATGAAGCCTAAGTAGTTCCTTTCTCTGTCTTTGCGATCAACCACAGTCGAGATTTTTCTCTTCGAGGGATCATATCTTTTTGTCGCTGCACTTTTTTTTTGCATGAAATGCTTTCAAACAATTTCAGGGAACTAAAGCAAAGGGAGAAATCTCACATTGACTATTACCCATGACATGGTAGGAAACTCTCTGTTTGTTCACCCGTTAATTTTTTTCGAAAAGGGGAATAACTCTCTGTTTGTTCACCCGTTATTTTTTTTGAAAAGGGGAATAACTCACTGTTTGTTCACCCATTAATTATGTCACTGAATGACAATATATACACTAATATCCGTATGAATTTAAAATGTATAGAAACAAAATGCGCCATACACGATTTGGTTTATGTATTATTGAAAAAGAAAGTTATTCTTGATGCATATGCAATTGAGGGTGATGGATTAAAGAACTTATTTGGTTTGGACTCAGATTTGTCTTGCATTTTTGGGTGCAAAAAATAAACATATTCCCCAATCCAGAATAATGGACTCGGATTTGTCTAAATTCGGATGTATCTAACACTAAAATATTACTAGATACATCGAAATCTAAACAAATCTGAGTATATTAATTTGGATCCGAGGGGTACCTTTTTACCGTGCCCAAGGAAAAAAACTATTTTATTTATCAACAAGGTGATTATTTACAGCCTAGAGCTAGCCACTTGGTGACCTTAACCTTTGGTGTTGCTGGCCCATGTAGATCCCCACTAAGGTGAATATTTTCATTCGTGAGTTTGTACTTCTTTGAAAATGACCATTTGAAGGACCATAGATGACAACTACAAATGGTGATGAATAAGCAATTATAGAATTGCACTTTTATATAATGTCCCATGTGTATCTCTAGAGCCTTCCAAAGATTTTCTTATCTCCTCATGATTCCAGAGGGGGCGAACTATGTTAGTCCTTTAGGATCGCTAGGCGTCGATCTAGAGAGTGTGAGGTAGATATGTTGGAGATATGCCCAAGAGGCAATAATAAAAGTGGTTATTATTATATCTTTGTGTTTATGATGAATTTTTACATCCCATGCTATAATTGTATTATTAGGAAACACTAATACTTGTGTGTTTTGTAAACATAAAAGAGTCCCTAGTAAGCCTCTTGTTGAACTAGCTTGTTGATTGATTGATGATCATGGTTTCCTGATCATGGACATTAGATGTGATTAATAACAAGGTTATATCATTAGGAGAATGATATGATGGACACACACCCATAGTAAGCGTAGCATAAGATCAAGTCATTAAGTTCGTATTGCTGTAAGCTTTGAAATACATAGTAACCTAATCCTTCGACCATGAGGTTATGTTAATCACCATCACCGGATGGGTACTTTGATGACATCAAACGCCGCTTCGTAACTGGGTGGTTATAAAGGTGTCATTGGGTATTCTGAAAGTATGTGTTGAAACGCATAGACCAAGATTGGGATTTGTCCATCCATATGACGGATAGATATACTCTGGGCCCTCTCGGTGGAATGTCATCTAGATAGCTTGCAAGCATGTGACTAGGTCACAAGGGATGACATAACATGGAGCAGTAAAGAGTACTTATCGATGAGGAAGAACTAGGTATGAAGATACCGACGATCAAACCTCGGATAAGTAGAATATCGCGAGACAAAGGGAATTGGTTTCGTATGTTAAATGGTTCAATCAATCACGATATCATCGTTGAGTATGTGGGAGCCGTTATGGATCTCCAGTTTCCGCTGATGGTTATTGATGGGAGAGGTGTCTTCATCATGTCTGCATATTCACGAACCGTAGGGTGACACACTTAAGGTTCGAAGTTGTTTGAAGTAGATATGGAATTTGCGTTGGAGACCGAATGTTGTTCGGAGTCTCGGAATGGGTCCGGGACATCACGAGGAGATCCGGAATGGTCCGGAGAATGAGATTCATATATTGGGGATCATTTTCTAAGTTAGGAAATGTTCCGGAGTGTTTGTATGGAGATTCTAGAAGGTTTCGGAATGTTCTGGAAGGTTCTAGAGGATTTCTTGGAGTTTGCTTGAAAACCAAGAAAGGGATCAAAGAAACCAAGTGGGGTAAGACACGGATTCGTGGGGGAGGAGGTTTCCTCCCCCCAACCCGCCGGCCCAAGGAGGAGGGAGTCCTACTAGGACTCCCCCTCCCCAGGCGCGCCTCCCTCCTTTAAATAGAAGGGAGGGGGCGCCCCCTCTTGTACCTTGTCTCATAACTCCCAATCTCAGCCGCCTCTCTCCTCCACGTTTCTTCTGCACAGGCATAGGCGAAGCCCTGCAGATTTCTCATCTCCACCACCACCACCATGCCGTCGTGCTGCTGGGATTCCGTGGAGAAGATCTACTACCTCCGCTGCTTTTGGAGCAGGAGAGGAAGGTATGCTTTGACTCCGCACGTGTGACCGTCGGCGGAAGCGCTGCCGGAACGCGGCACCGGAAGGATCGTCCACACGATCTTGAGATCAGCGAGTGATCGACTACATCATCCACGAGATCTAATCTCGTTAACGCTTTCGGTTCTACGAGGGTTAGTACCGATCTATCTCGTTGCTCATGTCTAGTAGATTAGATCTTGGCTTTTATCTAGATTAGATCTGGGTTTTGTTCGTTCTTGCGGTAGAAATTTTTTGTTTTCCATGCTACGAACCCATCAGTGGTATCAGAGCCTTGTCTATGCGTAGATCTGTTGCACGAGTAGAACACAATGAGGTTGTGGGCGTTGGTGCTCGTGCCGTCTTTTGCTATATGTGTAGTTTGCATCTTGCGGTATGGTGGGATGAAGCGGCTCGGGCTAACATTACATGTCATCGTACATGAGACTTGCTCCACGCTTGACGTGCAACTCGTATTGCACAAGTGGCTTTGCGGGTGTCTGTCTCTCCCATCATAGTATAGATCAAATCTACACTTTGCACTTGATAGCACTTGTATCAACGTTGTGGTTCAGTTTCGTAGGTAAGATGCGTTCTTAGTCGAAAGGCCCAAGCCACGTAAAACTTGCAAAGAAAATTAGAGGCGTCTAACTTGTTTTTGCAGGGGTTTTGTGATGTGATATGGCCTACATGTGATTGTGATTGTATTTGATGTATGCAATGATCCCTGTAGTAATATGGCAACCGGCAGGAGCCTAATGGTTGTCTTTAATTCTGTTAAGACCTGCGTGTCTATTCATCTTGTAAATAGCTTTGTTCCAAGTAGTTGTAATAGTTGCTAGTGAAGATGAACAACCATGAAGCGGCGCCACGGACCTTGACGCAATGATGGAGATCATGTCCGTGCTTTGGAGATGGAGATCAAAGGCATAAGAAGAAAGGGCCATATCATACCACACTAATTATGAATTGCCTGTGATGTTAATCCTTTATGCATCTTGTATTGCTTAGATCGCGACGGTAGCATTATAAGATGATCCCTCTCACTAAATATCAAGTAATAAAGTGTTCGTCCTTAGTTGGCACCGTTGCTAAGACTCGTCGTTTCGAAGCATCTCGTGATGATCGGGTGTGATAGACTCTACGTGTGCATACAATGGGTGCAAGCCAGATTTGCACATGCGGAAACTAAGGTTAATCTTGACGAGCCTAGCATGTACAGACATGGTCTCGGAACACGGAATACCGAAAGGTAGAGCATGAGTCATATGATTGATATGATGAACATGAAGATTGTTCGCCGATGAAGCTACATCATCTCACGTGATGATCGGACTTGGTGTAGTGGATTTGGTTCGTGTAATCACTAAAACAACTGCGAGGGATGTTGTTTTGAGTGGAAGTTCACCTAGTTGATTTAAGAATTAAATTTGAACACTATTTATCATAAACTTAGTCTTAACTACTTGCAAATATGTTGTAGATAATGGCGAACGTTTCCATCAATTTCAATGCATTCCTAGAGAAAGAAAAGCTTAAGAACAATGGAAGCAATTTCACGGGCTGGTTTCATGGACTGAAGATCGTCCTCAGGGCTGGTCAGTTGACCTATGTGCTCGAAGCACCGCTAGGTGACCCACCTGCAGAAGATGCCACCGATGACGTAAAGAATGTTTATGCCACTCGGAAACATCACTACTCCACAGTTCAGTGTGCCATCCTGTACGGTTTAGAATCGGAGCTTCAAAAGCGTTTTGAGCACCATGACCCATTTGAAATCATTTAGGAGCTCAAACTCATATTTGAGACTCGCGCAGCCATGGAAAGTTATGAAGCTTCCGAGAAATTCTTTACCTGCAAGATGGAAGAGGGTAGCTCCGTTAGCGAGCACGTGCTCACTATGTCTGGGCACGCAAACAAACTCCAAGAGTTGGGGATACCGATTCCTAATGAATTGGGGATTCACCGTGTCCTCCAATCACTGCCACCAAGTTACAAGAACTTTGTGATGAACTACAATATGCACTGCATGAACAAGACGTTGCCTGAACTATCGTCCATACTGAAAACTGCTGAAGTGGAGATCATGAAAGAACACCAAGTGTTGATGGTCAATAAGACCACCAATTTCAAGAAACGGGGCAAGCCTAAGAACAAGGGCAACTTCAAGAAGGACGGCAAGAAAGCTGCCGCATCTGCTAAGAAGCCCAAGGCTGGTCCTAAACCTGAAAATGAGTGCTTCTACTGCAAGGGTGCTGGTCCTTTGGGCGTAAGCGCCCCAAATACCTGGCGGATCTGAAGAACGGCAACATCAAGAAGAAAGGTATATTCGATATACATGTTATAGATGTGTATCTTACTAGTAATCGTAGTAGTGCCTAGGTATTTGATACTGGTTCGGTTGCTCATATTTGTAACTCGAAACAGGAGCTGCGGAATAAACGAAGACTGGCAAGAGACGAGGTGACGATGCGCGTTGGAAATGGCTCCAAGGTTGATGTGATCGCCGTCGGCACGCTCCCTCTACATCTACCATCGGGA
Organism: Avena insularis; assembly: GCA_023614405.1. NCBI lineage: Eukaryota > Viridiplantae > Streptophyta > Magnoliopsida > Poales > Poaceae > Avena > Avena insularis. Next base: position 593,559,599 of record CM042686.1, on the reverse strand, counting down.
TTAGTTTTAAATTTAAATAATTGTTATTTGGTGCCTACGTTAAGCATGAACATTATATCTGGATCTTGTTTATTGCGAGACGGTTACTCTTTTAAGTCTAAGAATAAAGGTTGTTCGATTTATATGAGTAATATCTTTTATGGTTATGCACCTGAGATGAATGGTTTATTCTTATTGAATCTCGATAGTAGTGATACACATGTTCACAACATAGATGCTAAACGAATAAAATTGAATGCTGTCATCTTGGTCACATTGGAGTGAAGCGTATGAAGAAACTCCATTCTGATGGACTTCTTGAATCACTTGATTTTGAATCACTTGAAAGATGCGAAGCATGTCTAATGGGAAAAATGACTAAGACTCCATTTTCTGGAATAATGGAGCGAGCTACGGACTTATTGGAAATAATACATACCAATGTGTGCGGTCTAATGAGTGTAGCATCGCGTGGTGGATATCGTTATGTTCTCACTTTCACAGATGACTTGAGTAGATATGGGTATGTCTACTTTATGAAACATAAGTCCGAAACTTTCGAGAAGTTTAAGGAATTTCAAAGTGAAGTGGAAAATCATCGTAACAAGAAGATTAAATTTCTGCGTTCTAACCGCGGAGGTGAATATCTGAGTTATGAGTTTGGCATGCATTTAAAGAAATGTGGAATACTTTCACAGTTGACACCGTCGGGAACACCATAGCGTAATGGTGTGTCCGAACGTCGTAATCAAACTCTCTTAGATATGGTTCGGTCTATGATGTCTCTTACAGATTTACCGTTATCATTTTGGAGCTATGCATTAGAGACAGCCGCATTCACTTTAAATAGGGCACCATCTAAATCCGTTGAAACGACATCGTACGAATTGTGGTTTGGAAAGAAACCTAAGTTGTCGTTCATTAAAGTTTGGGGTTGCGAAGCATATGTAAAGAGTTACAGCCTGATAAGCTTGAACCCAAAGCGGAGAAATGCGTCTTCATAGGATACCCTAAAGAAACAATTGGGTATACCTTCTATCATAGATCCGAAGGCAAAGTTTTCGTTGCTAAGAATGGATCCTTTCTGGAGAAGGAATTTCTCTCGAAAGAAGTGACTGGAAGGAAAGTAGAACTCGACGAGGTTATTGAACCTTCTTTCGGAGTTGAGAGTAGCGCAGCACCAGAAGATGTTTCTGTGCCGCCTGCACCGACTGGAGAGGAAGCTAATGATAATGATCATGAAACTTCAAACGAAGTTACTACTGAACCTCACAGGTCAACGAGGGTTCGTACCACTCCTGAGTGGTATGAGTCTTCCTTGAACGTCATGTTGGTGGACAACACTGATGACCCTGCGACGTATGAAGAAGCTATGGTGAGCCCAGATTCCGACAAATGGCTAGAAGCCATGAAATCTGAAATGGGATCCATGTACGAAAACCAAGTATGGACTTTGGTGGACTTACCGGATGGCCGTAAGGCTGTCGAGAACAAATGAATTTTCAAAAGAAAAACAGATGCCGATGGTAATGTTACCGTCTATAAAGCTCGACTTGTCGCGAAAGGGTTCCGACAAATTCAAGGAGTTGACTACGATGAGACTTTCTCACCAGTAGCGAAGCTAAAGTCTGTGAGGATTATGTTAGCAATCGCTGCATATTTCGATTATGAAATTTGGCAGATGGATGTCAAAACGGCGTTCCTTAATGGTGACATTAAGGAAGAGTTGTATATGGTACAACCCAAGGGTTTTGTCGATCCTAAAGATGCTGACAAGGTATGCAAACTTCAGCGCTCCATTTATGGACTGAAGCAAGCATCCCGGAGTTGGAATCAACATTTTGATAAAGTAATCAAAAACTTTGGATTTATACAAACTTATGGAGAAGCTTGTATTTACAAGAAAGTGAGTGGGAGCTCTGTAGTATTCCTAGTACTATATGTAGATGACATATTGTTGATTGGGAATGATATAGAACTTCTTAATAGCGTCAAAACCTATTTGAATAATAGTTTTTCGATGAAGGATCTTGGCGAAGCGGCATATATTCTAGGCATCAAGATTTATAGAGATAGATCAAGACGCCTAATAGCGCTTTCACAAAGTACATACTTAGACAAAGTTCTAAAGAAGTTTAGAATGGAAGAGAGCAAGAAAGGGTTCGTGCCCATGTTGTCAGGTAAGACCTTGAGTAAAACTCAAAGTCCGGCTACGACAGAAGATAGAGAAAAGATGAATAAAATTCCCTATGCCTCGGCCATAGGTTCTATCATGTATGCCATCTTTGTACGAGACGGATATAGCACATGTTGTTAGTTTGACTAGCAGATATCAAAGTGATCCTGGAATGGAACACTGGACAGCGGTCAAGAATATCCTAAAGTACCTGAATAGGACTAAGGATATGGTTCTTTCTTATGGAGGTGATGAACAACTTGTTGTAAATGGTTACACTGATGCTAGTTGGAACACCGATCCAGATGACTCGAAGTCACAGTCTGGATACGTATTTATTTTGAATGGTGCTGCAATAAGCTGGAGGAGTGCCAAGCAGAGCGTTGTGGCGAAATCTTCAACTGAATCGGAATACACAGCTGCTTCGGAGGCTGCACAAGAAGGCATATGGATGAAGGAGTTCATTACTGAACTTGGCGTGGTTCCCAGTGCGTTGGACCCAATGGCCATCTACTGTGACAACACAGGTGCCATAGCTAATGCACAGGAGCCAAGGTCACATAGCAAGCTGAAGCACATCAAGCTACGTTTTCATGCTATTCGCGAGTATGTCCAAGATGGTGACATAAAGATTTGCAAAGTACACACTGATCTGAATGTAGCAGATCCGTTGACTAAACCTCTCCCTAGAGCAAAGCATGACCAACACGAGCATACATGGGTGTTCGGTATATTACCATGTAATCTAGATTATTGACTCTAGTGCAAGTGGGAGACTGTTGGAGATATGCCCAAGAGGCAATAATAAAAGTGGTTATTATTATATCTTTGTGTTTATGATGAATGTTTACATCCCATGCTATAATTGTATTATTAGGAAACACTAATACTTGTGTGTTTTGTAAACATAAAAGAGTCCCTAGTAAGCCTCTTGTTGAACTAGCTTGTTGATTGATTGATGATCATGGTTTCCTGATCATGGACATTAGATGTAATTAATAACAAGGTTATATCATTAGGAGAATGATATGATGGACACACACCCATAGTAAGCGTAGCATAAGATCAAGTCATTAAGTTCGTATTGCTATAAGCTTTGAAATACATAGTAACCTAATCCTTCGACCATGAGGTTATGTTAATCACCATCACCGGATGGGTAATTTGATGACATCAAAGCGCTAGAATCGTGGCGGGTGGTTATAAAGGTGTCATTGGGTATTCTGAAAGTATGTGTTGAAGCGCATAGACCAAGATTGGGATTTGTCCATCCATATGACGGATAGATATACTCTGGGCCCTCTCGGTGGAATGTCATCTAGATAACTTGCAAGCATGTGACTAGGTCAGAAGGGATGACATAACATGGAACGAGTAAAGAGTACTTATCAGTAACGAGGAAGAACTAGGTATGAAGATACCGACGATCAAACCTCGGATAAGTAGAATATCGCGAGACAAAGGGAATTGGTTTCGTATGTTAAATGGTTCAATCGATCATGATATCATCGTTGAGTATGTGGGAGCTATTATGGATCTCCAGATCCCGCTGATGGTTATTGATGGGAGAGGTTTCTTCATCATGTCTGCATATTCACGAACCGTAGGGTGACACACTTAAGGTTCGAAGTTGTTTGAAGTAGATATGGAATTTGCGTTGGAGACCGAATGTTGTTCGGAGTCTCGGAATGGGTCCGGGAGATCACGAGGAGATCCGGAATGGTCCGGAGAATGAGATTCATATATTGGGGATCATTTTCTAAGTTAGGAAATGTTCCGGAGTGTTTGTATGGAGATTCTAGAAGGTTTCGGAATGTTCTGGAAGGTTCTAGAGGATTTCTTGGAGTTTGCTTGAAAACCAAGAAAGGGATCAAAGAAACCAAGTGGGGTAAGACACGGATTCGTGGGGGAGGAGGTTTCCTCCCCCCAACCCGCCGGCCCAAGGAGGAGGGAGTCCTACTAGGACTCCCCCTCCCCAGGCGCGCCTCCCTCCTTTAAATAGAAGGGAGGGGGCGCCCCCTCTTGTACCTTGTCTCATAAGTCCCAATCTCAGCCGCCTCTCTCCTCCACGTTTCTTCTGCACGGGCATAGGCGAAGCCCTGCAGATTTCTCATCACCACCACCACCACCACGCCATCGTGCTGCTGGGATTCCGTGGAGAAGATCTACTACCTCCGCTGCTCATTTGGAACCGGAGAGGAAGTGCCTTTGACTCCGCACGTGTATTTGTCTGCGAAGCGCTTGGAGCAGCGGCGCCGGAAGGATCGTCCACACGATCTTGAGATCGGCAAGTGATCGACTACATCATCCACGAGATCTAATCTCATTAACGCTTTCGGTTCTACGAGGGTTAGTACCGATCTATCTCGTTGCTCATGTCTAGTATATTAGATCTTGGCTTTTATCTAGATTAGATCTGGGTTTTGTTCGTTCTTGCGGTAGAAATTTTTTGTTTTCCATGCTACGAACCCATCAAGATATACATACCATCGGCCTTCGAGGTTGACGACGAGCTCATCATGGAGCTCGACAGAGAGGTGGCGGCGGTGAGGTGGGTTAATCCCGCCGCTACAGCGCTAGCCAGATCGGTGGCTTTGGGCTTGGATGTGTAGATGGGGTGAGACGGGCGACGAACCTTGAGAGTCGTGCTCCCGGCCCCCACCTCTTCTATATAGCGCTGCGCGATAGGGGCCCACCAACGATGATAACGTTGGGCGCCCCCGATCAGGGCGCTGGACCAAGTCGTCCGTCCGTTGGGACGGACGTGGGGAGATCATACTAACATTCTCCCCATTGATCTCATCTTTCATTTAACTCATTACTTCAAACTTATACTTTGGCACCCATTCCACCATAGATCAACATATAGGGCATGTCTCGTCATAATGGTCAGTTACGCACCATAGATTCAACAGCCACTATACGCCTTTCTATTTTGAAATAGGTTCTAGTTCTAGGCCCTTAATATCCAGGTATCATAGGCTTTCCCGTAAACCCATGCCGGCTAAGTGTTCTCTGAACACACTGGGTTGTAAGCCTTTTGTATCCGCGAGCATTTCTTTTGTACTTATATGCTCTAAACTTATGGTATGATCCTGGATTCTTTCTTTCACAACATAAAACTTAATATTAATGTGTTTGGCAGCAACACTTGACTTATTGTTGTGAGCATAGAATATTGCTGGCTCATTGTCGCAGTACATTCTGAGTGGTCTTTGAATGTTGTCTACTACTCTCAACCCGGGTATAAACTTTTTTAACCAGTTTGCTTGCCCCGTGGCCTCATAACATGCTACATACTCAGCCACCATCGTGGATGATGCCGTGATGGTTTGCTTGGAGCTTTTCCACGATATAGCTCCCCTTGAGAGAGTAAATATATATCCTGACGTGGACTTTCTTTCATCTATATCTCCCGCATAATCTGCATCTGAATACCCTTCTATCTCAAGGGAATCAGATCTTCTGTACGTCAACATGAGGCCTTTTGTGCCTTTTGTATAACGCAATGCCTTCTTCACCATTTTTTAGTGATCTATTCCTGGATTGCTTTGAAATCTGCCAAGTACCCCGGTAACAAAAGCTAAGTCAGGGCGTGTACATACTTGAGCATACATCAAACTTCCGATAGCAGAAGCATATGGAACCGCTTTCATTTGATCGATCTCATATTGGTTCCTGGGACACTGGAAATTCCCAATTCTATCGCCCTTGACTATGGGAGAAGGCGTAGCATTACTCGCATGCATACCATACTTCTTCAGAACCTTTTCTAAGTATGCCTTTTGCGATAATCCTAAAACCCCTTTTTCTCTATCTCGGAGAATTTCAATTCCTAGAACGAATCAAGCTTCACCGATATCTTTCATATCAAAATTCGAGGACAAGAATTTCTTTGTCTCCAATAGTAGACTAACATCACTACTAGCGAGTAGAATGTCATCCACATACAGGATAAGGAAAATGAACTTCCCATTCTTGAACTTTGCATATACGCAATTGTCCTCTTCATTCTCATCGAACCCAAACTTTCTTATTGTTTCGTGGAACTTTAAGTACCATTGCCTGGAGGCCTATTTTAATCCATAAATGGATTTCTTCAGACAACATCCCATACGTTCTTTTCCTTCCACAACAAAACCCTTGGGTTGTGCCATGTAAACTTTTTCCTCTAGGTCTCCATTTAGGAAAGCCGTCTTTACATCCATATGATGCAATTCTAAATCATAGTGTGCCACTAAAGCCATTATGATTCTAAAAGAATCCTTACTTGAGACTGGAGAAAATGTCTCATGATAATATATTCCCTCTCTTTGGGTGAAACCTTTAGCAACAAGTCGTGCTTTATATCTCTCAATATTCTCTCTAGAGTCACATTTTGTTTTGTAGACCCATTTACAGCTTACTGTTTTGGCTCCTTTAGGAATTTCTTCTAAATCCCAGACTTTGTTACTACTCATGGATCTCATTTCATCTTCCATGGCTTCAAGCCACCTTGATGAGTGAGCACCTTTAATGGCTTCTTCAAATGTGGTGGGATCACCCTCCATTTGAACTTCTTCACTTGCATAGACTTCAAAATCGTTAGGGATAGCTAGCTTTCTAGTTCTTTGAGACCTTCTGAGGGTCTCGCCTTCTGGCACATTCTCTGTTCGGGGCTGTTCTAGCTCCCCTTCTTGTGTGACAACAGGGTCTTCATTTTCATTCATTGTTGCCACAGGAGAACTAACAACAGGTGTCACATCGATATTGTCCTGTGTCGGTGCAGCAGCAGCAGGTATCGAGAAAAACGGTTCCTGAATCATCGGAGTGGGTGCATGCACCCTCTTCTCCTCAAGGTTGATTTCTCGCGATACCGTGCTCCCCCTGATCCTCCAGAAACACAGCGTGTCTCGTTTCCACAAACTTAGTAAATCTGCCTGGACAATAGAAACGATAACCTTTTGACTTGTCTGGATAGCCAATGAAATGGCAACTTACTGTTTTAGGATCTAACTTCCCAAGGTTTGGGTTGAAGAGCTTAGCCTCAGCTGGACAGCCCCACACTCGCAAATAATTGAGTGAAGGTTCGCGACTAGTCCATAACTCATATGGTGTTTTAGACACCGACTTACTAGGAACTCGATTAAGTATGTGAATGGCGGTTTTTAACGCCTCCATCCACAAAACAACCGGTAAGGTGGAGGAACTTAACATGCTTCTTACCATATCCATCAAGGTACGGTTACGTCTTTCAGCTACTCCATTCTGCTGAGGCTCGCCCGGCGTTGAATACTGGGAAACTATACCATGTTCCTGTAGAAACCTTGCAAAAGGTCCAGGAACCTGGCCATATGGGGTGTGCCGACCGTAGTATTCGCCTCCACGATCGGACCTTACTACTTTAATTTTTAAACTATGCTGATTTTCAACTTCAGCCTTAAATATCTTAAATTTATCCAATGCTTCAGAACGCTCTCTAATTGGATAAATATAACCATAATGCGAATAATCATCCGTGAATGTTATGAAAGAATCATATCCATCCATAGATGTCACAGGAAACGGACCGCATATATCCGTATGAATTATTTCTAAGACTCATGTGCTTCTTTTGGCGCCCTTTTTAATGTTCTTTATGAACTTTCCTTTAATGCAATCGATGCATTGCTCTAAATTTGAAAATTCTAAAGGCGGTAGAATTGATTCTTTTACTAAGCGTTCTATTCGCCCCCTCGAAATATGGCCTAAACGACAGTGCCATAATTTCGAAGAGACATCATCAATTCTTTTCCTTTTATTCTTTCCATTCAGGGATGAGGAGGCATTCTCATTCTCAGCGCTTAATGCATACACATTCTCACAAAGTGATAACAAATAAAGCTTTTCTTGTCTGAAGGCAAGACCAACAATCTCATTATTATGCTTGATTTTACATTGTCCATCACCAAAATGGCAAGAAAAACCATCATCATCTAAGCGCGATACACTTATTAAGTTTCGATGCAAAGAGGGTACATAAAGTACATCTACTAGTAAAAGTACAAAGCCATTTGATAATTCTAATGGGAGATCTCCAATAGCTTCGACTTCAGCTTGGACGCCATTTTCCACCTTAATTCTTCTTTCTCCTCTTTGTAGGGTCCTTCTCATACGGAATCCCTGTAATGAATTTGCAACGTGGATAGTTGCACCTTAGTCAATCCACCAAGTAGATTTTGCATAACTTAAAAATAGTGATTCATCAACAAAAGTAATTAAATCCTCACCTTTCTTGCATAGATGCTTTAGGAAGCTCACACAGTCACTCATGTAGTGGCCCTTTTCCTTGCACCACCTGCAGGTGTCCTTGTCCACCTCTTGCTGTCGGTGATCATCATCCTTTCCATGAGGCTTAGAAGGGGGGCTGAGGTTTCCCTTGTGGCCTCCCTTGTGGCCTGGAACCCTGAAAGTTCCTCTTCTTGGTTGGGCTCAGGTAGTTCACAGAATCACCAGATTGCCCCTTGAGCCTCTCTTCTTCTTGTACGCACATGGCCATCATCTTCTCAATGTCCCACTTTTCTGGCTGTGCGTTGTAGTTCACAGCAAAAGTCTCAAATTGGTTTGGTAGTGAGGCAAAGATCAGGTGAATGATGAACTCGACTAGGAGCTCCATGCCCATGGGCTTAAGCTTGGAAGACATGTTGCTCATTCGCAATATGTGGTCCCTTACTCCACCACCAGTATATCTTGTAGTAACAAGTTTCTTAATGAGAGAGCTCGCATAGGCCTTTGAAGACCCAGTAAACTGACTCTCTACCTTCTTCAGGTACTCAGTGGCAGTGCTACATTCTAGGATTGCTCCCCTTATTGCTTCCATAATGGAGCTCTTAATGACCATCAAGCACTTTCTGTTGGACGAGTCCCACTTTGCACGATCAAGGTCGTACTTCATTCTTATTGGTCCATGGTCGTGGACCCTTTTGTTAAAGTCATCTTTACTTTCTTTCTCGCCCCTCACGGGGTCCTCAGGTTCCTTGGGACAGGTCTCAATCAGTGCCAAGTCGAGGTCAAGCAAAGCAAGCCCCATCTCAACCTTCTCACGCCATGAGCCGTAGTTCCCTCCATTGAGGGGCTCAATGGCCGAGATGAAACTCATAAGATTGCCTGAAAACAAAATATCACCAAAATGAGTTAATTCAACGTTGGTCAAATTAAACATGAAACTACTCAATATTAATTCTACATCACCGTTGGGCAGAAATAGAATTAAAATCCATAGTGAAAATCTTACTAACAACATTGGTCATCAAATAAGATCCTCACTTTATTGCAATTAAGCAAATACATTTAACTATTTGCAGCGGAAAACTATGAATAAAACATTCATCAAACTTTACATTTTACAGAAACTTTACTATTACATTAGTACTTTCTGGACAAAATATCGTTGGATAATATTGAATAGAAAAAACTAGGCGAAATTTGCCAAAAAACTGCACAAAAACATCCAAAACAGCTTCTGTAAAAAAACGGGTGAAAAATTGTCCTGGGCGGAAAATAGCCGGCCCAGCACCTCTAGGCGGCGTGTAAGGCACCCTGGGCCTGCAACGGCCCACGGCCGGCTGGCCTCCTACGCCCTCACGCGGCCCAGTGGCCCGGCGCCGCCCACCAGTGCGAGGCGCGCTGATCTTGGCCGTCCATCTCGATCGGACGGCTGGGAGCTGTTTTCAGTCGGGTCAAAACCAGCACCGACCGGTGCCCCGAACCCTAACCCTCAGATGCCTCACTCCCCTCCCTCCCGCGCTCCTCTGTTCTCTGGCAGCGGCGGAAATGCGCCCGCGGGACTGGAGAGGAGGCTGCGTCGTCCGGCGAGCCCCTCCCTTTCTCCGGCGCTAGGTCCCCGCCCTCTTCCACTCGACGAGGTTAGCGAGGCGGCGGCGTCGGCCGGCGTAAGCGCCGACGACGAGCCCCTCCCTCCTCCACCTTTTCTCTGCTCCCGGCGGCAGCGGCGCACTGCCCCGCGCCGGTGAGGTTGGCGAGGCGGTGGCGAGCCCCTCCCCCTCTACTTCTTCTCTGTCCACCTCCCAATCCCGCATAGAAGCGAGAGCCGAGAGAACCGGTGGACGGCGGCGGCCCCCTTGCCGGTGCGCGCATCCACCCGTGGGTGGGTGCGCCGCCGTCAAGCGGCTCAGGCGGCGGCGCCCTTTGCCGGCGGTGGCCGGAAACTTTTGATTCTTTTTTTTTCTTTTGATTTTTGGAAAGGGGATTTGGGGATTTGACTACGCGGGGGTTTTCTCTTTTCTTTTCGATTCTAGATCGATCTTATCTGGGGAAGAAGGGATCTGCGGCCTAGGGTTTTTTATTTTTCTTCACCCTAGAGGGGTTTGTTCTTCTTCCCGACCTCGGCTTGCCGATGTGTCGGGATCGAGTGGAACGGCGCGGCCTTGTGGCGGCGCTTTTGAAAAAACCCTAGCCTTTTACTTTTCTTCCTCAGATCTACTACTCTCTCTACTAGATCAACTAGAACTAGCGGCTCTGATACCATTGTTAGTCCTTTAGGATCGCTAGGCGTCGATCTAGAGAGTGTGAGGTAGATATACATTCCGTCGGCCTTCGAGGTTGACGACGAGCTCGTCATGGAGCTCGACAGAGAGGTGGCGGCGGTGAGGTGGGTTAATCCCGCCGCTACAGCGCTAGCCAGATCGGTGGCTTTGGGCTTGGATGTGTCGGTGGGGTGAGACGGGCGACGAATCTTGAGAGTCGTGCCCCTGGCCCCCACCTCTTCTATATAGCGCTGCGCGACAGGGGCCCACCAACGATGATAACGTTGGGCACCCCCGATCAGGGCGCTGGACCAAGTCGTCCGTCCGTTGGGACGGACGTGGGGAGATCATATTAACAAACTAGGCTCAAATCCATCGTCAATTTCGGGATTCGAGTGGTGGCAAAGGAGGTCGTCTTAGCGTCACTGCGCGAGATCCGCCAATCCCGGTGCTGGAGTAGGTGGCTAGAGAGGCCACCAGCGTCGCCGTGTGCAAGCTTTGCCATGCCGCCGCGGCAGAAACGGCGGAGCGTGGGCACGAGCACACCACCAACGTCGATGGGGACGAGACGGAGGAGGAGGAGGAGGTGGTGGAAGGCGGCGAGGCCTAGGCCGTGGCCACCACGCTGGAGAGGTCGCATTGTAGGGCTGCGGCGAGAGACACGTGCGGCGAAGGAGCAGCTGACATATTCTCATGTAAAAAAAAGATGGCGTATTTTCACAATGCTGTTATTGTTTCCGACTTCCGAAGGAAACGGTCGTATCCGTTGAGATCTAAAAAAAAGAAGAACGTCGGCGTATCCTCTTCTGATTACGTTTTATGTATGAACTTGCCGATTACGTTTCGCCCGATACTTGTCATCCCGAAAAAAGATTTTCACGCTTCCAAATATCTAGGGAAAAAAAAATCACGCGTGAGATCGGTACAAGTAGCTGAGAGGGGCAAGCAGTTGCGATCGATGGTGTACATCCCCACGGAGCTCCTGGTGGAGATCCTCGTGCGGCTCCCATGGACGTCGCGCCGGCGGATGCGCCTGGTCTGCCGGACCTGGCGCAACATCATCCACAAGCGCACGACGGAGATGCAGCAGCGCCGCGACGCCGTGCCGCTCGTGGTCACCACGCAGTCCGCGTACCTCCTCGAAGACGACCCTGAGTCCGACTACGAGACATGTACCCCTCGACTTCGAGCGCTGCTGTGTCCCGGCGGCGGCCCCTACAAATACAAAGACATGGCGGTGGTCGGCGTCTGCAACGGCGTGCTCTGCCTGTGCGACGACACCAAGCCCGGCGGCGCCATCACCCTGGCCAACCCGGCCACCGGCGACGCCCTCGCCCTCCCGCCCATCCCGTGCGCCGGCCTGTTCAGGCGACACAACACGCGGAGCTCCGGCAGGACATGGCACCAGGCGTACAGCTTCGCGTTCCACCACGTGACGGGGCAGTACAAGGTGGTGCACGTCCCGTGCTTCTTCAAGACCAAAGAGACGCTCCACGTGTTCACGCTGGGGGAGGCGTCCTGGAGGGAGGTTCCGGCCCCCAACGCGAAATGTAGACTGGACGCCGGCGTGGTCAGCGCGAACGGAGCAACCTACTGGGTCGCCGAGGGGTCGTCGGAGGACAAGCTCGTGTCTTTTGACCTCACGAGCGAGCAGGTGAAACCCACGAAGGCAGTGCCCATGGCGGCCAGGCCCATCCGCCACTTGACCGAGGTGCAGCGCAGGCTCAGCACCGCAACTATTCAGTCACAGAGCATCAAGGTACAGTACTTTTTTCATTCCATTACAGTTTCATTAATCTTCTGAATCGAGTCTCGTATCCACACGTATATTTACGGCTTGTAAATTAATTAGTGTTTGGTCTGTAGATTGGTCTTCACTCCATTATGATTATTTATTATTTATTTATAGGTGTGGATTCTTGAGAGTACGGGCAAGGAGCAGGCCTGGATCCATCAATACACCTTCAGTATTTACCCTTCATCCGGTCAGGATCAATTGCCGCGGCCAAACTTCATTCATGGCGAGTACCTCCTAATACTTGGGGGACAGGGCCAAAAACTGCTCCGGTACCAGCATAGGCCGGTCAGTTATGTACTTATGTGACAAGCTCGGGGGCAGTCCACACCCGCTCTTGTTGGGGAAGGCTACTTGTTACGGATAAAAGAGGCCATGTTTCTGGGGCATTCGGATACATCAAGACCACAGAGGCATTGAGTGTCTATAAGCGTTGGTGACCAACTAAATTAATAGATTGTATTTCTGAAAATTCGTATCATCTGATAAATAAAATAGGGACGACGCTCTCTTAGCAACCATATCAATTACAAGAGCACCTCTTGGTACAATGGACAACATATACATCTGCACAATACGTGAGCAAGAAGTTTTTTTCCCGGGGAAATTGAATTTTATTAAAATGGTCTAGAGGTATAATCGGTATCCATAGTTGTTGCTGACAGCCTACTGGATGCTACTTGGGTTTATCTCCAGTCTGACCGTCCACGATGTTCCAGTTGTTCACGACGCTACCGCTGCGACTGCGGGGGATGTTAGAGTATTAGGTATATACGGCTGTTATGGTAGTTTAGATAGAGTTAGGATCTGTTTACGTACAGTCCTAACTTGACTCGTACTCCAAGATAATCCTCTGTACGCCTATATATCCTCGCCCATGAGGCTCAATCATATATTCAACATATTCCGCCAATATCTCTCTCTATCCTTCTATATGGTATCAGATCCTAACTCTATCTAAACTACCATAACAACCGTATATACCTAATACTCTAACAGTTGCCAACTCATGGGGACAGGGCCTTAGCAATGTTGCTGTAATTCACTGATTCATAACATGTTCATTAATCGCCAATTGATATGCCTCGTAGACTGAAATTAAATTCTCCTTGTTTGTCTGGTTGCCATGCGACAAAATCCTTTTGATTCCGCTTTTTTTAGAACGGGTTGATTCCGCTTGGAAGCCTCGATCTCTTTAGGATCACTTCTACAGCCTCTGGTATGAAGTACTATTGCAGCCTTGCTATATTCCAATTTCCATCATCTAGATGGAAATTCCGATACCCATTTCTACCTGCATCTTCCTTCCTCCGTGATGGGTCTGTAGCTTGGTTCATGTGGAATCCACACATCTCTCCATACACTGATATCTGCACCATTGCATGCTTGCCAAATTATACCTTTCTTGAGTAGTTGAAGGCCATACTTGTAATAGAACGACGAATTAGAGAACGAAAAGGGTAGATTTAGGATTTGTGCATTTGCATTGCATGAATTTGAAGATGTGGGAAAATTTCAAACTTTTGTTTTGAAGTGACGAAGAGATTGAAATATGTATCTAGTGATGAATTAGAGTTAGGTCATAACAAGTTTCACCTAAATTTCAACATCACCTTTGTGTATTTCAAAATTTGGGAATTCAAATTTAACAACACAATATAAAAGAGTCAGTAGCTCATACACACAAGAACCATATTATTATATTTGAATCATACGAGTCATTAGTATAAAATAAACTAGAATCATATAAAAACATTTGAATTCGAGATTGAGGTTTGAATTATTCAAACTTGAGCACAAATAAATTGTTAAATAAATAAAATTTAGAAAATACAAGAAAAATATGATAGTGCTCATAATCAAATTCACGTTCATAACTAAATCAATAAAAGAATATTACAAGAAGAATAAAGAAGGAAAGTTAAATGAAACCTAATACAAACTACTTAGGAAACTTCTTAACTATTCCTATCTAAACCTATCTAGCATCATATTCTCTTCTTATTCTTCTTTTGAACCTGCAAAAGAAACAAAGACACAGAAAGAAAACGTTGGTTAAGATGAAAGTGTTGCTTTCATCATATGATGAAGCCTTTTAATGTTAAATCCAAGGGAAGTCATTTTAGGAAGAATTCTTGGAATAGAAAAATGGCAGTGCTTGAGGTTACAAATCCAATAGAGAGGTAACCAAGACCACTATATCTGAATCTAGAACAATAGGGACATGGGTAGCAACACTGATCTTCGGAAGATCATGACCAATAGTAGGTAACCATATGGCAACATGAGACAACCGCAGCTAGCCAAAGAGATAAGTACATGAATTATAACAAAGGACAATCATAATAATTTGGACATTATCTGTAATACCTCGGAATTTCAAAAGTTTATTTTTGAAAAAAATAGGAAATAGTTGACCGAAGGTTGACTTTTAGATCAATAGGTCATATGGAAAATCTAAGATCATGATTGCGTTCGTCTCGTTGAGCTGATCGAAACTGATTATCGGATTTAATAAATTAAGAGTTCTAACATATCATGGAGGATTTAATAAATCTAGAGTTTATTTATTTATTAGTGTGTAAACTCCAAAAATTATTGGATTAAGAAAAAGGGTAAATACAAAGCCGAGCCCAGCCGACTGTCTATTCCTAACCCCGACGCCCCAGCGCCAGACCGCCGCCAGCGTTATTTTCTTCTAACTCGCTGACTCTGCCACATGAAGGGTCACCAATCACCGTCATCGTCCGAGTAGAAATCCCAGGCCGGAGACTCGCTGGAGTTCTCACAGACCAGAGCCTAACTAGAGTTCCCCCAGGCTGTAGCACCATCCCAAAGACCAGCCCGTGCAAGATGTTCTTGTAACACCCCAAAGACTGAAGTGGGGTTTGTCTACTACCTGGGTATCTTGGATCATGGAGTGCGTCACGTCGGTGAAATACTCAGTGAAATTTAATGGAAAATTGTTAAACCAATTCTCGCCGTTACGGGGCCTTCGGCAAGGTGACCCATTGTCCCCTTTTCTGTTTTTGTTTGTCGCTGATGCTTTGTCTGGTTTATTACACAAGGTGACAAATGAGAATTCCTTGGAGCCGGTCAAAATCTGTCGGAGAGCTCCTGGAGTATCACATCTTCTATTTGCGGATGATACTATGCTTTTCTTCAAGGCTAATGCATCCCAAGCGACTATGGTGAAGAATGGTCTGAACACTTATGAAGAGGCGACCGGACAACTTTTGAACCCGGGAAGTGTTCCATCTTCTTCTCAGAAGCATGCTCTACTGATCTAGTTAATGAAGTAAAACATATCCTGGAAGTCTCTCAAGAGGTTTTCGAGGCTAAATATCTGGGGCTTCCAGTCCTAGAAGGTCGCATGCATAAAGGAAGGTTTGAATCGTTGCAAGCTAGTCTTTGGAGGAGACTTATTGATTGGGCGAAAAAATACATGTCTACGGGGGCCAAGGAGGTGTTGATAAAGTCAGTGGCACGGGCTATCCCAACATATATTATGAGTGTGTTTAAACTCCCTGCATCGGTATGTGATGAACTGACCAAGATGGTATGCCAATACTGGTGGGGGTGGAGAGTGGTAAGAGGAAAATGGCCTGGCTTGCTTGGGACAACATGATTTTACCCAAATCACATGGTGGAATGGGGTTTAGGGATATGAGGCTGTTTAATTAGGCCCTATTAGCTCAACAGGCCTGGAGATTAATAGACAAACCAGAAAGTCTATGTGCAAGATTGTTGAGGGCCAAGTATTTTTCCAATAGAAATCTCTTGGACACGGTTGTATGTGGTAATACGTCTGCAGTATGGAAGGGAATTGAGTATGGGCTGAAGCTACTCAAGAGAAGAATGATTTGGCGTGTAGGGAATGGAAAGAACATTCAGACCAATATCTGGGAAGCCTGACTGCAGATATAATAGAGTATCTGATTTCCTGAATGCACATGGGGCATGGAATGTTAACAGACTGGTGAAACACTTCAGACTTGTTGATGTCGAGGCAATCCTGAAGATTAAAACCTCGCCAACAGCTAGCAAGGATCTCCTGGCATGGCAGCCTGAAAAATCTGGAAACTTCACTGTGCGGAGTGCCTACCACTTAGCGGTTGCAAATCACATCGAGCAAACTGCAGGTGGGGATACAAGTATAAAACCAGATGGCAAGAGACCTGTGTGGAACCGATCTGGAAATCGCCGATGCCCCAAAATATGAAAGTTTTTGCCTAGAAGGTGGTAACTGATGCACTCGCAACAAGAACAAATACGAGGAGAAGACACCTGGAGACAATCGGTACCTATCGTTTATGTGGAGTTACTGACGAAGATTCGTTCCATGTCCTGGTAGCGTGCCCATCTGCTGTCAAGGTGTGGGACTGTATGCGTGAAATCTGGCCACTACCTAGAAGAGTAGAAGTGCAGAATACTGGGCGCGAGTGGCTTTTTGACTTAATCGCGTCGGTCTCTGAGGATATCAGAAGTATGATCATCATGGTAATGTCGAGAATATGGCAGTTACGTAATGATGTGATTCACGATAAAGCATCCCCTCCTACTGATGTCACTAGGCGATATCTTAGTAGCTACTTTGATTCACTATTTCAAATCAGGCAACAAACGGAAGTAATGAAAGGAAAGCGGCCGTGCTCTACTACGGTACAGCCTGTTGGTGCGACTTCGCGGAGAATATGTGCACCTTGGCCTAAACCTTGCGCAGGTTGGAATGTCTTGTCAATTGATGGCTCATTTGATGAACAAGGAAGGGCGGGGGCTGGGATGGTACTAAGAGACTTAATTGGTACTGTTATTTTTTCGGCATATCGTCACTTGTTCCATTGCAATGACGCGCTAGAGGCGGAAGTGTGCGCGGTGATGGAGGGACTGGCTTTGGCCCATCAATGGTCGACGGAGCCGATCATAATTCAGACAGACTGTCTTTCAGTGCTATCGGCGATGAGTGATTGCACAAAGAACCGTTCAGTTTATGGTCATTTATTTGACAAGAGCAAGCTGTCTCTGTAGTGTTCGACATGTTAGTTTCATCAAGATTGCTCGAGAGCAAAATAGGGTTGCTGCTAGCAAATTTGGGTAGAACTGGAGGGAGTACCACTTGTTGGGTACGTCACATTCTAGATGTTATATCGCAGCTCGTGCTAGCTGATTGTAATCCTATAACTGAGTAATAAAAATCTCGAGTATTCCCCACAAAAAAAATACCCCGTCCACTAGGTCCCGAGGTGTCACTTCTAGCAGCTTAATAGGATATCTAGACTGGTTCCACAAACCAACACTAGTCTGCGCACTTTGTCCTCACTCGTGTGCACCCGGTACCCACTTCCCGGCCGGTCATCCATCCTAAAATTTCTCTAGACCAAGCACACTTAACCTTAGAGTTCTTTTCGAATGAGCTTTCGAAAAAGAAGTTGCAACTTGTTGATATGCGTATTCTATCAATCCTATTAAGCCATGTGCATGGATCTCACATACACCCACCCTTTAGAAGATCGATGCCCTCATCGATTAAGGACACCCCAGGAAAGTTCCCTCTCGGCACGCGTCTATGCGTCCAGTGCCGGCACATGTGCCATGTCGTGTCCACTTCGGGCCACACATGCATGCTCCACATGTCCCGCCACGGACCCGCACACACCCGTTTAACTGTGAGGATCGGCTCTAATACCACTTGTAACACCCCGTCCACTAGGTCCCGGGGTGTCACTCCTGACAGCTTAATAGGATATCTAGACTGGCCTCACAGACCAACACTAGTATTTTCTGCGCACTTTGTCCTTACTCGTGCGCATCCGGTACCCACTTCCCGGTCGGTCACCCATCCTAAAATTTCTCTAGGCCAAGCATACTTAACCTTAGAGATATTTTCAAATGAGCTTCCAAAAAAGAAATTGCAACTTGTTTATCAATCCTATTAAGCCATGTACATGGTTCTCACAAGCCCGTGCAAGATGTACTGCTCCTAGTTCGAATGTTCCTCTCTATCTGATCCTGCATTCTAGACGTGATTTGTATTACTGGTACTTTGCCTTAGTCTTAGAAATACCTCCTCAAACCAGGATTTCACCCTGCTATATAAATAAAGTAACCACCGAGTACAAGGTTAAACGGTAACACTGGCACTGTAGTGTTAAATAACAAAGAAAAAAGTTCCGCTGAGGCAACATCACAATAATGCCCAAAAACAAAAACAAAAAGGAGGCAGATCCCGCCCTCTAGACATATCCCTCTGGAGTGAGACATTCAGGGACCGCAAAGCGCCCGCGCTAATGCCTCTTAGGCCTGAAGGATGTTGTCCAAGTGCTCTCGGTCCTGCTCCCTAGATAGCGGGTACCACTGCTGAAGGTAAGCAAAAAAATCAAAAACTGAGGCGGACACACGACGCGGAAAGATCCTCTCTATCACCATTTTATTACCATTTTATTACGAATGTTTCAAAGCGTCCATCCCCTATGGCCACAAACACCAACCAGAAGAGATGACACCCTCCTTCCGGTACGGTCTTCAGGAACTCACCGAGCTCTTGAGCCTCCGTCTTAGATATACCTAGTAAGGGTCGATCTAGCGTCAGTTTTGTCAGAGTACATATTCAAGTCAAAAGAAATCAGCTGCCTTTAGCGGACATGTTCATCCATTAAAATCCTGATGGGTTTTTATTTAATAATATGCGAACAAACTGATTTAGCAGGTTCTAGTTATTTTCTTGTCTAATCGATCCTGGTATATTTGCACATAATGGTTTATGATGGTTGTCTTAGCTTGGAATTGGTATGGACATAAGTCTTAGAGTAGGATAGCTGTTGGCAGTATTGGATGTTTGTTGCCCACTATGCACGTTTGAAGCCACTTGATTTGAATAAAAGTTCTTTGGCACGTTATGATGATAGAGCAATGATAAACCAGGAAGCGCTAGGCATGGTTTAGAAGTGCCACTGTTGTATGTGAACCTGGTCATACCCGGGAGATATATATTGCCTCTCAAAGAATTGCACCACACTTTTACACATATGCCAGAGCTACATGCAACCTTTTGAGGTATTCCGACACTCCAGTGGTCGGTTTCCACCGAAACCCTAAATCGGGCCCCTCCTAAGATCTGTCCCTTTGACTGGCCTCCAGTGACGATTGATCAATGAATTTTTATCTTCATTTTTGTTTGTTTAGACCACATCTATATGGAAAACAAAGGATGAGATCATTTTATCCCAAGATTCACTCTGGTTTCCTGTTGCGGGAGTTTCCACCTCTAAGTCTAGAAATTTACTAACTGCTACAGCGTGTATGTGAACATGGTCACACCTAGAAAATATATATTGCCTCTATGAATATTGCACCACACATATATACATATGCCACAGCCACATGAAAGTTTTTGAGGTATTCCATCGTTCCGTTGGTCGGTTTCCACTGAAACCCTAGACCGGGGCTCCATAGATCTACCCCTTTAACCGACCCCCAACGATGGTTGACCAATGGATTTTTATACTAATTTTTGTTTGTTTAGACCATACCTACATGGAGAACAAAAATGAGACCATTTTACCACAAGATTTACTCCGGTTGCCCTGTAGCGGGAATTTCCACCTCTCGGTCTAGAACTTTACTAATTTGTACCACGTATATGTGAACGTGGTCAGCACCACGTGTCTGCAACCTATACCGATAGCCAAGCTATGCTGATGGCCACTCTCAGCCTAGCTCCATATATTCCGACGGCCTTCCTATGCCGACGGCTTACCTGGGCCACCAGCCTAGTTGCTGTGCTGGCTGGCTCGTGCCGTCGGCGTAGGATTCAGCCATCGGCGCCTCGACGTTTTCTTGTAGTGGGTATGCCAATTTTATCTATTTATACTAAGCATTTTACTCATGTAACTTATTCCTTATGCAAGATCGTAATTAATGCATATCCGCTATTCTTAACACAAATAGACACACATGCTACCAAAATTAAAGTTACAGTGTCAATTATGTTTTCTGAAACAATTGCCTACCTGAAGGCCATTGAGTTTGCAGCTGAGGTAGGCATGAGATGGATAATCATTGAAACTGATGCAACCTTGCTGAAGTCAGCCCTCCTTTCCAGTGAGTTCGATTTGTGTCGCCAAAGAGTTCTCTTCCGGGATGCAAAATTCCTACTGCTTACCAACTTCTTAGATTACAAAGTGCTTTACTGTAAGCATGTTTGTAATACAGTGTCCCATGTTCTAAACACTAATGGTGCTAGCCTAGTCTCGAATGGTGTTATGCTGTGGCATGATCATGTACCATACTTTGTATCCCAGGCGGTTGCTAGCGATCTAGCTGCAAGAGATCGATAAAAGCCACTGTTTTCCTGTAAAAAAACGAAATCACAGTCATGGTGAATAGTGAAATGACGAGATTGTGACACTTTATGGTGTTGTGTTCAGCTCGTGGAGTGGAGGTGCAGGACTCAGCAGTGCAGAGGCAGGTGGTAGGGACGTCATGATCCAAACGGGTGGTGATGCTGGTTCAGAAACCCCGATGCTGTTTTTTTAATTTCTCACATAAATGCCGTATCCATACTTTTTTTATTTAATTTTCGTCCGGTAAAACTTGCCGATTAGAATCCGTACCGGTTTGCTTCGTAACTTTGGATAAAATTCCGAAGAATTCCTGAGGGTCGCAACTGTTAAGATTGTGTACATCCCCTCAGCTCGGAGATCCTGGTGGAGATCCTGCTGCGGCTCCCATGGACGTCGCAGTGCATAGGTCTAGTCGGCCAGCGGAATAGGTTTGCACGACCGTGGTCAAACTCTCGTACCTTCTCTACTCCATCTACTTCCTGAACTAACTAGTGGACCGTAGCAAGGAAGACCTTTTGATCTGACTTCGTGTGCACCTCAAACATGAAGCATATTTTTTTTCAAAATTTTCAACTTTTTGAAAAATATGTTTTTCATACCGGGTGTGCACCCGGGTGTAGCAAAGAGGACCTTTTGATCTGACTTTGTATGCACCTCAAACATGAAGCTACATATGATCATATTTTTTTTCAAAATTTTCAACTTTTTGAAAAATATGTTTTTCATACCGGGTGCATATGCACCCTAGGTGTAGATAGGCTTTTCCGCTTTTGATCCCGAAATTCACTTTTGATTTCGGCTGCATATGCTCCTGCTAGCTGATTTTTTTAAAAAAAAAATGTCAAAAATTTCATAAAAAAATTGGACGGCGTACATCTTGACATTCTATGTGCTCATAAAGTCGTTTTGTGGAAAACCGATATGTTTTGTGTCTTGTATGAAAAAGACAAAGAAATGTCTCGTTATCCGTATTTTTTAAGCACCAAATTTTGTCTTTTTTATACATGATACAAAACATATCGGTTTTCCGTGAAACGACTTTGCGAGCACATAGAATGTCAAGATGTAATCGCCAATTTTTTGTTCAATTTTTTTAACATTTTAATTTGCGTTCAAATTTCAATTCAAAAACCGGGAGCATATACAAAATGCCTCGTCCTGTTTGACCATGGCAAACTTTTCTGGACTTTTGCGAGGAGCGGATTTTTAACCACGATAACTGTCCTGCCTCATGTGGACCGTAGCGAGGGAGGCACAACCAGTCCTTCGTCCATCTCGTCCTTTATAATGGAGTGCCCTTCTTCTATAACGACACAAAAACAACTCTCCTCCTTCTTCTTCTTACCCTATTATTTTGCTAGGATGTATGCCCTCATATCTGCTCGGGGACAACAACAGGCTGCCCATAAAGAAGAGGGCTTGGCCTTCGCAGCCGCCGAGTCTTCCCATCAGGTCCTACGTTGACGGCTTACCTGGGCCGCCTGCCTCGACGTTTTCGTGTAGTGGGTATGCCAATTTTATCTATTTATACTAAGCATTTTTACTTATGTAACTTATTCTTTATGCAAGATCGTAATTAATGCATTTCCGCTATTCTTAACACAAGTAGACACACAAGCTAGCAAAATTAAAGTTATGGTGTCAATTATTTTTTCTGACTCAGACACCTATCGTTGGAAATACACTTATGGAAATTAAAATATGTTTTTTACTAAAGTAGTGTTTGTTTTTATAAATTTTGTCTCAGGATCTTTCATACATTGAATTTACTCCCTTAGATCAAGGGGGAGAATATTTACAAGGCTAGTCTTCCTTGTCGATAGATGTGGTACTGAGTATATTTATACATTCAAGCCTAATTTTGGTATCCTTAAATATTTTTGTAGAGAGCTCTAAAGTGCTTGTGTAGTTCAAATCAAATATCTTGATAGAAACCTGAAGTGCATGGTTGTCCAAGTACTAGTGATGTGTCAACTGGCTTGGACATTCTATCAAGTAGTCATGCAAAACTCACTTCAGTTCTCGTCTACGCTATCCAAGCATCCAATCCAACAACGAAATCACAGTCATGGTGAATGGTGAAATGACGAGATTGTGACTCGGCAGTCCAAAGGCCGGTGGCACGGTGGCAGGGACGTGGTCGGCTCGCGAAACGAATCCAAAGAATCCCTGAGCGAGGGCCGCAACTTTTTTTTTAATAACCACTGATAGAATTTCAGCAACGGCGAAACTGATTACAAACGACTCTAGAAAAAAAAGAAAATACAACATGAACCCAGAAGATAACACACCGTACTTCCAAATCACGATCAAGCCCAATCGTACTCATCGTCACCACCTAAGTACCGGGATCGGACCCAGAAGCAGCACATCTTCCAGCACCATCGAATCACCGCCGCCACCTTCGCCACATTGGGCTTTGAACACCGCAGGAGTGCCCACCCCGAGGGGTGAGAGCTAAGAGATTTTTCCAGACCATCGGGCAGGCAGGAGATGGTGAAGACCAGGCAATACCACCAATCCAAGATCCCCGAGCAGAAGGTTCCCACCATCGACGCCACGTGGAGTCGCCTCCTCCCCTCGCCACCATGGCCGGCCAGAAGAAGGTTCAAGACGCGACAGTCGTGTCTCAAAAAAGACCATAGAAAACCCTAACAAGGAAAGCGTTTGTACCATCCCCTTCCACTCCCTCGCCACCACGGCCGGCCGAGGGGAAGACAACAGCAGCAACAGTCCTCCGACTCCCGAAGCTCCACGGCTGTTACAATGGTGTACATCCCCTCGAAGCTCCTGGTGGAGATCCTGCTGCGGCTCCCATGGACGTCGCTCCGGCGGGTGCGCCTCGTCAACCGGTCCTAGCGCGACCTCATCCACCAATGCACGACGGAGATGCAGGAGCGCCGCATCGCCGTGCCCCTCCTCGTCACCACGGAGTCCGTGTATGTCCTCGACAACGGAGCGTCCTCCACACCCCGAGAGTTGTGGCCAGCCCACAGCACGGGCAGCGCCCTCTACACACACATGGAGGTGGTCGGCTGCTGCAATGGCGTGCTCTGCCTCTACGATGACACGAAATCCGGCACCACCATCACCCTGGTCAATCCGGCCACCGGCGACGCCCTCGCCCTCCCGCCTATCCCCCGTGCCGGCATGTTCAGGCGCCACAACACGCGGAGCTCGGGCAGGGGCTGGCACCATGCCTACAGCGTCGCGTTCCACCACGCGACGGGGCAGTACAGGGTGGTTCATGTCCCGTGCTACTTGAAGACCAAAGAGACGCTCCAGGTGTTCACGCTGGGGGAGGCGTCAGGTGCAAACTGGACGCCGGCCTCGTCAGCGTCAGCGGGGTAACGTACTGGGCCACCGAGGAGGCTAAGGAGAAGATCATGTCTTTCGACCACCGGACCGAGCAGCTGACATCCACCAAGCCGTTGCCGGTGTCGGCTAGACGACCAATCCTCCAGTTGACTCGGGTGCATCGCAGGCTAAGCGCCGCAACCGGCGACCAATTCTATGGAAAAGGAAGCACCGAGGTACTCCCACTACTCCGTACTCTCCAAATGTTGTATCTCTCCTTGCCACAACATAGATTCTTTGAATTCGGCATCAAGAAAATTCTTTGAATTCGGCATCACATAAAAATTGCAACACGAAATTCTTCGAATTCTGCATCACATAATAAAAATAACAAAATCTGATAAACCGGATACTTTTGAAAATATGGAGTTTTTACTATACTCGGATACTTTTCTATTGTCATTTTGTATAGCTCTTATTTCAAAATAAGATTTTGCAGGAAGGTAGGATGCACCATTGAGTGGTTTTTTTTTTTTACAATTTTGTAAAACTTGAAAAAAAATACTTCTTGACCTTTTAAAAATAAAGGCATCACTAGAGTTTGGGAGCTAGAAATCTAAGTCCAAAACTTCTAATTTAGATTTTCTGTATCTATAAATTTATCTTCAGTTGTGATCTTGTTAGGTGTGGGTTCTTGAGGGCACTGGGAAGGAGCAGGTGCAGAGCTGGACTCATCGATACAGCTTACGTTATCTTTCCTCGCCATGGCCATCAATAAAGCTTGCATATCCAAACTACATTTACAGCCAGTATGAGCTAATACTTGGGGACCTTCAGGGGCAAGGCCAGAAACTGTTTGGATGGCGGTGCAATAAGCCGACCAATTATGTGACACGTTCAGAGTGCAGCGTGAGCCACGTAAACTTTAGTGTCGCAAAGCCATTAGTTTCTGATATAAGAGGTGATATTTGTCGGACACTCGCGTACATCAACACCACACAGGCATTGAGTGTTTATAGGCGTTGGTGACAGACTAATTATTCTCTGTATGTTCAAATTCTTTATGTGTAGTACTACTAGTTTGATTCTGAGAGAGAGAGAGTTTGAGACTAGATTAATCTCGAATCAAGGTTCATCGAACTATTAAGCTTGAGCGGTTCTTTGTTTCGTTGGCGTTGTGATCAACCACAGTTGATATTATTACTCCCTCAGATCCAAATTAGTTGACTCAGATTTATCTAGATTCGAATGTATCTAAGCTTGTTTTAGTGCTAGATATATCTGAGTTTAGATAAAACCAAGTCAACTAATTTGGATCGGAGGAATTGATCGTACCATTTCCGTGGTCGCCGTTTTCTTACGTGGATAAGAAATGCTCAAACAATTGTAGATAGTAGTACGAGTTAGTACTCCCCTCCCCTCCCCTAGGGTTTCCACCGCCACCCCTCCAGCCGCCGGATCCCAGCTGGGCAAAGCCCATGCGGGGGGCTGATGGTCGCTGCGGGGTGTACCTCGGTCGCGGCTTGGCGGCGTGGTTCTGGCGGTGGATCTTCAATGGGCGCCTTAGGACTATATGTATGTGGCCATGGCGCCGGTCGCACAGCGATGCGACCTCCTCGACCTGATGCAGCTTGTTCTACGTACGTCCCCATATCCTCGCCATCTAGTCCCCCAAGTGGACCAATGACGCGTGCTCGAGCCAAACTTCTTCAAGCCAATGTTAACTCGCTCCTCTTCTCATGTAATTTCGATACATCCTTGGATGGCTTGCTACTTCATGCAACTACCCTATGCATTCTCAGCTACGAAGCCCCGATGCATTGACAAGCCCACTCGAAAGAAGGACCAAGAGCTGGACTTGAAGATGGAGCAGCCAAGCCTGAAGCACCGGAGTCTCCGGCCAGGACTCCAGACCCCTGCTTGGAACTCCCGCAGACAGGGCCGGAGAGAGGAGACTGATGACCCACAAGTATAGGGGGTGTATCGCAGTATTTTCGAGAGAAGTGAAACCCAATTTATTGATTCAACACAAGGGGAGCTAAAGAATATTTATAAGCCTTAACAACTGAGTTGTCAATTCAGCTGCACCTGGAAACAATCTTGCTCACAACAGTTTATCAGTAGCAACAGTTTTGTAGTAGGAATAGCAAAGTAACAGCAGTAGTAAAGTAAAAACAGCAGTAACAATAGCAGTAAATAGTAGGATTCGAGTGCGATAGGCATAGGGATGGATGGACGGGCGTTGCATGGACAAGACAATTCACATAGCAATCAGAATATAGGACAATTGCAAATAAATAAGGTAAAGCATCCAAGTACTAGATAATCCTAGGCATGTGTTCCATATATAGTCATGAGAACTTGCACAACATCTTTTATCCTGCCAGCCCGTTTGCAGCGGGGCCTCGAGGGAACTACTGGCAATTAAGGTGCTCCTTTTAATAGAGCACCGGAGCAAAGCATTAACACTCTATGAACACATGTGATCCTCACATCAAAGCCGTTCCCTCCGGTTATCCCGATTTCTGTCACTTCAGGGCCATTGGTTCCGGACAATAATGTGTGTATACAACTTGCAGATAAGACCATAAAAAATACTATCATAATGAATAAATAACATATTCAGATCTGAAATCATGGCACTCGGGCCCTAGTGACAAGCATTAAGCATAACAAGTCGCAACAAAGTCATAAAGCACTAATAAAAGATACTAGGCACCATGCTCTAACAATCTGATACCGTTACATGAACGATCTCATCCAATCCCTACCATTCCCATAGCCTACAACGGGGGATTACTCACTCATAGATGGGGAAAACATGGATGGTCGTTGGAGAAGCGATGGTGATGATGATGGCGATGATCTTCTCCAATTCCTCGTCCCGGCAGAGTGCCAGAACGGAGTTTCTGGTGCTATTTCGTGGAATCTGGTGGTGGCGGCGGAGCGGAACTCCTTCTGGAAAAACGTCGAACCCCCTGAGTTTTTAGGTCAGAAGGCAACTTATAGGCGAAGAGGGAGACCGAGGGGCAGTCTGGGGCGGCCAGACCACCCCCTGGCGCGGCCTGGGCTTGCCCGCGCGGCCAGGTGGTGTGGCCTGGGCCCAGACCCCCTCCGTCTCGTATTCTGGCCCCGGGAGTCTTCTGGTGAAATAGGATTTTTGGCATATTTTCTAGGATTTTTCCTGGTAGTTGATTTTCTGCACAAAAAGTAGACACCAATGCAATTATGCTGAAAACAACTTCAGTACATGTTAGTTGCATCCAAATCACACAATTTTAGAGGAGAAACAATAGCAAAAGTATTCGGCAAAGTAGATACGTTTTGGACGTATCAATTCCCCCCAAGCTTAGCTTATTGCTTGTCCTCAAGCAATTCAGTTGAAAACTGAGTGCGATAAAAGAACTTTCACGAACACATTTGCTTCATATGATGCATATATTCTCAGCATGTGATCAACTACTTAGACAATTCATAATAAAGAGTATGCAACTAAGTTTACTTAACAGGCATTGCAAGCTATGAAGAGATTCCAACTCAAAAATAATAAGTAGCATGAAGCATAAACATAAGCAACATTACAATGCTCATAACATGGTATGATAGAGTGCTATATCGCTTGCCTTTGATTATGAATGCCAAGGCACCTCTGAAGTTCAGGTGAAGACTAGAAGTAAATATATGAAAGATACAAGCATCAAAGTCATAACACAAATAATCAAGTTTTGAGACAAGCACAAAGAATGACAGCTGTGCTCTCAAGAAAGTGCTCAAAGAATATGTGGAGACTCGACAAGTAAAAGAAAAGGTTTTGAATAATTTGAAAAGCTTCCAAATGCTGAAAGTATGGTACTCATTAGCTTTGAGCTCTCATTGCCCCTATCATAGGCATCTTTAATGTGGTTAAGGTGAAAGTGAGGTCCAATCTGAGTTATATGCTTGACAGACTATAAACTAAAAATCCCATGTCCCTTGAGTACAAGGGCCTCTCCTCATGCTACTCAACTTTAGTTACCGGTAAGTTCTTGTCATCGTAAATATGTGTGTATCATAGAGAACCGCCAACGGGGTACCCCTTGCCCGATGATACGGAAGAATCCCCATATCAAAATGACAAGGCAAGGAGACAATGAGTATCTCAGCAATCTTCTTATTTACCATGGAAAAATGGTGCTTTTTTCTCTCTTTCCTCTTTTCTCATATCTCTTTTTTTATTTTCTCAACAGCTATCTCTTTTTTTATAAGAAGAATTCTTCATAGATACTCATTATGGTTATGCTGCAGGTTTCCACCATGATTAGGCATGGATTAGACTGGCGGCCCAGGCGTTTCACTAACACACATACATAACTCCATGGACTTACAAGCTCCCCTTTTATTTCACACCGACGACATCCGCAAACAAAAGAGCATGGTATCAACTAGGTATATATTTACAAGTGTTGAAAGCGTTCCCCGTGACAGCACGGTTCTGCTAATCCCCAGCCTATAATTTGCAAGCATATAACTTTCATGGACCGTCACAATGGTTCAGGTTTATTAAATGCAGAAAATAAAGTGTGCCATCAAGTTCGTGAGAGCTTTACTAACTAACTTTCTCATAACAAGCAAACATTTTATTCGGAAGAAAACAAGGCATAATGAATATGCACGGGAGTAGAAAATGATGCTAATAGGTAGGTATGGTGGACACTTTGGCAATATTTGGTTTAAGGGAGTTGGAAGCATGAGTAAAGTACTCAGTGAAAGTGAAGGCTAGCAATAGTAAGGGAGCGACAAACGAGAGAGTAATAGCTGTCATAATCATACTTGCAACAAAACAGGACTAATCATGGCATGAAAGTGATTCAAGATCCTCAAGGCAAAATAATTCATCGAGGCTTAACTTATTATTACAGTCATGTGCATGCGTGAGCATGTGCCAAGTCAATTCAAATAAAACATTCAGAGCAGGATACCACGGTGTCATACCAAGTTATGAATAGAATAATGCAAGCAAACATTCATAAGACATGCTACAAACTATTAGCGAGCTGGAGCTAATCATAAGAAATCAAGAACTACTAAGCATCCAAAGATAACATACACCTTACACGAACAGACTAAGCATGCTCACAGTGATGAGTATATGTACAAAAATGAAAACAAATAGAGTTCGTTACCAGCCTCTTACCATGCCTCAAGTTGCCATTAATCCTCATTATCGCTCTTCACTTATGTGGCTTGAATAATATTACGAGACCAATATCCACTAAGGACTGCTGAACCCTGCAACAAACTCACAAAGCCAAAGAAGAACGACAAATATTTTTGTTGTTTTCAATTTTTTTTAAACAAGAACCAAAAAGGAAAAACAAGCAAAGCAAAAAATCTTTTTGGGTTTTTTGAAAAGTTCAAACAAAGGAAAAGGGATAAACAAACCAAGACAAAAAGAAGAAGCAAACCAAAGAGAAACAACAGAAATATTTTTGGTCTTTTTGTGTTTTAGAAAGCAAAAGCAAAGAAAGAGCAAAAACTAAAAAGAGAACGAAACATGAATATACAAAGTATCGATGCAACATGATATGGAGATGAGTGTGGTGTCGACGTACCTGCCTCCAAGCTTAGGCTTTTGGCCTAAGTGGGTATCAATCCATGTACGAATAAGGGTTCCAAGCAGGCGGATCATGATAAGAATGGTCGTAGTTGGGCCCGTGGGAAGAAGAAGCTCCCCAATCATAAGCAGACTGCTGATATGAAGACTCTCCCTCATTCGAGGGCTCGACCGAATCATCCGTGACCTCCCTTCTAGTGTCCTGCTCCTGTTGGGATAGCTCTCCCAAGTACGTGTCAAGCTCCTCCTCAATGAGAGACCATCATTCCCTGTTATCAAGGTTAAACAAAACATGTGCAGGCAAAAGAACAACACGCTCGGACTTGCTCTTTCTCCAACCAGCTTTGAGAAAGGTTATTTTATAAGATAACTCACTCATACTAGCCCATGAGGAAACAAATTTATGCTGTATCATTGAATTAAGATCAAGCCTCTCTATGGGAAACTGTAGGTCTAGGTGATGAGGCACTAAACCATGCAATGCTAGTAAACGAGAAGCAATGAGGCCTCCACAAATTCCACCTTTCTCACGGTTAGCAGCAAGACGGAAAGCTATCAAAGCCCCTAAGTTGTAAGACCTATCTTGTTTAAGAGCAGCAGAGATAAATGCAAGATCATATGAAGATAACTTATTGGCAGTTTTCCTAGCAAGAACACACTTGGCAACAAAGTAGGCAAAGTAACGAATGGAGGGAAGGTGAATGTTACGGATTTTTCCATTCTCCTTCGAGAAGCTGCTCCCTTGGCAAATTTCTGCGTATAAATCCATGAGTGGTTCAGGTCGCTCCTTAATCCTTCTACATGATCCCCATTGAGGTACCTTAATAGCTGCACAAAAATCATCAAGAGAAAGGTCGACAGCAATATTGTAAATTTTGTAATGGACCATGGGGTTAGGCAAAGAGTGACTAAATTGGAAGTCCTGCACCACAGACATGGTTAGCTTCACAAATTGACAAGGTTCATCTTCCAAAAGGTGCTCTGACCCTGCATTAGAAACAAAAGTGTGGAAATCTTGGAGAATTCCTGCAGCTCTCATGAACTCAGAACATGGATAAATGGAGGGAAAAACTTCCTCCTCCCGGTGGACCTTCATGATCTCAGGCACCCATAGTTCATGTTGGTTGAGGTGGTGCTCACTCATCTTCTATTCTGAAATTTAAACACCTATTAAACAAGTGATTGCAAAGTAAATATAATGAAGGATTCTACTCATAGGGACTTGTAAGAGGCCTAAACATGCATCAACTATATCTCTAAGCATCAAACAAGCTTACTAGCCCCTCATAACCAGTCACCTACAACAGCAAAATACTCAAGATATAATCCACCAAACACAAATCTACTTGGACAAGGGGAGGAGTCACATACCAGGGAACAAATGTTCCAAATTTCAGCAAGAAAGATGGGCTGAGCAAGGAGATCGAAAAAATCGAGAGCAAGCACAGCAAGAACGCAATTATAAGCAATGAACTGGAGCTTACTCGGGAGAGAGAAGAAAGTGGCATGTGAGAGAGTTAGTGGGGGGCAGGGGTGGCCCACACCAGGGCATGGCACCACCCAGGGCAGGCCGCGCCACCAGGTGGTGTGCCTGCCTGGTGGGTCCCCCTGGTACCACCCAGGCACTCCTATGCCCCTTTTTTCACGTAAAAATTTAATATGAATTTTCTGGAATTTTTCGAGACACTTTATTTTTGGGCATTTTTCAGAAATAGAAGAATGATTTTTCTGCAGAAAAATGATTTTGAAAAGATGAAATGCAAAACAAAGCAAAAGCTACAGAAGTTCTAAGACACTCTAAAATGCAAGCAACTTAGCACAAGAAAGGTAAACTAAACGAAAGCAAAAACTAAAATGCAAAGGATAGAAATAAACAGAGATAATCATAATGAAAACATTGTTTTGTTCAATGGAATCCTTTTGTTAGCAAGGTTGATCAAGTCTTGCTACCAAAAAAATTGCATATGAGACAAAACTTTGTACTCCACTAATGATTATGTTACCTCAACCTTGATAGCAATGGTCCCAATCATAATAATTTCAAAATTTTCTCTTGGTATGGGACAATATATTTCTCCAACTTGAATGCCTTCAACATGTTCAATTGAATTCAAGCCATAAGTCCTTTCAATCTTCTTGGGGAAATAGACAGTATGTTCCTTGTCATTAACATTGAAGGTCACCTTTCCTTGATTACAATTAATAACAGCTCCTGCAGTATTAAGAAAAGGTCTCCCAAGAATAATAGACATATTATCATCTTCAGGTATTTCAAGCACAACAAAATCAGTTAATATCAAGCAATTGTGATCCACCTGAACAGGTACATCCTCACATATACCAACAGGAATAGTGGTAGATTTATCAGCCATTTGCAAAGATATATCAGTTGGTATCAGTTTTTCTAGTTCAAGCCTCTTATAGAGAGAGAAAGGCATAACACTAACTCCAGCTCCCAAATCACACAAAGCAGTTCTAACATAACTATTCTTAATAGAGCAAGGGATAGTTGGAATCCCAGGGTCTCCAAGTTTCTTAGGAACCTTACCTTTAAAGGAATAACTAGCAAGCAAAATAGAAATTTCTTCATTAGGGATCTTCCTTTTATTCGAGACAATATCCTTCATATACTTTGAGTAAGGAGGCAATTTAATAGCATCAGTCAAACGAATTTCCAGGAATAGAGGTTTCATCCACTCGCAAAACTTATTATAGTATCCATCTTCCTTTGACTTGTGTTTCTTATCAGGGAAAGGCATAGGTTTTTGGACCCAGGGCTCTCTTTCACTACCATGTTTCTTAGCAACAAAATCTTCTTTGGTGTATTTAGTATTCTTAGTGTGGTTTTCAGGTTCTCCTTCAACTTTTTCTTCATTAAGAACTTCGTTTTCCTCATTACCACTTTCAGTTTCAGCATCAGAGATAGATATACTATTAGGATCTATAGCAGGCTCAGAGGGTTCTACAATAGTTTTATGTTTCTTTTTCCTTTTCTTACGAGTAGAACCACTATTTTTAGCTTGTTGAGAATCCTGCTCCATTCTTTTGGGATGCCCCTCAGGATAAAGAGGATCCTGGGTAGCAGCACCACTTGTAGTTCTAATTTCATAAGCATGTTTTTCTTTAGCAGCATTAACTAGCAGGTCTTTTTGCACTTTAATGAGTTGATCTATTTGAGTTTGAACCATTTGAAAGTGTTTAACAATCATTTTAACATCATTAGAGGTTCTTTCCACAATATCTTTCAACTCAACAATAGCTCTAGTGTTTTCCATTAGATGATTTTGCACCCTTTTATTAAAATTATCTTGCTTAACAATAAAGATATCAAATTCTTCTAAGCATTGATCAGGAGGTTTAGAGTAAGGGATATCACCTTCATCAAAGTGTTGGAGAGAGTGTAGCTCGATAGTGGATGAGTAGGGAATAGGCTTACGTAACTCTTCAATAGGAGGTAAATTCTTGACATCTGCAGCTTTAATTCCTTTCTCCTTAAGACATTTCTTAGCTTCCTTCATCACTTCATCGTTTAATTCAATAACTCCCCCCTTCTTTGATGTTGGAATAGACACTGGTATAGTAGGTTCATGTACAATTACTTCAGGTATAGCTTGTTCAGGAGGAGTCCAATCTTCATAATTCTTGCTTATTTTAGCCATTAATTCCTCAGCTTCCTTAGGAGTCCTATTCCTGAAAACACAATCAGCACAACTATCTAGGTATGTCCTAGATTCTTCGGTTAGTCTATTATAAAATATATCAATAAGCTCATTCTTAGGTAATGGACTTCTAGCCTGTGCATGAATCAAAGCACAAAACCTTGCCCAAGATTCAGGCAATACCTCTTTTTCTCCCTGTTTGAAATCAAAAAGTTCCTGCAAAATAGCATGTCTAGCACTGGGAGGAAACGGGCTGGCAGGACAAAAGATGTTTTGCAAGTTCTCATTGCGAGCACGTATGACTATATATGGAACACATGCCTAGGATTGTCTAGTACTTGGGTGCTTTATCTTATTTATTTGCAATTGCCCTATGTTCTGATTGCTATGTGAATTGTCTTGTCCATGCAACGCCCGTCCATCCATCCCTATGCCTATCGCACTGGAATCCTACTGTTTACTGCTATTGTTACTGCTGTCTTTACCTTACTTCTGCTGTTACTTTGCTATTCCTACTACAAAACTGTTGCTACTGATAAACTGCTGTGAGCAAGATTGTTTCAAGGTGCAGCTGAATTGACAACTCAGTTGTTACGGCTGATAAATATTCTTTGGCTCCCCTTGTGTCGAATCAATAAATTGGGTTTCACTTCCCTTGAAAATACTGCGATACACCCCCTATACTTGTGGGTCATCAAGACTATTTTCTGGCGCCGTTGGCGGGGAGCATAGCTTTATTTATCAAGTTCACTTGGATTCTCTATTGTTCGCTGCTATCCATCCATCATGGGTAAGTCTCGTGATGGCAAGGTTCCTATTTACCATCCACTACAAGAAGAGGTACGATTCTAAACACCTCTGCTGGTCTTGATTCACCATCTGTTATAAGTAAGCTCGTTACACCACCACATACACATGCTACACACACTGCTACTACTGCTGAATCTGAAACTTCTAATGCTTATGATGCTGCTTCTATTGTGCTTGATAAGAGTGGTTCATTAGGTCATTTCCTAGATGCTACGATTGCTAGAACTATAGCTGGAAATACCGAAACTCCTAATGAAGACACTACCACACCTGTTAGCTCACCTGAGTCTAGTGAGAGTTATGATATTGAAGAAGATTATGTTGAGATGACCGATGAGTTTATTAAAGAATGTAAGAACACCCATGATAGGAGCGCTGCTAAGAGTCTCCTTGAGAGGCGTACTACTAGACCCAAATTATCTCCTGCTGCTAAGTTTGCTGCATCTCCCATAAACATTATAGATGAAGATTATGATTTCTCTCTCGATCTATCTTACATAGCTATTGTCGAGAAAGAACCTTTTTGTGGGACTAAGAATGAAAGTGAGGTAGCACATACGAATGAACTTTCTACCATGAGTGGCTTGTTTTCTGATGATATTAAGATGCGTACTTACTTTGTTGCTAAGATTTTCTCTTTTTCACTGAAAGGAGAAGCTAAAACTTTGTTTAGTAATTTACCTCCTGGATCTATTGATAGCCCTGAGTGCTTGATTAGTACTTTCCTGCAGAAATATTTTCCTCCCAGTGCTAGACATGCTATTTTGCAGGAACTTTTTGATTTCAAACAGGGAGAAAAAGAGGTATTGCCTGAATCTTGGGAAAGGTTTTGTGCTTTGATTCATGCACAGGCTGGAAGTCCATTACCTAAGAATGAGCTTCTTGATATATTTTATAATGGACTAACCAAGGAATCTAGGACATACCTAGATAATTGTGCTGATTGTGTTTTCAGGAATAGGACTCCAAAGGAAGCTGAGAAATTAATGGCTAAAATAAGCAAGAATTATGAAGATTGGACTCCTCCTAAACAAGCTATACCTGAAGTAATTATACCTGAACCATCTATTCCTGTGCCTATTCCAACATCAAAGAAGAGGGGAGTTATTGAATTAAATGATGAAGTGATGAAGGAAGCTAAGAAATGTCTTAAGGAGAAGGGAATTAAAGTTGCAGATGTCAAGAATTTACCTCCTATAGAAGAATTATGTAAGCCTATTCCCTACTCACCCACTATTGAGGTACACTCTCTCCAACACTTTGATGAAGGTGATATCCCTTACTTGAAACCTCCTGATCAATGCTTAGAAGAATTTGATATCTTTATTGTTAAGCAAGATAACTTTAATAAAAGGGTGCAAAATCATCTAATGGAAAACACTAGAGCTATTGTTGAGTTGAAAGATATTGTGGAAAGAACCTCTAATGATGTTAAAATGATTGTTAAACACTTTCAAATGGTTCAAACTCAAATAGATCAACTCATTAAAGTACAAAAAGACCTGCTAGTTAATGCTGCTAAAGAAAAACATGCTTATGAAATTAGAACTACAAGTGGTGCTGCTACCCAGGATCCTATTTATCCTGAGGGGCGTCCGAAAAGGATTGAACAGGATTCTCAACAAGCTGAAAATAGTGGTTCTACTCGTAAGAAAAGGAAAAAAGAAACATAAAACTGTTGTAGAACCCTCTGAACCTGCTATAGATCCTAATAGTATATCTATCTTTGATGCTGAAACTGAAAGTGGTAATGAAGAAAATGAAGTGCCTAATGAAGAAAAAGTTGAAGAAGAACCTGAAAAGCACAGTAAGACTACTAAATACACCAAAGAAGATTTTATTGCTAAGAAACATGGTAGTGAGAGAGAACCTTGGGTCTAAAAACCTATGCCTTTCCCTGATAAGAAACACAAGTCAAAGGAAGATGAACACTATAATAAGTTTTATGAGTGGATGAAGCCTTTATTCTTGCAAATTCCTTTGACGGGTGCTATTAAATTGCCTCCTTACTCAAAGTATATGAAGGACATTGTCTCGAATAAAAGGAAGATCCGTAATGAAGAAATCTCTACTTTGCTTGCTAATTATTCTTTCAATGGTAAGGTTCCTAAGAAGCTTGGAGACCCAGGGATTCCAACTATACTTTTCTCTATTAAGAACAGTTATGTTAGAACTGCTTTGTGTGATTTGGGAGCTGGAGTTAGTGGTATGCCTTTCTCTCTCTATAAGAGGCTTCAGCTTGAAAAATTAATAGCAACTGATATATCTTTGCAAATGGCTGATAAATCTACCATTATTCCTATTGGTATATGTGAGGATGTACCTGTTCAAGTGGCTCACAATTGCTTGATATTAACTGATTTTGTTGTGCTTGAAATGCTTGAAGATGATAATATGTCTATTATTCTT
Source organism: Avena insularis (assembly GCA_023614405.1). NCBI lineage: Eukaryota > Viridiplantae > Streptophyta > Magnoliopsida > Poales > Poaceae > Avena > Avena insularis. The sequence continues at coordinate 593,523,035 of CM042686.1, read as the reverse complement.
CGGAGACCTTTTCTTAATACTGCAGGAGCTGTTATTAATTGTAATCAAGGAAAGGTGACCTTCAATGTTAATGACAAGGAACATACTGTCTATTTCCCCAAGAAGATTGAAAGGACTTATGGCTTGAATTCAATTGAACATGTTGAAGGCATTCAAGTTGGAGAAATATATTGTCCCATACCAAGAGAAAATTTTGAAATTATTATGATTGGGACCATTGCTATCAAGGTTGAGGTAACATAATCATTAGTGGAGTACAAAGTTTTGTCTCATATGCAATTTTTTTGGTAGCAAGACTTGATCAACCTTGCTAACAAAAGGATTCCATTGAACAAAACAATGTTTTCATTATGATTATCTCCGTTTATTTCTATCCTTTGCATTTTAGTTTTTGCTTTCGTTTAGTTTTCTTTGTGTTGTTAGTTGCTTGCATGTTAGAACTTCTGTAGTTCTAGCCTTGTTTTGTCCTTGCATCATATTTCCAAAAAAGAAAAAAATCTGTCTGTCAGAAAATCATTCTTCTATTTCTGAAAAATGCCCAAAAATAAAGTGTCTCGAAAAATTCCAGAAAATTCATATTAATTTTTTACGTGAAAAAAGGGGCAGAGGAGTACCTAGTAGGTACCAGGGGGGCCCACCAGGCAGGCACACCACATGGTGGCGCGGCCAGCCTTGGGTGGCGCCATGCCCTAGTGTGGGTCACCCCTGGCCCCCACTACTTCTCTCACCTGCCACTTTCTTCTCTCTCCCGAGTAAGCTCCAGTTCATAGCTCAAAATCGCGTTCTTTCTGTGCTTGCTCTCGATTTCTTCGATCTCCTTGCTCAGCCCATCTTTCTTGCTGAAATTTGGAGCAATTGTTCCTTGGTATGTGACTCCTCCCCTTGTCCAAGTAGAGTTGTGTTTAGTGGATTATATGTTAAGTATTTTGCTGCTGTAGGTGACTGGTTTTGAGAGCTTGTAAGCTTGTTTGATTCTTAGAGATATAGTTTTGATGCATGTTTAGGCCTCTTGCAAGTCCCTATGAGTAGAATCCTTCATTATATTTACTCTGCAATCACTTGTTTAATAGGTGTTTAAATTTCAGAATAGAAGATGAGTGAACACCACCTAAACCAACATGAGCTTTGGGTGCCTGAGGTCATGAAGGTCCACCGGGAGGAGAAGTTTTTCCCTCCATTTATCCATGCTCTGAGAGAGCTGCAGGAATTCTACAAGATTTCCACACTTTGGTTTCTAATGCAGGGTTAGAGCACTTTTTGGAAGATGAACCTTGTCAATTTTTGAAGCTAACCATGTCTGTGGTGCAGGACTTCAAATTTAGTCACTCTTTGCCTAACCCCATGGTCCATTACAAAATTTACAATATAGCTGTCAACCTTTCTGTTGATGCTTTTGTGCAGCTATTAATGTACCTCAATGGGGATCATGTAGAAAGATTAAGGAGAGACCTGAACCACTCATGGATTTATATGCAGAAATTTGCCAAGGGAGTAGCTTCTCGAAGGAGAATGGAAAAATCCGTAACATTCATCTTCCCTCCATCCACTACTTTGCCTACTTTATTGCCAAGTGTGTTCTTGCTAGGAAAACTGCTAATAAGTTATCTTCGTTTGATCTAGCATTTATCTCTGCTGTTCTTAGACGAGATAGGTCTTACAACTTGGGTGCTTTGATAGCTTTCCATCTTGCTGCAAACCGTGAGAAAAGTGGAATTTGTGGAGGCCTCATTGCTTCTCGTTTGCTAGCATTGCATGGTTTAGTGCCTCATCATCTAGACCTATAGTTTCCCATAGAGAGGGTTGATCTTAATTCCATGATACAGCATAAATTTGTTTCCTCGTGGGCTAGTATGAGTGAGTTATCTTATGAAATAACCTTTCTCAAGGCTGGTTGGAGAAAGAGCAAGTCTGAGCGTGTTGTTCTTTTGCCTGCACCTGTTTTGTTTTACCTTGATAACAGGGAAAGATGGTCCCTCACTGAGGAGGAGTTTGACACGTAACTGGGAGAGCTTTCCCAACGGGAGAAGGAAACTAGAAGGGAGGTCACGGATGATTCGATCCAGCCCTCGAATGAGGGAGAGTCTTCATATCAACAGCCCGCTTATGATTGGGGAGCTTCCTCTTCTTCTCATGGGCCCAGCTACGACCATTCTTACCAAGATCCGCCCGCTTGGAACCCCTATTCGTACATGGATTGATACCCACTTAGGCCAAAAGCCTAAGCTTGGGGGGGAGGTATGCCGACACCGCACTCATCTCCATATCATGTTGCGTTGGTACTTTGTATATTCATGTTTTCGTTCTCTTTTTAGTTTTCGTTCTTCTTTGCTTTTGCTTTCTAAAAACACAAAAAGACCAAAAATATTTATGTTGCTTCTCTTTGGTTTGTTTCTTCTTTTTGCTTTGGTTTGTTTTTCCCTTTTTGCTTTGTTTGAACTTTTTGAAAACCGAAAAAGATTTTGCTTTGCTTGTTTTTCTCTTTTTGGTTCTTGTTTAAAAATCGAAAACACCAAAAATATTTGTCGTTCTTCTTTGGTTTTTGTGAGTTTGCTACAGGGTTCGGTAGTCCTTAGTGGATTATTGGGTTTCATATTTTTATTCAAGCCACACAAGTGAAGAGCAATAATGAGGATTAATGACAACTTGAGGCGTGGTAAGAGGCTGGTAACGAACTCTATTTGTTTTCATTTTTGTACATATACGCATCACTGTGGGCATGCTTAGTCCGTTCATGTAGGGTGTATGTTATCTTTGGGTGCTTAGTAGTTCTTGCTTTCTTGTGATTAGCTCCAGCCCGCTAATAGTTTGTAGCATGTCTCATGAATGTTTGCTTGCATTACTCTATTCATAAATTGGTATGACATCGTGGTATCCTCCTCTGAATGTTTCATTTGATTGACTTGGCACATGCTCACGCATGCTCATGACTGTAATAATCAGTTAAGCCTCGATGAATTATTTTGCCTTGAGGATCTTGAATCACTTTCATGCCATGAGTAGTCCTGTTTTGTTGCAAGCATGATACTGACAGCTATTGCTCTCTCGTTTGTCGCTCCCTTACCATTGCTAGCCTTCACTTCCACTGAGTGTTTTACTCAAGTTTCCAACTCCCTAAACCAAATATTTCCAAAGTGTCCACCATACCTACCCATTAGCATCATTTGCTACCTCCGTGCATATTTGTTATGCCTTGTTTTCTTCCGAATAAAATGTTTGCTTGTTATGAGAAAGTTAGTTAGTAAAGCTCTCACGAACTTGATGGCACACTTTATTTTCTTGCACTTAATAAACCTGAACCATTGCGTCCTTCTTTGTTGTGCTTATGCTTGTGCTTTATGAGTTGAAGTTAGCAGAACCATGTATCATGGGGACCGCTTTCAACGCTTCATAGGTACTTTGTACCTAGTTGATATCATTTTCTTTTGCTTATGGATCCCGGCGCTATGAAATAAAGGTGGAACTTGTAAGATCATGGAGTTTGTATGTATGTTAGAGAAACGCCTGGGCCGCTAGCCTAAGCCATGCCTAATCATGGTGGAAACTTGCAGCATAACCATAATGAGCATTCTACGAAGCATCCTTAATAAAAATCTATGCACATAGTATATAAAAAGATCGCGGAGATGCTCATTGTCTGCTTGCCTTATATTTTGATTATGGGATAGCTCCCGTGTCATGTGCAAGGGGTACCCTGTTGGCGGTTCTCTATGATACGTATGTACTTACAATGATAAGAGCTTACTTGTAACTAAAGTTGAGTAGCATGAGGATCGGTCTTCATAAGTAAGGGGCATGAGACTTCGATTTATAACTTGTCAAGCATATCCTCTTAGTTGTGTCACTTTCACCTTAACCACATTAAAGATGCTTATGATAGGGGAAATGAGAGCTCAAAGCTAACGAATACCATACTTTCAGCATTTGGAAGCCTTTAAAATTATTCAAAACCTTTTCTTCTACTTGTTGAGTCTCCACATATTCTTTGAGCACCTTCTTGAGAGCGTAGTTGTCATTCTTTGTGTTTGTTCCATTACTTGATTATTTGTGTTATGACTTTGATGCTTGTATCTTTGATATCTTTACTTCTAGTCATCACTTGAACTTCAGAGGTGCCTTGGCATTCATAATCAAAGGCAAGCGAGATACCACTCTATCATACCTTTCTATGAGCATTGTAATGTTGCTTATGTTTGTGCTTCATGCTAATTATTATTCTTGAGTTGGAATCTCTTCATAGCTTGCAATCACTATTAAGTAGAATCAGTTGCATACTCCTTATTATTAATTGTCTAAGTAGTTGATCACATTGCTGAGAATATTTACATCATATGAAGCAAATGTGTTCGTGAAAGTTCTTTTATCGCACTCAGTTTTCAACTGAATTGCTTGAGGACAAGCAATAAGCTAAGCTTGGGGGGAGTTGATACGTCCAAAATGTATTTATTTTCCCGAACACTTTTGCTATTGTTTCTCCTCTATACTTGTGTGATTTGGATGCAACTAATGCGAACTGACGTTGTTTTCAATAGAATTGCCTTGGTGTCTACTTTTTGTGCAGAAAATCAACTATCAGGAAAAATCCCGGAAAATATGCCAAAAATCCTATTTCACCCGAAGACTCCAGGAGCCAGAATACGAGACGGAGAAGAGCTCGGGTGGCCACACACCACCGGTGGCGGCAGGCCAGCCACGCCGGTGGGGTGTGGGCCTCCAGCACCCCCTCGGCCTCTCTTCGCCTATAAGGAGCCTTCTGACCTAAAAACTTCAGGGGGTTCGACATTTTTCCAGAAGGAGTTCCGCTCCGCCGCCACCACCAGATTCCACGAAACAGCACCAGAAACTCTGTTCTGGCACCCTGCCGGGACGGGGAATTGGAGTAGATCATCGCCATCATAATCACCATCGCTTCTCCATCGACCATCCATGTTTCCGCCATCTATGAGTGAGTAATCCCCCGCTGTAGGCTATGGGGATGGTAGGGATTGGATGAGATCGTTCATGTAATGGCATCAGATTGTTAGGGAATGGTGCCTAGTATCTTTTATTAGTGCTTTATGACTTTGTTGCGACTTGTTGTGCTTAATGCTTGTCACTAGGGCCCGAGTGCCATGATTTCAGATCTGAACTTATTATTGATTCATTATGATAGTATTGTTCTTGGTCTTATCTGCAAGTTGTATACACACGTCGTTGTCCGGAACCTATGGCCCCGAAGTGACAGAAATTGGGATAACCGGAAGGGAATGGCTTTGATGTGAGGATCACATGTGTTCATGGAGTGTTAATGCTTTGCTCCGGTGCTCTATTAAAAGGAGCACCTTAATTGCCAGTAGTTCCCTAGAGGCCCCGCTGCAAATGGGTTGGCAGGACAAAAGATGTTGTGCAAGTTCTCATTGCGAGCATGTATGACTATATATGGAACACATGCCTAGGATTGTGTAGTACTTGGGTGCTTTATCTTATTTATCTGCAATTGCTCTATGTTCTGATTGCTATGTGAATTATCTTGACCATGCAACGCCCGTCCATCCATCCCTATACCTACCGCACTCGAATCCCACTGTTTACTGCTTTTGTTACTACTGTCTTTGCTTTACTACTGCTGTTACTTTACTATTCCTACTACAAAACTGTTGCTACTGATAAACTATTGTGAGCAAGATTGTTTCCAGGTGCAGCTGAATTGACAACTCAGTTGTTAAGGCTGATAAATATTCTTTGGATCCCCTTGTGTCGAATCAATAAATTGGGTTTCACTTCGCTCGAAAATACTGCGATACACCCCCTATACTTGTGGGTCATCATGTCCCAATCCTTTATGCAGCAAAGGACAAGCCGGATGTATTACTTAAGATGACCAAATGTTCTCGAGGACACATGGGAAGACTGTCAAGTGCTTTCGCTTCATATAGTGATTAATCTTCTCTAGCTTGCTAAGTGTTATGTGGGTGAACCTGTGTGATGTCTACGCACTTCTATTCTTGTAGATAGTTGTTGGGCCTCCAAGTGCAGAGGTTTGTAGAACAGCAGCAAGTTTTCCCTTAAGTGGATTAAACAAAGGTTTATCGAACTCAGGGAGGAAGTGGTCAAAGGTATTCCCTCTCAAGCAACCCTGCAATCAAGATACAAGAAGTCTCTTGTGTCCCCAACACACCCAATACACTTGTCAGGTGTATAGGTGCACTAGTTCGGCGAAGAGATAGTGAAATACAAGTGGTATGGATAATTATAAGTGGTAACGGTGCTAGAAAATAACTTGATGGCGTGGAAAAGACTAAAGGCAAACTGAAATAAAGACGGAAGCAACCAAGCATGTAACAGATCTAGTAGCAAACGAAGTATCAATGCTTATAAACAAGGCCTAGGGATCATACTTTCACTAGTGAACACTCTCATATAAATATATTATCTTCATGATACTACTCTTAACTACTCTCCGGTTGGACACTCTAATCGTTGGTAGGGCTATAACAGCACTCCTCAAAGTAAGCCTTTCCCATCTAGAAAACCCCACACTGTCACCTTGAGTACTAGATGAGTCCAACAAACACCACAATTTCATAAAGACATCCAACTCCAAATATAACTCATAACAAGTATTTGTACCCTCTAGCCTAAGTGCCACCATGGTGTGCACGCTGTCACTTTCACACACATGGGGAGAGCAGAGATTCAATAAAGCACTTGAGTAGCAAGGTAGATCTACTAGATTACAAAGCTCATGACCACAACAAGATCATGCATAGAAAGAGAGATGAACACATAGCTACCGGTAGAACCCTTAGCCTCGAGAGAGAACTACTCCCTCCTCATCATGGGAATCAGCAATGGTGATGGAGATGGTGGTGGAGATCGATGGAGATGACTTCGGGGGCACTTCCCCGTCCCGGCAGGGTGCCGGAACAGAGACTTTTTGTCCCCCAAATCTTCCCTTCGGTGGCGGCGGCGCTACGGAACTTTTCGTGGCTGGAGGCTTGATGATTTAGGGTTTTGGTGTCGGGAGGCTTCTTATAGGCCAGAGGGCAAGGTCGTTGGAGTGCCAGGGGGCCCACACCACCTGGTGGCGCGAGTAGGGCTAGCCCACGCTTGGGGGGTGTGGCCAGGCCCTGGCCCTCCTCCGTCTCGTATTCTGGCTCCGTGAGTCTTCCGGTAAAATAGGAACTTTGGCTTTTGTCCCGTCCAATTCCGAGAATATTGATTTTCTGACTTTCCTGGAACCAAAAACAGCAGAAAACAGGCAACTGGCACTGTGGCATCTTGTTAATAGGTTAGTCCAAGAAATCATATAAAAAGTACCCCAAAGTGTGGACAAAACATAAGAAAGTAGATAAAACCAAGCATGGAACATCAAAAATTATAGATACATTTGCAATGTATCAACATCCCCAAGCTTAACTCCTGCTCGTCCTCGAGTAGGTAAGTGATAAAAAGAAAGAATAATTTTTGAGGTGACATGCACCATCAAAGACTTGATCAAAGTATTTGCAAAACATTCAAAGCTGGGATCATAGTACTTCAATCATAACATGAAAGACAAGGTTCTAGCAATAAGCAAAGAAACTATGATGCAACGTGAAAAGGCACAAACAAAAGATTCATGAATAACAATGCTTTGAAGACGTTTGTTTGTTTCACATAAAGAAAACATAGCATAATAGTATTCAACTTGTCCCTCAATAAAGTAGCAAATATAAATGCATAGGACACCTTAAAAGTTCATAAGAGTGACTAGATACAATAGTTTAAAACAAGCAATATCAAAGTATGCATCAATCAACTAGTCTTGGGACAATGCACATAGAACTAAGAATGGCCACTATGCTCTCAAAGTAAGTGCATAAAGATAGAAGGTGGAGACTCAATATAATGGTGGAAGAAAGGCCTTTGTAAAAGGAAGTAGGGATTCAAGTCTCATAAAGAGCTTCCAAAAATTATGGTACTTATAGCTTTCAGCTCTCATTGCCCCTATCATAAGCATCTTGAAGGTGATTAAGGTTAAAGTGACACAACTAAGAGGATATGCTTGACAAGTTATAAACCGAAATCTCATGCCCCTTACTTACGAAGACCGATCCTCATGCTACTCAACTTCAGTCACGAGTAAGCTCTTGTCATTGTAAGTATATGTGTATCATTAAGAACCGCTTAACGGGTACCTTGCACATGATACGGGAGCTTTCCCATAATCAAAATGACAAGGCAAGGACAATGAACATCTCATGATCTTTTTATTTGCTATTTGCATAGGTTTTATTGAGGATGCTTCATAGAGTGCTCATTATGGTGATGCTGCAAGTTTCCACCATGATTAGGCATGGCTTAGGTAGCGCCCAGCGCTTCTCTAACACACATACAAACTCCATGATCTTACAAGTTACACATTTATTTCACAAAGCAGGGATCCGTAAGCAAAAGAACATAATATCAACGGGGTACAAAGTACAAGTGCAATGTTGAAAGCGTTCCCCATGAAACATGGTTCTGCTAATTTCAACTTATAAAGCGCAAGCATATACGCAATAAAGAAGGACCCAATGATTCAAGTTTATTAGAGGCAATAAAGTAAAGTGTGCCATCAAGTTCGTGAGAGCTTTAATCACTAGTTTTCTCATAACAAGTGGAAGGTAAACAAAAGCATGAATATACTTGGAATAGCATAAGCTAGTAGGTAGGTATGGTGGACTCTTTGGAAAAACTTGGTTTAGGGAGTTGGATGCATGAGTGGAACTCATACTTGGTTGTGGAGGCTAGCAAAAGACTGGGAGCGACAAACTAAGAGAGCAATAATGGCCATAATCATGCAGAGCGACAAAACATCATTGATCAAAGCATAAAGTGATACTACAAGTTGAAAACTAAAGGATCATAAAGGCTATGGTGACTTGAGATAGTCATAACATGGTGTGAGCATGCGCCAAGTCAACCCAAATAAAGCATCAAAGGAGAATACCACTATACTATGCTTTAATATGCTAAAACAACGCATGATTTATCCAAGGCACATTAAGTAATCTCAATTGTTTATAACAAGTCATGCTATAGCAAAGAATACTAAGCATAAAGCCAAAACAATATCAAGCATGGCATGACAAAGCATAGGCCACAGTCAAAAACGAGCTCTTTTTACCACATAAGCATGAACTTTCCTACTCTTTTCCAAACCAAACCAAACTATTTGCAAACCAAAGTGTGAAAGAGGGGGTCCAACCAACTTATTCAGAAAACTAAACTAACCAAGCAAACTAAAAACCAAAACGAAAACAAAAAGAAGACGCTCCAAGAGAAACACAACTGTGCACGAAACAATAAAAAATGAAGCGTTTGGAAGAAACCTGGAATTTTTATTGATGAAGAAGGGGATGCCTTGGGCATCCCCAAGCTTTGACGCTTGTACTTCTTGGATATTTCTTGGGGTGACACGCATGGCATCCCCAAGCTTGAGCTTTAGTGCATTCTTCATCTCATTACTCATTCCTTCCATACACCTGAAAATTTTCCTTCATACAAAACTTCACACAATCTCATTAGCAACATTAGTGCACTTAAGATAAATAAGTCTCAAGGTTCAGTTCTAACACCAAATAAACTTCCATTAGAACACTATATACTGTAGCACTTCCCTCAAAAAGCTCAATTCCCCAAAGGAACTCAAGAAGGGACTAACAAGAAGCAAATGCAGAAAATGGCAGAAATCTGTCAAAACAGACCAGCAGGTAAAGACGAATTTTTTCAAAGACCTTATGTTGCTCAAATCAACAAGTGTTGAACTAACGAAAGTGAGATAACAACCTAGGGCAGAAGCACAAAACATTACATCTCAATCCGACATACAGAGCTCTCTCATGGATATTTACGGTGAAGCACAAAAATCTGTTTCGGGACAACAACTTCCCAATTATTACTTCACTCTCATTAGAGGTTACTCTTGGCACAAAAAACAAATAAAAAGGATAAGAAGAGGTTATTACAAAGGTAATAACTTCCAAGACTCATCTAAAACTTTTGGGTTATCTCCCAATAAGTACTTTTCTTTAACTCCTTTAAGTTAGGCATGATAGTTTGAGAAGATGCTCACATAAGAAGTATGAATTGAAGTAAAAGAGAGCATCAAGAAGCAAATTCAAAGCACATTTAAGTCTAACCCACTTCTTATGCATAGGAATCTTGTAAAGAAACAAGTCATGAAAGCACAAAGCAACAAGCATAGGAAAGGAAAACAAGTGCAACTTCAAATTTTTCAACATAAAGAGGGGAAACTTAATATTATTGAGATACATAAAACCATGTTTCCCTCTCTCATAATAACTTTCAGTAGCATCATGAATAAAATTAACAATATAACTATCACATAAAACATTCTTATCATGAGCCACATGCATATAATCATTATTACTCTCCACATAAGCATAGTCATTCTTATTAATTATAGTGGGAGCAAAATCAACAATATAGCTATCATTATTATTCTCATCACCATAATCATCAAATATAGGAGGCATATTGTAATCATAATTAATTTTCTCCTCAATAGTAGGTGGACTGAAAATATCATACTCATCATTGTAATCATCATATATTGGAGGTTTTGTATCATCATAAGCAATAGAATAGCTATCTTCCAAAGCTGGGGAACTAAAAAGATCATTTTCATAAAAACTAGCTTACCCAAGCTTAGACTTTTCCTTAGCATTAGCAATAATGGTGTCCAAAGAATTCATACTAATAACATTGCTATTAGCATGCAAATAAAGTTCCATAGGTTTTTTGATTTTCTCTTCAAACACTTCATGTCCTAACTCAAGATAAATACTATAAAGCTCTCTAATTTTTTTGTTGTTTTCCATTAAGCCTAACTAGTGAAAACAAGAAACAAAAAGACAAAATTGCAGAATCTAAAGGAAATAACTTTGAGCACTCACACTGAAGGATGTGAGTACCTTTTACCTTACCTCCCCGGCAACGGCGCCAGAAAATAGCTGTTTGCCGTGGGAGGTTCTTCTTCTTTAATCCTCCGGTGTGAATACCTTTTACCTTTCCTCCCCGGCAACGGCGCCAGAAAATAGATTGATGTCTACGCACTTCTATTCTTGTAGACAGTTGTTGGGCCTCCAAGTGCAGAGGTTTGTAGAACAGCAGCAAGTTTTCCCCTAAGTGGATTACCCAAGGTTTATCGAACTCAGGGAGGAAGTGGTCAAAGGTATTCCCTCTCAAGCAACCCTGCACTCGAATCCCACTGTTTACTGCTTTTGTTACTACTGTCTTTGCTTTACTACTGCTGTTACTTTACTATTCCTACTACAAAACTGTTGCTACTAATAAACTACTGTGAGCAAGATTGTTTCCAGGTGTAGCTGACTTGACAACTTAGTTGTTAAGGCTGATAAATATTCTTTGGCTCCCCTTGTGTCGAATCAATAAATTGGGTTTCACTTCGCTCGAAAATACTGCGATACACCCCCTATACTTGTGGGTCATCATGTCCCAATCCTTTATGCAGCAAAGGACAAGCCGGATGTATTACTTAAGATGACCAAATGTTCTCGAGGACACATGGGAAGACTGTCAAGTGCTTTCGCTTCATATAGTGATTAATCTTCTCTAGCTTGCTAAGTGTTATGTGGGTGAACCTGTGTGATGTCTATGCACTTCTATTCTTGTAGATAGTTGTTGGGCCTCCAAGTGCAGAGGTTTGTAGAACAGCAGCAAGTTTTCCCTTAAGTGGATTACCCAAGGTTTATCGAACTCAGGGAGGAAGTGGTCAAAGGTATTCCCTCTCAAGCAACCCTGCAATCAAGATACAAGAAGTCTCTTGTGTCCCCAACACACCCAATACACTTGTCAGGTGTATAGGTGCACTAGTTCGGCGAAGAGATAGTGAAATACAAGTGGTATGGATAATTATAAGTGGTAACGGTGCTAGAAAATAACTTGATGGCGTGGAAAAGACTAAAGGCAAACTGAAATAAAGACGGAAGCAACCAAGCATGTAACAGATCTAGTAGCAAACGAAGTATCAATGCTTAGAAACAAGGCCTAGGGATCATACTTTCACTAGTGAACACCCTCATATAAATATATTATCTTCATGATACTACTCTTAATTACTCTCCGGTTGGACACTCTAATCGTTGGTAGGGCTATAACAGCACTCCTCAAAGTAAGCCTTTCCCATCTAGAAAACCCCACACTGTCACCTTGAGTACTAGATGAGTCCAACAAACACCACAATTTCATAAAGACATCCAACTCCAAATATAACTCATAACAAGTATTTGTAACCTCTAGCCTAAGTGCCACCATGGTGTGCACGCTGTCACTTTCACACACATGGGGAGAGCAGAGATTCAATAAACCACTTGAGTAGCAAGGTAGATCTACTAGATTACAAAGCTCATGACCACAACAAGATCATGCATAGATAGAGAGATGAACACATAGAAACCGGTAGAACCCTTAGCCTCGAGAGAGAACTACTCCCTCCTCATCATGGGAATCAGCAATGGTGATGGAGATGGCAGTGGAGATCGATTGAGATGGCTCCGAGGGCACTTCCTCATCCCGGCAGGGTGCCGGAACAGAGACTTTATGTCCCCCGAATCTTCCCTTCGGTGGCGGCGGCGCTGCGGAACTTTTCGTGGCTGGAGGCTTGATGATTTAGGGTTTTGGTGTCGGGAGGCTTCTTATAGGCCAGAGGGCAAGGTCGGTGGAGTGCCAGGGGGCCCACACCACCTGGTGGCGCGGGTAGGGCTAGCCCGCGCCTAGGGGGTGTGGCCAGGACCTGGCCCTCCTCCGTCTCGTATTCTGGCTCCGTGAGTCTTCCGGTAAAATAGGAACTTTGGCTTTTGTCCCATCCAATTCCGAGAATATTGATTTTCTGACTGTCCTGGAACCAAAAACAGCAGAAAACAGGCAACTGTCACTGTGGCATCTTGTTAATAGGTTAGTACAAGAAATCATATAAAAAGTACTCCAAAGTGTGGACAAAACATAAGAAAGTAGATAAAACCAAGCATGGAACATCAAAAATTATAGATACATTTGCAATGTATCACTGTGCTAATGTACCGCCCCATCCAAGACTAATACATACTTGTGATTATACCCCTTGCAAACATCTGTAAGTACAATAAAGTAATTAAGGTAGAAACCTAACCACACCTTTAAACTCTAAGACCCTTATGTCCCTTGTGCAATGGTTTCCTAACGGGGGTTCAGGTTTCTGTCACTCCGGCAACCCCTACGATTAGTAGACGAATACACAATGCATTCCCCTAGGCCCATATAGGTGAAGTGTCATGTAGTCGACGTTCACATGACACCACTAGAAGAAGTACACCACAACTTAAATAACAATCTATTGAATATTTCTCAACGCAACTCCACTACTAACAACGAGACTTCTCCCATGTCCTCAAGAACAAAACGAACTACTCACAAGACATCATATGGATCATGATCAGAGATGGAATAATGATGTATAACAATCTGAACATAAACAATAATTCAATGGTTCACTCAATAGCATCAACTACAAAGAGTAATCAACACTGGGAAAGTTTCCCCTATGAACTATGCAAGATTCAACTCCATTGTTATAGCAATATGGAGATGGTGATGAGGGTGTTGATGGTGATGATGGTGGTGATGATGATGATGATCCCGATGAAGTCCAGCTTGATGGTGGTGTTGATGGTGACGATCTCCCCTCTCCGGGAAGGAATTCCCCGACGAAATCTGTCACGAGAGATCTTTCTCTCGGTGTTTTCCGCCTACGAGGCGGCGGAATCTTTCGTGGTTGGTCCCCGAGTCTTAGGGTTTGGAGGATGATATACGCCCAGGAGAGGCTGAGTGGGCCAGGTGGCCACACCACCTCCAGGGCGGACTAGGGTCGCCACGCCATGGGGTGGTGTGGGCCCCGTGGCCCATCTCCACTCCATCTTCCGGCATCCTTAGTCTTGGAAAAATAGGATTTTCCGTATATTTTCCGGATTTTCGATCTTCAATTTTGCCTCCAAACAACACCTTTTCCATCAGAATCCTGACTGCAGCGGTCCATGCTCCAAAAGTCATCAACCATACAAAAACAGATGAAATAACATAAGTATCACCTCTCAATACGAAATATATCAATGAATAATAATGAATTAATACATAGAATAGTGATGCAAAATGGATGTATCAACTCCCCCAAGCTTAGACTTCGCTTGTCCCCAAGCAAAACTGAGCTTAATAAATATGGCCTCGGGTTTATGGATCTAAGAGTCGATAAAAGAATACGGACAAGAAGTATCACATTCATCAAAAGCATAGGTCATAATAGAAGACAACTCACTATTACATAACTCAACTTGTAATGAGTAAAGGAAACACAATAAAGATACATAAAGTAAATCATAATTGGTAATGGCAAACTTAGCTCTTGGTCGAAGAACAGTTGATAATTTACTGGAGTTCACAAATAGCTGGTTTTCAAAGATAGCTTTCAAAGTAGTAAACATCAAGATAAGAGCAATGTGCAAAACAATGAACATAAGAAACATGATTGAAGAAATCACCATATGAATGAATGAAACACATCAACTCAAAATACTTGCTGAGATAGAAGGGAATAGGTTTACTGACTCAACTATAAAGTAAAAGAAAGGCCCTTCAAAGAGGGAAGCAGGGATTGCAAGTGTCATAAAGAGCTCCCAAAAATTACTAGCTTTCAGCTCTCATTTCCCCTATCATAGGCATCTTTTAGGTGATTAAGGTTAAAGTGATCAAAAATGAGGATATGCATTGACAAGTTGTAAGTTGAGAATCTCATGTCCCTTGAATACGAGGGCTGCTCCTCATGCTACCCAAGTTTAGTCACCGGTAAGTTCTTGTCATCGTAAGCATATGTGTATCATAGAGAACCGCCAATGGGGTACCCCTTGCCCGATGATACGGAAGAATCCCCATATCAAAATGACAAGGCAAGCAGACAACAAGTATCTCAGCAATCTTCTTATTTACCATGGGAATATGGTGCTTTTTTCTCTCTTTCCTCTTTTCATAATATCTCTTTTTTTTATTTTTCTCATTTTTCTCAATATAGGACTCTTTTTTTATAAGAAGAATGCTTCATAGATACTCATTGTGGTTACGCTGCAGGTTTCCACCATGTCAGCATGGATTCGACCAGCGGCCCAAGCGTTTCTCTAACACATATGCATAACTCCATGGACTTACAAGCTCCCCTTTCATTTCACACCGACGACATCCATAGACAAAAGAACATAATATCAACTTGGTACAAAGTACCAGTGCAATGTTGAAAGCATTCCCCATGACAGCATGGTTCTGCTAATCCACAACTTACAAAGTGCAAGCATATACGCAACATAGGTGAGCACAATGGTTCAAGTTTATTAAATGCAAGAAAGTAAAGTGTGCCATCAAGTTCGTGAGAGCTTTAATCACTATTTTTCACATAACAAGTTTAATTTGGGAGGTAGATAAAACAAGAATTTACTTGGAATAACAATAATGCTACTAGGTAGGTATGGTGGACAAAAATGGCATAGGTTTGGTTTAAAGGAGGTGGATGCACGAGAAGAATACCCTCTCAGTACAGGTTTTTGGCTAGCAAGGCTGGGTAGAAAGTATATGAGTGGAAGGAAACAAACAAACATACAAGTGATAAAGACAAACATGCAATCTTCCTTGGAAGCACCAAATATCTTAACTAGAGAATACTAGACTTATGAGAAGATCAAGAAAGAAAGATGATGAAATTATTTTTTCTTTAGAGTACTTCTATCTTTTTCTTTTCAACTCTCAAAAAGGTGTTGCTACTGACCGAGCCAGGTTTGCCAAAACCAACTAAATTAACTCAATGATCCCCAAAGTGATACCAATACTAACAACAAGATCAATCATATAACCACGAATTGAAAACTAATATAAGCTATGCAAAAGAGTGAATGATAGAACTTCTCATTAATATTCCATAACGGAAACTCACACCAAGGGATACATATCTAACGATAAAGGGGACACTTCCATAATGCAAACCATACTACATAATAACTCCTCTATTCATGATATGACTCTACTAATAAGGTAAAAAGATAGAAGATAGTGATATGATACCGCGGCACTCCTCCAAGCTTGGAACAAACCAAAGGGATGCCAAACCTGATGACGAATTACTCCTTAGGTGGTGGTGGTATCCTCTTGATGAGCTCTCTGATCAGTTTCCCCAAGTCCTCAATCTCGAAAGTGAGATTACGAATCAGCTGTGAGTTTTGCTTAATGAGGCTCATGATCATGTCGCGTTGAGAATTCCAGCTCTTGCTATTCTTTCCCCACTCTTCCTCCTTGAAGTCTTCTTTTCCTGCATGGCTAGAACAAGGCAAATCCCAATTGGAGGGTAATTTCCTCTTGGGCATATTCTGGTATTGATGCTCATGGATAAGGGTATGGAAAGGATTCTTGGTGCGTGGAGGAAGTGACCAGGGATCTGAACGGTGATGAGGAGGCTTCCCTCCAATGGATGGATTTGCCACCACTCCAATTCTTGCAACGGTAGTGACAGTGTGCGGGTGTTGGCCTTGCTCCTCTTCACCTTCACTCTTGATCTCCTTCTCCTTCCCGGGGTCTTGGAGGTCTTCCTCCATAGGCTCCTTCCTTTTATCATTGGCGGACACCTTTGTGCTTCTAAGCTTTCAAAGAGTATGTCCTGACAGAAACAGATCGAAACAAAAACACGACGAAAACACGATATACGGACCTCGGGGGATCTAGGGGGTTATATATTACGAAGTTCCATATCAAAAGGAAGGTACTAGGAGAAAACGAGTCGGAGGCAGAGTCCGGGGTGGACTCACCACCTGGTGGCGCGGCCAGGGGAGGGCCCACGCCACAGGGTGGTGTGAGGTATCCTGGCTCCGTTTCCGTCCCTTTTTCGCTTCGTAGCTTTCCTTATCGATTGAAAACTGCAAAAATATAGTTGGATTGTATTTTCGCGGAACTTTTCTTACCAGAACTGTTACCTATTTGAAAATGCATCAGAGGTCTCTGAATTTGGTATCTAGTAGATTCTTCCGGAGTCATCACTTGAATAACATCAATATCTTCATCTTCATATACTTATTACTTGAGTCATTAAACCCTTCTCTTCCTTAATACACCAATATCTCCACTTCCTGGAAATTTCTTTCACACAAAACTTCACACAGTTCTTATTAGCAACATTAGTAAATATGAAGTGATAAATGATTTTGAGTCCAACTTCAACTTAAAACCATCAAAACAAAAGCTACTGTAGCAACTCCTTCTGAAAACCCAAAAAAAATTCAAAAAGGAAATCGAATAAAGAAGCAAATGCAAGATTGGCAAAATCTGTCAAAACAGACCAGCAGGTAAAGACCAATTTTTTTGAAAATCTTCTGTTGGTAAAATCAAAAAGTGCAAAACTAACGAAAGTTAAATAACACCCTGGGGCAGAAGCACAAAACATTACAGCTAAATACGATATACAGATATCTCTCACGAATTTTTACGGTGAAGCACAAAAAATCTGTTGAGGGATAGCAACTTCCCCAAATATTACTTCTCTCTCATTAGAGGTTGATATTGACACAAAAACCAAACAAAACGGATAAGGAGCAGTTATTACCGAAGTAATAACTTCCAAGACTCAAAGAAACATAAACAAACTAAAAGCAAAAACAAATTGGGTTGTCTCCCATAAAGCTCTTTCTTTATAGCCATTAAGATGGGCATGATAATTTTGAACAAGCTCTCATAGGGATATGAATTGAAGTGAAAGAGAGCATTAAGAAGCAAAAACACAAACAAATTTAAGTCTAACCCACTTCCTATGCAAGGGGATTTTGTAAACAAACAAGTTGTTGAAACCAAAGGCAACTTGCATAAGAAGGCAAAAGAAGTACAACATAAAGACTTTCAGCATAAAACGGGGAAACTTGATATTATTGAGATGCATAAGAACACTTTTCCCGCTCTCATAATAACTTTCAGTATCATGCATAAACTTAACAATATAGCAATCACAAGGGCCATCATAGCAATTGAAAGGGGAATGGACGTCGCCTAGAGGGGGGTGAATAGGCGATTTAAAATTATTACGGTTTAGGCTCTAATAAATGCGGAATAAAACTTAACGTTTAATTTATCAAGCCAAAACCTATATACACTAGTTTCACTAAGTGCACCAACAACCTATGCTAAGCAAGACAAGCAACAAGGTGATAGCAAGATATAGTACTTCAAGCACGATGGCTATCACAATGTAAATTGCATAAGTAAAGGGCTCGGTTGAGAGATAATCGATGGACGCGGAGATGATGATTTGTTTCCCGAAGTTCACTTCCAAAGAAGCTACGTCTCCGTTGGAGAGGTGCGGGGGCGCAATGTACTTCGAACGCCACAAGTGGCTCACCTCGAGGTGTGGTAGCTCGATGCTCACCCAACGCCACACAAGGCCTCACCCCTAGATGCGAAGGCACGCAACCTACCGACGCCACAAAAGGCTCACCCTATTCTCCCGTGAGCTCGCCACAAAGGCCTACTCACGTTCCACTATGGGACACTTGAGGGCGGTCACCGAACCCGTACAAGATTGGGGCAATCTCCACAACTCAATTGGAGGCTCCCAACAACAATGCCACAAAGGCTACAAAGCCACAAAAGGCAACAAGGCCACAAAAGGCTACAAGACCACAAAAGGTCAACAATCCAACACCACAACCGTCTAGGGTTCCAAGAACCCAAGAGAAACAAGCCCAAGGGCTTGAACTCGCCGAATCTCCGAGGAGAAATCAAACCTATGCACCAAATACAAGAGGCAAGTCCTTCACTCTCAAATTCCACCAAAGCTACAAAAGCTATTGGGGGAATAAGGGAGGAAGAACACAAGAGGAGAACACAAAACTCTCCAAGATCTAGATCCCAAGAATTTCTTCACAAAGAAGGGATTTGGCTTGGTGGGGCTTGTAGATTTAGATCTCCTCTCTCAAATCCCTCAAAGAGATGCAAGAATCATGGGAGGGAGAAGGGAATAGGGCAAGCTTTTGAAGGTCAACAATGGAGGAGAGAGAGTGGAAGAGCTAGCAAAAATGACCTCTAAAGTTGGGGAAACTTTTGGGAAGAAGGGGCTCTTAAATAGGGCAAGAGAAATCTGCCCGTTTGGGCCAGATTCGCGCCCCACTGAAACTACCGGTACCCCACCGGTACTACCTCTAAATAGAAACACAATATACAGAAGAAAAACGAGATTTACCGGAACTTTGGCCGGAACTTGGGCCGGTACTACCGCTCAAGCAAAAACGTTGGACAGCATTGCACGAAAACTTTAATAACTTTTGACTCCGGACTCCGATTTCGATGATCTTGGGCTCATTTTGAAGAGAACAAAAATCTCTACAAGATTATGCAAAGAAACATCATAGTACAACAAGAGAGGATAAAAATAAAATGGAGAAAGGTATGACCTCTTAGAAGCGACGAACCGGTAAAACCTCCAGAACCCAAAACGCAAGAAGTTGAGCTTGGAAACTCTAATTGGGATGAAACCAATTTTGTTGGAAAGATAATAAAGAGTATAATCCAACAAAAGGTGAAATATTGGGTATCACCAAGGGATAAAATACCATGAATATATATCTGAGATACCTCCCAAGGTGTGGAGCCGGAAAAACCCGCATGATCAAAAACGCAATAAGATATGCAAGGAAAATCCGTTTTTGACGAACTAGAGCTTGTTATGAAGATAACCACAAGCGCTAGATCCTCACATGGACAAGAACCAAACAACAACCAAGAAATATGATGCTATGTATGCAAAGGTTTGAGCTCTCTTTGAAAGATACGAACGAGTCACCCACTCGAGAGCCCCTCTTGATAGTATGGCTATCTATCCTAAACCCGGTCTCCCAACACTACAGGAACACTACAAGAGACCGGTAAAAATAGAAACCCTATCACAATCATACCTTTGCCTTAAGCATCCCACTTGAGCTTGATGTAGAAGATCTTGTCACCTTCAAGATGGAACACCTTTCTTGCTTGCACTTGCTTGATGAAGTCTTGAGAAATGCTCCCCCATACTCCATGGGGAAACCTCTTCTTCGAACTTGTCTTCATCATTCCATGATTGCCGAGGATGGCAAGCTTCAAGAATGAGATCTTCTAGAGATGACGCATCTTGAGCTTGCACTTCAATTCTTGATGATGTCTTGAAGATTGCCATGAGGAACTCCATCTTCTTCTTCTTCTTCAAGACATACTTGATCTTCTTATTCTACTTGATTCCAATAGGCACAAAGCCCTTGGACATTGCTTATTATTTTTAATCCTTGAAACCAACACATGGTCCAAGCGATGCCAATGGACAAACCTACAAGTGAAACTCAATTTGCACATTAGTCCATAGGGATTTTCATTAATTACCAAAACCACACATGGGGCATACATGCCCTTTCAATCTCCCCCATTTTGGTAATTGATGACAATCCCTTTGAGAGGGTTTAAATATGGAATTTAACGAACAAAATGGTTGCCCCAACATCAAATACTAGACAAGTATGTGATGTTGGTACAACCACAATATATAGAGCAAACTCCCCCACAACCTATGCACGTGTGATGAACTTGAATTTCATTGCATTGATTGCCAACCATTATCGGTGGTTGAGTTTCCTATATATATTAAACATGCAAAGCAACAACAAAGGTGCAAGAGCATGCAAGGATAAATCTTAAGAACCAACTCAAAGCATAAACCAACTTCCCTTAAACCCTCTAAAACTTCTCCCCCATTGTCATCGATTGCCAAAATGGGTGAAAAGTTCTAGATGGCCAATATAGTGAGAATTCCTCAAAAGGTGTGCATATGCACATATCCAATGATGATACTTGGGAGGAAGTAACATATATTGAGGACCCAAAGATTTCAAAAAGAAAACAAAAAAGAACGAAGCTTCAACAAATGAAGTGAGCAACCAAAAGATCCAAAAAGACCAATTGACAACAACAATTGATACCAAAAGAAAAAACACAAGATATTATGATACGAACAAATGAGTTTTTAGATGTAATAGGGAGGCTCCCCAATCTTTGTGCACAAATTAGAATCATTGATTTGAATATATCATGCACAAGTATGGAATCCTCACTCCCCCATAGACATTTAAACCTCAAACAAAGAGAAAGGAAAATTAGCATTCTTAAGTGAGTTAGAGAAGCTCCCCAAGGATTATGCACCAATTATAATAATTATATTTGGAAACAAAGTGCGCAATCATGGAATCCTCACTTCTACAAACTCATTTAACAATACACGGCAAGAGAGATCAAATTATGAGTGCTCGGAGATGCAAGCAAATGGGACAAGCACTCATAGACAAATAACTTTGGAAGCCACCAAAGAGTCACAAAGAGATAAAGGGTGGTATACAAGGGAAACAAACACAACCAAAGATTTATCTTCTATTAATCAGATATCGCTTCTAGGTGGAGAATATCACATAGACATATGCCCACAAAGAAACATGCACACACAAAATAGATACTCAAGAAAGCACATGAAAAACAAATGGAAGTCATATAATATACCAATAAGATTTTTCCTTGAAAGCATGGCCAAAGGCTCAAATATATCTTATTATACATCAATGAGCTTCAAGCACCAACACACTACATACATTGCAACTATTACCAAGGGAAAAGGGAATAGTTGGAATATATGGAGAAAGGAAACAAGTATCACAAAAATAAATCAACTTGGCAAAATACTCACTATTGCACATGAGAGAAAATGAGGAAGACATATACAATAAAATTGCTAGATTGAAATATTTGGGATTGGTGAATCATGAGAATGATTTTGTATAGTCCCACTTATATGAACTCATCTCACCATACTCACATTTGCAATAGAGGAGAACTTGCAAAAACCAAAATAAGAACCACAAAAATTGTACAAACACAAATTCATGCCAACAAGCAACCTACAAAAGGTATGCATGAGAGAGATACTTGTTACCGAGAGATAATTGGTAGGATGTAGAGGATAAGAATTTGTTGATCATCCTAGCTTGCGTCCAATTGACATGAAAACATCACTTCTTCCTTGTTCAAGATACAAGCACCCAATATATCTCCAATGTACCTAAAACACAATTAAGTACACTAGGTTCCCAAACAAATTGGGTCCAAAGTAGTTAGTGCAACTACAATATATAGGAGAAGCTCCACATAAATATGTGCATATTAATATGAAATTGAATTTCATGCACATCTTAGCCAATAGGATTTGGTGGAGTTTCCCCTATACATTGGATCATAGAAAGAAAGCATGCCATACTATATACAAGAAGTAAATATGCATGCACTAGACTTCCAAGAACCAAAAAGGAGATACAATTTGAACTAAAACACCAAGGAAACCAAGAAGTAGCACACAAGAGTGTGACATGACAAAAGGTGTCCAAATTGTATCAAAGTGACAAATCAACACATGAAAGGACACCAATTCAACAAAGGAACATGACAACAGCCAAAGAGCAATAGATCCACAAAACACACAATGCTCAAGAATTTATCTCATTCTAAAATATCAAAACAAGTAACAAAGAATGAGACAAAGCCAACTCCCAAATAGAGCAAGGTTCCAACACACAAACCCACACTCTCTACACTTTTCATGATGGCACAAAGTACCAAAAGAAAAGATCAAGCATCCAAGCACAAGAACACTATATGGATCAAATTAAGAAGCATAAAAGGAGTGTTCTAGATAGTATAGGAGAGATCCCCCATGAATGGTGCATTATATAGAATTTTTATTTTGAATACAAAATGCACACAAAAGAGATCATCACCACTACCTACATTAATTTAAACACAAGAGAATACCAATAGGCTAAAAGGATCCACAAGAGGCAAGGAATACATGGGAGAAAGAGAAAACATTTTCTTGGCCAAAAATAGGATAAAGAAAAGCAATGGCCAAAGCGAACATGATCAATAAATCCTACCATATATGGAGTACCACTTGTCCAAGGACAAGAATTATGGGGAAAATTTTCCTGAGGTAGTTTGCAAGAACATCATGATCATATTCACACAAAGAAGCATGTAACAAGACATAAAAGTTATGCTTGATGCTTCGAGAGAGATTCTTGATAGCTCCAAAAAGTCACACAATCAATAAAGATGAAGGTAACTTGAAGAAAATGGTTTCCATGGAGGATATTGAGGTCCAAATATGAGGAAACACATATCAAGAAAAACTCTCACAAACAAGATCCAAAAGATGAGTAATAAGATCAATCCAAAGTAATTGGAACTTGTTTGAGCTAAATGTGTCACTTAGGAGCTAGATAAATATCAATATCAATTCTAAGTGACACTACCTCAAAAGTCCACATTTTCTAGGCTTGTAATATGCACAAAGCATATGACTCCCCCATAATGTGATAAAACAAGAAAAACTCAACAAGAGGTCAAAACATCCAAATAGAGACGATTAATGGACATTATGGAACTTAAATTTATCATGAGAAAGACATACCACATAGAGACTAGATAAGATTGTAATATACATACTAAGTGGTATTCCTCATATACACACATTTTAGGATTGTGGAATGCCCAGGCATAACACTCCCCCAAAATGGAATAGTCCATTAATCGCTCCCAAGATCCAAGAAGGATACCAAATAGATTCAACAAAGGCTCAAACATAAGAACACAAATACATGATGTGCCAACCAACATACACAAATATACTAGATAACACAATATAGGTATGAGGGAAGCACAACATGTACAAACACATGTAATGGTACAAAACCAACACATGCACAAGGGAGCAAGTAACTTTCAACGTAAAGGAGTTGAGAACATGTTACCGCAAGGAGGAACATTGGATATGAGATAGAGGCAAGATAATCCAATTGGCTTGACTTGACAAAAATAAATGATGAAGATCCCTCAATTCTTCATAATGTAGCCAAGCCTCCAATGCCCTCCAACCAACACCTATTGATCAAGTTTTACCTTGTTGGTCCCCAACCAAGTTGGGTCCTAAGAAGTTAGTCACAATAGGCTTGGCCACCCAAATGGTTCTTTTATTGACACCACTTTGGGGACCTACATATTTGGCAAACACATTTCCCACCTCATCCTTACCAAGAGAATATGCATCATATATCAAGATAGGCTTGGCTGAGGAGTTACCCATGGTGCATGAGGAAGAAAGGTGCCCCTTCTCGCGGCATATGTAGAAAGTTCTACTCTTGCTATCTTTCTTCATGGAAGATGCCACCCCTTGAGGAAGATCTTGAGTCTTGGGAAGAGGCCTGCTTCTAGCGTGAGGTGGAGCTTGAGGCTGCTTCCCTTGTTGCTTCTTCTTCAATGGGAAACATCTCACATGATGGCCTTCTTCCTTGCACTTGAAGCACACAATGTTGGCCGGATTCTTCACTTGACCTTGGCCATTCTTCTTGTTGCCCTTGTGCTTCAACAAGTTGGTGGGCTTGTTCTTGATGTTGGATTTATATCCAAGCCCACTCTTGTCATTTGGGGATCTTCGCACACCCAAGATGTTCTTGAGTGTGGTCTTCCCTTCATGAAACTTCTTCAAGTCATTATTCAAAGAATTGACTTGAGCCTTGAGCTTCTTGTTTTCCTCTACATGGTTAGTATCAACAACAATACTAGAGGAAGTAGATGCTACGTTGTTAGATCAACAAGGCACGGGATGCAATTCATCACAAGATATAGCAATAGCATGAGTGGATGAATTACAAGGACTGGCACATGGCAATATGATACTAGGACTAGATGTAGTGCTAATGTCCACATGAGGCTCACTAGATGTTACCTTTGACATAGTATCCTCATGAGCCAACTTTAGCCTACCATGGGAAACTAGAAGATCCTCATGCGAGCTTGAAAGCGTAGCATGACTCTCTTCCAATTTCCCATAGTTGCTAGTTAGCAAAGCAAGTTGATCATGTAGCTCAACATTCTTCTTCACAATAGATGCTTCACAAGAGATAGAGTTAGTAGCACAAGCATCATCAATAGTAGTAAGAGGTGAGGGCAACTTGGAAATATCTTTAGAGTATGAAGCTTTAATTTGCTCATGTGATTCGGTGAGTTTGATGAGCTCCCCCTTTATGACCCTAGAGCCATTGTTGAGGTGCTCAAAATCCTCAAGGAGTTTAGCATAGGCAACTTTAAGCTCATAATTTTTAATTTGAAGGTCACTTGCCACCTCAAGATCTCTATCATGAGATTTCTTCACCCTAGATAGATCTAGGGCAAAGGTCTCCTCAAGAGATTCCTTGGTGGTTTGTTCCTCTTCAAGAGCTTCATTTAAGTTAGCAATGTTATTAGCATACTCACGCTCAAGACTACTCATTTTGTCAATTGTGTCCTCATGCTCATAAATTAGTTGCTTACTTTCAATGGCAAAGTTCAAGATTTCAATGAAAGTAGATCAAGCATTTTTATCATTGTGTACAACACGAAGGACTAGCTCCCCCTTCTCTTTTAAAGAAGCAACATCATCTTCTACTTCTAAGTCAACATTCACATCATCATTAGGTGCAATGGGATCCAAAGGAGAAGTTACCTTTGATTCCTTAGCCATGAGGCATAAGTGAATGTTGGTAGAAGGTGATGATGGGGGAACCCTTGAAGCTCCAATCACAACCTTGCCTTGGCCCACACATTCTTCGATTTCCTCTACATGGTTAGCAACACAAGTACTAGAGGAAATAGAAGTACATTTATCATGGCAATAAGGCAAAGCAAGCATATCATCATGAGAAATATTCAATCCATTTCTACATGATATGCAAGGGCAATCAACACTAGGATGTAAATCACATATAGTCCTACAAGTGTTCATGCCCAAAGATACAACATTGCAATGAGATAGATATGAAGAATCATGAATGCCAAGCTCACTATCCACATTACAAGTTCTATCACCACTCACCATATCATTACCTTGTGACAACTCACAAGTTGGTGTAGTGGAAGAAGATGAGAACTCATCATAGCCGGAGGTGGAGGGAACACAATCATCCTCATTAAGCTTGGACACGTCATATTTTGCTTGAAGCTTGGTCCAAATATCATGAGCATTCCGAAAAGGCATGATTGATGAAAGAACTACAAAGCTCACAACATTAACAAGCACATTAGATTCTTGAGCTTCGAGATAAGAGCTTGTCTCCTCCTGCAAAGATAGATTTTGGGGATCCTTAGGAGGAGACAAGCCCATATCTAGAATTCGCTCAATATTTGGGTCAATGACCCGGAAATGACTAAGCATGCGAATACGCCAAACATCATAATTTGTGCCATCAAATGTAAATGTGTGAGAGTGCACTAAACCCCTAGGAGACATCCTTACTCTCGAGGCTGTGAAGCCAAAGAAGCAAGAGACCTTGATCTGATACCAATTCAAAGGGGAATGGACGTCGCCTAGAGGGGGGTGAATAGGCGATTTAAAATTATTACGGTTTAGGCTCTAATAAATGCGGAATAAAACTTAACGTTTAATTTATCAAGCCAAAACCTATATCCACTAGTTTCACTAAGTGCACCAACAACCTATGCTAAGAAAGACAAGCAACAAGGTGATAGCAAGATATAGTACTTCAAGCACGATGGCTATCACAATGTAAATTGTATAAGTAAAGGTCTCGGTTGAGAGATAACCGATGGACGTGGAGACGATGATTTGTTTCCCAAGTTCACTTCCAAAGAAGCTACGTCTCCGTTGGAGAGGTGCGGGGGCGCAATGTACTTCGAACGCCACAAGTGGCTCACCTCGAGGTGTGGTAGCTCGATGCTCACCCAACGCCACACAAGGCCTCACCCCAAGAAGCGAAGGCATGCAACCTACCGACGCCACAAAAGGCTCACCCTATTCTCCCGTGAGCTCGCCACAAAGGCCTACTCACGTTCCATTATGGGACACTTGAGGGCGGTCACCGAACCCGTACAAGATTGGGGCAATCTCCACAACTCAATTGGAGGCTCCCAACAACAATGCCACAAAGGCTACAAAGCCACAAAAGGCAACAAGGCCACAAAAGGCTACAAGACCACAAAAGGTCAACAATCCAACACCACAACCGTCTAGGGTTCCAAGAACCCAAGAGAAACAAGCCCAAGGGATTGAACTCGCCGAATCTCCGAGGAGAACTCAAACCTATGCACCAAATACAAGAGGCAAGTCCTTCACTCTCAAATTCCACCAAAGCTACAAAATCTATTGGGGGAATAAGGGAGGAAA
This sequence comes from Avena insularis, assembly GCA_023614405.1. Taxonomy (NCBI): domain Eukaryota; kingdom Viridiplantae; phylum Streptophyta; class Magnoliopsida; order Poales; family Poaceae; genus Avena; species Avena insularis. The sequence goes on along the minus strand of CM042686.1, from coordinate 593,495,722 downwards.
AACACAAAACTCTCCAAGATCTAGATCCCAAGAATTTCTTCACAAAGAAGGGATTTGGCTTGGTGGGACTTGTAGATCTAGATCTCCTCTCTCAAATCCCTCAAAGAGATGCAAGAATCATGGGAGGGAGAAGGGAAGAGGGCAAGCTTTTTGTGGCGCCCCGCAAAAACCACTACTAGAAAATCGCGTTGTTTTTGTGCATTGCATCATCATGACCGCATGCTCATGTCATCATGCCACATTGCATTTGAGCATCATCATCATGCATTTGTTTGTCTAAAACTATTTTCGAAAAGCCTACTTTGTTTTCTAAATAGTCCCCACCTTTATTTCAAATCAAAACCCGGGGTCTCCGGAATATTTTGTTTCGTCTACCAACGGTTTTCAAAAGCCCCGTTTTAAATAATAAAATGTTTATTTTATTTTTAGGGGGCAGCCGGACCGGGCCGATCCGACCCAGTCGGCCACCCCCAGTACAAAAACCAGAATCTCCCCAAACACTTTTCTACCTAAACCTAGCCTACCCACCCTTCCTCCACCTCACCCTGCCAACCCCCTCCCTCCACCTCACACCTCCACACCACCCCAGCCTATCCCAGGCCGCCACATCATCCCACCTATCCACCACACACCCGCCTCCTCCCCTGGCTCCTGGGCCCCACCCCACCTACCACGCCCCAGCCCCACCCACGCGGACCTGACAAGAACTTCGCGACGACAAGATCGACCCCGACCCGGGCGAATCCGATGCGCCCCGACGCCGAACCAAGTCCTTCTTCATGGAACGCCAAGATCTACTCCGTTATCCGAGAACGATCCCGCCGAGACCGAACCCCAGACCCGGACCCCGAGACCCGACCCCGAACCCCTCGGAGCCCAAGTTCGCCGAACCCTAATGTGATTCCCTATCCGAGACCCCTATTTTTATATATGACATTATCAATTGTTGCATATAAATTGTTCATGCTCGCATCTCATCATGGGGTTGGGGGCATTATGCCGAAGCACCTCATAATTAAATATGGAGTATGGATGCGGGATATTGTTGTCTTATTCCGGACTCCACTTAAATTTGTGTAGCGAATCGATGCCATGTTTTGCCTTGTTAATACAACATTTAATCTGCGGGGTTTTAAATAACTTGAACCATGTAAGTAATTGTCGGGACCCCGGTTCCGCTTAATATTGCCTGATTGCACCGCATCTGTGCCATGCCATGCATCATATCATAATCATGCCGGATCTTCTGTCGTAATATTAAATAGTGCATCCGGTGTTTCTTTTAGTGCTTTGCTTCTTCGCGGATTAGACCGATGAGTGGATGCGAGTAACGACAAGTTCTCCGGATATGAACCTTCGGCAGTGTTTCCCAGGCGAGCATCTCTCCCCCTTCTACCTATTTTGCATTTATAGTCTTTATTTCCTCCTGTTGATCTATTGTTATCCGTGTCGTGATGCTTTAGTGTTCCGTACCAGTGAGATCCCGTGTAGCCTATATATTGCCTTGGACACCTCCTATTACCTGTGTTTGGTAGATAGCTGGCCTTGCGAGTCGTAGTTGCTTGCTCAGGTGCGATCTCGTGTTGTCAAGTACCATAGTTGTTGGAATGCTGGCAGATGTTAATGGTGGAGATGCTTACTGGTGGAGATGATCATGACTTTAAATACAACTATTAAAATGCTAGCTATAACTAATGCAGAGGCATCGGTGGGCAATAGATGTTATTTGGTTCTTCCACGCTCACTGGTGTCCCGTAGGACCCCGAGTACTTGATACATTCCTTGATTTTTCGTGACTATCCACATCCGGAGGCCTTATGGACCCTCCCGAGCGTAGCTTGATTGATTCATTTCTATTTCTTGGGGCCACAGAGTAGTTTGGGGCTTTATTACTATCCTATACTTATGCCATGCTTTACTGCTTTATTTAAGATTGTGCGTGGAGCACCATCTTATTTTGGATCGCGCCATGTTTTCGCGGTATCGACAAGCCCAGTCACACTTTCGGGTTCCCAGTCGTTTACAGCCGTCGTCGCAAACCCTGGGTCCATTCCGGAGCCGGCCAACTTCGTTGCGGGTAGCTTAGTAGGGTGGCCTCTTGAAATATTTATGAATCCTGTGATTGCTTTGTCGTGAAAGCCTCATTGGGTTTTGAGTTGGTTTTTCCGAGGTTGATCGAGTGTGTGTTGCTATTTGTGCACCCCTGCAGGGTAAAACTTTCTGAAAGCCGTGTCCGCGGTTATGGACGAGTTGGAGCACAGTATCTCGATCATAGACAAGCATAACTAAAGTAGTGCTATAAACTTGACTTAATATATGACTAGTAAGCAGATGCGACTATAATGGAATGGATAATAAAAATGCCAACAACTGGTGGATCTGTGGTGATCTGTGACATACTATACCTGCCTAGTAAGTATTGCAACTCCAATGGAATGTGATAAAAGTGCCAATAACTGCTGGGTTTTGGGATTCCTCAGGACAATTATATCGGACTAGTAAATGTTCCAACTACAACGGAATGTTAACTAAAACTGCCCACTACTTATGCTATCAGGATGACTCATGCTATCTATATCTGACTAGTAAGTGCTTCAACTATAATCGAATGAATAAAACTGCCAACTGTGTGAGTTCCTTGGTCCGACTTCCTCGTTTGGTCCCGAGGGGGAAATACCAAGATGGGTTTGTTTGGTGTTAGCTTCAGGTTGGATCCGAATAGGTCTCTCTTACCCCTCTCTGATAACCGCCAGTTGTATTGAGTCTCTATAGGTTGTTTAGTGCCGCTGCGCTGCCGCTTCAGCCCACCATACCTATGTAGGCGAGAGCCGCCGAATTCTAGCCTCGCCATGTACTGGCCTCAGTACTGACGCTCCTCTTTTTCTTTTGCCCCTTGTCGGCACCCCTTTTGTTTTTAGCAGGTTTTGAGATCGACGTCGTTAGCAGGGTTACCCTTCCGGCTTGGCCTGGGCAGTGTTATGGACGCCATTGGTTATTCTTCAGGGCTCTTAGCCCCATTTGCATCTTGTCAGTAGCCGGGCGCTCTATCGTCTTCAAGGTGATTTGGATCTTTGTATATCATATCTGTATTCTTGACTCGTTGAATCGCTGTTGTATATATATATATATCTGTTCTGTGGGTCCCATCGAGGACTGTTGTGTAATGGTATTATTGCTTTCCACCCGCAAAGTGCTGGTATGCCCTGAATCGTTTCTATGCGGGTTTGGCGGAAAGGGATAAAACTTGCATAGGGCCGATTCGAGGGTGTTACACTTTTGAAGGTCAACAATGGAGGAGACAGAGTGGAAGAGCTAGCAAAAATGACCTCCAAAGTTGGGGAAACTTTTGGGAAGAGGGGGCCCTTAAATAGGGCAAGAGAAATCTGCCTGTTTGGGCTAGATTCGCGCCCCACCGGAACTACCGGTGCTCCACCGGTACCACCTCTAAATAGAAACACAAGATACAGAAGAAAAACGAGATTTACCGGAACTTTGGTCGGAACTTGGGCCGGTACTACCGCTCAAGCAAAAACGTCGGACAACATTGCACGAAAACTTTAATAACTTTTGACTCCGGACTCCGATTTCGATGATCTTGGGCTCATTTTGAAGAGAACAAAAATCTCTAAAAGATTATGCAAAGAAACATCATAGTCCAACAAGAGAGGATAAAAATAAAATGGAGAAAGGTATGACCTCTTAGAAGCGATGAACCGGTAAAACCTCTAGAACCCAAACGCAAGAAGTTGAGCTTGGAAACTCTAATTGGGATGAAACCAATTTTGTTGGAAAGATAATAAAGAGTATAATACAACAAAAGGTGAAATATTGGGGATCACCAAGGGATAAAATACCATGAATATATATCTGAGATACCTCCCAAGGTGTGGAGCCGGAAAAACCCGCAAGATCAAAAACACAATAAGATATACAAGGAAAATCCGTTTTTGATGAACTAGAGCTTGTTATGAAGATAACCACAAGCTCTAGATCCTCACATGGACAAGAACCAAACAACAACCAAGAAAGATGATGCTATGTATGCAAAGGTTTGAGCTCTCTTTGAAAGATACGAACGAGTCACCCACTCAAGAGCCCCTCTTGATAGTATGGCTATCTATCCTAAACCTGGTCTCCCAACACTACAAGAACACTACAAGAGACCGGTAAAAATATAAACCCTATCACAATCATACCTTTGCCTTAAGCATCCCACTTGAGCTTGATGTAGACGATCTTGTCACCTTCAAGATGGAACACCTTTCTTGCTTGCACTTGCTTGATGAAGTTTTGAGAAATGCTCCCCCATACTCCATGGGGAAGCCTCTTCTTCGAACTTGTCTTTATCATTCCATGATTGCCGAGGATGGCAAGCTTCAAGAATGAGATCTTCTAGAGATGACGCATCTTGAGCTTGCACTTCAATTCTTGATGATGTCTTGAAGATTGCCATGAGGAACTCCATCTTCTTCTTCTTCAAGACATACTTGATCTTCTTATTCTACTTGATTCCAATAGGCACAAAGCCCTTGGACATTGCTTATTATTTTTAATCCTTGAAACCAACACATGGTCCAAGCGATGCCAATGGACAAACCTACAAGTGAAACTCAATTTGCACATTAGTCCATAGGGATTGTCATTAATTACCAAAACCACACATGGGGCATACATGCCCTTTCAGCAATGATCACTTATTCTAACAGAAAACACAGGAATACTAGCTCTCATAACACTACTATGTGAAACAATATTAGAGGTATCCTTACAAAGGATAGTGTGTCCCTCTTCTACATATTTAGTAACAAAGTCTTTCACATTTGCTATAATAGGTTCATCAACCATTATTTTATCAGGTTCAACAGCTTTATTTGTACTTTCATTAACCATACTAGCTATCATAGAATGTTCCTTCATCTTAACTGGGAAAGGCATTTTCTCAGTATAAGGTTCAGGTAAAACATGATTAGCAATATAAACTTCAGTATTTCTTGCAGGAACACTGGTAGCAATATCTTTATAAGGTTCATGATACTTATTCCACTTCTTTTTAGGCACTTCAATATAGGAAGCAAAAGCCTTAAAATAAGAAGCAATAGCTTGAGAGTCTAGACCATAAGCATTTTTAATATTTTGAAAGTCATCAGTTCCCATAAAAGATTCAATGCATTCATAATCATAATTTATACCTGACTTTCTACCTTTGTCATTCTCCCAAGCTTCAGCATTGTCTTGAATACGATCTAGAAGGTCCCATTTAGCTTCTTCTTCCATACGAGTGAATGATCCAGCACAAGAAGCATCCAATAAATCTTTATCATGTAGAGGGAGCCTTGCATAAAAGTTATTGATAATAATATTGTTGGGGAGCTCATGAATGGGACATTTGAGCATTAGTAACTTCAATCTCCCCCAAGCTTGAGTTGTACTCTCTCCATCAAGAGGCCAAAAGTTGTATATTTGATTCCGATCTTTATGAATCTCACTAGGAGGATAAAACTTTGAATAAAAGAGAGGCACTATTTCCTCCCATTCCAGAGCTTGACCATTCTTCAGCAGCTTATACCATTCCTCGGCTCTTCCTTTTAGTGATAATGAGAATAACTTCTTCTTAACTTGATCTGTAGTAATACCTGCACACTTGAACAACCCGCATAATTCGTGTATAAAGAGTAAATGATCACCGGGATGGACAGTTCCATCCCCAACATAATAATTATCCATAACACGATCAATAATTCTTGTAGGTATTTTGAAAACATCAATCTCAGCAGGTGGTGGCTTATCTACTACCTTAGCAGCGGTAGTAGCATTACCAAATAAGAAACTCAACGAATTATCCATAACAAAAATAAAGCAACTAACAGAAGTAAACAATACTCACAGTAGAAGTTTCCTTTACCAGTTCCACTCTCCAATAGCGCTTCACTCCCCGGCAACGGCGCCGGAAAATAGTCTTGATAACCCACAAGTATAGGGGGTGTATCGCAGTATTTTGGATAAGTAAGAGTGTCGAACCCAACGAGGAGCAGAAGGTGTTGACTTGTGGTATGGATCAGGAACTCTCTGCAAATACTTAGCAAACGGATTTTTAGGGTTTTTTGATAAAGCAAGTAAACAAAGTACGAGTAAATAAAAGATAGTAGGAATAAATGCAGCAAGTGGCCCAATCCTTTATGCAGCAAAGAACAAGCCGGATGTATTACTTAAGATGACCAAACGTTCTCGAGGACACATGGGAAGACTGTCAAGTGCTTTCGCTTCATATAGTCGATTAATCTTCTCTAGCTAGCTAAGTGTTGTGTGGGTGAACCTATGCTAATGTACCGCCCCATCCAAGACTAATACATACTTTTGATTATACCCCTTGCAAACATCCGTAAGTACAAGAAAGTAATTAAGGTAGAAACCTAACCACAGCTTTAAACTCTAAGACCCTTACGTCCTTTGTGCAATGGTTTCCTAACGGGGGTTTAGGTTTCACAATTCACCAACCCCACGATTAGTAGCCAAATACACAATGCATTCCCCTAGGCCCATATAGGTGAAGTGTCATGTAGTCGACGTTCACATGACACCACTAGAAGAAGTACACCACAACTTAAATAACAATGTATTGAATCTTTCTCAACGCAACTCCACTACTAACAACAAGACTTCTCCCATGTCCTCAAGAACAAAACGAACTACTCACAAGACATCATATGGATCATGATCAGAGATGGAATAATGATGTATAACAATCTGAACATAAACAATAATTCAATGGTTCACTCAATAGCATCAACTACAAAGAGTAATCAACACCGAGAAAGTTTCCCCTATGAACTATGCAAGATTCAACTCAATTGTTACAGCAATATGGAGATGGTGATGAGGGTGCTGATGGTGATGATGGTGATGATGATGATGATGATCCCGATGGAGTCCATCTTGATGGTGGTGTTGATGGCGACGATCTCCCCTCTCCGGGAAGGAATTCCTCCAGCAGAAATCTGTCTGCCGGAGAGATATTTCTCTCTCGGTGTTTTCCGCCCCGCAGAGGCGGTGGAATCTTTCTGTGGTCGGTCCCCGAGTCTTAGGGGAGAGGCTGGAGTGGGCCAGGGTGGCCACACCACCTCTAGGCGCGGCCTAGGGCTGCCCGCACCATGGGGTGGTGTGGGCCCCCTGTGGCCCATCTCCACTCCATCTTCTGGCATCCTTAGTCTTCTGGAAAAATAGGATTTTCCGTATATTTTCCTAGATTTTCTAATCTTCGCGAATTTTGCCTCCAAATAGCACCTTTTCCATCAGAATCCTGACTGCAACGGTCCATGCTCCAAAAGTCATCAACCATGCAAAAACAGATGATATAACATAAGTATCACCTCTCAATACGAAATATATCAATGAATAATAATGAATTAAGACATAGAATAGTGATGCAAAATGGATGTATCAGCCTCCCGATCATCGTGTCGATTAGAGAGAGTGTGTTCTTGCCCGCCACCGCTCCTAGGGATTGTGTCGAACCGGTTGTCGCTGGTGTGAGCTATTGGCTTGTATCGTGTTTTCGTGTGTGTGTGTTCATTGAGTTCTTCACGTGTGTGTTCGTGGATTTCATCCTCTCCCTAACCCCCACTCGCCTTCACCTCGATTTCCACGGGGATCCGTGAAAGATCAGACAACCCTAAGGGTTCAACCCTAACACCACCTTTGGTTGTCTTCATCATCGGTCCAAAGGGATCTAGACGGTGGGTGCTGCCTCACGGCAGCTTCTCGGGGGTGGATCAAGTTGAGGAGGAGATGGTGGATCTAGCTGCTGAAGCGGGTGAGGATTCCACCATTGATAGGGGTACCTGTGGGTGTCGTTTTCCTGGTTGGAGGCGATGGTGGGAGCATTCCTCGCTCCATTTTTTCTAGAGAAACCTTAGATTTGGGGGAGGTCACCATTGGATGCGGCGCCCGTGGGCGTCGTAGCCGTCATTGGAGGCGTTGTGGGGGCCTCCTGGATTGGATGATGGCAACATCTTCGTCGTCACCCCTATGGGGGCATCATCTTTGGAGACATTCATTGGCTGTACGGACATATGGAAGCCTGGTGGCTGGGTGTCGGTCTCCACGTGATTCTTGCGTGGGGACCAAGGTGGAATGGCATGGTATCTACCATCTACGATGACGAGTCTCGGCGGCATGGTGCAGCGACGTCTCAGCGACGGACAAGGGATGATGCACACGCGCAGGGTGGTGGCGCCATCTGGCGTCATGGTGGCATTAATGGTAGACCTTGCAAGGTCATAGTATTGATTTCTCCTGAAGGTAGGTATGCGGAAGCCGGTGGCAGCGAAGTCTTTTGGAGCATGTATGCTGGTATGCGTTGAGGATCTACCCCGGACCGGTTCAACCACTTGCTTGTTGTTGGGCGACTTGTCGGGGCCTTCGTTTTTTAGATGATTCGCGTTGGTGAGATGTCAGGGTGTTGACCCTGTTCATGGAATCCCTCTTCATCAGTGTTGTAGGATTAACGAGTTGTCGCTAGTTTGGTGACTTTGATCTAATCTTTGTAATTCCTCTTGTATGGTGTTGTGAATATTCTAATAAAAAGAATGTGTGCATCTCTTGGATGCAGCGGTCGGGTGATCTTCGCCCATTGCGAAAAAAGACAATTGTGGGGAATTAAATCAATATAACTCTTGTGTTGACCATTGCCAATGATATGGTAGGAAACTTTATTTTCCGTCAATTCAAAAGATTACTTTCAGGTGTCATATTGTCCCCTGTTTTATTCTTGATGTCCTTTGCGAGGAGGGGACTACTCGTGTGGTAAGGTGCTGGGACAATGGGCCATTCATGTGTCATGGTTCACTCATGAAGGCATCGAATTTCTCGAGGGCCTTCCCTCGGTACGTCCGTTTCGTGAGTGCCATAGTATCCTCAGCTTTGGGCTTCTTATTTTTCTTCCTCTTGTCGTCTTCATTGTTTTTTGCGCGTTCTTTAGCAAGATCGGTGCTAGGCGGTGTTGCAGCGTTACTATCACGTGGCGTAATCAACAATGCGCGTTCCTCTTCTTGGAGAAGCACTTCATTGACTTAATCGTGAAGGGACTCACCGACCCTGCATGAAGTACTCAAAGTCCCAACGAGTTCCTCGTTTGTCTTAGGATCCCTAGATGTTGCTGACGAAGAGACACTATAGGTCATCCCAATAGTCGATAGCTCATGCATGCGGGGAGATGGTGGGGTCTCGCGCACGGCATCGAAATTACGGTGGAGGAAATTTAACACCGGAGCAATCTAGTGCGACCACTGACTCGTATTTATGCCACCGCAGAAGGCAACGAGACTAGACACTTGAACTCTCTACGCCGGCCACGCTCGCTGCGGCGACAAGACTCATCCTTGCATCCTTTCGGGGAACCGACACCTCAATTAAGCGGTTGTTAGGAGGTTGGCGATGGTGAGGGACGATCATAAGTAACGATGACCAACCGTTGTGCCAATGAGAGGGTTGGCCCACGTGTCGCCACATCGTCATCGTGTTGTGTCTGGTGCTTCACAAGGAGCCATGTGGAAAGGGGATGGCCTAGACATGCCAGATGGCAACGACTGTTAGGACATCTGGCTGGGTGCGACTTCCTGTTTGGCGTGCCCAATAGGCCTATGGACGCGCTTGGGAGGACAGGACACGGCTCAAGATGCTCTAAGTACGCCTTCCAAACTCTGCTATAAATCACTTCACCTTCGTATGCCAGTCTTCTCATAACCTGGCCAGGGCTAGAGACAAGGATCCATAGGAGACTAAAACCAGTTTTTATGAAAAAAAAAATCATGTTTGTGTATAAATATATTCATGATCTACTTACCAAAACAAAAAAAAATGAACAAAATAAAATGGACCGTATAACGGACAAGTCAAGAAAAAAGATAGAAATAATAAAAACAAAATATGATGGAAAATTAAATTTGTGAAAAAGAAGAAGGAAGGAAAAAATATAGTATTAGATACATTTAAATCTAGACATAGACAAATCCAAGTAACTAATTTGGATCGGAGGGAGGGAATAACAGAAGATCGGAAAAAAAGGAGTAAAAACTTCAATAGACTGGCCCATCTGCACTATGGGGTGCGCTCGTTGCCTACGAGTGAATTCATATCTTTCTCTGTAGTCTGTACCTTGAAAATCTCCCCCTAAAAAAAAGAAAGAATCTGCCGTGGTCGTAGGGGTGAATCTGACTCGAGTCATGGCCTGCCAACTGCCGCCGCCGGCAGCGGAATCTCCCCCACCCGCTCCCACCACAATATTCACCATCGGCGACGATCTCCTCCTCGAGATCTTGGTCCGCCTCCCCTCACTTCCGTCCCTAGTCCGAGCCGCCTTCGCCTGCCGCTACTTCCTCCACGCCGTCCGGTCATTCCCCACCTTCCGCCCCAGGTTCGGTGCGCTCCACCCACCGCCACTCATCGGCATTTTCCTCAAAGGCCGCGACGGGGACGTTCCTTCCTTCGCCCCACTCCGCGGCCGCGCCGATCCGGACTACGGGGCCGTAGTACGCGGCTCCGATTTCTTCCTCACCCGCCTCCCCGACGACCAGGGCTTCTGGCACATCAACCACTGCCACGACGGGTACCTTCTTCTCCACAACTGGACTACCAGGTTGTCCGTAGCCTACAACCCTCTCGCCGGGGTGCTGCATCCAATCCCGATGCCGCCGCACGCGGTCCGCGATCACCACATTATGCCCTCTCCCGAGGAACGCCATGGATCGTTCCGACTCCTCTCCGTCCACGAGGACGGCTTGCAGTTGCGTCCTGTTGTCTACTCCTCACACACCGGGGAGTGGCAGGTTTTCCCGTGGGTCGAGGCTGCCACGATCAACAAGGACCACCCCGACCACGACAAGGACTTCCTCCCGCCTACGCGTGGTAAGCTCGTCAATGGGCGCATCTACTGGACAAGCTACCACTTCATGATCGTGCTGGACACCGCGACGCTGCAGTTCTCTTCCATGGATCTGCCACCGTTCATGTGCGGGCAAAAGCCTTTCGTGGTCGGCGATACCAAGGATGAGAAGCTCTGCCTGGTTTGCGCCATTGACGACGACAACATGATTGCTGTCTGGGTCTTGAGAACCGACCATCACCATGCCGACAAGTGGATCCTCGACAAGGAGATTGAATTGGATGATCTCCCCGTGCTCAAGCTCGTGGCGGTTAACCGTGGCTCTGTGCACTTGCACCTGATGGCCATCGAGCAGCCCAACGTTGTCCCTCTTTGCTGCTTCTTCTCCTTATGCCTGGAAACGTAAGAGATGGAAAAGATCTTTTCTCTATATCAGTACGAAATCGAGAGGTCCTATCCCTACATCATGCCGTGGCCGCCTTCTTTGGTATGCAACAAGGAGAACCGTCGAATTGAAGCTGCTTGACTAAGAAGAAGGAAACTCAAACCAGATTAGTTTTTACTCTCTATCTTTATGTTTTGAACTGATGTTTTGCTATGGCTATGGATGTAATGCTGGTTAGTTTTACTCATTTTTAGAGTAAAAATCAAGACGATGGATGTTTTTAGAAATTACAAGTTATCTCTGTATATCGAGCAATGATTTTAGAACTTCTATCTATCCGAATAAGTAGAATAACCTGTGACCCCCACTCATGGTTATTTTTTATCATGAACATGTACCATCCATTAGTTGTTATAACGGCCAGGTTGGCTCCAACAATAATCTGTAGTCTTCACTGCCTTTTTGAAGTTAAACAAGGGTATGAATTATAAGGATTATTACTAATTAATTTGAATGATATTGCAAATTATAACGATTTTTACTAGTAATAGAGTTGGACAATGGTAAGAATAACAGGATTGTTATTGTCTGCGCCCCTCTTTACTTTGCTTTCTATAATCTGTGCAGTACAAATTAGATTGTCACTGTGACACGTTATGTGAGTACATGACTAGGAACTTCTCATTCTCAAAAGGAAATTTGCTAGCTCTCAAATTTATCTTCTATATATTATATTTGTATACAACAACAAACAGCCACGAATTATCAACAATACAGAATGATGATTTCCTGAGGTAACTCATGCTACGAATTATCAAGCAGATCTTATAACTTCATTGATATGATGCAGTGTCAAGCCCTGGTCGTCTCATCTGGAAATGAGACACAAAGCTGTTGTTGTACTCCTCTTTCGATCCCACTTACCTTTTCATCGCAACCCTTGGTGTTCATCAGTGTAGAAACATAACTGAGGCTGCATTGTAGAGAAGGCTAATTTTCAGTCTTTCCGTGGATGATGTTTCTGGATTAGCTATCTGTACAATTTCTTGACAAGTCTGATTAGGACTCTTTATGACTTTGTTTCCTTGACGACAGCTCTCTTTCACAGCCCAATCTTCCTCTTTTCTTGTCAGCTCCTCACATCAGTGCTTGTGCTTTTGTAAGATGCATCCGCAATCTTTCACCTCGGAGTAACATCTTTTGAATTTTAACACAATGTCTGGGGCTCTTTCTGTGTTTTCATCCTAGCCGATGCCTTCACTGCAGCATTCTCTTGCTACTCTTTGTTGGATTCGCTTTTTTTTTTGTTTGTCTTTGTTAAGAACATTTTGAGCCTTCCTGTTATGGGCAATGTCCTGTGGATTGGTGTTGACGGTGCCTTTTTTCTGGTAGCTTTCCTTCTGCACTGAATGCCACCTCGACATAATCATGCAGATCTCCAAAGGAACATATTTACGGATTGCCTGATGGGTTATCCCTGACTGCCCACTCCTGCAACAGAGGTAAAAGTTAAAGCATGTTTTGCTGCATGCTATATTACTGTTTAAAAGTGTAATCGAAATATTAATTTCTGTTAGTGGCATACTGGCATAGAAACTATTTGTAGGACAAGTATAATATAACAAGATTTTAATCGGTAGATATGACTTGGTGGTCTATGTTACTGTTTATAGGTGGGCGAAGGAAAAATTAGCGACAAATTATTGATTTCAAAGTATGAACACTGCTAGCCCCAATATCTTTTAATGTCCTTCTCTGAATGTGTCTCCTGGTTGGAAAAGGAATTTTGTGGGCTAGCACTGCTGCCAAGGTGGGGTAGAGATGGCAAGTAGGTAATGGAGTTTGGCTGATGTAAGGGACGGTTATCTCTGAAGCTCACTTCCAGGAGATGCTTTGGCATTTGGCGCTGTGCCCCTGATAAGTTCAGTAACTGAAAACTCTGACAAAAGTTTGGGAAATAGATTAGGGGTTGAAAATGAATATTCCTCATTAGGATTCATGTTTCTATTTGGCTGATCACCCCTAAAAAATTGCTTCTTAGGGGCAAGTTAAGTAAAAGCATGTAAGCGACTATCTTGTCTGTTCTGCGGTATAAACATTGTTCTCACTTGACATTTGGCGTGATATCATCCTTGCAGTGCAAGTTAATAATTGCTGACCCTGGAATGGGTGTGCTCTTGTTATGTCCGGTACAGTGTTGATTGTGAAGCGCTGCGTGTTGTCTCCGACGATGGAGCCTTTTTGCTACGAGCGGTGGGGTGCTCTGCTACTAGCGGAGGGAGGCACTGCTATAAAGGTTGGCGGGAGGCGCTGCTACAAAGGTTGGCTGATGTGCCGCTGTGACGACGACGCCTTCTCCAGCGATGGTTTGGGATCACGATGGAGCAAGGAGGTTGGGGACCAAATGTATCTGTCGAGCCAGGACATGGGGATCATGTGTTTTTTTTGGGGTGGCGGGGAATATTTTGCATGTCCACGACTGGTCCCGGGGATACTTGTTGGCCTGACCTGGGGGATCAAGGGAATTGAATTTGATCCCCATGGGACGCCCAGCGTTATCCTTCATCAAGATGGGGATGGTCCGGTTGGATCGGACCTCAGTTTTGTTACCAATAGGTTAAGGGGCCTACCCTCAAAAGATTAGGTTCATCGTGAACCTGAACCTTTCGACCCTAGGGTCTAACCGGACCTCTCCTCTCCTCTGTACAGCAGCCGCCGGCCGCCGCCGCCGCACGAGCAGCCAGGTTGTTGGCCGCCGCCGCCGCGCGAGCACGCCGCCACCCCCTACTGGCTCCTCCACCCTTATTTTACTGATTTTCTGCAAGCAATCCCGTTGTCGGAGCAGGGAAACTCGCCGGCCGCCGGAACGCTGCCGGAGGCGGTGTCACATCCCAAAATTCTCCTAGTGTTGGAATGTAAAGTTAATAAAATAACTTGGTTGAATTGTTTGACTTTGTTGAAATTTCTCAAAGAAAAGAAACTTTCTGTTATGATTTTCCTTCCTTGAATTCAGAAACTTGTATGAGATTGGATTAACATGACTATCCAACTTGTTTTCATTTTCTTTTCAACCATTTGATTCTTTAAATATCCAACCATGCTTAGATGAATAAAGAGGGGGAATAAAATGACTTTTCCAATTATGGTGGAGTGATATTCTAATTTTCCTATTTGACCCTTTAAGTCTCTACTTCGATTTATGAAACCATTCTAGATGCTTTTCACCACTTGCTTGAAAAGAGAGAAGATAACATGACATCTTTATTTTCATTGGATGTTAAGAATGTGTTCCTTCATGTTACATGATTGAACTTGTTGTTTTGGGCATTTGTGGCATTGTGTGTTTTGGTTGAGTGGTTAAAATAAAACCCTAAGAAGCTATTTAGAAATATTGCATAGTAGCCATATAAGGCCAAATGCATTAAATCCTATATCCTTTTGATAATACCTAAGTAGCCATATAGGCAAAAATACGTGAGTTGAGTTTTAGTTTTAGGATTTGTGTGAATGTTTGCAAAAATAAAAATCATGAAGCATTCATAAGCATTGTTTTGCATTCATGCAAAGTTCCCAAAAATTGAATCGAAATCCTAATATCTAAATCTAATAGTTGATTTGCCGAAATGTTCCTATAAAAAATATATAGAATTTTGTGAATCCACCATCTTAAAACTAGTGAAAATATTACAAATATGATCCTATAATGATCTACTGAATTTTAGAAAAATTTAGAAACAAAAATCATATCATTTAAAGTTCGTATGCAAAAGATATAAAAAAAATACCAAAATAGAAAAAGAAAAAGAAAAAAAACGAAATGAGCCACCCGGCCGGCCCACTCAGCCGACCGAACCAGCCACCGTGGGGATCTACCCCACCTCCGCTTTAAAATTCGTGCGGAATCGTTTTTCTCAAACATATCTCTACTAAAACTCTTATAACTTTTTATCTATAACTCCGAATTGACTTCCGTTTGTTTCTACTTGTTCTCTGCTTAAAGATCTATCTTCCCATCATTCTAAAAGCCTAAATAATCCCTCGGACCCACAGCTATAACACGTTTACTTTCCGAAATCCCGAATCTACACCCTACTGAATCGTATTTCGCTTTTAAACCCATCTAAACTTCGTCGGATGACTTCGGCTTCAACACAAAAGTTGTAGATCTCGTCGAAATCTTTCAATTCCGACAAACCTCACCTCTTTTCATCCACCACAACCGAAGAATTTCGTAACGTAATATTTCAGATCTGATGGCGTAATTCCAAGATCTCCTCACGCTCGTTTCTTGAAATCCAAATTCCTTTGCTGAAAAGGTAGATCTAATCATCCTCCCCAACTTTCATGTTTAAAGTTTTTGGATTTGATCTACAGATTTGTCTCTCTAACACAGATTTGTTTTTAATCTTTTCCGAGACAAAATCGAGCCGTTTTGGAGCCAACTTCTCTCCTAGCCACCGGATCTTATCTCGACGATCCAGATTCAATCGTTTCGGTCAGCCGCCTCGTCACCGCCACGTCGTCGCCAGGTCACCGTCTAGTCCTAGTCAGCCTACACGGTCAACCTGTCCAGTCAGCGGAATATTCCCTGGAATATTCCGCTCGAATTTAAAATTCAGATTATAGATCTAACTTGTAAAATCCATAGAAAATTCATACTATGTCCAAACATTGCAAATAATATATCGTTGGAATCACAAAATTGTGTAGAGTATTAATATATAATTGTATCAGACATTTACTGTAAGTATTTGTCGTGATTATTTAAATGGTTTAATACACTTTTTGGAGCAATTAATTCATAGAAAATAAAATACAACTCGGAAAAATACAAATGGTATACCCCTGGATTCACAAAATTGTATAGAACATGATTCTGGAATAAAATTACAAGTTTACTGTATAGATTACTGGTGAATAATTAATTAGTATTATTGGCCTTTTAAATCATTAAATTCATAGTAAATAATCTACAGATCCGAAAAATATGAGTAATACGTCCCTGAGTTTATAATCTTGCGTAGATTTCAGATCTGTACTTAGCTTTGTTTGTTGTCAGTACGATCTGTCAGATTTATTAAACTCCATTAAACACTAAATAAATCATAGAAAAAGATCTATAACTCCGATTAGGGTTCCAATTGCTACTGGTTCGTATTAAAGCCCTCTATCCATTACAGTTCAGATATAAATTTAATTTAGCATCTAGTACAAAAGCTACAACAGTTATGTTAAAACCCCTTTATTGGTAATTGAAATTAGATAACAAA
The DNA here is from genome assembly GCA_023614405.1 of Avena insularis. Classification (NCBI taxonomy): domain Eukaryota; kingdom Viridiplantae; phylum Streptophyta; class Magnoliopsida; order Poales; family Poaceae; genus Avena; species Avena insularis. The sequence continues at coordinate 593,479,188 of CM042686.1, read as the reverse complement.
TACTATATTGCATTAAAACACTTCTACATACATCATGTGATCTAGTATTTCTTAGATAACTAATTACAACCATTGTGACATATTAAATCACCATGCATCCATTGGATCATCACTGTTTTATTGTATTGTTTTGTTGTTGCATGATTGCAATGTTTGAATGATATGTTGTTGTGCTTTTGCTTTTGAATGATAGATCGCGAGGAGTGTAACTACTATGATCGCTACAGCTATGATTGCGAGCATTGTGATTGCAAGTCTTTTAAGTGCGACGAGTGCAATGATTGCAATTGTGAGGATTGTTTGAACGACTACATCAATTAAAGGCAAGTGGAGCTTCATAAATGTCCTATTTACTTTCTATATGCATTGTAGCTTGTTTTGTTTTACAAGTTCTATCTATTGCTATGCTATCCTATTATGCCGTAGTCTATCTTGTTAGGCGAGCCGTCGTAAGTAGCTGTGCTTATGTAGACGAGGGTGGGATACACCATGGCAAAGCTTGTTTTGAAAGAACGTGTTTGGAAAGTGAAAACAACTTAATTAATGAACTATCTGGGTGGATTGGTAATTGCTTGGTTCATGAATGTCGGGCCCATGTCTATGGTTTACCCGAGTAGTTCACTTGTGGATGGCCACCCAGGTTTCTAAGAAATGATTAGTGTCTTGATTTGGTAGCTTCCGTGTGCAACCATATGCCAGTGAGTTATGGGTGGCTGGATGGACTTAGTAGGTTGTGGCGACCCGAGCTCTTCGTATCCAGAGATGTAGTGAATGTGATAGGTTGATACGGTGCATGGATAGGCTTGGGGAGCTACTTCCCGAATTGTCTCTTCTTGGACTTCTCCCTATCATGACTCAATATGTGTGTCGTGGTACGAGCGGGTCGATCAAGTCATATGGGGTAAAGTGTGCAACCCCTGCAGGGTGAAAAACTAAGTGCTTAGCCGTGTCCCCGGTAATGGACGTTTGAGTTGCTGAATTGTGGCTGCTATGACAAGTTCTCATTCATTCTAACTTGTAATTGCTAAAACTTGTGGTTGAAACATAATTGGGTTGTGTGAAGAAGATCAAATGTTTTACAAATGATTTAAAAAAGATATGATAAAGTATTTTGCTGCTGCAACTAAGCCTGAACCCCACAAGTCAGATATGCATATAGTTATTAGCCTTGTTGATTCTCTCATTGTTCCACTTGCCAGTGCATTCCAAGTGTTGACCCTTCGGGGCTGCTACGTTTTATGTTGCAGGTTATACCGATTCTGAGTGATCGAATAGGTCGCGATACTCCACTCAACAGTTGTTCGCCTGTGGCACAATTGAAGATGGAGCCTACTATCTGTTTATGCTTCCGTATGCTACTTTGTTATTTGAGCTAGCCTTTGAGCTATGCATTATGTAACAATTACAGATTCTGGATCATTCGATGTAATAATGATGCACTGTTATATTCTTTGGTATTCATCTGTACTGTGTGTGCCAGTGAACCGATCCAGGGATTGGCACTATACACAGGAACTCAGCCTTATCAGGCGAGGGTGTTACAGGCGGTCGCAACTGGGGAGCTCGCAGAGCTCACGGGGCACTCCGTCTACCCTCTTTATGCAGTTGCTCCGTAGGTAAGTACCCAAAAGCCCCCCTCAATTTCTTGCCTTCGTAGTGTTCGCCGGGATTTGGGAGGCGCGTATGTTGGGAGTTCTTGAGCTTGTGTGTATTCCTCTGCTTTGTTCCCGTTTGTGTCCCCTACAGCTGCCAATTGTTGTATTGGTAGTGTAATCTTGGTCAGGAGTGGATTACACGTAGTAGGCACTGCCAGAGAATAACAATTCATTGCAAGAGTGGCAGTGCAAGGATTTTTTGGAAGTGGTAGAGTAGCAAGTAGTGATGCAATTCGGTAGATGTGCACAATCTTGGCCAGGTATATTAGTATCAACTGTAGCAAAATGTTCCAAATAGTTGGCATACTAAATTGTTGATCAATTCTTCCATGGCCAATAGTATTGGTGAGCTGGATACCCCATGTCTGATAGTATTGGTGAGCTAGATGGCTGATGCTAAATTGTTGATTAATTCTGAATATTAATAGTGCAGATGTCAAGCCAAGAGCAAGAGTAAGATCTTGAATATTAAAGCTGCAGATGACAAGCCAAGAGCAAGAGCAACAAGTTGCGCAAGAAGATGTCCCCACCATGGGAAGCGAAGGACAAAGGGGGAGTCGACAGGGTCAAGGTCCCGGGCAGAAGAAGAAGAAGAACATGAAGTGGTCTCCTGTTTCGAGACATCATGTGGTGGCTTCTTTGGTGTTAAGGTCCCAGGAAGTGCGGACTTCTACAGCTGCAACGCGAGCTTCTCCGGCAAGGACACCACTAGCTCCTGCAGTTCCCGAGTCATTCCGAACACCGACATTTATCCACAACGACCATGTCCCATATTCTGGTGAGCACGGTTATGTCCTTGGTGGCTATTTTTTTAAGTAAGAAAATAAGTTTTTACAGTAAAAGTAAAAGTTGTACAGCAGCAGCTTCACAGGCTGCATCATTTCATTCATTACAAGGAATCAGAAAAAAAATTCTCTTTTTTTATATTTAGGTTTTCTGTAAATTTAGATAGTTATTTTTGTTAACATTTAAATTATCATGTATGTAAACATGGGTGCCACGTTACATAAAGTGTAGGTTGCTATTTATTCATGGTTTACGGATCCTGGTTCTCCTTAGTAACTTAACCGAAAGGCAGTGCTCCTGTCAGTTTCACTGAAGTATATAAATAATTAGGATTGCATATGCTAGTAAACTGAATATTGCATTGGGTGGCTATGGCTGTGCAACTGTGAAGCGATAGTTAAGATTTGCCCTGATGAAGTCCCTGAAGTTTCCACCAGCCTGAAAAATACCACTGAAACTCCGCAGAACGACAAAGAACCATGTCAACAACGATGAGTAATGCCCATACCGTATGGCCAGTAAAAGTAAAAGTAGTACAGGCTGAATGTTCCGAGCGACTTTATTGTGTGGCATCTTATACATGTATTAATTATCTTGCTGCTTGTTTTCTTCAGGTCATGGAGCATGCATTTTAATTATGCTGAGTGCTGACGAATATGAGCAGAATGTCGAGGACAGCTCTTTGGTCACATTTTGCATTAACTTTCTTTCATCTTTGGAAGCTTGTTTTTAAATCTTGTTCATGTACTATGTTGAAAGTACTATCATTATCTTGAAAAGTACCATGTTGAAACAAGTACTCCCTCCGACCCATATCAGTTGACTTAGATTTATCTAGATTCGGATGTATCTAGTACTAAAACATGTCTAGATACATCTGAATCTAGACAAATTCGAGTCAACTAATATGGATCGGAAGAAGTAGGATATTTGAAAAGGCATTATTGTAAGCCGATCTTGAAAGAAAAGTGACCATTTTCTTACATTTACTAATGTGCTTTTATTCTCTTCTTTACAGAGCAAGTAGTATCCAGAAGGTCCGAGTTAAATGGTTTATTCAGTCATGTATGCAAGGCACTTACCAAGTTGGATTATTTAAACATGTGTATTTCTATTGATTCTAAAACACAAGCAAAAAAATGTACTTATATTCAATCTGATGATCGATGTTTCAGCTTTTTGATGTCTCCAAAGGTCTTGAAGATTTTTTTGTCAAGTAAAATATTTAAAATTTATAGAGTTTTATTTTATTTACGATTAATGTATTCTGTGTGGAGTATATATGGGACAGTCATCGTATTCCCTTTGAAATTACATGGAAGTTCTATACGAAAACTGTCACATATGGAGCTAGTAGTGTTATGCACAGCTAGTAAATCTTGCGAGAGACACACATTGATCAAACCAGCAGGGTCGAACCTAGGTTACCCGTTTCCCTAAATAGAGTAGGTGCGGGCCGGCTCTTTAACCTCAAATATTCATACAGGTGCAGTGGTCCAATAACCTCAAATATTCCATAATATAAGATGTTTTATCTTTTGTAAAACGAATGTATATAGACAAGTGTGTAGATTTATAGTGAACCTACACACTAAAAGATGTCTAGATATATTCGATTCACAAAAGCTAAAACATCTTATATTTTGAAACAGAGGGAGTACTTTTTTAGCACGTTTGACTCCTCCAACATAAGCGGCTACTGCTTCCTGTCAGCTTCCTGTCACATGCACACGCTATTCCTTTTTTTCCTAGTTTAATCAAAACATGAACATTTCACATATTTTTTGAACACAGTGAATATTCTTTAGAACCTGAATCATCGTGGGTCCTGATTGGCAGGCTCAAGATCTCGGTGAATTCTCGGGGACCAGACAAACACCAACCAGAAGAGGCAATGCCTCTTTCCCCCGGTGCGGTTTGTTACTTTCACAACATCATATAATAAAGTTATGGTTGCTTCCATCCATGTTGATGCACCTGTCTTTGAGTACAGTTTCAGTTATCTTAAAAGAACTACTCCCTCTGTTCTACAATATAAGTCTTTTAAGCAAACTGTTTTAGCTTTCTAAAAAGGGTTATATTATTGAACGGAGGTAGTAATATATTAAGCAGTCCATAACTATTGAATCTTTTAGCCGGTAATTAGCGACTTCTTTCTAGACTTGCACGGTACTATATCTTGCTAACAGCCCAGAAAATTACAAAACTACCACTATGCATACTGAAAATAGCTAGCTTAAGCAGGTTTATTGCTAAATTTGCACAATGCTGAAAATAAGTCAGTTTCTAGTTATATTTTCACTTTGAGCAGGAGTATGAGTTTGTGAGAACTGAGAACACTGAACACATAGGCATACATCATGACAAAGCAGAGGAATGATGTACTTATCAACAAATAGCAATCAATACTTTGGGCATAAATCTTCCAAGTGCAATTCAATACTTTCAATACAGCTACATCTGTTTTGTGATCTCAGTGTCGATCTGTTACATTTTTCCTCGTCATGTAAGCCCACCTGATAGCCAGTTGCACATAAGCACGAGCATAAAAGCTGTCAAAGAATGAGAACCAAACAACTCTCCATTTCCTCTTGAATAAGAAGACGCAGAAAACAATCCACATACCCATTACATATCCAATCGATGTGCCGAGTAAAAAGGAAACCACATCTTCGTTTCCATGCCCGACCTCTTCTGAAGTAGTTGGATTTACCTTAATCATTGAACAGTTTTTGGAGAGAGGAAAACCACAAAGGCCTGGATTTCCAATGTAGATAGATGCCTGGTCATCCAGTGTTTGCAATTGATTCCCAGACGGTATCTCTCCTGTCAGATTGTTATAGGACATGTTCAGGTGACTCAATGATGTTAGAGCCGATAGGGTTGCAGGAATTTCGCCAAAGAATTCATTATGTGACAGGTCAAGAGATTCCAATGATCGTAATCCACCAATCCCGTTAGGGATTGTCCCACTCAGTTGATTCCACGATAAGTTTAAGCTTTTCAGTGCAACAAGCTCACCGATTTGTACAGGAACGGGCCCTGTTAAACTATTGCAGGACAGATCAAAGTTTACCATGTACACGAGTCCAGTCGTATATTCAAGCTGTTGCCCTTTGGTGACCACAAGTGAACCGCCAGCATAAGAAATAACAATGACTTCATCAGCACCCTCTGAATAATCGGCAACATATTCAAGTGAATCATCATCTCCTGGACTGAAAGTCATAGCCATCAACTTCACAAGCGATACAGGTATGCTACCTGACATGAGGTTGCATGCAAGGTCTAAGTATTGAAGCTTAGTCAGACTGGAAAGCTGCATAGGAATGTGTCCAGAAAACAAATTCGAGCGCACACTTAAAAATGCCAATGATGGCAATTTCTCCCCAATCCATGTCGGCATATTTCCATGAAACTTGTTGTGTGCTATATCAAGAAAAATAAGTTTGTGACATCTCTGAAGAAATAGTGGGAATGGTCCAGATAGATTGTTGCCATTCAAGTTCAATACTCTCAGCCGGTTTAAGTTTGAAGAGTGGTTGCTGGGTGAATTCCCTGCTCTTGACTGCACACCACAGTTGGGAAGCTGCCCATCTAGTAGATTTCCTGACAAGTCCACAAATTCTAACATTTTCATGTTACAGAATGAGTTAGGAATTCTACCAGAAAGAGAGTTGTCGAAGACAATAAGGCCACTTAACATTGGACCTCCAAAATCTGATGGTAGTGGACCTGAAAAATTGTTTCTTGAGAGATCCAACGACGCTAATTTGCTAGGAAGCTTGGGAATAGGGCCTATCAGAAAATTGTTACTTAAATCCATCGTTTCTGTCTCCATCTCTTGGAACATCGCCGACGGTAGCATGCCACTGATTTGATTTGTTGACAAAACCAAATTCCCAGTTCTGGAAAATGTGATCCAAAACCAAGGAGGTATTGGTCCAGCTATACTTGTATTAGATATGTCAAGAATGTATATACTTTTTTGTGACCTAAGCCACTCTGGAAACTTAGGTCCTAGCCTACAAGACTTTAGGGCAAGTGTATCCAGATTGAACGGAGGAACCCACTTCTCATTGACCACCATGGCCAATGAATTCTGAGATAAATCTAAATGATTTAGATTAGCCAATTGTACAAGATGGCGTTCGGTGATTGCACCATCGAAATTGTTCCCACCAAGCATTAATTCCGTCAGCTTAGTGAATCCTCCTATCCCCAAAGGTATCTCTCCTGAAAGCAGGTTGTTGGATAGATCAAGAGAAGTCAAGTTTGTTAGATGCCCTAGCTGATCAGGCAAGTTCCCTGTCAGATAGTTCTCAAACAATTTCAGTTGGTCCAGAGTTTTCCCGTGCAGTCTCCCCAATAGTGTTGCCACTGGCCCGTTGATGTTATTAATATAGATTTCCAGCTCTTCCAAGTTGCGTAGATTCTTGAAGGTTGCAGGTATGGTCCCAGTGAGATTGTTGTCAGAAAGGTACATTCGTTTGATGGATGTCATGTTGCCCACTTGATCAGGGATTGAGCCTTGGAGACCAGACATGCCCATGTCGAGTTGAACAAGACTAGGTAGGTACCAAAACAAGTTGTTGGCTCCAAGAGACGAACTGAACTTGTTGCCATAGAGATCAACGTTCTCAAGTGAGGTAAGATTAGCATGCAAAGGAGGCCGCATGGTGTTTTGGAGCTCACAGAATCTTAGGTTGAGCGTGACAAGGGAAGGAAGCTTGTTGACGATATGAGCCCAGTCGATTATGGCACTAAGGTTCACAGCAGTAAGGTCAAGGTACTGTAACGCCGTGAGGCGTGACAGCCAGGCAAGATCAGTCGAGTAAATGTGCCAGCCAGGAGAAGGAGAATATATGTTGTTCAGGTCAAGGTAGTGCAGCTTGGAGAGGTTACCAAGATGGGGCGGCACCCGCCCGCCGAAGTTTGCGGAAGAGAGATCGAGGCGCCGTAGGCTCCTGAGACCACCGATGAACTCCGGAATAGGGGCGCCGCCGAAGTTGTTGGTGCGAAGGTCCAGCCACCTCAACTGACGCAAGGTGAGCAAGGAAGACGAGGAGCTCGTCACCCCTTCCAAGAATCCAATGCTTGAACTGGTGACCTCCAAGCTGTGGAGATGGAGCTCCAGCACATGGCCGGTGCGGTTGCTGCATCGGACGCCCAGCCACTCACAGCAGCAGCCGGTGCCTTCCCATGACGACAGGTAGTTGCCAGGATCGGTGAGCCCAGCCTTGAACGCGAGAAGAGCGTCCCGTTCGCGGGCGATGCAGCGGCTGCTCCTGCCGTGCGGTGGAAGCGCGGGCGTGGTGGACATGGTGGATGTGATTTGGAGGAACACAACAAGATAGCAGCATGCTGCCGTGAGAAGCTTCAGCTCAACCATTTTGGTTGTAGTTTAATTTTCTTCAGGCGCTACGTACGAGTAGTAGCATCAACTTATTCGTCTTAGCCAGTTAGGAAGACTCTGCAGTAGCCATCGTATACCACACATCTTCTGGGGATTTGACCAAGTAGCCATACTAACTGACGGAAATAATTTCCCCTATAATAAAAAACTGATAGATGGAAATAATGAGCACACAAATAATGACTTTGACCTGAATGTGGGCATGGAATTCCAAGCGATTAGGATAGCCACCCGCGGAAAATTCTACGATAAACGCATGCGCCTCTTGTAGAAGATTCATGCCTCGCCCAGTGGAACCAGATCCTCTAACTTAGAGAAGCAAAGTTAGAGAAGCTACATTTTTCTAACTTTTCTTCTTCAAAACAGTATGATTAAGAGCAAAATGGCTTAAATTAAGTTATCTAACACAACATCATGTTATGGATTAAGATTAATTACACACAGACAAAATTATGGTGTAATAAGATTTAGTTTGAATTTTTTATATCTACAGTAATTACCTAGAGTGTTTAATTACAGCACGTAATGAGGGTATTTAAGCTACAGTAGCCTTACTTCCTAGTTTTCCTGACTTTCCTTATCAACGTTAGAGGATCCCGTTCCCGCCCAGTAGCAGATAGAGTATGTACTTTTTCAGGAGTATGAGCTTCATATTGCCAAAATTTGCCTTACCAATACTATTTTTCATTGAATCGATTCCATTTAAGAGTTGGTAACGCAATACAAGTTGCAATCAACTTAGGCTGAAGTAAATTTAAAATATTTGTAGAATACTGAAGTTTCTATAAAATTGATAGTTATAAATACTTTGAGATGTTTGGTTACAAGAATTACTTTAGTGTTTATACTTCAGTATTCCAAAAACTACACTATTTTCAAAGTAATCCATCCGTTTCTACACATGTATTTTTAGCACGAAAATTAAAGAACACGCGTGGAGTGAAAATTACACCAATCTTGGACGGGATTAACACTACCTAATTGATTGTGAGACAATAGAGAAGTTTATATGAGATAAAAAAACGTAATCAAATTCGTAAAAGTTTGTCCAGACAAGACAAGTGGTGCAACACAATAGACTCAAGGATGTCATGCCGCCAGACGACTCAGAGCAGAAGGCGCTCCTCGACTCCTTTTATGTTCTATATCCAAGGGAGGCTAATCAAGTGGCACATTGTTTAGCAATGTTTGCTTACCAGTCGAAGCAATCTTTTAGTTGGGATAGGGATCCCCTACAAGTGCTCAGTTAATTTGAGCAACATAATTTTTGTATCTATCTATATATTATTAATTGTCTTGAGGTACGTTCAACCACTGCCACGACGACCAAGGCTTTTGGCACATCAACCACTGCCACAACGGGTATCTTCTTCTCCACAACTGGACAACCAGGTTGTCCGTAGCCTACAACCCTCTCGCCGGGGTGCTGCATCCAATCCCCATGCCGCTGCACGCGGTCCGCGATCACCACATTATGTCCTCTCCCGAGGAACGCCATGGGTCATTCCGCCTCGTCTCCGTCCATGAGGACGGCTTGCAGTTGCGTCCTGTTGTCTACTCCTCATACACCGGGGAGTGGCAGGTTTTCCCGTGGGTCAAGCCACGACAAGGACTTCCTCCCGCCTACGTGCAGTAAGCTGGTCAATGGGCACATCTACTGGACAAGCTACCATTTCATGATCGTGCTGGACACTGTGACACTGGAGTTCTCTTCCATGGATCTGCCACCATTCATGTATGTGCAAAAGCCTTTCATGGTCGGCGATACCAAGGATGAGAAGCTCTGCCTGGTTTGCGCCATTAGCGACGACAACATGATTGCTGTCTAGGTCTTGACAACCGACCATCACCATGCCGACAAGTGGATGCTCGACAAGGAGATTGAATTGGATGATCTCCCCGTGCTAAAGCTCGTGGCGGTTAATCGTGGCTCTGTGCACTTACACTTGATGGCCATCGAGCAGCCCAACGTTGTCCCTCTTTGCTGGTTCTTCTCCTTATGCCTGGAAACGGAAGAGATGAAAAAGATCTTTTCTCTATATCAGTACGAAATCGAGAGGTCCTATCCCTACATCATGCCATGGCCACCTTCTTTGGTATGCAACAAGGCGAACCGTCGAATTGAAGCTGCTTGACTAAGAAGAAGGAAGCTTGATGCAGCCCGTCCTACGGACTCTACTACATCTACAACGCCAAGTCCCCAAGATCGTCCCTAAGTCACCCAAGAAGATGGACCAGGAGCAGCCAGCTCCAGAACCGGAGTCTCCGTCGTCATCGCCCCGGAGAGTCCGCCCGATGCCAGCCGGAATGTCCAGCGCAACCGGAGTGTCCGGCCAGCCCCGGCCCCTTCGTGGCGTGGACAGTCTGTATGCTACATCGGACTCTACCCGGACACTGCCCGGAGTGTCCGGCCACCCCGGACTGTCCGGCGCACTCGACCCGGACTGCCGGCCTAATTGATGGGCCTGCGAGCCAACATCTGGCCCTTGGCCCATGTACCCCTCTATTCCACACCAAACCCTAATTTTATTCCCAAACTATCCTTAAACTTGTGGTTGGCCTATAAATAGAGCCTCCACCCCTTATTGTATCCGTTAGGCATAGATGATAGACTAAAGACAACCCCTTTGTGGAATCTCTACTTTTGCCTCATCCCCTTCTACCAAAGGGGTTCAACTATCGTCACCACCTCGTTGGAGTTTGCATCGCGCCTCCCTCGTTGTACAAGGCCTACGTTTGTGAGTGCGTGAGCGTAGTTGTCAAGACCCTCTCCAAAATTGGCAGTTTGAGACTATTACTATTACTTTTTACTATTTGCAATGACGCAAGGTAGAGATCCCTAGGTCCACGGACAACAGTGACATCGTGTGGTTACTGGACACCGGCGCTTCAAACCACATGACGAGCAATGCATCGGCGTTTACGGAGCGGGATGAGAAGATCTCCGACACTGTCAGGTTCAGCGATGGGTCCCTTGTCAACATATAAAGAGCCTCCGTCACAAATGGAAGTTATGTAGTAGCACAAATCAACGGAAAAACTACCTAAAAACAATTAAAATAGGATTTGCAAGTTAAATAATTATGGGGATCGGGAGAAAACAAAGAAGCTCACCGTAGGACACAAGAAACAAATTTACAACCACCCAAGTGATACAAAACATAATTAGCTAAAAAGTTTGGCATTCGATCACTACTACGGAACCAACATGCATGCATAGTAATTATTTTGAGTATAGCATTGTAATGACCAGGAATTTATTTTAAACTGATTAATTCTTACTATACACGAGTCGTAAATATTATGGACTAAGGTTTAATTCTTGAACCATACACCATATGGATGATCGGAGACGGTAGGTGAGTATGTCTCGCCTAGTTCGCTGAAAACGAGTACAAATATGTGGAAAAAGAAAGCGAGAAAGGCCAGCGGTATTTCGGTTCAGGGATATAAATAGGATGGTATATGCAAACCGTGCTTCTGTCTTCATCAGGAGGCAAACACTTTCCAAACTACCAAACCGCCGCCGCCGCCACCGCCACGCAGCCATAGGGAGGGACTCAGTGGTGCTGGTTCCCGTCCTTGCAGCATTGCCGCGCGGTCGCCAGGAACACAATCGTTGCTAGGAGAATCTTCTACTCACAATTTATCTTCTACTCACAAAATCACAATTTTTCAGCTACGCCTCAGATCTATTACTATGTTAGGAAAATCTTCTACTCACAATCCGTCCGGTTGACCAGGTTAGCGTGGACTGATCCTTACTATGTGATGTATTCATCGGATCTTGCCGATCATATGTAGCAGGTAGGGTAGGAGTAGAATTGCGGTGGACTGGTTCTTGTTTTCCAGCGGATTTTAGTATTTTGTGGATTTTAATCCTGGATTAGGCCTGACTGAATTTTGTCTACATCGTGGAGCAGGCGGTTAATTTGAGCACAGGATGTGGAGTTGGAAAGGAAAAAGCAACGTGGAACTAACGAAGGTGTGAAAGCGGGGGAAAGATGGTCGTGGCAAGGAAGTGGCGCGACACCTCTATCTTGTCTTGGACGACTGGCCATGCATTGGGTATACACCATTCGCAAGATCGATTTGCCATTGGGCGACCCTTGTCAGCAGCGGACTCTGCGCCTGCCTACAGCATCAATCAAGCTTGAGTCGTCGCGCGGTCATCCCCGGTGCTTGAGTCGGAATATAATATAGTTTGATGAACGGCGTCTTCGTCTATGATTATTCGTATGCCATGCTTCAGTGCTGGCCCTCGGCAGAACCCTGATCCGGTCGACGCTGTCTATATTCCCGCTGGTCACAGGCTCTTTTGTCTTGCTGCCGGCTCGTTCCAGCTGCTCTACGCGCCGCCATACCTTGAGTCTGGCTGGGAAGAATTTGCGTGGAGGTGGCAGGGCACACCCTCCCGAAACCGCCCTTCGCGCACGCGCTTGTAACTTGCTACGCCGTGCATAGCGACGATGGGCGGACCATCTTCGTCAGCATCCAAGGCGACGCCCCTGCCACCTTTAGCTTTGACACGGCAGAATATGTGATAGATGGTGGTGACGGTGAATGGAAGCACCATGGCGAGTGGAAGATGCCGTTCACCGGCCGTGCTTACTTTGTCCCCGAGTTGGATACCTGGGTCGGGCTTTCCGCGCAGCCGTACACCATTGGCCACATCTTCTCATGTGACGAGGTGTCTACAGACTACGACTCAGGCCACCAGCACGACCTGGCCCTGAAGTTGTGCAAGGAGAAGCTCTTTGGCGAGGTCCTGGACGAGAGGCACATAGGAGAGCCACCCTGGTCTATATGGGTGGTAGCGAATTCTGCCTCGTGGAGGGCATCTGCATCCACTCTGACTCACTTGTCCTTGTCAATGTGTCTAATGAGACGGACCCTAAGGAGCCGAAGCAGTATGAGACTGATTCTGATGAGGTGAATGAGTACTCTGTCCATGGGGCGAATGAGAAGGACAAAGATCAGAAGCACTTTTTCTTGCGATCGACGACCTTCTCACTCAAGTACGGCAAGAGTGGAGACCTCACAACAGGTAACAGCCGCCGGGTTCGGTACTACGTCGTGCCTCCACAAGTTACTGATTCAATGCTCAAGTATCCGGTTGCATTCTGGATGTAATTAATAAGAACCATGATATGCATATTGTGTCATGATGATTTTTACCTGATGCAAAACTAGCGTGCAGGATATGCGTTCAGTAATTGTCAGCTAGAATGTACATGGGTGAACGTTTGAGACTAGGATTTGCAGACTGATGCTGTTTGTCTAGTCTTTAACATGCATGCATGCACTGCTATGATATTTGCTTAGCTTTCCCTGCGTATGGAATCACAACAGGGATCCTTAAAGTTATAATGTTATAATGATTCATTCTGTTTAAGAAAAAGTTATATAACAAGCAGTATTGTCCATCCATATCTTAATTAGCCACTGCTATTGGTCTCGTGGCGTGTTGAGTCTTATGGGTTGGGTAGGCGTGGATCCTGAGTTTTTTTTTTTTGAGATGGTGGATCCGAGTTGAGAGTGGTTTCGATTGTAACATGCTTATACTCTACTCCTTTTTTGTTTGCGGAAAGAGGAGAAGATATTATGCCAAAGCTATTATAGAAAGGTCCAAACTAAAAAGAAAATTACAGATCAGTCCTGATGGACCCCGATGTCGACGCCGGAGAGCAGAACGCATCGATGGCGCGCCGCCGCTGCAACTCCACTCAGACCTTGGATCGGGGGGTGCCCCTCTGCGGACGGGAAGTCGTCGAAACTCGGCTCCGGAGAACCTCCACCCTGCACCGCCACAAGCATCAACATCACCTTGAGCAAACATCAACTACTCCTTCGTCTTCTTCACAAGTCCGGTGCCGCCGCTCCTCGGCTACCGATGAGGGGAGAACATGCACAGCTGATCCGCAGACCCGCGAGCACGGACAAGTCGACCGCAGCACGACGGAGCTCCACCGGAACTCCACCGCCGAAGAGGACCGCCGCCGACACCAAACTCCACTCAATCTTGATCAAAGTTTCTCTCCTCCCGCTACAGTGAAGGCAGAGCGATTTCTGGAACCGCCTGGTCGCCCCACCTCGCCGTCGAGGATTCGTGGGTTCCCTCTCCCTCCGCCGGCCGCTCCGGCGGCGAGAGGGTGGGGGAACCCCGGATCTCCTCGTGTACATAGCGTAGGGGTGAGTAGGTACAGCCGGCGGCGCTGTGGAGAAGGAGGCACTACTCCTTTTAATGAATAGGGAGGGCAACTTTCCACGAAAAAAAAAGTCATGTTGCTTAAATATTATTGCTGATTTAAATTTAGCAAATCATGTTTGATCGAATTCTTGGTTTTCACTTAAAAACTTGCCCAAGGGAAAACTAGTTAAACTATTTCTAAAACAATTTTTGGGGACAACACTTTTCCGAGTAAGAAAACAGTAATGAAGAAAAAAATGACGTTCTGCACTATTTGTTCTATTTGCTCTTTCATTACGTACCAGGCGGTCTGCAAAACTCAAATAACTACCTCCTACGCAAATCAATCTGTGGTTGGAAAAATAGAGTAAAAGATTTTGTTATGGAAACTTTGAGTAAAGCAGACATATGGCGTGCGCGTGCGTGCGTCAAGACGTGCTCAGCAGGTAAACGGCGCAGATAGCCTGATTAGCATCCACAGATACATTGCCTTGTGACAGATGTCTTATAGGGGTATCATGGTAGCAGCTACTCTCTCCGTTCAAAAATATAAGACATTATTTTAGTTTTTTATGAAATGAATGTATCTAGATACTTTTTAGTTTACAGGTTCACTCCAAACCTTTACGAACCTATACACTAAAAAATATTTAGATACATTCGATTCACAAAGCTAAATATCTTATTTTTCTGAACAGAGGGAATTATTGTGATTTCCCTGATTAGGAACCATACCACAAAAGTGGCTACCACTAAAATTTGAGGTACAGTGGGAAACCAAATAGAAAAGTCTGATGTAAATGTTACGGTTCCATGTCAACTTGCATACCTTCCGTGGAAGAGGAAGTCCGTTGCTATATATACCGGGGAATTAGGACTGCGTGTTCTCTTGCAAATGCATTTTATTTTTGCTCATACCGCCCCTTACAGAAATAAGTGATGACTTGAATTTATCTAGATTCGTATATATCTGTATATATCTATATAATAAGACTTGTCTAGATATATACGAATCTAAATAAAAATAAATGCAAGTCACGTATTTCTATACGGAGGGAGTATAAAATTTGACAACTATGTTCATGATAAACCGATCTCTCAGGAATCTGATCTTATACATACTCTGTAATTCCATATCTATAATTTCTTATAAATAACTGGACGGTACACACTGAGGTTAAGGAAAACGCCCCCACGTCGCTCCCGAGTGGGCGACTCGGGCGGCCGCCAAACCCTAGCCGCCGCCGGCTCCTCCTTTCCCCTTCCTTTCCCTCCAACGCCGGAGGACGCCGCCCGGTGAAGCCGGTGTGGTTGACGGCGGCGGTAGGGCCCCTGCTCGCATCTCTACCTAGCTCGGTGAGGGTTGGTGGCGCGGGTCGTCAGGGGCACAGGGGTGCCCCGGCAACCAGATTCGCGTTGCCCTCGACCCTCCCCTGTGCTCGGCGACGCGACAGCGCGGTGGCCGGCGGAGTTGGGGCTCCCCGGCCGCTCGGATAGGCACCTCAGATTGGGAGCTGCTATGGTCCGGCTCCTCCTCCCAGTCTGCGTCCTTGCCTCCGATCTTGATCCAGATTTCCCTGCTCCGACCGTCGCCGGGTTATGGTCGTGAGGTGCTCTGATGGAGGCTGCCTCTGATGGGTGTGGGGAGTCCTGGGCTCTGGCCGCCATGGTGCTGCTAGATCTTGCGATGCTGCGTTTGGATCCGAGTCAGGCTGGGCTCTCTTTGAGAATGGATTTTCTGTGGGTGGTCCTGGTTGGGGCTAGTTCACTGCTCTGCACACGGTGGTGGTTCCGTAGCGGCGTCTTCGCTATCCTCTCTATGGCCTCGCGGCGGCGGGCAGATTCTGGAGTTGGGTGGGTTTCGGCGAAAGCCGCGCATGGCTTGTCCACTGCTGGAGATGGCGACACCCTCGGGTGCCAGTCCCTTATTAAAGGTGTCACCATGATGACCCCCTCCCCCTCTTCTCTGGCTTGATGGCATCCGCCACTCTGCTCCAGTCGGCTACCTTCGGGGTCCTTGCTTGGTGTGAGATCCTGTCGCGGTGTCTTTAGCATCCCCTATGTTTGATGTTGCTGCAGTTCTCGACCAAGGTCAACCTGGATACTCATACAGGCGTAGTGGTTGGTAGCTGACAGCTGCCCTAGTGCCTAGGGAGATTTGTTAGGCCGGTGTCTGGCCACTACTGATGCTGGTGATTTCTACACAATGCTTGTGGTTGAGGTTGGTGTGTGACTCGGCCAAGTTCTAGGGGTGGTGGTTTTGGGGTCTAGGCGAAAGCTTTGCAGGGCCTTGGTATCTGCGCGCCGACGATGATGGTGCACTCCTGCGTCATTCACATTCTTGGAGGCATCATCGCAAGCCCCCTCTCCTCCTTGGATTCTCAAGCTTTGCTAGGTGTGCTGCCCCTTCGCCGAGTTCCCTTGGTGGGAAGCTGAGAAGGTGTGGTGGAGGTATGTTGGATTGGACTTGCTTGGTGTCACTTCGGTGCAACAGAAGACTACTAGACCCTCTCAGCTCAAGGCAAAGCTTCTTCCTTTAGATAGGCTTATTCTTGGTGTATTCTTCTGTTGTTTTTGTTTCCTGGGCGTTTTTGTATAGATGGTAATCCAAGCAGATGTAAGTGTATTGTAACTCCTAGCCGGTTGTTGTCTTTGTTAATTCAAAGCTGGGCTCATTTCGAGCCTTGTGTCTAATATTTTCTTATAAATCAAAATTCCACTAACTAGCAATATAATTATGATAGTATATCTCAACATGCAAACTATCCAGCGTCAATCACTATTTTAGGCAATTAATTGGCCATATCATCTAATTAGACTAGTCACAGTGGGGAGTATCATATAATAGTATCATGCATATGATACTAGTATATGATAGTATCTTCACAATGCATAGTATCATGTAATAGTATCATAGCTTAGTATATTTATTGTTTTGTAGAATCTCAATGCAAAATTGTGTAAAAGATTTATTTGGGATTAGTTTTTCTAGTTCTACGTGCTATGATACCCTATCTACCTATTATACCAACACAATCTCTTTCATCATTAATTACAGTGACGGAGCTGCTGTACAACATGGGTTCAGATGAACCCAATTAAATTTCTAAATCCTTCATTGATCTAGTATCAATCACTTCCTATTAGTGAATGATTACACCATAAACAAAGAATTGAGCCCAATGACTAAACACTCTAGCTTCGCCACTGATTAATTAGCATGCAACATCAGAATTTTACCATCATGTCATGCATGATACTGCATATGATACCCCCATTGAGGCTAGTCTTAGTATTATTCATTTATGGTACATGCAAGCTATCCATATCATCTACTTTTTTGCCATATAATTCCATGCCACCAATTTTTATGATCGTAGCAAGGAACAACCTTCGTTTGACTGTATGAGAACGCAGCTTAAAAATAAAGATCACAACAACTACTGAGTACTACACAAAAGAACTTCAACCGATAGCACTAATGAGATGTGATAAACTAATCAGAAAAGAGACACGCAATGGAAGAGGTCTTACCTTTGGTGGAGCTGCCGAGCTGGATACGTCGCAAGCGGAGGCACATCCGCCGGAAGTCTCAATGCTCGATGGGAAATATTCACATGTGGTCAATTTTCCCCGTAGAACAAAATAAAACTCATGAACAAAGAGTGTCGTGAGGGAGGAACGGCCGGGCAAAGTGCGAGCACTAATGTCTTCCGCTCCCTCGGCCTCTGAGGACCCGTGCTTCGACGATGATGAATAGGGCTGCCCTTCCGCTACCTTGGCATATGAGGACCTGTGCTCCGACGGCGATGAATAGCGGCGCTGATCTAGGGTTATTGGGTTGTAAAACTAGTAGACAAAGATCTACCTTGTAGTGGTACATTAGTTTGCAAGTTTTACTAGATTTCAACCTTGTAGTGCCTTAGTTACCTTGTATAATGTTTCCATTTTAATTAAATAAAAACTATATTTGTTATAAAAAATGCCCAGTCACAGACAAATTAGGGTGGTGTTGGGTGCAGTGGCCAATCATGTATGTATATGGGCCGTCTACCAGTCTACGGGCCAACACAAGCGGACAGATCGAACACTTTTCATGCCCGGAATGGGAGGCGCGGTTGGAGTTGCCTTTAAAGAAATTAGAGTTTACCTCCCCATTAAAAAATAATTGATGTTCTATGTCTGTTCTAAGTCAAATCACTTTTCTATACGACCAGGTATTTTTTTTAAGGAAGCCAGGTCTTGTTCTTGTTAAGGCCTCGGATATTTCCACAGAATACACCCACAACTGTTCATCCACCAGCATATTGGCATGTATTGCCAGCGAAGCCTGCCCACTCCGAATCCCCAAGCCCAACCACACATACTGAGATAACGTCCTACAGGTGTCCATGGTGAAGGATGTGTATTCCAAAGAGGATGGGACGTATGGGCTTTTGTGATATCCACTCTTTTAACCTTGTGATATTGGCAAAACAAACTTTGAAATTATGGCAGAATTTGGAATCCTTGTGTTCTCAGGTATTAAGGGCTAAATATTATCATGATGGAGAACTTCTGAAGGTTGGCCCAAAGAAGGGTTCATCTTTTATTTGGCAGAGTATTATTGTAGGTTTGCAAACTTCTAAACCAGGACATATTTGGAGAGTGGGGTCTAGTGGGATTAATATTTGGGAGAATTGTTGGATCCCCAATAGTCAGAAACAGAAGGTGACTCCTAGAGGAAAGACGGTCTATACTCATGTGGATGAACTTATTAATCCATACACTAATAATTGGGATGAAGGTTTAATCCGTAAGCTTCTCTTGGGAGTTGATGTGGAGAGAATTTTGAGAATTCCTTTAAGTGAGTACCATTCGGAAGATTTTATCGCATGGTGTAGATAAAAAAAAAACATGTTTACTGTCCGATCTGCTTACTTCGTGGAATGGGAACATCAATTTGGAAGCAAAGTTCGGCGACGTGATGGTCAAGGATCGTCGAGTATAAACCTTGTTTAGGATATTACGTAGAAGTTGCGGGTGCCTATCAAAGTAAAAAAAACTGGATTGGCGATTCTAGCTTCTAGCCATATCAAGGTTCAGCCGCAATGCCCAGTTTGTCAAGTTGGTCATGAAGATATAAAGCACTTGATATTCTCTTGTCCTAGAGCTCGTGATGTTTGTGATAGTCTAGGACTTCTGAGTATGATTGATAAAGCGGCGAGGGTTGATAGATCAGGGTCGGTGGGTCGGTTGTTCTGGAGCATATTTTATGTGAATGAATTAAGCAATATCCAGTTCTAATGCACCTTGCCTGAAGGAATTAATTTTTGTGGTGTGTTGGTACATCCGGTGGCAACAGAGAGAGTTTGTGAAGGGAAACTTAATTTCTACCCCATGTAGTACAACTTTTTCCATGAACGCTTTAACTGCTAACTTTGGCTTGGTGAATCACAAAGAGAAAGTGAAGGATGTTATCTGGTCAAAGCCGAAGCATGCATGATACATATAAATTGAATGTAGATGCTTCATTCCATGAAGATGGATCAGGCACAATGGGGGCTGTTCTTCACAACCATGTCGGTGAGGTGATCACGGGTACATCTTGTCCTCTTGAAAATCTTTTGAATGCTACTACGGCAGATTCTCTAGCTCTACTCAAGGACTTGGAATTACAAGAACAGATGGGATGTGTTCCAGTAATTGTTGAATCTGATTCTCTTAAGCTCATTCAAGCATGCAATTGCACCATCGAAGCGTGGAGTTCTCACTTAGCGATCATGGAAAATTGTTTCATCAAGGCGAATGCAATTTCAGATATATCCTTTCAACACTGTCCGAGGGATGCTAATAAAGTGGCACATAATCTTGCTAGGAATGCTTTTGAAAAAAAAGATTTTTAGTATGGGATGGTTATCCCCATTGTTTTATCATTAAAGATGTGATAGATGATGTAACAACTTTGATAATTCAGTAAACTCTACTAGGCATTCCTTCAAAAACAAAACCATGCACCGTGTGACGTGTAATGCATGAAATATGCTTCTTAAATAGGTATGAATTTTAGACTGGGAGCAAGGTGGCACAAAGACACCTAGCCTATGCTTTTCTTATATAGGAGGTGTCCCATATACATTGCTCTTGTTAGATCGGTCACAGAGGGTGGTATCATATACTACTATCATGCACATGATACTACTATATGATCCTATCTCTATAATGCACGGTTTCATCTATTAGTACCATAGTCTCACGATATTTATCAATCTCTAGAATCTCGATGCAAAATTATGTATAAGATTTTTATATTAAATTGTCTGTTTATACGTGTTATGATATGTTATCTACCTATGATGTGAATATCATCTCTTGTTATTAATTGCAGTGAAAGGCCATCCTTCATGAAATGCATGATACGACCTATGATATCTCCACCGTGAGTAGTCTTATGATAGATGGTTTCGAACAACGACCCATAAATGAAAAACTTTAATGAGTTTGGTTGGTTTACCTTCTTTTCAGCAGGCTAAGTCGATGTTCTTTTGCTACAAAGTTCGTACAGACACGGTAGACCAAACTATGTCATGTTGTTGTTATCTTTAGTGTAAGTTAACTCATATATGAACTATGAATCACATGGTACCAGCCAACTACTAAGCGAGGAAATATGGAGGGCATATTCTCAATTAAAGAAGTTACCCCGAAATGGGAAATGCAATACAAGACCCACTTGGACATTTCAAGCCCTATATTTTTTTATGGGAATAAATGGAGATATTTGATAGCTGGTCCGAACAAACACTTACCAATTCTCAACCAAGATATTTAAGGATACCAAAATGGGTAAATGTATTAAAGCACATTGTAACACATCAAACTACACATATTTCATGAAAAATATTATTTTGTATACATTACTTATCTTGGATCTAAGAGAGACCATTCAACAGAGCATTACAGATTCAAACAAAAACTAAAGACAAACTTACTTTATTTGAAAAATACATATCAATTTTCTGCGAGTGTATTTGTAATATACATCAGAAATCGTAGTCAAAAAATACATCAACTAGAATTTGGACTTAACATTTCAACTTAAAATAACTCATGTTAAGCACAATATAATCACATAAAAGTTACATAAGTATAAAATTTTAATATAATTTTATTTTGGATAAAATCCCTTCACCTTAGAGCCGCTAGTGTACTCATTGAGTCAAAAATTGGACAACTGAACAAGTGACTGCAAGAGAAAATGGACGCAATCTTGGAACATAAGTATAAGAAGGAAGAGACCATTTCTTTCAAGCATAAGAAGGTGAAGCTCGACAAGAAGGCCCAACTCTTTGAGAAGAATAAGGCCCATCTCGAGAAGAGGGAGGCGGTTGTCGTTGCTAAGGAGGCAGGTGCCAAACAACCACCCAAGCAGGCAGCTGTCAAACAGCCACCCAGGGGGTGTTGCTGATGGAACCACTTGGAAGGGTTGAACATTGTTATTATGTATCGCTCATATTATTATGTGCAAACATTATATACGTAGGGAATATTATATGTGGCAAAGTGGAAATGTGATCTCTGCTATATTCTCATGTAGTTCTTTGGTTCTTCAAAGTCTATAACTTATTTTGTCAGATTAGATTGATCTTGTTATAATATTGTCATTTTTAATCATGTTATTGAGTATTCCACAATGACGATGCTTGCAGATCACCAAGGTTGCTCTCCTATCTGGTGTCCCCAAGCAGGCTTGAAATTGACTTTGCAACAAAGTTACACGCTGGTAATACTTGCCAGCTTTAATTCTTCTCTTTTCATGACTTTCCTTCTGGACATATTACGATGTAGTTTTACATAAGCACGGTTGTATTATTGCCATTTTATATTTTGTAGCATTTGACATACAACTAAGTTGATCACTGTAAAATATGAAATCCCAAAAGCAATCATTCCAGATCCAACTACGAAGATACATGTATATATGTACCTTTAGATCCTTATCTAGAGCTACTTCCAAGCTTTAGATCCTTATTTAGAGCTACTTCCAAGCTCTCTAGATTGCACACGCAGCATGCAACATCCACTAGTTCTTGTGATCAATACAAAGTGTGCATTGAATCCAGTTATTCTACTCTAGCATGCGGTTCAGTGCATTGAATCCAGTTATTCTACTCTGGCATGCGGTTCAGTGCATCGAATCCAGTTATTCTACTCTGGCATGCGGTTCAGTAGCATGCGGTTCACCATGATATCATGACACATTTGATCTCTACAATAGACAATCGACAAGTGTGAAAATGCAACCGAAATATCATAGAAAATTGTCTCCCACATGTCATAATCAAATTATACTAATAAGACGGCGCACAGATCACTCAGTCCAAGCACTTGAACAATCTAAAGAAGACAAAAATGATAGTTATAAATAATACAAATGTGCAATATATCAAGACTCTTGATGTAAACATATCACTTGGTTGAGTACAAATAGGGCAACTGATACTTGCTATATCTCACGTACACATGCCTATACTAAAATACTCATGGGCAGAGAAAATCTTGCTAAGGAATTGAATTTGTACCGAGCCCATCTTGAAACATCTACTACATAACAACGAAACATCTACAAGGTTCATGCACCTAGCAGGATTATATTTCATTCACATTCTCTCATCACCGCATCACCACAGGATTTGTCAGCATTCGACCTGATGGTTGGGCTGCCAACCCGTAGTTACACACTGACTCATGCTTGATGTCCAGCCTTCTATGCAGCGCCATTGTTGTCGATGGCTGCTGACCTTTGACGATGTGAAGATCTACTCCGTCGGCTATTGGAGACCATACCATGTCGCATGCTCGTCTTGAGATGGCAACTCCTTTTTTTTCCTTTAGATAAGCTTGGTTCTCATTCTGTACAAATTCTTACACAACTTCTATGGGATTTCTGACATAACTTCAATATAATTTCTCATCAATAATTGTGACAAATACATGCAGTGTGAAATTTCTTTGACCGCCAAACTAATGATGAAAATTTACAATGATGAGTCGCGTACCATCTTATTGTATATTTATAGGTCTCAAACGGTGTTGCTACTACAGTCACAGTACTATATTGAAGATGAACTTCTAATATATACGTCAAACATTGAGCTTAGAAAATCTCACGTGTTAAGAAACCAAAAAAAGTAAAATTAAACAGAAATGAAATAAGTCTACCAAATTGAGTCCAACATTGTACAGCATCCCATTGTCAGACAACTAACAGAAAAAGATAGGTACTCCCTCCATCCAAATTAATTGACTCAATTTTATCAAGATACTCATGTATCGGATGGAGTAATATGGATGGACATCAGGCGGTGCTTTACAATCAGCAAACCTAATGGAGGCAACAAGTGCACACCTCCTTCCTCCAAAGAGAAATATATAACTTACAATGCTGACGTTTACTTAATTTGTTAAGTAGCTGATAAGCAGTTTCTTATGAGTGATCAGCCAAAGAGAAATATGAACCCTGTGATCACCATAAATTTTCCAAAATTTGTGGAGTAGCTATGGCTCAGAAGTTAACCCATGTCCCGTGGCATATAAGGATTTATCCACAACATTTGATCAGAGTTTTCAGACAACTGAAATGAACTTAACACACCCGCGGCCAGACAGTTGCGTAAGTACAGAGGCAAATGATCTCCTGAAAGCCAGCTTCAGAGATGAACCGTACCGTACATAGACAAAGTGGCTTCCTTCACATCGCAAATCACATATAAGTCCAACACATCAACGGTTCCAACACCCAAGCAATTCTCACTTCAAAATCTAATAGAAACTCCATTACCTAATTCTCACTTAGGTTCCAATTCTCACTTCAAATGCCATGGTTTTAATTAATGTTTCTATCGAACCTTTTAACGGCATAGCATGCGGCAACCATGTGTCAAGTGTTACCTTGTGCTGCAGGAATATGCAGTCAGAGACAACCAATCAGTGATTATGCTCCTTCAGAGATCTGGACGATTCTGTTGAGGTGATAAGAGTCAAGCAAGACCTCAGGGGAGAACAAAAGCTACCAGAATTAGCCAACATTAACAGAAAGACTCGGATGTTGTTAACGGACAAAAACAGAGCAAGAGAATCGAAAAATTAGCAGCCGGAGAATTCCTCCAATAATGGGGTTTGGCTAGGATGAAAAACTGAAGGAGTCCCAGACGTTGTGTCAAGAACTCAGGATTCCAAAGATGTTCCTCCCAGGGAAAAGACCGCATATGCATCTTACAAGATGAGTGAGATGAAAGAACCAAAGCCCAGCAGTCAGGAGATGACAAGGAGGAAGAGAGGCTCTGAAAGAAAGCCATCATCAAAGAAGCAAAGTCACCAAGAGCCTAAATCAGTTTGTCAAGAAATTGCACCTACCACTGAACCAAGAAACTTTACACAAAAATAAAATAAAAGGAAGAGTTCTTCCATAGTGCATCATGGGTCTTGGAGACAGGCTTTGCGATATTCAACTACAATGTTACTTGGTGTTATTCTTATAAGCAGTTGAGACAAACCATGTACAACTCTAAGAAAATGTCCAAAAAACAGCCATAGTCTAACTCTAACATACCATTATTGTCTCAACAGGCAGTAAGCTAAACAGTAGAGGGCATTACGTGAAGATGTGAAGAACTGATAAAATTATGAGGGTTAGTAATAAAGCTGAAAAAGGACATCCACATTCTTCTTCTTATTATTTTTTGCATTGAAGGGGAATGCACTAGTAGTTAACAGAATTGTTGATTTTTGTTGTTGTGTAAAAAACATAATATACAAATAAGCACTTGAGAGCTAGTAGACAATCTATTTTGTAGTGCACATATTATAGAAAGCCATGTTAAAAAGCACGCAAAGAGTAAGGATCCTATAATTAATACCATTATCCAACGTCACTGGCAATAATAATCATGTAATTCTTGTCTAACTTTATACTCCCTCCGTCTCAAAATAGATGTCGCAGATTTGTCAAAATTTAGATGATTCTAGACACTATTTAGTATATAGATTCATCCAAATTTTGGCAAATCTACGACATCTATTTTAAGACGGAGGGAGTAGAAGTAGTGGAGATTGAAGATTATTGTTGGCACCAACATGGCACTTAAATTCTACAGCACAAACATTTTGTAAATAGAAAATAGACTAATGGATGGTACTTGTTCACGTATATGCATGACGCGCAAGAGAACTTTGTTAATCTTGCTCAAAAAAGTATACGAGAAACAAGTGATCTCCCATAGGTAATTTCCACAAAGCTCTAGACTGACAATGACCAAAGAAACTAAGAGTGGGGGTACTTAGTTGGACATATAGATGTTCTCACATCATCATTGCACAAAGTACACAAACTCATATAAGCAACCATGGTCTTGATTTATTCAATAAACGAGTAAAACTAACCAGCAATATATCCATAATACCATGGCAAGACATCAGATCATAACATAAAGATAGAGAGTAAAAAAATAATCTGGTTTGCGTTTCCATCTTCTTAGTGAAGCACCTTCAATTCGACATTGTTGCACTGCAAGGAAGAAGGCCACGGCATGATGTAGGGATAGGACCACTCGAGTTCGTATTCGTGGAGAGAAAAGATCCTTTTCAGCTCTTCTGTTTCCAGGCTGAAGGAGAAGAACCAGCATAGAGGAACAATGTCCGGCTCCTGGGTGGCCATCAAGTGCAAGTGCACAAAGCCACTGTTAAGTGCCACCAGCTTCAGCCCAGGGAGATCATCCAATTCAATCTCCTTGTCGAGCATCCATTTCTCGACACGGTCATCGTCGGCTCTCCAGACCCAAACAGCAATGGTGGCCTCCTCATCGATCGCACAAACCATGCAGAGCTTCTCATCGTTTGTATCCCCAAGCACAAAAGGTTTTTGCCCATCCGTGAACGGCGGCAGATCCATAGAAGAGAACTGCAGCGTGGCTGTGTCGAGCACAATCAGGCAGTTGCATTTTGTCCAGTAGACGCGCCCATTCACCAGCTTACCAGTCCCAGGCGGGAGGCAGTACTTGTCGTCCTCGGGATGGTCCTTGTTGATCGTCGCAGCCTCTACCCACGGTAAAACCTGCCACTCCCCGGTGCCCAAGGAGAAGACGACGGCACGCACCTGCAGGCCATCCTCATGGACGCAGACAAGGCGGAACAAGCCGTGGCGTTCTTCGCGGGAGGGCAGGACATAGAGCTCGCGGACCGCCTCGGGCGGCGAGGGGATCCGATGCAGCACCCCCACGAGCGGGTTGTAGACGGCGAACTGCCTGTGTTTCCAGTTGTGGAGGAGCAGGTACCCGTCCCGGCAGTCGCTGATGTTCCAGAAGCCTTGGTCGTCGGGGACGCGAGTGAGGAAGAAATCGGAGCCGCGAACGGCGGCCGCGTGATCCGGGTCGGCGCGGCCGCGGAGGGGCACGAAGGAAGGGATGTCCCCGTCGCGGTGCCTGACGAAGACGCCGAGGAGGGGCGGCGGGTGGAGCTCGCGGAACCTGGGGCGGAAGGTGGGGAAAGACCGGACGGCGTGGAGGAAGTTGCGGCAGGCGAAGGCGGCGCGGACGAGGGACGGGAGGGAGGGGAGGCGGACGAAGATCTCGAGGAGGAGGTCGTCGCCGATGGTGAATATTGTGGTGGGAGCGGGTGGGGGAGATTCCGACGGCGACGGCGGCGGCGGCGGGAGTTGGCAGGCCATGACTCGAGTCAGATCAGATCAAAGCGGATTCACCCGATGACAGAATTTCACGGTCAGAGACTGAGAGAGAGAGAGAGAGAGAGAGAGATGAATTCACTGGCAGGCGGCGATCCACACGAGCAATGCGTACCCCTAGAGCAGATGGGCTGGTCCATATAGCGTTCGTTTGGTTGATGGATCCATAGGGATGGGATGGGATGGTTCTTATTTTTGAAGATGGGATGATTCATATTGCGATGATCCCATATTTTGTTTGGTTCGAAGAATTTGAGGGAATGGGATGAAATGTATATAATTAGCTTATACTCCGTAATAGAAGATGTTTAGTACTCCCTTCGTTCCAAAATAAGTGACATCAATTTATCTAAATTTTTATGTATCTATAACGTGTTTTAGTATATAGATACGTACAAATCTTGACAAATCTAAATCACTTATTATGAGATGGAGAAGTAGTTGTTTAGCTGTAATTAGCTTAATTAGTTGAAATGTGGGGTCCACTGGACCAACCAATCGATCTTCTCTATCCACCATGCAAAACTTGTTGGATGTGACCGAGCTAGATGTGTTCCGTGTTGAGGAGACGACTGCTCCCTAGTCTCGGGCGCCAGCGACAGTCGCCTCATAACGATTTGAGCGGGAGAGCCACGACGGGAATAGTGGTCGGTGTGTGCAATGACGGGCAATCATCTACCCGCTCTCATCTTTGTCGTGTGAAGGCGAGCGACCACGAGTTTGAGGTGTGCGGATTTTGTGTGTTTTGGCCGACAGTGGTTCCCCTAATCTAGGACGGCGGCGGTCCCCCTAGGCTGGGCCAGCGGTGGCTCCGACAGCGGCGAGCTTGCAGATAGGAAGCTTGAGGTATTGGTAAGCGAGGAATCTGCGGTAGGGCTGCAATTCGAGCCGAGCCGAGCCGAGCCAGCTCGGCTTGGCTCGTCTATAGAACGAGTCCATATTTGAAACTCGGCTTGACTCGGTAACTCACGAGTAGCTCATATAGCACATAATAAGTTGCGAACAAGAGTACATATAAGAAAATTAATAATTCTTCTACTAATTAAGAACTAGAACAACAATAGTACTTTCATAATAACATGAAAGCGAGATCAATGAAAAATATAGTAGCTCTACACCATTACAGGTATAAGAAACATTCATATTATGACATTCATTTGTGAAAAAAATTCAAACTCTGTATTTGAACGAGTTTAACGAGCTAAACGAGTAGCTCACGAGTAGCTCATTTAACTTGGATGTACAAATTGAGTTCAAATCGAAAACTCGGCTCGACTCAACACCGAGTTCGAGTCGAGATGAGTCACGAGTTACCCATTTAGCTCGCGAGTTTCAAGTTATAATTCCAGCCCTAATCTGTGGCGACGGGATTGAGACGGCCTACGTTGGAGAAGATGTGGCCGACGGCTAGGAAGATGCAGTTAGGGACAAGGAGAAAATTAGTAGCGATACACGTTTTACGAAAATTTAGACCGATGATTTAGCCGTTTTGGAGGGTTCAACTAATACACCTTATGGAGAGAATATTCCCTTATAGGGATGGAACCATCCACCTCAGTTTTGAGCCAAACACATAAAAAATTAGGACCATCCCATCCCATCCGGAACTTAAAGCAACTTAAGTTTTAAGTCCCTTTTTCGATGTTACACTCTTCTTCTTCTTCTTCTTCTTCTTCTTCTTGTTATTATTATTATTCCTATTATTATTATTATTATTTCATAAATTTATTTTTCTATTCTATTTTGTTCTAATTCTTTTTGTCGCATTTTATATTTATTAATATAATAAGTAATAAATAAAATAATATTTTTACTTTTCTCTCTTCCTTCTACGTTTTCATTTTTGTTTGTTCACTTTCGCCCTAGCCACGCCACTCATTGTTGCCGTCGAAGTTGATGGCTTTGCCGCTATCATGCACGGAGTACCATTTGGTGAACTTGTCGGTGGCCGGCGGCACATCGTCGATGGAATCCCAGAGTTCCCAGCTAAGCCCTGTATATCTTCAGGGTTGTCCGCGACACGGCCATATTCTCAATTAATTAAGTTACCATGAAATGGGAAATGCAATACATTGCCCACTTGGATATTTTGAACCCTATATCTTTTTCCATCTATTGGAATAAACTAGGATATTTGATAGCTGGTGGGAACAAACACTTACCAACTCTCAACCAAGATATTTAAGGATACTAAATTGAGCAAATGTATTAAAGCACACTAACGCATCAAACTACTGATATTTCGTGAAAAAATATTTTTGGTATACATTACTTATCTTAGATCTAAGGGAGTCAATTCAATAGGGCATTACGGATTCAAACAAAAAATGGAGACAAACTTACTTTATTTGCAAAATATATATCAAATTTATGTGAGTGTATTTGCAACAATATACATCAGAACTCGTTGTAAAAAAAATACATCAACTAGAAAATGGAGTTAACATTTTATCTTAAAACTTGAGTTAATATAACAAATATTTATTAATACTTTTTGTTCACGGAGAATTTACATAAGTATAAAATTTTCGTATAATTTGATTTTGGAAAAATGGCCTTTACGCTAGAGCTCAGTTTTGCCGGATTGAATAAAAATTGGACAACTGAAGGAGGGACTAGAAAAGAGAATGGATGAACAGAAGGACAAGGAGGACGAGGCCACGTAGAAAAAGGTGGAGCTCGACGACAAGGCTATGTTATTGAGTATTCCACAATGATGCTGCTTGCAGATCAGCCAGGTTACTCTCGTGTTCGGTATCCCTGTTAGGCAGGAAATCAACTTTGCCAACAAAGTTGTAGGCTGGTAATACTTGTCAACTTTAATTCTTTTCTTTTCACATATTTCCTTACGGACATATTACGATGTAATTTTACATAAGCATGATTCTATTATTATCATTATATATGTTATAGCATTTGGCATCAACTAAGATGATCACTATAAAAAATGAAATTATGAAAGCAATCAACTCATCCAACTATGAAGATACTAGTGTGCCGCATATTTTTCTTCTCATCTACTAGATCTTTAGCTACAGACAATCAGTTGTGAGACATGCACATGAGCTTGATGAGGACTCCACTTGTATCTCATCACCCCCTTGTTCCTTGAGCAAGATTCCCTCACCTCCACCAGGCGATAACGGATGCCTCCACCTCCACTAGTAGTCGCCGGGGAAATCCGGCTACATGCTCACTCTTGCACACCCCGCCACCTCCATACACCCTCTCATGCTCGTCGGGTCCTACTGCGGCATCGCTCCCGACGAAATGAACCGAACGAGGCTACTACGAGTCATGAAACCGTTCGGGACAGAAGAAGAGATAGAGAATCTTATCTCTTCATTTTTTTTTATATTTTTAGTCCTTCAAATTTAGGGAATTTACACACAAGTACATGCATTTTTTTTGTTTAGCCATTAAGGCTTAGTTGAAAAATGCAAATTAGTCCCCTTCATCCATCCACCTATTGGACGTTGCAGTTAAGTCCTTACACTTACATTTTCAACACTTATCGGCATGAGGCTGCGTGTATGACATGAAATATCAAGCCAAAGATCGACCACAAGCAGCGCTTGATGATGTAGTCCCTCTTTATCTCCCTCGATTCACTCATGTTGTTGCAGTACGCCGATCTTGATTGTGTGTCATCCTGTCGTTTCGTCATCACAGACAGCTTTCGGCTTGGATTCGCAGACTGCTCGGCACCTTTGGCCTCATAGTGACACCCCCTTCGGCTTCTTGTAGGTCATATTGCACTTCATGTCGGAGCTCACGGTACCGACCATATCCATGTTGATTGAGGTGGAGTTGTACCTCGTGGAAACGGCTATCACGTAGACAACACATTTTGCTTCACGCACTAAGTTGTTTCTTTGCAGTAGTATTATTTGTTCCATATATGAGATAAGTTGTAGTTTGCACACAATAAATTGTTCTCTCGCACATATGGTGAGACGTGTTTGTAGACAGTAAATTATTGATTCACATGTGTACTAAGTTGTATACCCATTATTGCTAAGTTGTATACCTCTAGTGCTAAGTTGCATATCTTATATGTGAAATTGGCTACCTCTATACTCACCAACTATATCGTGTTTGTATACATTAAATTGTTGCATTCGCACATGTGCTAAGTTGCAGACCCTATTGCTACGTTGTATACCCACTATTTCTAAGTCGCATACCCACTATTTCTAAGTTTCACACCCCATCTGTGAAGTTACCTTGCTCTACATGCGAGTAGCAACAACTTATTGCAAGGAATGGCAGAAACTATAGCATGCACCAAATGTAACTTTTTGGTTGCAACTAAAATGCCACCAGCAACATGTTGCTTTTTTATAATCCCAAGCTTTATCCATTTACAAACTGTGTTATGCGTGGAATAAGAAAAGCTGTATGTTAGAAATGATAGGTTTCATTTGCCGATAGTAACTTATTGCTTCATACATGTGCTAAGTTATGTTACCTCCATGGAGCTCGAATTGGTCGCGATCTGCTCGAGTTGTTGTTGTCGGCAGCGTCAAGGTGGTTGCTGCCGTAGTGGGCGACATCGGGGCAGTGTCCACCGCAGTTGGGCGGTACTGTAGTCATGACTGTAGTCATGACCGGCAATACCAAGTTGTCTAGCATCAGAACTTGCGTACCATTGTCACGAAGTGCGCACTGTATGTTATGAAGTTATATTGTATTGCTACTAAGTTGTCTATCTAAGAGAACAAGTTGTCAACGATACTAGAAAGTATGATAGGAACTTAGTATGAGGGTCTCGGTACGATGAAGTTGATGTACGTTGCTGCTAAGTGAAGTATCTTGGAAACTAAGTTGGTCACAAAATAAAGAAATAGTGTAGCCAACTTTTGTACGAAGTGGCTTTTCCATAACACTAAGTTGATTTTCAAAAAAAAATATCAAAGCACATATAAGTAGGATATAGTTTCGAACATCTAGTTGGCCGGATCGCAAATCGGATACATTGGTTTAAGGGAAATGATACCTATCCGCCGGGGGATCGAACAAAACGATCACCCGGGTCGCGTTGTGGCCACTCGCGTCGAGTGAAGTAGGCATGCACGGCTCTTCTCCAACTATCAGGCCCGCACCGCATCTCCTCCCCCAACTACCTCTGTTTCCGTCAGAGATGGAGCTGCCGCCGCCATCGGACCAGACCACCGCGCATCGGACCAGACTTGCCGGAGATGGAGCTGCCGCCGCGCACTGGACCAGACTCGTCGGAGATGGAGCCGCCGCCGCCGCCGAACTGGATCCCGCCCGTGCCCGTGTCTGTACCCGTGCCGGGGAAGGCACCAGCCGCCGCCGCCGTCGGGGAAGGCAGCCGCCACCGCGGCTGGGCCAGGCTGCCGGAGCCCGGCCTCCGCCGCCACGCGCCCTCGAACCTGCCGCAGGAGCCCGGCCTCTGCCGCCACGTACCCTCGAACCCTCCGCCGCACTCCACCGCACCAAGCTAGATCCCGTCGGAGGCGCCCGATGACAGGAAGACCACGACGGTGCTACTCCCCGTTGTCACCGGAGATGGACTTCACTGTGGAGGTGCTCCTGTGGATGGAGCAGCCATGGCCGTCGCTACCACGATGCGGTAACATGGAACCATGGACCCAGTGACGGCAATGCTACATACGGTGTCTGGTGTTGCTATCATAGTTTAGAGCGCCTGCTACTCTAGTTGGCCAGCGTCACTACTTTTGTGTCCGTCTTTGCTATGACGTTTTGCTACCTTATTATATTATTTTTGCTATGTATTCATATTTTTTTGCTACTTTCGTGCAATGTTTTTGCTACAAGCAATTTATATGGTTTTGCTACGAGGTCTCTGGCCATGTCTCTGACGATGTCCCCTTTTGCTACATTAGAGAGAAACTTTGCTACATCTGTTTTATGGTATTGCTACAATAGCGTAATTTTTTTGCTTCAACGTCTCATGCGAGGTTTTTCGCGATGAGGCTCCGGTGATGTTTCTCCGGCGAGGTCACCGGCGAAGTTGGATTTGCTACAAATAGGATTTTTTTTGCTACATACGTTTTCTAGTTTTGCTACAATAGCGTAAAGTTTTTGCTACAAGGTCTTCGGCGAAATTCTCCGGCGAGGTCTCCAGTGAAAGTCTCCGGCGAGGTCTGTTTTACTACATTAGCATAACTTTTTTGCTACACGATCGCCGGCGAGGTCTCCGGCGAGATCCAGTCTTTTTTTATATTTTCTAGACCAAACAGTTTTTGCTACATGTAGCAAAAGCGGGATTTATTGTAGCAAATATGTGTGATTTTGTAGCAAAAAGCGGGATTGGGGTGTTTTCTAGGGACACGTGGCGGCCTGTCGACCTGGGGGATCGGGGGGAGTTATCCCCGGGGGACGCCTAGCATGCCCCTTGGTTTAAGAGTTGTAACTTTTTGAATTTCCAAATATGAAATTAAAACCACGTATGGTTTTCGTGTGCTAAACTATCTACTTTGGGTGAGTGCTGGAACGAGCAAACTAACACACGATGCTATACCTTGCCGTGTCTAAAAACAGAAGAGGCGAATCGGGTTTGAGTTTGTGGATAAATTGTATCGCGTATGCTGGCTCTTGACGAGGCCAACACTTTCCAAACCGCCAAACAGCCCCCGCCGCCACCGCCACTGCAACGTAGGGATTCGGTGCTGCTGGTTCCCTCCTTGCATCGCCCTGCTCGCGACGAACACAATCGTCGCCAGCCCGCCAGAACAATCTTGTCCTCGCAGTTTGTCTCGCTTCCTTTGGTTGACCAGGTTATGGTGGATTGATTCTTACTTCGTGATGTATTCATCAGATCTTGCCGATCATAGTATAGTAGGCGTAGGAGGATTGTGGTGGATTGGTTCTTGTTTCGCAGCAGATCTTAATTATGATTCATCGATTTTTAGTTGTATTAGGGTTGATCGATTCATTTTTACATTGTCGAGCAGGCGGTTAATTTGAGCAGACGATGAGGAGTCAAAGCAACGTGGAAGGAGTCAAAGCGGGGCAAAGATGGCCACGGCTAGGAAGCGGCGCGACACCTTTATCTTGTCTTCGACGACTGGCCATGGAGATACAGCATCCGTAAGATCGATTTGTCATTACGCGACCCTTGTTAGCAGCGGGCTCTGCGCCTGCGTATAGCCTCAATCAAGTTCGAGTCGCCGCGGTACTTTGCTGGTGCTTTTGATTCCAAGATCTTGGCTCTACAGCCCAAGGAGTCAGAATATAGTTTGATGAACGGCGTCTTCTATGATGTTCGACAGTCCCGGCCTCTGCATCCTGGGATGCACACAGCGTTTATTAAGGTTCAAAAAGTACCATCGTGGTATTACAGTTCAAGGATCAGATAGGATTGATACATGCACCAACAATCTGAAAAAAGGTAAAAATCTCACAAGAGAGCAATTGCAACAGCTAGACATTTGTCAATCTATTAGAATGACGCCACATAGCCTGGCTGAAGGATTCCGCAGTAACCGCCACAAGACGGTTGCATCCAGAAACCATGGGTGGACGCTGATGCTCTGGGAGAAGGAAAGCCTAGAGCTGAATCCAATACGCCCTCATATGAATAACATGCAAAAAGGAAGGAACTCTAGCTTTGTTTATTTCGACACTTCCAAATGGACCAACATATGGCCGAAATGCCAATCCGGATTCTGCCCTTGTTCACCTTATCTATTCCATTTAACCAATTATCAAACATATTGGTGATATTAATTTGAGGAGGTAGGTTATAAGTGCAAAAGATCATGCGCCAAATTATTTTTGCAAAAGGACATGCTAGAAACAAATGTTCAGTTGTTTCAACTTCGTCACAAAAACAATATTTCTTACACCCATTCCAGTTTTTCTTAACTAGGTTGTCTTTTGTTAGCAATACTTTGTTACTGATAAACCACATGAATATTTTAATTTTTAATGGTATTTTTATCTTCCACAAGTACCTCGTAGGGAAACGTGGATGCTTATTCATGAGATCTTCATACATAGATTTAACTGAAAAAATCTCATCCTCGGTTAAATTCCATGAAAACCTATCCCGCTCATCCGTCAAGGTTATTTCCATCAATCTCTCACATAAGTGCAACCATGCAACCCATTTATCCCCCATTAAATTTCTCCTAAATCCTATATTTAAAGAGTTTTGAGTTAAGACGTCGTGAACGAGGACATGCTTTCTATGTACTGTGTTGTAAAAGGATGGACATTGTTGGTACCTCCCCTAGCCATATATCCTCTCAGAAACGGATGTCTCTCCCATCACCAATTTTGAAAACACCACGGGCGAAGAACTCATATTTACTCCCATTAGTCCTTTCCAAAAAGGTGAATCAGTCGGCTTGGTTTCGACCTGTGCTAAAGTTTTATTGACCAGATATTTGTTGTGTAGCAATTCTTGCCAGACCCCTTCTTCTGTCAATAACTTATATAACCATTTACTAAGTAACCATTTGTTTTTAAGTTCTAGCACTTCAATACCCAAGCCCCCCGATCTTTAAGTGGGCAAATAATATTCCACCGAGTCAGTCGGTACTTCTTATTACATTCATCACTTTGCCAAAAGAATCATGAGCAATAAAAATCCAGTCTTTTCCTTACTCCCTTTGGTATTTGAAGGAAAGACAACATAAACATTGGCATGCTTGATAAAACTGAATTAATTATGACAAGTCTATCCCCGTAGGATAACAACTTTCCTTGCCAGCACCCTAACTTACCTTCGCATCTATTTTCTACTGGGTTCCATTTAGAATTGCAAAATTTCCTATGATGTATAGGTACCCCAAGGTATCTAAATAGTAGGGATCCTGATTCACAACCAAAAATCTCCCTGTAAGTGTGTTCTTGTTCAGCAGCCGTGTCGAAACAATAGATCTCGCTCTTATGGAAGTTAATTTTTAGCCCCGATAGTTGTTTAAAAATACATAGAAGGAGCTTCATATTGACTGCCTTTTGAAAATCATGTTCCATGAACAAGATTGTATCATCGGCATATTGCAAAATAGACACTCCCCCTTCAACTAGATGGGGTATTAGTCCAGCTACCTAATCATTCTCTTTTGCCCTGGCAATTAGGATGGAAAGCATATCGACTATAACATTGAATAACATAGGTGACAGTGGATCCCCATGTCATTATTCTTTTCTAGTCTGAAAGTAATGGCCAATATCATCATTGACCCGAATGGCTACAGTTCCATCTCGTACAAAATTATTAATCCATTTACACCATATAGGATGAAACCTTTCATACAGAGGACTTGTTGTGAGAATGGCCACTTTACCTTGTCATAAGTCTTTTCAAAATCAATTTTGAATAGAATTTCATCCATTTTCTTTCTGTGAATCTCATGGATGGTCTCATGCGAGACAACCACACCTTCGAGAATATGCCGCCCGGGCATAAAAGCTATTTGTGTGGGTCTGATAATTTTTTGTACAATTCCAGTTATTCTATTTGTTGCAACCTTAGTGAAGATCTTAAAGCTTATATTTAGTAAAAAAATGGGTCTATATTGTTGTATTTATACCGCGTTTTCTTTTTTGGGCAGCAAGTTACTACACCAAAATTTAACTTAAACATGGGAAGGTTGTCTTCATGCAACTGTGAAAAAAGAGCCATCAAGTCCTGTTTAATCACCACCCAAAATGTTTGATAGAATTCCGCAGGAAACCCATCAGGTCTAGGCACCTTGTTATGTTCCATGGAAGCTATAGCCTCAGAAACATCTTGTTCGGAAAACATACTAGTTAAAATTTCATTTTCTTTAGTCGATACCTGAGGAATATCATGAATTATATCTTCTATAAGAGTGAAGCCATTGGGAGTCGGCTCCCCGAACATCCTCTTATAGTATTCAGTGATAAAGACTTTCAAATTCTCCTCTCCTACAATTGTTCCTTCCTCTTGTTCTAGTTGGAATATTTTTTCTTTCTATGTTTGCCATTGACTATAAGATGAAAATATTTAGTATTATTTCCTCCTTCCTGTACATGTTTAACCTTGGCACGTTGAGCCCACTTAGACTCTTCATCACGTTGTAGTTTGTTTACTTGTTCATTTGCATCTCTCAGATCCTTTCTTTCATTTTCAGAGGGAGGAGATGTTTCAGCCTTCATATCCAGTTCACCAATGATTGATAATAGTCTCTTCTTATCTTTCTTGTACTTTCCACTTTGGTTTTTCGCCCACCCGCAAAGGAATCTACGTAAATATTGTCTTTTCTTCTGCCAACATTCAATAGGCGTGTCACCATGTGTCACTAATGCCCATTCAGTTGCCACAAGATCGTAGAACCGTCTTGACACAACCATGAGAGCTCGAAGGAGAATCTTGGATTATTTCCCAAATGTGTTTGAACCCCTGAGTCAATCAGAAGTGATGTATGATCCGAGCCTACACGAATAAGATCTCTCATCGTTACTAGTGGAAACTTCTGTTCCCAATAGATGGTGGATAAAATGCGATCGAGCTTTTCATATGTGGGTGTGTCTCTGCGGTTTGCCCAGGTAAACTGTCTACTAGAGAGAGCAATATCTCGCAAGTTTAGACTCTCAATGATCGCATTAAACATAAAAGGTCATCGTATACTTGCTCCCGAACACACTATACTTGCTCTGATGGACGTTTTAGAAGATCACAGTTTCAGTCCCGCCAGACTGATAGAACCTGACCGTTACCATTCTCTCATCCTATCCTATATAACTTAGAAGTTCACCCGCACTAACATATTTCTCTCAACATGCAGTTATGCCACATCATGTGTCCACTAACCTGCCATGTCATCACATTTCCACTAACTGCCTTATTTTTATCCCACCCCACTAACTTATTTTTCCTACACATGCGGCTCATCCACCTCTGCAGGACCTATTCATGTCCACCACGTCACTGTACCAACAACTTTTCAGTTTTTCGAAGAATTATGTTGATGGTTAAAAATTAATTAATGTGACCCTCATTATTGGCACTCAAAAGTCTGGCATGTTCCTTTCCCTTCCACTTCCTTCTACCTTTGGACCTTACAAGTCATCGGCTCCTCTTCTCCGCAGCACTCATTTCCAGGCGCATATATACGCCTACAGGGCGAATTTTTTTCAAATAGCACATTTTTTTATTTAATTCTACAACTGTCGCGCGAATTTAAGAATTTATAGATCTAGGCATTTGTCGGTCACGGCATCGCGGAATGCAACGAATCGGCCACAGCCTGACCGAGTGGACCATTCTGCGCAGACGTGGCCGAATAAAAGTCTATTTGGCGTCGTTGTCGCCGAGTGCATGCGTGGTGGGCCCGCTCGGTTCGATTGCCTCAGTCGGCGACAGCCTGGCCGATTGGCCCATTCGGTGACGCCCTGGCCGAAAGGAGCCAAAGAAGAGGACCGCGCGAGCCCCTCCCGCACCCAGCCGCCTTCTTCCTCGCGTCGCTCATCTCTCTGGCCTCTCTCCCAGCGACGAACCCAGCCCTTTTTTCATCATTTTTCTCAGATTTAACCCAAATTAGCCAACAAATCTTTGTTCTAAAACCAGTATAGAGAAAGGGGAAGCCCGATCTACTGATGGGTTAGCTCAGGACTGGATTTGGTAGTGGTTTTTTGGAGGAATGGTGGTGGAGCTTGGTGGAGCAATGGCAATGGTGGTGGAGCTGCGATGGAGCTGGGGCGTTTGTGAGCTGTCCCGTATTGCTTATTTGGTGAACCGAGCCTGTTGTACCGAGTGGCTTCTCACGCTTCGAAGGTAAACTCTAATCACTCGTTAATCACAGTTATTGTATATGGTTATGCGGCTACGCGGGCCGTGGTTAGCAGGCTATTAGAATAGTTAGGATGGTTCTAGTATATTATTTAGAATAGTTGTATATAGTTTAATAGAATAGGTGGGTTTGTATAAAAAATTAGTGGATTTGTAGAAATATTAGCCAGACTATTATTTAGAATATTAGCGGGTAGTTGTACATAGTTTTATTTAGAATAGGTGGATTTGTAGAACGATTTGGCAGGTGAAAATTAGCCAGACTATTAGTATATTATTTAGAGTATTTACTATGGATAATTAATTATTTAGATTGATATTTTTTATGTCAGCATACATGTCGAATATAGTGAAGTTCGTGTTTTACTATGGTCCTAGTAATGTCCAATACTATGAATATGGAGCAGATTTGCGTGAGTTTCATTCTACGGAGTTGGATTTGACTGCCCCTCAAACCTGGAGTGTTAGTCAGTTGAAGGAATGGTTGACGGACTGTTTAGGATATAATCTCGAAACATACACCGTCAGTGTCCAAGCATTGTGGACAAAGTCTACCAAGAAAATTTTCTGGATTTTGAAGGATGTAGATCATAACCGAGATTGGTTTAAATGGTTAAAAGGTTGCCAGGACAGGCAGATACACCCTGTTGCACTAGTGCTTCCTGTCATGAAGGAGATCAATCCGCAAGCATCTGAAGGTGGACACGGTCCTGGCCATAGTGTTGAATATAGTGGCGGAACGTACTCTATGTCCAATGCTGGAGGTGGTGGTTATGAATCAGAGCAGAGCAGTCAGATAGGAGGAGGTGGTGGTGGTGGTTACGAACCAGGGCAGAGCAGTCAGGATGTAGGTGGGGGATACGAAAGTGGAGAGGTAGATGGGGACGAGGAAAGTGGGCACATGCAGGACACGATGGAGGATGAGGATTCCATGGATGGTGAAAGTGGTGATTCTGATGATTCAGATAGTTCCGATGAAGAAGGCAATGGAGAAGACGTACCGATTCCTGCATCCTGGAATCAAGACATCTCCGGCGTCATGACCGTTAACGACTGTCATGATTCTGCCTGGGAATATCACAAAAATAAAATTGCGCAGGGCGCCAGATATCCAGACAAGAAACATTTGCAAGATGCAGTCATTGCTTGGGCATTGTCTACACAGAGGGTTCTCAGTACAACTGTGTCAAATAAGAGATACTTGACAATGGAATGCGTGGATATTAATTGTCCAGCCAGGGTCCATGGATATCTTCCTAAATATGACA
This sequence comes from Avena insularis, assembly GCA_023614405.1. Classification (NCBI taxonomy): domain Eukaryota; kingdom Viridiplantae; phylum Streptophyta; class Magnoliopsida; order Poales; family Poaceae; genus Avena; species Avena insularis. Next base: position 593,439,400 of record CM042686.1, on the reverse strand, counting down.
CAAGTTGGTTGGTGAGTGACATGGTGATGCACACATGTCAGCTTTCATCTATCCCTACAGATCATCGTAACCTCTCGTCCACGCTTCTGGCACGGTTGTTTTACACGGAGATAGTGAAGAGCAAAGCGGTGGAAGTGAAGGCTATAATAAATAAAGTAAGGGTCAGGTTTAATTACGACATTTCATACGGTAAGGCTTGGAGGGCGAAGCAGAGGGCTCTTGAGGACAGGTTTGGTTCTTTCAGAGACGCGTATGACTCTGTGGTGAGACAGCTCCTTACACTGCAGGCAAGGAACCCAGGCACCTATGTCGACATCCAACACTATGTGATACCTGAGGATCCATCTGTAAAGGTGCTTCATCGAGTGTTCTTCTCTTTCTCTGTGTGCATCCAAGCTTTCACTTATTGCCGACCAGTTATATGTGTGGACGGCACGTTTCTCACTGACAAGTATAAGGGACAGATCTTACCGCCATAGGTCAAGACGGCAACAATAAAATTGTCCCACTCGCCTTTGCTTTTGTTGAGGGAGAAAACACTGAAAGTTGGACATGGTTCTTCAGGCAGCTCAAGATAGCAGTTGTCAAAGATAAGCTGGCGGGAAATAGGTTGGCGGGAAAAAACGGCGGCAACACGTGGCGGGAAATAATGGCGAGAATCGGCTGGCGGGAACCGAAAACTAATCTCGTTTAGCGCTGCTTGCAGTGATTTAAGCATGTATTGGTTATGGCGAATTGCTTGGTTATGCATTGATCATGCATGATTTGGCCACGGCCTGGCCGATTAGTGCAATCGGTGAGGGCCAGGCCGATTGAGCCATTCGGCTTGCTCCTGGCCGAGAGGGGCACTCGGCTAGAGCCTCGCCGATTGGTCCAGACCCATTCGGTTTGACCACGGCCGAATGAGTCATTCGGCTAGGCCCTAACCGATTGCAGCTGGTGTCAGTCGAATGCTCCATTCGGTCTGGCTGTGACCGATTCGTTGCATTCGGCGACGCCGTGACCGACAAATGCCTAGATCTATAAAATCTTAAATTCGTGCGACAGTTGTGGAATTAAATAAAAAAAATGTGCTATTTGAAAAAAAATCGCCGCCTACAGGTGCATCATCACTGCATGTCCGCCTCCCATGTCAGGACCTCTCTGCAGGATGTCTAATCCTCTTTCTTGGCATGCAAAGCTCCCTCTCTCTCTCTCTCTCTCTCTCTCTCTCTCTCTCTCTCTTAGCGACCGAGCACACAGTTTTTATTTATTCTGTTTGTTTGTTTCATGCCGATGATCTGATTTCGATGGGAAATCGGTTTTCTAATGGATTTTCCCTTGCATCCCTTGCATAGTAATGCAAGATCTCTGCCCTCATCTTCGAGGTTGATGGTGCGCAACATCTGGTAATCAGTTGCCTACCAACTGCTCGGCATAATTCTCCTAATGGCGAACTGTTTGATGAACTGTGCTGGACTTCCACTCCCTGTTACAGGATATGAAATGGTTAAAAAATATTGGTTGATCGATATTGCAAAAAAATTCATGTCCATTGATTATATTATAATATTACACTTATCATCATGTTTCTCAGCTCATTAATATGTACAAAAAGCACGTGAATGAATTATTTTATCTATGCAAGTCAGTAGGGTATACTTTTTGAACTCGACGGGCAGATGGATTACTTCAAGGAGTTGCTTGACCTTTGAAAACAGATACTGGTATATAAAGGGAGCACACAACACACCATACATGATACATGTAATTCGATATTTGGATGATAGTATTAAACAGATCTTACTTTTCAGCATTGGTCGCTTCATAAATCCCATATTATTCTGCAAACATGGGTGCTCACGTGTGGTGCAGAAACTGTAGGCAATCGAATATATACAGCAGAATTATTTGTTGTTCACGAGATCCTGCCAAAGGTATATCATCTACTACATCTGTCCGGAAATAAGTGACTTGCATTTTTTAAAAAAAATTGTTGTATCTATACACTAAAATGTGTCTAGATACATAAGAATTTAGACAAATCCAAGTCACTTATTTTCTGATGGAGATAGTAACATTCTAAGTATATAATATTACGCTGAAATTATTGATGCATATGTGTTTTTTTACTTCTACAAAGAGGACTCATTCAGGTTCTTCTAATACATACTTATCCAATTTTCATCTCTTACGGCTTTCGATGGCAGCCTTCTACTAGACTTAGGGTTAATTGGTAATTGGTCAGTCTACTTTGAAGAAATTTATGTTTCTTTGTGCTAACCTTCCTTGGAAAGCCATCGCCATTAATACAAAAAACTTCAGATATGTGTTGCATAAACTTATATGTGTCTCTTATTGAAAAGCACCTTCAATTTAAGCAAGTCAATGGAGAATGGAAGGAGCGAGACGGTAACAAATACATATAATACATATGAAAGCTGGTCAAAGGACTATGAGATTTTTTTCTATTTGTTTTCTTACATCCAAGCAATGAGGATAAATGGTCATGGTACATGATACATGTTGTAGGTTTGGCTTTCTATCATTTGTAACAATCATGAACGGAGAAGAAAATGTCTAGAATATGTTACTGTTATTAACAAGCTAGCCCTTATCTTATTATTTTAGAAGTTTTTTTAAAGCAAACTATTGGCATTGTAGCACAAATCTGTTGTGCTAGATGCAAGATTTCACAAGTACTATTTGTAAGCATTCACCTTTTTTCATGTTCACTACTCAGAAATGGCGATGTTTTTTTTCGGACCATACAGTAGGACTAATGTGTATATACTAAGAAGAGGGAAAACCCATAGAGGGTGAGGAAGTACAGAAATTCAGGTTACAAGCATGACCTGACCTAGAGAGCTGTCGCTCGGAAACTAGACTCAAACAGAGAAATGACAATGTTTATGTGATGAGAATATCTTCTATGTTGGTATATTTTTATATTGTGTTGACTGTATCCAATATCTTCATTTTTTTGTCCCTTCAACTAAGAGATGTATACGATTAACTTACCATGAAAGTCTTATTATCGTTTTGCGTGCTCGGTGCGTCGGTATATATGCATGACTTGATTTATTCTGATTGCGTCTATATACAATGCATAAAAGACATTATTTTTTATTAGTTGATCACATGTTTTCAACTATTGCATTGCAAGTTTTTTACATAAAGCATCCATCATCACTGAAAATCATTTTAATGTCCCGCTCTCTTGATGCTCATCTAATTACCCCAGCTCTCTTGATGCTCATCTAATTAAACCGGCCTATTAATGTTTTTCTCCTCCATTAGTCTATGCGGCAACCAAACAGCCCCTCCGATGCCACCTCTAGGATTTTTGGCTTCCACGATTAACCCATGTGTGCAAATTCTTTCCGAGAGTTTGTACACCTTCCCCAATCTCCAGCCGTCGGTTCTCATATGATATGACTGCCCTGAAGCCTGAACTCTGACGACACCGCCCTCCTCTTTTCCCCCCACCCCTATAGGTCCACATGATCTGTGTAGCATCCATTGAATCCTCCCCGCAATAATGGTGGAAACAAACCGTGTGACTCAGCGACGCAAGCGAGCAGTCGCGGATTGGTTGCTTTTTTATTCTCCCATGTCCACCAGCCTCGCCTGGCCGGTGGCATCAAGTTCGCCGCTTATGAGGGTGTAGTTAGAGGCATGCAAAAGATCATTGCTCTTAGCGGAAATCCCAAGGGACGCTCTATTTGAGCTATCCAGCTAAATTGAGCAGCGAGAGGTGGTAGAATCTAAAATTTAAGAGGACTCTTCTTATGTACGAGGGTCAACACATACCCCTTCCTGTTCAGGAACCAACTGGATCAAAGTGAGGCAAAACAGGGTCTATCTCCTAGAAATAGTCTTTGTATATTGTTTGCCCATAAAAGGTTTAAGCGGGAAATGTCAAACTTTGACATGTTCTAAGCTAGTACCTTGTTTGTAAATTATGTCATGTATCAATTACAGAAAGCACATGATGCCAACCGACGTTTAGTACTAGTAAATATATGAAGGCCATAATGATCCATGAAAGAAATCTTCTAAGAGCACGTACGAAGCTCCCTGGGATTGGAGAGCTTAGGCTACTCCACGCGAGAGTGATGGTATGGTAGCCCACATGTCATCAAGTCCGTGGGACTGCTCTTCCCTGGTTGCCTGACACGGGTGTTGGTGGTGGTGTGTGTGCCTGAACGACTGGTCTGCCGCATGATTGGGTCGACAGCTTTGTGTAAAGAAGTTGCTCCGAAGTTGCTCCCGTCAGAAGAAAGAATAAGGCAGACGCGAGGCGCGAGACGCTACCTCTTATGCTCGCCCCATGGGATGCATCACCGCCTCTTTTACTCCCCATGGATCCCCGTCGCCGCGACCATGTGTAGCCACTCTCACCACCCGCAAAGAGGGCCTATTGATGCGAGGGAGGGATTAGCGCGTTCGGTGCTTTCCAGTACTCCTCTAGCACAGTGTTGCAGGGGTTGCGGAGGCCAAGGCTGACGGAGTCGCTGCTGATCCCCTCGGGTGTTGCGGAGACGAAGGCTGGCGGAGCCGCCGCTGATTGGCTCGGGACATAGGCGAGCCCATCGAAGACCGTGATGCTGCCGGAGCCACATCTAATTGGCCCACGACATAGGCGAGGCCGTCCAAGCCGTGGTGCTACCGGAGCCGCTGATGGCGTGTCTGTGCGACGTGGAAGCCGAGGGCTGGTACTCCGCAACGTCAGAGGTCATCGCCTCTGGTAGGCCGCCCATGTCGTGCCCGTCAGCCTATTCGTCGACCCGTACACCGGCATCATCTGGTCAATGGATAGTGTTCAGTGAGGTTTGCTCTCTAATTAATCCCTAGGACAACATGGTTTCTCTACAGCAACTAGCATGAATCATACCCAGGTGCGACAATATGACAACAGATTGTTCAGCAAATAGCGAAGCTAGATTAGGACTGGTTGTTCTACTGTAAATTACCATGCATCTACTCTCCTTTTAGTGAAGAGGTGTGCTTCGGTGTCCCCCCCCCCCTAAACCTTAAATTTGCACAGGTATAGGTGTACTTGGTCAAGCTGGGTATACTCCATATTCTTACCGGTTGATCCCGCCTCCCGTTATCGTGATCTACGTCTTTGCATGCCATGTTTTGAAAATTTTGTTGCTGCTGCTATATACCTCCCAATTTCCGCCTCCTGCAGGCACGTGAGTATACTTGTATGGTGAGTATATGTCTAAGAGGGCCATACAGGCTTCAGATGGATTCATACGGTCTTCGAAACGAATCAGTATCGAGTTTTTCTTGTCCATGTTTGAAATAGAGGAGGGACACCGAAGTAAAAGTGATGAAAATATAGTATATAAAATATCTAAAAGTGTCCATATATCATTTGCAATGCAATTTAATATGATACTAGATGGACCGAGCGCGCTACGTTGCACCATCCTCTGCTATTAGCGCTTAGATTCTGTGACGGGGGTGTTAGTTCGGTGTCAGATTCATGGTTATGGTTCTGATTTGTTGGGACCCTTGGATGTAGCACAACCGAGACAGTTTGGTGCGTGGGTCCTATTAAAAGGAGACCGGAGATTCGACAGTGACTAGCGTGGTGTCCACGTACATAAAAGAAAACACATAAAGCTAAACTTGTAGGGATTATCCGCGCCATGCATCAACCAATTACCACAGAATGGTTGAACACTTCCATGTTAGCAGCTGAAATGCAGCACTGGCTCACTGGCGGTCCATAGGCGTGGTTGGAGACTACTTCTGACGTGATCTGCAAACACGCAATGAGTCGCAGCTGTTAAACACATGAATAGAGCCAATAGAAAAAGGTGTTACATGTAAAACTTTAGATTATGTACCTAGAGTGTGGCGTCTCTGCCCCCGCCAAAAATCCACTTCACTAGCATCTTCTTCTCCCCTGTGGCGTCCTCTACGGGCAACGACATGGCTGTGAGAAAACCCCCGTATAGCCGCACCAAAATCATAAAGAGACTAACCTCTTCTTCATTGTACAGTTTGGTAAATAAATATTTTGATTTCTCTGTCTATTTAGCCACACCAAAGTCATATAGAGACTAACCCTGTCTAGGTGCACCAAAGTCATACACGAATGCTTTGCCCTATTTTTTGGACCTCCTTGCATAGAAACACCTATCCGTAGTTTGGTAATAATTATCTAAAAGGAGATTTTTTTAAGTTAAAATTAAATAAGGAAAGATGAAAAATATCAGCGGATACAAAAATAAAAATAAAGTACCAACCTGAATATGCCAGATTTAGCACCAAAGAACATAGCTTTGGCAGTTGTTTTGTTTGCCCTTCCACCACATGGAGATTGCCACACACTTGTTTCCATAGCTTATAAAGATGAGAATCTTGTGAAGTGATTCATCTTACCTGTTGAGATAGTGCAATATTATCATAACAACTGGAGGATGTGCAATTAACCTCTATCTCCTGGGCAAATATATTTGCTACTAACTTATGACTAGGTTTTTGTATGTCTGATTGTCTGTATGACACCACAATCTATTCAAGCATTGTAAGGCATTATTCCCAAATAACACATAAGCTGAAAGCACAAGTTCAACTGTCGAGGGCTTACTTTGAACATTCGGTGCAATATAGAAACTTGGTGTTATTACCATTGTTGTCCTTCTAGTTATTCTTACGCATGTCAAAAATTGGTATTACAGTTCAACAGGAGTTGTGCTCTTTTACTCTCTCTTTTTCTTTTTTGCAAATCGATCTGAATGTTAAAGCTAGGCACATGGTGTTTTTTACCTAAATATCTTAATTAAAAAATTCTTATTTTCTACATTATCGGATGTGCTGAGCAGATTGGTCCAGTTCATCTGCATAAGAGAAGACAACTATATTTGATCACAAAGCAAGTGAAAGTAAGAAACTAAAAACTAAAGCGGAGCAGTATACACTAACATGCAAAAATACTTAGATGTTTAGAGCAGTGTGATTTTGATAGAGCAATGTTCGAATAAACATGTCCAAAGACCTATAAAACGAAAAACTACAAAAAGCTAAATACTACAAATATCAATGCAACTTCTGAAAATTAAATTGATGAATCTCATATCTGCACAATTAGCATCACTATCCTTACCGCATATAAATAGAAGGACGAAGACTAACCTCTTATGAACTATCTATATTGATGAAGGCAGAGCTAAACTGTCAAAATCAAATCGTCTGTACCACATATAAATAGAAGAAAGCAAACCTCTTGTGAAATATGCATGTTGTTGAAATGCAGAGCTGAACTGCTCAAATCAAATCATGTGAAGTAAAATCTGATTGCAACACGAGTACATTAAATCAGTGAATCGCATACCTGCATGTTTAACGCCATTGTAAAAGCAAAGAAATTTTACCCTTCTTTTAGAATTGTATCATCATAGACGTGATGTAATTTGCACTGTAGAGACATTGTAGCTTTAGGGAGAACACGAATAAGAATAGCTAAACACTTTTTCTTCGGTGTCCCCCCTCCTATTTCCATAATTTTACACCCTTGACGAGAAGATTGATGGTCATTCACTATAGAAACCTATGGAAGATATTTGACTGTTAATATATTCTACACACAATTTACATCCATCTAGCTAGATATTTAAGAATATTAAAACAAGCGTGAATGTATAAAACTCCATTATAACACTTCTCGTTGACATATAATGATGTTATAAGTAGGATCTTTGTGTATATAGTTTAGATCTTAGTGTTGAATTCAACAACAAAAAAATTATAGGAAAAGTCTTTGCACAAAACAAATGATGACAAACTGAGATAACTCTGAATGTATATTCACCAAGATAGACATCAAAGTTATAGCATGTAACATTGTATCTTAGAAATAACTAATTTTGTAAAGAATACAAATTATTAGTTAATATCTTATGTTCATGAAAATAGAATATATGAAAGTATAAAAGTTTAGTATAAAATATGAACAACATAGTTTGATGAGGACTTCGGATATGAGACTCTTCCAACTTCTCGGGACTCCACAATCGACGTGGGCAATAGCGGTCGTCGTGGACATTCCTCATCGAGTATGGCCACCCTACCCTTAGTGGTCACCGCCCACGCATCCTCTTTTGTCGCTCCCACTAGATAGTCTACCGACATCGTGTCTCCCTCAGCAACCTCGCCACACCGACCGCTTTGGAGCAATATCTCGCCGCTTCACCAAGGTTGCCCAGTATCCTTTTAAGATCTAGTGATGTCTGACATAATTCTGAGGATGTTCGGCCAGAACTTCAGGGGATCGGTGTGGGAGGATTCAAGAGGCATAAGGAATTTCAACACTCAATATTAATCATCACCAAGTGGGTGGCCAAGTGACCAGCAAACACGAAGGCAAACAAGGTAGAGGTAACCTGGCAAATAGGGAAGACAGCCTGGATTGTTTGTTCGGCCGTCTTGGCTACATCAGTCATGTCTGGTTATGCAATGCTTAAATTTGTAAATTTCGGATTGAGAAAAGATTTGCAAGTTTCCGCTTATGTGAGGCTTGAATTAATGATTTTAGAAATTAAGGCTAATGGATGCAGCCCTACAACAGGGGGCAAGGACGATGTTGCGTCACTCAGCTAGATGAAGGTTGAGCTTGACGAGAAGGCATAGCTCCTCGACAAGAAGAAAAATGATCTCGAGGCAAAGGAGGTAACGGTCGCCGTCAAGGGGGCAGCCAAGCACACCCACGGGTTGATCGAACCACTTGCAAGGGTATCCTATGATTATCATTTAATTTGTCTATGTGTCTCCTAACATTTTGTATAATTTTGTGGAACTCATATACTCTTGAGGTTTAGTATTCTAAGGTTATTATCGAAGTTTATCTTGAATTGACAATGGATCTTTGTGGTGATACATGATTCCTAGTCAGTTGACCATAAGTTAGTTTTGCTAGTTAATAATCTATTTTAATATTTTATTACTCCATTTTCTTATTGAGACCTAATTTATGTGCCACTTGTCATAATATTATATATTTTATTATAGTTGGGATCGGAGGTGCCTTCGGTAGGGCTAGATTTGTTTACTCGATATAGCTGCTGCCGGTGGTGGCAGCCATCAAGGCATGACTGTCGTGGGCTAGATCTGCTCGTGATCGAGGGTGGGTACGAGGAGCTGGCAAGTGGCCCTAGGCAGTGGCAGGTCCTAGACTTCAACCATGTGTAGTCAGTGTGAAGTTGCGTAGTCAAAAACATCTATTTGTATGGAATTTTAAATTAAATTTTAAATAGTATCAGCTGGTATTGCCAAAAAACCTGTGTAGTCAGTTGACTACACAGATTGTGTGTGTGTGGATCCGCACTGGCCCCAGGAACTACATTTTGGCTTCATGTTGACTGTTTCAGTTTGAGATAGTGACTGACCAAGCTTAATGTACTGGAATCATGGCCACGGGTGCTATTGGAAGGCAGAACAAGATGTCATTTCGTTCCAACTTCCAAGCTGGGTACTGGAATCATATCAACCAAAATTTACAGTGGAGAACTGGTGCCGGTTTGCTCCCAAAGCTATTAGCTCCCCATTTTGCAGATTTATCTTCTCATCTTATTTCAGTGCTTGATGGCCATAATAGAGTATTTCTCAGCTCAAGAACAGCGTGCAGTATCTACTCTAGCCAGTAACAGAGGGGGAGCTTAAGTAAGCTTAATCACACACTCAAATGAGTGCTAACACGCACTACAGTTTTCATGCACGTGCAAACCTACAAAATGGCGTGGCAGAAAATAATTCCTCCGAAAGTTAATCGTAATTCTCCAGTCAGTACCCAAACACTAGCTTTGATATTCTGGAACCGCTACATCCGGTGCGTTGTCCATTGGATTTGGTTGCGGACCTTCCAGCTTGGTAAGGACATCAGGTGCTCCAGCGGCATCTCTGATAATCTGAAAGAGAAGACAGCACAACCATCATAAAGCTGCAACTTTTAGATCCTTCAAAAATATTATTAGTAAGATGGATACTATGAGATTTGAAACCATGCAGTCTGTACTGATGAATTGACTTGTCTAAAACAGATGATTCAGGGGAGAAGTTATCTCCCTTAACCCTTTGGTAGATACTGATGGCAGTGACAGTTGCATCAAAAGGACGCTACTGTGCGACCAATTGAGTTGGTAGGCTGACTGCAAAAGGTATTAAAGCTGGCATATTGCAAAGACTTGGAAGAGCATGTGTATTCTTCTTCTGATCTCGTTTACATCATGTTCACCATTCTCAAGAAGATACCTAAACATACGGGAAGTTCAGGGTAATTTGAACTGTGCAGAAAGAATTACCATAAACCTATGCAAGCATATTGACTCAGTTTCTCATCAGCTTTTATTTTCTCTGAAATCAATGTGTTTATGAACTAAATACATAACCAGGAACATTTTTCTCTAAAAACGAACCAGGTATAGATGTTCAGTAAGTTGGTAGGCTGTACCTAAGAATCATGGTTCAGTTGACTTGAGGATTCAGGGCTAAAGCTATCCCCCCAGCCATTTTGTGGATAGTGATGGCAGCGAGAGTTAAATCAAAAGGACTCTACTGTGCAACCAATTGAGTTGGTAGGCTGACTGCAAATGATGTTAACATATACAATATGCAATAAGGTTGGCATCTTATCCATGACTTTTTGTACCAAAACTTTGAAGAGCATGTGCATTTTTCTACTGGTCCCGCTTACGGGATGTTCAGCTTCACCATTCTCAAGAAGAAACCTAAACTGGCACTTCAGAGCAATTTGAAATATGTAATAAGAATGGTCATAAACCTATGCAGTATTCCAACTCAGTTTTTCATCAGCTTTTACTTTCTCTGAAATCAAAGTGTTTATGAACTAAGCATAGAACCAGGTACATTTTTCTCAAAAAAGCGAACCAGTTATAGTTCATTAAGTGTGTTGAACATGCGAAACAAAGTAGAATAAGTAGACATACAGTACAACTCAAACATTAAGCTATACAGTACTGACTCCACACTTTTGTGGTAGTTAAAACTGCTGCAGTCCCCTCACCAATGGGGCATTCAGATAAAGACTAAGGGGAAATAATTATTTTGAGATGGATGCCATATTGACAGTGTAAAGTGCACAGGTACAAATGCATGTTATTACGGTGTGATTTTATTGGTTGCTGTAAGCGTGGGAAAACATACCAATATTTCTTCATCCAGGTAAGAAATCATGAATAAGCGCTGGAACATCCCGTCTGTAATAAAAAAGGAGGCATGCAACGTAACTTATCATTCAGTGTATATGCAGTACAGTTGTTACATATTCATCATGGCATCTAAGAATGAAAATTATACACAATCATCCTGAGATGATGCACTAAATATTACAGGTAAACAAAATCTGCAGGTGACTAGACGGGTGAGGTGAACTAGCTACCATGCTGTCATGAATATTGGCTGCATTCCTCTCTAGTCATTGTTAAAAATCAAGTTCAGGATGGAACAAAAAGACAGCACTCCAAAAAAAAAACCTGCAAGGAATTCAATGGTTACAGATGCACTGAAGCAAAACGCAGTGGCATTGTCTGAATGGGCAGTATGTTCAAGAAAAATGGGAAAGTTAATACTAATTTCAATAATTGCTACAATGATGGTACCATAAATCAGTACGGAATAGCTATAATAAGAAGACTATAACTAAGCCACTTACTAAGAGGTAACTTAACACCCTCTGAAACAGCATCCCTTATGGGGGCCGGAAGTTGTTGTAGAGCTCCTGCAGTCTGTCCAAGAAAGCCCTTCAGTTGTTCAGGTAGTGTTTCCTCACTGATTTTTGGGGTCTCTAAAAATCCCTCAACGTATTCCTCTTTCATCCTGATAGGCCCCTCCACAGACAATTGAGTAGTCAGTACGAATCTGTTCTGTATCTGCATACACGAAACATCGGTAAATTGTGACCATGAGTAGAACAACAAACTTAGCATAGTCATATACAAAGATACAGTTCCCAGATAAGACAGATCAACGGGTGCAGGTAATTCCTTAGTACAATCATGAGATCTTGCAATTTTGTGAGAGCTACTGCTGATAAATAAATACACAAAGCATAACTATATTTGAAGGAAAGCATTAGCTATTCATGTTGTACACAGATATGCAAATGGCACAAACATTGCAAACAAATTTAGGAGGTTGTTAAGAGAGATCCAAAAATGCACAATAGTTTGTAAGCGACTTTCCAAATCTTGTGAATTTACCGTATTAAACAACTTGACGTTCGATGAGAGTTTAGAGTAGCCATCCCTGATCACCACATCAAGTCCCGTAAAGTGTGCGACACTTGTAGGTGACCTCCTACAAAAACAGCATATTTGCTACGTTACACACATTTTTTTCAAAGAAATATTAAGGTAAATTTATGTCTTTGCGGCACATCATGTAAAGATAAAATTTAACAAACCAGTTAACACATTGTAATGAGCATAAATACAATGAGAAATCTGATTCAAGTGGTAATATAACTTGCATCCAGCAACAGTGTCATACTCAAACAAAAGGCGGGCTGCAAATGCTCCAGGACTGTTATCACCGAACCATTCAAAGTTCCATCGACCTTCCAGATAGGGTGATCTGAAATTGAAACAAGAATAGCAACCAATGAAATTTCTGTACAACAGAACTATTTTACTCAAAAAGGACAGGAGGCCAGGAGTTCTTCATGGATATGGGACATGAAAATGTTGAGATGAATGAAAGTCATTGGGTCCTAAACAGAACATCCTGTTAGCACGCTCTTATCTTAGTGGGGTTTCCGTTGTTGAGGATTGCACCAGTGCATTCTTTTGATGGAGATTCCATTAATGTGGCAATTTTATTTTCCGTGCCATTGTGATATAGCTACCCAAATAAGGAAGAGTACATGATATAGTACATTTCTTCAGCTGCAACACTTACGTTGTGGGTCGAGGTGTGGGGTTGAGGCGTTCGAGCCCAACGATCCGCTCGTTGACATCGATCTTCTGCATCTCGGTCGCCTTGCCACTGACCAAAGATTCGAAACCTCCAGCATCCCTGAACTGAAATGTGTAGCATTTGTTTAACATACCCTAGTTGAGAAACAAACTTGAAGCTCAGCATCAACTAATAGGAGCATTGGCCCAAACTGGTGAATGCACAACTCAGACTGCCGACAGTCAAATATGAGCACCTGTGGTTTGGCAAAATGAAAGACCTATGTGCTCGTTATTTGGTTGGCTCTGAAAAATTGGCGCGCTTACTTACTGATCGAATCGGCAATTGTGCAAGATTGAGTTTGGCACAGTTAGCAGGTTGAGAAACTAATCCAAACGCCACAGGTTTGCTGGGGTCGTTGTGGATACGATTCGTATGGACCAATACGCGTAGCCATTCATGCTGCAAGGAGGAGATGGGGACAAGAGGCAGGGGAGGGACAGATGGCTCACGGCGAGGAGGAGGGACTCCTTGGCGGAGAGGCGCTCCATCTCGCGGGCGTAGCTTGCGGCGGGCCCTCCCTGGAACGTCTGCGCCGTGGCCCTGCAGCGGCACGCGGCGGCGCGGCGTGGGGCGAGGCGCACCCGCCCGTCGCGGTGCCCGCGGAGGGCGGGCAGAAGCGGAGGGGAGGCGGGGGCGAGCGTCGCGGCTGCGGCTGCGGCGGCGGTGGCCATGCCGGACGAGACGACTTTGCCGGAGGGGAGCCGAGAGGAGGAGAAGAGCTGGAGATACAGTGAGTTGCTAGAAGCTGCTGTCTAGGCAGGGCCACGTGTAGAATAATCAAAGAGGAAATGACCATCACAAGATGCAATCTGGTCCCACGTGTCATTGAAATAAACTACTCCTTCCTTCCCAAAATCATTTATGTCATTTGTTTTGTTTCTATGTCAAACATTTTTCAGATATATTGATATCTATGAAACAAAAATATATACAATACTAAATATATATTTTCTGATGTATCCGTATGGTAGAAGTTGGTACACCGTTCCATAATCTTTGTCAAACATCAGAAAGTTTGACTTGGACAAAAACAAAAGGACTAATATTTTCGGATTTTGAGATTAATACTAATTCCACATGGCATTATACTAATTCCACATGGCATTGACATCATGACATGATAGTACTCCCTCCTCAAAATAGATGTCGGAAGTTTTGTCTAAATTTGGATATATCTATACTATTTAGTGTTGTATAGATATACTTCCAAACTTAGATAAATTTACAACATCTATTTTGGGACAAACAGTGATACATTCAAATTCAGACAAACTTCCGACATGTATTTTGGGTCGGAGGGAGTACTTTGGCAAACCATGGTCCAAGCTGCCATTGACAAACGCTGTGATTTTGGCTAAAGTACTGGTAGCATGATAAAAATCATACCAAGCCTGGTCAACCCAACACAGCTGGATAATAAAATGCAAAAGGGGGGAAACTCAAAAGGTGATAACTACAGTGGGATCACATGTGGACTAGCGTTCTGCTTAAGCATCATTCAAAATTCAAAAGCTGAATCTAAAAACATAATCCATAAAAATTGCAATACAACAGGCTAATCACCTAGAGCAGCAGGGAGAATAGTCACAGAAGCCAACAGAGAATGAGAAACCAATTCTCAGACAGCAGCACCCTTGCGCTGCTCATTCTCGCCGTGGGCAAAGTGGCAGCGGTCGCCAAATGTGCAGGTGCCCTTGAGGAAGTTCTCACAGATCTTGGTCTTGTAGTTGCTCCTGCCGCCAGGGCCGCCACCAGAGCGTGGAAGGGGCGCGGCGCTGGCAGGGTTTTTCGACGGCATGGTGGCGCTGATGCTGGCAATGAGCTCACGCACCATGTCGCTGGCCTGCTTTATCTGGTCGAAGTTGCCTTCAAGCTCAATGTTCTTCAGGTTTGTGTCTGATTCGTGGTCACGTATCGAGAGCTTGACCCCTGTGACTCGGCAGATCTGCTTCGTGTTGACCCCACCCTTCCCGATGATGCCTCCAGCAAGAGCAGCATCGACACTGACCTTGGCAGTAGCCGATGCTCCGAAACTTCCGGTTGCAGGGCCCATCGAAGCTGGTGGAGGTGGTTCGTGCCGGCCTCCATATCGACCGCCCATAGGAGGAGCATAGGGGCTTTCATGGGACATGTAGGATGGTGGTGGCCTGGCAAGCTCCCTCTCACCATGGGCAAAATGGCACTTGTCACCAAACTTGCAGCCTTCTGCAGTGTTGTACTTGGTGCACATGCGTGTTTTGCCAGCAGGAGCTGAATGAGAATTGGCCGAATGATCCAGGGGAGCTCTTGACGGTGCAGACACAGCAGCATGACCTAGGTTGTGTGATTTTGATACTGCCTGATATCCACCAGGGACAAAGTGCAGGAAGTGACAGCTCTCTCCAAAGGGACACCCAACAGTGCTGCATCATTCAAAATTCTATAGGTTATGTACTGATGTTGCAATGACCAAAAAAGTAGAATCATAGTTGAATGAGAAATTTAAACATTTCAAAACAAGATAACAGTGTTGTCAAATGCAGAAGTTGACACACTTTACCGATGCTTAACAGTGCCAACGAGTATAAATTAAGGAATTAAGCAGAAAAATAACTGCTAACTTGCAAGAAATCTTATTTAACAATTTCCAGTTATGCAGGGATTTGCATGAGACCAGAGCTATTTCAGAATTTGCACAAGAACCAAACCATTTTCAACATAGATCCAGACAAGTGCATGAATCAACCAAGATAGACAAGAAACATAATATTGCAAATATCAGATGTAATTTGTATGTGCAGAAAAACAGACTAATAAAATTCTACAAATAGATAATTGCTTATATGGATGCTTCTATTACTCGAATATTACAAACCCATATTACTGCACACTCAAGATACAGTTAATAGAGAAGGAGAACACCATACCCTATAAACAATAAAGAACAAAAACATGCAATAATTGTGGATTGAGGTACTGCTGGGTATCTTATTTATTTATAAAACCATAACAGAAAAATAGCAAATCTATCTCCTGTGATCATTTCGCGACAATGTAGTGCATGAATTACAATTTGTAACAAACAGCTTCTGCACGAAAAATAAAATTTGCAGGGGACAATTAATTATCAACTGTAATGCATAGTGAAAATTAGAAGGTACTGTTCTGATTTATTTTGGATGGGTTAAGATTTGAACCTGAAAAACTTGGTGCAAGGCTTCGATTTGCTTGATAGACCAGTTTGTTGTGACTCCGTTTCTGTTACACAGAATTAATTACATTTTTTCACTAGTTAGAAGTTGCCTCGTTGATCTTCTAATCAAGTAAACATATACAATGTGTGCTGAATAAAGGTGATGAATGAACATAATTTTATAGATAGGATAAAGATGGTATTCAATGTTGTTATCCTGCAGAAAATAGTCATGGTTACGCTCACACTGCATATTGTTGAAACACGATAACTAGGAATATGTCATTGCATGAATGATGATTAACATGAGTTCACATGATTCTTTGCTTGCAATGGAGTGTCTTCCCATTCGATTTTGATCAAAAGCAGGTGCTAATCTTTCACTTTTTCCAAATTCGACTCCCTTCCCCATCACATTTTACACATGTTCTTTCCTTCTTTGCAAAGAAACCTCATCTAGGTCAGCTTTTTAGTACTTTACTGCCTGCTCTTAGACTGAGTTGTTTCAGAGTTCTGTTGTCAAGCTGAATTTTTCTGTACTTGGTAAGTATGGCTCGGCTTAATACTTCAATGCTAATTTTCCCATCATGGTAGCGATGAAAACTGTCAGGCAGAACGCAGGTGAATCTTAACTGAACTCCATTGAGCGAAGCTAATGCCTTGCAGTTGTACCAGTGCGAAAAGGACATATGGTGGTGCTATTGATTATCAGATACCTACCACAGGGAATTGCCAGCACTACGGTATGATGAATACTTCCTCACACGAACACTGTCGGGCAAGATGCAGGTAAATCTTACTACGGCCTAGGGCTAACTGCAGTATGGCAAGACATGCTCGCTCGCAGCATGAACCTTAGGAATATCATAGAGAGCGCCGAGGTCGCAGATCCAGCGGCACGGAGAGCACAAAACGATATCTAGAAGCAGGGCGAGAAAACGAGAGGCAGAACTAGGGATGGGAGCTTGGGGCGTTACCTCTCGAGCGCTTCCCTCCGGAGCCGCCGTTGGCGGAGTCCGGCCGGGATCTCTTGCGGGCGGCGGCGGCCCCGTCCATGGCGAGCACTCCGCGTGAGGCTGAAACCCTAGCTTGCGGTTTGGCGGAGGCGGAGTGGAGCGGAGCGGAGGAAGAGGCCAACTGCGAAATCGCTTCGGTCGAGTTAACGCTGACTCGCTGAGAGACGTGGGTGTACGTGGCTCTTATGGTGGTTGGGCTTATAAGCCCAGCTCATGGTATTTGGGCCTCTTGTCCGATAGGAAGTTCGTGTTTGGGCCCAACTAGGTTTGTGTGTGTGGTCCTGACAATTAGGCCCCACCTTACGGTTTTTCGAAGACAATCTTGGATTTTTTATATTTTTTTGCGGGTAAATCTTGGATTGTTTTGATTGCATCCGAGGCAGCTTCTTTACTTAGAGTGCGTATTAATACAAAAATTACAATAAGAGGTCTCATAAAAGTATTCTTTCCATTAAAAATAAGAGGTTTGGGACCAATGACTCATGTGCAGTTAAGTTGGATACGCATAAAGCTTATGATCGATCGAATTGAATGGGTCTTTCTCGAGAATACGATGAGAAAGTTGGGGTTTAACGAAAAAATGGATCACTCTTATAATGACATGTGTTAGTTCAGTTAAATATCAAGTGAGATTTAATTCGGAAGAAAAATATGTTTATTCCCACTAGGGGCACATGGGATCCTCTCTCCCCGTATTTGTTCCTTTTGTGTGCATAAGGATTATCAAGTCTTTTGTTATTCTAAGAAGTTGGTGGCTATGGGTTGATGGTGTACAGAAATGCACCGTCGGTCTCATATTTACTTTTTGTTGATGATTCTTTTATTCTTGTAAAGGTAGATATGAATAATGGAATCTCATTACAGCAAGTGTTGGATACTTACTAGGCAAACTCATGACAATTGGTACATAGGCCTTCCTGCCTTGGTTGGGGCTGATAGGAGTGATTCCTTCGAGCATTTCATTGAAATAATTATTCAAAGGATAAATGGATGGAAGGAGAAACATATATCCATTGGAGGAAAGGAAATACTCTTAAAATCTATGGCTCAAGCAATGCTAGTATATGTCACGTTAGTGTTCTTAATTTCAAGAGGTCTATGCAAAAGGATGATGGATGTTATTCCTACTTTTTGTTGGAGAGATGATGAAAATAGTAATAAAATGCATTTGTATGCTTGGTGGACGCTCTGCTATCCCAAGAACGAATGGGGTATGGATTTAGAGATATCTACTCAGTTAATCTGGCTATGTTTGCTAAACAAGTTTGCAGGCTAATTACAGAGCTAACCTCCCTATGTGCTTGAGTTTTAAGTGCTCAATATTTTCCTAGTGGAGATATATTGAAGGTTGTACCCAATTCATGATATTCTTTCACATGGCAGAGTATTCTAACAGGTTTGTCTACATTCAAAAGAGGCTAACTTTGGAGAGTTGGTATAAGTGAACAAATAAATATTTGGCGTGATCCCTGGATTCCAAGTAGTTTGGATAGGATGATCATGACGCCGCGAGGTAATTCTGTATGCACTTATGTCTCTGAGCTGGTCAACTTTGAAACAGGGAGATGGGGTGTGGATTGTTTGCTAGACACTCTTAGCGCTATTGATGTTAACCCCCCCCCCTCCCCCCCCCCCCAACTGCAAAGCCCAACTGGTTCCGATGTTAATCCGGTTTGTAAAATTATATGGCGCATAAAAATCTCTAGAAAAACTAAGATTTTATTCTGGTGCACGCTCCACGACATAATTCCTCTCAAAAGCATCATAGCGAATAGACACATTGGCACATCGGGAGACTACCAAATCTGCAACCAAGGGCCGAATATATTATACATCTATTATTCTAGCGTTAGGTGGGTAAGGAGATGTGGATTTCCCTTGGAATTAATGGACTGATTGGCAGATGGACATTTTGGGTTGTATAATACTAGAACATCTAATACGTGAGCAACGGGATGCAATTCTTGATTTTGACCTAGCGAGGTTGAGAGAAGTTATTGTTGTAACTTGGTGGTACATTTGGTGGATGAGAAGGCAAGGGATGTCTATTGCAACTAATGCTATGAAAATTTCTAAGATGCAGGCTCCAGATTGGATGAAATTTGGTCTAAACCTCCTCCTGGACATGTGAAGCTCAATGTTAATGTTGCTTTTGTTGATGATCTAGAGTCTGGTGTTGTTGGAGTTGTTCCTCAGGATTGCTAGGGGAGATTCATAGTAGTGACATGCAAATATATCTCACATGTAGCGTCGGCATCTATGGACGAAGCCCTAACAATGAAAGAAGGGCTCATCTTAGTTTCTAAGATGGGGTGCAATATGATCGTAGCTGTCAATGGAGACCATTAATGCATGCAATGGAGGAGAAGCTTGGTGGAATCACTCGGCTGCAATTTTTGCTTATTGTGAGGATATGGCCCTTATGATTGGTAATGTCTCCCATATGCATTGTCCTAGGGATGCAAATAATCAGCTCATGAGCTAACCATGTTTGTTTTAGAGATAAAATCGATTGTAATTGGGATGATGAGCCCCTATCCTTTTGATTTCCAAACTCATTGAGGATGTAACTATTATATGATTTCAATAAATCTCTACAGATGGACGGAGTTCAGCTGTTTCCCTAAAAAAATACAAAAATTACAAAAAAAAATAGCATGCACAATTTTTATTTTGCAATGCAACCTAGCATTTCAACTCTTGCAAGCAAAAACAGATTCAACATGCTGGACGAGAACATCACCAATTCGCCATCCTATCACTACATATCAATAGCGCAATGTAAACTAGCATCATTGATCACATATGTCACCTGCACTTATTTATTTTTCCTTAAGATTTTTGGCACAAGCTTCATCTTCTTCTTTTCTTGCCTAAGAGAAGAATTCTTCTTATCTCTCCTCCAAGTCCACTTGTAATACAAGGTCAACTCTCCATCTCTCTCGTAGAATCCGCAATATGGGGAGCTTCCACTACAAAGAGATACTTGAATGCACATGGAATCACCGAACAAGTAAGTAGGCTAGTGTAGTCCTGCAATTATGGATACGAGCATCATATTGTCAAGCTTGAGGTTCAACTGAGCTCGTTGCCATCCTCGGCCTTGGTGAGGCTCATAGTCGTCTTTCACACTCATCTCACCAACTCAAGCATGATGCAATGGGGCATTCCCTCTCTCAACCTTTCTCCATAGGAATATAACCTCTCCTCCATAAAATAAAATTCCCACCTCTAGCACCCGCAACTTCAGAAACAACACCTACCTCTCCAAGAAATCGATTTGGCTCCATGATAGCAATCTTACCTAGTTAGCTTTGCGAGGCCAACATATATATAAAATATAAAAAATCGGATTTGAAGAAAAAATCTTCTAGTTTTCCATTTATTTGGTTAGCTTTTTTGAATGATATTGAAATAATTAACTAAAGGGGAAATATAAACAACTTTGTTGAGCATGATAGATTTTTATATAGGAAGAAGAGCTCTCTTATTATCCGATCTTATATGGTTTTCTCTGTATTTAAATATAAATAGAAAAGAGAACATAGAGGATAGGCTCATTATTTCACAAAAATATGGAAATAGCTATACCAAAAGGAAAAAAATAGCGCAAGAGCAAAATGAATCCAAACATCCAAGTTTGGTTCAGAAATAGATCATAAAAGTTGAAAACTTAATAGCAAGATAAAATACTTTCACCAAATGATTTTCTCGATAATGGAGAACAAAGGCGGGAATCGGGGTAACATGTCGGGGCCACTTGTCGAACATGCTCTAACATGTCGAGAAAATTAATAGTCATGGGCCATAGAATATTCTCATCCAATGGTAATTGTTAATTAATGGTTCGGTATTTATACATCGCATACACACACAAAGCCTCAAGCAAAATTCCTATGATTTGTTTTACCATGGCCTCACGAACTTCCATCGTTTATTTGATAACCTTATACGGTCCACTTACTGAAAATGAATGAATTTTACATAGGAGTACTATCATGCTCCTTTTGGATCCCATAATTCAAACTTCAACCCCAACTCGTACATAAAACCATCCACCAATCCCTAACACACACACGTCCGGAAACGATCCCCACTGAGGCACGGTCGCGGCCCACGGAATGCATGAATCGTTCACTCAGATGAGGCTCAACTGATCACGTACTCCAGATGGCTCAAAGCTAGCCTTCAAATTGTCGCCATTGATTACCTGATCGATCACTCAGATGTTCTTGGCAATCATCTCCTGGTACCGCCGGTACGACTCCTGCTTCTCCAGCTGGAACTTGGCGTGGAACCTCGCGATGAACTTCTCGGCCAGCCTGTCGATCTCGTTCACCGCCACATCGCCGTCACCGGCGTCTTCCTCTGGCTTCTCCTCCTCCTCCTCCTCCTCCAGCCAGCACAGGTACCCGCACTCCGCCATGTCCTTGTCGTCGCACACCTCCAACACCTCCTCTTCTCCCTCCGCCGCCGCCGAGTACACGCGGTAGGACGAGCGGCTGGCATACTCCAGCTGATGCCTCGCTCGGGCCGGGGAAGAGCGGGCCGTGAACTGCATCTTCAGGAAGCCGGCGATCTTGCTCGTCCGCTTCTTGCCGCGGCTCCTATTTGTGGACCGGTCGTTATAGCCGGCTCGCGCCGTAGCCGTCCTCTTCTTGCTGAGTATCACGTCGGTGAGCAGGGCCTTGAACTTGGCGACGGCGCGGAAGACGTGGCCGACCTGCGGATAGATGTGGGAGTGGAGGATGGAGTCGATTTTGGGGGAGATGGAGCTCGGGAGGAGGGCCTCCACGTGGAACAGTGGAGCCATGGCGGACGAGAGGTTGTGAGCTCGCCTGCGCGACTCCCATGGGTTTATATACACAAGGCTCGTGCGTGTCGGGTGGGCCAATACTACTCCCATCGGTTACGTTTTAAAAAGCATGGAATAAATTGTGTGGTTTGTATAGAAATCCGATGGTTAAATTTTCTCGAAATGTGGCTTCACATAAATGTACTATGGCACTGAACTTTTTTCTAGATAATGTAATTCATAACCTTTTTTTTAAGTAATGCTACACCTACAAATTCTTTTACGGACGTGGTTCACCCGGATTGGAGAGTTAGCAATGGGGGTGTTCCGATTTTTTCTCACCTGATTCAACCAGGGATTGCCATATCAGTTAGTATGTTTAGTTCGTAATTAATCTGTCCGTAACTCTAGCATTAAGCCCCGCTTGTTTTGGCGTTTCACTTACCGATCAGATCCGTATATTACGGAGTATGTGGCGGTTTAGTGGGACCTCAAGTAGTCCGTAATATTTACGCTGCTAAAATCCAGGGAACTAAGCGGGGGCTTACTCGGTTTTTTAGAGGTGTTAGAGTGTTGATACGCAGAACGAGTATGCCATCTTGTTTATAAAAGAGGACAAACCCTCTAGCGTGCCAGATGGAGAAAGTTGCTGCTGATATATTTGGGAACGGAAATTTGAAACGTAGTACTCCTGGTGAGAGTACCCCGCCGCCGCCCCTCGATCTGATCCCTATATAAGGATTGGACATGAAAGGGGTTCCATGTCATATTTCTTCTGCACTTTGTTACTGGTCATGATCAGCTTATTGTGAATTCATCTCTTTGTTTGCTGCGTTATCCACCATGCCGTACGTCCGCCTGTCGTGGCCGTACTGAATCTCGCTCTTTGACTCTCAGCTCAGGAGATTTGTGCAGACCTGCAGCTGGAGTGGATATACATAGCAAAAATCTGGAATCTGCAAATGGGCGTTATTAATCTGTACGTTGCCGGACGTCACAGACTAGCAAGCTGCAATGTGAAACGAATGGGCTGGTGCAGCTAGCTAGCTGGAGGGAAGTGCTCAACAGCTGGAGACGATGCTCTCAATCCCGTTTTAACCGCAACAAATTCAGAACAAGAAAGGTCATACATAGCCCGTAAGCCGTGTTCTTCCACGGAATGTTGCGTGGCACCTCGAACTTGTCGGTTTCAGTCCGAGCTGGCGATCGATCTCCGCTTCTTCTTCTTCCCGTTTTTGGTGCGGCATTGCGTGTGGCCACTGTAGCTCGGCTGGATACCAGACGAGAGAGAGGGGGGGGGGGGGGGGGGGATGTGGACGACGAAGCGTACGCATATATACTCCGTATGTACTGGTATGTATCCCTGTGATGGATGCGTGCACCTGGGCGGTCACGCCTCCGGTGTGCCCTGGAATCTAGTAGTTGTTGGGATTGGGATGCTACTCGCAAGCGCAGTTGCAGAGAGGTGACCGCATCAGTCGTCGATGGAAGTGCAGAAATGATTTGGGCAAGTTCTCGGCCCTTGTTGGAGGTCCCAACACACGCGGACGCAAGCACCGAATCACCAGCCACGATCTCGTACGTGTCATCGGCGAATCATACCGTTGCCGTCGATCGTCGTTGGTTTTCCTTAGGGCATGTACAATGCCGAACGCTTACATAGACGTTAAGCAAGCCAAAATAAATACCCTGAAATAATTTCCTTAGCTAAGCGTCCGGTCGGCCAACGCGGGCCGCTTAATTCTCGGTCGCTACTTGGGATTGAAAAAAAGAAAACGAACGCTTGCGTCTTTGCCTCTCCATCGCAGAAGTTTGTAGTGGATGCTAGTGGGTAGGACTATCTCGTTCCTCGCTCAACTCACTCCATGAAATTTGCTCTCTCTGGAAAACACGATTTGCCCATCCCATGGATCCCCACAAACCACCGCTGCCGCTAGCAAAAAAGGAAAAAAATGACCAGATTCTGTTGATTGTTTACTTCAAACGGGTAGATCTGTTGTTGATTTTGTTGGTCAAAATTCACCCGTCCGGGAAAATATCTAGGAAAAAAAGGGCCTCGCGCTAGCGCCGGCGGCTCCTGAAATCACGCGTGCGGAAAGAAAAATTGGTGAAGCGTCGACGGCAGAATTTGCAGCGACGCTAGAAGAAGTCTCGGGATCGACTGGGATTTTTAGGAAACTGTACCGAATTTCGGCCTAGCGTCTGGGCTAAGCGCCCCCACTGTATGTGCCCTTACTTGTGTCGCCGGTGCCAAATCCTGCACACACAGAGACATGTACACCCCGCCGCGGCGGGCATATCCTGTAATTTGAATAAATTACAGATTTCAAAAGTATTTTGACTTTTTTTAGATTTTTGAAAACAGTTCACTTTTTTAAAAAATATCGAATTTCGAAATGTGCTCGCAAAAATCAAATTATGAAAAAGAAAAAGAAACATAAAAAACAACGAAAAAAAGGAAAAAAAAAAGAAAAAGGAAAGAACGAAGAAGAGTAACTGATGGGCCACAACCTAGCTGACAGTTGCATACGTGAGGGTGAGCGACTTTCAATATGGCGCCGTAGCTGGCGGTGTGCAGGATTCCCCCCTCATGCGTGTCTCGGTGAGTTCACTACATGAAACGCGACTAGCGCCGATGGCTAGCCCCCGTCGGCGTAGGCTACACCGACGTCAGCCGTCGATGTATCGGCGTTGGCCTACTGCCGCGTAGGCATAGACCCGTACCCCGTCGGCGTATTCCCTAGGCCGATGGTTACACGGAGCCGTCGGTGTACGTGCCATCGGAGTGGGCTCCACGGGGCCCACTTGGCGCAGCTATTGGCATTGCCGTCGGGCTAGGCCGCCACGTGCCGCCCCTGTATCCGCCTGCGAGGTCCCTACGCCCACGGCCATATCGTCAACCCATGTGAGCTCACTAGACCACACAAGCCTATATGCCTAGGTTGGCTCGCTGGGCCGCAGAAGAGTCTACGCCGACAGTGTTCCCATTGGTCCAAGTTCAAACCTTGCCATATGGTTATATCTATGCCGATGGCAATGTCGTCGGCGTAGAATCTGCCAGCTTTTTTGTTTTTTCCTGTTCCCGCCACATTTCAAATTCAAATTTCCGTAGCCTCGCAATAACAACCCAGATTTCAGGCACAGTATACAACACATGCACATCGAGACAAACATAAGATCATCATCATCATCAAAATATCATAGCTAGATCATCCACATAGGTACATCATCATCCTAATAACATAGCTAGTATCGATACAAAAAGAACAAGTTCCCTACAAATCCGGAGAGCTCTCCCCGTGTGAAATCAGGCGTAGGACGACGTGGAGCAGCCGTCGTCAAACAAGCACCGGAAGAAGGAGTAGCACTGCCACCATCGGTAGAAGGAGAAGCACCACCACCACCGGAAGCACTAGGAGAACCACGGCCGGTATGAACCGGTGTCATCATGCGCGAGAAAGTCGCCAAGGTAGCAGCACGACCAAAGGGTACAATAGTGGAGCATCCCGCTCCCTACACGTTTGAGCCAGAGTTAGCAACCACCAAGACATAGTTGCACGGTAACAACGGGTTTGGCAAATAAAATACCAGGGTCCCTGAGTAGAAAGTCAAAGCAAATTCGTTCTTTGCTGGGAAGATTGGCTACAACCTCGACCTAGCTGGCCGAGCTGGCCGTGGCGGTAGCAAATCCAGCTCTCTCTAGTGGCATAAAACTTCTCGTTAACCTGCAAGAAAGTTTAGGTGTCACGCGTTGCAGAAATAAAGGTTCAAACTAGGGAAAGCGGGACTTGTCATCTTTTGCAAAAATAAAGGTTGAAACTTACAGTATCTCGACACTCTATCCACTCCTCGTAGGCCGCTCGGGCCTACTTCCACGCCTCAAGAGCCACCACATGTTCCACATGAGCGGCCTGGTAGGCCGTGTCCAAAGCAGACTACAATTTCAAAAATAATGAATCTCGTCAACTTAGCCACTCAGGAACGAATGTTGAAAAGAGGATAGAAATAAGAAAAGCTTACATTGTCGTTCGCTTGGGAAGGCCATCGAGGAGGCGGGATAGCGGGGTCGTCGGTGGTGAGGGTCAAAGAAGGAGTTCGTGGGATCACCCTATCGAGAACCTTCAAACGGCCGTGCTCCCGGTCGCGCCCCGCCACGACCAACGGTCTCATGTCGGTCTCCTCAGATCTAGGGTCTTCCACCTCCAGATGAAAACCACTAAACGTCTCGAGGTAGTTAGCACCATCCTCCTTGGCAGTGTCGTAGAACTCCGGAAGCGAGGGCTGAGGCTAAGACAGATCGGGCCTCTTCTGCTTCATCCTTTCCCAGAATTCATAGTCGAAAACAGGCCTCCCTAGTTGTGCCTCCTTCATCGCTAAAGAAATGTTACGCGTATCAAGTAGGAACATGAGGGAAAATAAATGCAGGTTGTTCCATGTATATGTATACCATCTTGCCCTTGAAGCGATTATGGTTGAGGTTTCCCGCACAATGTGTCTCCCAGAGCCGCAGTTTGCCTTGTTCCACTCGCTCAAGACGCTGAACTCGGGGTCTTCCCTGTGCCACCTCGCCGTCAACGCCGCCTATGTGTCTTCCTTACCATTGGCCCACGTGGGCATAACCTGAAAAATCGATACTCGTTTGAAGAACGGATAATGCAATTACAACTTAGCAACGACATAGGATCTCATTGACAATTTATTTACCCTGGTGTAATTTTCCTCGGACATTTTTGGTTGTTCCTTCACATTCACATGCTTCGGCTCCTTGCCCAACTTCTGGGAGCTGTATAGATTGGTGGAGGTATGCTTCTGATTGTAGAACTGTTGACATATCAACCTCGTACAAGCCCCCCGCAAAGTCATGTCTGCCTTGTCCTGCTCCTCCGGAAGCACCCTATAGAATCTCTTCAATAATGCATAAAAAAATTGCGAGTCATGAGTTAGCATGGTAGGGTTATCAACTATAAACGAAACTCGAAAAGTTTGCCTTACCTAAAACTTGATGATCACGGCATCAGAAGCTTTCCCATAGCCTGGGTAAATGGCGGCCTCATAGTGTGTCCAATGCGTGGCTAGCTTCTTCTCGCCGTTGGGGACGGGAGTGTAGAAGTCTGGCCAAAACTTCCTAATCAGATCTCCAACCAAGGTGTTAGGCGCACGGGTACCTAGAGGAAATGTCCAATTGCTGCATAGTAATCAAACATTAGTACATACCAAATTGTTATGATCAAAATGAAATTACATGCCACTTACTCAATGCTGTTAGGCGTAATGATGCGTTTCTCCTCCTCGGAACGCGGTTCCTTTATTTCCTCAGGGACACCCGATTCCCCACGAATCTTTGGCTTCTTCGGCGGCGTCGACGACCCCGTCTCCTGGTCTCGAGACCCCCCTTCCTGGTCTATAGACCCTCCCTCCAAGTCTCGAGACTGCCTCTCCTCGTCAGGAGACTCTGAGTAAGCGGACTGGGTAGCCACACCGCCAGAAGCGGAGGGTAGGTCACTCAGAAGGCGTCCCCCTCGTCCTCCCCCTCGTCCTGCCATGTGTTGGATATCTTGACCCATCGATCAGATGCTCCTGGCGATCATCTCCATCGCCTGGCACCGCCGGCACAACTCCTCCTTCTCCAGCAGGAACTTGGCGTGGAACCTCACGATGAACTTCTCCGCCAGGGTGTCGATCTCGTTCACCGCCACGCTTTCACCGTCGCTCAATGCCATAGCTCGTGTCAGATAGCATGTTGGGTCCACTTGTCGAAGATGCTCTATCATGTCATGAAAATTAATAGGCATGGTCCACAGAATTTTCTCATCCAATATATGGTAATGGTTCCATATTTATACATTGCATACACACACAAATAAAGCCTCCTGCAAAACGCATATGATTTGCTTTACCATGGCAGCACGAGCTTCTATTGTTTATTTGACAAACTTTAAACGGCCCATCAATTGACAATTAATGAATGAATTTTACATATTACTACTATCATGCTCCTTTTGACTCCCCTAATTCAAACTTCACTTCAAACCCCAACTCATACACTAAAACCATCCACCAACAACGACACACACGTTCTGAAACGACCCCGGTTCCGAGGCACGGCCGCGACCACGGAAGGCTTCGTCATGCATGCATCGCTCACTGTTCCGTTCAACTGATCACGTACTCCAGATGAGGCTCAAAGCTAGCCTCGAAGTTGTCGCCATTGACGATTATTACCTGATCGATCACTCAGATGCTGCTGGCGATCATCTCCTGGTACCTCCGGTAGGACTCCTGCTTCTCCAGCTGGAACTTGGCGTGGAACCTCGCGATGAATTTCTCCGCCAGCCTATCGATCTCGTTCACCGCCACATCGCCGGCGTCTCCCCCCGGCTTCTCCTGCTCCTCCTCCTCCAGCCAGCAACAGGTACCCGCATTCTTCCGTGTCGTCGCCGTCGCAAACCTCCGCCACCTCATCCTCCCTCTCCGCCGCCGCCGCGTTCCACACCGCCGCCGAGTACTCGCGGTACGACGAGCGGCTGACGTACTCCAGCTGATGCCTCGCTCGGGCAGGGGAAGAGCTGGCCGTGAACTGCATCTTCACGAAGCCGGCGATCTTGCTCGTCCGCTTCTTGCCGCGGCTCCTATTCGTGCCGTAGTGGCCGGCTCGCGCCGCAGCCGTCCTCTTCTTCTTGCTGAGCATCACGTCGACGAGCAGGGCCTTGAACTTGGCGACGGCGCGGAAGACGTGGCCGACCTGGGGGTAGATGTGGGAGTGGAGGATGGAGTCGATCTTGGGGGAGATGGAGCTCGGGAGGAGGGCCTCCACGTGGAACAGTGGAGCCATGGCGGACGAGGTCGAGGTGATGAGCTCGCCTGCGGTCGACCCCCGTGGGTTTATATGCACAACGCTCGTGCGTTTCACGTAGCCAAATAATGTGTCACAGTTGCGCTGCGATGCCATCGCTTATGCATGCCCAATGCCAAGCTGGCTTAGTGACTCTCACTGCGTTCTAGTAAGTTTTTTATTGTTCGCCTATAAAAATGTGCTCGGGCAGATTTGCTGCAATTTTATTTCAAGTTTTGCTAAATATTTCTCATGTAACGGAGAAATAACTTCAAATTTAACACTAAGAACTATGAAAAGTTTAAACTTTAAGAATCGTACAAGAATACAAGTACAAATGTCGTGACTACCTAGTTTTTTCACATTTTGTTAATTCACATGTAACTACAAAAACTTTCCTTCGTCATTCTTACTCCATGTGTCGAGAAACGAGGTGGAATCTGCAACAACATGGAGTAGCGGCTCTCTCCAGAGACGGGAGGTTGGGCGAGGTTGGAGTTAAGAGTTTCAAGTTCACATGGCTTAATTTAGGGTGAGAACGGGGCATCTATCGATCGACGCTAGGTAACAAAATGTGTTCCCTCTGAATTAGAGGATTGTAGCGAAACGACCGCAAAACGGGTAAGATACGCTGGTGTTATATGTATAGGGTAAATCGCCAAACTGGTGAAGGCGTGGCGGTGATATCCCCCGAAACGAGAAACACTGTTCCTGCTGGATTGCTTACGGTCTAAAAAGGCGAAGAAGGGAGAAACCCTTTACCCAGCCAGCTGGAAAAGGTTGCTGCTGATTTGGGAACAGAATTTATATCCCTCTGGATATGAAAGAGGACACATCATATTTATTACTGTAGTCATCAGCAGGTGCGGAATAATCCGTGATTATTATTTTTAAATAATTACCGTGATTGCTGCGTCACGGTCATGCAGCATGCCCAGGGGTTATCTGGAATTTGTTCTTTCCGGACGGCACTGCATCTGCATGCTGCATCTGGTGGTTTACGAGTGTGCTCAACAGCTGGAGACGATCGACGCTGGGATCCCGTTTTTTTAGGCACAACAAAACCACAAGGAGAAAGCTCGATCATCGTAGCCAGGGAAAAATAATATTCGTAGCTGCGTGCGTGAATGTATGTTGCGTGGTATCTCAGCCTTGTCTGTTTTGCTAGCTGGTTCGACAACCCAGCCTTGTCTAGTGGGCAGTATGTCCGAGCTGGCGATCTCCTCCCCTTCTTCTTCATCTTCCCGTTTTTGTTGTGCCATTGCGTGTGGCCATTGCTGCTAGGCTGGATAACAGCCATGACAGAGAGAGAGTGTGTGTGAAGTGTGAACACGATGAAGTGTACGTACTTGACTTGCGTATCTGTGAGGCTGACATGGGATGATGGATGCGTGCACCTGGGCGGTCACGCGTCCGGTGTGCACGATCGCCGGAATCTAGTTGTTGGGATACTGCTCGCGACCACCATGGATGCAGTGAGATCGAGCATCCATCCCATCCCATGGATCTATCTCAAGGAATTATTTGGAGCCCCCTCTCCTCTCATTGCATTGATCACCGGAACAGTGGACATACATGGCGGACGCACTTTCATCGCAGCAGCCGCGCGCGATCTCACATGCATCATCGCCGAATCATGCCGTCGCCCGTCTGTTGTTGTTGGTTGCGTCGCCGGCGCGGGCGGCACGCGCGTGCGTGCCCACTGGGTTTCGGGCGGCAATGATTGGCGACAAAAGGTCCACAAGGCCATCTAGAACGTGGGCTGACCGAGTAACCAGCCCACTTAAAAGCCCAGTTCAATCTTTAAAAAGGTTCATTTTGAAAAATGTATATTTTTTTAAAAAAATCGGATTTTAATATACTCAAATATTTTTTAAAGAAACAAACGGAAATATTAAAAAAAGAACAGAACATACAAAACAGACAAGACCGGTCTCCCAAAACCGGAAAAACCACAGTCACCGAAACTTCCCTATGGACCGGGCCGGTTTGAAATCCCAGCGAAAGTCACCAATAGAACGTGGGCTGACCGAGTAACCACCCCACTAACAAGCCCAGTTCAAAACTTTATAAGGTTCATTTTGCAAAATGTTTAATTTTAAAAAAATCGAATTTAATATAATCATTTTATTAAAAAAGGAAATATATAAAAAGAAAAACTAAAAAGAAACAGAAAAATCAAAAGAACAGACAAGACCCGACTCCCAAAACCGCAAAATCCACATTCACCGAAAGTTCCCTCTCGACAGCGGGAACAGTGGATCGGTCATGTTTTTGAGTATTTTTTGTAACACCCCTAGTTTTAATAATCTTATATTAAGATTTCTTTGTGCATTCATGAGCATCATGTATTTTGCTAAGACAAAATAATGCAAAGCAAAATAAAATAAAACCCCAAACCCTATTCCTTCCCTCTTTGAAAATCTTATATTAAGGTTTGTTTGTGCAGCCCAGCTGACACCACCTTGAGCATCCTCGCCTCGCTAGCAACCTTCTTCTCCGTGAAATCGACCCCAGGCACTTGCACTAGACCGTGAGATGGTCATCTTTACCGAGCCCGACGACCGCCGCCGTCGCTCTGGTCCACCTCTCGCCTCGCCGCCGCCAGTAATAACTTCAAGGTGAGCTTCTGCGTCCTTCCTTGCTTTCTGTCGTGGTCCGAGTCACCCTGCCGCCATGCGCCGCCGCTCACCACAGTAGAGGCTCACCATTAGTAGATCAACGTACCGTAGTCCCCAAGGTTCGTGCCTTCTTAGAAACAAGGCGTCTCGAGACTCAGTAATCTCCATAGATCAACAACTGCGATCGCAACCCCCGGGTGTCAAGCCCATTGTTAAGCCATCTTGAAAACACCTTAATCCGAGGACCGCTAAAAAGCACAATTGTATTAAATTATTTCTTTGATTGTGTCCAACAAACAAATGTAAGACGGAGCAAACATGACCTTTGAATGGATGTTTTAAAGCTGAAACTACCCAGCAGTTGAACGTTCAACGTAAAACTGTTATGGTGGAAAAAACACGACTATTTCGAAAAGTTCAGGTATATTTGGTACTATGTTTAAGCATGTGTTGGTTTATCCATCCTTCTGATTTATATTCTTGACTTTTCGTGAGACAACAAACTACAAACACGAAACATTTGCTGAAACAATAACGCTTAATAGTGAAATATTCAAGAACCTCAGAAACAAACACATGCTTCAAGTACTGAAATATCACTATTAATGAATCCACACGGAAAACTAAAACTTAAACTAACGTCCTAAGACGGATTCTTGTATGGTATTGGGGCCTTTAGATGGCAAGCCAGTAAACTTTTTACTTAGGAGCACAAGACAAACCGTGAAAAATATATGATTAAAACGAAAGTGGTAAAAGGCCCGGGATACGAGGGAACGGACCTTATCTTAGATATAAATAGCACGGCAAAGACGAATTTGGCCACAATGAAGCTAGCCAGCGACGGAGATGAGACCATCCATGGCACAGTTAGAGTAGTCCGCCGTGGCGGCGGCGAAGATCAGATCAGGAGCGCAACAGAACTTTCGCCTAACTCGCTAGCTAAGCTCGATGGGCGGCGCCGCCGTCGGCTTTCGTCCTGATACGCGCGTTCGATCGGCCGTGTGCTCGATCTCTGCACGAGACGTGGGCATGCAACTTGGATCCAAAATCTTCACGTGAAGTATCGGAACTCTTGCATGTGCTAGGTCCATGACGTGCAATCAGCATCCATGCATACATGCAACGTGTTTGAACAAATCTTTAATTCTCTCTTGGAACTTGAACCGTCGTCGGCAGCATCTCAAACCATGCAAAGCTTTGATTATTGAGTCGGTCCAAGCAGCTGTGAAGAGGGAGCCGAACGACCATCATACCAAAGGTATACTGGTGTGCAGGCAGGATGAAACGACCAGCGGTAGCAAAAGATCAGAGCTTTGCTTCAGCCTTTATTTGTTTAATAATGGTTTGGATTGATTTGATTGAGTTCTCAAAAACCACGTACGATCGAATAACAATCGAATTTAGTCTAGACTTGCTAGTGCCTTGTAGTAATCGAGCTCTTGCTGATTGCCACCACGTACGATCTGATGGAAATATCTAGGGTAGGAACCATGTGGGACAGTTCAGCCCAATTTAGATCTAAACCACAAATAATTTTGATGACCGCACATCCAATGAAGGGATGATGTGCATCCTCATTTCATGCCAACAAGAATTCTTGACAAGCTCGGCCGAGACTTGCGGCTAGAAACAGATATCAACGCATCACGACCGGAGCGAATCGCGTGAACACTGTCCTGGAATCGGCTAAGCCAGAAAAACTCGCATGCGGTAGACTTGTAACTTTAATCTTTCGAGCGGTATTCCGCCTAGCGCCATTTTTGATCATGTCCCACGGCATGCTGCATCGATTCCCATACATGGTTTAAGTAGACATATAATGCTGCCGGCTCCATAAGCCCCTAGGCGAAGAAAAACTAAGCATGGTCGTCGCCGTTTTGTTGATGAAGATCATGCCGCCTCCACATATGATGTATCGGCCAAATGTGGTCGTCTTCAAAGATGGTGGAGGATCCGTACTTTAAACGCCTCTTGCATGTGCTAACTGTCGTGGTGTTGTCAACGAGTATGCCACTGGCGCGGTCCTAATGACGATTTTAGAGTACCAGAGGTGTTAGGCGGTGAGCATCGGAGACAAGATTGTAACATGAGTTACACAGTTTCAGATCTCACAATAACGGCGAGATTAATTAGCAAAGACAAATCTCGGTTAATTGTTTATCATCATCATCCCTCCTTTGTATTTGTTTTAGTTCCTAGAATTAACATTTCGCTTGTTTACTCCATAAAACCAAGTCGATTTGCTCAAACTATTTTTCTCATCATATACATTTTTTTTATTCTTCAAGAATGAAGAGGAGGACATCTATCTATTATATACTAAAAGTATACTAAAGGTAATACAATGGTATTTTTCGAGACACCACGGTGGATTCACATATATTAAAATTATTTGATCCGTCCATCTTAATTGTAACGATTCAGATTTAAAGTCAAAGAAAGTTACGTAATCTATTATCGTGTACAACCTGCCACGTAGGTGCAAAAATCTACTATATGTTTATAGAGTCCATCCCAAACACCTATGGAACAAAAAAAAATCACACGCCGGAAGGTAAAACCAATTGGTGGAGAGTTAAGTTAGGATACGTCTACACGTATATATATCTTAAGAGAACTACTAAGACGTACTATATCTTAAGAGTACACCATAACGTTTTGGTAAAAAAAAAGTGCAGTCCTATTGGGATACATGTCATTATCAATGGGATTATGCATGCCTGCACCATAACAGGTTCAAGGAAAAAATATGCTTGAATATAGTTTCACGGCCCCATGAGACACTACAGGAATGGCAAGTTTTAGCCCTCGGCGTAGCCCCGATCCCTATCGGCGTCCTTGGCAAAGACCTCCCCAGGTGGAGCGCATGGAGACCGTCGGCGTATCGAAAGCCGTCGGTGTAGGCTACGCCGATGGCTGCCCTCGGCATAGCCTAAGACCGGTCGCAAAAATAATTTTTTTGAAAAAAATTAATTTGTTTTTCAAAATTTTTTAATGTTTGACTTGTTAATCTCTCACTTGGAACATTTTTAACACTAATTACACTTAATCTTTGATCAAATTATAGTCTTGGTTAAACTTTTCGGTCGGTCACCCATCCTCACTACTCCACCCCCAACACGATTAACTTCTTCGTTCCTTCAGAATTTATTTCCGTAAATTAATTTATACCTTGTTGTCAATACTATGATATCAATCCTATTAACTCTTATATCATTATGTCACATGTTTGTATTTTTTGAAATAACAAACAATTATTTAAGTAAACAACAATGAATAAGTAAAAAATATTATTGAATTCAAATAAAAATATAACGATTTTAGTTTTTTGGATTTTCTATTTAATATGGAATAATTAATATCTTTAAATCCGTAAATCAGAATTTGATAAATAATATGTCTAAATTGATCAGAAAAATGATACGAAACCAAATATGACATCCATATCAACTTATCACAAACTATGCCGTGATTCTAGACATAATTTCATTTCCCTGTTTAAAAGGCAGGCATAAAGATTCTTAGCTCGGGGTTGGACTCAATAACTTGAAGTGAACCTAAAAATGATTTTTGTAAAAAATCATAAGCATCAGATCATGTACTTGTAGTTTATATCTGACCTACTTCCTAACGATTCAACATTATTTTGTCTTTTTCACCAGGGATAGGGATAGACGGAAAGGTTTGAGATCCCCTGTTGGGACATTTTCCATTTAAGGTGGTCTAGTACTTTTAAAAATGAGGTGGTAGCATTTTGAATTAGCCATTTGGTGGTCGCTTCACAAAACCCCGCGTTTTTTGCTCTCGGAAAATGGAAAATGCCTTTTTGGTGCGATGAAAAGGAAAACTTGCTCCTGCAATATTGTTCACCGTTTCATGATACATATATATATATCCATAATATGGACACATTATCACAAACTATGCCTTGATTCTAGCCATAGTATTGTTCATTTGACCCGAAAGCCAGGAAACCCCGAATGTGATAAGTCATTTTGTGAAGGTTTTTTTGAGACATAATCAATATACCAAGTTTTATATTTTTCCTTGCAACTGTATCACATAATATGACATCACATGAAGGTTTTACATTGTTTGGATCATTTTTGAATTTCTTATGTCCGTTTTAAACTATATGTAATGGTTTATGCTTTGCTTAATTTTTATTTATAAATATGTAATATTTGAGTTTAGATAGATAGATCTTATTTTCCTGCAAATTTTGATATATTATTTGTTTTTTAATTAGAATGATTTAGTTATGATTTTTTCTAAGATTAATGAGGTAAAAGGGAAAATAGCTACGTTGAGGGCAGCTGTCAGCGTAGCCTCTCTTACGCCGAGGGCAATTATACGCCGGGGGCCAGCTTCTGGGGCGCCCAGCTTGTGGGCCTACGCCGACGGCCCCGACTGCCCTCGGTGTAGCTTGTCGTTCCTGTAGCGAGACACATGCATGCACGTACATGCATATGTTTGTTCTTCCATTTTAGAATAAATTTCGGTGGCATTTTTCCCGAACGCCTCTCTCATGCTACAGTTAGTACCATGGATATACATAGTCATAGAAAAAACACGTCGGAACATGAGGCAGCAAGGAGCAATCAGGTTAGCCATCACAATAAAGTTACCAGCTGAAGGTGTAGAGGTCATAAGATTGATCGACAAGCTTGATTGCGAGAGTACTTAATTATTTACATTTCTTATTTTATCTATATCCATGCACATAAGAATCAACTACTAACCAAAAAAATTTAACGATTTGAAATGTGTGTTTCTCGTGAAGGCAACATATGCACCCAGGATCAAAAATGAATTTCTATGTCAGCATGCTCTTTTGACTTATGCACCGGAATCGATTCACCTCTATAACAAATCCTATGCATACCTGGTGAAACCCAATTGTTACTATACATTAAACCCTTCAGAGTGGAAAGGAAAAGTTGGTTCAATTCCTTAACTCTTCATCTCTATATAGCAACATTTATTCTAAATGGCGGAACAAACATAATTGATGTTGTACATTTCTTCGATGTACATATGTAATGTCAATTATTTATATAAAACAGATTAGGAAACTTCCTACCGTATGAGTTAATTTAATCTAGCATTACATACTATGCAGATCAATCAATGACCAACTCCACCGGTGCGGATAACCATAATATCATCCCTTTCTTGATCAAGTGAACTTTTTTTTTATAGTGCACATTAAGTTCATGAACTTTCTTGGTAAATAACCCTATTGAGATCTTTTACCACCTCAAATAAAAAACTTGCAACCCACTCAACTTGCAATAGCTAGATCATTTAGTACACCACTGAAGTGAGCCTATCTCACTTGGTTACGGGAGTGGATGTATGACCCAGCCGTCCAAGTTCAAGTCCTTATGGATGCGAAATTGGGTTCTTAATATTTTAAAAAATAAACACGACGTGGGGGTTTTCCCACCGTTTTTCCTTTAAAAACATAGTGATGGTAGATGGTCAAGCAAATACCCGGTAAGAAGGTATGACAATAGTTTGATATTTCGTTTCAGGATTAGTTTACACAACTAACCGATATTCTCAAACCTGATTAAATTTTTGAAAATCAATAGAATATGTTCAAAATTGCCAAATTCGAAGCCTAGGTTCTAAACCGTCTCAACAAAATTATATACTAACCTTTAGAGTCAAACTCACGACCTAACAGAAAAGTGCAAACACAGTACACTAATGCGGTAGAACTTAGTTAGTGACAATACATGCACTTCCGCTAAAACCTTGTACTTATAATAATTTCTCACTCTCTCTTGAAAATAAAAAATTAAATAAGTCTTATAATAGTTTCAGTATTACATATCAAGAAGTTGCAATTGCAAATATATCTCCATAGTTATAAATTTAATTCTCAAACAATTGTATGGCAGTGAAGATGTTGCCCTCGCATTTGCGAGGTCTGTGCTAGTTTTCATCAAAATGCATAATCAATTTGCTCGATGTGTCCCGTAGCTAGCCATAAATGATAAATCCACATTTACATGTTAGTTTGTCTTAACATAATTACATATTGATGTGCTATAGTATATGTAGAACTATAGGTGTTTCGGAAAAAAATGAAGCTATACCCTTGTCTTCTTCGCCCTGTGGTAAAATACCCCGCCCATATCCTTAACGATATGTCACCTGACGCGGCGCACACCGCCTCGAGCATTTGGGCCTTGCCCAGT
The DNA here is from genome assembly GCA_023614405.1 of Avena insularis. Taxonomy (NCBI): domain Eukaryota; kingdom Viridiplantae; phylum Streptophyta; class Magnoliopsida; order Poales; family Poaceae; genus Avena; species Avena insularis. The sequence goes on along the minus strand of CM042686.1, from coordinate 593,401,783 downwards.
TCTCATCGCCCTGTTTTTCGCACGTTGGTCAGTTCAAGATCACCGTGGTTTGGGCAGTTTTCTTTTATGTTCCTTTTTTCTATTTTCTATTTTTTATTATCTTTTTCCTATTTTCTTCTAATTTAATACTTTGTCTAAAATTATTTTGAAAACTAAAGAAGAGATGGCATGGGAGCAGGCCCACACAAAGTAGAACTTGAAAGATCGTCGTTCGATCGAGGTCGTGTACCCTTCTAAAAGGCCAACGATCTCCGAAAAGAAACTTCATTGTCGTTTCGTTGCCTTTTTCATTTTCTTTTTCCCCTCTACACGTGATGGCCACTCACAGCTTGCGCTGGCGCGTACTGGCACCAAGGCCATGGGGTGGTGTGGGCCCCCTGTGGCCCACCTCCACTCCATCTTCTGGCATCCTAAGTCTTCTGGAAAAATAGAATTTTTCGTATATTTTCCCGGATTTTCTGATCTTAGCGAATTTTGCCTCCAAACAACACCTTTTCCATCAGAATTCTGACTGTAGCGGTCCATGCTCCAAAAGTCATTAACCATGCAAAAATAGATGAAATAACATAAGTATCACCTCTCAATACGAAATATATCAATAAATAATAGTGAATTAAGTTATAGAATAGTGATGCAAAATGGACGTATCAACTCCCCCCAAGCTTAGACTTCGCTTGTCCCAAGCGAAACTGAGCTTAATAAACATGGCCTCAAGTTTATGGAGTGAAGAGTCAATAAAAGAATACAGACAAGAAGCATCACATTCATCCAAAGCATAGATCATAATATAAGACAACTCACTATTATATAACTCAATTTGTAATGAGTAAAGGAAACACAATAAAGATACATAAAGTGAATCATAATTGGTAATAGCAAACTTAGCTCTTGGTCGAAGAATAGTTGATAATTTGCTGGAGTTCACAAATAGCTGGTTTTTAATGAAAGCTTTCAAAGTAGTAAACATCAAGATAAGAGCAATGTGCAAAACAAGGAACATAAGAAACATGATTGAATAAATTATCATATGAATGAATGAAACACAACAACTCAAAATACTTGCTGAGATAGAAGGGATTAGGTTTACTGACTCAACTACATAGTAAAAGAAAGGTCCTTCAAAGAGGGAAGCAGGGATTGCAAGTCTCATAAAGAGCTCCCAAAAATTATGATACTTACTAGCTTTCAGCTCTCATTGCCCCTATCATAGGCATCTTTAGGTGATTAAGGTTAAAGTGATCAAAAATGAGGATATGCATTGACAAGTTGTAAGTTGAGAATCTCATGTCCCTTGAATATGAGGGCCGTTCCTCATGCTACTCAAGTTTAGTCACCCATAAGTTCTTGTCATCGTAAGCATATGTGTATCATAGAGAACCGCTAACGGGGTACCCTTTGCCCGATGATACGGAAGAATCCCCATATCAAAATGACAAGGCAAGCAGACAACAAGTATCTCAGCAATCTTCTTATTTACCATGGGAATATGGTGCTTTTTTCTCTCTTTCCTCTTTTCATAACCTCTTTTTTCTTTTTTCTCTTTTTTTCTCAATACCGGACTCTTTTTTTTATAAGAAGAATGCTTCATAGATACTCGTTATGGTTACGCTGCAGGTTTCCACCATGTCAGCATGGATTAGACCAGCGGCCCAGGCGTTTCTCTAACACACATGCATAACTCCATGGACTTTCAAGCTCCCATTTCATTTCACACCGACGACATTCATAGACAAAAGAACATGATATCAACTTGGTACAAAGTACCAGTGCAATGTTGAAAGCGTTCCCCATGACAGCATGGTTCTGCTAATTCACAACTTACAAAGCGCAAGCATATACGCAACATAGGTGAGCACAATGGTTCAAGTTCATTAAGTGCAAGAAAGTAAAGTGTGCTATCAAGTTCGTGAGAGCTTTAATCACTAATTTTCACATAACAAGTTTAATTTGGGAGGTAGATAAAACAAGAATTTACTTGGAATAGCAATAATGCTACTAGGTAGTTATGGTGGACACAAATGGCAAAGGTTTTGGTTTAAAGGAGTGGATGCACGAGAAGAAATCCCTCTCAGTATAGGTTTTTGGCTAGCAAGACTGGGTAGCAAGTATAAGAGTTGAAGGAAACAACCAAACATACAAATGATAAAGACAAACATGCAATCTTCCTTGGAAGCACAAAAGATCTTAACTAGAGAATACTAGACTTATGAGAAAATCAAGAAAGAAAGATGATAAAATTATTTTTTTCTCTAGAGTACTTCTATCTTTTTCTTTTCAACTCTCAAAAAGGTGTTGCTACTGACCGAGCTAGGTTTGCCAAAACCAACTAAATTAACTCAATGGTCCCAAAGTGATACCAATACTAACAACAAGATCAATCATATAACCACGAATTGAAAACTAACATAAGCTATGCAAAAGAGTGATTGATAGAACTTCTCATTAATATTCCATAACGGAAACTCGCACCAAGGGATACATATATAACGAGAGAGGGGACACTTCCATAATGCAAACCATACTACAAAATAACTCCTCTATTCATGATATGACTCTACTAATAAGGTAAAAAGATAGAAGATAGTGATATGATACCACGACACTCCCCCAAGCTTGGAACAAACCAAGGGGATGCCAAACCTGATGACGAATTATTCCTTAGGTGGTGGTGGTATCTTTTCATCTTCGTCCGTCTTCCAGGGTAAAGGCTTCCCATCAACAAAGGACATCGTGGTTTCCAACATCCTGAAACTTGCAGCAGCACTATGCTTTAAATATAGCCTCATACTCACAATTTTGATTTTGAACGTTATAGAACTGTGCTTGCAGTTCGTTGGTTGTTTGGCAGAGTGAGAGGACTTCGTCTTTGAGTTTAGCAGTCTCCTTTTGGTGCTCGGTGATGAGTTCGGAGCAAATCTTATGGATGATATCCACTTCGCGCTCCGCCATCTTCCTGTACCTAAAGACTTCATACTCCAGTGCTTCCATCCTGTCCTCCAGACTTCGTTCACCTTTAGGGCCTTGAACCTCTTTAATCCGGATCTCTCCACCTTCGAGCAACAACTCCTTGGGATGAATCTTCAATTCTCTCATGTACGGGTTGATGATATCTTCTAAGGAATCTCCCTTGGATGATCCAGAGGAAGACATTATGGCTCCAAATCTGGGATTTTTAGCTGGCAGAAACAGATTGAAACAAAAACACGACGAAAACACGATATACGAGCCTCGGGGGGTCCGGGGGATTATATATTACGAAGTTTCATATCAAAAGGAAGGTACTGGATGAAAACGAGTCGGAGGCGGAGTCCTGGGTGGACTCAGGCCCGGCCCTAGGGCAGGGCTGGCGGGGCGGCCGCCCCAGGCCCATGAAACTTGGGGGCCCTGCAAGATGCAGTCCTTCTAGTGGCACGTGATGGCCTGGCTCAAATTAGTACTCGGTGACGCTGTGAGAGAGAGGAAAGAAACTACGGAAGGCCTCAAAGATAAAGAGGGACGATTGACCTCCAAAATCGTGATGCATCTACAGGATAACAGGAGAGAAAAACCATGGCGTCTGGGTGCTAGACCGTGGAAAGCCTCGATTCCAATTGAATAAAAAATGCAGATAATACCGGCTCCAACGCCAGAACCTAAAGGTACGCTGCTCCCTTCGTCAAGATAGTATTCTCTGCTCCATTGTCGGTACATATGATACATAGATGCAAAATTAGGACACCATTGGACTTAATCGAAGGGGAAACTAGGAGGTAAGGACCTCGGCTAGTATAGAGATTTCACTTTTGCTAATATGCAATCAGATTAGCCATGTCATGCCTTGGATTTAGATGGATTATATGGTTGAGTTTGGAGAAACGAGAGAGAAAACACAACGGAAGAAGAAATCAGTCAATACTTTTCTTTCATTTTTTTTGGTAATGTGCATCCGATTAATCATTGCCTGACGTTAGAGCAAAACATGCACGTCGTTGCGAAATATCAGCCTTTTTCCCCTTTGAACAGCTTATAAGGGCTGAGGTTTTGTTACGATGAAAATTAACAAACCCCTCTTAAGTATACTGTATAATAATAATTGGTATTGTTACTTCATGAGACGCTCTCTCGACCCACCACCACAACCAAAAGTATAGAGAAGATATCTATTGTCTCTCCCAAGGGCGGATCCAGTCGCCCAGGCTTGCCGACGCGCGACACCTTGTATTGACTGTCTGTGACGATTTTGTTCGAAAAAATGGTGTTTTAGACATGTTTGCCCAGGCTTTTAGAATCTTCTGGGTCCGCCACTGATCTCTCCCATATGTGATTTTGCCAGGATAATCCAATACCTGTGTTATAATAATCAACACGATATGTATATGAATATAAATTATTTAGAACTGTATTTGGATGTGTAAGTGTTTACTAGGTAATATATTACTATATGCCTATTTTGAATTATTAGGCACGTCTATAGTTAAAGGGCCCCGGTTATAGGTTCGCCCCGGGCCCCTGAAATATCAGGACCAGGCATGGGTGGACTCACCACCTGGTGGCGCGGCCTGGGGAGGGCCCGCGCCACAGGGTGGTGTGAGCCACCCTGGCTCCGTTTCCGTTCTTTTTTCGCTTCGTAGCTTTCCTTATTGACTAAAAACTGCAAAAATATAGTTGGATTGTATTTTCGTGGAACTTTTCTTACCAGAACCGTTACCTAGTTGGAAACGGACTCTGCAGGTCTCTGAATTTGGTATTTAGTGGATTCTTTCGGAGTCACCACTTGAATATCATCGATATCTTCATATTCATACACTTATTACTTGAGTCATACAACCCTTCTCTTCCTTATTACACCATTATCTCCACTTCCTGAAAATTTCTTTCACACAAAACTTCACGCAATTCTCATTAGCAACATTAGTATAAGTGAAGTGATAAAACCTTTTGAGTCCAACTTCAACTGAAAACCATCAAAACAAAAGCTACTATAGCAACTCGTTCGAAAACCCAAAAAAAATTCAAAAAATAAATCGAATAAATAAGCAAATGCAAGAGTGGCTAAATCTGTCAAAACAGACCAGCAGGTTAAGATCAATTTTTTCGAAAATCTTCTGTTGCTCAAATCAAAAAGTGCAAAACTAACGAAAGTTCAATAACAACCTGGGGCAGAAGCACAAAAAATTACAGCTCAAACCGACAGACAGAGGTCTCTCACGAATTTTTGCGGTGAAGCACAAAAATCTGTTTCGGGACAGCAACTTCCCCAAATCTTACTTCTCTCTCATTAGAGGTTGATCTTGACACAAAAACCAAACAAAACGGATAAGAAGCGATTATTACCAAAGTAATAACTTCCAAGACTCAAAGAAACAAAAACAAACTAAAAGCAAAAACAAATTAGGTTGTCTCCCATAAAGCTCTTTCTTTATAGCCATTAAGATGGGCATGATAATTTTGAAGAAGCTCTCATAGGGATATGAATTGAAGTGAAAGAGAGCATTAAGAAGCAAAAACACACACACATTTAAGTCTAACCCACTTCCTATGCAAGGGGATTTTGTAAACAAACAAGTTATTGAAACCAGAGGCAACTTGCATAAGAAGGCAAAAGAAGTGCAACATAAAAACTTTCAGCATAAAACAAGGAAACTTGATATTATTGAGATACATAAAAACACTTTTCCCTCTCTCATAGTAGCTTTCAGTATCATGCATAAACTTAACAATATAGGTATCACAAGGACTATCATAGCAATGATCACTTATTCTAACAGAAAACACAGGAATACTAGCTCTCATAACACTACTATGTGAAACAATATTAGAGGTATCCTTACAATGGATAGTGTGTCCCTATTCCTCATACTTAGTGACAAAGTCTTTCACATTTGCTATTATAGGTTCATCAACCATTTGTTTATCAGGTTCAACAGCTTTATTTGTACTTTCATTAATCATACTAGCTATCATGGAATGTTCCTTTACCTTGACTGGGAAAGGCATGTTCTCAATGTAACGCTCAGGAAAGACATGATTAGTAGTATAAATTTCAGTATTTCTTGCAAGAACACTCTTAACAACATCTTTATAGGGTTTATGATACTTATTCCACTTCTTTTTAGGCACTTCAATGTAAGAAGCAAAAGCCTTAAAATAAGAAGCAATAGCTGAGAGTCTAGACCATAAGCATTTTTAATATTTTGAAAGTCATCAGTTCCCATAAAAGATTCAATGCATTCATAATCATAATTTATACCTGACTTTCTACCTTTGTTATTCTCCCAAGCTTCAGCATTGTCTTGAATACGGTCCATAAGGTCCCATTTAGCTTCTTCTTCCATACGAGTGAATGATCCAGCACAAGAAGCATCCAATAAATCTTTATCATGTAGAGGGAGCCTTGCATAAAAGTTGTTGATATTGTTGGGAAGCTCATGAATGGGATATTTGAGCATTAGTAACTTCAATCTCCCCCAAGCTTGAGCTGTACTCTCTCCATCAAGAGGCCAAAAGTTGTATATTTGATTCCGATCTTTATGAATCTCACTAGGAGGATAAAACTTTGAATAAAAGAGAGGCACTATTTCCTCCCATTCTAGAGCTTGACCATTCTTCAGCAGCTTATATCAGTCCTCAGCTCTTCCTTTTAGTGATAATGAGAATAGCTTCTTCTTAACTTGATCTGTAGTAATACCTGCACACTTGAACAACTCGCATAATTCGTGTATAAAAAGCAAATGATCACCGGGATGGACAGTTCCATCCCCAACATAGTAGTTATCCATAACACGATCAATAATTCTTGTAGGTATTTTGAAAAATCTTTCTCAGCAGGTGGTGGATTATCTACTACCTTAGCAGTGGTAGTAGCATTACCAAATAAGAAACTCAACGAATTATCCATAACGAAAATAAAGCAACTTGCAGAAGTAAACAATACTCACAGTAGAAGTTTCCTTTACTAGTTCCACTCTCTAGCGCTTCACTCCCCGGCAACGGCGCCAGAAAGTAGTCTTGATGACCCACAAGTATAGGGGGTGTATCGCAGTATTTTCGATAAGTAAGAGTGTCGAACCCAATGAGGAGCAGAAGGTGCTGGCTAGTGGTATGGATCGGGAATTCTCTGCAAATACTTAGCAAACGGATTTTTAGGGGTTTTCGATAAAGCAAGTAAACAAAGTACGAGTAAATAAAAGACAGTAGGAATAAATGCAGCAAGTGGCCCAATCCTTTATACAGCAAAGGACAAGCCGGTTGTATTTCTATAGATGGCCAAACGTTCTCGAGGACACATGGGAAGACTGTCAAGTGCTTTCGCTTCATATAGTCGATTAATCTTCTTTAGCTTGCTAAGTGTTGTGTGGGTGAACCTGTGCTAATGTACCGCCCTTCAAAGACTAATACATACTTGTGATTATACCCCTTGCAAACATCCGTAAGTACAAGAAAGTATTTAAGGTAGAAACCTAACCACAGCTTTAAACTCTAAGACCCTTACGTCCCTTGTGCAATGGTTTCCTAACGGGGGTTCAGGTTTCTGTCACTCTGGCAACCCCTACGATTAGTAGCCAAATACACAATGTATTCCCCTAGGCCCATATAGGTGAAGTGTCATATAGTCGACGTTCACATGACACCACTAGAAGAAGTACACCACAACTTAAATAACAATCTATTGAATCTTTCTCAACGCAACTCCACTACTAACAACAAGACTTCTCCCATGTCCTCAAGAACAAAACGAACTACTCACAAGACATCATATGGATTATGATCAGAGATAGAATAATGATGTATAACAATCTGAACATAGACAATAATTCAATGATTCGCTCAATAGCATCAACTATAAAGAGTAATCAACACCGGGAAAGTTTCCCCTATGAACTATGCAAGATTCAACGTAATTGTTACAGCAATATGGAGATGGTGATGAGGATGCTGATGATGATGATGGTGGTGATGATGATCCCGATGAAGTGTAGCTTGATGGTGTTGTTGATGGCGACGATCTCCCCTCTCCGGGAAGGAATTCCCTCGGCAAAAATCTGTCTGCCGGAGAGATCTTTCTCTCTCGGTATTTTCCGCCCCGCAGAGGCGGCGGAATCTTTCTGTGGTCGCTCCCCGAGTCTTAGGGTTTCATGGGGATGATATACGCCAAAGGGGAGAGGCTGGAGTGGGCCGGGGTGGCCACACCACTCCCAGGCACGACCTAGGTCTGCCCGCGCCATGGGGTGGTGTGGGCCCCCTATGGCCCACCTCCACTCCATCTTCTGGCATCCTGAGTCTTCTGGAAAAATAGGATTTCCGTATATTTTTCCGGATTTTCTGATCTTCGCGAATTTTGCCTCCAGACAGCACCTTTTCCATCAGAATCCTGACTGCAGCGGTCCATGCTCCAAAAGTCATCAACCATGCAAAAATAGATCAAATAACATAAGTATTACCTCTCAATACGAAATATATCAATGAATAATAGTGAATTAAGATATAGAATAGTGATGCAAAATGGACGTATCACCAACCTATGATCCCGTTTAGTTGTCTGCAAATCGATTTTCTACATGCCGAAAAAGATGTTTAGTTAATTTTTTTAGTTTTAGCTAGTGCAATAACGTGTGTGTTCGGTTGTGTGGAAGATGCGAAGTGGGATAACCTCTTTTTTGGAGTGTCGAGGTTACCTACCAATTTGTGCACAACCAAAGTAGAAGCTGCACTAAATAAAAACTAGTTAAACAAGTAGTGATAATAGGATTAAACTATAAATGGCATTTAAACCATAGTCATAATAGCACTCATATATGGTATCAGTGGTAATTAATCAAACCCACACAGTGTATGACTTAGTTCACCCACACACATACTTTTTTTTTTGCAAAAACTGATCTCGTTAATGATCATCAACGGTAGTACAAAGAGACCTAAAAGTAATAGAAATTATAAATTGGTCAAAGGACCACCTAGCGATAACTACAAATACTAGCGCGAGCCGAAGGCGCGTTGTTGTCCTCACATCTTCAACATTGGAGCCATGCAAACTTTATCGTAGTAGAGCTTTGGTGTAGTAGACAGACGAGAAGTTGTCATGCTAAAGTCCCAAAGGACCAGTGCACAAGAGCAGCAACCATCACTAACGATAACATCCGTAGATCGGAAGAGACTGACCTGAAAACGCACGAACGGATATGAAAACCGAACAGATCTCGGGAGATCTACCAGACACATGACTCCACGCGTCCTCCGCCAGCGTTAGATGCACCACCGGAGCAATGACAGGACGGAGAGGACTTTATTCTGATTTCGGGATGTAGACATCGCCTCATCATCCCCGAAAAGATACGAAAAGCGGTCTACCCCCCCCCCCCCCCCCCACACACACACACACTTACTAATGAAGAGAGAGAATTATGTAATTGGTTGCCAACCAGACCAAAAATACATTAACCCTCAGTCATCGATCATGGCAAGGGCTGGTTCGTGCTACTTGCACTTCATGACCACCCCAGTTGTCGAATAGTCGAAGCTGGTGGCAGGGCCGGTCCTGAGGAGGGTCCGGAGGGGCGGCCACCCCCGAAACCAAGGGGCCCCAAATCCCAACATTAGAGCCACAAGCATTAGAGCCAGGCAGAAGTTTTTCTCTCGTGCGATTCAGGAACGCCAAGACGAAGCGCCAAGACGAAGCGTTCAGTTGGAACTTGGGCCTCTTCTGTTAGCTAACTTGGGATTTTTTACTTGGGCCTCTTCCGTTAGCTAACTTGGGAGTATTTTTTTCGATCGGATTTTTTATGAAGCCACAAACTGGGTTCCGTTGATAAAAAACTAGGGCGAGGCCGGTAGTTAGACTAGGCCAACAAGACAACAAGACCCGATCAACACTCTTGTTTTAAAAATGAATGCAGCGTACAATAGTGTATTTTTTCTTCCACTTAAAAATTGGCTCATTCATGCAAATAAATGACTCATTTTATGCCTCTATTTTTTGATTCATTTTTATTTTCCTTTAGGCATTGGTTTGTCTTTTCGTGTGCATATGCGGAACTTCAAGGCAATATAAATGTACACATCGAATGTGCACCTTGTGCACTTCATGGTTCGACCGTTCCTAGACATGATATGGAACAAGAACGCATAGACGCCGCGAAAGTCCTCGACTTCGGCTCTATGACAGTCGACACGAGAGGCAACGTGGTTCCCAGGACGCCGCAGGCCAGTGACGGCGGCCACCTTGTACCTCCTCAATAACCAGCCACCGGCTGGAGATCCCCGGATGACCATGCACCGATCTATGATCGCGGGCCTTGGGCTAATCAAGGCCGCCCTCGACAAAGAACCAGTACCAGACCCAAAAAAGGGCAAAGCGTTAGCAAAACGCTACTCCTCGTCCTCGGCAGTTTACCACGACCTGTCTCGACGCCGCCGTTCACGACGACACGATCGCGAATACGATGCACGCGACGAGCTCACGCAGCGCAAGATCGACAAGTCAAGGGCACGACGTGCTCGGTCGACTGATTCGGAAGAAGAAGATGGGGAGCTCTGCGGCGCCAGATGCTTCAGCAGATCCATCAGGCAAAAGCGAATGCCTAAAGGGTTCAAACTCCCATCGGAGAACCCGAAATTCGACGGTCTGAGACCCCAAGATCTGGCTGGAGGATCACATCTCCTCGGTGCACGGAGGCGGCGGTCAATCTTGCCATGCAATGCTTGCAGCTACATACTGCAGGCACCGCCGAGCATGGCTCAATAACCTCCGCCGGATCCATTCGTAGCTGGGATGAGCTGGTCTACTTCAGACGCAACTTTAAGGGCGCATTACAAACGCCCGCCTCAATCGAAGAACTGAGATGCTGCCAGCAAAAATCTGGCGAATCGCTGCGCTCTTACATTCAAAGATGGTCCATCATCAAGAACTCCGCGGAAAACATCTCGGAAGACCGCGCGATTGATGCATTCAACGGTGGTGTCCGTCGCATGGAACTCAGGGAGGAGCTAGGCCGCTCAAAGCCCAAGACCATCGACCACCTGATGGAGATCGCGAATCGGTGGGCTGATGGAGAAGATTCGCTGAAGAACCGTGTTCACTCTGATGAGAAAGCAGAACTCAGACGCGACCGCCGGGGCAAACGTCGTATGCGCGTCTACGACGATCGCGATGACGTCAACATGGTCGCAGCCGGCTACGCCGATAGACGCGATGATAACCGCAGCGGCGGATACCGCGACTCCGGGAAAAACACGCAAGTGTGGCAACGCCGCACTCGCGATGAAGCACCCGCGACTTCCATCGAGGACAAACTGTCCGGGCCATGCACGGTACACTTCTACATCGACAAGCATGATGGCAAGAGGAAATCCAGTCACCTCCTCAAAGATTGCCGCGAGTTCCTCAAGCTACATGAGGGGTTGGTTCGGATGAACCGCAATGCAGTCGAAAGAGGCTACGGAACCGCTCCAGGCGCAGTGGCACATGGCGCACCACCACCACCACCTGGGCCACCCCCGAACGGAGCTGCACCGGACCAGCATCACGGAGGCGAACCATACCCACGGGCCATGGGCACCATGATGATCCAAAAGGGACGCCCCTCCAACAGGGTGCAGAAGGCCATCACTCGCCAAGTCAACTTGGCCACGCACTCGCCACCATCCACCACTGAGTACCTCAGTGGCAGTGAGTCGTGCATTACCTTCGACAAACGCGACCATCCGCCTCAAGTGCCTCGCCCAGGTCATTGCCCCCTCGTACTCGAGGCGCAAATTGGAGGTTTCGACATGAGTCGCGTCTTCATAGATGGCGGAAGCGGTATCAACCTCATATTCGCGAGTACCTCGCGAGCAATGAGGATCCCTCTAACCTGCTTAGAGGCATCGGACACAACGTTCCACGGCATCATCCCAGGAAAAGGCGTATACCCCCTGGGCAAAATCAACCTCGACGTCATATTCGGCACGCCGAAGAACTTCCGGCGCGAGCGCACCGACTTTGAAGTTGTCGACTGGCCCTCACAATACCACTGCATACTCGGGCGCGCCGCGTTCGCTAGGTTCATGGCAGTACCCCACTACGCCTACCTGCAGATGAAAATGCCAGGTCCAAACGGCGTCATCACGATCAACGGGAGTTTCGAGTGATCTGACAGTTGCGATAGGGAATTCAACAGAATCTCCTAGTCCTTCGGCATGCAGGAGGAACTACAGACAACAGTCTGCCCCCTCTGAGTAGGCCAAGCTCACCTGATCTCTCCTTCGACTCATCCGTGCACACAAAGAAGGTGCAGGTCCATCCATCAGATCCCACTAAGACGGCCCTCATCGCTAACAACTTGAGTCCCGCATAGTAACTCGCGCTCGTCGAATTCCTCCATGAGCACTGGGAAATTTTCGCCTGGTGTCCTGCGGACATGCCAGGAGTTCCCAGGGAATTCGCCGAGCACGCACTCAGCGTCAACCCCGACGCAAGGCCAGTGAAGCAAACAATCAGGTGACTGTCCGAGCCACGCGCACAGGCAGTCGGAATGGAGATCAAAATACTCCTAGAGGCCAAATTCATACGCGAGATCAAGAAAAGCACTTGGCTCATGTCTGATCTTTGGTGCCAAAAGGACACGGATATCCTACGGATGTGCGTGGACTTCACTTCTCTTAACAAGCACTGCCCGAAAGATCACTTCCTGCTACCACGGATCGATCAAATCATCGACTCCACTGCTGGATGCGAGCGCCTCTGCTTCCTCGACGCCTACTCAGGCTATAACCAAATTCGAATGAAGGAGGAAGACCAGGAGAAGACCGCGTTTACAACGCCCTTCGGCGTGTTCTGCTACAACACAATGCCCTTCGGGCTAAAAAACGCAGGAGCCACGTACCAGCGGTGCATGCAGGCCTGCCTCAAGGAGCAACTTGGTTGCAACATCCAAGTCTATGTCGACGACATAGTAATCAAGACCAAGGAAGAAGCCTCTCTAATCGACGACTTGCGCGAAACCTTCGCCAATCTCGATCGCTACCGGATAAAGCTCAATCCGGACAAATGCGCCTTCGGCGTACCCTCTGGGCAACTGCTCGGGTATCTCATCTCCGCGAGAGGGATTGAGGCAAACCCGAAAAAGACAAAGGCCATACTGGCCATGGAGAAGCCAAAGAATATAAGAGGCGTTCAGCAACTAGCTGGGCGAATCGCGGCCCTCAGTCGATTTATCAGTCGAATGGGAGAAAAGGCGCTGCCCTTCTATCAGCTCCTCCGCAAAACCGACAAATTCGAGTGGACCAATGAAGCGCAGGAAGCATTTGAAGACCTCAAGCGCCTGCTATCCACCTCGCTAGTATTGGTAACTCCACGAGAAAGGGAACCACTGCTGCTGTACATCTCCGCCACCAACCAAGTGGTTAGCACAGTGCTCGTCGTCAAACGGGCCGAGGAAAACAAGGTCCACGGCGTACAACGCCCGGTATACTACCTCAGCGAGGTCCTCACGCCAATAAAACAGCGGTACCCACACTATCAGAAGCTGGCGTACGACATCTTTATGACCGCCCGGCGACTGCGCCACTACTTTCAGGAACACCCAATCATGGTAGTCAACGACGCCCCATTGGGACATATCCTCAATAACCCTGACGCCACAGGACGAGTGGCGTTGTGGCGAATCGAACTGTCTCCACGAGACATCACATACGAAAAGCGCGGCGCAATCAAGTCGCAAGTCCTCCCGGACTTCCTCGTACATTGGATGGAAAACCAACTCCCGGACAAGCCAGACATGTCCTACCTCTGGACAATGCACTTCGATGGGTCCAAGAGAAAAGATGGAGCAGGAGCAGGTGTCATACTGACATCACCTCAAGGGGACAAGCTGAAGTACGTCCTGCGAATGCAGTTCACAGCCTCAAACAACGAGGTTGAATACGAGGCTCTGTTACACGGGATGAGGATGGCAAAAGCCTGCGGCGCAAAGAGGCTAATCATATATGGCGACTCCAAGCTAGTCGTCAACCAAACAATGCACGAGTGAGACGCACTAAACGACAACATGATCGCATACCGCGACCTCTACGACACACTTGAAGGAGACTTTGATGGCTGCGAGTTGCGACACATAGGTCGCGAAAGCAATGAGGAGGTGGACGCACTCGCCAACATAGGTTCCACCTGCGCACCCATACCACCTGGGGTATTTCTCGAGCACATATGCGAACGCTCCATCAAGCCAAAGGCCGCAGAGAAGAAAACAAGTGCAGCAACGGACTCGGGGGTTACACCACCCAATGAGCCAACAACAATCGATGATTTGGAGCTCGACACAGGACTCGAGGGGCCAATGAGCGTCATGATGATCGAACAATCCTGGATGCAGCCGTACATTACGTACCTCCTCAGCAAGCGCCTACCGGACGACCCGACAGATGCACGACACATCGCGCGACGCTCCAAGGCATTCGCCATTATCAACGACGAACTGTATAAACGCAGCATCACAGGCGTGTTACAGCGATGCGTCTCCCTAGCCGATGGAAGAGCAGTTCTCCTCGACATCCATGAAGGGACCTGCGGGCACCACGCCGCGCCTCGTCGCCAAAGCTCTCACGAGCTGCATTTCTCGCCCACGGCCATGCGCGACGCCAAGGATATAGTCCAAAAACGCGCTGTCGATCAGCGGACAAGCCACACGCACCAGGCGCAGAACTACGGCCTATTCCATTGGCCTGGCCCTTCGCCCAGTGGGGACTCGACATGGTCAGCAAAATTCCAAGGTCCTCGCAAGGAGGCTACGTCTACCTCTTGGTCGCAGTCGACAAGTTCACCAAGTGGATCGAGGCCATGCCAGTGACCAAGCAATCAGAGCACAACGCAGTCAAGTTCTTCGAGTCCATCGTCTACCGCTTCGGTGTGCCACACAGCATCATCACCGACAACGGAACGAACTTTACATCCAAGGAGTTCCAAGATTTCTGCGAGAACCTGGGGATCAACATCAGCTATGCCTCAGTCGAACACCCGCGGACCAACGGTTAGGTGGAAAAGGCAAACGGGCTTGTCTGAAAGCGGCATCAAGAAGCGACTCCTCCGGCCACTCGAACAAGCCGCGGTCTGCTGGCCAAACGAACTGCAATCCGTACTCTGGAGCCTGCGTACAACTCCAACCAGCGCCACCGGCTACACACCATTATTTATGGTACATGGAGCAGAGGCAGTATTACACGCCGAGGTACGGTACAGAGCGCCACGCGTAGTCGCATACAGCGAGAAGGAGTCATCCCTCGCACTCGAAGACTCCGTCGACCTCCTTGACGAAGCAAGAGAAATCGCCGCAGAAAGATCTACGATCTACCAGCAGAACCTGCGCAACTACCATAGCAGAAGGCTTCGCCCAAGATCCTTCGTCGAAGGTGACCTGGTCCTGCGACTGAAGCAGCAGGGGCATCTCAAGCTCGAGTCCCCCTGGAAAGGACCGTACGTGATTACAGAAGTAATCCCAGGTGGCGCCTATCGCCTTCAAGATTTAGAGACAGGAGTCGCATACTCCAACCCTTGGAACGTCGCACAACTGCGACGCTTCTACCCTTAGTCGTTTCTTCTTTACTTTTGCATCGCAAATAAGGCTATTCAGCCAAGGCTACTTAGCCGCACATTGTACTCCGTACTGTTCTCCGAATAAATAAAAGCTAAGTGCCCCAAAACTCCGTGCTCTCTTTTCTTTTGTCAACTTTCATACTCGGGGGCTGCGCCACCCTATATACATATGTTCTTCGAACAATAACACGACATCCTGAGTAGCTGGCACATCAATCGAACCCCTTAACACAAACACAACCCAGCTGTCACACAGCTGACAGGTTGACAGGGGAAAGACACAAAGATGATCAGGCTAACGAAAAGGACTCGCACAAGTGCAACGCACCCTACGCTTATAAAGCTATTTGTATACATTCAACAATAAATTATCTACAAATATAAATGAGCTTTACAAGACCAGTACACTTATATGCACGATACATATTTGGCTACCCTTGCAACAGAAGAACATTAGTCTGTTCCTCGAAGAAGTCGACGATTTCCTCGGCTGGACGATCCACCGCTTGATAGTGCGGCACCATGTTCCAGGAAGATCCTGCTGGTGGCACCGGTGGCCCAGATGCAATGGCGACGACATCCACGTCAGGCCTGTGCAAACGCACCACGGAGAGCGCAGCCTTGGCACCAGCCACCAGCTGTTGCCTCACGCACTCGCGAACTGTGGACATATCTTGAAATTTCGTCAGCAGGGCCAGCAGGCTTGATGGAGTATCATCCAGCGGAAACATCGCTCGGTAGATGTTCTTCAAACACGACTGCAACTTCTTCAGAAAGAGCAGCACTCGTGAGGCACGATCCTATAGGGTCGCCAACGCAGTCGCACGATCATGATCTACCCAGAAGTATCCACTCTCCTGAAGTTGCTCTTAGGTGAGATCATGAAGGCGGATGGCAATCCTATCCCTCTCCTCCTGCGGACGGCGTGCGCTAACAACTACACGAAGCAGCATCAACAACATGAGTACAACGTACCATTGCGATTAACTACAAAGGAAAAGACGAGGATGAGCAAACTAACACTTAAACTGGTCGCCCAGTTGTGTCACCTCGCCAAGCAGATATTGCTCGCGAGCCTTCGACTTCCACACGTCCGCGCTACCGCGGATCACGGGTAACTCACGATCCAGTTGCTTAGCACGATCACGAAGTCGCGAAAGCAAGGAAAGTTCCTCTACCCTAGAGCAGGATGGTGCCACTGTATCCTCAAGAGATGGCGAGTCCGGAGTTCCCCCACAAGACCACTTGAGCCAGAAGCAAAATAAGGCGACCAACTCAACAGTCAAAAGTAACAGGTGCATTCAGGACCAATAAAAGTATCTACAAACACATTCGCCAACAGGCATGTTCTCCAATCAAAAGAGCAAGTTCACCAGCTATTACAAGGAACTAACTACGGAGCAGCTGGCTTCTTCGACTTCGACGACCTTGGGGGCTTCATCAAGTCCGTGGCAGTATCAGATGCCACTGACTTTCCGCCGGCCCCTGAGGCCGAAGTTTTCGCCGCCTTCTTCGCGCGATTGAGCTCCTCCGAATACTTGGCAATGGTGTTTATCAAGGAATGGCCATATTTGGCACAGGCAGTCGCAAAGGGAGCGAACACTACCTGCTGACCATCCGCGCCAACAGGCATTGTCTTCGACACCGCCGAGGGATCCACTTCGACTCCGTGGGCTTGCACCATGGCTAGTGACATGGTCGCGCCAGCTGCGCGGAGGGAGTTCTTGTACGTGGCAGGCACGCCCCCAGAGAGTGACTCCACCAGCTCCTCCACATTGTCGACCAGCTCCGCCTTCAGCATCAGCTCCTCCCGGAGGCGACTCAGGGTGGCCTTGGCTTTGGACAACGTATTTTGGACAGCGGCGCTACGGTCTTCGACCGCAGATACCGCGCCCGCCAGAGCGTCATCGCGACCAAGGACTCGTGGATCAAAACTCAAGCCACCAGCATCTACACCAAAATACACACGCGGGTCAAACTTCCAATGCCACCGGCCCTACAGAGGAAGAGAAAAACATCAATAAAATATCCACCAAGTAAAGTACCTGAGAGGGCCTTGGCGACTGAGAACAGTTGCTCTTCGAACAACTTCTCCCTGGCCGCAAAGGAGGCACGCAGATCCTCTTCGCGCTTCTGGGTTTCATCACGAGCCGCGATTGCCTCATCGCGCCCCTTCACAGCTGCGGCCAGCGTCTTCTCCAACGTGGCGACATCACGCAATAAAGCATTATGCTCAGCTATAGGGCAGTCCAAAATTTGGCTGTCAGTCGATTATACCAAAATACAGAGAAGACGACAAGAATAAGTATAGAATACTCACTCTCAACCACGCGGTGGCGCTTCTCCAGCATTGCATGCTGGTGACCTATCACCATCACTTGCTCCGCCACCTGTGCGGCTTCCTTTACAAGGAGCTGTCGCACAAAACAAGGAGTCAGCGGATGGCAACAAAGGGCGTTGACTGCCAAATTATAAAAAAAAGAGAGAGAGAAAGATATACTTACATGGTCCTCCAGCGACTCCGAAGAAGATTGCTGAACCATCATCCGAGCTACTACTCGATGCTCCCCTACGTGAGGAGAGCTCGAAGAATTGTGCCCGGAGTGGGCCACCGCCGGAGGAGAAGGAGCACACTCGACCTCTATCTTGGCCTTTGAGGTCACGACTCTTGATTCCTTCAAAAATTCGACGTCACCAGAAGATGACGACGCCTCTTGACTGCAAGAGAAAATCCGCACTCAGAAAAGGAAAACTCCAGGGAAAAGCCAACAAGAAGAAAACAAGTGACGAGCGAATGCACTAGCAAACTTACCAGTCAAATCTATCAAGATCAAATGTGGCCTCCGTCGACTCCGACGAAGACTCCTTGGGCAATCGCATCTTCTTGTGAGAAGACGGTGCCACAGCCCTCACATGAACGGCGGGAATTGGCGACTCCGCACCAACAGCCGCGCCTCCTGGAGTGGAAGGAGTCGACGCGTCGGAATCCTCGCTACGCGAACGCTTGCGAGTATCCGGACTCTCGGACTTAGGGGCTTCCTCTTCCATATCAGAAGGGACAGTCGACTCAGACTGGTCCTCTTCCAAAGCTTCACAAGGAATGATCCCCTCAGGGAGGGGAGGCATGCAAGGCGACACCGCCCACTCCTGCATACAAAAAGTAAAACAGATAAGCAACAAAAGACGCAATCGAGAAAATACGCTACTACGTAGCACAACCATACCTCAGGAGGAGGATTCGAAGCATCAAAAGGAGGAACGACTGGCTCGTTCGAAAGCACATCCTTGAGGGTATACTTCGGGACCAGTCACACCCTTTTATCTACCTCACTCGCGGACATGCCATCGGCAGACACGCGAGTGGGATCATCAGCGCCACCCCATTGGAACATGGAGACCGCCTCGAGAGGCCGGACGCAATGACGCAGCCAAGTCGACAAAGGGCGCAGCCTCCCTCTTCGTGCCTATGCGACTCTCGAGGTCGCAGACGCGCTGATATAACACTTCTCGCATGAGTTCGGAAGGCATGATCACGTTCTTCCAAGAACGCATCTTCTTCTGGAGTCGCGGATCAAAGGGCGCGAGTCAAAGTGCTCGCCCTTGGCCTTCCGGTCGCGCATAAAACCATCATCGCCCTCCATCCCTGGATGGACTTGGTGAGCTTGATATCGAAGTAGGTGGCGGATGGGTCAACATGGATTCCGCAACCACCTACGTCATAAACTAAAGAGCCAGATGCGGACTGACGCTTCAATTTAAAAATGCGTTTGAAAAGACCAAAGTGCGGCTCGATTCCGAGCCAGCACTCGCAGAGGGTGATGAAACAAGTGATGTGGAGGAGAGAATTTGGGGACAGCTGATGGAGCTGGAGCCCATAGAAACACAGAAGACCCCGAAGAAAGGGGTGAAGAGGCAAGGAAAGACCGCGAATGATGAATGCAAGAAACATCACTCGATAACCAGCGGGAGGCACAGGAACGGTCTCACCGCTGGGGACGCGCGAATCGGCGATTGATGCAGAAATCACTCCGTCCTGGCGAAGAAGACAGAGATCCGACGCCTTGATGATAGACGGGCGCCATGCGCCATTCGTCACGTGGGAACCCGCGACCTTCTTCTTCCCGGCGGCGGCGGCACTGGTGGCCGCAGCAATGAGCCACCTTTTTCTTCATGGCGAGGGTGGCATGAATCAGCGGCAGCGCCTCCCTTCTTCTTCCCCATTGCGCGGCGGCGATGAGAGCGAAGAAAATAGCTGGGAAACGAACGGAGCTGGTCCAGCGTCGTGGAGAATATGGGCGCAGAGAAAAGCAGGAAAGCAAAGGGCAATGGCGATGGCAGCAAGGAAGAAAGAACACAGATGGGAAAATTACCGCCACGGCATCGCTACTTAACCCCTGGAAGATGCAATCCAACGGCTGACAAAAACCCTATTGGACGCATGGCATGCATCGCGTAGGACACGTGGAGAAGAGGAAGCGTGAACCGTCACCCAACTTCTACCATTACGCGCGGAAATCGAGGAGGCACAGTTAAAAATAAGATTACGCACGTCAGGTCAAATCAAAGTCAGAAAGTGGGACCCACAGCTCATCACGTCCCGTCAAAATCGCTCACGCGGGCAACTAAGGTCATACAAACGTCAACACTAACGTCATCAAGGCTATGCAGTGGAGAACTTCGACTATTTTAGTCCTTGCTGGAGTCTCCGACTCCACCAAGCACTCGGGGGCTACTCCCATAGGGAGCGCTGGCCGCGCCACCTACGACTTTTCTTTTCTTGTTGCAGGAACATGGACAATCACAAAAGGCAAACCCAACCACTCGAAACACGGTTCGATTATGAACTGGGTTACTCCCATAGGGAGCGCCGGAAACAAGAGCAAAAAGACGGCGATCGCGAAAATATTTTAACCGCCTGAGTCATCAACTGAAACAAGCAGGCAAAAGACGACATCAGTCGCGAAAGTGTTTTAGTACCTGCCTGGGTCATCAACTGAACAAGCAAGCAAAAGACGACAGCAGTCACAAAAGTTTTTAGTCCCTGCCTGAGTCTTCGACTCAACCAGGTACTCGGAGGCTACTCCCATAGGGAGCGCTGGCCGCGGACCCTATGATTATTTGAACAAAAACTGTGTGTTTTTAACATCCACACTCGAAACTCATGGCGACACCGCCTCATAATTTTTCCCCTACAAAGAGACTGCGTCTCCTAGGTTACCCGAATCGTCTCCGCGATGATAAAATTCGGATGCCGCGCCTACGGCATGAAGGTAAGACCTGAATAAGGCCTGGCAACGCATTTAATCGCAGACTACAGAAACATATCCGTGCCCACAGGCACGATGAACACGCCTTGACGGACGCGTCAAGTGCTCACACCCATATAACTGGAATTCGACTCCTGTAAGACCTCCGCGGCCTGAGTCGAATTACACCAGCACTTTTCCGGATTCGAGTCCGGGGACTCGAATTCAAGTAGATTGCGTTGTTTCACCCTAAGGTGGTTAACTGATACCGATATTTCGGTTATATCAGGCACGTATATCAACGATCCCTATGACACAAATAAAGGCAATCGAAATATACTCGTTCAGGCACTCGAAGGCTTCAAAAGTCCCCAGTCGAATCTGCGATTCCACTGGATACTCGGGGGCTACTGACATGGGTATACCCTACAGGTACTCGAGCTTGATATATACGGCCCAAATACGTACAGGCCCACGGTGTCGCCAAGGCCCGGATGGAGGGACTCGAGTAACCTATGGACTCTCAATTGCTTGAAGGACAAGAAGAAGCTAAAGATAGAAAGTTTGAAGGGGAAAACCCTAACTTGTAACCGTCTCGACCTGTTATCCGAAACCTAGCCTATCTATATAAAGGCTAGGAGGGGGAGGCGAGGAGGACACACGCAACCCTAGTTTCCACAACCCTCGCCAGATTTCATCTGCGCACTATTGTAACTTTCGACTCCTTCGATAATTCCACGAGCAGACAAGCAGGAGTAGGGACCTCTACGAGGCCTGAACCTGGGTAAATCCTTTGTCCCCTATGTGCTTGTTTGCTAGCCGATAGATGTCTCCAGCGCTCCCTCCTTCTCCAAAACCCAAGTCCATAACAATGGGCATTGACGAGTTAAACCCTCGTCACTACCCAACCCAACATCGACCAAACTATGCTCTCATTTTGCGTGTTATAACCAAGATTTACTCTAAATATATAAAGAATGTTGGTATAAAATTAATATAATTGGAAAGTGTGTTTCAATACGAATCCAACGATACTAATTTTACACAATATAATCAAGTTATAGTTGCTCTATTTATTCGGTCAAAAAAATTCTTTAGAATGCGCGTGCGCCTTATTCCTTGAAACCGGACGTAGTATTAACATACCACTATGATCCATGACTTCTCATATTGTAATGTTAAAATAAAATTTAGGAGTTTTTATATCCACTTTAGGAGTTTATTGGTAACACTTCATCTATATATGCATATATGCATAGTTATTTTTGTGCCTATAGGGGCCCCGATTCTAGTTCTGCCCCGGGCCCACGAAATCTCAGGACCGGCCCTGGCTGGTGGCCTTGTAGACATTCTGCTGGAGGACCTTGGAGGTCAAGGAGTAACCAATTTTGATCGAGCGAGTTATGGCAAAAGCCTGGCCACCCTTGGTCCATGGCAATCATTCAATTGACATCTTTTAGCTTCATCATCTAGATGCATCAGTGGTCTTCCGGATGGTGCCTAGGCAAGGACGAAAGGCGTCACGGATGAGAAGCAAATCCAACCTAGGGCCCGCAAATCCAACTTAGATTTAGTGATAGTTTCATGACAAAACTCCAAGGGTCGTACAAGGAAGAGAACCGGAAAAAGGAGAGCGAGCTCTTAGTGGACCGTGGGTGGAATTTCCAAAATTTGGGGGCTGAAAATGCAAAATACGTGACAAAAGAACAGACCGTGGTGGCATGCAATTGAAATCTTCCGTATTTTTTAACTAGTAGAGATTAGTGCTCAAAGTGTCCTCAGTAGAGGTGACTGGATTTCGTGACAAGACTTCAATAGCTGCACATGCTTAAGTGAAGAAAATACCAATTATGTAAAATTCCGAGCATCAACTCGATCGGCCCCACCCCCCGGCTCTTGTTATGGCAGAGACCCGAGAAGTACGTCGGCAGATGAAGCTCCGTCGAGTCGTCCTGACTTACTATGATGCTGACGAAGCGCGACATTGATATACACCTAAAAAACTCGAGATCGATCATGTATATTTCTGAGCTAATCATCCATGGTAGGGCCAATTTAGCTAAGTTCCAACTTCCAAGATGATGACGACCAACGATGCCATGGCCTGCGAGAAGGCCGCCCCTGCCTAATCTGGCAAGATAATCACGCGCTAATCCGGGTCCGACACTTGACACTTGGAACACCTGTGATCTCGCCATGTGGCACTAGTTTATTGCGCTGTTTAATTTAATCGAGATCGAGGTGGGCGACGATGGATCCAATGAAGTAAAAAATTAATAGATCGAGGTGGCACTTGTTTCATGGAGCCAAGGAGCCGTCAATGGCTCTTGAGGGTATGAGAAGCTGGTCTAGCACTGCTTCTCCTACCTCTTGCAGTCCTGCAGCACCAACCCAGAAAGGGCTAGCTATATACATACATATCCGGATGAGATTCTTCTTTTGGGTATTACTTTCCACGTTGGACTCTCGGCACGTCCACCTCTAAACACACATAAACATTGTCGCCGATCCAGTTCGCCGAATCATTTTGATGCTTCTCACGATCTTAAAAAAATGCGTGTTCTTGCGCCAAGTCTGGCGCTAGCTAGTGATTCTACATGCACAAGTGTTGTTGATGAATATGAGACCAGTGCAGCGTGGTCTGATCAGGGCAACCCTGGTGCATTTTCATTTTCTGCTGTATTAACTTCAGATTAGTTTTCGAATTACAACTTGTTTTGGATATTTCAGTGTAGATTTCGTACTGAATGAAATTACTGAACGGACACACTAAAACATGTGTATATACATGCGATTTAGAAAAATACCAGAACCTTTTATAATACGGTGTACTAGTAGTATAGTTGGATGGGACAGGATGACAGCTTTTAGGCCTTGGTTTCTCATTCTAATTAATGTCTATCTAGGGAGATTCCAAAGATGATGGAAGTTGTCCAATGCTCATCAAACACCTGCAAACCCGTACTTTATGAAGGGCCAGAGTGACCCCCAAATGGATTCGCCAATAAACTAAAAACGAGATTGGCCAAATTTAATAACCCACATTTGACTTTGCTGTATTTGTTAGAGATACCCTCTTCCAAAAAAAAAAGTAGAGATCTAGGCACGTAGGCACATATTGCTTTACTAAAGATTTTTTTTGTTAATTTTTCCATGCATGGACTTATTTGATTGTCGTGGAAAAATGGTGTTTTTCAGTAAAAATAATCATGAATTTTTTTTCATGAGTTGATATGCTTGTACATTGGATAGTTACGGTAAGTGGGGAAATGCTGGTGCAAAAGAACATCAAGTCTTTGGGCACAATTAACCATGCATGAAAGTCATTCATTTTTAATTTTAACCATGCATGGACTTATTTGATTCTCGGGGGAACATGGTGTTTTCAGTAAAAACAACCATGAAACATTTCCATAAGTTGATATGCTTATAAATTGGATACTCTGAGAACATTTTTCGCCTTGAGTGATTTTTGTACTCCGCGATCATTTTTCGCCTTGAGTGATTTTTGTAGTAATTACGGTTAGTGTGGAGATGCTAGTGCAAAAGTACATATAGGCTTTGGGCGAAATTAACCATGCATGAAAGTCATTCATTATTAGTTTTAACAGCAAGAATCTTCCTTTTGAGAAATACGGGTTATAATGTAGACTTCATCATGCATATAACCACTTGAACACAGTTACAATGCCTACTAAGGACTAGATTTTTAGAGATTCAAGATACAAAGTCACCATTCATGTCTCGCTATCTAGGGAAACATTGCCTCCCATCGCAAGAGTAATCCAATTTAGTGAATGTCATACCTAGGTTTTGAACCGTGGTGGCGTGGAGGTATGACCACACTTTAAACCATCCAACAAATGAGATCTAGTTGTACTATGGCAGAGATAAGTGAAATGACTTGTAGGATTAACACAAAATTTGTAAAAAAGTTCATTAAAAATTTCACAAAATTCTGAAAACATGCACATATAAATTAAATGGGATTATGAATTTTCATCAAAACACATTTTTCGCCTTGAGTGATTTTTGTACTCTAAGAACATTTTTTATGTAGGTGTACAAGGCCAATCTTCCATCAACAACTTTATAGTAAATCACTACAAAAACTTCCATGAGCATGCTCTGTTGGGATCATATTGGAATTTATTCAGCATGATAAGGATACATATATTGGCCAGTTAGATCATGCATCACCTAAACATGTGGTAACATATGGTAGTCTTCCTTGAAAATAAATAATTCCATAAAAACAATTAGGGACCGAAAAAGTGCCTTCCTTGTCGATGCTTGGAATAAAAGAAACTAAAACGATGATCAACCATATTTATGTATCAACAAAACAATATCAAGTTACTTTTAATTGGGCTGCTCATGTTTACTATGCAATTTACCATATTATATTTTGATACTTTTGTCATTTCCATTAGGCTGTAACTATGTTTGCTCCATCTCGCAAAAAAACTATGTTTGCTCCAGATGGTATCTCATAATCATTTCCACCTTAACTAAACTCCATCACGCTCTATGCAATTTTTAAATAGATATCAAATTCCGTCTAAAATACAAATACAAATGAATGAAGGGCACCCAATACACTATATGGGTAACTGTGCCCGTCTTTTTTAAAAGGCTACTAAATAAAATAGGAAACAAAAAAGGCGTCTTCTTTGATGATGGCGGGAATAAATAAAACCAATACAAAGATCAATTAGTCTTACCCTATCAACGAAAACAGAGATTGATCTATTTCATCCATTTCACATCTTTGTTATGAAGCTTATTACCATAAATGTTGTTTATATTTGTCCTTTTCATCTTTTGGCTCTCACAACATGTTTTCATTGGATAACATCTCATAGTTTTGTCTATCTTATTAAAATCAATTGATCTTACACCAGTAGACTTGCTTTTTAAATAGATATCACATTCCTAGTACAAAAGAAAAAATGATGAAAGGAACCGGATACACTATACACACTATATGGACCAATTAGAAATGAATGGAGGAAACCCAATACACTTAATATGGACCAATTAGAATGACGTGTCACCTAATTTTCAGGGTAACCATGCCCGTCTTTTTTAAAAGGCTACTAAACCAAATGGGAAACAAAAAAGGCGTCTTCTTTGTCGATGGCGGCAATAAATAGAACCAATACAAAGATCAATCAATCTTACCATATCAACAAAAACAAAGATTGATCTATTTCAGCCATTGCACATTTTTCTATGAAGCTTATTACCATAAATGTTTTTGGTATTTTTTTCCTTTTGATCTTTTGTCTCTCACAACAACATGTTTTCATTGGACAACATCTCATAGTCTTGTATGTATTAATTAAACTCCATCTATCCATCTTGATCTTCCCCTGGTAGACTTTCTTTTTAAATAGATATCACATTCCTTGTACAAAAGAAAAAATACTGAAAGTAACCTGGTACACTAAGTTTGAACAATTTTGCTAGTAGAATTAAAGTATATAATGATTTATGCCAAAATATAAATGTGGACCATTTAGAATGATGCATGGCTTTAGTATGTTGTAACCATGCCATTTTTCGTTTAAAACGGCTACTAAACAAAGTGGTAAACAACAAAGGTGTCTTCTTTGACGATGGTTGGAATAAATGAAACCAAAATAGGAATCAATGGATCTTACCCTCTCACTGAAAACAAGATTGTTTTATTTGGGCTATTGTGTATTTGTACTAGGTAACTTACCGTATGATAATCCTGTTTTTTCCATCGCAGTTCTCGTAATTTACGTGTTTGTTTCGATGCGTCACGGGAGCACATCACATCCAAGAAAAAGTTCATAATTTTTTTGCTGTCCAATTCACCCCTTGTTGGGATATCAAAAGACAAGCAAGCAGAGAAAGATTCAACAGAGAGAATTGGAGATGGATGAGCTATAGCCTGAGGTGGAGACCATAAGGGCCAAGCTAGCAATCCCCATCAAAGGGGAGAATGACAAAGGCGAAACCTCCAAAGGGAGCAATTGTCTCCTACCTCCTTGTCTGACATGCTCCTCCTCTGATCAAATTGCAATTTCATATAATATTCATGTTTCTGCATCTTTATATTCCTGTCAGTTGTTCCCATCAGGAACCCCTCCACTGAGAGAGAGCTGACCATATTCCATTTGGGATGGTCAAGAGGAGGCCCCTCTGCACCCATTCTTCCTACCCAATCCTCCTGCAGATTCCAATCCTTCCTCCAGATACAGTGTGAACTTGGACACGTTTATATACTGTTGTTAATCTGCAGGAAGTTTCCATGGCTTGGTGATGATGAGGTGAATAATTCTTCCAGTTGCAAGTAGCTGCCTCTGCTCTGACCCTATGGGTAAGGAAATTGTTCTCCTCTTCTTCCAACTTGCATTGCATTGCCGTGCTTTTGCTTGCTCGATCGTCGTCGATCGGCGACGGCTGGTACGTGTTGGCGATTCCGAAGGTTTGGGTTGTGCCCATCGACGAATTATTCCCATCGTGTTGCGTGCCACGCCTTGGGGAATCTAGGCCGGTCACCGGTGGTGCTGTGCTGCATCGATTCCGATCGAGCCGGCCTCGCACTTGCGGCGCCAGCTATTTAAGCATCGCCGCCGCGCTAATCCCTCTTCCCTCCTCCGAATCTCGCCTTAAATTCGTCCCAGATCGTGAAGAAAGCGTCCTGATTTTCAGGTCGATCGATCTCGCGTAATGTTCTGTACTGTACTAGTAGCATATGGTGTGCAATCTTGAGCTTTTAAGCTCGTCGCGAAAATCAATCGATGCATGAGTTAATGATGATGATATTTTTCTTACTATTCCGATTCTTTGTTCAGTGTATATAGATGAACATGAAGAAGATTAAGCTGCACGACCAGTACCACCACTGCAACGGGATGATGCCCTTGCGCGACCCGTCGCCGGCTGCTGCACGGTTCCGTTCATCCTCCCCCGAGCTCTCGTCGGCGTTCTACCAGGGCTTCGCGAGCCATGCGGGTCATCAGCATCAGCAACAGCAAGAGCAGCAGGGCGGCGCCGGCTGGCCGCGGGAGGAGTACCACGCGGCGCCAACGATGGCGGCCTTCGCGCCGCGCTGCGTCGGCTCCAGCACGGCGGCGTTCTACGCCGCCGAGAACCTGCTTGGCATGACGCAGTTCGACTTGCCTCCTTTCGGGATGCTCCCGCCGGCGAGGACGATGCCGTCGCCCGCGGGGAGGGCCAGGACGACGAACAACGTGCTCTTCCGGCTCGACCCGATGCTGCACCGCCCGGCGGAGCAGTCGTCCTCCGTGAGGACGTACTACGTCCGGCCGCAGCGGCGGGAGGAGGCCGCCGAGCTCCCATTGCCGGCGCCGACGCATCAGCATCAGCAGAAGCAGCAAGAGCGCGCGCACCATCATGGGCTGTTCGCGGGGGCCGCGGCGAGGGAGGCGCCGAGCAGCAGCCTGCAGAGCCAGATGGATCACCACCTGTCCGCCAGGAGCCTCGTGGGCGCGCCGGCGTCCCATGCCGTCAACGGCGGCGTGGCGCGGCCAGCCACGCCGCCGGCGAGCAAGACGCGGATCCGGTGGACGCAGGACCTGCACGAGCGGTTCGTGGAGTGCGTGAACCAGCTCGGCGGCGCAGACAGTGCGTAGCGTTCTTGATCCCTGAAACCCCTCTGTTCCGTATTTTCTCATGGCTTATCTAGTGAGCGACGAACGATCGATGATGCTTGTAGCAGGGGCGACGCCGAAGGGGATCCTGAAGCTGATGAACTCGGACGGCCTCACCATCTACCACATCAAGAGCCATCTTCAGGTACTACCTGCAGCAACTCGATTCTTGTAGTACGTGTATCCACAATTTCCACACATTTCTTTCCTGCCTTTTCACTGCTACAGTAATACTTTTTTTACTCAACCATAATCCTCTTGTTTGATACTATCAGAAATACCGTACGGCCAAGTGCATGCCAGCACCATCTTCACCGTCGGAAGGTACCACTACATACTGGGTTTCATTTGGATACACTGAAACATCTAATTCGATCAACTGTTTAGTCCACATCATGCAGCTTCAGTTCAGTAGAAATTACAACTTGATTTTTTTTTCTTCTAAAAAGTATATATATGTAAGTCAAAAAAGTAGGAAATTGGGAACGTAGTAGGATTAGCAATACTGTACCATTTGATTAATTATCAACTAGTTGTAGTAGGCTGATTGCTGTGCTTGATCAGTTAGCTTTTATTGGGACTCCAATTTTTGCCTTGCTCTTAAATATATATGCTTGATCGCAGGGAAGCAGCAGGAGAAGAGGGGCGGCGACACGACGCAGGATCTGGAACCCAGAACGTACCTTTCCAATCACCTTTTCTTACTTACAGGGAACGCATAGTAGATAGTGTGCTCATGATGTGTCAAGCATTACACAGACTGTACTCCTAATCAGTAGCAATATTTTTTTGGCAGTGGGATGCACATCACGGAAGCACTCCGCGTCCAGCTCGACGTGCAGCGCCGCCTACACGAGCAGCTCGAGGTGATTATTGTACAGACATTTTACAAGGAGAAAACTAGCTCACATGTCAGCTCGTTAGTTTGCTGAAACATATGGTTGCTCTGCTTCTCTGCAGATACAGCGGAAACTGCAGGTGAGGATCGAGGAGCAGGGGAAGAGGCTGCAGGAGATGTTCGAGGAGCAGCTCAAGGCCAGCAGGAACGTCGCCAGCTGCTCGCCGTCCACCGACCCGGACGACTCCGCCGACGTCCTCCTCTTTCCCTCAGCGACCGCCGCCGAGCAGGACGACGGCCCCGTGTTCATCGACATCGATACTGTCGACGACGACGACGACGACGACGTGCAGCTGCTGTCCGTCGCTACCAGCAGCAGCTACGACGGCGAGTTGTAATAATAATAGCCTAGTGAACCGCGTCGATCGCCAGCCCTCTAGTGAGTCCAGCATTAGGTTTTGGCAAATGTGTGTTGCTGTGCTTCACGAGATGTATGGCAATCGATCGATGCGTACGATGATAAAACGACTGGACCTGTCTGCCCTTCCTTTCTTCAGCCGGATCAGCCGCCGCCGCACGACTTCATTCTCAGCTGCATTCCCATATCGATGCTCGGCAGAGCTCTACAAATTTCAAGCGTGACTAAAATTGTACTATTAGGTGCTAGGCGTGTTGGTTGGAATCATCAACCGGCAGCGATCCTAGAGCCGTCGGATCTCACTTAAGTGTGAGCTCTGTCTGGGCCGTCCAATCAATGCAACATCGAATCTTTTCCATGCAACATATCCTTCTTAGTTGCTATATGTGTATATACAAGATTGATAATTCGCAACATTTTCTTTCTATGGTCTGTAATAAAAAAAATTGCTAGTGCAACATTTAAAACACGTCTATGCAAAATCTTTGAGGAAAGCTGATTGCAACATACAAAACAGTGAATGCAACAACACGAAAGCAAACTTTGCAACATGAAGAATACATCTTGGACAAGACCTGCCACATGCTACATAGGTCCCTCAAGGCCCAACGGGGGACAGGAGCTACAAGAAGAATGGGAGAAGACGAACACAAGCTGCTAGATTGTCCGACGCTATTGATAGAATGTCGTCAGACATGACCATGAGTGTGTCTGACCATGTCCTTCCTGTAGTAGTCAAACTATCGGCCACCTAGGAGGAACGCCCTGAAAAAACAGCCCATGACCCCACGAGCAAGGCACCAAGATCGGCAGGTGCCGTACTATTCGGCGCACCAGAGGTCAGACTGCATGACGCACTGCGTCCATGGAGTAAAGGGGACCGGACCCATGTAATTTACGTATTCACCCCTTAGGCTATAAATATGAAAGGGTTCCGTAGAAGAAAACAAAAAATTCCTAACGATGAGAATGACATAGCCAAGATCTATTATATGCAGATGTAAGATAACAAAGGGATTCGACGTTCATAACCTTGAAGACCGAAAAGAGTTGACGTTCTCACGAACGTTGATGATGTAGTCATACGGCAATACCGACCTCAAGGTCATGCAGGAGTACAAACGATGAGTGCCACAACTCGCAACACCTCCGCAGTTCTACGTGCGTCCGGTGTAGATGACGTCCTCCGGACTCCGGTCCAGCGAAGGAGCGAAAGAAGATGATCAGTACCTAGATTCCAGCAGCACGACGACGTGCATATGGTGGAGAAACCTCTATCCTCATATGCATATGAACGCGACGATTCTAGCGTGCATGCTATATCAAGTGCATGTTTGTACCATTGGTTTACTGCTTTATGTTTCGTGTTGTAAGTTTTATCAAGGTTGAGTATGTTTCAAAAATCTATATCCAATATATACTCAATCAAACGGACTGAAATAGTCCACTTGATATAGCATGCATGCTAGAATCACATTTTCCGTATGCATGGTCCAATTGAGGAACCACATGTGTGAGAGAGAGAAAGAGACAGAGGCCAATGGGGTGGAATGAGGGAGGGGCCTCTCTCCTCCTTATATAGGCCAAGAAGGGGGCACCTAGGGGCGCCGCCCTAGGGCAGCCGCCGCCACACTACTAGGAAATACCTCTTCCGTGGCGCATGAATTTTCTCTTTCTATGGTGCATATGTGATGCGCCACTGTTACGTCGCCACTAATATCTGCTTTCTGTGGCGCATATCGATATGCGCCACAGAATTCTCAGACTTCTGTGACGTATTACTCCCTATGCGCCAGAGGAATGTTTTCAGTGGCGCATAACGAGCCATGCACCATAGAATTATAATGCGCCATAAAAACTTTAATATATGCGCCACTGACTGTCTTACATGTATTCAAAGTAGAATACATTCCTAGTGTATAATCAGGTATTTATACAGGATTTATATAGATCAGTAGAAACAGTACATTGCACATATAGTAGATGAAAACCGACATATAATATAAACACAAGTATAATGTTATCACACTTAGAGCCCGATCGAGATACATATATAGTGTCAAGTGCCGAAATTTTACACAAGTGCCGAATACAAAGTTCATATCATCTCACATTACCAATATGAAGTGGTCACCACCTACATTAGGATCAAATAGAATACAACTGTGATGATGGTGAGCAAGAGCAGGAGCCCGACCAGTATCTTCATCCGGTTCTTCTTCCACATGTGGTTCCTCCACTTGGCTACCGCCTCCTCTCTAGTCGCGTATCATTTGTAGCTATTGCCGCTGAACCTGTTCACTTGCTTTGACAGTCCTCCCACTCATCGTAGACTCTTGGAACCCGATCGATATACACCACATACCACCTCGTCGCCATCTCTATAGACGATAAGGCATATTAGTAAAACATGCAATAGAAAGAATTAAAGGGTTCACATGCATATATGTTCACAAAATATAAAGAAAAGGATCCATAAACCTAAAAGATAGCATCGCGATCATCATAGAAGTAATAAGTTCAACGAAAACACGACCACAATAGCACATAAGACACTATACACGTCCATCTATACACAAACTCATGAATATAGTAAAGTTTATGGCACACACTACACGCGTCCATGGAGAATGTACACACACTCAATCATGCTAGGCACACATCGATCATGAAGACTTCTTCTCGCTTGGATTTGGGAACGGTTGATAGCCCTCTTTCGTCATCCACGTCCTTGTGTCACCCTACTTACGGAGGCATTCTTCGATCTCCCTCTTACTCAACCCTTTGCCTTGTTGTAGGCCCCCCTTGTGTTGACAACTTCAATGATGATTTGCGACAACTTCATCTGAATGCGATGGAAGTCTTCTCTAAGATCATCACTGTCGATTCGCATCAAAGTTTCGGCCCATCCTTGGAGACTATATGGCAGCGTTAGGTTCTGGCAATCCCGAACATAGCCTTTAAGGTGATGGAGGACGTAGAAGGCCTCCTTGGCTCTACCAGTAGCCGGCTGCTTGACGTAGGGGAACTCGAGCACATGCTTGAACACGTGTTTGCCATCCTTGATACATTCCCCCTTATCTATGAAGGTGCATCCCTTCTTGGCGTAGCCCTCGAGAGCCTCATTAAGAACACCCCTTATTCTGGTGTAGTCTTTCTTCTTTGTCAAACTCCCCGAGTCGAAATACGTGGTTAGCAAATACCTCGGGGCAAGGACGATGAGTGTGCAGTATTTGTCTCTGCACAACACAATTGGAACAGAATGCTGGAAAAAGAGCAAAGGAAGAAATCTATAAGAAATGCACAAGTTACGGTGGCGAGCGAGTGTGTACTTACTCGGGAAAGAAAGGCAAAAGAAGTATGTCCTTCCTATTGTTGTCCACCATGAACTTCTCGAGGTACGCCAACGCCTTGGTCCGTGTCTCTGATCCTTCAACCAACTGGTTGTCCCGCATGTAGTAGAGATCCATTATCGCGACTTGCGGGGTACTCTCTCTCTCTCTTGATCTTCATCACCAGATTGAGCGCGTATAGGCGGACCAAGTTATAGTCCAGCCGTTTCGAGAGAAATAGCTTGAAGATGTCCTCGTACACTATGAAGAATAGATCCGCGGGGGCTTCATGGGCGAAACCCACGTGCAATGGCACCTTGGCCGTGAAAACCAGGTAATTTGGATCTTTGTCTTTAAGGAGGCCCTCTAGTGTCTTTACACCCTCATGCAAAGTTAACATGGGTCCAACCGCGATGTAGAGCAGATTCGGAGTCAATAACGGATCACCAGCTACATGCACTCGGGGCAAGCCATATTGTGTGGATGGTACGACGACGACGTCCTAAGCCCGGATCCTCTTCGGAGGAGGCTGGCTCACAACCTTCTTATTATTACCTCTCTTCCTGTGCTTCTTATTCTCAATAGGGTCCTCCATTGCCATCTGCTCATTGGCCGCCTTTTGGAGTGTGTTAGGGCTAAAAACCAATCCCGGTTTATCCTATGGTGGATCGGCGGTCGGAGGCGTTTCTTGAGAAAAACCATGAAAGACCAGACGCTACGTGCATGTATTGGGCCGACCAGCTTCTTGTTTGGTTGCTTGAAATTGTTTGAGAGCATTCTTTATCTATAAAACAAGGGATCTTCCCCCTCTAGCCTCGTTTCTTGTTTGGTTGCTTGAAATTGTTTGAGAGCATTCTTTATCTATATATATAAAATAAAATGGCAGCCACAACAATATATAAACCCAACAATGCAGTTTCCTCCTTGCAGGTACATGAGAGGAATGAGCTACAGGAAAAGCAAAATGCATTGACCTTTGAAAATTGCAGGTTCAAAAATCTTCTCGGACGCAGCATGGAAACCATGCAAGGATCCAGGACAGGAAAAACACATCGAGACAAGACTAGGAATTCACTGCTAGATACAGGAGGCGCAATGCAAAGCACTCATACTCATTCAAGCGGCAATACCAATGATGCCCTCTCTTCTCCAAGCGGAAGCAGAAAAGTTGTGTTCCTGACGGATAACAGTATAATGGCCAAGGAAGTAGCAGCTTCATAGCTGAACACACCTCATGTACCTCGGGAAATCAGGGAACATGTTTCAAGGTTTCAAAGTATATCCCATGTACTACCTCAGGAAATTGATCATATCAAAGGAGACCTGAATGAAGACGCTCAAAGATGTACACATTAGGCAAGAACACAACATTTGTCCTTGCCTGGTGGACAACATCGTGAACAAGCTGCCAACTTGGAGAGTTGGCATGATGGCGAAGGCTGGGCGCCGGGCACTGGTCAAATCGGTGCTAATGGTGATTCCCCTTCACCAGAGCAACGTGCTGGGGCTCAACAAGAAGACGCTGAGGCGGATCTAGAAGGTAGCGAGGGGCTTCCTCTAGGCTGGGAGAGCAGAGGCCAATGGGGGACACTGTCACGTGAACTCGGAGAGGGTGTGCAGACCGAAGAGTTGTGGTGGCTTGGGGATCCCCGACCTAGCCCGCACTGCGATCAGCCTACGGACCGTTGGATCTGGCGGATGCGCACCGGCCCGTTGTGGCTTTGGCACGGGTTTGACATGCGCTTCTCTGAGGTTGAGCTGCGGGTCTTTGATGCCTCCGCTACGATGCAAGTAGGCGATGGGGCCATGGCACTTTTGTGGTTGGACCGATGGCTCGATGGGCAGACCATCCCCCAGTTGGTGCCGGAGCTTTTTCGCGCTATCCCCAAGCATGCTAAGAAGCAGCGGACCGTGAGGGAGGCGTTGTTGGAGCACCACTGGATTGCTGACATCAGGGGCGTGCTGAGTCCGCTGACCCTTTGGCAGTACGTCCAGCTCCGGGTGCAGGTGCGAGATTTTGGGTTGTCGTATATGCCAGACACCCTTCTCTAGCGCTGGACGTCAGACACCCATTACACTGCCAAGTCCTGCTACGAGTTCCTATTCAAGCGTTTATCGCATCTAGGTATTGGAAGCTGAACTGGCGAGTATAGGCGTCCCCAAGAGTTAAGTTCTCCATGTGGCTTGCATGCCAAGATCTGGATGGCTAGCGGTTTCCGAGACGGGGTCTACCACACCCTCCGCGGTGACCCTGTGTGACCAGTCGGACGAAACCATGACTCAGCTTATGGTGGATTCCCCTTCTCTAGGGCGATCTGGCACGAGGTGCTTTCCTGGATTTGGTCAACGATCACACCACCAGATGGAGAAGGGAGAAGATGACTTCGTGGACTGGTGGCAAGCTTACGAAGACCTTGGCGGCGGTTGTAACTCCGAGTTGTGGTTGGGGAAGGGGCTCGTGGCGATGCTCGTGGTGGTACTACAGGAGAGGCTGGAGCAGGTAGGCGAGAGGCGGAGGTGGGGATTGGCAGCGCACGCGTGGTGGAGCACCTGACAGCGTGGAGCACGGGAGGCCGAGACGGCATCATGGACCTACAGATGGAGGAGGACGAGATCGTGGCCATGGCGGGAGGCAACGGAGGCGAATGAGCACGAGACTATAATAGGGAGGAAGGCGGTCGGAGCTTGAGGTGGCGGCCTACACTACCGAGAACGAGGAAAATTCATAGGGAGCAGCACCCATTGTGGGGGAATGAGAGGTGCTCAGGGAGCGCCCGAAGATAACCATGCCGGCTGAGGGCCGGAGGCAGGGACCCTTGAGGCGGCGGCCTTGTGCGAGTGGAGTAGAGCACGGGGAAGGGAGGCAGCAGTAGGCGGAGGCGTGCACAGGGGGCCCGAGGGAGGCGATGCGGCGAGCTCAGCATGGTCTACGATGGCCATGGCATGCTGGTCTAGAAGGAAGGCGGACACGAGGTGCGGGCTCCACTGCTAGGGACGAGGAAGAGGATATGGGTGACGTGGTGCAGCGTGACTCGGTCAAGGGGCGCTCGTGAGGGTGGAACGGGGGACCAGGGTTGGCAGCGGCTGGCCGGAGGAGGTGAGGTCGAGGCGCTTGGGGGAGATGGTATCGAGAATGGTAGGGGGGCACCATTGGGGGCAACAAGGTTTGCTCGGGACGGGGACAAACACATGGGTTGGTGGAGGATCGATTCCCCTATGTGTGGTGTCTGTCGATGTCAAGTCGTGTGGAGCGTGTGTGCGTGGTATGAGTCTTGTCCGTGGGTGTGTGTACCGGGTGTAGGACGGGCGTGTGGTGTGGCTTGTTGTGGGTGGTCTGGGTTGGTTGGTCGGGTCTAGGTTAGGTTGAGTCGGTGTGGTGGTTGGTAGCTGGGTTGGGTTGGGGTGTGGTTGTGTGCGTGTTCAGTGTGTGTGTGTGTGTTGTGGTTCGGCCGTATTGTGTTTAGGGTTAGCGTTAGGTGTTAGGGTAGGAGTGGCAATCATACCGGCAGTAGGTCAAGTCACATTTGGTATCAGATTCAGATCCGATTCGCAGGGCGAGAGTTCATGGGCGGGTTCCAAATTCACGAGATCTTGAGCAGTAAATTCCAGCGAGTTGTCAGAGATTCGGTGGCTTGATTTTAATCTGAACCCGATTTCTGTAATCCTAGGAGTTGGTTTTCTCTAATTCCGCGAGGGATGACCATAACACCTTCCAAGACGTCTCCCCAAACAAAAGTTGTCCTTGACGCCATGGGACAAGAGATGACGACCACAGAGGCCTCCCTCACCGAGCTCCGAGCCAGACTCGACCTCCTGCACAGCCATGTTGCTTGTATGGACACAACCCAACAACAATTGGTCACACAGATCGGTCTCATTGCCTCGTTGGTGCAGGATGGCACCAAGCTGCACAACGACGCTGTGCAGCAGTTCTCGGTGCTTAAGCATCGTCTCGACGCTGCCACGCAACCTAGGGAGAACCTTCGTGTTTGTCCACCATCTCAGGAAGAAGATGAGGGCAATCCGGAGGTCTACGTCATCACCGGCAAGGGTACGCTGCGCTCTGCCCAAGTGACTTGGACTAGCAACAGGGAAAACGCATCCTCGGCGACTCCTACTGGTGGCTCTCCCCACGAGGCAGGTGATGGGATGGTGGCATCCGGAAGAGGGAAATTTTAGGTGGTGGTAGACAATTTCCAAACATCAACTTAAAATGTCATTTCCTAGATTTGATGTGGATCAACTGCATATATTGAAGGACACATGCCTGGACTACTTTCTATTATTCAATGTTAATCTGTCGTTGTGGTTAGTTTCCTGCACTCTTCACATGGATGGGAATGCAGCGCTATGGAGGCTTACCGATTGCGTCATGAGATCTCCACTTGGACAACATTGATGGTTGTAGTTGGAGGAGAAGTTTGGGGTTGATGATCATCGTAAATACATGAAGCAGTTGATATCGCTCAAGCAACATGGTACCGTGGAGTATCAGTTATAGTTTGAGAAATTGTCTTACTAGATTTCTATTCAGAAACCCAATTATGAAGTGCAATTCTTTGTCTCAGTTCATTCGGGATTTGAAACCTGAAATTCGAAGTGGAGTAGAAGCCTAGGTACCTACAACTGTTGAGAGGGAAATTTTACTTGCATTGGTTCGGCAGGAAGTGATGGATGATGCGAATCCGTGGGCACAACGCCAACAACACCAAGCTCGGGCTAACATTTAGTCACCATGTATTGAGGCTGCCAAACAAGCACTAAAGATGGGCAATGGAGACCTGTGGAAGGATAGGCAATTGCGAGATATCGCAGGGCAAACGGTCTATGCTTTAGATGTGGAGAGAAAATACGATCCCAAACATCATTGTGCCAAGAAACAAGCAGCAGAGCTTCATACTATGACTACAGAAGAAGCTGCATAACATTTGTCTGAACAGGTTCTGAACATTATTGAACTTCAAGATATAGTTGAAGCACAACAGTTGAGCGTGTGGATTAATGCCATGGTTGGAACAGATTCTTCAGATACAATTGGTTTGAGAGCCTTGGTAGAAAATCAAGTACTGCTGATCCTTATTGATTCGGGAAGCACATGTAGTTTTCTCAACGAAGCAATGCTCTCGTGGTTACATTACCCAGTTCAGAAAACAGCACCTGTAAATGTCAAGTTAGCAAATAATGAAATATTTCAGTGCGATCAAGTTATCCCATTTTTTTCTTGGTGGATTCAAGTTAGAAAATTTCACCACTACTATGCCCGCTCTTCCTTTAGGGGCCTATGATGCCATCTTGGGTGTTGATTGGCCGAAGAAACATGGTATCAGAGTGACAAATGCAGGCAAACGTGTAACTCCTAGGTGTACAACCAACCGACAATCTATCCGTCGGACAATTGCCTATTGAATAGTTGGCTAAGTGGACAAAAGGCAATGAGGTGTGGGACTTGGCTGCGGTGCAACCCGAAACTGAAGAGATTGACACTGCAGTTCCTGAAAATGTTCAACAAGTGATTGACACTTTCACCGATGTGTTCTCTGAACCATCGTCCTCGCCACCACCTCGGCCTTATGACCACGCCATTGCGCTCAAACCTGAGGCAGCACCATTCAACATGGTGCCGTCCCTCTACTCCTCGGAGCACAAATATGAGATTGAAAAGAAAGTATGAGCGATGTTGGAAGC
Organism: Avena insularis; assembly: GCA_023614405.1. Classification (NCBI taxonomy): domain Eukaryota; kingdom Viridiplantae; phylum Streptophyta; class Magnoliopsida; order Poales; family Poaceae; genus Avena; species Avena insularis. The sequence goes on along the minus strand of CM042686.1, from coordinate 593,363,071 downwards.
ATGCATCATCACTCTGAGCATGTCGCCTTTTGCCTCCCCAGTTCTTCTGGTGCAAAAGAAAGACGGCACATGGAGTTTCTGTGTTGATTATCGGTGGCTAAATGAATTGACCTTCAAGAATGGCTTTCCAATGTCGGTAATTGACGCATTTCTTGATGAATCGGCCGACACCAAAATATCTGGATGCGCCCAGAAGATGAAATAAAGATGGCCTTCAAAACACATCAAGGCATTATCAATTCAAGATTATGCCCTTCGGCTTGTGCAATGCTCCGGCGACATTTCAATGTGTGATGAATGTCGTGCTCGAGCCATGTTTACGCTGCTTCGCCTTCGTCTTTATGGATGATATATTGGTGTACAACACATCTCCAGAAAAACATATGGAGCACCTCAGTGAAATGTTGAGTATTCTTCAGAAACAACAGTTGTTCGTCAAGCGAAGCAAATGCTCTTTTGCCTGCACCAGTCTAGAATACATGGGGCATATCATCTCCGCCGGCAGCGTTGCCACCGACCCTCGCAAGACGCGGGCAATGACTAACTGTCCAGTTCCAGCTAATGTTAGGGAATTACATGGATTCCTTTGCCTGACGGGTTATTACCGAAAATTTGTGTGTAACTATGGTATCGTTGCCAAAACCTTGACAAATCCGTTGAAGAAGAAAAGTTTTGAATGCACCGAACAAGCTACAGTAGCATTTACAACACTGAAAATTGCAATGACTTCCACTCCTGTGGTCCGTCTACTTGATTTCACAAAGCTAATCATGGTGGAAACCGACGCCTACGACTCTGGCATTGGGTGATCCTGATGCAAGAACAACACCCCATTGCTTTTCTGAGTAAGGCACTCACTCAACAGCATCTTGCTCTGTCAATTTAAGAGAAGGAGTTCTTGGCACTGCTTATGGCTGTTGACCGTTGGCGACCGTACCTGCAGCGCAGTGAGTTCATTATTAAAGCAGAGCACCACAGCTTATGCTATCTTGATGATCAAACTTTACAGTCCCTGGTACAGCGCAAGTCCATGGCTCTCTTAATGGGACTGCAATTTAAGATTTCTTACAAGAAAGGTGCAGATAATCAGGCTGTCGATGCCCTATCGCGAGTTCATCATCTCATGTCTATTCAAAATTTCTCAGAAATTCAACCAATATGGTTACAAGAGGTGATCAATTCTTATATTACTAATGCTGATGTGCAACGGCGTCTAACAGAGGTAGCTGTCCATAGTCCAGATGAACATGGTTATACACTGAACCAAGGAATTATTCGCTTCAGAGATCATATATGGCTGGGCTCTAATTCATCTCTTCAGACTAAAATCATCACTGCATTTCACTTTAGTGTGGTTAGTGGTCATTCCGGTGTGCAGACAACATAGCAATGCATCAAAAGATTATTTGCCTGGGCTGGCCTAAAAACACAAGTGACAGAGTTTGTGCGCCAATGTGATGTCTGTCAACATGCCAAGCACATGAACACTCCAACTGGGGGCTGTTACAACCATTGCCATTGCCCACTGGAGCGTGGCGTGACATATCCATGGATTTCGTGGAGGGTCTTCCACTATCTGATGCCTGCAATGTAACCATGGTGGTCATGGATCGCTTCAGCAAGTATGCCCATTTCGTCCCACTTCAACACCTTTTTAGCGCACCATCAGTTGCTCGACACTTTGTAGATTCAGTCGTCAAGTTACATGGTATGCCACACTCCATCATCTCTGACCGAGAATTGATCTTTACAAGTGCATTCTGAAGCTTCTTTTTCATAAACTGGGCACAAAACTGAATTTTACCACTGCCTACCATCCTCAGTATGATGGCCAGACTGAGCGAGTAGATCAGTGTCTCGAGATGTTCTTGAGGTGTATTGTCCAAGATCAACCCTATTAATGGCGTTGCTGTTTGCCATTAGCTGAGTTCTGGTATAATTCTACCTTCCATTCAGCTATTGGCTCCTCTCCACTCAAGGCATCACACGGCCATGAGCCGAATTTCTGTGCAATTCCTGGAATGGATTCAGAACCATCACAAGTGACTTATGTACTGGCGGAGCCGCGGAGAGAGCAGCTCAACTGGCTTAACTGACCAAGAATCTGAAAGCAACTCAACAACGTATGAAAACTAATGCTGACAAGCATCGTGTTGAGCGTGAGTATCAGGTGGGCGACGGAGTACCGTTAAATCTTCGACCGTATACACAAACTTGAGTTATCAATCGCACCTATCCTAAACTGGCATATCAATACTTTGGGCCATTTTCAATTTTGGAGCGCATCGGCAAGGTAGCCTATCGCCTGGAGTTGTCTGTCCACAGTGATGTTTGTCGTGTTTCTTAGTTACTCCCTCCATTTCATAATATAGACGTTTTAGATCTGTGAAAGGAGTGCATCTAGACTAAAACATCTTATATTACGAAACCTAGGGAGTAAAAGACTATCGCCCAGATTATACACCTATCTTCTTGGAGCTGTCCAAGTGTCCGTCTCTTGATGCTGTGGATACAGAGCCGGAACTGGTTCATGATCGCCGCCTCGTCAAGAAGGGCAACACGGCTGCACCTCAAGTTTTGATCAAATGGACATGGCTGCCTGCTGAATGCTGATACTGCTCCCTAGGAAGATTGGGAAGTTCTGAAGAAGGTACGCCCCGATGGTGCTTGGGGACAAGCAGGGGACAAGCAAGTTCTCCACCAGGGGGTACTATCACCTCTCCTGCCAGCGCACAATCGTCGCAAGCCAACATTACAGAAGACGTGCAGAATTAGTGTCCCAAGGGTCACGTGTCTTGTGAGAGGCTTGTCGTGGCGTAAGCGTTGTGTGCGTGTGCTTATAAGCCCAGCTGTAAACCGAACAGAGCTAGTAAGTCTGAATTATGGAATAGAAACAAACTCTGCCTGCTATTCCGTAATTCAGGCGATCGCTGCTCCTCTCGTCGGCAATCATACCGGCACTTCCCCAGGGCAAGCCTGACACAGCCAAGGACGTACGTAGTCGGCAGGTGGATGGGGGACTTCGTGGGGCACGCGCTGCCGGGCACGCTGTTCCTGGCAATTGGCCTGTGGCGTGTGTGGGCGTCCATCGCGCGCTTCGCAGCCGACCCGCCGGCGTTCTGCGTCCGCGCCTGGAGCCCCTTCTCGGCGGGGCCGCGGCTCCTGGAGCTGTACGTGGTGACCGCCGGCGCCTTCCTGGACATGTGCATGGAGCTGGTCTACTCCAACCCGCTCCGCCTCCTCACAGGCCGCGGGGTCGACCCGGCGCACCTCAACGGCCTCGAGCATGCCGGCATGCTCCTCATGTTCTTCCTCTTCGGCGCGCTAACCCTCCTCTCCCACAAGACGAGGTCAGTCAGTCATCTTGCTATACAATATGCCTTAACATATTTAGTAGTAGCATAAGCTCTCAGCAATGGCGATCACTGCATGCAGGTACCTGCCGCTGTCGGATGCCGCGCTGAACCTGGTGCTCGCAAGCGCTTTCACGTCCGAGTTCCTGCTCTTCTACTTCCACTCCACCACCCACGTGGGCCTGGAGGGCTACCACCACTACCTCCTGCTCCTCATCATCGCCCTATGCATCGCCGCCACCGTCCTCGGCGTGCTCCTGCCAGCCAGCCTCCTCGCCGACGTAGGCACCGGCGTCCTCGTCGCGGTGCAGGGCCTCTGGTTCTTCCAGACCGGGTTCACGCTCTACGGTCCTACCCTCCCCGCTGGTTGCGCCAGGACCTTCCCCGCCCCTGGCGCCGACGCCCACGTCGAGTGCCGCGACGGCGCCGCGCTGGAGCGCGCCGAGCACCTGGCAAACTTCCAGCTATTTGGGCTCGTCTTCCTCGCGTTCCTCTACGTGCTCGGCTGCTACGCCGTCGCCGCGGCGAGGACCTGAAGGCGAGTGCCGAGGCGATGCATCCGCCGCCCCCGCTGACGAGCCCAAGATGTAGGAAAATAAGTACATGACAGAAATGAATGGGCTGTTCGATAGCTCCACGCTGGATCTCAGCATCTGGACGAGTATATACTCCTATACTCCTATAGTACTCCCTCCGTCCCAAAATGAGTGACGTGGATTTGTCTAAATTTGTATGTATATAGACACTTTTAGTATATAGGTACATGCGAATCTAGACAAACTCAAATCACTTATTTTGGAACAGAGGGAGTATTTAATTGATCGATTGCCGCTAAATGAATTTATTATTATGATTATAGCCTCACTCACCCATATAGAATACTGCGGAAATCCAATTCGGCTGGTGGCTAAGTAAACTCATTATTTAAAAATATATTTCGAAATGTTAAAAGGTTATTCACATAGATATCCGGACATTCTATGTTCGCATATAATTTATTGAGAAATAAGACTACTTTTTGTGTCAAGTGTGAAAAACACAAATTTTGACGCTATTCACGAACATTTTTTTGTCCTTTTAAGACAAGCCACATAAAATGTTATTTTATCTCGAAAACTTGCGTATAAACATAGAAATATTTGTATATCAACATGAAATTTTATTTTAGAATTTTTTACATTTAAAAAAAATTATGCAAGCTAAGTTCTTAGTTATAAGAACATGCTCTAGAGTGATTAGAGTTAATCACTGAACCAGAGTTATGTTTAATGCAAAGAAAGCATGGTTAGACATCAAAGTCGTAAGTATTGCACTTTAATCAAATCTACATAGATATAGAATTATTAGAATATTTCAGTATTAACAAATATAGTTTTAGTTTAAGAAAGTTCGACTTTTGATTAAGTGTGTTTATAGGTATACATGACAACATTGAAAGTTCAGTTGACTTGTATACCATAATTGTATACGCTAGAAAACAAAGCCTCACTTTATCACCCAAAACAATTGCTTCAACACATTATATGATAATGGTGTTAATGTCAAAAGATGACATTATTGATTTGCAAAGATTATACAGATCTTTTTTTTTGCGGGGTAAAGATTATACAGATCTGATAACACAGATTTAGGACGGGAAGTTTTTCATGAGCAAGCATGATCAATAAAACACACATATGATATGGTTTATGATTAGTAACAATACAACTAGATTATTTATACTCTAGTGCAGTGGGAGACAGAAGGAGATATGCCCTAGAGGCTAAAGATGTTTATTATCATATCTCATTAGTTCATAATAGTGTTATGTCATGCTACAACTGTATCAATCGGAAACATTGGTACATATGTGATATATAAACAAACAAAAGGTCCCTAGTAGCCTCTATTCAACTAGTTCATTGGACGGACATTCAGGTGATAACCTTATGAGCGGACGTTCAGGTCATATTTCCAGATTTTCTGGGGGTGATTCGAAGGAGGTCTCTGGCGGAGATTTCGTATCACGTCTAGGAATCTCGCCGGAGAAGGGCAAGTTCTGGGCATTGTCGTCCGCTGGTGAGGATGATGAGGTGGAGTCTCCATTCTCATAGAAGAATGCGGAATCGACCGTCATCTATCTTCGTCAGAAGACGGAGGAAGAAGAGGTGGTGCAGTCATCCTCTCGGGTGGCCAAACAAATGGAGCGCAGGCGACTACAGAGCCTCACAACGATGGAGCTGTGGGTCTCACCGCTAGCGCATGTATGTTCTTCTCCTGACGATGGTAGCAGAAGTGCTTGCGCTAAGATTTTTTTTCTCGTTCAATGCGTTCTCTCAGAATACAACTGTTGGTTCCTTCTGTGTTCCATGATTGTAATTTTGAGGAAAATGGTGAGGGTTGGACTGTGGTCTGCCGGCGATGACAAACGAAGATGGCTGGCTCGCTGTCTACACCGTCTTTCCTGGTTAGATCTTCTGATCCGACAATTATGCAAATTTTCAATGACAAGGCATTGGGCCCTAGACGGGGGTGGATGGGATCGTGTTTTGCTGGCCCGTTACATGCGCATGCTCAGGCTAGCACTTCCAGATCGCACCAGATCAATCCGACCACGACTGAACTTAGGTCTAAACCCACCTGGCAACCTATGGTACAGATGCCTAAGGACATCAATTTTGGGGCACGCATAATCGTTCCATAGAGTTTTGCTTACGCGACAGCTGAAATCCTACCTGGGAGGTGGCTGTTGGGCGAGATGAGCCATGGCGGCGGCGGTGGTCCAGGGAGAGGGAATGGACCTGGTGGAGGTCCTGATTTCTTCAATATGGCGGTGGGAATGGCGGTGGGAGCTCCAATCCTGGTCGAGGTTGCAACTACAATGGCAGTGGGGATTTTTTCCATGGTGAAGGTAGCGGCACGGGCGGTCGGGAGTTTCGTTGGTACGATGGTAATCAAACCGGAGGATTTTCTAGGCAGAATAACTTTTGTGGGGGAGATGGTGGTGGTCTCCATAGAGGTTTTGGATCCAATTCTCATGATAGCGCGAACAACAATGGCGACATGGGATATCAGAACAAACATCGGTATGAGTTTAGGGCTACCCGTGGAGGTGGTCAATCTTGGAATGGGGATCGGATAAACCTACGGAAAATGCTAATAGAAATCATGGCGCGGTAACAACGTGGCTCAACAAGGCAATGTTTCTCAAGGGGCGCTGGACCAGAACATACTCAAGCAGGTGGTCGACGCTGTTGCAGCTGCTGCTCAGAGTGGCGCTATCAACATACCTCAATCATCCATGTTGCTGACCCGGGGGGAGCTGGAACAACGACGGCTGCAGGTGTTGTGGGGCAAGTGGCTCTGGGGCATACTGTCTCTGTCGCGTGATAGGATCAGACTGTCGTGGCTGCAGGGTAGACTGCCGTGATGCCAAGGCAGGCTGCCGCGGGAACTATGGCTGCGGCAGCAAGTGTTGACGGCACAGCTGCGGCTAAGCAACCCTCCACTAATATGGAGGTGGATGGTAATGGAGTTGCAAAAAAACCGAAGAGGAACGAGAAGCTGCGTTGTTTTAGGTGCAATCAGGCGGGCCATTTTCACGAGGATTGTACGGTAATTGTATGTGACAATTGCGAATCTCCACAACACATTACTTTCTCGTGCCCACTGTTGCTAGCTCCTAAACCTTCTATTGTGGTTCATGGGCTGGGGAATGACAAGCTTGCCTTTCTGGAATTACCTACAACGGAATATTATAGACCTAGAGTTGAGAATTCGAGGGTTGGCAAGGTTCTAGTAGAAGGTGGTTCTTTGACAGTGGCTTAGGTAATTGAAATTATCAAGAGGCTTGTGTTATCACCTAACTATATTTGGGAGGTTATTGAGTTCCAGACGAAAGTGTTTAAAGTGAAATTTCCTACTAAGGATGAGGTACAGAGAATGAAGTCACTCAAGCAATACCAAATCCCTGATACTCCTATTTATCTGAAGTTTGATGAATGGGGAGTAGTTGATGAACCAATGTTTTTACTACTAGAGGTGTCTGTACAGATTGAGGGAGTGCCAAAGGATGTCAGAGGAGATTTTCTATCTCTATGGGGGCTTGGGTCTCTTTTGGTCAAAAACCAAGAGTGTGGATATGCCATTCACTAGGCAGAAGGGCATTGTTAGAGTTTTGGCATATTGTGTTGATCCTGAATTCATTCTAGCATACCTTGATATTTGGATAAAACGAGGGTTCTATAGGCTAAAATTTCTGATGGAAGGTTCCTCTATGCATTCGGTTAATGAGGATAAAATGACTTCGCCGCATCTCAGTAAGGATGGGGATGATGATACAAATGGAGGCAGCAAAGGATGGTACAAGCAATATGGAGCAAGATAGAAATGCACATAAATTCAATAAGAAGGCAAATGATTCTTATAAAGATGCTGGAGGACATACACCACCAGGAGGGGTTAAAATGGCAGTGTTGCTATCCTCTCCTGGTATTAATGTTGGATCGTTTGAGCTTCAGATGAAGGAGGTAATACAAACCAAATGATGATATTTTTAAACAAGGAAATTCTTGTAATACTTCTATATTTAATTATGATTGTGAGGCTATTTCTGTTGACAACCAAGACCTAGTTCTACCTTTCACGGTATCACCATCTTGCATCGTTGCACCTGTGGAAAATACTAGGGATGGTTCGAAGAAATGTGGAGAAACACAAACTGAAGTCAAGAATTTTGTCGCTGATGTTTTACCGAGTGGCCCTGCTGCGGCATAGATTATGCCTGTCGGGGAGATGCGGCAGGCTACCGCGGATATTTCTACTCCCACGGGAGCGTCCAATGATGGGGAACATGGGAATCTTCCTCAAGATGAGACGTTGGGAGGTGTGGTTACCGAGGAGATTTTTCCTAATGCTTCAATGGATGTGGCACAGGAGGTGCTTGGCACGCCTGCGGTAGGTCCACTGCAAGGTCCTGTCGCGGCACAGTTTCTGCCTAGCGGAGAGCTGTGGCAGGCTGACGCGGGTGATTTTCCTGCCGCGGCAGCGCCGGCTAAAGTGGAAATACCAAAAATCAAATTAGGAACACCATTTACTCCCTCTACAAAAAGGGTGAATATGGGTGTCGACACGGCATCTACTGGGGGTATTCTCGCTAGGAAGAAGCCGTCATTAGCTGAGGTTATTGCCTTTGGAGGCATTCCGAAGACGGCGGCAACGGAGATCCGGTCGAGCGACCGTGTTCGGGCTCAATCCAACACTGACGCCACACAGCTGGAGTGTGCAGTGGAGTTGGTGCACGACGTGACAATTGTAAAGGTAAAAATATAAACCCAACGTTTTCCATTATGTCTTTTTCAAATATTGATATTATTGAAAGAGCGAAATCGATTGGGGTTTCTTTGGGGGAAACGTCTCCGCAAAAGAATGTTGTGGCAAAGCTAATAAAGGATAATGAAATACATAGAACATTAACTCTTTTAGAGCATAATGAAGCAAGAAAAGATACAAAAAGATAGGGGAATCAAGTCTGGTAGTTTCCAAGGTTTCAAATCTTTGTGATGACTTGGTCGAAGAGGAGGTAATAGGGCTAGATGATCTTGCCGACAATCCAGTCAAAGAACCTCACCAAGCGCGTGGGTGCAAGAAAATATTGTCTGATCCTGCCACAGTTCGTAGAGGTACTAAAGTGAGGGTAAAGAAAAATTATTGAGATGCAAGGGTTAAGAGGAATGGTCTGGAATAGTGGAGGATTCCATGATATAGCAAAACATATTTTTATCTCTGAGACTATTAGGGAACAGAAACTATATTTTGTTGCTTTGTTGGAGACAGGGCGATCTAATTTCATAGTTCCTTTCCTCAAGCACCTGACACCAGGGAGGGACTTTGCATTGTTCTGGTTACCCCCCATGGTCGCTCTGGTGGTATTATAGTTGGAATCAACACTGAAACGCTTCAAGTTAATCAGGTTGACTCGGGTGATTTTTGTGTAAAAATTCATTTGAGATGTCATCATGATGGTTTCCAATGGATTTTGGTCCCTGCCTATGGAGCGGCACAAGACAATTTGAAACATGGGTTTCTTTCTGAATTGGTACGCATTTGTAAAAACGAATCTCTACATTTGCTTGTTGGGGGCGACTTCAATATCTTATGTAGAAGGGAAGATAAAAACAATGGCAATTTTAATACACGTTGGCCATTTATGTTTAATGCAATTACTGAGAGTCTAAACCTACGATAGATTGCTCTCTCCGGTAGACAGTTTACTTGGGCAAAACCGCAGGGACATACCCACATATGAAAAAATTGAATGTATTCTTTCTACTATTGAGTGGGAACATAAGTTTCCTCTAGTGACGGTGAGAGCTCTTACACGGGCAGGTTCGGAGCATACAACACTTCTGATTGACTCAGGGGTTCATGCCCATTTGGGAAATATTCTGAGATTCTCCTTTGAACTCTCATCGTTGCGCTAGGATGGTTTTTATGATTTAGTGGCCACTGAATGGGCATCTGTGACACATGGTGACACGCTGATGTCTACGCACTTCTATTCTTGTAGACAGTTATTGGGCCTTCAAGTGCAGAAGTTTGTAGAACAGCAGCAAGTTTTCTCTTAAGTGGATCACCCAAGGTTTATCGAACTCAGGGAGGACGTGGTCAAAGGTATTCCCTCTCAAGCAACCCTGCAATCAAGATACAAGAAGTCTCTTGTGTCTCCAACACACCAAATACACTTTTCAGGTGTATAGGTGCACTAGTTCGGCGAAGAGATAGTGAAATACAAGTGGTATGGATAATTATAAGTGGTAGCGGTGATAGAAAATAGCTTGATGGCGTGGAAAATACTAAAGTAAAACTAAAATAAAGATATAAGCAAGCTAACATGTAACAGATCTAATAGCAAATGGTGTTTCAGTGCTTAGAAACAAGGCCTAGGGATCATACTTTCACTAGTGAACACTCTCATATAAATATCTTCTCTTTATGATACTACTCTTAACTACTCTCCGGTTGGACACTCTAATCCATGGTAGGGCTATAACAGCACACCTCAAAGTAAGCCTTTCCCATCTACATAACCCCACACTGTCACCTTAAGCACTAGATGGTTCCAACAAACACCACAATTTCATAAAGACATCCAACTCCAAATATAACTCATAACAAGTATTTGTAATCTCTAACCTAAGTGCCACCATGGTGTGCACGTTGTCACTTTCACACACATGGGGAGAGCAGAGATCTATTAAAGCACTTGAGTAGCAAGATAGATCTACTTGATTATAAAGCTCATGATCACAATATGATCATGCATAGAGAGAGAGATGAATACATAGCTACCGGTAGAACCCTTAGCCTCAAGAGAGAACTACTCCCTCCTTATCATGGGAATCAGCAACGGTGATGGAGATGGTGATGGAGATCGATGAAGATGGCTCTGGGGGCACTTCCCCGTCCCGGCAGGGTGTCGGAACAGAGACTTTCTGTCCCCCGAATCTCTCCTTCGGTGGCGGCGGCGCAGCGGAACTTTTCGTGGCTGGAGGATGGATGATTTAGGGTTTTCGCATCGGGAGGCTTCTTATAGGCGAAGAGGCAAGGTCGGTGGGTGGTCAGGGAGCCCACACCACCTAGTGGCGCGGCCAGGGCTAGCCTGTGCCACCACATGGTGTGGCCGTCCTGTGGCCCCTCTCTGTCTCGTCTTCTGGCTTCGTGAGTCTTCCGGCAAAATATCAACTTTGGCTTTTGTCCCGTCCAATTCCGAAAATATTCATTTTCTGACTTTCTAGAACCAAAAACAGCAGAAAACAGGCAATTGGCACTGTGGCTCTTGTTAATAGGTTAGTCTAAGAAATCATATGAAAAGTACTCCAAAGTGTGGACAAAACACAAGAAAGTAGATAAAACCAAGCATGGAACATCAAAAATTATAGATACATTTGCAATTTCTCACACGCCTATTGAACAATGGCAGCAAAAAATACGACATTTACGTACATTCCTACGCAAGTGGGCAAAAAACCAAAGTGGAAAGTACAAAAAAGGAAAGGAGAGACTTTTATCATAATTGCTAGAGCAAAAGAGAATGATCAGGTAGCTGGACTAATACCCCATCTGGTCGAGGGGGAAATGTTTATATTGCAATATGCTGATGATACAATCTTGTTCATGGAACATGATATTCAGAAATCGGTCAACATGAAACTTATTCTCTGTATCTTTGAACAATTATCGGGTCTCAAAATTAATTTCCATAAGAGTGAGATTTTTTGTTTTGGCAAAGCTGCTAAATAAGAACAAACTTATAGGGAGATTTTTGGATGTGAATCGGGGTCTCTACCATTTAGATACCTTGGGGTACCTATACATCATAGGAGGTTTCATAATTCTGAATGGAATCCGGAAGAGAACAAGTTTGAAGGTAATTTAGGATGTTGGCAAGGGAAGTTATTATCTTACGGGGATAGACTTGTCTTAATTAATTTCATTCTATCAAGTATGCTTGTGTTTATGATGTCTTTTCTTGAAATACCGAAGGATGTAAGGAAAAGATTGGATTTCTATTGTTCACGATTCTTTTGGCAAAGTGATGAACATATGAAGAAATATAGACTAACTTAGTGGAATATTATTTGCCGACCCAAAGATCGGGGGGTGTAGGTATCGAAGTGCTAGAACTTAAAAACTAATGTTTACTAAGTAAATGGTTGTATAAGTTATTTATAGAAGAAGGGGTTTGGTAAGAATTGCTAAACAACAAATATCTGGCCAATAAAACTCTAGCACATGCCGAAGCCAAACCAACGGATTCACCTTTTTAGAAAGGACTAATGGGAGTGAAAGATGAGTTCTTTGCATGCAGCACTTTCAAAATCGGTGATGGGAGAGATATCAGATTCTGGGAGGATACTTGGCTAGGAGAGGTGTCTCTCGCCCAACAATATCCATCTCTATATAACATAGTACATAGAAAGCATGTTCTCATTCACGATGTCTTGTCTCACAATCCTTTAAATATCGGTTTTAGGCGAATTTTAAATGGTAATAAATGGGTTGCATGTTTGCACCTATGTGAGAGGTTGATGGAAATAACCTTGACAAATGAGCAAGACAAGTTTTTATGGAAATTATCTAAGAATGGGTTTTCTCAGTTAAATCTATGTATGAAGATCTCATGAATGAACATCCACGCTTCCCTACAAGATACTTGTGGAAGATAGAAATACCAATGAAAATTAAAATCTTCATGTGGTTTCTTAATAATAAAGTGATGTCAACAAAAGACAACTTAGCTAAGAGAAACTGGAATGGGTGTAAAAATGTTGTTTTTGTGACGAAGATGAAACAATTGAACATTTATTCCTCTCATGTCCTTTCGCAAAAATTATTTGGCGTATGGTTTTTTGCACTTACAATCTCCCTCCTTCAACCAATATCACTAATATGTTTGGGAATTGGTTAAATGAAATAGATAAAGTGAATAACGGTAGAATTTTGATTGGCATTTCGGCCATTTGTTGGTCCATTTGGGAATGTCGAAATAACTTTATTTTTTAACAAGGCTGGAGTTCCTTCCTTTTGCAGGTTATTCATATGGAGGTGCATTGGATTCAGCTCTGGGCTTTCCTGCTCTCCGAGTATTAGTGACAACCCATGGTTTCTGGGTGCACCTGTCTTGTGGTGGTTACTTCGGATTTCTTCAGCCAGGCTTCATGGCGTCATTCTAGTAGATTGACTGATGTCTAGCTGTTGCCATTATTCTCTTTTGTGACCATTAGCTATGTTTAGATGGTTGGTTTATTTATCAACCCTATCTGATCCATGAACTGTAATACTCTGGTGATACCTTTTTGATCTTAATAAAGGATGTGTGCATTCTAGGATGCAGAGGCCGCTGCTTTTCTCCCCATTTTGAAAAAAATTAGTTCATTGGGCAGTTGATAATTAAGGTTTCCCAATCATGGTGCATTTATGCCAACTAACAATTAAGTAACGTCATCTGGAAAATGATGTGATGGCTATTACCCACGTGTATTTATTACAACACGATCAAGTCGCAAAGTTCATAGTTGCAATAGTTAGAAACAAAGCATCATAATCTTTAGACCGTGAGATCATATTTAATTACTATCACCCGAGGCTGATTTGACTATATCAACCATCATAATTATAAGAGTGAATTCCGTTTTTTACCCCCTAGTTTCACATTTTGGACATAAATTACCCCTTTTAACAATTTTTCATCCAAATTACCCCATTTAACAAAAAAGTTGCCAGTTTTTACCCCTTTTAAAGATTTAGAGCGTTTTGGCCGGTGGGGCCAGGGCCTCAGGTCCACGTGGCGTGACACGTATCCGGTTTTATCCTCCTGTTTTTTTTTCGCAACTGAATCAGATCGTCGGTCGTCCAGACGTACCCGGCCGGTTTTATTAGTACGAACTTCCTCCAAAAAAAGTCCAACACCCGCACGATCTAGGCTAGTTAGTTACGCCCGCACGATCTAGGATAGTTAGTTAAGCAATAACCTCAAACGGTCCCGCTAATCTCTCCTAGAAAAATCACGACATTAATTCCTACGCACTGAGATCACGGGATGGAGCAGTAGGCGTCAAGTGGCAGGAGATTCGGAGGTGATTGCCGGCGATCGTCGGAGCCAGAGGCGGCCACCGGTATGAAAACGGAATCCCCTCCATGTATGATCTACCACAAGTGATTTATTATCACGGCGGTTTAATTTTGCTAGATTTTTTCTTTGGTTCGTAACATCTTGCATCGTAGATTTGTTGTGTATGAAACTGACCCTTTGCATCTCAATCTTTTCTCAAATATCACCTCATCACACGCATCTCTCTGATGCATAGATGCATACACCGTATGGACTAATAATTCCTGCCATGTTCCGGCGACTATTTATTTGCAGTGGTTATTATTCTACCAATTAGTTTCTAACAAGAAATCGTCTGATATATGTATGATCGCCTATCTGTTACTGATCTTGAAGATAGAAGTTTAGGTGATCATTCTAGGATCATTAATTATTTCTGTTTTGCTTACTTGATTGCTGTGATTAAATGATGAATTTTGTGCATGATGCAGATGTCATTTGAGATGTGGAGTGTTATCTACATTTGCCATGACCGTGGACGTAGCAGTCCAGAGGCAGAGATGATTGACAAGGACTATATCAGTTTTTTAGATATAAAAGAGAAGATGAAAAAACTGGGTTTCAACCCTTGGGACACCGTCTATTATCAGAGGAAGGGGGCCAATGGGAACTCCATGGTTGAGCTAACAGATGATTCATGTGTGATGAAGATGCTAGAAGAGTTAGAACCTTATAAGGAGATTTACTTGCATTTTTTCAAGACCATGACTCAAGATACAATTCAGGTTTCAAAGAATGCTTCAGATTCTTACAATCCATTAGTTGTGGTGCCCATTGAAGAGAATTATGAACAAAAATGTCACAATGTTGAGTTTCTTTCCGATGTGGAGTACAATGATCCAGCTGAATACTGGAAGGATTTCTATGGGCAAGATCACGGAAGTGAATCAAGTGATGAAGATTTTGATGTTGCCGTTGAAACACAGAAGATGAGAGCATTGTATGCTCAGAAGAAAGAGAAGGAGTTAGCTGAAAAGGGTGTTTATTCAGAAGATGAGGTAGAAGATTTGTTTGATGTCACGGAAGGCTTAGACGACATTGATCTTGATGATATTTCTATTTCCCAAACACAAGTTGAGAAAGAGTTGGACTTTGCCAAGGCGGAGGAGGCAAGACAGAAGAAGGAAAGAGCTGATAAGAAAAAGGCATTGGCTGATAGAAGGGTGAAGAAGAAGAAATTAGTGGAAGATGACATGGAGCTATCAGACCCACCAAGTTCAGATGGTGCAAATGATCCTTTGGGAGATGAAAGTGAAGAAAATGATGGTTCAAATGCTATTGTGTTATTGCAGCGAAGAAAGAGGAGGAGGCCTATGAGGTTGTTGGAGCCTAGGTTGGAGTTTGACGATGCTTATCTGAATAATGTTGATGAGATGCCAAATCAACTTGTTAAAGGGATGTGTTTCAAAGATATCAAAGAGTTTAGGGAAGCACTAAAGTCTTATCACATTTTGCAAGGTAAAAGCTTCGCTTTTCTGAAGAACAAGATGCATAAGGTAAAGGTGCGTTGCACAGAGAAAAATTGCGACTTTCATCTTTTTGCATCTAAGATAGCCGGTGAGTCAACATTCATGATTAGAGAGGATGTGGAGCCACACTCATGTGGAATTAATAGAGAGGACAGCAGGTTAAGTTCTAGATGGATTGCTACTCACTCTGAGGCTGAATTTAGAGCAGATCCGAATTGGAAGATTGACGCTTTCATGAATGCTGTGAAGAGGGATTTTAACTTTGAAATAACCAAGAGGATGGCATATAGAGCTAAATATTATTCCCAAAGGAAGGTTCTGGGTGATCAAGACAAGCAATATCATAGAATTAGAGACTATTTACAAACACTCTTGAACAAGAATCCAGGAAGCATTGCAATAGTTCGCACCGAGCCACAGTTGGAGCCCCAACTAAATCCAAGATTCTACGGTCTTTTTGTGAGTTTCAGTGCCCAAATCCAGGGATTTTTATCAGGATGTAGGCCATTCTTTGGATTAGATGGATGTTTTGTAAAGCTAGCTAATGGGGCACAAGTGTTAGCAGCCTCTGTAAGAGATGGAAATAACAACATGTTTCCTTTAGCTTTTGGACTGGTCAACAAAGAGGACACAGAGAACTGGACATGGTTCCTACAAACACTTGAGTCAGCTATTGGACAAGGTGAAAACCATGGTGGATGGACAATCATGTCAGATAGGCAGAAGGTAAGATAAATATGCTCTGTAAATGTTTATTCATCTGAAATCTACCATGAAAATGTTATTTATTTTAATCTGCCATTTAAATAATATTTATTTTAAATCTTCCATGTACTTGTTGTAGGGCTTACTTGCGGCAGTAAGAGAAGTTTTTCCAGGTTGTGATCATAGATATTGCAAAAGGCATGTGCTTGCAAACTTTTCCGCTGCTGGATTCAGGGGTGAAAAATATTATATTTTGATAAGATTGTCTACGCCTGCACTTTAAGTGAGTATAATATTGCCATGGAAAGTCTGAAAACTTATGATGAAGAAGCATGGAAGTGGGTGAAAGCAATTCCCAAGGAACACATTAGTAGGCATGCATTCAGCACACGATCAAAGACTGATCTGATTGTCAACAACCTTAGTGAGGTGTTCAACAGATATATTCTGGACTATAGAGACAAGCCTATTCGTACCATGTGTGAGTTAATTAGAACTAGAGTTATGACTAGGCTTCATCTCAAGAGAAGTGCAGCAGAGAAAGTAGGCTGGGATATCACACCTGTTATGAGTGAGAAACTTGAGTCAGCTAAGAGCAAATCAAAGTATTGCCTAGCTTATCAAGCTCGTGTTGGGATTTGGCAAGTAAACTACAATGAAAAGTCATATGAAGTGAACCTTCTTAATATGACTTGTAGCTGTTTTAGGTTTCAACTATGTGGGGTTCCTTGTGAGCATGCTTGTGCAGCCATTTTTGGGGCAAAACAAAGGCCTGAGAACTATGTGGATGCTTTCTTCAAACTTGACACATACAAGAAGGCTTATGCTCACACGATATTCCCTGTTCCACATGAGGATGAGTGGGTGAAGACCTCAACTCCAGATATTGATCCACCAGCCTACACTATACCTGTAGGACGACCAGAGAAAAACAGAAGAAAGGGGCTAGAATAGGAGGGACCTTCTTCTTCTCGAGCTAAAAGGGGAACAATTCAGTGCGGTAATTGTCGTGCACTTGGCCACAATGTTAGGGGCTGCTCTCAGCCACTTAGAGCATATCTTGCTCTCCGGGTTAGAAAACATGTGGTAAGTACAAAAGTTACATCTATTATATCTTTTCTCCTTTTTACAATGCCAACTTTTTACTAATTCTTTATTCTCTGGAATGCAAGCCTTTGGCACCTGGGACACAAGACAGAGGTGCTAATACACCTGCAAATTCAAGGCCTAATGCACCAGGACCTAGTGCGGAAACTATAGTGCCAATCCCTAGTCCTATACCAAGGGCTACTCCCACTACTGCTGCTCCAACAACTAGTAGAGGGAGAGGAAAAGGAGCAGCAAAGAAGGCAAGTAGTTCAACAACAACTACTGGTAGGGGCAGAGGAAGAGGAGCCAAGGTAGCCAAATTACAGGTACATAATCACATACTTTCTGAATATATGCAGCTAGTAATAAGTGCATAGTTGTTCACATCTGCTAATATATTTCAGGTTCAAGAATCACAAGCACCGTCTTCAAGCATAGCTACGAGTGGAAGAGGAAGAGTGGCGACTAGTACAGGAAGAGGAAGAGTGGCTGTAGTTCAACCTAATAATCAACAGAACAAAACTTATGGAAGAAGTTCCAGCGGAAGAGTGTACACCCGGTTCACCATTGGTGGTAATTCAGCTACTAGAGGAGAAGAATGACCTCATTTTCTGGCTGATTGGATGATATTGTTTTTCTAGTTTATGGAATGATCTCATTTCTAGCTTATATAGTTTAAAACTTGATTTTGTGGTTGATGTTGACATAATTCATATATTCCATACACTTTTCAAATTCCAAGTCAAATATAACAATCTGATTCAAGATCATTCATAACTTCACATATATTGATATCATTGGGATTTCGGAAGTTACATACTGCCATCAATCAGTGCTTACAAACCAACACACACACCTAAAATTCCATCGATGCTTATAAATCAACACACACACCTAACAGCTACCACCTGCACTAGCTTCACTATGCATCGAGTCACCATGGTCTTTTTTTACATAAGGCAGACCTGCTTCTACCATTGCTGATAATTTGGGATGCAAATTTGCGACCGATGTGACCAGAAATTGGATGTTGTATATTGACTGGACAGAGAAGACACCACTGTTGGTCCATTTCCACGTCAAGAAATCCCTAACACCAACCTGCAGCTGAGTGTTTTGGACAGCTTTCCAAAACTCAGTGAACTGATCAATTGCATTTGATACCATATCTTGTATGAACAAGTCACCATCGTTTCATGCCGAAGTACATAGCAACAGTAGGAGCACTGATAATCGCACTGACCATCAGCTCCAACACCTAAACTTCTATCTTCAAGATCAGTAACAGATAGGCGATCATACATATATCAGACGATTTCTTGTTAGAAACTAATTGATAGAATAATAACCACTGAAGAATAATAACCACTGCAAATAAATAGTCGCCGACAGTCTGAACATGGCAGAATTATTAGTCCATACGGTGTATGCATCTATGCATCAGAGAGATGCGTGTGATGAGATGATATTTGAGAAAAGATTGAGATGCAAAGGGTCAGTTTCATACACAACAAATCTACGATGCAAGATGTTACGAACCAAAGAAAAAATCTAGCAAAATTAAACCGCCGTGATAATAAATCACTTGTGGTAGATCATACATGGAGGGGATTCCGTTTTCATACCGGTGGCCGCCTCTGGCTCCGACGATCGCCGGCAATCACCTCCGAATCTCCTGCCACTTGACGCCTACTGCTCCATCCCGTGATCTCAGTGCGTAGGAATTAATGTCGTGATTTTTCTAGGAGAGATTAGCGGGACCGTTTGAGGTTATTGCTTAACTAACTAGCCTAGATCGTGCGGGCGTAACTAACTAGCCTAGATCGTGCGGGCGTTGGACTTTTTTTGGAGGAAGTTCGTACTAATAAAACCGGCCGGGTACGTTTGAACGACCGACGATCTGATTCAGTTGCGAAAAAAAAACCAGGAGGATAAAACCGGATACGTGTCACGCCACGTGGACCTGAGGCCCTGGCCCCACCGGCCAAAACGCTCTAAATCTTTAAAAGGGGTAAAAACTGGCAACTTTTTGTTAAATGGGGTAATTTGGATGAAAAATTGTTAAAAAGGGTAATTTATGTCCAAAATGTGAAACTAGGGGGTAAAAAACGGAATTCACTCTAATTATAACTAGGTGACTATAAAGGTGTATGTTGGGTATTCTAGAGAGACAGGTTGAGGCGTATATATCGAGATTGGGATTTGTTCTCCTGTGTGATAGGAAGATACACTAGAACCACTCGGTGAATTACATCCATAAGTACAATTTACGAAGTTACTAATTGTTTGCATCCCTCCTTATAGGATGGTTGGGAACTATACCTCTAAAGGGGAGAAAGTTACAATCTATGAATTTGCTATCATATGTCTTACTACATATTAAGTTGATAAAAATAAAGTAAATATGATACTCTTGTCGACTTCATCACCTATGATGTTAATATACAATGAGAATAAGTTAAAGATCAGAAGCGTGGAAAATTGATAATAATTTATAGTATAGTGAGTTCTCTTTTCTGAAGTATAAATATTGCCATCTAATTCCTCTTCAACTTGTTTATAGGAGTTCCTACCATGCAAAGAGTTATAAAAATGAATAAGTTTCTATCACAAAGTAAAAATAATCTCAAATCTACCTAGAAAATACAATTTAATCTATCACAAACCCTTTTGAATGATGCACATGAGAACTATTGCATCAAATGAAAATAAGGGGGTTCGTGGTGGTGTCCAGACTAAACCACCATCATGATTAGGGGCGGGGGATGATACCATTGCCCTTTTGTGGGGAGTAAGAAACGGTAGCCCATCTTTTCTTCCAATGCATGATGGCTCAATTCTGTTGGAGTGGTTTGAGAGAGATGTTGAATGTTTCCTAGAACCCTAGAACTTTTGAGGATTTTTTTTGCAGTTTTACTCTCTTTACTAGTGAAAGCTAGGCGTTTGATATGGATTTTGTTTGCTGCTCAATGTTGGGCTCTGTGGAACATTCGGAACAAATTTATTATCGAGCATAAGTTTCCAAACCAACCGGCTTACTGTATTTTCAAATCTATTATGTTTTTACAGCTGTGGATACCATTATGCAAAAATAAAGATCTAGATGGGATGCTTTGATAGAAGGCCTGAGTAAGCTTCATCGAGATACAATATCTCCGCCGCGCGCCTCCACCTAGTCATCTACCTAGCTCCTGGTTCTAGCTATCTTCTGTTGCTACGACAAATGCTATCGTTGTGGTTTGTAAACTTGGCCTTGTGTCGTATATCTTGTGTTTGGTTCATGTGGCATGATACTTTGTGGCCTTCGTGCCGATCCTCAATTTGTAAGATTCTGGCTTTATTAATTTAAAGTCGGGTGGCTATTACCGCCTTTTATCTAAAAAAAACTACTAACGTAGAGCTACATGGGGGTGCATGCAAGCCCACATAGGAGAAGTCACCCAGCAACCTCCAAACTCTCTCGGTACTGCTGTCGACAATATATAATCGTAATTTTTGCTTGTTGTATTGATCTTACTATCATGGGTATATATGGGAGGACTTCTACGGTGCCACAGAATTAACATAGGCCACCCATCCCTTATAATCTAATGGTAAACAAGGAGTAACCTCAACTAAGGGGGCAAAATAGCAATGAGATGGATTTTTTTTTATCTTTGTTACGGTATTTTGGCAATCTCTACTTCTCGTGACATCGCAGGGCATCAACCCTAAGCAATCGATGAGTTTTCACACGAATTCGGTGATGAGAGCCCTAATTGTGAGCAGTTTTGGCAGTCGTGGTCATGTCAGCCAAGGACCAGAAAGCACGCGCTTGAAGGGGCGTCAGAGAGGGTTGAACCGAGAGCGTTGGATATGGCGGCCACACTCAAATCCTCTCGTCAAGCCGGAGTATGGGTGTCGAATAGAGTTTAGAAGTACACTTATTTGTGAAAAGAGCGAATCTTTAAGCTGTACCACACACCTATTCTAACTAATATTTGTGGACGTGCAAAGCTAATGCAGCTTCAATCTTTGAGCGCTAGAGGCAAAAGGAATTTCAAACATGAAAGCATTCATCAAGCCAAGGCATTGTTTATGTTTAGTACATCCTTATCACATCGTCTATCGTTGATCAAGTCCATACAGATTCAAATCTAGGTCAAGGCTGTGAAAAATCTTTATAATCCCTTGAACAATCTATGAAGTTACTAACTGTTTGCATCCCTGCTTCTAGGGATGGCTGGGAACTATACCTCTATAGGGGAGAAAGTTACAATCTATGAAGTTGCTATCATATGTCTTACTACATATTAAGTCTTAGAAAATAAAGTAAATATGATGCTCTCGTCGACTTCATCACCGGTGATGTTAATACACAATGAGAATAAGGTAAAGGTCGTCTGGAGTACAAATATTGTCATCTGATTCATCTGCAACTTGTTTATAAGCGTTCCTACCATGCAAAGAGTTAGAAAAGGGAATAAGTTTCTATCACAAAGTAAAAATAAGCTCAAATCTACCTAGAAAAAACAATTTAATCTAAAATTTCCACCCTTTTGAATGATCCACATGAGAACTATTGCATCAAATGCAAATAAGGGGGTTTGTGGTGGTGTCCAGTGTGCAGACTAAACCATCGTCATGATTTGGCGCGGGGGATGATACCATCGTCTTTTTTTCTTGACAATTGAGGTTGAGATTGGATTAGGCGTGCGACTGGGTCACGTCTAACCATATATTGGTGCTAATCTAAACCGTTGATTTTGATGAGTAGATGGTTAGGATGCTTTGAATCTGTTGGGCTGGCTTTTTTCTTTTTCTTTTGCGGGGGGGATTTTTAAATTAGTGGAGATGGAGATAACGGGAAACGAGCGCGAGCGGGACATAGACGTCCACCTTGGTCCCTCGACCAAAACGGGAAATGACGTACCGATCGAATCATGGATGGATGAGCGGCCGGTGCCGGCCGATCGAGACTAGTCCGCGCGCGAGACGGCGCGAGAGAGCATATGCCCATGCGGCCACGCCTCTCGCTACGTTCCTTTTCGGGTTCCCCCATTTATTCACTTGCCTTGCCGTCTCGCTCTCCTTGTCCAGCCGCCTGCAAACTATTTTCTTTGATCCACGCCAGCACCAGCGCCAGCCAACCTTCCCCAGCTCGATCGATGGACATGACAGGGACGGGTGAAGCAGGAGTAGTACCTTGGATCACTAACTAATTGTGCCAATTAATCACTAACCCTAGAAAAATCTCGTGTCTTGACGTGGTCCGTGGCGGCGGATTGGATTTGGACTCCTCCGATCGATCTTTGTCTGTTGGCCTAAATTAAACAAGATCGCAAAGCCATGCATGCAACGACGAGCCTGCCGCCATTAATGATTATGATCAATTAAAGGAAGTTAACGTCGTATCCACTCTCGATCTCTCCTTTTCTCTGCTGCTTGATTGGGTTGGAAAGGTAGGATAACAAAGGGACTGGAGCGCAGTTTATAAAAATGAAACAGTGTCTATGAGCGGTCAGATGCATGCGCAACTCCTACCTAATTACTAGGCTACTACCCCGTTCTCCAAGAACTACACTTGTAAAAGAAGTTGGCTCTAAGATTTTCTACTAGATTAGTACTTGTTGTCATTTTCTCTTTCTTTTTCATCTCATTTTATATCTATCTATTATATACTAAAATTAATATAAGTATGTTTTTCGAGACACCAGATTGATCCATATCATCTAAATTATTTTAACCATTATCTTCCGGGCTCAATAGACATAACCCAAGATTTTTCCAAAACCAACTACTCCCTCCATCCTAAAATAATAATTCGGGCTTGTTATTTTGAAATCGGAGGAAGCACAAAATATCGGCGCAAGAGAAAAAAACTCCAAAGTAGATCGATACAGTCCGTAGCATGGATTTAAATAGAACTAGGAGCCATATATACAACAACAGCGTGATTTCCGGAAGCTAACTCTAAAGTGATTGGTCATAGGAAATAAAGAACTGTAAAACTGCCAGGTGATGGAAAGCAAAATCCAACTCATATATAGGTGCTCCCTCCGATCCAAATTAATTGACTCGAATTTGTCTAGATTTGGATGTATCTAAATTAATTGACTCGAATTTGTCTAGATACGGGTGAATCTAGACAAATTCGAGTCAATTAATTTGGATACATCCGAATCTAGACAAATTCGAGTCAATTAATTTAGATCGGAGAGAGTAGTTAGGTACGATCCGATTTTAGCTTAGCGCACATGTCATTACATGGGAGTATTTATCTATGACGCCGAGGCAGCCTAGCTGAAAGATATACATGAGAGTTTGTAAAATTTGACAAATGTGTACATTCATATATTCATATATCACCAAATCCACTCCCTCAAAAAAAAAGTCACCGAATAACACGGAACTTTTGGGGGGCACCGGCCCAACCGCCGGATGAGAGGGGGGGCTGCCCACACAGGCACCCCCAAACGTTCAACCCAAACAATTTTAAAATCAAATTACATTCATATTTATGTTTTGTACATAGTTAGAACGGAATTCAACAAACTAAAGTAAACTATGTGCGGTCGTGACGGTGGCTAGGGCCTTCAGAGTCCGAGAGAGTGGAAGATTGCCTGTTAACGGGTGCGCCGGCATAAAGAGGCACCATTCATCTTCGAGACAGCGGTAGATCATCCTCTGCGTGCCGAGCTCCTCCCGAGCTTGCTCGAGGGGACAACCCTCCTTCATCCTGGAGACCCCACCCTCCTGCCTCCGGGAACCTCCAACATGCTCCTCCCGCCCTCGCACTGATTGGATGGGCGAGGAGCACCCGCTAGTCGAATGACGGCTCCGCCTCGTTGTCAAAGTCGGAGATGTCATCCTTCTCGTTGGCGGCGGCGCTCGTCGATATCGGCTCTGGTTCGGCTCCTCCTCCTCCTGGGTAGTGACCGCGAGTGGTGCTAGGACGACGAGACATGGTGTGCGGTGGGGGTGCGTGGTTTTCACCATGACTCGGCGCTCCTTCTATATCCGGTGGAAGGATGCGGTGTTGGCGGGAAACGAGGGCGGAAAACAACGAGACGAAGCAGGAAACGAGGGTGGCAAATGGCGTGGCATGCCGCTTCGCTCACTACTCCGGCATCAGGAGGAGAGCCATCGCGGGCGAGAGAGTCGTGTCGCTGGCAAGGGGCCCTGTGCGGCCAGTCCGAGGTTGCGCGTGCTGCCAAGGGAGTCCTCGACAGTTTCTTGGACCGCCCTAGTTGCCGACATGGATCGGGGGTGCCGGTGTGGGCCGTAGACAGTTGGGGCCGGGCTAGGGAGGTGGCCGTGGAGATGCTCGATCTTATAAGCCACACTATCCTGCTTGCTCTAATAAACCAAAAGGCAACCACGTTCCGTCCATCAAGAGCGGGAAGGAAGGCTCGTTTCTGTTTAGTCGAGGCCCCAAACGCCGATAATGGAGGTCACCGTGCAGTCATCCAAGCTGGTGAAGCCTGACTACGGTGACCGTGTCGCCGGCTCCTCCGACGTCATCCTGCTCAGCGTATTTGACAAGGTGAGCTACGACGAGTACATCACCGGGCTGTGCGCCTTCCCCCCGACCCCGCTGCCCAACCACGTCCTCGAGGCGGGGCTCGCCAAGGCGCTGGCCGAGTACCGTGAGTGGGCCGGGCGGCTCGGCTCGGACGCAGCCGGCAACCGTGCCATCGTGCTCGACGACGCCGGCGCGCGGTTCGTCGAGGCGACGGCCGACGCCGAGCTCGCCGGCAGCCTCATGCAGCTGACCACGGGGGATAAGCTGCTGCTGAGCCTGTTCCCGAGCTGCCATGGCGCCCACGAGCTGCTGCTGGCCCAGGTCACGCGGTTCCGCTGTGGCTCCATCGTCATTGGCGTCAGCATGCATCACAGGGTGGCCGATGGCCACGCCATCTGGACTTTCCTGTTCGCGTGGAGCCAGGCCACCCGCGGCGTCGCCATCAGCCCCGTCCCGGTGCACGAACGGACGTCTCTGTTCGCGCCGCGGAACCCGCCCCTGGTCGAGTTCGACCACCGCGGCAACGAGTTCAAGCCTCACTGTAACGGCAGAGGCAGCAGCAGCATCGATGCCCAAGCCGGCGATGAGACGCCGCTCGTGCACAGGGTGCACTTCAGCCGGGAGCGGATCATGGCGCTCAAGTCCGAGGCGTCGCCGGAGGGCGCCGCCCGGCCGTACTCCACGCTGCAGTGCCTGGCGGCGCACCTCTGGCGGTGCATCACCAAGGCGCGCGGGCTCGACGCGGGCGCGACCACCAGGATGCGCATCGCCGTCAACGGGCGGACGCGGATGCGGGTGCCCCCGGGGTACACCGGCAACGTCGTGCTCTGGGCGTGGCCGACGACCACCGCGCAGGAGCTGGTCGACCGGCCGCTCCGGGACGTCGTGGAACTCATTTCCCGGGAGGTAGCCCGCATCGACGAAGCCTACTTCAGGTCGTTCATCGACTTCGCCAGCTCCGGGGAGGTGGAGAAGGAGCAGCTGGTGCCGACGGCGGACTCGCTGGAGCTCACGCTGAGCCCCAACGTGGAGGTGGACAGTCTGCTGGGGATCCCATTCTACGAGATGGACTTCGGCGGCAGCCGGCCCTTCTTCTTCCTGCCCGGGTACAGCAACGTGCCGGTGGACGGGTTCATGTACATCGTGCAATCCTTCCAGGGCGACGGCAGCGTCGACGCCTACGTGCCTCTGTTCCGCCGCACCATGGAAGCCTTCAACAAGTACTGCTAGCTACTACCATGCCGCCCATGGCCGACGTCGACCAAGGTGTTCAATAAAATGTTCTATAGTTGCGAATTCAGAATAAATGGTGGGAACAAGTGTCAATCATAATTGTAAAAGGAGTCTCCGAGCACAAGTGTCAATCATAATTGTAAGGTCGTTTGGTTTTCCGTTTGTGAACTGAACGTACGGGTTGGTGTGATGTACCCCTCTGCGATATGTCATTTCCGGTACAACAACATGCATATGGTATTAGAGGTTCCTCTTCCACCTATAGTCATATCTGATTCCCAAAAACCACAAGAGCTTGATTGTCTATTACGATCGTCGATCCCCTACCAAACAACCACACAAATCCAATTGACGATTATGATTGTCGATCCCACACACACAAAAAACCTTCACTTCCTATGGCGTCCTCCTCATCCGCTTCGTCGCTGGTGGTAAACCCTTGGGGCTCCTCCCTCTGAGAAACTCTCTAGGGAGAATTATCTCCTATGGAAAGAACAAGTACTTCCGGCATTTGGCGCTCAGGTTATGGGGTTGCTGGATGGCACCGACACAGCGCCTGCGCAAATTTGGGAAGGCGCCCGCAATCATGCATGTGACAATTGGGTTAAAAGGATCAACATGTTCTGCTATTTAATTCCATGTCAGTTCAGGTGCTTGCCCATACCCTCAGGCTCAAAACTGCTGTTGATGTATGGCCTACTGTTGAGGCGATGTATGCATCAAGGTCCAAGGCTCGTGTCACTATGCTTCGCATCGCCCTTATCAACACCAAGAAACACGATATGCCTACTACACAATTATTCATCGCCAAGATGAAAGGGTTTCCTTCTAAACTTGCTGCCGCTAGCGGGATCATTGAGGATGAAGAGGTCAAGGAGTATATCGTCAGTGGCCTCGATGGCGAATGTAACGCACTTGTCGCTTCAATCAATGATGTTCCAGCTACCACTCTTGTCGATCTATGTGCCCAACTCGCATGGCGTATGGCTACCATCAACAAATGCTTGCTGAAACCGGTCATGGAAGAGGGTCTTTGTAGTCCTCTGTCAATGATGTGCAGCGTGGTGGTCATCGCCCATACTACCACCCACACCAAAACTCACAAGGTGGTGATGGCCAAAATCGTGGACATAAAAAAGGTCGTTGTGGGTGGTCGTCATGATGGGCAATATCAAGGTCGTAGTGCGCAAAAGGGAGGCCGTGGTTGTGGTCGTGGTCGTATACCTCACCACGCCAGGAACGTTACATGTCAAATTTGCAAAATATATGGTCACCCGAAAAGTGAATGTTGGTGGCAATATTGTCATAACAATGATGATGATTCTAATTCTAGAGACAAACTTCGTCATATTGCTTCCAATGGTGTTGACGCAAATTGATATATCGACACCGGCACAACTAATCATATCACATGCGAGCCCAACAAGTCGATGACTCGAGGCAACTGCAAAAGTTTTCTTGCAGTGCAAAATACAGAGTGGTGCTTAAAAAAATAAACCGATTTTGTTTAAGCCGCAGTGTTGTTTATTTATATTAGGCAGTCTTACTACACATCTCGTATACAAGTAACAACCGGCGCTCACGAAAAAAGTTTGATTTATTTTCTTAACCACACCTCGATCGCACGTAGCACCAATGCTCGCATCCATTCCAACTTTCCAAGGACAAAAGTTTGTTTTTTGAACGATACTCCCTGATTGAAGTTATGAATTACAGGGATTAACAAAATAGTCGGCCGGACTAGATCCGTGGATATTCCAGAGCATCCCCGGCAGGTCGTGAAGTGGGGGGCGGCCAGGTTATTGATTACACGGTCATTTTGTCGGGCCCTGTTTTGTTTTTCTGAAATTATGATGCTGATGGACTTGCTAACAACTTGTCACCATAAGTCTGCATGTGTTGAAAACTTGAAATCAAAAGGTGGAGTTCTAAAAAAAAGGTGGAAGAAACTTTGTAGTATATGTGGTACAAGCTCGACATGCTGGTAGACCTAGCTAGCAAGGCATGGCATACATCATACTAGACGAACAAACGCGCTTCCCCGCGCCAACTGCACAATACTGACATGTACGGTACACTTGCGATGGTTAGTTCTATGACACTATAGACGGTAAACTAGCAATTACTTGTTTTATAAAACTATATGCGAATATGTCTGGAAATCCAATTCGGCTCGCGAGTGCAAATAAACCCATTATTCAAAAATATACTTTGAAAATTTAAAAAAATTAGAAAAAATATCCACATGTATATTTGGACATTCTATATTCGCACACACCTTTCTTGGGAAAAAGTATTATTTGTGTCCTGTGTAAAAACACAAATTCAGATTCTTCAACATGATTATTCTTGGACAATTTTTTGTCTTTTTACAGAAATTACACAAAATGGTCCTTTCCCTAAAAAGTTGTCTAAGAACTCAAATGTCCAGATATACACGCAGAATTTTCTTTCTCAATTTTCTAACATTTTAATTTGTTTTTACTTATAATAGGTTCATTTGCACCAGTGAGCCAAAACACCATCTCCGTATTTTTTTGTTACGTCCTACTGGCATGTGTAGATGTAAGAAGATAGCGGTACGATCTATGCAAAAGCGATGTGAGTACGCTGATCGGTACGATGACCCCACATGTTCAGAACTACAGTTGTTTCTTAGGCTCAGTAGTTATGACATCTTTGCTCAATTTAAACTTAGAACCACTATGATTGGTAGCGGTGGTGGACTCTTATGCCATGAGAGAGAAAGGGGGATTGGACTGGTGGCACCACAACGGAAGTAAGAGAAGGTGCAGTGAAAACAGTGACGTGTAAAGCAGCACTTGCATGTCATCACCAACCGCACGAAGGAGTGCCACACTGGACCGCACGTCAATATGAAATGGGACCACATGGTAGCGACCGATGGCATCGGAATACTGCATGTGACAAGCCTTAAACTTATAGATAATTTTGGGGCTTTAACAAAAAACTGTGACGACAAATTCTCTCAACAAAAAATATGCCACTCTCTCCGTCTTAAAATAGATGTCTCAAAGTTTTCAAAATTAGTAGTTAAAGTTTTTCTTGAACTACGAGAACCGGCAGGACTATTACGGTTTTTTTATAAAACTGTAGTAATATTACTCCATCCGTTTTTTAATACAAGGTCACTTTGTTTTACATGCCAAGCACTTTGACTAATATTTAGTTAACACGATATGAGTTTTAATTCATCAAAAAAAATATCGTCGGAAAGTTCTTCAAAATCTGCATCCAATGGTATACTTTATTTTGTTGGTAAAATTAGTGGTCATAGTTAGACCCAAAAGTATAAAGTGGTTTTGTATTCAAAGACGGAAGGAGCACATACTAGCACCTCTGTTTCTAAATGTAGTAATCTGTTTTGGTGGGCTAAAATAGCATAAAAATACCACATTTAATATAATAATACTAATTAATCTAATAATACTACTAATTAATCTAACATACATGGCCGCGGGGCTACCTTCACAAAACATTTTACATTGTGTAACGAGGTAATACTGATTCATCTGCCATACAGCCGCGGTGCCTGCATAGCTCTGTTCCTCTCATTGCATGGCTTTTTGGGCAAAAGAATTCCAACTCATCTTCTACCTGCAATAAAAACAGTACGACACGATATATACTACTCGAACATGATACATCTCATCCAACACGGCAACGTACACAAGCACATTCTCTAGCTATTTTGAGTGAGCTCATTACATGATAATGGAGATCACCGTGCACTCGTCCAAGTCCGTGGTGCCTGACTACGGTCACGACGTCGTCAGCCATGGCGGCGCCATCCCGCTGAGCATGTTCGACAGGGTGAACTACGACGAGTACATCTTCTACGTCTACGCCTTCCACCCGCCCGCGCCACCCAGCGTCGCCCTCCAGGCGGGGCTCGCCAGGGCGCTGGCCGCGTACCCCGAGTGGGCGGGGCGCCTCGGCGTGGACGCCAGCGATGGCCCCGCGATCGTGCTCTGCGACGCCGGCGCGCGGTTCGTCGAGGCGACGGCCGACTCCGAGCTGGGAAGCGGCGCCCTCGCGCAGCTGGTCGCGGGGAACAAGGTGCTGAGCCTGTACCCTCCTGGTTGCGACGGCGCCGAGGAGCTGCTGCTGGTCCAGGCCACGCGGTTCCGCTGCGGCTCCTTTGTCCTGGGCTTCACCATGCACCACAAGGTGGCCGACGGGCCCGGCATGTGGAACTTCATGGTCGCCTGGGGCCAGGCCACTCGCGGCGTCGCCATCGACCCCGTCCCGGTGCACGACCGGACCTCGCTCTTCGCACGACGGGGACGACCGCCGCAGATCAAGTTCGAGCACCGCGGCGTCGAGGTCAAGCCTCGCGACGAGAAGCCGGTAACCGACGCCATTGTCGACGCCGGCGACGAGGTGGTGGTACACAACGTGCACTTCAGCAGGGAGTGGATCATGGAGCTCAAGTCGCGGGTGTCGGAGGGCGGCCCGCGGTCGTACACCACGCTGCAGTGCCTGGCGGCACACCTCTGGCGCTGCGTCAGCAAGGCGCGCGGGCTGGACGGGGGGCAGCCCACCAGGATCCGCATCGCCGTGAACGGGCGAACGCGGATGCGCCGCCCACGGGTGCCGGAGGGATACACCGGCAGCGTCGTGCTCTGGGCGTGGCCCACCACCACGGCGCGGCAGCTGCTGGACCGGCCTTTGCGGTGCGCCGTGGAGATCATATCAAGGGAGGTGGCCCGGATGGACGACGCCTACTTCCGGTCGTTCATCGACTTCGCCAGCTCCGGGGCGGTGGAGGGGGAGAAGCTGGTGCCGACGGCGGACGCGGCGGAGGCCCGGCTGGGGCTGAGCACCAATGTCGACGTGGACTGCCTGCTAGCGATCCCGTTCCCCAAGCTGGACTTCGGCTGTGGCCCACCCTTCTTCTTCAGGCCCTGCTACAGTCCTGCGCCGGTGGACGGCGCCATCTACGTCGTCAAGTCCTTCCTGGGCGACGGGAGCGTCGACGCCTACGTGCCACTGTCCAGACGCACCATTGATAGCTTCATGGAGTTCTGCTACTCCCTGCCGCCGGTGGCAGCACGACTTTAGGTGCATTCGCCGTTTTCTTCTTGCTAGCTGGACAGAAAATAATTTACTTTCTCAAAATCTAAGAAGAAAACATGCTCTACCCAGTCCTTTAGAGCACACATTAATATAAGTTGTCAGGATATTTTTCGTTTTTTATGACATTTTTTACTTTCTTTTGACTTTTTTTAGGTTTTTTCTTGCGTCGTCGGATTTCCATCGTGCGGCCTGGTGCTGCGTCACGCGGCCGCACCAGCGCGGGCACGTTCTCGCGTTAGCAGGGCTCTTTACTTTTGGTTTCATTGGACAATTATTTGAGGATTAGGACATCTTATATTCTAAGAACTGCTCGTAGTATAAACAATAGTACTCTCCGTTTCATAATAAATATCGTTGATTTAATATACATTGAGGAAATAAGAGACAATTTACCTATTTTACGATGGTTCTGCATTGAAACGTGTTGACAACAGTTCGCCTACATTAATCAAGCCTTAGAGAAAAAATACATCATGAAAGTAAGTTTATATGTTCCAAGGGAAATGCCATACAAAATTCCAGTACTCCCTCCGGTCTATATTAACAGTTTGTCTTGATACGAATACATCTAGACTAAATATTTAACTAGATACATCTGAGTCTAGACAAAATCGAGAACATTAGTATAGACCAGAGGGAGTACAAAAATTTCAAACAGAAGCATGAGAAGTAATCATGTCAGGATACGAAATGGATACAATACTATCACTGTGATCTCGTCATGAGCAGAATTTTCTATTAGAATATTAAGCTAGCATGCATTTAGCTTTTTCTTTAACCATAAATTAAAAAAGAAGATGGATTCAGCTAGAGAGTTAAGTTATGGTAAACAATAAACTGGCGTGCAGAGTAAAATTGGATCATACTCCCGAAAATCAGCAACTATAAATTAATGGCGGTGTGTATGCGTCATTACCTTGTCGAAGACGTCGCTCTTGTAGTTTTCGTCCCCTCGCACGTGCTGCTCCAGGAGAAACCATGGATCTAGGTCTCCTAAAACAGACGATGGCGACGCTCGGTGTTGTTCACCCTCCTTAGGGTATCGTGTTGGAGCAGACGCCGGCTGGGAGGGTCATGAGGTGGAGCGACGTGGCATCTACCGCATCGACAATGGTGGGTTTCTGTAGAGCACACATTCGACAGTTGAAAATTGAGTCTCTTCGAACTCACTGTGGGTAGTGATTCGTATGTTACTCATTTCTTATGTCTACACAACTATGCTTCGATTCATGACGAGGTCAACATGAAAAACGTGTGCATCCACGTGTGATCACATTTCGGTAATCGATTCCGAGTTTCGTGAAGTGTATCTTATCAGTTTTGTGTTCATGTTTGTATCTTTTTTAGATGAATTTCGACAAATTGATTGCGGACGCTCTACCATTTGAAATTTTCTGTGAAGTATAGCTTCATCTTGTCATTTTTCACAACTTTCATGTTGTGAGTTTTATGTTTCGACGCCCATGGATTAATAAATCTTATACTTCATCTTTGTATTATATAAGTAGTGTAGGAGATAAGTCTACCATGTTGAGAAGAGGTGATAGTAACATGGCTAAAACAGGCAAGCAATCACATACAGTACATTGCATCCACCGGAATCGCAGTCAACCAAACAGCCGCACCCGCTATCTCCCAGAGCCGGAAAAAAAAAGGTTGTCCAAGCAACCATAAAGTGGAAAACATTGCTTAAATCACGTTTGTACGGTACATTGCCCGGAACACACACAAAAAAAAGGTGCATTCTGCCAAATACGCGTCAAGTCCATCCATATCGTGAAGACACATCCGACACGTGTTTTTTCTTTGCCAGGAGATGAGCACTCATGGTGAGATTTTTTGGTCGAGCAGGCAATGCAACGTGTAGCTAGATGCCGACCCGTCTTTGTTATTTTGCTCTCTTGGTAGAATTATTACCATACCAATTTGGGGTATGCAATCCTATCCTATGGTAGAGGCGGTGAGGTCGACTTGACCAGCAGAAAAGGGGACATCATATATACAGTGGACTGGACTAAATATAATACTCCTTTTATCTTAAAATAGATGTCACGGATATATATGAATTAGATACTATTTAGTACTATATAGATACATATAAATTTAGACAAGAGTAGCTTCCATCCATCACGATAGAGTACACTCCTCAGCTGTCTTGTTTATTATGACCAGCAATATATATAATAGAAAGAGTAAATTCCATTAGTCACCAACGCGGACTTTTGCTCTCGGGTGCCACACACTCCCATAACTGGAAAATTTAAAAAATAATTATAAAAAGGTTAAAAAAATCTAATTTTTTTGAAATCAAAGATGATCAGGTATTATACTTGTAAAAAAATATTTTGCAAAGGAAATAATTCGCTTGACCTTTAGAGCAAAAAAACAAAAATATGACGTATCATAGGTTAATAGCACGTGGTCATGGCGTTTCGAGTTTTTTTTTTTACCCAGGTCACAATGAAAATAATTCTCTAGAAAAAAATATTTTTATACAAGTACAATAACTGGTCATCTTTGATTTAAAAAAAAAATAGATTTTTTTTAACTTTTTTTAATTATTTTTTAATTTTTCCAGTTATGAGGGTGTGTGGCACCCAGGAGCTATACCGTAATTCTCATTAGTCACCCTCTATATTGATATTTTTTAAATAACTTATCTCATTTAACAAAAGTTCCTCCCAGTTACCTAATTCTGGTGATCTTGTGCAAGTTTTACTCATTTAAACTTCTATCCCATTCTCTCACGCTCGTCATACGGCCCAACCCCGTTACATTGCCACCGTTGCAAACATCGACTTCATCTACTGCTGACGGCGCAGCATGTCACGGGATTTGGCTAAAATTTTGAGCCAAACTCAGCGGCCGTCTCCACCAGAGTAAACACCGGAATATCACACCCAGGATGCCGCCGCCGGCTGCCCTATTCCCTTCTACTATTCGCTTCCATCAATTCCTCTCTGTTTGACACTATCTGCACTGGGCATCATTCAAGTCTGATGATCTTCCTCCAGGCCTCAAGTTATTCTGTCTGCCTGTTATCTTGTACGGAGTACTGTGTACCAGATCCAGATGGACGTGGCTCGGTTACTGAACAACAACTTAACCATACACCCTTTCAGAAAATAAGATTTCAATCTCACACTCGAATATAAAGCTTAACTTTTACAGTCAGTCAAAGGACATTTTGATATTCCAACACTAGTAAACGCTAAGAGTTCAGTAGAGGGTTACAGCCAAATACTGGGGCAGCAGCCATTACACGGAGCAACTTACAGGCTACCACAAATAATCTCTCTTTGTCCGACGCAATCCATAATCCAGAACGCTGGAGTGATACATAAGCTATCGCTGTCCATTTTGTCAAAGAACACCATACTGTGTAAAGTTAGGCCTATCTGGCACCGCTGCAATCCTAGATCTGCAGCATGGAAGGCGAGCACAACAAAGCAAATTCAGTAGCTATTGTTCACTGTCACTGGAAAGAGGAATACAGGGAGAATCTAACCAGTTAATGTGGATATGCTATGTCCTTTGGATGAAGTGGTGAGAAAGCAACTCTGATAATTCTGAAGCAGGAATGCTCTCACAGCCGAACAGCTCTTGAAGTTGGGAATCACATAATATTGATGCACTCGGAGCATCCTATGCACAATCAAAGAGAAAAATAAATGAAAAGCATGATCATTTGGGCAGAGAAAAAGGACAGGGAAGTACGATAGGCACATTTTCTAACACCACTTCAATTTACAATTCTGCTGGTATTCTGAAACCAGCCTCTTACTTCAACAGTTGTTTCCTGTGTCTGAAAACTGTACTATAACCGCGTGTATCTTAACTTTTAAGATGGATGTAGTTCCAAACCACAATCCACATTCTAGAATAAAACTACAATTTTAACATATCAGATGAGGCATTCAATGTCTTCCCATACGAAGGGGTAAGAACACATCCAAGCTGGTCTACGGATAACAATGCAACTTAGTATGTTTCCCAAGACACGGTACTAAAATAAAACATTACACCTAGCTACTTTAAGCATAAAAGGCACTATATTTCAGTAACTTACTGCAGTGAGAAAGAGGTGAGTTACAGCTAGTGGATTATTCATCAGGTCTGTACTATTGTTTACTGCTGACTCCTCAGCAGTGATTTTCAGAGCATTGAATATTTTCAGTAGATTCATTCAATATGCATCCCCAAGCAAAGAACACATCGGCAGCCTACAAGAAAAAACAAAGCTATACCTCGAGCTGATTTGCTTTTATGTAATCCCAAAGATACTTAAGGGCATCATCATGAGGCACTGTTCCTTGAACACCAATGAATTTCGCTAGTGCATCAGAAACAACGACATAGGGTTGATTAACAGGAGGCATTTGTTGAGGAGCTGGATTGGGCGCCTTAAACTTTTTTGCTTCCTGATGATGTTGATCTTCTGCAATATCAAAATAATATACTTGAGAATTCTCAAAACTAAAAGTAACTTCAGATGAACATTATCAGGCAAATGTAGATGAAACAAAAGCAAGTACTTTTGGGGTCAAGCGGAGTTATATGCTTGGCCAATAATTTGTTCATCTTAAACATGTCAGTGGCATCAGTTCCAAAAACGATCCTAAGTTCATCATTGCAAATGATCTTCCTTTTATCATCCGGATCCTGAAGGTTATTCTGCCTGATATATGCCCATAATTGCTTCACAATCTGAATGAAGAGAACAATGCTAAATATTCAGATGTGGATCATGGGAGAGGTTTGTCAAGGGGAAGAAATCAGATGTCATTTTCTGATCTAAGCTAGTGAAGAAATTGAGAGTACCTGAGTTCTTGACATGACAGTCTCGCCAACAACAGCCTGAAGTTCAGGTGAAATTGCACAAATTTTGTTTAAGCCACCAGGACCACCTCTTTTCCGCTTAGTGGCACTGCAGAGAGTTATAAACATATCACACCAATCGGTAACATACATGACTGAATTCCATAAATAGAAGTACTATACACAATCCTGACAAGGATGATGAAACAAAATCTGAGTGCTGGCCATGAGACCACTACTTGAATCCAGCAGTTCAGCATTCAGTCAATATATTCTTCAAGCCGAATAGACTAAACCAGGTTCATTAACAGAATATATTACTCAGAAGGCATAGTAACCTAATACAACCTATGTATCAAGTCAACCAGAAAAAAGCTGACATACAAATCCAAAGAATAAAAGTAGAAGATACCATTAGCTTTTACTAAAGATAATCTGGTGTGTACATTAAAAGTTGCTAAATATACTCTTCAAAGGCATTCACAAACTAAAGTTGATTTTGATGTGCCTTTTCTTGCTGGACCCCCTCTCCCCTGTATGTGTTTAGAAGAGACAAAGTATAGTCTACTGGCTGGGACCATTTAATCCAAAGCAGGTTAGGAAAACAAGAGTCAAGACATAGAAAAGAGCAGGAGGTTACATTCAGTTCCTTGCAAGGAAGCTGAAGGTGATACCACAGTTGAAAAGAACCATCAAGTACAGCTTAATATGTAGTATGTTCGTTCTACCATACTTTTGTCCTGAACTACAAGCCCTAGATATGAGACAAAATCCAAAACTGAATCGTGCACACAAAGCTCAACACATGGCAGTACGTGACCAATCGAACTGACAATGCCCATTTTCTTCAGTTGACTAGTCTAGTTGAAGGGCAGAAATTGGCAAACAGCAAACAAACAATTACTATGCCAATCAGCCATTACCAATGACATGCTAAGCATACAATCCTGAACAGCAAACTAGTAAAGTCTACATAGTGGAGAGACAACAAATTTGCTCATAGTAAGACATTGACCCTAAACATGCTTCTAAGTAGTACCATCTCATGAATCCAGATGAGCACAAGGCAGTTTATTTAGCCTCAAATCCGTACAATTGGCAACGGTAATCAAACAAATCGACCATGTAAAATGTCAAACTAGCTAGATTTGGGGGCCAATGGTAGGTGGTTGCAGTGTGAGGAACGAAACCCTAATAATTCCATAAATAGCTGACCTCTCCTTGTTGTCGGCGGTGGGCGGTGCGGCGGCTGTTGGGGAGGCCATGCCCCCTACCCCAGTCGGCGGCTGCTGGAAGGAAACGGTCCCACCGGTGGCGACCCCGGCGAGGGCGTTGGTGTAGCGGAAGGCGAGCGGCGGGGGCGGGTAGAAGGCCATGGCCGGCACGGACGGCGGCGCGGAGACCGCGGCGGCGGCGGCGTTGGTGGCCGAGACGACGGGCGGGAGCTGCTGGGGCATGGTCTGGAAGATGTACTGCGGCTGAATCGCCGCGAACTGCTGCTGCATCTCGAAGGGGACCTGGAGCTGGCCCTGAGACTGGAGCTGGACCATGGAGGGCGCGGGCGCGGAGACGGGGAGTTGGGGAGGGGTCTGGTGGGACTTGGTCGGCGGCGGCGGGGGCTGGAGGCGGGGCCCGAAGAAGAGGTCCATCTGGTCGCGGATGTAGGGCGCCTTGTGTGAGAGGTCGACGCCGAGCTGGGTCTGCGCCTGCTGGAGCACGAAGGCGAGCGAGGCGGAGCCCTCCCCGCCGGCGGCGACCGAGGCCCGCAGGAGCGACTCGACGCAGCTGGCGATCTCCTGGTCGGAGACCATGGCCGGCAGGCAGGCAGGCAGGTGGGCGCCCGCGGGAAAAACTCAAATCTCGCCCGCCAAAAACCTCGCTCGCTCGCTCCCTCCCGCGATTCCCCCGCCTCCTCTGTCCTTCTCTCTCTCTCTAGCTCTCTGTCTCTGCAGCTTGGTCTCCCCAACCCTTTGTCGCTCTCTCTCTCTCTCTCTCCCCCGCTCCGCCCCTGCTCTCTCTTTCTCTCTCCTGATTTCTCTGTCTCTCTCCTCGCCTAATCTATTTGTTAAGTAGGGTTTCGTCCGGAGGGGATAGGGGAAAAGGACGGGCCACTAGAACGCGCTGACCACTAGCCCACGCAGACGCTGGCTACTGGGGCCTCCACTTCTGCGGACCCACGTGTCACGGGGTGAGGTTGCAGACGAGTCGCGTGTCGAGAAGAAGAAGGCCGGAGGTGGGGAATGACGAGGGTACCCTCGGGTTTTGGATGCGGTTGTTGAGTGGGCGTCGGGCGCGTTTCGGCGCCTGCGGGCCCGGCCGCCCGCCCGCTGGGACGTGTCTACGGTTGGTTGCTTGCAGTTGCAGGGAGAAGAAAGGGATGGACGGGACGGGACGGTGCGGGAGAGATGTGGGCTGGGCCGAGCCTATGGGGTGGGTTCCTTGTGCTCGCTCCGAGGTCGCGTCTTTGCTTTTCTTTTCTTACCCAAAAGGCAAGGTCCATGGGCTGGGGACGAGGCTAAATTATTTTCACTAGAATCCACCAGGATCCACTAGGTTCTCTTCTACTGCGTGCTAAATTATTTTCCGGATGGGGGCCCCTTTTTTTTAGCTAAACCCCAATCTGGCGATAAGCTATGTCAGTCTGACAAAGCATTTTGAAAGGACTAGAAGTTTATTTGGAGAATTGGGAATGGCTCACGAGTACGCATTTGGGAAGACTCGTGGTTTCCTACAGGATCTACAAGGGGGATGTGAGCTCGAGATGGTCTCGGAGCTGCTCGATGAGTTTACGTGCTCATGGATCCATCTGCTTGTACAACACTTTCATGATGACGGCATACCAGTCATCATCATTAGCATTCCTATCATAACATACTCTCAAGATTTCGTGGCATGGCATTTTGACAATAAAGGGTAATTTTCAATTAAATCGGCATATAAGGTTCATGTTGAGATGGAGAGAAGGGCTGCAGTTTGGCAATGTAAACAGAGAGAGAGATTGGGCGATGCACCTTGGGTGCTCGGCTCTGTATTCCTCATGTATATATAGGGTCTTAGGTTACAACTGTACAGGTACGTGCACGAGATCGTGCGAGTGCGCGTCGTGGACAAGGTGGACTACGATGCGGCACTATGTGAGATCGTTGACCGGAGAAGATGATCCCTGACACCCCGCCGCAGCTGCTGCGTCCGGTGGCCGGATGCACAAGCTGGATCGGAATTCCTCGAACGCCGCCGTAGGGAGCCCCTTGGTCATGATGTCCGCGAACTGTTGTGTCGTCGGAACATGGAGAACACGGAGCTGCCCGAGCGCGACCTTCTCGCGAACAAAATGGAGGTCGAGCTCGATGTGCTTCGTTCGACGGTGGTGGACAGGGTTGGCAGCCATGTACACCGACGAAATGTTGTCGCAGTAGACAACCGTGGCCTTGGGCATGGGAGCATGCAGTTCACCGAGAAGCTGCGAAGATTCGGCAACCACGTTGGCGACGGTACTCGCTTGACCTTTGGATCGCGACACCGTGGGCTGCCGCTTGGATGATCAGGAGATCAGCGCGTCGCCGAGGAAGACGGCGTAGCCTGACGTGGAGCATCGTGTGTCGGGGCAGCCCGCCCAGTCCGCATCGGAGTAGGCAACCAGGTCGAGGTGGGCAGCGCGGTGAAGATGGAGCCCGAGTGTGGTCGAGCCCTGGAGATACCGCAACACGCGTTTGACGAGCGCCAGGTGTTGCTCTCGCGGATCATGCATGTATAGACATGCCTGCTGCACGGCATATGCGAGGTCGGGCCTCGTCATCGTGATGTACTGCAGGGCGCCGACGATGCTCCTGTACTCCGATGGATCGGCAACGGGCGCGCCACCGTCAGCAGACAACTTGGACCGTGTGTCAACCGGTGTGGACACGGACTTGCAGTCCATCATGTGGGCGCGGTCAAGAAGCTCAGTGGCATACTTGTGCTGGGACAGGAAGAACCCCGATGAGGAGCGCGTGACGCTGATTCCCAGGAAGTAGTGCAGCGGCCCAAGATCTTTCATGGAGAACTCGGAGAAGAGGCGCTGCTGGAGTTGCCAGAGGAGCGCGGGCGATGAGGCAGTGAGCACTATGTCGTCCATGTACAAGAGAAGGTACGCAGTGCCGACGTCGCGTCGCAGGACGAAGAGCGATGGGTCGGAGCGCGCCGCGATGAAGCCGATGTTGCGGATGAACGCGGTGAACCGGTCAAACCAGGCCCGCGGCGCTTGCTTGATCCCGTAGAGGGATTTGTCGAGGAGGCAGACGTGGTTGGGATGGTGCTTTCGTCCGACAAGCCGGGCGGGTTGGCAGTACACACGCTCGGTGAGGTGCTCGTGTAGAAAGGCGTTGTTGATGTCCATCTGATGCACGGGCCAGTCCCGCGACGCCGCGATGGTGAGGACGGCACGGACGGTGGCGGATTTCACCACTGGACTGAATGTTTCGTCGAAGTCCACGCCCGGGCATTGCGAGAAGCCGCGCATGACCCAACACGCTTTGTAGCGCTCCAGCGTGCCATCGGCCTTGAGCTTGTGCCTGAATATCCATTTTCCAGTGACCACGTTCGCGCCGGGCGGCCGGGGCACGAGAGTCGAGGTCTTGTTCGCCATTAGAGCTCCATACTCCTCTTGCATAGTTGTTAGCCAACATGGATCACGACACGCCACACGCACAGATTTTGGGATCGGTGAGATGGTGGAAGTGGTGGTGAGGTTGGCGTACTTGGGATTGGGTCGGAAGGTGCCGACCGGGGCACGGGTGATCATATGGTGTGTGGGTGCGAGAGGTGCCCGTCATGGTGTGGCCGGGCGTGGAGTGCGTATGCAAGGGGCCGTAGATGGGCTGGGCGGAGAATGGGACGGTGGAGGCGAGCGTGGCATGGCAGGAGGGGACGGGGGAGACGTCGCGGTGGTGTTGTGGGGCTCGGCAGGGCGAACTGCAGCAGAGGAGTGTGTCATGGAGGGTGTTCTGGCATGTGCATAGGTAGAGTCGCGCATGCAAGATTGTTGATCGTCGTCAGCAGAGGGATCGGCGGTGGCCGCTGAATTTCTGAACGGGAAGACGGTCTCGTCGAAGGAAACATGGCGCAAGGTGATGACACGGCCAGTGGCACGGTTGTAGCACCGATAGCCTTTGTGATCCGAGGAATAGCTGATGAAGGTGCAGGCAACAGAGCGAGGAGCTAATTTGTATTGCTGATTAGGAGAATGATATGATGGACACACCCATAGTAAGCGTAGCATAAGATCAAGTCATTAAGTTCGTATTGCTGTAAGCTTTCAAATGCATAGTAACCTAATCCTTCGACCATGAGGTTATGTTAATCACCATCACCGGATGGGTACTTTGATGACATCAAACACCGCTCAGAATCGGGTGGTTATAAAGGTGTCATTGGGTATTCTGAAAGTATGTGTTGAAGCGCATGGACCAAGATTGGGATTTGTCCATCCATATGACGGATATATATGCTCTGGGCCCTCTCGGTGGAATGTCATCTAGTTAGCTTGCAAGCATGTGACTAGGTCACAAGGGATGACATATCACGAAATGAGTAAAGAGTACTTATCAGTAACGAGGTAGAACTAGGTATGGAGATACCGACGATCAAACCTCGGATAAGTAGAATATCACGTGACAAAGGGAATTGGTTTCGTATGTTAATGGTTCTATCGATCACGAAGTCATCGTTGAGTATGTGGGAGCCATTATGGATCTCCAGATCCCGCTGATGGTTATTGATCGGAGAGGTGTCTTCATCATGTCTGCATATTCACGAACCGTAGGGTGACACACTTAAGGTTTGAAGTTGTTTTTAAAGTAGATATGGAATATGCGTTGGATACCGAATGTTGTTCGGAGTCTCGGATTGGATCCGGGACATCACGAGGAGATCCGGAATTGTCCGGAGAATAAGATTCATATATTGGGGATCATTTTCTAAGTTAGGAAATGTTCCGGAGTGTTTGTATGGAGATTCTAGAAGGTTTCAGAATGTTCTGGAAGGTTCTAGAAGATTTCTTGGAGTTTGCTTGAAAACCAAGAAAGGATCAAGGAGTCTTTGTGGGGCAAGACACGGATTCGTGGGGAGGAGGATTCTCCCTCCCAATCTGGCCGGCCAAGGAGGGAGGAGTCCTACTAGGACTCCTCCCATGGCGCCTCCTCCTTTAAATAGAGGGAGGCGCCACCCCTAGCACTCTCCCATAACAAACCCTAGCCGCCTCTCTCCTCCTTCGCTTCCGGCTTAGGCGAAGCCCTGCAGAAATCTCTACTCCACCACCACCATACCGTCGTGCTGCTGGGATTTCGTGGAGAAGATCTACTACATCCACTTGACGTGTGACCGATCAAGGAAGCGCTGCCGGAATGCGGCGCCGGAAGGATCGTCCACATGATCCTGAGATCGGCAAGTGATCGACTACATCAACCCCGAGATCTAATCTCGTAAAGCTTTCGGTTCTACGAGGGTTAGTACAGATCTACCTCGTTGCACATGTCTAATAGATTAGATCTTGGCTTTTATCTAGATTAGATCTGGGTTTTGTTCGTTCTTGCGGTAGAAATTTTTTGTTTTCCATGCTACGAACCCATCACTTGGACCCATCGAAGTGCATTGTCCAGAGGAGATGATCCCACAGGAGAAGTGCGGCACTATGTGAGATCATTGACAGGAGAAGATGATCCCTGACAGGCAAGAAGGCCAAGGATTTGAATCCGTCCCAGGGCCGGCCCTTGGGGGGGACCCGCGGGGCAGCCGCCCCGGGCCCAAAAAAAGTAGGGGTCCTCCTAGGAATATGCTATATAGGCATGCCTAGTATACATCGTAATTTTTTTTATTGGGCTGATGGGTTAATTGGGCCTTTTTCCGCTATCATAGACTCTGAGCCGAGGCGATTGATACGGGTACAGGGGGAGGCTGAGGCGGAGGCCAACCGCTCGACTCCTAGTCCTAGACGGCGTCAGTCACTTCTCTTCCTCCTAGGCAAACGGAATCAACAATTGATCGTACGCCTCCTGCCCGAGTCCTATCGCCTCCACTGGATCGGAATATCGGGAATAGGGAGCCTCGAGGCCCTCGACTATCGACGCCAGACGTGAAGGCCAGGCCATCGACGAGACGATCGACCACCTGGCTGCTGGTCTAGTGGTCCGCTCCTGCTCATGTCTCTGCTGGTTACGCCCTAATTTTTAGTTCTTAAATCTTAATTCTAATTAGAATTCTGAGCGCATATTTGAAGAACTCTAGTCATTTAAAAGTATATTTGAGTTTTTAATAAGTTCGACATCCTTGAAGGCATTGGATGGTTCTCAATTGAAAGAACATTGCACTATATTTGCAAAAACTTTTACTCGTCCTGGTACAAATGGTAAATCTGATATATGTGATGTTGAGTTAAATGCACTTATTTCTGAGTTAAGTGTTATGAAGTTCACTTTGTCAAATACATCAATGTCTGCTATGGAGCCTTTTGAGTTTGTCAGGGAAGCAGATTGTTATCTAATATTTGTATCGCTTATCCGATCTTATTTACTATGCCTGTGACTGTTGCATCAACTAAAAGCTTTTCAAAGTTGAAATTATT
The DNA here is from genome assembly GCA_023614405.1 of Avena insularis. NCBI lineage: Eukaryota > Viridiplantae > Streptophyta > Magnoliopsida > Poales > Poaceae > Avena > Avena insularis. Next base: position 593,319,552 of record CM042686.1, on the reverse strand, counting down.
AAAGAACTATCTAAGATCTATAATGTCTCAGGAGAGGTGAAATGGTTTGGCGACTCTATGCATCGAAAAGAAGTTAGTGGACGAGATTGATATTCATTCCATCGTCACGGACTTTGCTTCTACAAATTTTTGGAGGAAATTATAAGATATCATATAAACATTGTTATTTTTATATGAATATTATAGTTGAAAGTATACTTAAACTATTTTTTTATCATCTCATATATCCATAAAAAATTATAATAAGGGGCCTAAAATTTTAGTTTCGCCCCGGGCCTCCGAAATCTCAGGACCGGCCCTGATCCGTCCCAATAAAGAATGAGGTTTTTTAAAAAGCTATGGAAGGTACAGTGCCCGCCAAAGGTGCACCACTTCATGTTGGGGAATGGCACACAATAGTCACCCTTTATGCATTTACGAGATTACCTTATATAGCACATTGCATAGACCGATGGGTCGATATTGAGTAATTAGCTCCAGATTTTCAAGCTTGGGTATGAGGACGATCATGGTATCATTCTAGCTAACAGATTTTGCTATTGATTGCGTCCAAAACCTCCTTTGTATATGCATCATCCAATAAATCCTAGCCTTCGTATCTCCAATTGAGAATAAGGACTTTTTACCTCTTCGGCACTATACGAATACAATCTCAATAGTTTCTTGTTCGAAATAGGGTGGACCAAAACTCACAGCAAAACCTAATCTCCATGAGCCCATCGCCAAGGCCAGGGAACATGTGCAAAGACCGCCCCTTAGTCAACCCGAGCGAAGGCGGTAAGAGAGAGATCGTGGGACTCAACACCATTGTGGCGGCGAGAGGACGAAACCCTAATGAGAGGGGGAAAGTATAGTACAGTAACCAATGGACAACGTTTATTGGCTGGTCTGTTCCGGGCAACAGTCCGTTGTGGTAGTTTCGTTTTGTTTTTCTGTCCGTCTAGTAGTAAAGAGCACCCGACCCGATTTCGTGTCGGACAGACGATAAAAAAGGGAAAGAAAAGGGCCCTTGTCCGATCCGGCAAAGGCTCAAGTAGTCGTCCATATAAAATTCTCCTATCCTATGCGATCACCACCTCACCGTGGTTACAATCGATCAGATGGCGCGCCCTCCGGTGTCCGCGATCCCTTGGGAGATGCTACGAGAGATCCTTGTGAAGCTGCCGACCGACGACATCGCCCGGTGCTCCTGCGTCTGCACGCTGTGGCGCAGCGTCGCCAGGAACGCCTCCTTCCGGGAGCTCCACGCGGCCAGCTACGTCGCCGACAGCGACAGGGACCAGGCGTTGCTCGTCTCGGAGAAGTGCGAGCCCGGCGGCTGCGCCGAGGCGAGCGTGTTCCGTATGTCCTCGGGGAGGGTCATGTGCAGCGTCGCCAACCCCCCACACCACCGTCTCGCCAACGTCTGCAACGGCTTCCTCTGCTTCGCACCGCTGCCCCACCACCGTGGCAACACCAACACCCCGGCGGTCGTGTGCAACCCCGTCACCGGCGACAAGATAGAGCTTCCCAAGCCGCCGCCCCTCCAGCAAGGAGCAACACGACGCCATAGTTTCGCCTTGGGATTCAGCCCGTCCACCGGCGAGTACAAGCTCTTCCGCCTTTCTTCCTCACAGCCGGACTACTACTATTCCTTCTCGACCACGACCGGCCTTGCTGCTGGTACCGCCACCGCTGCCGATGATATTGTGAGCAGCAGTGTGGATGTGTGCACCTTGGGCGACCGCCGCGGCTGGCGCCAACACCCGTACCTCTTCCCGCATCGCCCGGTGGACGACGCCGATGGCTCGCTGCCGGCGCTCGTGGGCGGCATGCTATACGTGCTGACGTGCAGGGGGAAGAGGCCCGACAGGATACTGCAGATCGATGTGGCCACCGAGGCGCACTGCACCTACTGTCTGCCGGATTTCGAGGACCACGCCGGCGACGACGTGCGCGTAAACGTCTTTGAGCTCAGCGGCCAGCTCTGCCTCGCCGTCAACACGGTACGCTGGAACCGCCCAAAGCTTACTTTCTGGGTCATGGAGGTGAACAACGACGACGACGAAGGCGAGCCCTACTGCTACTGGCATCCACGTTACAGCTTCGAGCTAGACGTCAACCTTACAAGCGGCGGCACCAGGCAGTACGACTGCTACAGCAGCCTGCCGAGGGGTGCGTGGCTCGACGACGACGACGTGCTGTGCTACAGGGTTGGTGACACCTTGTACCAGTACGACACGACAGGATACTCGCCGCCGTGTTCCCACGATGGTGTTGCTGTTCTGCCATGGGACGACCAGCAGGCAGCAGCAGCTCCGGTTCCCGCCGGCGACGGACCAGATCCTGTGATGCAACAACCTCAAGTATGATGGTACAACCTTCTGCATGCCCTTTGAACTGCTCTTGCCAACCAAAAGGATAGTTCTTCCACTGCCAATGCATGCAGTCGATGCTGCCAAGCATCCCAGGAAACCCCCTACTCTCGTTGATGGATAGAAAGCGGGCAGTATCTTTGGTGTTTGGCTCTCTCAGATATGCTTTGCCAAACACCGCTATAATTGCGCTGCAGAATCTATACATGGCCTCATGACATGTGGACTCGATCATGCGCATGTAGTCATCGAGGAGATCACCAGACACTCTATATGCAAGCTGCCGAATGGCAGCAGAACATTTCTGATAAGAGGAGAAGCCAATCTTACCGGTACAATTGTACTTGGCCTCGAAGTAGTCGTCGTACTCCCTCACCCCATTGAGTATGTCCAAGAACAGGTTCCTGATATCCGATAGCGGCGATGGAATGCCTTCTCTTTGAAGACCGTATTAGTTGGGTGAAAGTAGTCCTTATAAAGGCATATGTGCCCCTCTTCCCGGTCGCGCTTATGGTTGGCTTCGCGCCGCTTCACCGAGACACCTCTACGCAACAGGAGGAGGTAGTGGTCATGCACCATATGTGCAGCTGCAAGCAGAATCTCGGTCTCGTCATCGGACTCCTCCTCAGACGATGAATCGACGAAATTCTTGTAGAAGAACTCGATTACCCTTCCACTTCTACCCATCTGTCCAGTACATGGCCATTAATGACTATGCCAACTTCCGCAGCGGACCAGATAACCAAAAAAGGATCGGCAGACGCACCTTAGACAAACGACCGAACATGTTGTGCGCGTCTAATCGATAGGCGGAGACAGGATGGCCCGCGACGCGTCCAGTCAACTCCGACAACACGCGTGGCCTGCGGCGGAGCTGCTCGATATCAGTCGAGGGCGGCGGCGGCGGCGACGGCGGCGGCGCACGCCCATTGGATATGGGCGAGGTTTGGGGGACGAGTGTCTTTTGTGTCACTGGCTAGGGGCCCGGGTGAGCAAGCGGGAGGACGCGCGAGGATGAGCGCGCTGTCCGGGCCGACCCAAGCGTTGCCCAAATTAGATGCACGGATGGATCGATCCGCGTGCGTTTGTCCAGACATGTCGTACCGCTGGGCCACCGCGCAGCGGTCCACCGTCCGCTCGGACTAGTTCGGAGGATCTGGTTGGGTCGCCTCGGTGGAGATGCCCTTATCTGGCTAGTAGCACCGAGAAAAGGAAGATGCCCTTATCTGGCTAGTAGCACCGAGAAAAGGATACATACCGAGGCAAAAGAGAACATAATAACAGCGGTCGAATTCGCAAACCAGGTCAGCAAAACCCTCCAAATTTCCCCCAAAACCCTAGACTGGTACACACTGCACACCAGATCCCCTCCCCCCGCTACCTCTCTGCATCCCCATTTCCCCACAAGGGCAAATGGCGCCGTCCACCTCGTCGGCCGCCACGCTCCTCCACCTCCCTGGCCTGCCTCCCCGCGGGCCCCAGCAGCAAGGCGGCTGCCGGAGCCAGCCGCGGCGGCGGCCCCGCCACGCGGCCGTGCGGTGCAGTTCATTCGCGTTCGCGCCAGTGGAGACGGCGAGGATAAAGGTCGTGGGCGTCGGGGGCGGCGGCAACAACGCCGTCAACCGCATGATCGGCAGCGGCCTCCAGGTAGTGTATGGCGCCCCCCTCGCTTTGACCTGTCCTCCCGGAGCCGGGATTTTCTATTCTTCCGTGCTCCGCGTGTAGATCCATTTCGTAGTCTGATTCGAATTTTGAACTTACTCCATAGCAAGTGAACGAGTTAATCCGCGGCATTGTTTCCGTCCTCTCCGTCCATTCCAGGCCAACATCCATGATGTGCTTTAGTTCAGCATATTAGGCTAGCTATGTTGACTAATGGTGCCGATTTTTTATAAGATTTGCTTATTACATTGTTCCCTAAAAAAATCAAAGATGTGCTATACACTGGGAAATTGTTGCTTGCCTTCCCCAGAAGCCTCCACGAGTCTTGAAGCATCCACATTCTTGCCTGAAAAACAAAATAAGGTGGTAATACATTGGAATTATTCCCTGTCTCCACAGGAGCATGTATGAATAAGTTGAATGTCTTATGGGTTTACCTTGATGATGACTCTATGTCCCTTGTCTGCTTTCTCAAGTACTGATAATTGAACCATATAATTTCAGGGTATCGAGTTTTATGCTATAAATACAGATTCCCAGGCTCTCGTGAATTCGCAGGCGCAACATCCACTACAAATTGGAGAACAGTTGACTCGTGGGCTGGGTAATGCTTTCCACTCCCTTACATAAAAACAACATGTTCACGGATGTTTTATTATTCGTAAACACACTACAATTTGTGCAAACATGTGTCGATGCCCTGACTTAACAGTAACAAAGGATTACCGGCTGTAGGTAGAACCCGTCTTAACTAGACTGACTAATAATCTTTGTGCGAGCAGGCACCGGTGGGAATCCTAATTTGGGAGAACAAGCTGCTGAGGAATCAAAGGAAGTGATAGCAAATGCCCTGAGAGATTCAGATCTTGTCTTCATAACAGCTGGGATGGGAGGTGGTACTGGATCAGGTGCTGCTCCAGTTGTTGCCCAGATAGCAAAAGAAGCCGGTTATCTTACTGTTGGTGTTGTCACCTACCCATTCAGCTTTGAAGGACGCAAGCGCTCTTTACAGGTATGTATTTGAACACAAATACAAATAATTTGGTGTGCCATTTAGCAATATCTGGTAATTTTGGTTGAGCTTGAAGTGATTATTGCTTAGATCACAACTTTAAAAAAAATAAATATCATAGACTGTTATGTAGACACTGTAGCTACAAGAGGTAGCCTTAACTGCCTACTGCAGTCATGCTATTCTCAGTTCTTAGTTCTTACACTAGTCACTAGTGTCAGTTCCCGAAAGTTGTTTCATACAGATATCTGTGAAAATATCCCAAAAATGCGTCCAAGTGTTATTTGGTCATCATTTGCCTGATGTGAGTTCATTTGATTACTAGACATTAGATTTTCAGTGTGCAGTGTTCCATATTTGTTTCGGGACCGCTCCTACTTAAGTAGATCTTGCTGTTCTCTAGTTAATTTTAGTTTCACCATTTCAGGCACTCGAAGCATTAGAGAAGCTGGAAAGGAGTGTTGACACACTAATTGTGATCCCAAATGATCGATTGTTAGATGTTGCTGATGAAAATATGCCCTTGCAAGATGCTTTTCTCCTTGCAGATGACGTCCTTCGTCAGGGTGTCCAAGGAATATCTGACATTATCACAGTGGGTTGCCCCTTATATATGTACATGCATTGCTACGGTTAAACAAGATATATGATATGGTTTAAGATTTTTAATTCAACGTTTGTGCCCTCATTCCAACCATTTTTGACAAACTCAACATGTTGTGTAAGCCAAACATGAACAGACCGCCACCACCAATTCACATCTTTAGAAGCAGTAAAGATGACATAGTAGTTATGTGAAACTTTGCAGATACCTGGGCTTGTGAATGTTGATTTTGCTGATGTGAAAGCTGTGATGAAAAATTCTGGAACTGCCATGCTTGGCGTTGGCGTTTCTTCCAGCAAAAACCGGGCCCAAGAAGCTGCTGAGCAGGCAACTCTTGCCCCTTTGATAGGGTCATCAATCGAGGCAGCTACTGGTGTCGTGTACAACATCACTGGCGGGAAGGATATCACTCTGCAAGAAGTGAACAAGGTCTCTCAGGTGCGTGCAGGAGCAGGACTGCTCATTGTTGTCTTGATACTAACATTTGATGGCCTTTTGATGAATTCAGGATGGTGAATGTATGTTAGGTGATTGAACATTGAGATGGTTTTAGTACTATAAAAGAACCAATACGTGAATAATTTTGTTGTCGTGAGGCATTCGAGTGCTATACTTGAACAGTTTTGAGAGTAACCACTTGCTCACTTCTGCAGATCGTGACAAGCTTGGCTGACCCGTCGGCCAACATAATTTTCGGCGCCGTCGTTGACGACCGTTATACCGGCGAGATCCACGTGACCATCATCGCAACGGGATTCCCGCAGTCCTTCCAGAAGTCTGTTTTGGCCGATCCAAAGGCAGCTCGGATACTGGAGGCCAAAGAGAAAGCGGCTAGCCTCGTATCGGCCGCTGCGCAACAACCGGCTCCTGTCCCGACATGGTCCCGGAGGCTCTTCTCTTGAACATGGTCCCCGAGGCCTCCTGTCCTGGCAGCTTTGAGAGCTGTGGTGGCTGCTGTTATTCTTTTGGCTGTGTAAACATTCTGAGAACTAGTTTCACGTAGTGATTAGCTTCACACCTAGTGTATGTATTGTTTAGATATTGTGTTGGTTGTTTCGGGCAGAGTCAGGGACAGCTCTAAGAATGCACGCTGCTTGCTGCCAGTTTGGCAACCCCAGAGATCTCCTGTTTATTTTTGTGGGTGTGTTCTATGGATTGGCCTCTTCGACTGAGTTGAATCCATGTAGGGTATGAATTTCGCACAAACCGTGGATTCATGTTGGGTCAATGTCGATTCAGGTTGTGGGGGCATAAGGCTTGAGAAAAAAGGAAATGCAAGCATGTTACTGAAATGCTGTACATGGGATTTGTGCAAGAAGATCATACATGCATATGCAGTGCTTCCTTAAACATGTTACATGAACTTGCAGCTAGGGTGTCAAGTGGGATCCCGTCAAAATCTCACTTATAGTTCATTTGTCAAAATCTAGCTCAAAAATTTAAACTAGATTTTCACAAATGAACTATAAGTGGGATTTTGACGGGAGGACACGTTACTTGCAGCAGTAGGTGTGCGCAGACAGGGTCTCCCCTGCCTGATGATGTACGTATCGGTGTGACCAGCATGTTAGCGGAGTCAGATGGTTAATGGAATCGTGGGTTCCATCTAAAAAAAAAAGAAAAAGAATAGACCATTCGTCCATCGTAATATGTTGCTCCCGGTACTATCACACGGCCCAGAAGCCCACACTGGGTCGCCCGGCCGTCATCGCATCGGCCATTTCCGCCTACACGGGGCTGCGCGCAAGCGGAGGCTCTCACAGGAGATTGATTAGTCCCACACCGCTACTTGGATAGCGCAGCACTAGGAGCCAGCTCTATATAAAGAAGGCCAGGGCAGCCATTCAAAAACCACGCAGCTGCGCAGCGGGCACAAGGCGAACTATTCTTTCGCCTTTTACTAAAGAATACCGTGTGCACACTGCAATTAGCAGCATACGATAAATTTTTAAAGGGGATCCTCCTTAACGGGAGGGCCCCACAATCTAATTATAATTTTCTTATTCTGATAATTCATCCAATCTCTATTGATCAATAGGAAGGGGCACGACGCAAGTAGAGCTGCAGTGTCCGCCGGTGCAATTTGGAGACAGGAAGCACTTCCAACTGCAGGTTCTTCGTGTGCGCAAACGATGCTTATCTGCTGAGAATCTCCAACCCGCGAGGATCTTGCTTTGCTCTGTCTCTCTCCCCATGAACGTTGCACACTGCCGGTTCAGCATGCGTGCAGGTCTTGCTTGCATTGGATCAAGCTTCGGATCTCGGATGATTTCGCGATCCCAAGCCAACACGTCGGAAGATTGGTGGATGCTTGGTGTCCAGGGGCTTGGGGCGCGACTCTGATTCTTGTCCATTGGCGTGTGTCTCGAAAGAGCGTGGTTCCTGAATTTCTTACAAGATAATTTTGAAGCAATCGAACACAAGTTTTTGAAACCATCAGTATAATATTTTTTTTTTTTACAATTTGTAGCAACACACAGTCATTCAACCTCCACAGTCAAAGATCATGTCGATTCACAATGGCCTTCAACTGGAACTGCTTGGGATGTCGTTGGGTCCGTTTTCTTCCGCCACATCACACCCCTTTCTTTCTCGCCATAATCCTTGGCCGGAGGTGTCAATGGGGTCTCTACAGCTTCTTCACTCTTCTCGTGCGTTATGCCTTGTAAGTTTAGCTCCTCGGCTACAACATTTCCCGTTTCCTTCTCTGACTTCTCAGCTCGGTCCTGTTCCTGTACTGCCTTTTCATTGTTCTTCTCCAACTCCTGAAGCTTATTATTCAACTCCATGTTTATAGCTATGACACTCTGCAGTTTCTTCTTATGGTTCCTGGCGTTGTTCGAAACCTTATTATTTAATCTCTGAATCTGACCATTCAGTTTCATGTTGTCAGCCACAACAATTCCCATTTCCTTCTTCGACTCCTTAGCCCGGTCCTCAGCCTCTTCACTCCTCTTCCTTAATTCCTCCAACTCATACTGCAAAGCCATGTTTACAGCTGCAACACCGTCATAATAAAACTTCAACTCCATAGCCCTGTCCTCGGCCACCTTTGTATTTCCCTTCAACTCCTGCAGCTGATCATTCAGTTCTCTGTTGACAGCAGCAACGCTTTCCATTTCCTTCTCCGACTCCTTAGCTCGATCTTCGGCCTTTTTGTTCTTCTCCTTTAACTTCTCTAGCTTATCATGCAAACCCATGTTTACTTCCACAACGCTTTCTGAAAAAAAGGTCAACTTCAAAACTCGATCATCGACATTCTTTTTATCCTTCTTTGAATCCTCCAGCTGATCGTTCAGTGTTATGTTGTCAGCCACAACACTTTCCATTTCCTTCTCTAACTCTTTTTTTCGGTCTTCGGCCTACTTTTTATTTCTCTTCAACTCCTGGAGATGATAATTTTGTTCCACGTTGTCGGCCACAAAATTTTCCAGTTTCTTTTTCCACTGCCTACCGAGGTTCTCCATATCTTTACTTATCATGCATGGTAGAGATTCAGTACTCACGTTCCCCTGGCTTTGCGATTCAACCTGCAAGAAATTGTGCAATAATCAAGTTGGACTATCGAGGAGTGCCATTATTCACACATCGAAAATAATGCACATTTAGCTTGACATGTACTTGCTGGTAACTACAGAACATGCTAAACAAATCTCATACCCAAAACAATCTTAAATCATTATTATGCACATTTCATATCTACAGCTAACTTCAACCCATCAATTTTACTTATCCAAGAAATCATCACCATCCTATCAACCTAGTTGATCTTTGTTTTTGAGTTAATTCACACACTTGTACTAACTTGTGAGGATGATATATATTTGCCAAATGTACTAATTTTAGGGTTATAGTATCATCAAAATATAATAGGCTTGTATATGCATGAAGCTTCTGGAGAACGTCGCTGCCAAAACCATGACACTCTAGCTAGTATCATTCAAAAACAGGAAATTTAGCTGACCTGAATGTCATTTGCATTTTCCTTTTTGTTGTTGCGCGGGTTATCCCTCTTCCATTCCCATGGTTTCTGAGGATTATCTGATGACCAAAGCCCTTGGCGTGCCTCCCTCGCTTCTCTCTCCCACTGAACAGCATGCATCATATGTTACGTTACAGATTATCTTGAAATACAGGTTGGAACATATAAAAGTCCAAGAATATATTATATATACATTAGGAGATGCAAAATCCTTCCATTATCTAAAAAAGGAAAATTTTAAGATGCAATATCTCACTCTAGCCAATTGAGGACGTTCCTCGCCTGCTCTGAAATACCAAGCGAAGCCCCTTTTCAGCATTTCTTCCTGAAAAATTTAGACGCCGATCTCAATCAGTCTGTCAAAAACCAATTGAGGAAAATAAGATCAAAATGTGTATGAGGATTTTCTGTCTCACTTGGATAAACACGTCGTCGCAGTAGATGTCACCAAGGTATCGTCCGTATTGATCCGTCCCATACACATGAATTCTAACGCATTTGCCTCCAATAAGCTTCACCAACTCATTCCTTGACTCCACCCCGTGTTCCATTTTCATCTCCGGTGCATCAATTCCTCTTGTTTATTTATTCACAAAAGTTAATGCACCTATTATAAGCCGATGGATCGATATCTCCATGCTGCTGTTCAAGGTCAAAGAAAAAGAAAACCAGAGAAGGATATCCATGCTGACGACTAGTAAGAGTTTAATTTAGATAAGCATACATCACTACTTACATGTCACCGGGTTTCCATCTATATAGATAATATCATTTATTTTTCCTTAAAAAAATATCTAGACTGAAAATTAATAATTAGGATCACTCTGTTTTTTTGTGGATGTTGTCACCCAACCATGTGGACTAGTCAGGTACTCCGTAGATTTTACTAACATTATTACTATGTAGTATTCTTTTAAAGATTTAGAGTATATACATACCTCATCCTAATCCGGTATTGCTGCTGTGGAGCTCGGTTGTTTGTATCGCCTTTCCTGCTCACATAAATGCTGAATGAGACGAGTTTCCATGCCATTCCAAATAATAAAACGGAAACAATGGAAATCTTGATTATATGTTAACCCATGTTTTGGTTGAAGTGATTTGATAACAAGTACAAAATGACCTCATGATATGTTGCATTTTATTTGGAATCGATCATGTTAGAGCACACTACACATGGACTAATAATTATATATTTGGAGTGTGGAAGGGAGAGAAAATAAAAGCCGGTTGACTTAATTTCCATACTTATATGACCCACTGGCAGCCACATCCGCGGCCTTCTTGACATAAGCAGTGAAGCCATCACCATCTCCAATGCACCCACTCTTAATCTGCACACGTAATAGATATAGTAAATAGTGTACATAGTAAAGTAGCATATGAAATATAGTAACTTTTGAACAATATATTTGACTATTATTTTAGTGATTTGGATAGTAAAATCAAAATTATTATAATATCTATTCCACACTCTGCCACATAATATGTGTGCGTGTATTTCCTTAAATGCCAATGTTCATTCATTCCGTTCAAAGAAATGTTGCATCCACTCCAACCTCACTTTCATGAGATCACATGAATTTTGAACGATTCCATGCATCCACTCCAACCTCACTTTTAGAATCCCATGAATCTATAGGCAGAAAATCTCTTTTTATACCCGCATTTTAGTCATACTTGTGTTGTTTTTCTATTCATGCGTGTTCATCAACACCAAAGGAGCCCTAAGTTGAGCTGTGAATTATGGATTGTTATGTCTGACCGGTAAAGTGTGGAGCACCACAAACTTCACGCCCTCTGGTTTCGGCGGTTCGTCGTTTCCAAGGATAACCGATTCTCCAGCAGGCCCAAGAATATCTATCCTGCTGCTTAGGCCTTCTCCATCTGTAGCACTGTTTTTCTTGCCATTTCTCAACTGCAAGCAGACATTGGATACAAATAAAACATAGAATTGACAACATTATAATAATACACAAGTTTTTAAGTAAAATTATGGCAAAGGAAAAGAACATGCCTGAGTATATACTAAAATGCGTATAGAAACGAGGAGAAACATTATACTACATGACTTCTTTGCCAGGGTATCGTCGAGATTTTTATTCCTAATTAACAGGATTACAGTCAGCTAATACAAGTTGTGTAGCACCAATCTGGTTTAGTAAATTTCGTAAGAAAATGTGCAACCCTATTTTGCTCATGGTTTATTTTTACGAGGATAACTTCTCGAAGATTCATCTGACTACTTCACCTAAATTTAGTTAGAAGATCACCATAAATTGATATATTTCGAATTGGTTGTTTTAGGGTGAGAGATAAAGCTTCCGTTATAGCGCTATATAGTTGCCTCCGTCGCATCATTGTAGCGAGAAAGAAACTAGTGAGCTGAAATGATAACAACACCACAAATCTCTTAACAGTACCTACCCCTTCATTCCGCATCAAACAAAGCATGGAGATGTAGAGCAGACCATCCCGGATCTAGCTTGGGTCCTGGTGGGTTCTTTATATAGTACTCCCTCCTATTCATATTAATGTTATCAGATTTGTCTGGACGTATCTAGTTAAAATTTCGTGTTAGATACATCCGAATCTAGATAAATCTGAGAATATTAATTTGGATCAGAGAAAGTATTACAAAGAACATGAACTTAACGATGTAATCCCCACACTTATTATGGATTGGAGGAAGTAATTTTTATCTAGACAATTAAAATCCATTGAGGCAGCATGGATTCTACAAGAGAAGTAAAAAAGAATGGACTTAGCAATTCAAAATAAGAGGGTATCAGGTTGAGGTCAACTAGAAAAGTTGCAATTAATATATATGCCCGGAGCACAAAACATACGTCTAGGCTAGGACGTACAGGGGTGGTGGCAACGTCATGCCCTCCGCCGAGAGGCTGCATCTGGTTTCGTGCTCTATCTGCAGCGCCGGCCCGGAACTGAACAGGGTCGACCACCTGCTGTGGCTGGCTGCAGCCTCCATGATCATCTCCATTGACGCCGGCCCGGAGGCGATCAGGAGCGACCGAGGTCGCCTGTGGCTGCTGGTCGCGGCTGCAGCCTCCATGATCATCTTTTTCGATGCCCGCCTGCTGCGTGTTCCCCATCTTGATATCTAATCACTCTGGCTAGCTCCGTCCGTCCTCTGTTTTTTCTTGCCTTGTTTTGGACTTTTGGTCTCTGCTACTCCACTTCGTTGGAATCGCAGCTGAGCAAGCTGATGAGGTTAGGAAATCATATGGGAGTATGTGGTGGGTGGGGGTGAGGCCTAGTTGATGATTAATCTAAATGTATCTATCACTATGGCTCTGAGTCAGTCCTCTGTTTTCTCCTTTCTTGTTTTGGTCTCTACTACTCTCTTCGTTTCAAAATATAACATGTTTTATGTTTGTGAACTGAAGGTAATGTATCTAGACATCTTTTAGTGTGCAGGTTTGGAGAGTAATGTATCTAGATGTTTTTTAGTGTGCAGGTTTGGAGTGAACCTCTTCAAACCTGCACACTAAAAGATGTCTAGATACATTAACTTCACAGAGCTAAAACATCTTATATATATTATGAAACATATGGAGTACTTCGTGGGAATCACACTTAGCTAGCTGACCAAGAGGTTAGGACATCATATGGGAGTAAGTGGTGGGGATAAGTGAACAAAGTGGAAAACCTATATAGTTAATTAGCTTAGAGGAGTGGTCACTCTTTCTTTGTAAAGTGTGGCCAGATACATCACCTTGAGCAAATGCATGGGATAGAGAATCTTCTGCCTTTTCTTCCTAGCTAGCTTCTTTCTCTCCGTACGCATATGATGCACAGGAGCGTTGGAAACCCGAGAGCATGTGGTCTTGGGATGACCTTTTATGACAAAAGAAACTTCCGCTGTAAAATAATTAGGAAACATGACATGGGCATAAATTACACATATCATAGCTTATGAAAAAACATTTGTGCAGGTAAAAAAAGCATTTGAGCGTCCGGTAAAAAATTAGTGGTCTAAAAAATCATTCTGACAATAAACTTGTTATTTTAGCATGCACAACACAAAAGTGCTATTTTCCTTGAAAATTTACAAGAGTACAAGGAACTCAAATATTATATTTATATGAGTAAATTTTTGATTTTTCGACATGCATGATTTAGTTTAGTTACACGGGAGCATGTGGGCCATGCACCTTTAAATTTTATATTTTTCCCTTCTTCAATTTTGAGAACCGAGTTCAAATCTAGCTATGGCATCATTGATTCGTTGGAAACAATTCAATTCCTGCTTGAAATGGAAAAATATCGTGCAATGGAAATAAGTCTAAGAGAGTATAGAGTGTCCAACCAGGATATGATATGAGTATTATGCAATTATCTCCCATTTGTTTGGGCCTCAAACTTATAAAAACGATATGAAGAAATATCCAATGAAGGCGTCATTTCATTCTGAATTAATAATGTGTACGAGACAAATATTCCAGGTCGATTGGATTTCAAGCCTTTTCCAGGCCATGTTGTATGAGCTAGACACTTTTGGTGTATTAGAGTTTCAATTAGCATATCTGGAAGTCATTAAAAATATGATTTTTTTACAAGATTAACCCAACATATATCTACCATGCCACCAAATTTTAATTTTAATTTTATCCACACATTAAGAAACAAAAAAAAAATACAAATCTCGCTACGAATAGTAGATATGAGTTGTGTCCAAATTATCTAATTTCCATGAAAACCAATTATGAACATTGGATGTACTATATACCAATTCGTACACTAGTACACATGGTAAATTTCCAGAGCGTGGATTTTTTGTTCTTGGGAGCACATCATCGTTTATTTTGGAAAATTTAAAAAATTGAGTTGAGAAGTTTTAGAAAAATAAAAATAATATGTTGTGTAAATATGAGAGCTCCTTCAATAAGAATATCTATAGGTGGTTCTCGTTTTTTTTTTCTATTTTTGCATAGCTCGCCAATGAACTGGGACTTTCACGAAACTTGAAACCTGGAAACGAAGTTGCCTCATTTGCATGTGAGTTTTTTTCCCATGAGTTCAAAATCATTTGTTGATAAGGGAGCATGAGCCCCCGAGAACACTTCGTAATTCTAGCTACATTCCTCGTGGCTTCTGTTTACTTGCTTGGTAAGCAAAAGAAAGGGCTGTACACTGTACTAGACTAGACTTTAAGCCTTAGCTGATCCTAGGAAGAGAAGGAAACATAAGGAGGTGTGGCGGGCCAAAGCAAAAGAAAGGGCTGTACTCGACTAATAATGCCAGAGAGTGGACTATCTTTATGGGCTAATGATTCCTAGCGGACCATGGAACAGTCTTGTGCTATTCTAAAACAATCCTATTATGCTTTAATACCGCGGTTTCAATTACAACATCGATGACTTTCACATCTCACTCATTTCTCGTCACCAATCATAAGCCACCTAGGTCCTAGCATTTTGCTAATTTAGCCCAATAAACCGGTATGGAGGGAGTAGAAGTTAAGCTTAGTAATAGAAATTTCACATGCGGGAATAATCATGAAAACCCTGATCATGTCCAACATTGATGGGTTTTTTGCAATGTTGAACTTGACCATATTTTTCCCATGGCTTCTATTAGACTTTTGCTAAGGCTTGGTAGATCTCGGTCTTCTCCCTCGATTCCCAAAAGGGCATCAAGTTCTTGTGGATAGGGAAGGAGATCTATGATCTTGAAGCTTGGCAGCAATGGTGGAGAGAGAGAGGAAGTCACAGCTTGCTCTTAGAGAAGAAGCTAGCTTATTTTGGTGCTCTCAAAAAAAGAGTCGTTGGCATCCAATAACCCCGAGTCTCAGGGTTTGAACACCGGAGTCTCCAGGGAGGCTAGAGTCTCCCCCACCGAGACTTTTGGCCAGTGTCCGGGGCAACTTCTAGAGCCTCTGGAATCTGGGTTGGCGTCTAGGCCTAAGTCCTCGGTCAGATTTTCCAAGGTGAGAACACCGGAGTCTTTAGGGTAGAACCCTGGGGTCTCCGAACTCTGGACACTGCCAGCAGATTTTTTGAGAGTTCCTCCATCACTACTGCAGTAGGAAGGCTGGTGGGTGCAATTTGGGTTGTGTAATAGATTTGATAGTTCGGGTTTCCTATACTAGCAAAGAAACTAAGGAAACATTCTGGATCCATTATCGATCTTTTAACTTTTGAGGGGTCAATCACTGTCTCATGTGCATTTCATCTTTTGACCTAAAGCATAGTTAACACATAGTTAGATTCACATGTGTTGACAAAAAACACCCAAAACTCACTTAGGGAGGGAAATGCCCTTTGAACTAGGAGATAGTGTGTCAACCAGTAAAAAACACCCAAAACTCACTTAGGGAGGGAAATGCCCTTTCAAGGGGTTCTCGGGGGTGATGGATTTAGAAACTATGAATGTTTGTCTTATTAGTAAATGGTTATGGAAGTTAGAAAATAAATATGTAATTTGAGAGAGATTAGTTAGACCGGAGTATTTGTCAAAATATACTCTTTTCACAGTGTGTTTGCAAACCTTTAGATTTGTCGGTGGGGGCGGCCACGCCCAGCCTGTCAAACATGGGGGGTGAGGGTGGGTGAGCTCCGACGGCCTCCTACGTGCGGGGCGGGCCTTCACCGGGACGACACATGTGGAACGCGGGTGGTGGCGGAGGTCTTCCATGACGGTGGATTGACCGACGGCAGGGGCTCCTCCTCGCTGCACAATCCAATCGAATCCGGCGAAAAATTGCCCTTGTTCTGCTGTATTCTTCCTTCATGCTGGCCTGGACAGTGAGGTTCAGAGCGGTAGATCTAACAGGGTGTAAACGGGTGGCATGTGGGCTACTAGTTAAAGGAATATTCCTGAGAGGTAATAATAAATTAGTTATTATATTATTCCATGTTCATAATAGATGTTTATTTCTCATGCTAGGATTGTATTAATCGAAAATGTTAATACTCGTGTACTTAATACAACCAAAAGGTTCCTAGTAAAGCTTATCTTTTAACTAGCTTGTTGATTAATCAATGATCAAGGTTTTCTAATCATGACCATTGGATGTTGTTAATAACAAGGTCGCATCATTAGAATAATGATGTGATGAACATTTACACCCATAGTACGAATAACAATAAGATCAAGTCATCAAGTTCCATTGCTATATCAAACTCATACGAAGTAGTCCTAATCCTTAGACCATGAGATCATCTCAATCGCTAATACCGGAAGGGTACTTTGATGATATCAAATTTCACTCCATAATAGGGTGATTATAAAGGTTGATTTGGGTACTTTGAAATTATTAGTTGAGGCTCATGGATCAAGAGTGGGATTTGTACGACCGGTGATAGAAAGATATACTCTAGGCCCTCTCGGTGATATTGCATTGACACCGCTTGCAAGCATGTGACTAGGTCACGGGAATGTCATATCACAGAACGAGTAAAGAGTGCTTTCTAGGAATGAAATTGAACTTGGTATGGATGATACAAAATGATTGGATCTCGGACAACTAATATACCATGAGACAAAAGGAATTTACTACAACGTTGATGGTTCACACGATAACTAGATTCATCGTTGAGAAGTGAGAGTCATCACGGATTTCCAGATCACGCTGATGATTATTGATCGGAGAGGTGTCTCGATCATGTCCATGTTATTCACGAACCATAGGGTGACACACTTAAGGTTCGTTGACGCGTGTTTTGAGTGGATTTGGAACTCCGACTGAATTATTGGACAACACAGGGGTTGTTTCGGAAAAGCGCCGAAACTATTTTGGAATATCGAAATAACACAACGGGGTAATTGTTAATGCTTGTTAATTGAATGAATTAACAAATATTAAATTATTTTTTATTAATTCCATAAGTGTGATTTAATTGTTATGAATGTCATGCAATTAAAAAGGAAAATAAGAGAGGGGGGTTACCTACTTGATGGAGGGGCTTACCACCATGAAGAGGGAGATGTGACACCTCTAGGGGCCGGTGCACCCCCCTAGGGGTTGCCCCCCTCATCTCCAATAAAAGGTGGCAACTCCTCCTCTCTTCCTCTAGACACTTGAGCCTCCTTCTTCTCTCTCCCTTGTTGCTCCACCATTGCCATTGCTTAGCGAAGCTCTGTCGCAAAATTGTTTGAAGTCTACACTTAGAGAAGTGGAGTAGGAGTTTCCGGCGAATCCCTTCTTCCGCTGCCCCGCTGGACCGAGGGCGTGGAGGACGTCAATGAGCCGCACGTGTGACCGAGTACGGAGTTGCCGCCGGTTATGGCGCCTCGAGTACCCGATCTTGAGATCGTCGCGTGTTCACCTTCATCTTCACCAACAACGTTTGAGCGGGAACATAATCCCGCTTACGGTCTTCGAGGGTGAGTACTCGTTGCTACCATCTCATAGATGATCTTGGCTAAATAGTAGTTCGCGCGTAGGAATTTTTTTGTTTTCCATTCTACGAACTCATCAACATATTTGGAAATGTGGGTGTTCATGGTCATGCTATTGCTTTCTTCGTGTATTTTGGATCATAGTAGCATAGTCGGATGAAGCGGCCCGAGAGTAACCTTACATGTCCTTGCACATGAGACTTGTCCCACGCTTGACATGAAACTTGTTTTGCATAAGTGGCTCAACCGGTGCCTGTCTCTCTCACTATAGTTATGATCTAATTTACAAAGGATTGCTAATAATATTTTTATCACCATTGTGGTTACATGTTCGTAGGTAAGAATGGTTCTTCCCTAGAAAGCCCTAAACCACGTAAAATATACAAGACAAATTAGAAGCGTCTAACTTGTTTTTGCAGGCCATGTGCTGTGATATGGTCAAACATTACAAATTGTATGCAATGGTCCTTTTTTAAGTTATAAACAACCGGAAGGAGCCTTATGGTTGTCATTTCATTTTATGGCATGCGTGCTAAATATATATCTAAGTGATATGTTGTAATGGAGGAAGACATTCAAGGTGGAGGCGTCATGGACCTTGGTGCGACGCCAGTGGAATGTTGGAGATCAAGCCATGATGCACAAGATGGAGATCGAATGCGTGAAGGACCATATCATATCACATTATATGTGCATGTGATGTTTATCCTTTTATGCATCTTATTTTGATTAGATTTGATCGTGCGGTATCATTATAAGATGACCCCTCTCACATAATATCAAGATAAAAATGTGTTCTTCCATAATATGCACTTTCAAGAAAGTTCATTGTTTTGAGACACCTCGTGATGATCGGGTGTGATAGACACTACGTTCACATACACCGGGTGTAAGCCCGTTTTACACACGCGAGTGCTATGTTTCTATTTGGCCAGCCTAGCATGTACAAACATGGCCTCAAAACATGAACCGAAAGGTTAAACATGAGTCATATGGTTGATATGATGAACATGGTGATGTTCGCCTTTGAAACTACGCCATTTCACGTGATGATCGATTGCGGTGTAGTAAATTTGGTTTATGTAATCACTTAAGAAAATTAGGAGGGATGTTGTTTTTAAGTGGGAGTTCACGTAGATTTTTGAATTAACTTGAACTCAATCTATTATGAACTTAGTCTAAGTCAACTTTGCATATATATTATAGATCATGGCACCACCTGCTCTCAATTTTAATATGTTCATGAAAAAAGAGAAAGTAGCCACCAACGGTAGCAACTTTACCAACTGGGCACTTAACTTGATGATCCTCCTCAATGCCTCTCAAAAGGGCTATGTCCTTGAAGCACCTCTAGATAACCCGCCTGCAGAAGATGCTCCCGATGCAGAGAAAATGTTTTTCTGACTCGTAAGAAGGACCATAGTTTAATTCATTGCGTCATATTGTATGGATTTGAGCCGGAGCTGCGAAAACATTTCGAGAACAACAACGCTTATGATACAATGGGAGAGTTGAAACTAATTTTCGACTCCCATACTGTCGTAGAGAGTTATGACGCTTTAGAAAAGTTCTTTAGCTACATGATGGAAGAGAACAACTCCGTTAGCGAGATGGTACTCAAAATGTCTGGGTACGCCAATAAACTCATATCTCTGGGAATAATGATTCCCAATGAGCTAGGAATTCATCGGGTTCTCCAATCTCTCCCACCAAGCTACAAGAGCTTTGTGATGAACTACAACATGCAGGGCATGAGAAAGTCTCTCACCGAGCTTCTCTCAATGCTTAAGACTGCTGAAGTGAAGATTAAAAAGGAACATCAAGTATTGATGGTCAATAAGAGCACGAATTTCAAGAAAGGTAAGAAGGATAAGTCCAAGGGTAAAATCAAGAAGGATGGTAAATTTGTTGCCGGTTCTGAGAAGAAACCCAAGGCTGGTCCTAAGACTGATACTGAATGCTTTTACTGCAAGGGCACGGGGCAGTAGAAGCATAATTACCCAAAGTATCGGGCGGATAAGAAGAACGGGAAGGTTAACAAAGGTATATATGATATACATGTTATTGATGTGTACCTTACTAGTAGTCACAATAGCGCCTGAGTATTTGATACTGGTTCGATTTCTCACATATGTAACTCGAAACAGGGGCTAAGGAATAAGCGGTAACTTGCGAGGGATGAGGTCACAATGTGCGTCGGCAATGGATCAAAGGTTGATGTGATCGCCGTCGGGACGCCGCCTCTTCAATTACCATTCGGATTAGTTTTAAACCTGAATAAATGTTATTTGGTGCCTGCGTTAAGCATGAACATTATTTCCGAATCTTGTTTAGTGTGAGACGATTAACAAATATTAAATAAATAAAATGTTTTATTAATTTCATAAGTGTAGTTTAATTGCTATGAATGTCATGCAATTAAAAAGGAAAATAAGAGAGGGGTTACCTACTTGATGGAGGGGGTTACCACCATGTAGAGGGAGAGGTGGCACCTCTAGGGGCCGGCGCACCCCCTAGGGGATGCCCCTCCTCTCCTATAAAAGGTGGCAACTCTTCCTCTCTTCCTCTAGAAACTTGAGCATTCTTCTTCTTCCTCCCTTGTTGCTCCACCATTGCCATTGATTAGCGAAGCTCTGCCATAAAATAGTTCAAAGTCTACACTTAGAGGAGTGGAGTAGGAGTTTCTTGCGGACCCCTTCTTCCGCTGCCCACTGGACTGAGGGTGTGGAGTACATCAACGAGCCGCACATGTGACCGAGTACGGATGTGCCGCCGATTGTGACGCCTCGAGTACCCGATCTTGAGATCGTCGCGTGTACACCTTCATCTTTACCGACAATGTTTGAGCAGGAACGCAATCCCACTTACGGTCTTCGAGGGTGAGTTACTCGTTGCTACCATCTCGTAGATGATCTTGGCTAAATACTGGTTCGCGCGTAGGATTTTTTTTTGTTTTCCATGCTACGAACCCATCAACTAGCTCGACTTGAATAAAGGTGGCGGTCCTAAGATTCCAACTCGCGCCAAGATGATGATCTGCCAGATGCATGTCCCCATCGATCTGGCTGGCTTGTTGTGTTCCGGAAGGCGGAAGGCTCCGCCTGCGAACTCCACTGGGAGATTTATGCCTGGAAATTGCTTGATCGAGTGAGATTCGATCATGCGAACCCATGCTTTTGTCTGACCGTTTGGTTTTAGAGGGAGCGATGCGAAGCTTTGCTGGCTATTACCATCATGGGGCACGCTTTCTCGTTCCATGATGAAGTCAGCTGGCGGAGAATGTCATGGAAGCCAAGATCTTAGGACTAGCAATGGTAATTCGAGTCTTTGTGATGATGAGGAATTGGTTTGGTGATTCGTAACTTGGAGCGGTGGCATTGTAAGTGGGGGCGTCATCACAAGAGAAATTCAAAATCTTACCTTTCAGGGTAAAAATCCAAGGTCTGTCCTTAATTGGTTGTGCCTGTCAAGGTCCTCCAGGTGAAAACCTAAGATCTATGATCAGGCGACGACGATGCTTGTGTTCCCTTCTTGGAGGCGTCGTTTTTGGAGTGTAATCTTGGTGTGTGATTGGTATCTCCGCGATATTAATATATGCTCTTTGTAAAAAAAGCTTCTAATATATTCTATATGTGTTGCATGAAATTGATTGGCAACTATGAGAACACTCTTTTTTTTTTGGAAAGTGATTGGTAATGAATCTTGTAGTGAGAAAGAAATTATAGATCATATTTTCTTCTAAGTGTCCAGTAGCTAGATATACTTGGAGTGTGGGTGCGTGTGCTTGGATAGTCACCAATTTCCTGTAGGTGTAAATAATCTTTTGTGAATGCGAATGGATTTCAAGTTTTAGGGGAACTGGTTTACAATAAGTTTGATTGCACGGGGGAGGGGGGCGATGGGCATGAAACTAGTGGCCACATACTAGTGGCGTCGGCATTGGGGCACGCCGTAATTATTTTTATCGAGGCCTTCTGCTCCTCGCTCAGGAATGAACAGGACGAGGAGTTTTCTTTTCCATACGACTCCCAACGACGGACGAGGAGTTTAGGTTACTTCAAATCTATCAGTTCTCGTTTTAGTTATTGTTTAAGACCTTTCAAGTTCATGGCTTTATTTGTAAAAAAAAAAAGTTGGCGTACACCTTTCCTCTAAAACGGCCATGCCAGTTCTCAAGAAAATTAGATCTACCTGCAACTAATCATGTAACCACACCTGTTAAGTTTTTAGCATGATATATTTATCAATATATGCAAGTGAGGGTGATATCAACCGTTGTATATGTATTTTTGCCTTAGCGTTGCGCTATCTAACCAGGGACGATCGAGTGCACAACAATCACACACGATGTCCTTCTATATCTACGGATCACTATGGAGCACGCTGCACGCAGACACTCAAATGGCACATCTGCACGCGATGAGGATTTGACCAAGAAGATATGTACATGTCTGGCTAACACCACCTACTCGTACACGGTCCATGGTGGATTATTCGATAATGTCATTCGCTTGGATTGTTGGAAAAAACACACACGCCTATAGTTTCAGAGATAGATGAGCCGTATGCTGATCGAGGACAGTTATTCCACAAGAATTCCTCTTATACACGGGAAGCTTTATATATAACTTTGTTTTATTTTGGTAAATGAAACATGCATACTTGTCCCTGCTTACTCCTAGAGAAAGATGGATCAATCAATTATTTGAGCATATCCCACAGTTGCAAGCATCGTGGATGCACTCAAATTCGACATGGACGCAATCTGGGCACTTCATATTCTTCCTCACCTCCTCGCATACCGCCGTACAAGATTCTTTGTCGCACTTACGATCTTTCATGGGGATAATTCGAAAGTTACACTCTGCTTCTGCAAAATCTGAAAAATATATACGAAACCATGCAAAGAATATATAATTAAGTAGTCATACAACAAGCCATATCCGGATCACTAAAAGAATTAAGCAATGCATACACACGATCAAGGAGAAAAAGTTTGAAGTACTCACCGGATGAAATCATGAGGAAGGTGAGGGTCAAGACAAGCATCATAGCTGCAGATCTCATCCTCATGTTCATCGGGTGTGGTGTCCGAAATGTTGTACAATATATGGTTTGTTTTCCTATTTGTGGGCTGTCAAAGAGAATAACATTTTATAATGGATGTGACATGAATGCGTATTAGCCTAATTTACAATCACATTAATGCAATAAATAAGATGTGCTAAAATTGACAAGAATTAAGTGCATTAATTTTCTTCTATATATATATTAGGCTAGTCATAGTGATAGTATCATAAGAAGTATCATGCATGCCACTTTGGTAAAAATCTGATGTGGCACCATAATTAATAAAGAGAGAGGTGGTAGTGCTATTATAATATGATACCATATGAAACTAGATATTTTAATGGTAAACAATGTATCCTATGCATAAAATTGCATTGAGATTCTATAAATAATTAAATATGATGAGATTATTATACTAGTACATAATCATAAAAACTATAAGGGTAGTATCATACACTGGTATCATATACATGTGTATGCTACTTCCCACTATGACCAGTCTTAGGATGGTCTCAACGTATATTTGTTGTATAAATCGTGGGTCCAGATATTAATTGGAGTAAACTTTCTTTTTCCTCCTTGCACCTGTGGAGTCGAAAGGAGGAGGAGGAGCAGTGGTTAGGTAGGAAACTAATTAGGGCACGTAAAATGGTTATATCTAGCAATGCCACATAGAATGATTGGTGATATGGAGGAGACAAACAAAAAAAATGAGTGTTGTCTTCTCTTAGAAAAAAGATGATCTCTTAGTAATAATATATCACACCACATGTTTAGAATGTCTACTAATCAGAGATAAGACCAAAATACAATTCATTATATATCATGTTTATATCTTGACCGTGTGGCGAAATTAAGATAAGACGACATCCGCATAGAAAATAAGATATGGTATCCTATCCTTTCATATTAATTACCTTTCCGCCTAAACAGTTTTAGTATGAAAACTCTAGATATGATCCAAGCTAGATCACTATGAATGCCCTTAGTCTATTCCCAATGCTAGCTATGTTATCATAACATCACACTCTTCTAGACGAAATGAATCTATAGGCTAATTAATGTAAACATTTATGACCCAACCTATTGGTTTCTAATTACTATGCACAATAAAAGTGGTACTCCCTCCTTCTGAGTTTATTTGGCTTATTAGAAATGGCGTTGTGATTTAGGTGATTAGGGATTGGTTGCATGTCAATCTCTAGGATTGGTGGGAGCGTCTTAGGAGGCCAGTTATTGGTTGTATGCCATAGTGGGTACTCCCTCCATCCCAAGGCTTAAGGCATATAATTTTTTTGAAAAGTCAAGCCATGTAAAGTTTGACCAAACTTTTAGAAAAAACTATCAAGAACTATTATATTATATAGATACCATGTGAAAATATGTTTCATGATGTATAAAAAGGTATGGATTACATAGTGTAAATATTAATATTTTTCTCTAAAAACTTGGTCAAACTTTAGTTAGTTTGACTTTTGAAAAAAATTATATGCCTTAAGCCTTGGGACGAAGGTAGTATTAATTAGTGCTAGATATGAGTCTAACTCTTGAAATTTTTCTAATTTTTTAGTAAGCCTAATAAACTGAGAAAGGGGGAGTAACTTAGATTAGTGTCATGTGCATGACACTAGTTTAACTTGCTCCCCCTATGACAAGTCTTACCCACCTATCCTTTTCCTCTCACTCCTCTCTATATATTGTTGTGTTGCATGGAGAAAGATACATCAATTAATAACAAATATCAGTTTCCACTATTTTTTTACTTTCTTATTTTTCGCATATGTAGTTAATCCGCGTGTACTACGACTACACTTTCGCTCCGTGCCGTTGGACCGGACTCGCTGAGGCTTTGGAGACTCAAGTAGGATCATTCTTCCTAGAATAATGACAGAGCATATGGGATCACACTCAACCACTCTGTGATCAGATTGATCCCATTTAAGCCTGCAACCATCAGAGTCCTGATACGACTCTTCATCCGGAGGATGTGACGATTCTCCCCTATCACTTCATTATCTTGCCAAGTGCTCTGGGAAATAGGGGACGCTCGAGAAAGGGGCTAGACTCAGCATATCACAACCAGGAGGGATCGTTGGACAATAGAAGAAAGAAGTCTGCCAATCTTGGACAAACTTGGAGAAGGGGAACTCGGGGTAATAGACAACTGATTTGGGGAGATTGGCTCACGTACCGTGCGTGGCCCTTTGGTCATATATATATCGAGGTGTGTACAGAGTACAATATAGAGTACAATAGGGAGAGTATAATACAGTCTAAATACAACATCTAATACCCTCCCTCAATCTTAACTGTGACCTGAAGTATTCAGTAAGTTAAGATTGCATCGACATCTCTCAAAGTGAGGTTGTGACAATGGTTTTGTGAAGATGTCCACCAGTTGATCTTTGGAGGAAATGAACTTAATCTGAAGTAACTTCTGTGCCACACGTTCTCTCACAAAATGATTGTCAACCTCAATATGTTTGGTCCGAGCATGAAACACCGGATTATTGGAGAGATATGTAGCACCAATATTATCACACCAAAGAACCGGAGGACTGTCTTGGGAGATCCCCAACTCTCGAAGTAAGGATTGCACCCAAATGAGCTCAGCAGTGGCATTGGCCACAACCTTGTATTCGGCTTCAGTACTGCTGCGAGATACTGTGGCCTGTTTACAGGCACTCCAGGCGATCAGATTCGGCCCAAAGAACACCGCATATCCCCCCGTGGATCGCCTGTCATCTGGATTACCAGCCCAATCCGCATCAGCAAACGCGGAGAGTGTACTAGACGACGCATGCCGAAGATGTAGACCATAGGATGAAGTATAGCGAATGTAGCGCAAGATGCGCTTAACAACAGACCAGTGAGGATCCCGTGGTGCATGGAGATACTGACACACACGGTTCACCGCAAAGGAAATATCTGGCCTGGTAATAGTGAGGTACTGGAGACCACCAACAATGTTGCGATACTCCGTGGCATCATCAGAAGAGAGAGGAGACCCATCCATGGCAGAAAGGGAATCCGTGCTCGACATGGGAGTAGTAGCAGTCTTACACTGAAGCATACCTGCACGTCCCAATAGATCCAGATAGTACTTCTTCTGAGTGAGTGTTAAGCCAGCATCAGAATGAGTAACCTCCAGGCCGAGGAAAAAATACAGTTTCCCAAGATCCTTCACAGCAAAATCAGCACCAAGAGCCACTATAAGACGACCAGTAGCAGGGACAGAAGAGCTGACCAGTATAATATCATCAACATAAACCAGAAGATACATAGTGACCTCTGGACGCTGAAGCAGAAACAGAGAGGTGTCCGTTGTGGATGGAACAAGACCATGAGCACGGAGAGCAGCTCCAAGGCGAGCATGCCAAGCACGAGGCGCCTGCTTGAGCCCATAAAGCGCCTTAACCAGGCGACACAGATGCTGGGGACGATCAGGATCAACAAATCCAGAGGGCTGACGCATGTACACCTCCTCCTCCAAAACACCATGCAGAAAAGCATTCTGAACATCCAACCGGCGAAGTGACCATCCGCGAGTAACAGCCAAAGAGAGAAGAAGCCGAATAGTTGTCGGTTTGACCACAGGGCTGAAGGTATCCTCATAATCAAGACCGTACCGCTGTTTGAAACCTTTGGCAACCAAGCGCGCTTTGTAGCGCTCGATCGAACCATCTGCATGCTTCTTCACCTTGAAGACCCATTTAGAGTCAATGATGTTAATACCAGGACGAGGAGGGACAATATGCCAAGTACCATTCTGACGGAGTGCCTGAATCTCAAGCTCCATAGCTGCACGCCAGTGGGGAATACCAAGAGCAGCCGAGAAGTGTCGTGGTTCCATGGTCGGGTCAGATGCAGCAAGAGCAGCACATGCAGCCAAATAAGTGACGGTGCCATCAGTACGCTGAAGTTTCTTCACAATGCCGCTGCGACTGCGGGTGTGAGGTCGCTCAAACACCGGAGCAGGGCGCGGCGGAACAGGAGCCTCATCGCCGCAGATCGATACTGCAGGCGAGGAAGCAGGCGCGGATGAGCCTGACAACGTGCGGCCATGTGATGGGCCAGGCGTCACACTGGGCGACACGGCAGACGTCACAGGAGTAGCTGCCACGCGCGTCTGGAGTGGCGCCAGCGAGACCCGATGGCGATGGTGGGCGGCAGCGGGAGAACCGCCGAGCCGGATGAGGCGGCGCACGCAGGCGAGGAGGTCGGCCCAGCATGGGGCATGCAGGCGCCCGGAGCCGGATGATCGACGTCAGGGAGGTCAGACTCATCCAAGAGCTGAAGGCGAGCACCACGGCCGATACCTGCACCATGGTTAGGGAGCAACACAGGGGAATATGCAACATCTTCAAACTGGTCAGGCGATGTAGGAGATGAATGCACAGGGGGTGACACAGGGTACTGTGGAGATTGTTGAGCAAAGGGAAATAGGTTCTCGTCGAACACAACATCGCGGAAAATGTACACCCGGTTAGACGGGATATGAAGGCACTTGTAGCCTTTATGGAGAGCACTATAGCCAAGAAAAACACATTGCTTGAAGCGGAACTCGAGTTTGTGATTATTATATGGGCGTAAGTGGGGCCAACAGGCACATCCGAAGACCTTAAGAAAAGTATAATCAGGAACCTCATTAAAGAGAAACTCAAGTGGTGTTTTCATGTCAAGCACACGTGTGGGAAGCCTATTAATCAGAAAAGAGGCTGTAGAGAACGCATCACTCCAAAAACGAAACGGAGCGAAGGCATGTGCAAGTAAAGTGAGACCAGTTTCAACGATGTGACGGTGTTGGCGCCTAGCTGCACCGTTCTGCTGATGTGTATGTGGGCAAGACACACGGTGAGAGATCCCAAGCTTATTAAAAAACGTGTTGAGATTGTGATACTCGCCTCCCCAATCAGACTGTACATGAATAATCTTATGCTTGAGAAGACGCTCAACATGCAATCGAAATTGTAAGAACACATTGAACACATCAGATTTCCGCTTAAGAAGGTAAAGCCATGTAAAGCGACTATAAGCATCAATGAAACTGACATAATAGTTATGACCACTCACAGAAGTTTGAGCGGGACCCCACACATCTGAAAACACAAGTTCTAATGGATGTTTAACCACACGACTCGAGGAAACAAATGGAAGTTGATGACTCTTCCCTTGTTGACAAGCATCACACACTGCTAAATTTTTATTGCTAAACGTAGTGGGAAGTTTATGCCGCTGAAGGACATGACTCACAATCGGAGATGCCAGATGGCCTAGACGCGAATGCCAATGAGAAGACGAAGTGCGAACACCAACAAAGGCCTTAGGAACCGGGAACGCATCCAAAGCATACAACCCCCGACAGTAACGACCTCTAAGAAGCACGTCCCTGGTGACTCGGTCCTTGACAAAGAAAAGAAACGGATGAAATTCAACCAAAACATTATTGTCAAGTGTAAGTTTAGGAACTAAGAGTAAATTACGAGTGACCAAGGGAACATGGAGGACGTCACGAAGATGCAAACGACGAGATGTATGTGTAAGAAGGGATGCCTGACCAACGTGAGAGATGTGCATACCTGACCCATCGGCGGTGTGCACCCGGTCATGACCATGATAGGGCTCCTGAGAGTGGAGCTTGGCAAGCTCGGGCGTCATATTATTGGTGGCGCCCGTGTCGAAGTACCAGGCGGGGTCGATGGGGTAGGACGGAGTGTAGCCGGGCAGCGGTCCTTGAGTGGCCATGGCAGCCTGCTTCTCGTTCCCGCGTCCGTCGTTGCCGATGCCGAGGAAGTCGCGCTTGAAACGCCGATGGCACTTGGACGCGAGGTGCCCAATGATGTCGCAGAGCTGACACATGAGGCGCTAACCACCCTGCTGCCGCCCCCATTGTTGTTGTAGTTGGGGCCTGGTGGCGGGGGGCGTGGCTGCCACTGCTGGGCAGGCGGGCGTGGGGCACCAGCAGGAGCAACAGGGCGGTAGCCACCACCCCCAGGATGCGCAGCATTGGCGAAGAGGTCCGCGTTGTAGGTAGTAGCTGCACGGCGCGCCTTGTAGCGGGACTCGGAGGCGAGAAGGCGCACATAGAGATCACGAGGAGGCATCGGAGTGTCACGAAGATTAACAGCCTCTGCCAACCCGTCGTACTCCCTGTCCAACCTGTTGATGACATAGGAGGTGAACTCCTCATCACGCAGTGGTTGCCCAATGGACGCGAGAGTGTCCGCCAGCGACTTGATTTTGTTGAAGTAGACGGTCGCGGACGAGTCGAGCTTATTCACCTAGCCAAGTTGGCGACGGATGGCCATGGATCGAGCAGTGGATTGGGCAGCAAAGCTGTTCTCCAGCATGGACCAGGCATCAAAGGACGTCACAGCGAAGAGCACGAGACCGGCCACCCCCTCGGTGAGAGAGGAGTTGATCGCAGAAAGGATGGCCTGGTCTTGAGCAATCCAGACACGGAGAGCCGGGTTGGGCGCCGACACCCGGGCACCCGCGGCCGTCACCGCGGGAATATGGGCCGGCGGGCGCGGCAGAGTGCCGTCGAGGAAGCCCTCGAGATGGCGACTCCGGAGCAGCGGAAGAAGTTGGGAGCGCCAGTAGAGGTAGTTCTCCGCCGTGAGACGGACTGTGATCAGATGCGACAGCTGAAACGGGCCAGGCGTAGCAACGTCGGGAACCGCCGGGCCGGTGATGTCGGAGACGTCCGGCGTGGGCGCGACAAAGGGCGCGGCCGACGTGAACGAAGGCTCCACCGAGAACCCCATCAAGGGAGGTTGCTGGTAGAGCGAGAGCGACGCGATCGGGAGCGAAGCCGGCGAAGCCGGGACGCTGCGCGACACCGTGCTGAACGGGAAGGAGAGCGCGGCTGAGTGGTGGAGCGTCGCCATCTGGCTACTTGAGCCAACAGAGAGGATGGCCGCGAGAGACGGCGCAAGGCCGGACGCAGCAGAGGCGGGCAGGCCCGCGGAGGAAGCCGACGACGCCGCGGAGGAGGTCATGGCGGCGGCAACTTAGGGTTGCAGAACGGCGACGGCGGCTAGGTTTCCTAGTCTGATACCATAATAGACAACTGATTTGGGGAGATTGGCTCACGTACCGTGCGTGGCCCTTTGGTCATATATATATAGAGGTATGTACAGAGTACAATACAGAGTACAATAGGGAGAGTATAATACAGTCTAAATATAACATCTAATACGGGGTAATCCTCACACGTCCGTATAAAAAATATGGCAGATCCACAATCCACTAACGAGGATCCTGATTTAGTAGAAGCCTTCACCAAGAAAAAGGCTAACCACAAATAGAGGAAGGATTGCATCCCCAAATATCTCTCGCACATCACACACAAAAGCAAGAAACTTAGGGGATACTGTTCAGAGCCATTTGATACAACTGAATGCCATAGAAGCCTAGAAGATCGAGAAGAAAGCCGCATACCGGCAAGGCCAGACCTCATAGGAGGAATTCTGTGAAGATTATGGAACACGTTATTAGCATGTACCGTTCCAGCAACCGATATGCACCGAGCCTCCACCAAGCAGGCGCTCGTCATTGACCGCTGAGGTATAATTTAGATCTGATCACAACAATGGTTTTCCACTATTTATAATTCTGTTTTTGCTATTTTTTTGAATAATAGCAGGAGAGCTGCTATGTCTATTCATTAGTACTCCCTTCGATCCATATTACTTGACTTGGATTTGTCTAGATTCGGATATATCTATGTAGATATATCCGAATCTAGACAAATCCAAGTCAACTAATATGGCCGGAGGGAGTAGAAAAAACGGATAGCCGAGGATTACAATGGGTGGGAATTGTTTCAAGCCCCAACAACACAGAAAATACACAAAGAAAACTCAACCCGGGTCAAAAGGAGCTCCTACATATGAATCTACGAGCGATATAGGAGCTCTTACATGTTTCCAAGCCGCTGCCTCATCCAGGATGCGCTTAACCAAACCAGTGGCATTCATCTCTTTTTTCTCAAAGACCCTTCTATTTCTCTCTTTCCACAGCTCCCAACAGATCAACTTGGCTATTGACGACGTTGACTTTTTTCTCTAGCAGTGTTGCTATCCTCACGTGCCTGTACCATATTCCAACAGTTGTGTCGTGGCCCAACCAGGTTTGTGGTCGCAGCGAGTCTTCCGTGAAACGATCCGCTAGCTCGTTCCACACTTGCCTGCTATATGAACATTCAGTAAGGAGGTGATGTGTTGTTTCCAGATTCCTTCGACAGAAAGGACAAAAATAGTCATTGTCCCATTGGCGCATCAGAAGTTTATCCGCGGTGAGCACGCGATCAAGCATTAGCTGCCAAATGAAAAACTTGCACTTGGCAGGAGCCTATCCCTTCCAAATGATCTTTTTGTAGTCTGTGCCTGCCGACCCCATGAATTGCAACCTGTAAGGTGAGGTAGAGGAATAGGCCTCGCCCTTGCCCACTCGCCACTCGATCTTGTCTAGAAGGGCCGATAATGAGACCTGATCAATCATCTCAGCGAGCCTCGTCAGTTGCGGCTCGTGGTGCACCAATAGCCTAGTCCGTAGGTCCGAAATCCACCTGTTCATCCTATAATGCCTCATGGACAGTGCGATTTTTCCTAGCTGAGATTTTGTAGATCTCAGGCACCACCTCTGCAGGCACATAGTCAAGCAGCCAACGGTCCGTCCAGAATCAAGCGGTGTTGCCGCTCCCCACCGTGATCTTGGTTGCGGCGTTGAACATCTCTATGTCTTGTCTGTTGCATGGCAGCTCGAGGTGTGTCCATGGCTTCTGAGGTGTGTCCATGGTTTTTTCTATTCGTTTTATAGAAATTGTGCTAAAGCTACAGTGAGAAATGAGCTAACATGATGTAACCGACCAATGTCGATGGTTCTTGGACGATGATCGGACTGGATGACTACACTGTAGGGAGACAATACATTGTCGTGATCTCAGTGATCACGGTTCCGTTGTGCACATGTTGTTCCGATCTTCATGACGATGAGCTGGCGGATGATGTAAAAGAATTTTTTCCCGACCTTCATGCCTCTATTGTACTAGTCCCCACTGGCAATGCAATGGGAGGGGCACGCCACGTCACACCTCAGCGAGCTCTGTGTCGCAATGCTGTGTCACATTGGCCCGTGCGTGCAGATCCACCGCAGCAACGTGCCACAAGCCACCCTGCCCGCTGCAAGCTGCTTCAGCTACCGTGCCGCGATGCGCTCCGCTGCCATATCTATAGCTTGCACTATCTTCTTTGCTGCGGTCTCGAGCAAGCCTCACTCTGCTCGCTGTCCAGTGCGACCAAGGAGCCATGCGCCGCTGCCCATGGCGCGCGAACCACCATGCTGCGTGCCCCTATCACCATCGTGCTGGCCTTCTGTCCGCAGCGGATCTCGAGCCTACCGCGTGCTACCAACACCACGCGCCGAGCCGCTCTGCATCGTTCTCCACCAGCGCCGGCCGTAGCCTCCCTCTATGTTGCTGCGCTCCACGTGTGCTCGCCTTGCCCTGATGACCAAAGGTGCAGCCACCACTCCACTCAGCCTCAGGTGGCTAGGGCAACGTAGCTGCCACCCTCTCTTGGGCTGGGAAGTGTGGATGCAGGCTGGGTCGGCCTAGTCAACAACGGTGTAGACTGTAGTCCCCGGAAGTGCTCTGTTACCCCCCCTGCCCCCCGGAAGTTGAATGGGCCAGCATGCCGTTAAGCTAGCAGCAGAAGTCGACCAGACCGAAATAGGCCCCGTACACGCAGCAAATATCTGTTTTTTACGCGCTGGATTACCCGATATAATCGGATTACCTAGTGTAACCTTTGCATTTTTCCATAAATTCTTGATGGCCGGAATCACCAATCGGAAGATCATCGAGCTTGTCCATAACGAGCTAATTAAACTACCCCATCTAGATGGAAATTGTCCTCGATTCTAAGAGATTCCGGTGGATGATATGACTGGAGACCAGAGATGGTCCTACCTACCACCACCAGTCCACCTCAACATCCAATGTAGAAACCGTACTCGAGCCCAAGCGACTCAACTCAACTCGATCCAATGGTTGGAGGGATACGGCGTGAACCTGACATAGCGGTTGTGTTCAACAGTGGGGGATGGGGTGGTGTGGGTTCACAGCCCATGAGACTTGGTTGGAACTGTAGATGAACATGAAAAACATACCAGAACACCAGCCGTCATGTGGTCAGACTAAGTATGGAGGGTGAGCGGTGTGGCGACTACGAGGTTCGTGTTGGTGACTATGACTATCGAGTACCGCAAGAGATGGACGAGAGTTGACCATAGAGAATCTCTAGAAGAGGATGAGATGATACTAGACGTGGGTAATCGGGGAGCGCAACTATTTGGAGTAGATTAAATAGTACGTTAGCCGGGTTTGAACTTGAGACCTCCTAGCTTTGATACCATATTGAATTGATGCACTAGCCAACTATTTTAAAAGTCCGAACTGATAGAAAGGACCAGGCTATATATTTTAACACTATGAATTTGATTAGATATTACTTAAGGAAATGACAAATTTCTTCAAGTTTTCAGACATGTTGTGAACAATAGCGAGGATGTTGAGTTCAGGTAAGGCTAATTTGTGACACCTAATATGCGAGCTGTTCACTTTCACTTTGATCAAGGACGAGGCTAGTGGCGACAATATTGTCAGATATGGCGAGTTCGTGATCGATGCCTGATAGCGTTATATGCATACTCCTGAAAGTCGGGGACACAAAAAAAGAGTGGCAAAGTACTCAATTTCCGCAAAAGCATTGACCGTGATGAAGAAAAGAAGAGACTATACAAAGTTAAAGAAGTAGCAACGACACTCATGATTAATATTTCAAGTCTAGATACACAAAAGTTCCTGCATGGTGGCTACAAGATGGCCAATGACATTTCGCCAAGGTGGAGTTTGTTGAGATATATGTCGAATATGTGTACGCAGTGGGACTTCTGATTAGCGGATGGTTAGGTGATGGACTCGAACATGTGTAAGCTGAGACTAATATGTAAAGGCACCGTACGTGAGTAGCTAAAATAGACTAGACAAAAGGTTCCAGGCCATACACAAGATCACGAGAAACAGTTCGGCGCCCATGGCAGGGGTGGCTGGACCGGCCATGGCGGCAGTGCTCTGATGCGTATGTTTGCCTCCTCGGTCTTGTCGTCGGCTGTATATAGTTGATCTAGTACATGGGAGGATCTCCGGTTAAGCATGTCTCGGGGAGTAGACAAGATCGCTCAATCTTGTTAACAAAATCTCTGTGTTGTGATTGTTTGTCCTTGTTTGATTTATTATGTGCCTTCCACGATAACGCAAAAGCTTGGCTGAAAATATCCGGTATCTGCCGCCTAAAAATTGTTCCCAGTGAATCAATACAAAAGATGGCAAAAGTCAAGGTAAAATAATATTTTTTTTGCGAGAAGGTAAACTAATAGTTTAACATAAGTGCACACATCAACTCAATATTTGTCAGTTCACGAAGAATGCAATTTTTTCGAGAATTATCCACATCAATTGTACATTGATTCTTCATAAACATCACGGACATTTGGTTGTCACGCTACAATCTAACTTAGAGCATCTTCACTCGGGTTCCCAGGATGCCGTTCCCAGGGTGTATTTTTGGTCCGGACAGCGATTTTTCGCCCAGTCGCGTTCTCAGGACACCAGTTTCGTCCGGATTTGGTCCAAAATACGTCCGACGTTCCTAGGTCGAACCTAGAATGCTGGAACCTCCTAGGAACGCCGGACGCCGCTATTTTGGGCGAACCAGGCCCCACTACGCCGAATTTTGAGTCAAGTTTGGTTGAACTAGGCCAAACTAGGTCGAATTCGGGTGAACTAGACCATACTAGGCCAAAATAGGGCGATTTTGAGACAAATTTGGGCGAACTAGGCCAAATTAGGCCAAACTAGACCGAATTTTAGCCGAATTTAGGTGAATTAGGCTAAAGTAGGACGGATTTGAAATAAATTTGGGGAACTAGGCCAAACTAGGCCTAACTTTAGCCATATTTGGGCGGACTAGGCCAAAGTAGGGTGAATTTGAGATAGATTTGGGCGAGCTAGGCCGAATTTTAGCTGAATTTGGGCGAATTTGAGACAAATTTGGGCGAACTAGACCAATGTAGGGCGAATTTGAAATAAATTTGGACGAACTAGGCCAAACTAGGCCGAACTATGCCGAATTAGGCCAAACTATTTCGAACTAAACCGAATTTGAGCCGGATTTGAGCCGAATTCGGATGAAATATCGTCATTTTTGCCTTGCCTGGGAACCACACCTGGGAACACGAGTGGAAAACTGGACGTTTCTAGGCCGAAAACTAGCTTCGTCTAATAGTTTAACATAAGTGCACACATCAACTCAATATTTGTCAGTCCACGAAGAATGCAATTTTTTCGAGAATTATCCACATCAATTGTACATTGATTCTTCATAAACATCACGGACATTCGGTTGTCACGCTACAATCTAACTTATATCATCTTCACTCGGGTTCCCAGGACGCCGTTCCCAGGGTGTATTTTTGGTCCGGACGGCGATTTTTCGCCTAGTCGTGTTCCCATGACACCGGTTTCGTCCGGATTTGGCTCAAAATACGTCCGACGTTCCTAGGCCAAACCCAAAATGCTGGAACCTCCTGGGAACGCCGGACGCCGCTATTTTGGGTGAACCAGGCCCCACTACGCCGAATTTTGAGCCGAATTTGGGCGAACTAGGCCAAACTATGCCAAATTAGGCCGACTTTTGGGCCAAATTTGGGTGAACTAGGTCGAATTCGGGCGAACTAGACCATACTGATACATTGCAAATGTATCTATAATTTTTGATGTTTCATGCTTATTTTATATCTACTTTCTTGTGTTTTGTTCTAACCTATTAACAAGATGTCATAGTGCCAGTTGCGTGTTTTCTGCTGTTTTTGGTTCCAAGAAAGTCAGAAAATCAATATTCTCGGAATTGGACCGGACAAAAGCCAAAATCGATATTTTACCGGAAGACTCACGGATCCAGAAGACAAGACGGAGAGGGGCCATAGGGTGGCCACACCATATGGTGGCGCGGGCTAGCCCTGGCTGCGCCACCAGGTGGTGTGGGCCCCCTGGCTGCCCACCGACCTTGCCTCTCCGCCTATAAGATGCCTCCCGATGCGAAAACCCTAGATCGACAAGCCTCCAGCCACGAAAAGTTCTAAAGCGCCGCCGCCACCGAAGGGGAGATTCGAGGGACAGAAAGTCTCTGTTCCGGCACCCTGTCGGGACGGGGAAGTGCCCCCGGAGCCATATCCATCGATCTCCACCGCCATCTCCATCGCCGTTGCTGATTCCCATGATGATGAGGGAGTACTTCCTCCTCGAGGCTAAGGGTTCTACGGGTAACTATGTGTTCATCTCTCTCTCTATGCATGATCATATTGTGATCATGAGCTTTATAATCAAGTAGATCTACCTTGCTACTCAAGTGCTTTATTAGATCTCTGCTCTCCCCATGTGTGTGAAAGTGACAGCGTGCACACCATGGTGGCACTTAGGCTAGAGATTACAAATACTTGTTATGAGTTATATTTGGAGTTGGATGTCTTTATGAAATTGTGGTGTTTGTTGGAACCATTTAGTGCTCAAGGTGACAGTGTGGGGTTTTCTAGATGGGAAAGATGAACTTTGAGGTGTGCTGTTATAGCCCTACCATTGATTAGAGTGTCCAACCGAAGAGTAGTTAAGAGTAGTATCACAAAGAGAATATATTTATATGAGAGTGTTTACTAGTGAAAGTATGATCCCTAGGCCTTGTTTCTCAGCACTGAAATACCGTTTGCTATTAGATCTATTACATGTTTGCTTTCTTCCATCGTTATTTCAGTTTTACTTCAGTCTTTTTCACGCCATCAAACTATTTTCTAGCACCGTTGTCTTTTATCCATACCACATGTATTTCACTATCTTTTCACCGAACTAGTGCACCTATACACCTGACAAGTGTATTGGGTGTGTTGGGAACACAAGAGACTTCTTGTATCTTGATTCCAGGGTTGCTTGAGATGGAATAACTTTGACCACTTCCTTCCTGAGTTCGATAAACCTTGGGTGATCCAGTTAAGGAAAAACTTGCTGCTATTCTACAAACCTCTACACTTGGAGGCCCAACAACTGTTTACAAGAATAGAAGTGCGTAGACATCAAGCTATTTTCTGGCGCCGTTACCGGGGAGGTAAGGTAAAAGGTATTCACACCGGAGGATTAAAGAAGAAGAACCTCCCACGGCAAACGCCTATTTTCTGGTGCCGTTGCCGGGGAGGTACTCACATCCTCCGGTGTGAGTGCTCAAAGTTATTTCCTTTAGATTCTGCAATTTTGTCTTTATGTTTCTTGTTTTCACTAGTTAGGCTTAATGGAAAACAATAAAAAAATTAGATAGCTTTATAGTATTTATCTTGAGTTAGGACATGAAGTGTTTGAAGAGAAAATTAAAAAACCTATGGAACTTTATTTGCATGCTAATAGGAATGTTATTAGTATGAATTCTTTGAAGACCATTATTGCTAATGCTATGGAAAAGTCTAAGCTTGGGAAAGCTAGTTTTTTATGAAAATGATTTTTTTAGTTCTCCAGCTTTGGAAGATAGCTATTCTATTGCTTATGATGATACTATACCTCCAATATATGATGATTGCAATGATGAATATGATATTTCCACTCCACCTACTATTGAGGAGGAAATTAATTATGATTACAATATGCCTCCTATATTTGATGATTATGGTGATGAAAATAATAATGATAGCTATTTTGTTAAATTTTCTCCCACTACAATTAATAAGAATAACTATGCTTATGTGGAGAGTAATAATGATTATATGCATGTGGCTCATGATAAGAATATTTTATGTGATAGTTATATTATTAATTTTATTCATTATGCTACTGAAAGTTATTATGAGAGAGGGAAACATGGTCTTATGTATCTCAATAATATTAAGTTTCCCCTCTTTATGTTGAAAGTCTTGAAGTTGCACTTGTTTTGCTTTACTATGCTTGTTGCTTTGTGCTTTCATGACTTGTTTATTTACAAGATTCCTATGCATAGGAAGTGGGTTAGACTTAAATATGCTTTGAATTTGCTTCTTGATGCTCTCTTTTACTTCAATTCATATATCTTATGTGAGCATCTTCTCAAACTATCATGCCTAACTTAAAGGCGTTAAAGAAAAGTACTTATTGGGAGATAACTCAAAAGTTTTAGACGAGTCTTGGAAGTTATTACTTTAGTAATAACCGCTCCTTATCCTTTTTATTTGCTTTTTGTGCCAAGAGTAACCTCTAATGAGAGAGAAGTAATGATTGGGAAAGTTGCTGTCCCGAAACAGATTTATGTGCTTCACCGTAAAAATTCGTGTAAAATCTCTGTACGTCCTTTTGAGGCGTGCATTTTTGTGCTTCTGATCTTGGTTGTTATCTAACTTTCGTTAGTTCAACACTTTTCTATTTGAGCAACAGAAGGTCTTCGAAAAAATTCGTCTTTACCTGCTGGTCTATTTTGATAGATTTCTGCCATTATTTGCATTTGCTTCTTGTTGGTTCTTTTTTGAGTTCTTTTGAAGAATTGAGCTGTTTTGAGGGAAGTGCTACCGTAGCTTGTGTTTTAATGGAAGTTCTATTGGTGTTGGAACTGAACCTAAAAGACCTATTATCTTGAGTGCACTAATGTTGCTAATAACAATTATGTGAAGTTTTGTATAAAGGAAAAATTTCAGGTGTATGGAAGAAATGAGTAATGATATGAAGGGTGGACTAAAGCTCAAGCTTGGTGATGCCACGCGTGTCACCCCAAGTAATATCCAAGAAGTACAAGTGTCAAAGCTTGGGGATGCCCAAAGCATCCCCTTCTTCATCAATAAAAATCCAAGGTTTCTTCCAAACGCTTCATTTTTATTGTTTCATGCACAGTTGTGTTGTTCTTGGAGCATCTTATTTTTCATTTTCGTTTTGGTTTTTCATTTGCTTTGTTTGCTTAGTTTGCTGAATAAATTGATTGGACCCCGTCTTTCATACATTGGTTTTCAAATAGTTTGGTTTGGTTTGAAAAAGAGTAGGAAAGTTCATGCTTAAGTGGTAAAGAGAGCTTGTTTTTGACTCCTATGATTTGCCATGACATGCTTGATATTGTTTTGGCTTTATGCTTAGTATTCTTTGCTATAGCATGATTTTTTATAAACAATTGAGATTGCTTAATATGCCTTGGAAGAATCATGCGTTGTTTTAGCATATTAAAGCATAATATTGTGGTATTCTCCTTTGATGCTTTATTTGGGTTGACTTGGCGCATGCTCACACCATGTTAAGACTATCCCAAGTCACCATAGCCTTTATGATCCTTTAGTTTTCAACTTGTAGTATCACTTTATGCTTTGATCAATGATGTTTTGTCGCTCTGCATGATTATGGCCATTATTGCTCTCTTAGTTGGTCGCTCCTAGTCTTTTGCTAGCCTCCATAACCAAGTATGAGTTTCACTCATGCATCCAACTCCTTAAACCAAGTTATTCCAAAGAGTCCACCATACCTACCTACTAGCATATGCTATTTCAAGTATATTCATGTTTTTGTTTACCTTCCAAATTAAACTTGTTATGAGAAAACTAGTGATTAAAGCTCTCACGAACTTGATGGCACACTTTACTTTTTGCATTTAATAAACTTGAACCATTGGGTCCTTCTTTGTTGCGTATATGCTTGCACTTTATAAGTTGAAATTAGCAGAACCATGTATCATGGGGAACGCTTTCAACATTGCACTTGTACTTTGTACCCCGTTGATATCATGTTCTTTTGCTTATGGATCCCTGTGGTGTGAAATAAAAGTGGAACTTGTAAGATCATGGAGTTTGTATGTGTGTTAGAGAAACGCCTGGGCCGCTAGCCTAAGCCATGCCTAATCATGGTGGAAACTTGTAGCATCACCATAATGAGCACTCTATGAAGCATCCTCAATAAAAACCTATGCAAATAGCAAATAAAAAGATCACTGAGATGCTCATTGTCTGCTTGCCTTGTCATTTTGATTATGGGATAGCTCTCAGATCATGTGCAAGGGTACCTGCACATGTGTTCTTTATGATACATATGTACTTACAATGACAAGAGCTTACTCGTGACTAAAGTTGAGTAGCGTGAGGTTCGTGAAGGAAATATGCCCTAGAGGCAATCATAGAGATGATTGTATTTCATGTGTATCCATGAGTTTTTATAATGTTCCTTGAATATCCATATACCAGGCAACTTGTATTGATTGACAATTATGTGAATTGTTTGTGAAACTCTTTACTTGTATGGTTATCTAATAATTGTCCCTAGTCGGAGTTCATATAAGGACACACATGAATATTAGACTAGCACATCGATTGGTTGATGACTATGTTTCGCAAGTCATAGACATGGAGATGTCAAACCAATGATATGGACACATGTTATGAACATGGGGTTGGACTGACCCAACTTGAGACTAGCAATAATACTTGTAGCTCTCTCTACACATCGTGTACGTTTTGTCCTTAGACCTGAGATTGTCACATGTACTTGAGATGTGGATCGACCTACTTTGGGGCTATCAAACACTACTCCGTAGCTGGGTACTTATAAAGATAGCTTTCGGGTTTGTCCCGATACATGCTTCAAGGCATCGGTCAATCAAGATGGGATTTGCCCCTCTCTACTTGAGAGAGATATCTCTGGGCCCCTCGAGTGATCGGATCCAGAAATGCATGGCCGTGCTACATATGGTTAAGAGTTAACCTAGTAAAGGGATTCCGAATCACAGTATCGAGAAAGAGAGGTCAGCTTGGAGCTAGACCAAATATCGTGAGGCAAAGGGAAAGACATGTACTCAACCTTGTGATGGTTCGTCTGAATGATCTTTATATGCGTTTAGGAGTTGGCACGTCTTGCTAGAGGCCGCTACCAACTATTGACGAAGTAAGTGTACTCGTGTCATGACTATACGTGTATGAACCTATAGGGTCACACACTTTAGGGGCTGGAAGCTTAATGAGGATTGTATCCAAATTAGACCAGTCTTAGGCTGCTAATGTAGAAGCCCACCAAGGATGCCTATATAAGAGAGAGTGAGGCGAGCTGAATAGGGTTGAGCATTCCACCCAGCCGCCACTCCTCTTCCGCCTGTGTTGCACGTGCAGACCTAGCAGTCTGGCGTGTGACGGCTTCCACTCCGGACGTATGGATACCTCGGAGGTGCTGCATCTGTAGCACTTGGACGAGCCGCGCAAAGGGGAGCTGCTCGTGGGATGAGGGCAAGGAGGAGACGTAGAACATCTACACTGCCGCCACGTGCTTCATCGAGTTCCGCACCTGCGTGTCTAGCGGTAATCACGTGATCTATGACAATAGTATTCCTGGTTGACGCGGTAGAAAAATTTGATTTTACGCTAGTGTAGCCTACCCGTTCCCCTACAGTTTGGTCTTCATAAGTAAGGGGCATGAGATTTCGGCTTATAACTTGTCAAGCATATCCTCTTAGTTGTGTCACTTTAACCTTAATCACCTTCAAGATGCTTATGATAGGGGCAATGAGAGCTGAAAGCTATAAGTACCATAATTTTTGGAAGCTCTTTATGAAACTTGAATCTCTGCTTCCTTCTATGAAGGCCTTTATTCCACCATTATATTGAGTCTCCACCTTCTACCTTTATGCACCTACTTTGAGAGTATAGTGGCCATTCTTAGTTCTATGTGCATTGTCCCAAGACTTGTTGAATAATGCATAACTTTGATATTGCTTGTTTTAAACTATTTTGTATCTAGTCACTCTTATGAACTTTGAAGGTGTCCTATGCATTTATATTTGCTACTCTATGAGGGACAAGCTGAATACTATTATGCTATATTTTCTTTATGTGAAACAAACAAACGTCTTGCAAAGCATTGTTATTCATGAATCTTTTATTTGTGCCTTTTCATGGTGCAACATAATTGCTTTGTCTTATTGTTAGAACTTTATCTTTCATTTTATGATTGAAGTACTATGATCCTAGCTATCAATGTTTTACAAATACTTTGATCAAGTTTATGATGGTGCATGTCACCTAAAAAATTATTCTTTCTTTTTATCACTTACCTACTCGAGGACGAGCAAAAGTTAAGCTTGGGGATGTTGATACATTGCAAATATATCTATAATTTTTGATGTTCCATGCTTGTTTTATATCTACTTTATTATGTTTTGTTCCAACTTTGGAGTACTTTTTATACACTTTCCTGGACTAACCTATTAACAAGATGCCATAGTGCCAGTTGCCTGTTTTTTTGCTGTATTTGGTTCCAGGAAAGTCAGAAAATCAATATTCTCGGAATTGGACCGGACAAAAGCCAAAGTCGACATTTTACCGGAAGACACACGGAGCCAGAAGACGAGACATAGAGGGGCCACAGGGTGGCCACAGGGTGGCCACACCATATGGTGGCGCGGGCTAGCCCTGGCCGCGCCACCAGGTGGTGTGGGCCCCCTGGCTGCCCACCGACCTTGCCTCTCCGCCTATAAGATGCCTCCCGATGCGAAAACCTTAGATCGACAAGCCTCCAGCCACGAAAAGTTACGCAGCGCTGCCGCCACCGAAGGGGAGATTCGGGGGACAGAAAGTCTCTGT
Source organism: Avena insularis (assembly GCA_023614405.1). Classification (NCBI taxonomy): domain Eukaryota; kingdom Viridiplantae; phylum Streptophyta; class Magnoliopsida; order Poales; family Poaceae; genus Avena; species Avena insularis. The sequence goes on along the minus strand of CM042686.1, from coordinate 593,276,836 downwards.
TCCGGCACCCTGCTGAGACGAGGAAGTGCCCCCGGAGCCATCTCCTTCGATCTCCACCACCATCTCCATCGGCGTTGCTGATTCCCATGATGATGAGGGAGTAGTTCCTCCTCGAGGCTAAGGGTTCTACCGGTAGCTATGTGTTCATCTCTCTCTATGCATGATCATATTGTGATCATGAGCTTTGTAATTAAGTAGATCTACTTTGCTACTCAAGTGCTTTATTAGATCTCTGCTCTCCCCATGTGTGTGAAAGTGACAGCGTGCACATATGGTGGCACTTAGGCTAGAGATTACAAATACTTATTATGAGTTATATTTGGAGTTGAATGTCTTTATGAAATTGTGGTGTTTGTTAGAACCATCTAGTGCTCAAGGTGACAGTGTGGGGTTTTCTAGATGGAAAAGATGAACTTTGAGGTGTGCTGTTATAGCCCTACCATTGATTAGAGTGTCCAATCGAAGAGTAGTTAAGAGTAGTATCATAAATAGAATATATTTATATGAGAGTGTTCACTAGTGAAAGTATGATCCATAGGCCTTGGTTCTAAGCACTGAAACACCGTTTGCTATTAGATCTATTACATGTTTGCTTTCTTCCATCGTTATTTCAGTTTTAGTTTATTCTTTTCCATGCCATCAAGCTATTTTCTAGCACCGTTGTCTTTTATCCATACCACTTGTATTTCACTATCTTTCGCCGAACTAGTGCACCTATACACCTGACAAGTGTATTGGGTGTGTTGGGGACACAAGAGACTTCTTGTATCTTGATTGCAGGGTTGCTTGAGACGGAATAACTTTGACCACTTCCTTCGTGAGTTCGATAAACCTTGGGTGATCCACTTAAGAGAAAACTTGCTACTGTTCTACAAACCTCTGTACTTGGAGGCCCAATAACTGTCTACAAAATAGAAGTGCATAGACATCACATACTAGGCCGAATTTGGGCGAACTAGGCCAAATTAGGCCAAATTAGGGCAAATTTGAGACAAATTTGGGCAAACTAGGCCAAATTAGGACGAATTAGGCCAAACTAGACCGAATTTTAGCCGAATTTGGGTGAACTAGGCTAAAGTAGGACGAATTTGAAACAAATTTGGGGAACTTGGCCAAACTAGGCCGAACTTTAGCCATATTTGGGCGGACTAGGCCAAAGTAGGGCGAATTTGAGATAGATTTGGGCGAGCTAGGCCAAATTTTAGCCGAAATTGGGCGAATTTGAGACAAATTTGGGCGAACTAGGCCAAACTAGGCCGAATTCGGGCGAACTAGGGCAAAGTAGGGCGAATTTGAAATAAATTTGGACGAAGTAGGCCAAACTAGGCCGAACTATGCCGAATTAGGCCAAACTATTTTGAACTAGACCGAATTTTAGCCGGATTTGAGCCGAATTCGGATGAAATATCGTCATTTTTGCCTTGCCTGGGAACCACGCCTGAGAACGCGAGTGGGAAACTGGACGTTCCCAGGCCAAAAACTAGCTTCGTCCGACGCTAAATAGGGTCGGATTTCGGCCTGGAAACGTCCAACGAGTGAAGATGCTCTTACAGGTGCAAGTTAGATAACCATTTCTATGCATTAGTAGTCCATATATATAACTATCAGAGTAGAAGAGAGAGAAAAGGACAGCAGGTGGATTTGTCTGCTCACGCTAACCCCTTCCCGGCTCCTCCACAACAATTTCATAGCTTGCTCGTGGCGGCCTAGCTAACTGACACGATCTCGCAACTCTTGTCTTTACAAATTAAGTCTGCTCCTTGTGTTTGGTGCTTACTTTATCGTCAAGCTGAAGTGAAATCTTTTGACTGCCTGTTAAGTTACAATTTCATACTGGCAAAATTTCCAAACACTCATCATGACGCGAAAAACCGTTGGCATCGCTTGGAGCAGAGTTGATAGCATAAAACTACTACTTTACATGTCAATTTTTTCAAATGATATTAGCTGGTGTTTCAATCGCAAAAACTACCACATCAGAACCAAGATTTCGCAAAAAAGCACTGATCCACGTTTAATCGCGAATTGACACCGTTTCTGACAGCGGGACCCACATGTAAGGAGAAAAGTTGCTGACGTGGACTGGCCCCACCTGTCAGTTCTATTAAAAAATAGTAAAAATATGAAAAAAAGTGGGACGCCTTGACCGCCGCCGCCCATCCCCCCATCCCCGTCGTGAGGCAGCACGATGCCTCCGCCGCCGCCGCCCTCCCCTCTCTCCCTCCCATGGCCGCCGCCCTCCCCTCCCTCTCTCCCATGGCCGGAAGGAGACCTCTCCGGCCACCGCCTCCAGCGGCCAGCCCCACCGCTAGCCAGCCCCACCCCGTCTTGCCCAGTCCAGCGCCGTCGTCGCCCTGACAAGCCCCGTCCAGCCCCATCGCCGCCTCTGCCCGCCCCGTCCAGCCGCACTGTCGCCTACCCACGCCCTGCCTCCCTGGACAGCACGACCGCTGCCCTACAGCGGGGGGCTCGCTGGACTGCGGCGGCACAGTGAGCCGGCAAAGGCACCGGCGGTGCTGCACGGACCTGGACGGTCAACGTCGTCCCACTTCTTTTTCCTTTATTTTTTGATATTTTGATTTTTTTTAATACGGGCTGACAGGTGGGGCCCAGTCCATCTCAGCAAACTTGACCCTTACAGGTGGGTCCCCGTCATCAGATTCGGTGTCAATTCGTGATCAAGCGACAATTAGTGCTTTTTGCAGAAACTTGGTTTCAATCTGGTAGTTTTTTGCGATTGAAACACCAACCGATACCATTTGGGAAAATTGACATGTAAAGTGGTAGTTTTATGCTATCAACTCCTTGGAGCAGGAACGTCTGGCTAAATTTTTTGGTCTGAAAAGCTCAGCCGTTTATTGAATAGCCCTGCTGCACTGAATCTTGGACGTTCAGTCAAGCCTGTATTGCTAGTTTTTCCGTTAGCAGTTGCTGACTGTTAGTTTTCTTCTGTTTCGCCAGAGCAATAGACCACCAGTGATGGATCGCCGTCCGGTGACCCTGGGGCACACCGCTTCTTCAAACATGCATATGAGCTTTATTTGGATGTCCTCTGCCCGTATTAGAGCTTTTCAGTTGCCAGCATTACCGTCTGAGCCGTACGCCTTTCCCCTAATACGGGCACGCATGTTTTCAAGGGAATTAGATCTACCTGCAACTGATCATATATGTTTATGAATACGCAAGTGAGGCTATATCAACCGCTGTATCTACGGATCACCATGGCGCACGCCGGAACGACATATTTGCACGCGGTGAGGATTTGCTGAAGAAGATATGTACTCCCTCCGTTTGAAAATATAAGATGTTCTAGGTTTATGAAACATATAGCCCTCCGTTTGAAAATAGAAGATTTGCACGCAGTGAACCTACACACTAAAAGATGTCTAGATACATTTGTTTCACAAACCTAAAACATCTTATATTTCCAAACGGAAGGAGTACGTGTTTGGTGTGGGACTTGACATATAGCCCTCCGTTTTAAAATATAAATATTTTAGCTTTGTGAAAGAAGTGTATCTAGATCCCTTTTAGTGTGTAGGTTCATTACAAACCTACATGAATCTACACACTAAAAGGATCTAGATACAATTTTTCCACAAAATTAAAACATCTTATATTTTAAAACGGAGGGAGTAAGTACAAGATCCGTGGGTGGATGTTTTGTTAGCATTGTTTGCCCGGATTGTTGGAAAAACACACAAAACGCCCATATGATTGAAAAGACTGAAGAGTTGCATATTGATCATCAAGGACAATTCTCTAATTATTCTTCTTCTACATGGGAAGCTTTATAAATAGCTTTGTTTTATTTTGGTAAAATGAACAGGTACTTCGATCACTCATAGAGAAAAATGGATCGATCAATTATTTGAGCATATCCCACAATTGCAATGATCATGAATGCAATCAAAGTGGGTATGGACACAATCTGGGCACTTTGTCTGCTTCCTCACCTCCTCGCAGACCGTCCTACAAGATTCTTCGTCGCGCTTTTCATCTTTCATGCGGATAATTTGATAGTAACACCCCGCTTCTGCCAAATCTGCAACGTATATATAGAACCATGCAAATAATATATAATTAAATAGTAATACAAATAAACCTCTAAAAAAATTAGTCGTACAAACAAGCCCTGACCAAGGATTGCTGGAAGTTATTAAGCAATCTATACACACGGTCATGGAAAAGATTTTCTAAGTACCTACCAGATGAAATCATAACAAAGGTGAGGGCCAAAACAAGCATCACAGCTGCAGATCTCATCATCATCTTGGTATGTGGTGTTGATCGATCGATATAAAATGTTGTATATATAGGAGATTTTCTTACTTGTGTGTGTTGTGAAAGAGGACAAACTTTATAAGGGATGTGACGTGAATGGTTGTTAATCTTATATTGAATTTACATTAATGCAGTAGAATAGGTAAGATGTGCTAAAACTGACATCAATTAAGTGCATTAATCATGTTCTATATATATTCTTTAGGGTGATCCCAACGCAGATACGGCAAACCACAACGTATATATGAAAGATAAGTCAAGGCTAATTTTATATTTGATCTAGAGTTGGGGCAGCCACAAGGCAGTCACGACACATTTTCTTCAAACCTATTATATATTTCTGTCCAGCTCACCGTATGCAATATTTTGTATGTATCGTGGGTCTTGATGCATATAGAATGTATACATGAACTTTGTAACATTATCCATCATATTAGGAGTTAATATTGGTACTGACGTGGGTATACCAACGGAATAGGACCACAAGATGGAAACAAACATGGGTTGACATGTGTTAGGACCGTTCGTAGTGTTCTAGGAGCAAGGCGGTATCCACGGCTTCGCGTACAAGACAATGGGTATAAACCGGCACCGCTAGGAACTCTGTATTAAACCGGCATAGATAGGATCTATGAACCTTGACCGACTATGTATATAAAACAGGACAGGACTACACTTGTGGGTAAAGAACAATCGCATAGCCAAACTCTAAGAGTCGACTCATCACCTTAGCATCGAGCTAAGTTGACGAGAAATTATAACGATCTATTATCATCAATACAACAAAGCAGTAGTAGGTATTTTCCTTCACCATGAGGAGAAGAACCTGGGTACATCATGTGCTAATACCATCCCTGAAGTCCTCCGTTATGCACCGCTCCACCCTTCATAATCCACCCCAATGGCCGATGCCTTGACTTTTCCACGATATTTGGCTCCCACCATGGGGCATGTGGCTAACATAGTCAAGGATCCGGCGGGATTTTCTATTGGCATCAGATCAACCATTATGGTTGGCCAATTCCTTTAGTTTGGAGCCTCTCCTTCATTGACGGCTCCACCTGGAAGCCATCATCGAAAACAACAACTAGTGGCGCTATCGTACCGACTGGCTCTATAGATCTGTTCGTCGGCTACGCTAGTGCTGACAACACCGATTACAAGGGAAGCATCGGCTCAAATGCTGATATTATGGCACTCGATGATAACCTCAGTAACACCTCTGGTGGTTATGCAGAGTCTCTAAATCGTTTTCTCGACCAAGAATTGGGAGGAGGAACTGACAAAGACATAGAGTCACTTTCGGGCGGTTTCACTCTCGTTGGAGTCTACATGACAGGTCCATCTGGCAATTGAGGAGTCCCCGAGGATGTACTCTCTACGCCTATCGGCACGGATACTGCCGCAAGCTAGGCAATGGAGTTAGGGCCTTCACGGATTATCTCGTGTGATAGGTTCTTCAGTTAAATGAAGCTCGGGAAAATAAAAATAAAAATTGGTGTGATGGGGAGTCTAACCCGTGACCTGCAAGCTAGAACAAAAAGATTGAACCAACTCAAGTAAGGTTGTGTACTTGTGTTCAATTTAGTATAGACAGACACTTTATATAAACAGTAGTGTAGCGTCTTTCCCTTAGGAGCTGCACCATGAGTGCCTTGTCCAAATACGCTACACTGCATGGTGTGAATCCTTTTATGAATTTGTTTGAACTTTGGATGAATTTTGTCCAATCTGTCCCGTCCGTCACCATTTGTCCTCGCTTCCCCTGCCACCCATTATCCCCGCACCGCCGCCAGTAGGCCCACTACTTCTGTTCTGTCGTTTCCACGGCCGGAGGGCAAGGTTGAGCGTTGGAAGGAACCGGTCAAAACCGCACCACAAAACCGGTCACCGTCGCTACCATGTGAGGTCGAAGAAGCTAGCGGCTCTCCCTCGGTCTCCTGCCACATATACTCGTTTCTCCATGCCGTAGCTCCTTATGCAAATAGGTAACCTTTAGGGTAAGCCTTCTACCCTCTTTATAGTACAAAGAAATAAATTATAATTTTACATACCATCATAGTTTTTGAGAAAGCTAGTTTATTTGTCTGAACTAAACTAAAATAGAGAGAAACCTAAAGGTTTCGAACTTACAACTCTATCCTCCAACGCCTCGAGCTAGCTCCATCTCGGTCTCATCCGCAACTGGTTCGGTTTCTTCAAAGAACAAGTTTTTAGGTAATTTTTTTGGTAATTCCCTTCGATTTCTATCGATGGACATTTTTTGTGAAGTCACGTGGAATAAAAATAAGATCGTCCGAAGCTGATGGAGTGATGATGACGCGCTGGAGTGATGATTTCTATTGGGATTTGTTAACTAATTAACGGCCGCGGTGGACCAACTCTATCTTCCTAGATTCTATCATACGTTCCTGTCCTGTATTCCCGTCTGCATGGACTTGCTGATTTCAGTTTTGGAGCTCACTGATTTGGGCACCGAAGTTTCAGAAAGCTACCGGAATGGACAGACCCATGACCGGTGACATCTGGGGATACATTTCTAGTGACACAATACAAGAAAAGATTATGGCCCTGGTATGAATTTGTTGTAGCGCGTAAGCAACAAAGATTGTTTAGGTCTGTGACATACTACGTGGTTGTCAAGTCTCTAGCTGACCATGTTTAGTTAGATAAAGAAAACACTGGCCACTGGGCATACCCGGGGGCATAAAGTCCCCAAATCCCCGCTCCCAAGCTGACACGTGTCCACTGTCAAAAACAAAAAAAGCTGACACGTTTTGATCTTGCTTTTCCTTTGGTACACTCTCGGCACAAAATAAGTTATTTAATTTGTCTACATTCGTATGCATCTAAACATGTCTCAGGTGGTAGATATATACATATTTAGACAAATCTAAGTCACTTGTTTTGGGACAGAGGGAGTACATAAAGTCTAATCTTCCTATATTTGGCACATTGTAGCAAAAGTCGGTTCGTCGTCGAAATAGAAAAAACTTCACTGGCCAGAGACATCGCCGAAGAGCTCGCTCGGGACCTCGCCGGAGACTTTGTAGCAAAAGTTGTAGCAACACCAACTTTTCCATAGGTATCGTCTGAGACCTTGCCGGAAACATCGTAGCAAGAAGATTATAACATTGCAGCAAAAACACAAAACCATCGTAGCAAAAGAATGTGCTATGAGGAGTGCTTGAGAAAAAGTGAACCGACGGGCTCCTCTCGCCCCCCGCCCCCTCCCCCCCGAGGGCGACGGGGGCGCCTCCACGTCCCCCAGCCGAACCTCCACCTCTCCTCCTACCTCCCGTCGCTGCCGCCGGCCAGGGCCACCAGGCGCTGCCCGTGTGGCGCCGCCACCGGCGGTGGCGGCCCTCTCTTCCCCGCGTCGGGCGGGCGGGTCAGGGCCCTACTTCTCGGTGGCGGTGCTCCTGGGGCGGCGGTGAGCAGCCTTGGCTGGGGCGAGGCGGCGCGGTGGTGCCGCTGCGGCGGCGGGCAACGCTGCACAACGGCGACAGGCGGGGATCGGGGGCTGTTGCGCCAGGGCGGCCCAGATCGGGCCCTTTTGGGCCTAGATCTGGGTAGTACGGGCTAGCCTAGATCGGGCCCTTTTGGCCTAGATCTGTGTAGTACCGGCTGGCCTGCATCTCTCTGTCTGCACTGCAAAATCGTGGAGGGGAGGTTGGATGGGTTCCGCGGCGACCTTGGCTGGCCTGTTGCAGCGTGGCCGTGGACTTTGCGGGTCCATCAAGACCTGGCCAGACCGCTATGGGACTGGTATGCCTCCGCGGAGGCTTTACGGGTCTGCTGGACCTAGCCGGACCTATGGAGGACGGGTTTGTCTGCGGCCTCGTCCGGTCGACTACCGCCTCCGGCGGTGGAGGAAGTTCCCTCCCGCGCGGCCTTGGTACCGTAGGACACGTTTCAAACCCATGCCATGATATTGCAGGCCTCGCGACGGCTTGCTCGGTGAGACGTTGATGGCGGAGGCGGGACCGGAGTGGCGCATGCTCGTGGGTGGTTAGTTTGGTGGTGGCGAGGCCTCGCCCTCATGGGTCTCCTGTGCAACGGCTTGTCCAGGGGCGGTGGATAGGGTCCTCGGGAGAAATCCTTGCCGGCTCGACTGACGCGGTGTCGCCTGCGGGTGGCATCTTCCTTCCTGGAGGGCGTCGTGGCTACCTTTCATCCATTCCCCTCTTTGTGCCGGGGGAAACCCTAGGGCCAGTCCCTGGTCCGGGCAGCAACGGTCGCTTTCCCTCTTGAGGGTGCTGCTTGGCGCTTGACGAGTCAGGGCAAGGAGCGGGGTGGCCATTCTTCGGCGGGCGCAGCGGTTGCCGTCTTCCTCGTCTAGTTGACCCGTCTCCGTCTCCATTCCTTTTTGTTTTTCCTTGTTTTAGTTCGGGCGTGTGTGTGCTGCTGCCCCAACATCTTGTATCGTGTTGTGTCTTTTTCTTTGGGCGTTGTGCTGTCTGGTCCAGCAGCGGCTCACCTGTGTGCTTTATTTATAAAGCGGGGCGAAAACCTGATTCGAGGAAAAGAATGTGCTATCAGAGCATCGTCACAAAACAAAATCCGGTGAACTATTGCAGCAGAGCCGCCATGCCTTTGTAGCAGCGACATGATGCTATGGTAGCAGCGTCGCCCTGCCATTGTAGCAGTGCCGCCCAGCCGTTGTAGCATCGTCGCATAGCTGTTTTAGCAACGTGGTTGTCGTGCTATGGGAGGAGCGTTGCTGTACTATCGTAGCAAGGAGAGGATTTTAGGGGCTGTCCAGAGGCGTCGATCCATGGCCGTAGCAGCCATAGCCTAGCCAGTAGTGCTGCCGCAACGCCATCGTCGCTGGGACTCGTGCTCATAGCCACGATGGTCGCCTCCCCTCGAAGAAGCACCGCCGTCCTCTGCCCAATGTTCAATGCCCTTCTCGTGGCTCCCCTCGCGTGGCTCCAATGCCCATTGTCCTTCTGGTGATGAAAAAGATTCATGACATTTTTTCTGTAATTAATTGATGTCTAGAAAGTCCATGAAACAACAAAATACGAAAAGAAAGGTTTTCTGCCTTCTAGAAATTAAATACCAAAATAAGAAATTTTGTAGAAAAATACCGTAAATCATATAAAAGATGCATAAACAATGATAACCGAAAATGTGACGAAAATGCAAGTTTGATCTCGGGCACAGCTACTGCCTTTATCTCTGCCATATGTTCTCTGCAAGATTGGTGGTACTTTGAAGTATTTCTCCATGTATAACATTTTAATAATGCACTCTGCACAACAACCTGGCCCGCATCTGTGCTTGCATTAAGTTGCCCGGTCGCTAGTTCTCGCTGTAGGTACATAACTCCAAGACAGACTGCACCGACATGCCCGAAGTTTTGTACCATCCCGTGCCGAGGAGGAGTAGCTGCTACAGTGCGACCTCCATTTAATTCTCCTCGCAGCCTCTCCGAACAGATGGAACAAGCGGAGTAGACCAGTAAGTCAGTAAGTGTAGGGTCTTGTTAACCTGCCCACCGTCTCCCTTCGATTGCTCACTCCGGCCCACTTTCATCATCATCATCACTATCGCCCATCCAGTCTTCAATCTCTGACCTCTCGGTCTCACCATGTTCTTTTCGGCGTCTTTTTCCCAGTCTTCCCTCATTTCTACAAGTGCCACAGTTTCTTTCTCCCTTGCCGATTTTGCTGCCTCACATTTGATTGTTTCCATGCAGGATGGTTCTTTGAGTGGCAGAATTCCTACGCGGGAGTGCTGGAGCCTGGAGGGGCAGCTGCTGCACCTGATGCTATTCCACCTCAAGCAGTAGCGGCCCCTACGGCCGTCGTCGCTGGACTGCAGACCTCGGTGGCCGATCCCACCGCTTCAGATCTTCCACCGCCCCGCAAACTAGGTTGCCGGATATGGCGATACAGATACGGATACAGCAATACTGTGATACGTCAATTTTAAAAAAACACGAATACGGGAATACGTTTTCATATATATAATATAAATATATAGAAATTAATAATGATATGAAAATGTGGCAGTTTAGTAATACGATCACAGTAAAAAAACATGAAAAATGCACCATAAACATGATCATAGTTTTCTTGTGCAGCTGCAACTTTCAATGTGAAACTGGCAAAGAGTAGAAACGTTCACATTTGGGTATGACCTGATCCCCTTCCTAACTGCGCCGCCCCGCAACCGCAACAACAAGGTCGTCAGCCCCCACATGCGCCACCCCCATTGCTAGGATTAGTCTCCTACCCTCCAAGATTATTGATCTCTTGGTGTCTTGGTGATAGTACTGGTCATCGAAGTTTCGGAGCTGTAGGTGCTGAAGAAAAAATAGTTGTAGTCTCTGTCCCAGGTTTAAACTGGGCAAGCGAAACAAACAGTAGACAGAAGGTAAGACCACTAATTCACATAAATTTTCAACGATTCCAAGTGCTAATTTAATGCATGGGGTGAATAGAATAATTTGAGAGAATAAACTCACCGTGTGGGAGTTGATAGCATTAAACTATCACATTGCCGGTCAAATTTTCCGAAAGGTAACGGTTGACGCAAAAAACCAGCACATAGAAATCAAGTTTTAACAAAATACACAAATATGTGTTTGATTGTGAATTGACCACATGCGGGACCCACTTGTCAGGGGTTGTTTGTTGATGTGGACTAGACCAGCAAGTCAGCCCTACCAAAAAATATCCAAAAAATATAATAAAAAATATCACGTTCACCACCGCCAGCCTGCCCCATCCAGAATCGGCCCGCACCATCGTCGCCGATCCATCACCTACGCCGCCCCGACCAGCACCGGCGCCACCCCGGCTAGTACTGGCGCCACCCCGGCTAGTACCGGCGCCACCCTGGCCTGCCCCGCCCAGAACGACCCACACCGATGTTGCCCCATCCACCACTGGCATCGCCCCCGCCAGCACGGTTGCCGCCCTGGCTAGCACCGGCGCCGACCCAGCCTGCCTGGCCACGACCGACACCACCCCTGATAGTATCGACGTTTTGATGTGGTAGTTTCTTACGATTAGGGCATCAACTGGTACCACTCGAGAAATTTGACCGTCAATATGATAGATTTAGAGCAACTCAACCGCATGGCCACCCCAAATCAGAGGGACGCTACGAATATGATTTTACCTATCCACGAATTCGTTGCATACTGTACATGAGAGGCAGCTGCTCGTTTTTTATTACGTCGTCTGATATATTGCAAATGTATCTATAATTTTTGATGTTCTATGCTTGGTTTTATCCACTTTCTTGTGTTTTGTCCACACTTTGGAGTACTTTTCATATGATTTCTTGGACTAACCTATTAACAAGAGCCACAAGGCTGCCTGCACATTTTCTGTTGTTTTGGTTCGGAAAGTCGAGAAATGAATATTCTCGGAATTGGACGGGACAAAAGCCAAAGTGCCTATTTTTCCGGAAGTCATCAGATGCCAGAATACGAGACGGAGAAGGGTTGCGGGCCGGCCACACCACCTGGCCACACGGCCAGGCCTGGCCCGCGCCAGGGGGTGGTCTGGCCGACCCCAGCGCCCCCTCGGCCTCTCCTTCCGCCTATAAGATGCCCTCGGGACGAAAACCCTAAGTACCCGATCAAAAATACACGAAAGAGTCTGTAGTCGCCATCATCTCCATCCCTAGATCGGGAGGGATCTGAAACTCTTCCTGGTACCCTGCCGGAGAGGGGAATTCACCCTGGAGGCCTTGTTCATCACCATGCAAGCCTCCGGTGTGATGCATGTGTAGTTCATCCTTGGACTACGTATCCATATAGTAGCTAGATGGCTGGTTCTCCTCCTTTGTGCTTTCATGTCTAGATCTTGTGAGCTCCGTTTATGATCAAGATCATCTATTTGTAATTCTGCATGTTGTATTTACGGGGATCCGATGGATATTGAGATGCTATTTCAGATTAATTATTGATTCTATCATGTCTTTGTTATTTGTGATCTTGTGCTTTCCGTTGGTAGTAGCTATCTTGGCCAAGTAGATGCTAGCAACTCCAAGAGTTAGTATTTATGCTCGATAGTGGGTCCATGCCTCTGGTAATCTGGGGAAGTGACAGAAATATCTAAGGTACTAGATGCGTTGTTGCTACTAGGGAGAAAACAAGAATCCTTTGTTCATAGAACAATCGTATTGTTTACTTTACACGCAATTCGTAAAGCAATAATCTGTTGCTTGCAACTTAATACTGGAGGGGGTTTAGATGATAACCTGAAGGTGAATTATTAGTCATAGATGCAGTTGGATGACGGTCTATGTATAATATTGTAATGCCCAATCGAATCTTAAAGGAGTCAAGATGATTAATATATGCATGTATTGCTTTCTCGATGTTTGTCAATTGCCTCGCTGTAATTTGTTCACCCAGCATGTTATCTAAGGAGAGCCACCTCTAGTGAACTATGGATCCCGGTCCTTTCTACAAACTGTTTACTGCTTTGTGTTTACTTTCTGCAAACTATTACTTTCTTCCATTCGATACGTTTAATCCTTTGTTTTCAGCAAAACCGGTGAGATTGACAACCTCATCGCAAGTTGGGGACAGAGTTTTGTGGTTGTGTTGTGCAGGTCTCCACGTTCTTTGCGGCACCGATGCATACGCCCCACGTTCACCTAGCTACACCTTTGGGGTGTTTCCTTGCTCCTACTGGATTGATAACCTTGGTTTCGTACTGAGGGAAAACTTGTTGTTGTGCTCATCATACCTTCCTCTTGGGGTTCCCCAACGAGCTCGATATATTTTGGGCCATCAAGCATATTTTCTGGCGCTGTTGCCGGGGAGTCAAGGACATCTTCACAAGGGGAGTCCCTCATAACCAATCTCTTTACTTTGTTATTTTTGTTTTGCTTAGTTTCTTTTTGCTTTGTTTGCTTGTTTCTTTTAAAAAACACAAAAATTAGTTTTACTAGTTTGCTTTCTTATTTGAAAACCCAAAAAATGACTACTCTTGAAAACACTAAGTTGTGTGACTTCACTAGCACCAACAACAATGATTTTATGAGCACACCTATTGCTCCACCTGTTCCTGAAGATACTTTCTTTGAGATAAAACCTGCTTTGCTCAATCTTGTTATGAGAGAACAATTTTCTGGTATTGATAATGAAGATGCTGCTGCCCATCTAAATAACTTTGTGAGATGCAAAAGCATAGGGATGTAGATGGTGATATTATTAAGCTGAAATTGTTTCCTTTCTCTTTAAGAGGAAAAGCTAAAGAATGGTTGAATTCCTTAACTAGGAATAGTATTGATTCTTGGACTAAATGCAAAGATGCTTTCATTGGAAAATACTATCCTCGTGCTAAGATTATATTTATGAGAAGTGAAATAATGAAGTTTAAACAATCTGATAATGAGCATGTTGCTCAAGCTTGGGAAAGAATGAAATCTTTGGTAAAGAATTGTCCCACTCATGGACTGACTGCTTGGATGATCATCCAAACTTTTTATGCAGGATTGAACTATTCTTCAAGGAACCTATTGGACTCTGCTGCTGAAGGTACCTTTATGACCATCACTTTGGGTGTTGCAACAAAACTTCTGGACAATATGATGGTTAATTATTCTGAATGGCATACTGAGAGAGCTCCACAAGGTAGGAAGGTAAATTCTGTTGAGAAAACTTCCTCCTTGAGTGATAAGATTGATATTATTATGTCTATGCTTGTAAATGGGAAAGCCCATATTGATCCAAATAATGTTCCTTTAGCCTCTTTGGTTGCTCAAGAAGAGCAAGTTGATGTGAACTTCATAAGAAATAACAATTTTAGCAATAATGCTTATAGGAATAATTTTGGTAACAACAATTATAAGCCATATCCTCTCAACAATGGTAATGCTTATGAAAGTTCCTACAACAATAATTGGAGTGCTCCCTCTGAACTTGAAGTTATGCTTAAAGACTTTATTAGTAAGCAAACTGCTTTCAATAAAACTATCGAGGAAAAACTCTCTAATACTGAAAGAAATATAGCATCTTTGGCTGAATCTCAATCTTTTTGAATAAAATGGCTGCGAAACCTAAAACTAATGAGAGAGAAGTAATATTTGGGGAAGTTGCTGTCTCGAAACAGATTTTTGTGCTTCACCGTAAAAATTCGTGAGAGATCTCTGTATGTTCGATTGAGCTGTAATTTTTTGTGCTTCTGCCCCAGGTTGTTATTTAATTTTCGTTAGTTTTACACTTTTTGATTTGAGCAACAGAAGAGTTTCAAAAAAATTGATCTTTACCTGTTGGTCTGTTTTGAAAGATTTTGCCACTCTTGCATTTGCTTCTTTATTCGATTTCCTTTTTGAATTCTTTTTGGGTTTTCGGAAGGAGTTTCTATAGTAGCTTTTTTTGTGATGGTTTTCAGTTGAAGTTGGACTCAAAAGGTTTTATCACTTCACTTTTACTAATGTTGCTAATGAGAACTGTGTGAAGTTTTGTGTGAAAGAAATTTCCAGGAAGTGGAGATAATGGTGCAATAAGGAAGAGAAGGGTTTTATGACTCAAGTAATAAGTATATGAAGATGAAGATACTGATGATTCAAGTGGTGACTCCGGAAGGATCCACTAAATACCAAATTCAGAGACCTGCAGAGTCTGTATTCAAATAGGTAACCGTTCTGGTAAGAAAAGTTTCGCGGAAATACAATCCAACTATATTTTTGCAGTTTTCAGTCAATAAGGGAAGCTACGAAGCGAAAAAGGGACGGAAACGGAGCCAGGGTGTCCCACACTACCCCATGGTGCGGGCCCACCCCTGGCCGCGCCACCAGGTGGTGAGTCCACCCAGGACTCCGCCTCCGACTCGTTTTCTCCCAGTACCTTCCTTTTGATATGAAACGTTGTAATATATAACCCCCCGGATCCCCCGAGGTCCGTATATCGTGTTTTCGTCGTATTTTTGTTTCGATTTGTTTCTGCCAGGACATACTCTTTGAAAGTTTAGAAGCACAATGGTGTTTGCCAAGGATAAAGGGAAGGAGCCCATGGAGGAAGACCTCCAAGACCCCGGGAAGGAGAAGGAAATCGAGAGTGAAGGTGAAGAGGAGGCAAAGCACACCGACACTACCATTTTGAGCAATGGAGTGGTGGCAAACCCCGCCAGGATTATTGGAGGGAAGCCTCCTCATCACCGTTCAGATCCCTGGTCACTTCCTCCACGCACCAAGAATCCTTTCCACGCTCTTATCCATGAGCATCAATACTAGAATATGCCCAAGGAGAAATTACCCTCCAATTGGGATTTGCCTTGTTCTAGCTATGCAGGAAAAGATGATTTCAAAGAGGAAGAGTGGGGAAAGAATAGCAAGAGCTGGAATTATCAACAAGACATGATCATGAGTCGCATTGAACAAAATTCATAGCGGATTCGTACTCTCACTTTCAAGATTGAGGACTTGGGGAAACTGATCAAGGAGCTCATTAAGAGGATACCACCACCGAAGGAGTAATTCGTCATCAGGTTTGGCATCCCCTTGGTTTGTTCCAAGCTTGGGGGAGTGCCGCGGTATCATATCACTATCTTCTATCTTTTTACCTTATTAGTATAGTCATATCATGAATAGAGGAGTTATTTTGTAGTATGGTTTGCATTATGGAAGTGTCCCCTCTCTTGTTAGATATGTATCCCTTGGTGTGAGTTTCTGTTATGGAATATTAATGACAAGCTCTATCATTTACTCTTTTGCATAGCTTATATTAGTTTTCAATTCGTGGTTATATGATTGATCTTGTTGTTAGTATTGGTAGCACTTTGGGATCATTGAGTTAATTTAGTTGGTTTTGGCAAACCTGGCTCGGTCAGTAGCAACACCTTTTTGAGAGTTGAAAAGAAAAAGATAGAAGTACTCTAGAGAAAAATAATTTCATCATCTTTCTTTCTTGATTTGCTCATAAGTCTAGTATTCTCTAGTTAAGATCTTTTGTGCTTCCAAGGAAGATTGCATGTTTGTCTTTATCACTTGTATGTTTGTTTGTTTCCTTCAACTCTTATACTTGCTACCCAGCCTTGCTAGCCAAAAACATGTACTGAGAGGGAATTCTTCTCGTGCATCCACCTCCTTTAAACTAAAACCTTTGCCATTTGTGTCCACCATACCTACCTAGTAGCATCAGTGCTATTCCAAGTAAATTCTTGTTTTATCTACCTCCCAAATTAAACTTGTTATGTGAAAATTAGTGATTAAAGCTCTCACGAACTTGATGGCACACTTTACTTTCTTGCATTTAATAAACTTGAACCATTGGGTCCTTCTTTGTTGCGTATATGCTTGCGCTTTATGAGTTGAAGTTAGCCGAACCATGTATCATGGGGACCGCTTTCAACACTTCATTTGGTACTTTGTACCTAGTTGATATCATGTTCTTTTGCTTATGGATCCCGTCGGTGTGAAATAAAAGTGGAACTTGTAAGATCATGGAGTTTATATGTGTGTTAGAGAAATGCCTGGGCTGCTAGCCTAAGCCATGCCTAATCATGGTAGAAACTTGCAGCATAACTATAGTGAGCATTCTATGAAGCATCCTCAATAAAAACCTATGCAAATAGCAAATAAAAAGATCGCTGAGATGCTCACTGTCTGCTTGCCTTGTCATTTTGATTATGGGATAACTCATGTGTCATGTGCAAGGGGTACCCCGTTGGCGGTTCTCAATGATACACATGTATTTACAATGACAAGAGCTTGCTCGTGACTGAAGTTGAGTAGCATGAGGATCGGTACTCATAAGTAAGGGGCATGAGATTTCAACTTATAACTTGTTAAGCATATCCTCTTAGTTGTGTCACTTTAACCTTAATCACCTAAAGATGCCTATGATAGGGGCAATGAGAGCTGAAAGCTAGTAAGTATCATAATTTTTGGGAGCTCTTTATGAGACTTGTAATCCCTGCTTCCCTCTTTGAAGGACCTTTCTTTTACTTTGTAGTTGAGTCAGTAAACCTACTCTCTTCTATCTCAGGAAGTATTTTGAGTTGATGTGTTTCATTCATTCATATGATGATTTATTCAATCATGTTTCTTATGTTCCTTGTTTTGCACATTGCTCTTATCTTGATGTTTACTACTTTGAAATCTATCATTGAAAACCAACTATTTGTGAACTCCAGCAAATTATCAACTATTCTTCGACCAAGAGCTAAGTTTGCCATTACCAATTATGATTCACTTTATGTATCTTTATTGTGTTTCCTTTACTCATTGCAAGTTGAGTTATATAATAGTGAGTTGTCTTCTATTATGATCTATGTATTTGATGAATGTGATGATTCTTGTCCGTATTCTTTTATCGACTCTTCACTCCATAAACCTGAGGCCATGTTTATTGAGCTCAGTTTCACATGGGGACAAGCGAAGTCTAAGCTTGGGGGAGTTGATACGTCCATTTTGCATCACTATTCTATGTCTTAATTCACTATTATTCATTGATATATTTCGTATTGAAAGGTGATACTTATGTTATTTCATCTATTTTTGCATGGTTGATGACTTTTGGAGCATGGACCGCTGCAGTCAGGATTCTGATGGAAAATGTGCTGTTTGGAGGCAAAGTTCGCGAAGATCAGAAAATCCGGGAAAATATACAGAAAATCCAATTTTTCCAGAAGACTCGGGATGCCAGAAGATGGAGTGGAGGTGGGCCATAGGGGGCCCACACCACCCCATGGCGCGGGCAGGCCTAGGCCGCGCTTGGGAGTGGTGTGGCCGCCCTGGCCCACTCCAGCCTCTCCCCTCTGGCGTATATCAACCTCTCGAAACCCTTAGACTCGGGGGGCAACCACAGAAAGATTCTGCTGCCTCTGCGGGGCGGAAAACACCGAGAGAGAAAGATCTCTCCGGCAGACAGATTTCTGCCGGAGAAATTCCTTCCCGGAGAGGGGAGATCGTCGCCATCAACACCACCATCAAGCTAGACTTCATCGGGATCATCATCATCATCACCATCATCATGAACATCAACACCCTCATCACCATCTCCATATTGCTATAACAATTGCGTTGAATCTTGCATAGTTCATAGGGGAAACTTTCCCGGTGTTGATTACTCCTTGTAGTTGATGCTATTGAGTGAACCATTGAATTATTGTTTATGTTCAGATTGTTATACATCATTATTCCATCTCTGACCATGATCCATATGATGTCTTGTGAGTAGTTTGTTTTGTTCTTGAGGACATGGGAGAAGTCTTGTTGTTAGTAGTGGAGTTGTGTTGAGAAAGATTCAATAGATTGTTATTTAAGTTGTGGTGTACTTCTTCTAGTGGTGTCATGTGAATGTCGACTACATGACACTTCACCTACATGGGCCTAGGGGAATGCATTGTGTATTTGGCTACTAATCGTAGGGGTTGCCGGAGTGACAGAAACCTGAACCCCCGTTAGGAAACCATTGCACAAGGAACGTAAGGGTCTTAGAGTTTAAAGTTGTGGTTAGGTTTCTATCTTAATTACTTTCTTGTACTTACGGATGTTTGCAAGGGGTATAATCACAAGTATGTATTAGTCTTGGATGGGGCGGTACATTAGCACAGGTTCACCCACACAACACTTAGCAAGCTAAAGAAGATTAATCGACTATATGAAGCGAAAGCACTTGACAGTCTTCCCATGTGTCCTCGAGAACGTTTGGTCATCTATAGAAATACAACCGGCTTGTCCTTTGCTGCATAAATGATTGGGCCACTTGCTGCATTTATTCCTATTGTCTTTTATTTACTCGTACTTTGTTTACTTGCTTTATCAAAACCCCTAAAAATTCGTTTGCTAAGTATTTGCAGAGAATTCCTGATCCATACCACTAGCCAGCACCTTGTGCTCCTCGTTGGGTTCGACACTCTTACTTATCGAAAATACTGCGATACACCCTTTATACTTGTGTGTCATCACTTATCTTTTAATTTGCTTTTTTTTGCCAAGAGTAACCTCTAATGAGAGAGAAGTAATGATTGGAAAAGTTGCTGTCCCGAAACAGATGTATGTGCTTCACCATAAAAATTTGTGTAAAATCTCCGAACGTTGTTTTGTGGCGTGAATTTTTGTGCTTCTTCCCCAGGTTATTATATAACTTTTGTTAGTTCAACATGTTTTGATTTGAGTAACAGAAGATATTCTAAAAAAATCGTCTTTACCTGCTGGTCTGTTTTGACAGATTTCTGCCATTTTCTGCATTTGCTTCTTGTTGGTTTCTTTTTGAGTTCTTTTGGGGAATTGAGCTTTTTGAGGGAAGTGATACAGTAGATAGTGTTCTAATGGAAGTTTATTTGGTGTTAGAACTGAACCTTAATACCTATTATCTTAAGTTCACTAATGTTGCTAATAAAGGTTGTGTGAAGTTTTGTATGAAGGAAAATTTGCAGGTGTATGGAAGGAATGAGTAATGAGATGAAGGATGGAATAAAGCTCAAGCTTGGGGATGCCATGCGTGTCACCCCAAGAAATATCCAAGAACTACAAGCGTCAAAGCTTTGGGAAGCCCAAGGCATCCCCTCTTCATTAATAAAAATTCCAGGTTTCTTCCAAACGCTTCATTTTTATTGTTTCATGCATAATTGTGTTGTACTTGGAGCGTCTTCTTTTTCGTTTTGGTTTTGGATTTTAGTTTGTTTTAGTTCTCTTAGTTTGATGAATAAATTGGTTGGACCCCCTCTTTCATACATTGGTTTGCAAATAGTTTGGTTTGGTTTGGAAAAGAGTAGGAAAGTTCATGCTTATGTGGTAAAAAAAGCTTGTTTTTGACTGTGGCCTATGCTTTGTCATGCCATGCTCGATATTGTTTTGGCTTTATGCTTAGTATTCTTTGTTGTAGCATGACTTGTTATAAACAATTGAGATTTCTTAATGTGCCTTGGATGAATCATGCGTTGTTTTAGCATATTAAAGCATAGTATAGTGGTATTCTCCTTTGATGCTTTATTTGGGTTGATTTGGCGCATGCTCACACCATGTTATGACTATCTCAAGTCACCATAGCCTTTATGATCCTTTAGTTTTCAACTTGTAGTATCTCTTTATGCTTTGATCAATGATGTTTTGTCGCTCTGCATGATTATGTCCATTATTGCTCCCTTAGTTTGTCGCTCCTAGTCTTTTGCTAGCCTCCACAACCAAGTATGAGTTCCACTCATGCATCCAACTCCCTAAACCAAGTTATTCCAAAGGGTCCACCATACCTACCTACTAGCTTATGATATTCCAAGTATATTCATGCTTTTGTTTACCTTCCAAATTAAACTTGTTATGAGAAAACTAGTGATTAAAGCTCTCACGAACGTGATGGCACACTTTACTTTTTTGCATCTAATAAACTTGAACCATTGGGTCCTTCTTTGTTGCGTATATGCTTGCGCTTTATAAGTTGAAATTAGCATAACCATGTATCATGGGGAACGATTTCAACATTGCACTTGTACTTTGTACCCCATGAATATCATGTTCTTTTGCTTATGGATCCCGACGGTGTGAAATAAAAGTGAAACTTGTAAGATCATGGAGTTTGTATGTGTGTTAGAGAAACGCCTGGGCCGCTAGCCTAAGCCATGCGTAATCATGGTGGAAACTTGCAGCATCACCATAATGAGCACTCTATGAAGCATCCTCAATAAAAACCTGTAAAATAGCAAATAAAAAGATCGATGAGATGCTCATTGTCTGCTTGCCTTGTCATTTTGATTATGGGATAGCTCCTGTATCATGTGCAAGGGGTACCCCGTTGGTGGTTCTTTATGATACACATGTACTTACAATGACAAGAGCTTATTCGTGACTAAAGTTGAGTAGCATGAGGTTCGGTCTTTGTTAGTAAGGGGCATGAGATTTCGGTTTATAACTTGTCAAGCATATCCTCTTAGTTGTGTCACTTTAACCTTAATCACCTTCAAGATGCTTATGATAGCGGCAATGAGAGCTGAAAGCTATAAGTACCATAATTTTTGGAAGCTCTTTATGAGACTTGAATCCCTACTTCCTTTTATTAAGGCCTTTCTTCCACCATTATATTGAGTCTCCACCTTCTATCTTTATGCACCTACTTTGAGAGCATAGTGGCCATTCTTAGTTCTATGTGTATTGTCCCAAGACTAGTTGATTGATGCATAACTTGATATTGCTTGTTTTAAACTATTTGTATCTAGTCACTCTTATGAACTTTGAAGGTATCCTATGCATTTATATTTGCTACTCTATGAGGGACAAGCTGAATACTATTATGCTATGTTTTCTTTATGTGAAACAAACAAACGTATTGAAAAGCATTGTTATTCATGAATCTTTTGTTTGTGCCTTTTCATGTTGCAACATAGTTTCTGTGTCTTATTGCTAGAACTTTGTCTTTCATGTTACGATTGAAGTACTATGATCCCAGATTTGAATGTTTTACAAATACTTTGATCAGGTCTTTGATGGTGCATGTCACCTCAAAAATTATTCTTTCTTTTTATCACTTACCTACTCGAGGACGAGCAGGAGTTAAGCTTGGGGATGTTGATACATTGCAAATGTATCTATAATTTTTGATGTTCCATGCTTTGTTTTATCCACTTTTTTGTGTTTTGTCCACACTTTGGAGTACTTTTCATATGATTTCTTGGACTAACCTATTAACAAGAGCCACAGTGCCAACTGCCTGTTTTCTGCTGTTTTTGGTTCCAGGAAAGTCAGAAAATGAATATTCTCGGAATTGGATAGGACAAAATCCAAAGTGCCTATTTTTCCGGAAGTCATCAGATGCCAGAATACGAGACGGAGAAGGGCTGGGGGTCGGCCACACCACCTGGCCGCACGGCCATGCCTGGCCCGCGCCAGGGGGTGGTCTGGCCGACCCCAGCGCCCTCTCAGCCTCTCCTTCCGCCTATAAGATGCCCTCGGGACAAAAACCCTAAGTACCCGATCAAAAATCCACGAAAGAGTCTGTAGCCGCCGTTATCTCCATCCCTAGATCGGGAGGGATCTGAAGCTCTTCCCGGCACCCTGCCGGAGAGGGGAATTCATCCTGGAGGCCTTCTTCATCACCATGCAAGCCTCCGGTGTGATGCGTGAGTAGTTCATCCTTGGACTACGGATCCATGTAGTAGCTAGATGGCTGGTTCTCCTCCTTTGTGCTTTCATGTCTAGATCTTGTGAGCTCCGTTCATGATCAAGATCATCTATTTGTAATTCTGCATGTTGTGTTTGCGGGGATCCGATGGATATTGAGATGCTATTTCAGATTGATTACTGATTCTATCATGTCTTTGTTATTTGTGATCTTGCATGCTTTTCGTTGTTAGTAGCTATCTTGGCCAAGTAGATGCTAGCAACTCCAAGAGTTAGTATTTATGCTCGATAGTGGGTTCATGCCTCTGGTAATCTGGGGAAGTGACAGAAATCTCTAAGGTACTAGATGTGCTGTTGCTACTAGGGAGAAAACAACAATCCTTTGTTCATAGAATAATCATATTGTTTATTTTACACGCAATTCGTAAAGCAATAATCTCCTGCTTGCAACTTAATACTGGAGGGGGTTCGGATGATAACCTGAAGGTGGATTATTAGTCATAGATGCAGTTGGATGGCGGTGTATGTATAATGTTGTAATGCCCAATCGAATCTCAAAGGAGTCAAGATGATTAGTATATGCATGAATTGCTTTCTCGATGTTTGTCAATTGCCCCGCTGTAATTTGTTCACCCAGCATGTTATCTAAGGAGAGCCACCTCTAGTGAACTATGGATCCCGGTCCTTTCTTTTACATACAATCTATAAACTATTTACTGCTTTGTGTTTACTTTCTGCAAACTATTACTTCCTTCTATTCGATACGTTTAATCCTTTGTTTTCAGCAAAACCGGTGAGATTGACAACCTCATCGCAAGTTGGGGACAGAGTTCTGTGGTTGTGTTGTGCAAGTCTCCACGTTGCTGTTGGCACCGGTAGTGTGCCCTGCCCATGTTCAGCTAGCTACACCTTTGGGGTGTTTCCTTGCTCCTACTGGATTGATAACCTTGGTTTCGTACTGATGGAAAACTTTCTGCTGTGCTCATCATACCTTTCTCTTGGGGTTCCCCAACGAGCTCGATATATTTTGGGCCATCATCGTCCGAAGCCCAACATCACGACGCTGCAATACTGATCTACCCCACTCAATTTTCATGTACCACTAGAACACATATTTGCAAAGAAATTATGTACTGACATATGACGCTACAATGACAGCCCGCGCACCCGTGAAGTATATGTTTACCTCTCCAGCAGGGGCCCGCCGATTCCTCTACGATTGACAAACTCCGACGGATTTTCTATCCATGCGTATTCCTCAGGCGAAATCAAGGGGCACACCTCCCGATGCGCTGGTTGACAAATCCCGACGCGAGAGTAGATGTGCCCGGGAGACAAATTGGCACATCCAAAATGTGACCATAATAGAAATTATTTATAATAATAGAACAACTGATTTGTCACTAACTTGTATGAATAACCATCTCGCGAGATGCAATACACACTAATAAGTTCACGCACTAACAGAAGAGATCGATGGTGGGCGTCACGAGGATGTTTATAATCTTTCTACGAGCCAAGAGATCATATTCCTATGATCATGTATTGAACTATGTTGCAAGGTTATTAGGTGTTGCTTCTTATATCATATATTTATGTTGCAAGGATATTGTATTGAACTATATTTGTTAGGGTGTTGCTTATATTAAACTATGTTTGTTAGGGTGTTGCTTCTATTATCTGGGCCGTAAAAGACAATATTATCTAGACTTTATTAATTATGATATGCACTATTATCTTGACTATGAACTATTGTCCTATTACTGTGATGCATATTTGTTTATAACAAGTCTTTAGTAGGGGAATTTTGTCAAAGTGTCCTTCAGGGTCACTTTGCATTGCCCGGAGCAACATGTCGGTAAACAATTTTGGTATCCATTATCTATGGTCGAGAAAAACTCAACCGCTTAATTGAATAACCTTGTTGCGCTGAATCTCGGGGGTTCAATTAAGCTATTGTTAGTTTTTAGGTTAGCAGTTGCCACCTGTTAGTTTTTTCAGTTAAGATTGAATAACTCTCAAACCTATATTTTGAAACGGAGGTAGTATTTATTATTGTTTCACCGATATTATGACGACCTTCCAAGTTCATGGCTTTATGTCTAAAGTTGGACGTACACCTTTCCTCTAAAACGAGCATGCCAATTCTCAAAATAATTTGATCCATTTGCAACTAGCAGACCTTGTAGCTCACCTCTTAAGTTTTCAGCATGGTATGTTTAATTATGCAGTTATGCAAGTGAGGATGATATCAACCATGGTATATGTACTTTTGCCGAGTGAGTGTTTCGTTAATTGTAGACACAACTCATTGAGGGACGATCGAGTGCCGAACCGTCACAGGCGATCTCCATGCATCTATGTACAAACACCACGGTGCATGCTGCATGCACGCCGGAATGACACATTTGTATGTGATGAGGATTTGCTCGAGAAGATATGTACGTGTCTGGCCTAGGACTCTTACCGACAAGGTCCATGGGTGGATCTTTTGTTCATGTTGTTCGCCCGGATTCTTGGGGAATATAATTTCTACTGTAGGACCGAACAGAGCTGTAGATTGAGGGAAATTCTATATTTATTCTTCTACACGGGAAGCTTTATAAATAGTTTGTTTTATTTTTGTAAATTGGACATAAATGCTTGTCCCTCTATCACTCCTAGAGAAAGATGGATCGATCAATTGTCTGAGCATATTTCACAGTTGCAAGCATCGTGAATGCACTGGGTGTCCTTTACATGACGCAATCTGGGCACTGCATACGCTCCGTCTCCTTCTGGCATACCGTCTTACAAGATTCCTTGTCACACGTCTCTTTCATGGCGATAATTCTATAGTTACACCCGGCCGTCTCGAGAAATTTGGGGCCCTCGTGGCGAACAGCAAATGGAGGCCCTTTTAAAAAAATCATAGCTAAAGGAGAATTCGTATTTTCACTTTGTTATGTGCTTTTGTAGATGAGTATGTATAAATATATTTTCTATGTCCGAAAATAAGTGATTTGGATTTGTCTAGATTTACATGTACATACACACTAAAACGTATCTAGATAGATGCGAATCTGGAGAAATCAAAGTCACTTCCTTCCGGACGGAGGGTGTATCAAATATTAATGCTAGAAGGTTACGTTGCAGGCTATTGTTGCCCAGTGTACCACTGAAGCTGAATAGATGGCTATTGCTAAAACTTGCAAAGAATCTGTTTGGTTGAAAGGTTTGTTCGCTGAGCTTTGTGAAGATGATTTTCGCATTACTTTATCTTGTGACAGTTAAAGTGTTATATAGCTTACAAAGGACCAAATGTGTCATGAGAGAACTAAGCACATTGATGTCAAGTACCATTTTGTTAGCGACATTGTTGCTCAAGATAAACTAAAGGTATGCAAGATCAACACTCATGACAATCCTGCTGATATGATGACTAAACTTGTTCATGTTGCTAAGTTTTAGTTATTTTAATTGATTAGTCCAAGTAGCTATTGGCATCAAAAGTATTTTCTTTATTTGTTCAGGGAGATGGTTGATGGTACAAGAAGGAATGTGTTTTAAGGTGAAGTTTGTTGAAGTATGATCCATATTCATTAAGAGACTAACTTCTGACGAGCGGAGCGAGGCTCGTCGCCGGTGGGTTTGGGCCGAAGCGTAGCGGGGTCTGAAATTAGTCCATACCATGCCCACCAGGGATGCCTGGGGTTGCGGTGAGGTACAAATCATTGAAGGTCTAGGTTTTCACCATTATATATACCTCTTGTAAGCCGTCGACTGAACTAAGTCGCGTCTGAGATAATCCCGCACTACGGGAATGGCAGACGTTGCCGACAGTAATAGTTACGCCGACGGCCAAAGATCGGGACCGTCGGCGTAGCCGAGATATGCCCACATCAAAAAAATAACCGTCGGCGTAGCTATACCATCAGCGTAGCAAGCGGATGCCGACGGCCACCGTCAGCCCAATATCACGGTCGGCGTAGTACAACCTGATCCGACGAATTGGAAACGGAGGGTGGACGACGTCGCTGCGGAGGCTATGCCGACGGCCTTATCGTCGGCATAGCGCCTGGAAACATTGATGCTTACGGTATAGCCGTTGGTGTTACAACTGCGCCACCTTCTTGGAAGCAACCTACGCCTATGGTATAACCGTCGGCGTTACAACTACACTACCTTCCTAGAAGCA
The DNA here is from genome assembly GCA_023614405.1 of Avena insularis. NCBI lineage: Eukaryota > Viridiplantae > Streptophyta > Magnoliopsida > Poales > Poaceae > Avena > Avena insularis. Next base: position 593,250,345 of record CM042686.1, on the reverse strand, counting down.
AGGTACGCCTACGGTATTGTTATCGGCGTTATAAATGCTCCACCTTCCTGGAAGCAGTCTATGCCGACAGTATTGCCGTAGGGGTTACAACTGTGCCACCTTCCTAGAAACAGGCTACACCTACGGTATTGTCGTCGGCGTTACAACCATGCCACCTTCCTAGAAACAAACTACGCCTACGGTATTGTCGTCGGCGTTACAACTGCGCCACCTTCCTAGAAACAAGCTATGCCTACGGTATTGTCGTCGGCGTTACAACTGCGCCACCTTCCTAGAAACAAGTTACGCCTACGGTATTGTCATCGGCGTTACAACTGCGCCACCTTCCTAGAAACAAGCTATGCCTACGGTTTTGCCGTCGACGTTACAACCGCGCCATCTTCCTCGAAGCAAGCTACGCCTATAGTATTGCCATTGACTTACGGTTTTGCTAGAATCACAGTATAGTTTATGATAATTTGATGTGGATATCATATTTGGATTCCTCTCATTCTTTGATCAATTTAGACATATGATTTGTTGAGTTCCGATTTACGGATTTAAAGATATTAAATATTCCATATTAATAAAAAATACAAAGAAGTAAAATCATTATATTTTTATTTGAATTTAATAATATTTTACTTATTCATTGTTATTTACTTAAATAATTGTTTGTAATATCAAACAATAAAACATGTGGCATAATGATATAATGATTAATAGGATTGATATCATAGTATTGACAACAAGATACAAATTGCTTCGCGGAAACTGATTCGGAAAGAATGGAGAAATCAAGCGTGCTAGGGGTGGAGTAGTGTTAGGATGGATGATCGATCGGGAAGTTTGACCAAGACTATAATTTGATGAAAGATTAAGTATAATTAGTTTAAAAATATTCTAAGTGAGAGATGAGTCAAACAATTCAAATATTAAAAAATTGAGAAAAAATGAATTATTTTTTTGAATTTTTTTACAACCGGCCGCTACAGTAGCATATTTTACAGGAAGCAATCTATGGCTAGGGTATTACCGTCGGCGTTACAATAGCACACCATACTGGAAGCGAGCTACGTCTACGGTATTGTTGTCGGCGTTATAACGACACACCTTCGTGGAAGCAAGCTACGCATACGGTATTATCGTCGGTGTTACAATAGCACGAACTTCCTGGAAGCACGCTACGCTAACGGTATAACCGTCGGCATAGCTGCTTGCGACGTTAGTCCCCGTCCGTTAGTTTGCCCGCGCTGACGGCCAGGCTATACCGATGGGTTCCCTAAACCATCGGCATAGGTAGCTACGCCGACGGTCATCGCTACGCCGACGGTGAACCTACTACGCTGACGCGATCTATGCTGACGCTGCTACGCCGACGGTGGCCGTCGGCACAAACTACGCCTACGGTTTACAGGCCTATGCCGACGGCAATTGCCGTCAGCGTTATCAACGATTCCCGTAGTGCCGGCGATTGTAAACACTTCCTGTTATAGTGAAGTTTTGCTGGCTGGTATCCGTGATTTTCCCTTTCTTTGTTGAATAGATTTTCCACATTAAAATCCGGTGTTCCCTGCTGTGATTTTCTTTCCGTCGTTTGCTTGTCGCTTTTATAACAGTGAATACCGCAATGTAGAGCATGCACGCATTTCGCTGGATGCCATGGTACCAACACTTTTGGACCAAAGATAGAGTTGGGAAAAAACACGGCCAAGTAGCAATTTGTATGGTTCTGGATGGTAGCCATCTTAATTCTATGATAGCATGTGTTCCTGTGAAAGAAATTTGTCCCCAAGTAGTAGCAATTTTAGCAAGTTCAAAATCACCGAGGTGCTTCTCTCTGCCATGGTTGAAACCAAATATGTCCCACAAGGTGGCGAGGAAGATTTCTTCGTGATGGCCTTGGATATCCTTCGTGAGGGAGATAAAGACAGAGGCACCGCCTTGTCGCCTGGCTAGCACGAAAGCAAAGAACAATGCATTCTCTAAAATAAGTACATAATAACTCCGATAACTTCCAACTTGTGATGAACTTTTCACAAAAAAAGTAAACATTTCGTTGAAATTGTTTTGGTAAAATTCCAAACAGCGAACGAAGAGAAGTGGACATGAAGTTGGATAGCATATATACTTTCTCTATTTCTTCTTGTCTTTGCAAAGCATAAGCACGATGCGGGCTATTAGCTGACATGTGTTAATCAACAAACAATTCTCGACTATTCTTCTCTTTTACTATTCGAACCAAGCATACTAAATAAAATCCCTCAATTGTTATAAACGCGACAAGCAAATAACAAAAAACGAAAAGTAAATCACAGCAGAGGACACATGATTTCAACGTGAAAAATCTGTCTAACAAAAAGAGGAAAAAACCACGAACGTCAGCCAACAAAACTTTACTATATGGGAGTGTTTACAAACGCGGGGGATTATCTCAGGTGTGACTAGTCCCAGCCAGTGGCTTGCAAGAGATATACATAAGGTGGAAACCTAATTCTTCAACGATTCGTCTGGGGGGGGGGGGGCTAAACACAATGGCTATCCTCCTAATACGCTCCGCTGAGACGCATCGCCTGGACGTTCATGGCCACCGCCTTCAGCTCCCACGCGTCGAGCTTCGACACCTGGACCACGATGGTCTTGTTGTTCAACATCAGCAGACGGTTGTTGCTCGCGTGCTCTGGGTACACCCGTGCCGTTATGACTGTCCGACCTCCACCGCTGAAACTCTCCACCACCAAGTGATCAACCTGATTACATGAACACATGTCATCATTCGATTTTCTCGGTGCAAATAAGTATGAATCTACTACATGTCACAAAGATCTCACCAATGTTCTGAGCGATATGCTCCTCTCATTCTTGATGTCGATGTCCACGAACCCATAGTATGGAGTCTTGTACCCATCGGCTCTTGTAGTTTATCTGCCAAAATTTGCAAATAAGATATGTGTATGGAGTAGGTAAGTTCAGATTTGAGGGTGCTCTGGTTTTGCTAGTTGTACCTTCTCAGGTCGGTGCACATGAGAACCTTGTACTTGCCATCGTGCCTGAACACCCTGAAGAATATGGAGGTGTGCTCATGCAGGCGCTGGGTCCAATGGGCCGACCCCGCTGGGTGCCCCACACAACCTCTGAGGGTTCATCAGCTGTTTAGGCTCAATTTTCTCGACGCCCTCCAGGGAGGGAGATGCTATTGACCGCTCGCTGCGGCTCTTCCTGCCCGCACCACCTAAAAAGAGCACCATATGGGTTGGCCCATAATCCAGGCGCGTCGGGTATGTGGCTCTTTTTTTTTCTTTTTTTTCCATTTTTTCAAATCTAAAACATATTTAAATATGAAAGAATTTCAAATCTAAACAATTTTTAAAATCTAGAAATTTTAATTTGAAAAAAATAATATTTTAAAAGACATGAACATTTTCCAAAAATCATGAACCAAATTTAGAAAATCATGAACCAAATTTGAAAAATCATGAACTAAATTTCTAAATTCATGAACCAAATTTTGAAAAAATCATTAACCAAATTTCTAAATTTGTTGTGGATGTGCTTGACATGTTAGCTATTCTAATCCTTGTACTAGATCCACTTCTCTATGCTGCTTTTCCTTCTTCTCCTAATCTAGCCTCAACTGTTTCTTCCAGCACCTGGACCTCCTCCTCTTTGTACCTTTGTCTTGCCCTTGATCAGCTACTGGAACTTCTCCTTGATCCACTGGATGGCTTCCCCAAGCAACCAGGATGCTTGTGATGTGGTTGTGGTCCACTAAGGTGACCTAGAAATAAACCAGCGTATGTGTTCTTGTGTGCAGCAATAGATATGGGAACTAGTAGCCCTGCTAGAGTTGTGTTCTCTATTTTGCACTCCCTGTGGAGCCTCTTGTGTCGATAACACACCAGCATGCAGTGACTAAGCTGCTAGCTTGCTTGGTGTAACTTGTGGATCAGATCAAGTGAAAACTTAATATTTCCTGATTGTTTGTCTTTTTATTTTTTACATATTTTGGTGAAACTTGCCCCTGTCTATGAGGTTGTACTGAGACAACGCGTCCTGATAAGAACAAATTTACAATATGGCCCCTGATTCCTACTTCTCAATGATGAAATATTAACAGTGCAACAAACTTTTTATTATGAGGGCAATATATTACACTAACCCCTCCTTTCTTGCATGTTTTATTTTTCTTTTGTTTTGCAGGAATTAAAGTGAAGAACAAAGAAGATATCAGATGATGAAGTAGATTAAAGAAAAGTAGTTTAGGGTTTTCCTTTTATTCTTTCGCAACTTTCTTTTATTATTATACATTTGTAAAACAATGTACTTTGTATTATTATAATAAAGTTATTATTTCCTATTGTAATATTTATTCATTATTCTTTTGTAAAGAAACATTGTAACATTTGTTTTAATTAATAAATTTAATATTTTCCTTCAACTCTTATTTGTAAGACTTCTTTTATTTATTTATTATAAAGGACAATGAAATATTTATATTCACTTTATATTTAATAATTCATAATATATATTCATATTATAATAAAGAATGCCTTTTATTCCATTATTGCAATTCTTTTTCCATTTTAATTTTAAATGTTCATTTATTGTAATTTACTAATTCATTTTAAATTCTATTTGAATTCAAATAGGGCATTTGAATATGTGAATTCAAATTATTTTCCCTAAAACAAATAATTCAACAGAGGTTATGTCGAAATCTATCGCACTTGTCCTAACATTACTATTAGAACATGAGAGATCTCGGTCCCTCTTCCCTCTATTGGTTTTGCGCAGAAATTCTCGGATTTTCTTATGCATGAATGCAATGCACACACATGTGGCCTCACTATTTCCAGGTGCTAATCCTGGAATCTTACAATCACGTCGTTCGGAGCCTTCTGCTACATCGCCATGGCGTTCGGCCTCAAGAACGCCGAGGCGACCTACCAATGGTGCATGCATGAGTGCCTAGCAAGCCAAATTAGCCGCAACATCCATGTCTACATCGATAACATGGTGGTAAAGTCGACTCTGAAAGGAATATGCCCGAGAAGTAATAATAAAGTGGTTATTATCTTATTCCATATTTATAATAAATGTTTATTTCTCATGCTATAATTGTGTTAATAGGAAACATTAATACATGTGTTATTTATAAACAAAAAAGGTTACTAGTAATGCCTCTCTTCATACTAGCTTGTTGATTAACAGATGATCAAAGGTTTCCTGATAATGAATATTGGATGTTGTTAATAACAGTGTCATATCATTGGAGAATAATATGATGAACAGTCACCCGAAGTAGATGTACCAATACGATCATGTCCTCAAGTTTGTATTGTTATCATATTCGTAGTAACTGAGATCACGTCATTCACTTTCATCAGAAAGGTACTTTGATTACATCAAATATCACTTCGTAACTAGGTGATTATAAAGTTGTCATCGGGTAAATGGAAACACTTAGTTGAGGCTCGTGGATCAAGAGCGGGATTTGTTCATCCAGATGACGGAGAGATATTCTCAGGACCCTCTAGGTGATATCACATTGACATAGCTTGCAAGTAAATAATTTGATCACTAGAATGTTATATCACATGAACGAGAAAAAGAGTACTTGTCGGGAACGAGATTAAACAATGTATAGATGATACCGAGTGGTAGAATCTTGGAAAAGTAATATATCGCGAGACAAAAGGAATTTGATTATAGCGAAAAAGGTTCAAACGATCATTGGATTTTCGTGGAACTAGTGGGAGTCATTATGGATCTCCAGATCCCGCTAATGATTATTGATCTGAGAAAGTCTCGATCATGTCTACATAGTTCTCGAACCCGTAGGGAGACACAATTAAGATTAACCGACGCATTTGAGCGGATAGGAAATATAGGGGAAGTCAATGGACATCGCAGAAAATTGTTCTACCGAAATAGTTTCGGGGTATCGAAACAAGCAAGGGATCAAAATGAAGTACTCATTAAATAAAGTGTTCATTAAATTTAGTTGCATTAAATTAAGGGAATGAAAGTTTTTTAATGGAAATACCTTTGATTTTTGAGTGGAGAATGAAGTCGAGGGAGTTTTTATGTGAGTGGAGAGTCCACCACATAAATTGGAGAAGAGGTGGGTGCAGCCATGGGCTATGCGCCTAGCCCCCTTGGGCTGCCCTAATGGCTCAAAATGTAGAGCTCGTTGGGAACCCCAAGAGGAAGGTATGATGAGCACAGTAGCAAGTTTTCCCTCAGTTATAAAAACAAGGTTATCGAACCAGTAGGAGCAAGGAAACAACTCCAAGGTGTTGCTAGCAACTTAGAATCCTGCACAACACAACCACAGAACTTTGCCCCAACTTACAGTGAGGTTGTCAATCTCACTAGTTTTGCTGAAAACAAAGGATTAAACGTATAGTATGGAAAATAGTAATTACTTGCATAATATAAACAGTAAACGGTAAACAGTAGATGGTATATCAATGGTAAAGGAATGGACTGGGGTCCATAGTTCACTAGAGGTGTTTCTCCTTAAGATAAATAGCATGTTGGGTGAACAAATTACAGCGGGGCAATTAACAGATTGAGAAAGCGTAATAATGCATATACTAGACATCTTGACTCCTATGAGATTTGATTAGGCATTACAACATAATACATAGACCGTAATCCAACTACATCTATGACTAATAATCCACCTTTCGGTTATCGTCTGAACCCCTTTCAGTATTAATGTGCAAGCAACGGATAATTGCATTAAGCAAAGCATGTAAAGTAAACAATACAATTGCCCCATGGACAAAGGATTGTTGTTTTCGATGAAGTCAAACATCTGATGGAGCTTCGAGATAATGTCCTCGTGAAAATTGATCGAAACCAAAACAGGGTTGCTCATTGTCTAGCCAATGTAGGTAGAATGGGAGGAAGCACTAAATGTTGGGTGCGGCATACACCAGTTTGTGTTTTCATATAGAGGAATAAAATCTCGATGATTTCCCCGCAAAAAAAATTAAAGTGGATAAAGCTTATTCAGCAAACACATCCTCCGGTTGTTGACCCATGCAACATTAGATTCGGTGGGAGTTATGCCAATCAATTTCTATTTGTGCATCCATATCCACGCATCCAGAACTGTTGACGGAGACCGAAACCCAGCTAGCGCCCACACGTATACACATACCTCCTCCTCCCTAGGATGCCTCGCTGACATGGGCATCCCCTCCTATAAAAGAAGGACACGAGGCCTTGATAGATTAACAACACCGATCATTGCAAACACTGTATGATTGAAACTCACTACAAACACTAGCAGTTCTTGTACTACGCCGCAGCATCATCACATAGACTTTCCCCCCGACCAATCATGAAGAACAAGATGGTGTACACAGGGTCCAATGAGGGAGTTCAGTGTTGAAGTATGATCCAAATTCAATTAAGAAGGCTAACTTCTGACGAGCGGAGCGAGACCCGTGGCTGGTAGGCTATGTATACCTGGGGGCAAAGGCTCCCCCTCTCCTACGGTACGGATCGTTGAAGACCTAAGTTTTCACCGTTATATATACCTCTTGTAAGCCACCGGCTAGGATAAGTTGTATCTGTGAAAAAACCTTGGCATTGTGTAAACACTTCTCATTATAGTGAAGTTTCGCTGGCTGGCGCCCCATGGTTTTTCCTCTCTATGTTGGAAAGGTTTTTCCACGTTAAATTTGTGTCCCCTTGATGCGATTTCTTTTTGTTCTCTATTATTTGCTTGTCGTGTTTATAACAAGTGGTATCAGAGTCCCAAGTTCCAACCTAGGGTTTACGACATGTCATCATTGAAGTTTGATCTACCGCAGCTAGACTACACCACAAGAGTCTCCTTGTGACAGGTGAAGATGCGGGCGATTCTCGCCCAAACTTCTGATCTAGATAAAGCACTGGATGGTCCAACGAAAAATGGCGGAAAGACCGCAAGGCTTTTTTTTCAACTTCATGTGTCCAATAATATTTTGCAAAAAGTGTTGGCAGAGAAATTTGCGGCATCCCTATGGTTGAAAATGGAAGCGGTCTACATGTCAAAGGATCTAACCAGTAAGATGCATGTGAAGATGAAGTTGTTCTCGCATAGGCTGCAAGAAGGTTGATCAGTAATGAACTACTTCTCTGTTTTTAGAGAGATCGTTTCTGACCTATAGTCTATGGAAGTAAAATATGATGATGAGGATCTAGGTCTCTTACTCTTATGCTCGTTTCCTAGTTATTATGCAAATTTCCGTGATACAATATTGTTGAGTTGTGATGAACTAACCCTTGACGAAGTACAAGAGGCCCCCAAACATAGGAAAAAGATGACAACTATGGTGCATGCAGATGGGTCATCAGCCAAGGCTGAAGCTCTGCAGGTTCATTGAAGGACTGAGCATAGGAATAAAAACTACGACAATAGGGATTAGAGGAAGGATGGCAAAGGTTGTTCAAAGTCCAATGGAAAGGATAAGTTCTGTAGGTATTGTAAAAAACCTAATCATGTTATTGATGATTGTTGGAAACTACAGAATAAGGAGAAAAGGAACGAAACTTACCAACCAAAGGATAAGTCTGAAGGTAATGGTAAGGCTACTGTTGATTCTGGTGAAAGTTGTGATGGTGAATGTTTAGCCATTTTTGCTTCTTGTGCTTCTCGTGATGATGAATAGATACTTGATACTGCATGTTCGTTTCATATTTGCTATAACAAAGATTAGTTTAGTTCAGATGAGTCTGTGTAGACAGGATATTTTGTGTGGGGGGGGGGGGGGAATGGCAAGCTGTGCCATACTGTTAGCGTTGGATCTGTTAAGTTCAGGACAGATGATGGCGGGAAAGGCACGTTGATTGAGGTAAAGCACATACCAAGCATGACCAGAAATTTGATCTCCCTAAGTACCATGGATGTTGATGGATAAAAGTACGCCAGTGGGCATAGATTGTTAAAGGTATCGAAATGTTCTCTTATTCACATGATAGGTGATATGAATTCTGCTAAATTATATGTTCTTAGAGGTCCAACTTTGTCTGGTCTTGCTGCTGTTGTTACTTCTAATGATTCTAATGATTGTGGTAAAACAAATTTGTGGCATATGCGTCTTGGGCATATGAGTGAACATGGCATATCAGAGTTGGTCAAGAGAGAGCTGATTGATGGTTGCAACTTCAGTATGTTCAAGTTGTGTGAGCACGGTATTTTTGATAAGCATAAAAGAGTTAAATTCACTGCTTCCGTTCATACCACATGTGAGATGTAGGCACATGGCTTAATAGGATTGATAGGTGATGGCTACGCACTTCTATTCTTGTAGACAGTTGTTGGGCCTCCAAGTGCAAAGGTTTGTAGAACAACAACAACTTTCCCTTAAGTGGATCACCCAAGGTTTATCGAACTCAGGGAGGAAGTGGTCAAAGGTATCCCCTCTCAAGCAACCCTACAATCAAGATACAAGAAGTCTCTTGTGTCCCCAACACACCCAATACACTTGTCAGGTGTATAGGTGCACTAGTTCGGCGAAGAGATAGTGAAATACAAGTGGTATGGATAATTATAAGTGCTAACGGTGCCAGAAAATAGCTTGCTGCCATGTGGTTGACGTGGGAAAAGAGTAAAAGCAAACTAAAATAAAGATGGAAACAAGCAAACATGTAACAGATCTAATAGAAAACGGTGTTTTAGTGCTTAGAAATAAGGCCTAGGGATTATACTTTTACTAGTGAACACTCTCATATAAATATATTCTTCTTTATGATATTAAGCTGAACTACTCTCCGGTTGGACACTCTAATCCATGGTAGGGCTATAACATCACACCTCAAAGTAAGCCTTTCCCATCTAGATAACCCCACACTGTCACCTTGAGCACTAGATGGTTCAAACAAACACCACAATTTCATAAAGACATCCAACTCTAAATATAACTCATAACAAGTATTTGTAATCTCTAGCCTAAGTGCCACCATGGTGTGCACACTGTCAACTTCACACACATGGGGAGAGTAGAGATCTATTAAAGCACTTGAGTAGCAAGGTAGATCTATAGATTACAAGCTCATGATCTCAATAAGATCATGCGTAGAGAGAGATGAACACATAGCTACCGGTAGAACCCTTAGCCTCGAGAGAGAACTACTCCCTCCTCATCATGGGAATCAGCAACGGCGATGGAGATGGTGGTGGAGATCGATGGAGATGGCTCTGGGGCACTTCCCCGTCCCGGTAGGGTGCTGGAACAGAGACTTTCTGTCCCCCGAATGTCCCCTTCGGTGGCGGCGACGTTGCGGAACTTTTCGTGGCTGGAGGCTGGACGGTTTAGGGTTTTTACATCGGGAGAATTTTATAGGCAAAGGGGCAAGGTCGGTGGGCGGCCAGGGGGCCCACACCACCTAGTGGCACGGCCAGGGCTAGCCCGCGCCACCATATGGTGTGGCCACCCTGTGGCCCCTTTCGGTCTCGTCTTTTGGCTCCATGAGTCTTCCGATAAAATATCGACTTTGGCTTTTGTCCGGTCCAATTTCGAGAATATTGATTTTCTGACTTTCCTGGAACCAAAAACAGCAGAAAACAGGCAACTGGCACTGTGGCATCTTGTTAATAGGTTAGTACAGGAAAGTGTATAAAAAGTACTCTAAAGTTGGAACAAAACATAAGAAAGTAGATAAAACCAAGCATGGAACATCAAAAATTATGGATACGTTAGCAACGTATCAACATCCCCAAGCTTAACTCCTGCTCGTGCTTGAGTAGGTAAGTGATAAAAAGAAAGAATAATTTTTGAGATGATATGCACCATCATAAACTTGATCAAAGTATTTGTAAAACATTGATAGCTAGGATCATAGTACTTCAATCATAACATGAAAGACAAAGTTCTAGCAATAAGACAAAGAACTATGTTGCAACATGAAAAGGCACAAACAAAAGATTCATGAATAACAATACTTTGCAAGACGTTTGTTTGTTTTACATAAAGAAAACATAGCATAGTGGCATTCAGCTTGTCCCTCATAGAGTAGCAAACATAAATGCATAGGACACCTTCAAAGTTCATAAGAGTGACTAGATACAAATAGTTTAAAACAAGCAATATCAAAGCTATGCATCAATCAACAAGTCTTGGGACAATGCACATAGAACTAAGAATGGCCACTATGCTCTCAAAGTAGGTGCATAAAGATAGAAGGTGGAGACTCAACATAAAAGTAAAAGAAAGACCTTCATAGAAGGAAGTAGGGATTCAAGTCTCATAAAGAGCTTCCAAAAATTATGGTACTTTTTAGCTTTCAGCTCTCATTGCCCCTATCATAAGCATCTTGAAGTGATTAAGGTTAAAGTGAACAAACTATGGTGTATATGCATGACAAATTATAAGTCGGAAATCTCATGTCCCTTGAATACGAGGGCCGCTCCTCATGCTACTCAAGTGTAGTTACCGGTAAGTTCTTGTCATAGTAAGTACATGTGTATCATAGAGAACCGTCAACAGGGTACCCCTTGCCCGATGATACAGAAGAATCCCCATATCAAAATGACAAGGCAAGCAGACAATGAGCATCTCAGCAATCTTCTTATTTACCATGGGAATATGGTGCTTTTTTCTCTCTTTTCTCTTTTCTCTTTTCTCATATCTCTTTTTTCTCTTTTTTTTTCTCAATATCTGACTCTTTTTATAAGAAGAATGCTTCATAGACAGCTCATTATGGTTACACTGCAGGTTTCCACCATGACAACATGGATTAGACCAGCGGCCTAGGCGTTTCTCTAACACATATACATAACTCCATGGACTTACAAGCTCCCCTTTCATTTCACACCGACGACATCCATAGACAAAAGAGCATGATATCAACTAGGTACAAAGTACAAGTGCAATGTTGAAAGCGTTCCCCATGACAGCATGGTTCTGCTAATCCCCAATAAATAAGTGCAAGCATATACAACATAGAAGACACGGTGGTTCACGTTTATTAAGGGCAAGAAAAGTAAAGTGTGCCATCAAGTTCGTGAGAGCTTTAATCACTAGTTTTCTCATAACAAGTTTAATTCGGAAGGTAGATAAAAACATGAATATACTTGGAATATCATATGCTAATAGGTAGGTATGGTGGACTCTTTGGAATAACTTGGTTTTAGGAGTTGGATGCATGAGTAGAACTCATACTTGGTTACGGAGGCTAGCAAAAGACTGTGAGCGACAAACTAAGAGAGCAATAATGGCCATAATTATGCAGAGCGACAAAACATCATTGATCAAAGCATAAAGTGATACTACAAGTTGAAAACTAAAGGATCATAAAGTCTATGGTGACTGGGGATAGTCATAACATGGTGTGAGCATGTGCCAAGTCAACCCAAATAATGCATCAAAGGAGAATACCACAATACTATGCTTTAATATGCTAAAACAACGCATGATTCTTCAAAGGCACATTAAGCAATCTCCATTGTTTATAACGAGTCATGCAACAACAAAGAATACTAAGCATAAAGCCAAAACAATATCGAGCATGGCATGACAAAGCATAGGCCACAGTCAAAAACAAGCTCTCTTTACCACTTAAGCATGAACTTTCCTACTCTTTTTCCAAACCAAACCAAACTATTTAAAAACCAATGTAAGAAAGAGGGGGTCCAACCAATTTATTCAGCAAACTAAGCAAACAAAGCAAACAAAAAACCAGAACGAAAACAAAAAATAAGACGCTCCAAGAACAACACAACTGTGCATGAAACAATAAAAATGAAGTGTTTGAAAGAAACCTGGGATTTTTATTGATGAAGAGGGGGATGCCTTGGGCATCCCCAAGCTTTGACCCTTGTACTTCTTGGATATTTCTTGGGGTGGCACGCGTGGCATCCCCAAGCTTGAGCTTTAGTCCATCCTTCATCTCATTACATCATTCTCTCTATACACCTGAAATTCTTCCTTCATACAAAACTTCACACAATCTTTATTAGCAACATTAGTGCACTCAAGATAATAAGTCTTTGGGTTCAGTTTCAACACCAATAAAACTTCCATTAAAACACAAGCTACTGTAGCACTTCCCTTGAAAAGCACAATTCCCCAAAGAGAACCCAAAAAGGAACCAACAAGAAGCAAATGCAAATAATGGTAGAAATCTGTCAAAACAGACCAGCAGGTAAAGACGAATTTTTTGTACGACCTCCGGGGCTCAAATCAAAAAGTGTTGAACTAACGGAAGTTAGATAACAACCTGGGGCAGAAGCACAAAACCTCACGCCTCAAAATGACGTATAGAGATTTTACACGAATTTTTATGGTGAAGCACAGAAATCTGTCTCGGGACAGCAACTTTCCCGATCATTACTTCTCTCTCATTAGAGGTTACCGTTGGCACAAAAAGCAAATAAAAAGGATAAGGAGCGGTTATTACAGAGGTAATAACTTCCAAGAATCATCTAAAGGTTTTGGGTTATCTCCCAATAAGTACTTTTCTTTAACGCCTTTAAGTTAGGCATGATAGTTTGAGAAGATGCTCACATAAGAAATATGAATTGAAGTAAAAGAGAGCATCAAGAAGCAAATTCAAATCACATTTAAGTCTAACCCACTTCCTATGCATAGGAATCTTGTAAACAAACAAGTCATGAAAGCACAAAGCAACAAACATAGGAAAGCAAAACAAGTGCAACTTCAAAATTTTCAACATAAAGAGGGGAAACTTAATATTATTGAGATGCATAAAACCATGTTTTCCTCTCTCATAATAACTTTCAGTAGCATCATGAATAAAATTAACAATATAACTATCACATGTAACATTCTTATCATGAGCCACATGCATATCATAATTATTACTCTCCACATAAGCATAGTCATTCTTATTAATCGTAGTGGGAGCAAATTCAACAAAATAGCTATCATTATTATTCTCATCACCATAATCATCAAATATAGGAGGCATATTGTAATCATTAATTTTCTCCTCAATAGTAGGTGGACTGAAAATATCATATTCATCATATATTGGAGGTTTTGTATCATCGTAAGCAATAAAATAGCTATCTTCCAAAGCTGGGGAACTAAAAAGATCATTTTCATAAAAACTAGCTTCCCCAAGCTTAGACTTTTCCATAGCATTAGCAATAATGGTGTCCAAAGAATTCATACTAACAACATTGCTATTAGCATGCAAATAAAGTTCCATAGGTTTTTTAATTTTCTCTTCAAACACTTCATGTCCTAACTCAAGATAAATACTATAAAGCTCTCTAATTTTGTTGTTATTTTCCATTAAGCCTAACTAGTGAAAACAAGAAACAAAAATACAAAATTGCAGAATCTAAAGGAAATAACTTTGAGCACTCACACCGGACGATGTGGGTACCTTTTACCTTACCTCCCCGGCAACGGCGCCAGAAAATAGCTTGATGTCTATGCACTTCTATTCTTGTAGACAGTTGTTGGGTCTCCAAGTGCAGAGGTTTGTAGAACAGCAGCAAGTTTCCCTTAAGTGGATCACCCAAGGTTTATCGAACTCAGGGAAGTGGTCAAAGGTATCCCCTCTCAAGCAACCCTGCAATCAAGATACAAGAAGTCTCTTGTGTCCCCAACACACCCAATACACTTGTCAGGTGTATAGGTGCACTAGTTCGGCGAAGATATAGTGAAATACAAGTGGTATGTATAATTATAAGTGCTAACGGTGCCAGAAAATAGCTTGCTGTCGTGTGGTTGACGTGGGAAAAGACTAAAAGCAAACTGAAATAAAGATAGAAACAAGCAAACATGTAACAGATAACAAGCAAACGGTGTTTCAGTGCTTAGAAACAAGGCCTAGGGATTATACTTTCACTAGTGAACACTCTCATATAAATATATTCTTCTTTATGATACTACGCTGAACTACTCTCCGGTTGGACACTCTAATCCATGGTAGGGTTATAACAGCACACCTCAAAGTTTGCTTTCCCATCTAGATAACCCCACACTGTCACCTTGAGCACTAGATGGTTCAAACAAACACCACAATTTCATAAAGACATCCAACTCCAAATATAACTCATAACAAGTATTTGTAATCTCTAGCCTAAGTGCCACCATGGTGTGCACACTGTCAAATTCACACACATGGGGAGAGCAGAGATCTATTAAAGCACTTGAGTAGCAAGGTAGATCTATAGATTACAAGCTCATGATCTCAATAAGATCATGCATAGAGAGAGATGAACACATAGCTACCGGTAGAACCCTTAGCCTCGAGAGAGAACTACTCCCTCCTCATCATGGGAATCAGCAACGGCGATGGAGATGGTGGTGGAGATCGATGGAGATGGCTCCGGGGGCACTTCCCCGTCCCGGAAGGGTGCCGGATAAGAGACTTTCTATCCCCCGAATCTCCCCTTCGGTGGCGGCAGTGCTGCAGAACTTTTTGTGGCTGGAGGCTAGACGATTTAGGGTTTTTGCATCGGGAGGATTTTATAGGCGAAGGGGCAAGGTAGGTGGGCGGCCAGGGGGCCCACACCACCTGGTGGCGCGGCCAGGGCTAGCCTGTGCCACCATATGGTGTGGCCACCCTGTGGCCCCTCTCCATCTCGTCTTCTAGCTCCGTGAGTCTTCCGGTAAAATATCGACTTTGGCTTTTGTCCGGACCAATTCCGAGAATATTGATTTTCTGACTTTCTTGGAACCAAAAACAACAGAAAACAGGCAACTGGCACTGTGGTATCTTGTTAATAGGTTAGTCCAGGAAAGTGTATAAAAAGTACTCCAAAGTTGGAACAAAACATAAGAAAGTAGATAAAACCAAGCATGGAACATCAAAAATTATAGATACGTTAGCAACGTATCAATAGGATACCCATATCAATAAGTTGCAACTTCTTTTCCGGAAGCTCGTCTAAAAAGAACTCTGAGGTTAAACGTGCTTGGCCTAGAGCAATTCTAGGATGGGTGACCGACCGAAAAGTAGGTACTGGGTCTGCACGAGTGAGGAAAAAGTGCGCAGAAAAGACTTGTGTTGGTCTGTAGGGCTAGTCTAGATATCCTATTAAGCTGCTAGGAGTGACATCCCAGGACCCAGTGGACAGGGTGTTACAAGTGGTATCAGAGCCGATCTCGCTGTTAAACGGGTGTGTGCAGGTCAGTGGAGAGACATGTGGAGAATGGCGTGTGTTGCCTGGAGTGGACACGGTATGGCACGCACTAGACGCACAGATGCGTGCCAAGAGGGGATGTTCCTGGCCTGTGCTTGATCGATGAGGGCATCGATCTTCTAAGGGTGGGTGTATATGAGATCCAGACACATGGCTTAATAGGATTGATAGGATACTCATATCAACAAGTTGCAACTTATTTTCCGAAAGCTCATCCGAAAAGAACTCTGAGGTTAAGCATGCTTGGCCTAGAGCAATTCTAGGATGGGTGCTCGACCAGGAATTGGGTACCGGGTGCGCACGAGTGAAGACATAGTGCGTAGAAAAGACCGGTGTTTGTCTATTGGGGCCAGTCTACATACCCTATTAAGCTTTCAAGAGTGACATCCCCGGGGCCTAGTGGACGGGGTGATACACCACCAAAGGCATTTTAGATTATGTGCATGCTGATGTATGGCGACCTTCCTATAGACTTCTATTGGTGTTGCTAATTACATGCTTACTATTATTGATGACTACTCAAGAAAAGTGTGGTCTTATTTTCTGAAACATAAATCTGATGTTTTTATGCTTTTAAGAAGTGGAAAGTTATGGTTAAAAAACAAACTGAAAAGAAAGTAAAGATACTACGTACCGACAATGGTATGGAAGTCTATTCTAATGAGTTTGAGGAGTTTCGCGGTAATGATGGCATGATCAGGCACCATACCATCTCCTATACTCCTCAGAAGAATGGTGTGGCTGAGCACATGAACGTAACCATCATCTTGAGGGTGCGCTGTATGTTGTTCAATGCAGGTATATGCAGGCATTTCTGGGTTTAAGCGGGCAACACAGTGTGCTACCTCATCAACATGTCATCTTCTATTCCACTTGAGAAGAAAATTCCATTGAGGTATGGTCAGGTTCGCCTGCTGATTATTAACAGTTGAGAGTTTTTGGCTGCACTATATATGCTCACATTGTTAATGGAAAGCTTGAGCCTAGAGTTGTTAAGTGCATACTCCTTAGTTATGGTGCAGGAGTTAAAACATATAAATTATGGAATCCTGAAACTAAAAGGGTTTTCTTGAGTAGGAGTATTATTTTCAATGAATCCGTTATGTATCATGATAGTTTGCCTTCAGATCCTACTCCTTTTTTCAGTGAAGACAAGAGAGTTAGTCTACAGGTGGAGCACCTGTAGGAAACTGTTGATAATAATATTGTTGTTGATGATACTCATGAGGAAAACATTGATGATTATGTTGTTCAACACTCGCCTACTTTTTTCTAGCAGCCACATGAGTCTATTTCTGCCAATAGACCGAGGTGTAACATAGTTCCACCCCCTCATTTAATTGAAGAGTGTAATCTTTCTCATTATGTTTGAGTTGTGCTGAACAAGTGGAGCAGAACCTGCTACATACAATGAAGCTGTTGCATCCGTTGACCATGATAAGTTGGTTTCTTCTATACAAGAATAGATGAAGACGCTTGAAAAGAATGCCACATGAGATATTGTGTGCTTGCCTAAACAAAAGAAGGTCGTCCGCTGTAAGTCGATATACAAAAGAAATGAGTGTGTGTCTCCTAATGAGCCTCCAAAGTTTAAGACAAGGTTAGTAGCAAAAGGTTTCAGCCAGATTTTAGGTATTGATTATAATGATGTTTTCTCTCCAGTTGTGAAGCATAGTTGTATTCATGCTTTCTTTGGTATTATTGCTAAGCATAATCTTGAACTTGAGCAGTTAGATGTAAAGACTGCTTTTCTGCATGGTGAACCAGAGAAGGAGATTTACATGGACCAACCTGAAGGGTTCATGGTTCTTGGAAAAGAGGATTTTGTGTGCAAATTGAAGAGATCGCTTTATGGATTGAAGCAAACTCCACAGTAGCAGAACTGACAAAACTTCTAGGGCTCCTCGAATCGATCAACATCAAAATTTGCTTGCCCTTACATTCTCCTTGCAGCCTAATGCTTTTCCTGGATTGCACACCAGTGACAGCACAGGAGAAATGTGCATGAGTGTGTCTTCTTCCTCACTAGATGATTCTTTGTCAGCGGAATATTCAGGAGAGGTTACTTGTAAAACTTTCAACAATTCTTCCAAAATGTTCAGGGGCACATTTTTATTGCACTTGTGACCTAGGTGAAAATTATCCCCAAAAGTGAAACACTCACCCTAGCTCTTCTCTGACCTATGAGATTCTTGAGCTTGTCATCCCAGCGACTTTTTTGCCTCGGTTTTTCTTCACTGTTCTTCAAGCTGTCGGAGGGGGTACTGGATAGTATGCCTTTACCAGGAACCCCAGTTCTGGACAAAGATTGTTTATATTCATTTCTAAATCTATTGGATGAATATGACTTCAACTCTTCCAGCATTTCCTCTTATTTTTCAGCAAGAACTATCGCAACATCAAAAATTCTAGGGTTATGCAATTTAATAGCTCTTCTAATATCTATCTTAAGCCCAGCAATGAATTAGGTAACAAAAAAGCCTCATCATAATTCTTATTGTAAACTAGAATTTTGTGTCTAATAGCCTCAAATTTGTTGTAATAGACCTCTATAGTATTTGTTTGTTTACATCTCCCCAATGCTTCCAAGTGCCTATGGTATTTATCCCTACCAAACTTACTATGCATAGCCACACATAGTTCTTCCCAATTGTCGATATCGTGTTCAACCTCATGCGTTTACAACCAAAGGGCTGCGTTACCCTTGAAGTGCATGGTGGCAAAATTTGGCCAAGTGTCGTGGTCAACAATATACAACATGAAATATTTCTCATCTATCTTCTTCCACAATTTAGGATTATCCCCGTCGAAACGAGGGAATCAGTTTTAGGTGGCCTAGGATTACGATTGTAGGGTCGAGATTCATGAGTATTGCTATCGTATCAACCCTCAGATCTATGAGTGAGATCAAAATTAATAGGTGTATGGGAAAATTTGCATGTACCCTTTGACAGGGAAGGTGCCAGTGCCTTCAGGCATTGGTCACAGTACCCTGGGATTCAGAGTTACACGGTGCCCATCGGGCCGTGGCGTGTGGTCATCTTTGTCAGAAGCACGACCAGACTCCAACATCGCCACACGATTTCCCACCTCAGCTAACGCGACCTGGATCGCTTGAATCGACCCATCCTTTGTTAGTGCTCAGGTGGACAAGCGTTTGAGATTCTCACAAATCATGGGTTGGCTGGCCGCAAATGTGGTCAGCGAATCATTGACCGCTTTGAGTGCCGACGTCGTGTCTGCACTCTGCTTATGGACAGTGGTGCTCAAGGATTCTAGATCGAACTGCAATTTCTCCATGGTCACCGAATCGCACGCTATCCACGCGCTATCGGATGAAGACAGTGCATGCCGCCGCCTCCTCGTTCTGCCCCCTATGACGAGCAGCCGTTAGCCGTTGATCCAGGACTTTACAGATAGTAGGAGGGATCTGCGACCAACCGCTCGAACACCACCAACTCCCCGTCTCTAGCAGTCTACCACCGCCAACGCCTCCATGAGGAACCCAATCTGGTTCACCTCCTCGAGCTCTGCTGCCGCGAGATCCCGAGTCTGCTGTGGAATTTTACAGGATAGCCAACCACAACACCTCAACTCTCGATCCGCCTCCTTGCCGCAGGCCAGTGGTGATTTTGGAAAAAAATTGGTCGTGGACCGTGGGCTCTGATACCATATGTGGTACCTCTCACAGGATTTCTATTCAATCTCACGATAGTTGGATACAATCGGCGTCACGCACGATCAGAATCACGAGTTACGATCTCGGACTAGGAGGAAGGGAATTGTCCAATTGGATCATGAAAGTTCTATTACAGCTTGCCCCACTCCTGGGGATCGAGAAGGATACTTAACACATGGACACCTATGACGTAGATGGGCCTAGCCGACTTCAGTTGCTCATGGGCCTCGCACGTCACGGGCCTCCCTCTCGGTC
Organism: Avena insularis; assembly: GCA_023614405.1. Classification (NCBI taxonomy): domain Eukaryota; kingdom Viridiplantae; phylum Streptophyta; class Magnoliopsida; order Poales; family Poaceae; genus Avena; species Avena insularis. Next base: position 593,230,312 of record CM042686.1, on the reverse strand, counting down.
TGGCGATATTTCCTTCTCTTATGTATGAAACGGTGTTTCCTTTTGCTAATCTTCATCTGGACCGTCACGGTAACATATGGAGAGACAAAGAGATAGTAATAGAATTAGTTTCCTTGTAGTTTCCTTGTTGTATACGATATGAGTCCAGTTGATAAGGATTTGATGGATCTCTTCCTTCTCGCTATCCTCTCGCTACCGATGTCATCTCTCTATGCTTACCAAGTCGTCGTATTATGCATATATAACACACAACCGACGGGAGGCCAACCATCGCTCCCAAAACCTCTCACACAATCATAGACATGACACCAGGGCCAACCCTAGACTACACCTATCTAGACGACCGGGACGTTCACGTTTGCCGCCTTTAGCTCCCATGCGTCGAGTTTGGACACCTTGACCATACCGGTCCCGTTGTTGAACATGAGCATGCGGTTGGTGCTCGTCTCCGCGTGCTCCCGGTATACCCGCGCCGTGATGACCGCCCGATCCCCGCCACCGTAGCTCTCCACCACCGAGTGGTCAATCTGTTGCATGAACAAATGACGTCATCCGAGTTCTCGGTGCAAATAAGAATCTAAATCTGTTGTACTGTATGTGAGTGTGACAAAAAAAGAACCCACCAATGTCCTTAGCGATATGCTCCTATCCTTCTCGACGTCGACGTCCACAAAGCCTCCGTATGGTGGTTTGTACACGTCGGCTCTCTTAGTCGATCTGCCCATTTTAATTTGCAACGGATGTTAGAAGAATATTGTTCCTACCTACTATGATTTTAGTGCCACTGCACACGTAAGTTCAGATTCGAGGGTGCTCTGTTCTTGACGTACCTTGTGAGGTCTGTGCACATGAGAACCTTGTGCTTGTTGCCATCGTGCCTGAACACCCTGAAGAAGACGGAGGTGTGCTCCTGCAGGTCGCTGGAGGCCAGGACGAGCAGACCGAACGGGCCGACGCCGCCGGGAACGGACGCGCCCTTCTCCCCGCACAGCCTCTGCGGGTCCAGCAGCTGGTTGGTCTCGAGGTTCTCGGCGCCATCCAGGGCCGGGACCTCGAAGACGACCTCCACGTCCGCCTGCGTGCCCGCGACGCCAATGATCTCCACGTTCATGCCGCCGGCGTTCACCTCCGCTCCGAGCAACCCCACACGCGCTTTCCTCAGTGTCTCGATCTCCTCGATGGGCCACTGCAGCAGCTGCTTCCCGTCGCCGTCCAGCCAGATCTTCCTCGGCACCGTCTGCACGCCGGCCCAGCCCCTGGCCACGTAGTCCTGTACGGAGTCGGACTCGTTGGCCCAGCTCCAGAGCACGCGCCGTTTCTTCCCCGCGTCGTAGAAGGACTTGGACGCGTACACGTGGCCGTAGTCGAAGCGGTTCCAGGTCCGGCAGTCGTTGTCGGCGCCGGCCAGCGCGAAGGTGTCGGCCGCGTCGTACCGCCCCAGCACGTAGTAGTCCTGCGTTGTATTCATCACGCTTAGCTTGAGCACGTGCCGTGCCGCCACGTTCGAGGGCACCAAGTCGAGCCCGTGATGGACGCCGGGCTCCGCCACCGGGAACAGGTCCGGACACTCCACCATGCCAGCGGCGGCCGACGAGTACAGCGGCTCGGCGTTTCGCTCCCAACGCCGGAAATCCTTGCTCCGGTAGACGAGCGTGGACCCCGTGCCGTCCTTGAACCCGGCGGAGACGGCGACGCGCCAGAGGCCGTCGCGGGCTCGCCACGCCGTGGAGGGGTCGCGAAAGCTCGCGCCTGGGACGTCGGCGGGGAGCGGGATGACGGGGTTGTAGGTGGGCTTGATCCACTCGCGGAGGAGCGGGTCGGAGGCGTTCTTGGGGAAGGCGAGGTTCTGGACCTGGTTGTTGGAGGCGTCGATGCCCGTGTAGAGCATGACCGGGGTGCCGTCGGGGAGGAAGGTGGCGGAGCCCGACCAGCAGCCGTTGGCGTCGAAGGGGGAGTCGGGATCCAGCGCGTTGTCGAGCGCTCCCCAGTTGACGAGGTCGACGGAGACGACCCTTGTAATACATCGGCCCTGTACATATGTGCAACGGAAAAATATCTGTCAGTTGAGTTCCCACTGTTTCACTGCTGCTGATCTGTTTTGTTGTTACACTAGTGAAATCCACAAGAGATGATGATGATGATCACATAGCTTATTATGACCATATGAAGAACGGTGAACATGTTTACTGATCAACTGCACAACTTGACCTGCCAATAATCGAATTCGTTATGTTTTTATCCTGCTGGATCTTCTTAGTGACTTTCCAATCAATTTCGTTAGTACCGATCCTAAACAAGAAAATTATTTGCCACGTTGCCCAACACACGAACCAGCAAACTACAGCCATGTTCAATCAAGGTGCAATCAGGTGGAAAGTTGAGACGGAAGACTGATGAAAACAAGCAAGTGCAAAACGCGGATGGAAAGAGCGCGTACCATTTGGATCTTCTCAGCACCACCATGAATCCGTCCGTCCATCCGATTCCGAACCAGAAATTTCAACAGAGAAGATTCAGGTTAGAGAAATGGGGTCGATCGAGCAACAGCAGAGCCAACTGGGGACCTTACTGTTTCGTACCGTTCTGCCAGTTCTTGGCCGGCTGGAAATGGTAGGCGGTCCGGTATCCATCATGATGCTCGTCGGCGGCCGACTCAGAGATCCAGCGGAGAGAATAGCACGGGGAGAAAAGCAGGCAGAGGTAGACGGCCACCGCGGCGCACACTGCGAGACGGAGCCCGGCCATGGCGACCAACTTGGCAAAAGAGAGTGGGTGGGACGAGACAGGCAAATGGAAACGGCTCGTGCGTTCCTCCCCTCCGCCCTCTCCTCAGGTCATCCGCATTTATACAAGTAGCAGCGCACTGCAGTCCACGTTGAACACAGCCTCCTATGATGCTACTACCTCCCTTCCGAAATGTAAGTATTTTTAGTAAGTTGTTTTAGCTTACTAAAAGGTCTTATATTATGGGAACGGAGGAACGGAGGTAGTTGGTATTTTTTGGGTAATCAGCTCTTACGCTGCCAACGGTTAAGTCTGAACCTTGTAACTCTTCTTTCTATGGGGACTTTCGGTCTCTTATTCCCTCTGAGGGAGTGATTCCTTGGGACGTTGTTTCTACGGAGGAGACTGCGTTAATTTGTCTCTACTCTTTCTCCATCTTGGCATCGCTCCAACCGGTGGCCTTGAGGGAGGCAAGTGGTCCTCGTGTAGTCGGTCTCTAGATCAGGTAAGATTCAGGTCTAGTAGTCGGCGTGCGGCAGTCTCGCGGGTGGCGGTCGTATCGGCTTCCGTAGTTGTGTTCGGCGTCTAGAAGTGAGGCACGTGGAAAACCGCAAGCAGCGATGTTCCTCTTCTTCAACTGCGTCGGATAAAGTTGATAGCGTCAAGATCTGGTCACCATGTGGAAGATCCTCAATCCACGTACCACAAAGCCTTAGGCTTGTCGCTTGCGACAACACGTTTCATCGGCTATCTACTAGATCGGCGTATGACAGCTGTTCGCCTCTTGTTCCGTTGCTATCATGGTTGCAGCAAAGGGCCATGGACAAAGTTTCTGGGATGCACAAGTTTTTTCAATGGTGAAATTATAATTTTACTTCTTACGGGTTGTTTAATGAAATGGAGTATATGATTACTTTAAAAAAAAGCACAAGGCCCACAGACAATTCTGCTAACACGGTCCTTTCCTTTTTTTCCGGCCTTTCTGCATGGATTTGCAGATATGTGTTTTCGAGCTCAATGATTTTTTGTTTAGAAATAAAAAAGGGATTGGAGAGAAACAAAAACTGATGGCAGAGAGTTGCATGACAAGAACTACTCCGAATTTTCTGAGAGCTACTCGAATTGCTAGACTATTGATCAGTGACTTCTCGTGATACACTTCTATAGTGACGCAATACAAGAAAGATGACGATCCTGATTTGAATTACTCGTGTTGTTTAGCTCTGTGAGGTAGTTCGTAAGCAACAAAGAGTGTTGAGGTCTCACGAAATGTGCTAGATATGTCAAAACCTACTACGTCCCGATTGCGATGACTGCTGGCATGTACCGGCAGTGTCTACCACTCTACCAGATTAGTAAGCACACACGGTGATTTGGATTTTAGTTAATTATTATACTTCCTACTACCAAATTATTTGTCACAATGCAAAATATTGTCTAAAACCTGTCTAGATTCAATAAATTTGTGACAAATAATATGGATTGCTTGCTCCGTGTCTCATAGTAAAATATTATTATATACTGTATAAGTAGCACAGCAGCCCTCGTGGGAGAAAACACAAAACTATAGTGTACTTGCAAAAAAGAAACTGCACGTGCTGCTCTCAGGGGAGGGGCACGGCGGAACCCTAAGCCGAGTTCTCCTCCCGCTCCTCCCCCGCTGCCACCGGAGGACGCTGGCGGGCTCAGCCTGGCCGGCCGACGGTGGCAGAGGGGCTGCTTTCTCGCGTGGTGGCCTCTCTCCCGCAGGGAACCCCTTGGACGCTGGATGGTTGTCGCCCCGAAGGCGATCTGATGGCAGCGGGATCTGGAAGCCAGGACGGAGGCCTCGGGCTTTGATGGCGGTTCTCCCTCGGCGGATGGCGTCATGGGTCGCATCTGCTGGTAGGGGCGCGGTCCTAGAGTTTCTCTCACGCCAAGACAAAGATCTGCCTTCAGCCTATTTCCATAGATACGGTGGCAGTATCGTGTTCTGAAAGGTTCCGGCGGTGAACTCCCATGGAAGATTCATGCCTGGAGATTGCTGGAACGGATGGGATTCGGTCGCGCGCAACCGTTGTTTTTCTGACCGTTTGGTTTCAGAGGGAGAGAGACGAAGCTCTACAGCCTCTTGCCATCATTAAACATATCTTTAGTTCCATGGTGAAGTCAGTGTGCGTAGAATGCCATGAAAGCCAAAATTTGTAGACTAGCTATGGTGGCTCGAGTCAGTGTTCTGCCAGTTCTTGGCCGGCTGGAAATGGTAGGCGGTCCCGTATCCATCATGCTCTTCGGCGGTGCTCTCCGGCTCCGACTCAGACATCCAGTGAAGAGAATAGCACGGGGAGAGGAAGACACAGAGGTGGACGACCACCGCGGCGCACACGGCGAGATGGAGCCCAGCCATGGCGACCAACTTGGCAACAGAGAGTGGCCAGGCAAACGGAAAGGGCTAGATGGTGGGTTCCTCCCCTCCGCTCTCATGCTTCAGGTCATCCGCATTTACACAAGTAGCAGCGCACTGCAGTGAAGTCTTGTAGTATCTGGTCAATACGCCCCTCCTATGGTTTTAGAGTAGGTCCTCGGAATTCGAGGCTATTTTTCTTTTGGCTGCTGTGAACTCCTATGGTTTTCGTTACTGAGTTATCTTTTTATCCTATGTATTTTTTGGGTAATCAGCTCCCATGCTACAAGCGGTCAAATTAGAACCTTGTGGCTCTTCTTTCTCTAGGATTTTCTATCTCTTTTTTCTCTGGGAGGCGCACGCGGCGAAACAGAGTGATTCCTGGGGACACTGCTTCTACGGAGGAGACTACGTCGAGTCGGAATAATTTGCCTCTACCCTTCCTCCATCTCAGTATCGCTCGAACCGGTGGCCTCGAGGGAGGCAGGTAGCCCGGTCGTGTCGCCCATCTCTGCATACTGTAAGATTCAGGTCTCGTGATCGGCATGCGACACTCTCACGAGTGGCGGTTGTGTCGGCTTTCTTGGTTGTGTTTGGCGTCACAGTCAGGAGCGTGGAGAACGGCAGACATCGATGTTCCTCTTCAATGGTGAAATTATAATTTTACTTCTTACAAAGTCTATTGTGCAAAGTTGCTTGACACGCATGCATGCTTGCCTCGTATCGTGACCATATGTGTAAACGGAGTGTCTAATGAAACAGAGTGTACGATTACTTTAAAAAAAAAGAAACTCAAGGTCCACGGACAATTCTGCCAACACGGTCCTATCCTATTTTCCGGTCTGTCTGCGTTGTTTTGCTGATTTCTGTTTTGGAGGTCAATGATTCTTTTGTTTGGAAACAAAAAAGGGATTGCAGAGAAACAAAAAAAAATGATGGCAGAGAGTTGCGTGACAAGAACTTCTCCGAATTTTCAAGAGAGCTGTCCGCATTGGTAGACTATCATTGAGTGGCTTCTGGTGATACACTTGTATAGTGACACAATATAGGAAAGATAATAAAGAGTGTTGAGGCCTCACGAAATGTGCTGGATAGGTCAAAACCTACACGCGTTTCCGTGCCATTTATGCTCAACTAGAGCGGTTGCCGTTCTCGATCGTCCTCAGGACACTAGCGGAGAGAGAGACACTGAGTGTGAGAGAGATGGGGCAACATTAATTCAGCTCATGGGTTATGCTAAGGCTGGTCATAGTGGGAAGTAATTTAAAGTAGCATATGTTATTACTCTAAGTTATTATCTCTATAGCGGAAAATACTCCCTCTGTCTCGGTTTACAGGGCACAAATTGTTTTGCATTAGGACCAAGACAGCTTTCTATTAAAATCTTAAATCTCTCCCAAACGTTGGCTCTATCCAATCGGCTGCACTTCCCATTAGAGGACAGAGATGCGCATGCAACAAGGAGAGAGAGAGAGGAGGAAGAGAGTAATTAGAGGGGCGTTACTACTACTAATTAAATGCATGCAGGCCTTAGAGGGAAACTAATGTGGGACAAATATTTTTTTAGATTAGGCCCGTAAACCGACACAGAGAGAGTAACATAGATGTGGTATCATGCAAATTCTCATTTATTATAATATAGACTCATTTTGTTTTAAAATATATGATGTTATGGTAATATAGCTAGTTACCACAAGAATCTCTCTCATCATTTAATTAAATGCCATATCATCTAAATATTTAGTTGGCAATACATGTAGGACTATGTTACTACCTAAGTTACTCTCCACTATGACTAGCCTCGGGTGGGAGTAACTTAGAGTAGTAACATGCATATGTTACTAGTCTAAGTTGCTACCTTCATAGTGGAAAATAACTTAGATGTAGTAACATGCAATGCCATATTAATTAGGTTGTAGACACACTTTGCATTGGTATATGTGATGTTACAGTAACATAGCTAGTTACTCAATCTATCTCTTTCTTCATTAAATCATTGCCACATAAGCAAAAATACTGACTTGGACTCTTAGTTACTAGTGAAGTTACCCCCACTATGACTAGCCTTATGTGACTTGCATGTAATTAATTGAACTCCATCTGCCCCTTGCTCGCGGTGTTCTTTTGACCCGATTTTCACTGCAGTCTGCAGATGATCGAGCTGTTCCCTAGAGTGGATGTGCAGGCCACCAGCATACTCCGAGGGGCCGGGAAAACCTCCTCGGTGAGGCTGACTTCGGACACAACTACAAGGGCGCCATCGATGACAAGATGACGGTCACCGTCATGGAACTGCTACGTCCCGACTCCGATGACTGGCGTGTACCGAGGGCCTGGCTGGCAATGTCTACTCGTCTACCAGATTAGTAAGCACACACGGTGATTTGGATTTAGTTAATTAGTATAAATCTTTGTGTCATAACTCTTGCTAGACCGGCTTCATTCAGTGTAGAGCGGCATGGGCCAGAAAATGGCTTGTGTCCCCTATGTGCAGTCCTGATATCTAGGATCCACATTTTGTTTACCTACCCAGTGGCTCGCTTCGTATGAAACTTCATCCATGAGGCGCTGGGGTCTGAGTGGAAGGCATCAAATCTCAGTAAATTCTTAGAAACCAACGCAAACCATATCGGCAGGAGGAGGTACCTCTTCTATTTAGTGTTTACGGCGATGACATGTACCCTATGAAATATACATAATAAGATGGTCATCGAGTGTGTCTTTCTGCGTCGTGTATCCGACTCGATCTTCAAATTCTTGGTTTTTTTGCAGCATTGGTTCCCGTTGTGTAGACAATGTAACAATGCGCGTCTGGATGTGATAATAGAACACCTTATAGTGACAGCTCGCCACTTATCTACGCAGTCCGGTTGTGCTCCCCTCGGATAAGTTGTATCGCTTTGCCTTCCGTTTTCTCTTGATTTCTCTAGACTTGGACGATTCTTGTGCCCTTGCCCCGTAGCATTTGGTTTTCTCGCTTTGCTTGACTGTATCGGATCTTGTATGGTTGGTTCATTTATTTATGAAAAGTTGGACGAAAGTCTATTTCGAGGAGGAAGTTAATTAGTACTCCCTCCGTTCGGAAATATAAGACGTTTTAGCTTTGTAAATCAAATGTATCTAGACATCTTTTAGTGTATAGGTTCGTAGAGGTTCGGAGTGAACCTATACACTAAAAGTGTCTAGATACACTCATTGCACAAAGCTAAAGTGTCTTATATTTCCAAACGGAGGGAGTATTATACTTTCTCCTACCAAATTATTTGTCACATGGCAAAATTTATGTGCGCTGGTGATCTGAGATATTTGTGGGATTATTAGCATAGCAAAAAAAAAAACGCACGGGACCAAAGCATACCTGATAGATGAACCAAAATTGGGAATGGGGGCACCGGAGAGCTCATCATGTCACATGCAGGTGCATCGATCGGGCATGCATGCATTGAGCTCTGCTTGCCTCTCGATTGCCAATTTTGTTTCACGGGAGATAGAGAGAGATAGGTGCATCGATCGGGCATAGATAGCAGTACTCATTGTGCAGGGTATCCTAACCCGGACGTTTGGCACTGGGGTGCCACACACCCCGATAGATCCACCGTTAACTATTGTCTGGAGATGGACCGAATGTACATCGATGTTTTGTGTGCAATTTCCCTTCTATTCGGAATACAGAGCAATACCCATGCACGTACCTGACATCAAAGTGAAACCTGACCATGCAATTGAAAGCCCAACAGAGGTAGACGCAAAACAGGTCAGTACAGCAAAGTTCGTTTGAACATGGGAGCTCTCGCCGAGCATGCTCGAAGCCATGTATGTCGCCGATCAACCCCCGTTGGCCGCCTCCCGACAAAGTACACCTGTTTCTCCATGGCGCCGAGCTGCCGGGAATTTTTTGCGTCCGCCAGCTTCTCGACGAGGTCACACGAGTAGGAACTCAGGGAGACACCTGGTACTTAGTCATACCTCTACCAGAATGTTACACTTGCTCTGCTGCCGGTGTGATTGCCGACGAGAGACACAGCGCTCACCTGAATTTATGGAACAGAGATCGAAATCCAACCCCCAAATCTCAAACCGTTTGCTGGAATTTTACAGCTCGAGATCTCGCGAATTGGGAACTCACCCACAAACCTAGCCCCGCGGATCGAATCTGAATCTGATACCAATTGTTACGCTTGCTCTGCTGCCGGTGTGATTGCCGACGAGAGACACAGCGCTCGCCTGAATTTATGGAACAGAGATAGAAAGCAGAGAGAGAGATAGCAGACAGAGTTTGGTTCTATTCCATAATTCAGACTTGCCCTGTTCGATTACAGCTGTTGCTTATAACAGGCAACCACTACTTGGCACTCAGGCTCACCCCTAACAACACAGCACACACGCACCGGACTTAGGGGTGGGCAGAAAAACCGAAAACCAAAAACCGAACCCGAAAAGACCGAAACCGAAACCGAAACCGAATAGACCGAGACCAAAAAGATCGATCAGAAAATTGGGTAGCAAATTTTAAAGACGATATTTAGTTTAGTTAATTCGGTCATTAGTTTCCGCTACCCGAATGGACCGAACTGACCGAAAGTTACGTGAGAGTGGCCTAGTCCCAAAACCTAAGTTACCCATTACTATAGATTTATATTCCTCGACTGAGCCAAATATGGTATTGTCGACTATTAATTCCCACCAATTGATATGAATTGACAAAGTGCATTATATTTTCAAATTACAACTGAAATTGTACCATTTTTTTAATGAAATATTTATATTTGATAATATCTACCACACAATTTGGTCATGACCGATCTGAACCCGAATTATCGGGTACCCGAATTTATCGGGTAGTAAAAATAATAAGTAAATTTTGGTCTTCATTTTTTAAAGACCGATTCTAAAATAGACCGAAATACAAAGACCGAATTTTCGGTCATGACCGAACGCCCACCCCTACCAGACATTAACTAAGGTGCCACTTGATCGGGTGTGACACAGAAGCTTGGCATCCCGGCGAGGTTCGTGAGCATGGACGGCGATGATTTCGACACACCACCGGCACCACCACCGAACGGGACCAGGGCGGCAGGGCGGTCAACGAGGGCAGGAGCGCGAGGTTCTCGACCCCATAATCGCAACCGGCGGGGCCTCCGCCGTGCAGCTGGTTAGTATCGCCATAGCCGCGCGCCAGGAACGCGGTGTCCCCGGCATACCGGGTTCCAGCAGCAGGCCATCCTCGACGGACAGCTCTGGGCATGTTCCTGAACAGTTCGGTGGCGTGTCAGAGAGCTCCTCCGAGGCGAGCTAGAGACCAAATAGCATGCATCGTCGTTGGCGGATGCAGCCATGTCGGCGATAGTGGGGCCATCTCTGCCTCTGCTTCTCCTGAGCCAATATATCGAGCTCCTTCCTCATGTGATGAACCTAGTCGATGAGGTGGCGGTTAGCTTTCCCACCCCCACACGGTCTCGTCTTTCTCCATCCGCGGGATCTATAGTCGCCAGCATCCTCCTCGCTTGTCTAAGTGATGTCGCCATCACGATTTTGGCACGTGGTATGCATGATGGACCTAGTCGAGAAGTTATCGTTTGACATGACCTCCCGTGAAGAATAGAACTTGATGAACAGTTGGAAGTACGGGGAGGAGTTCGTGAAGAACAGAGCGTGTGAGAAAAGGGAGGAAGAAGAAAGAGGAATAGTGTTGGGTAGGCCAGGCCTGGCCAGCTGCATCCAACAACGATATTTACTTTTTTATGTCCTGATCCTGGAATAGTGCATGTCAGTAATACCTGTGGCCCAGTTGGTATGGATCTCTGGGGAGATACTACTTGGATGGACGAAACCTGCAGAAAAACGATACGTCAAATAATACCAGTACCCGGGACAGGTATTCTCCCGAGACAGGGACGTCGGGGAGGGGAGCACCCGGGAGCTGCTCTGCATTTTCCCAGGGTAGCCAACCTACCTTATGTGACATGGCTCCAAGGTCTATAGCCAGGATCGTTGCGGGACTAGGGAAGAGCTTTTTTTTTTTCTCGAGACGCACTGATAGGTACAAGTTGAATAGGCACAGACGGGCTACACGAAAATAGTGATGGTAGAGGTACACTCCCGGTCCTGCCTATTTTCGTATAATCGAAAATCCTAGCAAATAGGGTAAAAAAATCAAATAGTAAGTGTTTGGAGATAGAGGCCGCACGGATGTATGTGCGTGATTTTTTACGTACCGAAAATCAAAAATATGTAGCTTAGACAAAAATGGTAAAGTTTGGACTGAACGGTAAAAGAATAAACAAGAGGAAACTGCTACGTTATAGATTCTCTAACTTAATGCTCAGATAACTATGTAACTTAATCCATCAAACGAAGAGAGGCGCCTTCTACATCACCTCTGGGTCCTCATTGCTAGTTGAGGGTGCCGGCTCGGTCATTTGCGTAGGTGTCACCGCTGCCGGTGTTGGTGCAGGTATCGCGGAATCAACCACATCGCACTCCACCTCATCGTCATCCTCATCGAAATCGCCGTCTTCAGTAGGGAGGGCTCATAGTCGCCGTCTCCTCGCGCCTGGCACATGCTGCTCAAGACATCACCGACCATGGCCTACGTACATACAAAAATGGGTCAAAGAGGTCATCGACGTCGCATGGCACACAAATGCACGTGCACACAATGGACAAACAAAAGTGTAAGGTGTGGTCTCGTACCTCTTCGTACTCGTAGCAGTCACCGAACATTTGCTCGAACGGGTTGGTTGTGTCGCTGGCGTTCATGTTGTCGAAGCCGAAAAGGCTGCTAGGAAGGCTGGTGTCGTCGGTCATGTGGCCAGCCATGGACGGAGACCGGCGCCAGGAAGGCGAGACGGAGTAGGAGCAGTTGAGGTCGAAGCCTATGCTGGGGCGGCGTCGAGATGCCGATGCCAGGGTCGCGACATGCGAGTAGTTCGGGTCGGCTGTCACGTCGCTATTGCCCATCTCGGGGGAGAAATGGATTCGCGAAAGTAGCGTCGAGTCGTACCTCTCTTCGTAATACACTGAGTATGATGGCGGACTCATGCTCCATTGCGTGCCTCCAGGGGTATCATGGTACACTTGACCGCCCGCCTCAGAGACCTTCTCCGCAACCACCTCCATCGACGCGTGTTGGCGCCTCTTTCGGTCCGAAGTCGCTACTTGACCTTGGTGACCTCGGCTTCCTGCTCCTCTTTCGATATGGTGGGTGGTTGTTCCTTCAGCGTCTGCTTGCGCGACTTTGTTGTTTTCGCCGCCTTCTTCTTCGGTGGTATACCAGTGGCGAGAGGGGGAGGATCGGTGAGCTGGAACAGGGGTAGTGGAGACTGGGGCGCTGTGATTCTGCTACTGGAGTGGACGGCGACATGATGCGTTGGAGGTGCTATGGGGTGGATTTGGGGAGGGGGCGGTGTTGGGTGGAGGCAAAGGTCGACTTGGTGGTTGGGGTGGTGGGCCTTGGGCCACTCTGACTGGGGAGATGTGCAAAAGAGTTGATCGTGCTGCTTATTGAGCCGTATCAATATGTGGCTCTTTTTTTTTCCTAATTCAAATCTTCTTTTTGCGAGAATTCCTAATTCAAACCTAGCTGCGTCCACTAAAAAACCAACTTAACTAGCTAGAACGTGATGATAAGTTGTTGAGTTTGTTTCCTCAAAACAAAACATGGTTGATTATATTTCTCAAAAAAATGTAATTGAGTATACAAAAGAAATTAAAGACAGTTTAACTAGGATTTATAAATATATACATGTGAAATTTGATCCCGGTATGGCAGAGCACAAACACAATTGACTAGCACCAGTGGATTTCATCATTAATCCAATAATCCCACACATCGGATACCTGCCGTATGAAATTGTTCATCCTAGATCGGTCAAGCAAAACCATGCCCTGAGTCTCCGGCCATCCCGGACTTCATCGACCGCATTGCCAGATACAGCCATCCGAAGTTCACCGACCGTGTCAAGTATTAGAATTGAGTTTGAGTTAGAGTAGGACTCTAGTCCTAAATCGGTTCTAAGTCGGTTTAGGCCGGCCGACCCCTTCTTCTCTTCTATATAAACTTTGTACTATTGTTCAAATTAATACAAGTTATTATTATCTTAAAATATCATGGTATCATACGCCTAGGTTTTTCCACATCTAGATGGCTCCGCCAACTCCGCCGCTGCCGACGACGCGTCCACTCTGGACGCCAGCCGAAGCCAGCGCCGCCGACGCACCTCTATCTTCCTCCTCCACCTCTACTCTCCACCAAATTCTTCCAGCGCCGGCCCCTCCAACGCCGACCCCTCCAGCACCGACTCCACCAGCGTTGACACCTCCCTCTGTCGCGGCCCTCTCGCCAACCTAGCAGCCACAGCACGATCCATGGACGGGTCTCGTTCAGGCATGGACTATGCCTTGGTCGGCTCCTTCTCCCTATGGCGCCCGACCGGCCTACACCGGGACATGGAAGCCTGGTCTTCGTCCATCCATAGGCTCGCCAGGGCCTCTTGGACCTCGACCTCCGCAGCAGGTCTACACTGCCCAAGCTCCACCGATGGCCTATATGGTGCCCCACACGCCACAATACTACATGCCATCCTCGATGCCAATGAACTTCATGTACGGGGCTCCTCCGGCACTATCGTACATGCCTACGCCATCACCATCAACCGCTTCATCAACCGATCCACCAGGCTGGGACCAATCCACCTTCATCGCTGCCATGAACCTTTTCATGCTCAACAACCACGAAGGTACGGATTGGATTTTTGATTCTGGTGCATCTTCTCACATGTCTTCAAATATGGATTTTCTGTGAGCTCGTTCTTTTTTCCCTTTTCCTCTATAATTATTGGTGATGGTTCTTCAATTCCTATATCTTGTGCCGGTCAATTATACATCACTAATGCCCACACAAATTTCTTCTCCACAATATTCTTGTTGCTCCATCTTTAATCAAAAATCTCATCTCCGTTCGTCGCTTTACTATCGACAACAATGTTTCTTTAGAGTTTGATCCGTTTGTCTTATCTGTGAAAGATCTGAAAACGGCGGAGGTCCTCGCTCACTACAATAGCTCGGGCGATCTCTATCCTCTACATGGCGCACCATCTTCCACACCTCAAGCCATGCACACCTCCTTCGACGTTTGGCACCGTCGGCTCGGCCACCCCAATAAAAATACTATGTCGTCTTTGCTTCAAGAATTTAGTCTCCCTATTAATAGTTCTAGTGCTTATCATGATCCCTCCATTTGTAATGCCTGTAAATGCGGCAAACATGTTAGATTACCTTTAGCACATCAACTACCTATAGTACTTTTCTGTTTGAGTTATTGCATTGTGATCTATGGACCTTTCTGCTTCCTAGTGTTTCTGGTTTCAAATACTATCTTGTTATTCTTGATGATTGTTCTCATTACATATGGACCTTTCCTATTTGCGCCAAATCCGATGTGCACTCAATTTTTCTAAATTTTCGGCGATATGTTCTTACACACTTCGGCCTTACCATACGTTTTATCCAATGTGACAATGGTCGAGAGTTTGACAATACCCAAAACAAATCTTTCTTTCTCTCTCAAGGCATTCTCTTACGTTTTTCTTGTCCATACACTTCTCCTCAAAACGGTAAAGCTACGCTCCATCAATGACATACTTCGTACTTTACTCATCCAAGCCTCTCTCCCCCTTAGTTTTGGGCTGAAGCCCTTCGCCCGACAACGTATCTCCTCAACATCCGACCAACCAAAACATGTACACTCTATACTCCTTTTCAGTCTCTCTTCCTACATCATCCCGACTGTTCAGAATTGTGTGTTTTTGGTTGTCTTTGTTTCCCTAACACCGCCTCCACCACCCCTAACAAACTTTCTCCTTGCTCATTACCATGCATTTATCTCGGACCCTCCGATGATCACAAAGGCTCTTGATGTTTCGACCCCTCTTCTAGACGTGTTCTTGTCTCACGTCATGTCATCTTCGACGAAAGTACTTTTCCATACTCCATCGTACAGTCGTCTACGCCTACTTCTTCCTCGCCTACCCACCATACGATCATGCCGTGCTCCCTTATTCCCGCCTTCATGCCCGCGGTTACCTCTGCTGCGGAAGCCAACCAGCCTGCCGAGGCCTCGCGGCAGCCTGCCGCACCACTTTCTCCTGCCGTGGCAGGATCTCCTGTCGGGTCCTCGCCCACCACCACCACCACGTCCTTTGCAGGAACATACACACCTACCCCGTCTCCTGCTAGCGCTGCTAGTACTCCGAGTAACTCTCCTACTGCACAAATTCCTCCTCACACCGTTCCCATCACTATTCCCGCTAACGATTATGTCATGTGTACTCGTGGTAAAAAGGGCTTTCATCTTCCTCGCCGTTTTCTTAACCTTAATGCCACCCCAAATATTTCCCCAATTCCTACCTCCTACAAAAGAGCTCTTCTAGATCCTCTTTGGCATTCTGCCATGCGTGACGAGTTCGATGCCCTTCTTCAAAATAATACATGGACTCTCGTTCCTAAACCTCCAGGCGCCAACGTTGTTTCAGGCAAGTGGGTTTTTCCCCACAAATATAATTCGGATGGGTCTCTCGCGCAGTACAAGGCTCGTTGGGTATGCCGGGGTTTTTCTCAATAGCAAGGGAATGACTTCGATGAAACCTTTCCACCTGTTGTTAAACCAAGTACTATTCACATTATTCTCAGTCTTGTTGTATCTTCCTCAAGGCCGATTCATCAACTTGATGTTAAAAATGCTTTTCTGCATGACACTTTGAATGAGACCGTCTATTGTTAACAACCCTCTAGCTTTGTAGATTCTTTTCATCCTGACTTTGTGTGTCTTCTCCAAAAGTCTCTTTACGGTCTAAAACAAGCATCACGTGCACGGTTTCAATGCTTCGCAACATTTATTCAAACTATAGGTTTCCTTCCCTCTAAATCCGATTCCTCTCTCTTTATTTTTCGCTCTTCTACTCAAACCGCTTATCTTCTTCTCTATGTCAATGATATAGTTCTAACCGTCTCCTCTGACTCCTTTCTTAGCCATATTATCACCCTTCTCAATCAGGAATTCTCTATGACTGATTTAGGACCACTTCATCATTTTCTCGGTGTTACCGCTTCTCGAAATTCTTCCACTCTCTTTCTTTCTCAACGCCAATATATTATCGATCTCTTATCTCGTGCTGGCATGCTTGACTATCATCCCAGCCATACCCCTGCCAACATCGGCGCCAAACTGTCGGCGGATGGTGATCCTGTTCCCAATCCTACATTCCGTCGCAGTCTCACAGGGGCACTACAATATGCTACTCTTACTCGTCCTGATATTTCTTATTCTATTCAGCAATCTTACTTATATATGCATGATCCTCGTGTTCCCCACCTTTCGCATGTCAAACGAATTCTCCGCTATCTCAAAGGCACTCTCGACCATGGTCTACTTCTTAATTCTTCTACTCCTACAAGCTTGCTAGTTTATTCTGATGTAGACTAGGTAGGTTGTCCTCACGCCGCCACACCGCCTCGAAGCTCCGCTGCCAAGCGCCACAGCACCAAGCTCCGTCGGCCACGACACCAAGGTCCATCGACCTCAAGAATCCATGACCGCCAACCACGGCAGCAGGCACTGCCTCCACCGTCTAGAGCCTCCACGGCAAGCGCATCCTCCATCCAGAGCCTCCATGGCCAGTGCCGTGTCCTCCTCGACGGCATTGCATCAGGCCGGCCCTGCCTCGATCTGCATCGCCTCCGGCACCTCGACGAGTAGGACAAGCACTGCCCCGGCCAGCGCCTCCACGGACAGCGCCTCCACGGCCTGCCACGGGCAGCACCACCACGGCCAGCCACGGCGAGCATCGGCGCTGCCACAACACCCGATTGCCTTTTTTGTTGACAAGGACCTGATTGCTTTTTATTTTGTACATAGGGACCTGATTGTGTTTCATTTTTGTATTTAGGGTTTATGTGCAACTATTGGACCAACTCAGCATTTCTTCCCTTGTGCTACCCACCAAACAGCAGACACACTTAACATGTGTCAACAGACACGAGCCACCAAACACCCGTGAAAATCTGAGCTCAGCCTAGTTAGAGTCAACTTGTATGAGTGGAGATAGCTATTCTCTGTTGGCCCGGGCTACCAAACACACCCTAACAGCAAACGAACACACGGACCACGCTCTCGCGACCATGTGGGCGACGGATGCGTACGCTGCCGCCGTGCTGATTTCCCTCCTTCGGACTCCCCTTCCTCTGCTCCGTTCAGATCAGGGTTCCATTCCTCGGTCTCTCTCCCTCCCGCACTCTGGCGTTGCCGTCTCCAAAGATGCGGCGGCTAGCCTTCTCTTCGCCGGTACCTGGCCATCGGCGCTGCAGTTTCTACCGCCCCACGAGCTCCTCCGCCTCCTTGGCCGGGCTCGCCGAGGCCGCCCCGATGCCCTCGTCGCTCCACCTTCCTCTCCCGCTAGGATGGGCTTCACGGTGGTCGCCGTCCTCAAGCTGTTCCTGGCGTGATGGTTGCCGCACCTCCTGCTCTTCTTCATCCGTCAACACCTGCACCAAGCTCCCTCCCGCCATCTCCCTTCAAGTTGACGGTCTTCTCCTCCGCACAACAGCTACTCCCGAAGCCTTCAAGAGCCTGCTACGAATTCATCACCGTCGCCAATGCCCCCGCGCCCTGCTTATGGCACAAGCCTGAGCGAGGAGCGGGAATAGCAGCATGTGGGTTCAGGGCGTCGCTCTGGCCAAGCCATTCCGCCTCCTTCTCCAAGGGGGAGGCCTTCGAGCGCAGTCTGGCCTTCAAGAGGTGGGCACGAGGGCGATGCATCCGCTGCCTCGAGCGCGGCCAAGAAGTAGGCACATGTCGGGAGCCCTGCCGATGCATCCATTGTCGTCGTTCGGGCCATCGAGAGCGTCATTACCGTCGTCGATCTCTAGCTGCTCACTCTCCTAGCCCACGAAGCCGCTCTCCGCCCATTGGTCCTCCTCGTTTTGCGTAGTCTCCAAACTAGGCCAAGGTTGTGCGTCAATCATCATCGTGTGCTTCGGTGTTGACATCATCGCCTCCTGGAGTTGGCAAGGGGGCCCATGTCAGCGTCGTTCCGGACTCCGTCTTGCTGGCACGGTTCGCTTCCTTGCGCACGGAGCTCCTTTAGCTTGTTGCGGATCGCATTGAAGAGGTAACTCGGCCCTTGCGGGACGAGGTTGTGGCTATCAAGTTCTGGTTAGCGCATGCTGCCAGAAGTTGAGAGTGTGCGGAGACAGCTCCTACTAGAGGTTTTGGGTGTGCCCCTCTTCAGCTCCTGATTCTAGGATGAGGGATGTGGAGCTCTCGGGGTTCTTCGGCCCATAGTCGCCGGTCCATCGTGTCTCCGGTTCATCCCTTGCTAGCTTCCACGCCTTCTGTTTGCCTTCCATTGGTGCTCGTATGGGGTCAGACAATGATCCATCGGATAAGGTGCTCGGCAAGAATGTGTGTGGCTCTCGTACTTCGCCTTTGTTGTCGGAGGCGTTTGTAGATAAGGCCGCATCCCTCCCTGCCGAAGTCGAAGGAATGGGGGTAGCTGAGTTTTTTACTAAAGCTTCAGATTTTCATCCACAAGGTTTGAGGTGTCTGTGGTTGAGGAACACATGATGAAGTGGTCGATGTGTTGGCTACCTGAACCTTGGGACTGGAGCCATTTGTTGCTGATCCTGAGGAGGCCAACTCTACTAGGCTTTGCGATTTTCTTAGCAAATTTGGCATCAAAAAAGCTGGTGCAGCCTTTGGAGGAGATCCCTGTTGCTAGTGTCGTCTCTTCTACAACCGTAGCTGCGGAGGCCATTCAAGTTGACCCGGGGGATTCTATCACCGACAAGTGCAATACCTTCTTGTCTTTTATTTTTTGGCCAGTGCATCCGCCTATCCTTGCTACGTCGGCCCCTAGGCGAGCCCGTGCTCCTAAAGATGTGGCTACTACACGCCTCGTCAGAGTGATCACATCGAGAAGAAGAAGCAGAAGCGGGAGGATGTGACCAATGCTTGCAGCACATCTACAACTCGAAAGTTGCTTGCACATGTTCTAGGCCTCCTGGAAGAGTGCGCGGAGTTTGATGACAACGCCCTTGCCGCCCATTGACAAGTTTAAGACTGTTGTCGCCTCGCTCCATCATGATGCTTGGTTATCTAGTGAAGAGTATGGAGAAGGTAAAAAGACAAAATGCAGAAAGGTCGACGCCAAGAAGAAGACGATTGAGATTACATGATGGATGTAGTTGATGCTACCTAGCGTGCAGTGGGTGTTACTGTGTTAGGTTTTATGCTCTTGTTGCATTGTTGTTTTAGGCTTTGGGAGTAGTCGGCTTGTCGGGGATTCAAGTTCTGTATGGTTTTTGATCCTGTTTCCCAAATAAATTGGGTCACCTCTTTTCTCCTTAATGAATAGCTAGATCTCCCGACGTTTGCTAAAAAAAGGAAAATGATAGCAAGGTACATGGGTGTGTCTGCTCACGCTCGCACTTCCTCCACAACAAATTCATAGCATGCTTGCAGCGTCGTAGCTAGCAGATACGATCGTCGAGCTCCTCTCTTCACAAAGACAGCAGCCTTTCTTTCTGCGTGGTGCTTATTTTATTATAAGTTTTAGTATGGTTGGGGATTTCATCAACCCTCCAGCTAGGGTGATCCATCGATGGAGAAATATGTAGTACTGGGAAGTATTGAGAAGAAGTACTAAGAATTACTGAAAATATTATTCGATTTTTATTTACTAAAAGGGTATGCAGGTCATTTCACACCGTTCCATCAAACTGTGTCGGACAAGTTCTTCTCTGCCCCGACATCCTCTATTACTTCGCCGCCGCCACGCCCACTTTGACGCCGTCGCCGATGCACCGGCGCAGTCGCGGTCCTCTCCACCGACCTCCACCTTCGTGGCTTCCTATCCCTCGACTCCAGCTCGCCCCGCGGCTTTCTCTGTCGCCGCTGTCTCCATGGCTTCCTGTCCCGCGGCTCCAGCCCTCCCGGCCCCTTTCACGCCGCCGCCGACGCGCCGACGAGATCCTCTCCACCGACATCCGCCGGACGAGATGGACCGGCACCGGCGACCTTTGGTGACCGCCGCCACACACTCCTGTGTCAGCGCGCACGAACGAGGCAGAGCGCCGCTGGACCGACGAGCACGCCGACGCCGCTCAGGCACTCGCGGGCATGGTGTCGTTCGCACATGCAGCACAGACAGACTGTGTCGAACTCGTGGAATATGAATGTAGTAGGAATCTCTTTTGTCGAACTTCATGTTGGAATGCATGTCCTCACGCTCCTTCTGGAGGTCAATCTTCGCGCGTGTATTCATATTCCTGCAGTCCATCCTGGCACGGTCAAGCTCTATAGCGAGGTCCATGTCATTACGGCAAATCCATACTTGTGTGCATGTTATTTACTGGGGCGGGGTCGAGTATTGGAGGCGGCGGCGATGCAGAGGCGGCTACGCCGGCTTGTGGCGACCGTCACGGCTGGAGGCGCACGGACGGGGATGTTTTCAACGAGGCCCAGTTGGTGCTCGCCGCGCTCAGGAACGCCGAGCTGGGCCGCCGTGAGGACTGTGTTCGCGGTGGGAAGAGCTGGAGCCAGAGCAGTTCTGGGGGCCGTACTTCTCCACGAGCTGCGCAAATTCTAGTCCTTCCGTGGCGGGCAGAATGGATGGGGAGGCGGAGAGCTGCATCGGCGACGCGTCAGGATAGTGCTAGAATCTCGGCAAGCACCGACGCCATGGCAGCGGGCGGCGTATCTGGAGGGATATTCCTGGTCGCGACGCGACTCGTGAACGGGACCGATCGTGCGGGGCGGTTCTGCAAATGATGTTACCAAAATACCCCTGGTAACTTAATTTAATAACTTAATTAATTGAACCAGATCGGACGGTCAAAACAAATCAGGCCGGTAGTACTGAGAAGTACTCTCCAATCACCGTAACACAGTATTTTATACCACAAACTAATTTGAAATCCTTTGGGCTGCTTTTGGTACCACAAAAACATATCAAAATTTCGAAACCAATTCGTCTTGTAGGAAACCATTGGCATCGCGCTTGGAGCAGGAACGTGCCGTTGACGTTCTTGTTATCTCCATATCCATGGTCGAGAAAAGCTCAATCATTGATTGAATAACCCTGTTGCACTGAATCATGGAGGTTCGATTCAGCTATCGTTAGTTTTTAGTTAGCAGTTGCTATTTGTTTATTTTCTTCAGTTGCCGTAGACCACCAGCGATTCATTTTTACATGCGGCTGCGGGGCGGACAGGGGTGCCTATGTGCCAGGTAAGACTACCGGTCATTCTCCGCATGTGCCCTCCTCGTGGCCCGGCGCTGCTCCCTCCACGCGCCGCGAAGAACTCCGCATCCGCCGCTGACTCGATCTCCGGGAAGTTTATGTCGTGGCGGGGCTGGCCGAACCTTCACGCCACCGCGTCGTAAGCGCTGTCGCCTCTTCGGCCGAATCGAAGGTGCCCACCGACCAGCGCACGTTGTCGTGGCTGATGTCGGCGGAGAAACGGCCGGACGACCGCACACACTGACGCCGAGGAAGCCCGAGGCGCCCTCCGGCTGGCGGCGGCGCGACGACATCTCGGAGGACGATTCGTCATCGGGGAGGACGCGCGGTGGTCCATTCGGCGGCGCGCGGGGAGGACGTGCCGAGGCTAGGCGTCGGTGGCTGCAACACGCGCGCACGGGAGGTGGATGGGGAACTGTCACGTGGGAGAAGGCATGGGCTGCCGCTGCCGCATGTATCTCGCTCGAGGGAGCACTACCCAAAAAATGGGGCACGAAGGCTGGGACACCTGATGGAGGGCTTCTTTGGCCAAAAAAGTCCCCTTTTGTTAGTTTTTACGGGGGTATGCCGAAAAATGTTGCAGCTGTCAGATACTCCTGGACGGAGGGGCAGATCCTGGCGGTGCTCGTCGTGGTTCGAGGGCCAAGTCGGGGCAGGCTGACCCCTGTGCGTGGTGGCTTCTCCCGGCGCCGAAGCACCTCCACCCCCCGCCTGGACCGTGGTCACGCCCCTCGCTCCCTCTGTTCGGTGGCCGGAGCGGTGGTGTTGGCCCTCCTGGCGGCAGCTAGCGGTGATGGCGGGCCGGAGTGGTAGAAACAAGTGTCTGGCAGGCGACGTGGATAAGGGCACGAGTGGGACGAACGCGGCGGCACCTTCAAACCTTTCTATTCTAGTTTCACTGCTTGTATGGCCACCTTCCAAGTTCAAGGCTTTAGCTGTAAAGTTAGGTGTATCCCTTTCCTCTCAACCGAGAGCAAGCCGATTCTCGAGGAAATTAGATGGATATATCTGGAACTAGAAGATCTTATAGCCACACCTCTTAAGTTTTCAGCATGGTATGTTTATGCAGCTATGCAAGTGAGGGTCAAATCAACCACGCTATAGGCATTTTGCCGCAGTGTTGCGTTTTTTAATTCTAGACACAAGTCACTCACGGCAATCGCTAACCAGGGACAATAATTAAAGTGCCCAATCCATCGGTCTACAGATCACCAAGGTGCACGTACGGTGTACGCGCATGCAGGAATGAGACATTTGTACATGATGAGGATTTGCATGACTAACATATGTACGTGTGTCTGGCATGGGACTCTGACCTATATACAAGGTCGATGGGTGGATCTTTTTGGTAACGTTGTTTGCCCTTATTGTTGGAAAAAAACACAAACATAAATTTATGGACCTAAGAGTTGTATATTAATCGAGGATAATTGTATAATCATTCTTAGTCTACACGGGAAGCTTTATATATAGCTAAATTTATGTTGGTAAAGTAAACATGCATGCTTCTCCCTCAGTCACTCCTAGCTAAAGATGGACCGATCAATTATTCGAGCATATTCCACAGTTGCAAGCATCGTGAATGCATTCTATGTCGATATGGACGCATTCCGGGCACTTTGTATGCTTCCTCACCCCCTCGCATACCGTACTACAAGAACTGTTATCACACTTTCCTCCCATATGGATAATTCGATACTTGCACTCATCCGCCAAATCTGCAAAATGTACAGACAGAACCGCACAAGGAGCATATGATCAAATAGTCATACAAGAAACCCTAACCAAGGATGTCTAAAAATAATTAACCAACATACACAACAATAAAGGAGAAGTAGTTCTAAGTACCTACCTGATGGAATCATAACGAAGGCGAGGGTCAAAACAAGCATCACAACTCCACATCTCATCATCTTCTTCGTCAGATGTGGTGCTGGTCGATATGAAATTAGATGTTGGATATGGTTGGTTATCTTTCTTCTGGGTAGAGAACAACCTTTTATAATGGATGTAACATCAATGCGAATTCCTCTAATATTAAAAGCACATTAATGCAATAGAACAGATAAGATGTGCTAAAATTGGAAGGAATTAACTGCATTAATTTTTCTCAATAGATTCTTTTGGGTGGTCCCAATGGAGATAGGGAAAACCATACCTATTTCCGTCCAACTCACTGCATGCAACGTTTCTGCATATACCGTAGTCCCAAATATCAACCAGAGTGAACTTTCTCGTTCCTCCATGCAACGGAATCGAACGGAGGAGAGGGTCATTCACTACAATAAATATCTAACTTGTGACCCTCCATATTGGTCAATGAAAGGTTATAATTATCCATCTATGATCTTTCCACTACTACAAAAAATCTTATCCATGGGTCTGGTACCCAGTGGCGCATGGAAAAGGTAATGCACCACCGATAACTACTATCTGTGGCACACCAAAACTGCATGTTCTAGAGAAGACTATGTACCCATGTTTCTCATAGTGAAGCTCGCGCGGACCGGTTGGTCCACTGCCGTGGTTTTTTCCACCTCACCTTGAGGAGGTTTTTCCACGTAAATCATTGTGTCACTTGTGCATTTGCTCCTTGTTTTATTTCCGCTCCATATCTGTTGATTGAAGCTATCCTCAGAGTTAATTGCAAGTAGTGGGGGTTGTGTATCTTCCCCCAACAGAAGAGATGTTCTAGGCATAGAGAACACAAGGTGATGGACATTTATGAGTGATAAACAGAAGGTAATATGTCGATGATGCCCTATTGTCTGCATTTTCTCATTTGTTTGTGCATTTCTCTTGTTTATTATTTAACTATTGTATATTTGTAGGGTTTGATCAATACTGTCAATGCAATATGGCCTGATGCACAACACAAGTTCTGTGTAAGACACTTGCACAATTTATTTGCAAGAAATGGGTGAAGAGGTGACATTTTCAAGATCAAACTTTGGAAAATTGCAAGATCCATAAGGGAGAGTGACTGGTAGAGGCACATGGATGAGATGAAAGCACTAGATGTGGCAGCATATGAGTACTTGGATACAATTGACCCAAGGAAGTGGTGCAAGGCATTCTTTGAGGAATTGCCTAAGTGTGATCTGCTGTTGAACATCATATGTGAAGTGCTCAATAGGTGAGTTTCTATAAACTATTCAACATTAGCACTAGCAGTTCAATTTAGCTAGTTTATATCAATAGTAGCACTACCTCATAAATTTAATTGCAACTGTAGGTACATACTCAATGCTAGAGAACTACCAATAGTTACTAGTCTAAAGAAACTCAAAGATCAGATTATGCTTATGTATTTTACCAAGAAAAAGCAATTAGATGAAATGTGTGGCAGCATTTGTCCAAAAATTTGGAAAAAGCTAGACACAAACATTAACTTTGCATACAATTATGAAGCAATGTCTGCTGCAAAACATCTTTTCAAGGTGAATGGTTTGCATGGTGAATATGAGGTACACATAGACAAAATGGAGTGCTCATGTAGGGTCTGGTAGTTATCAGGAATCCCCTATAGACATGCTTGTGCAACTTTCAGACATGAAAGGATCAAGCCAGAATCAGTTGTCCACATGTGCTACATCATAGATGCATTCAAAACAGCTTATGCTGAGGTCATAATGCCATGGAGTGGTCCTAGAATGTGGAAGAAAATGAATGGTCCTTCAATTAGGCCACCTAAATTTGACAAGCAAGTTTGGTAGGCCTAGTAAGAAGAGAAGGAAAAGTCCACTAGAGGAGGAAGGTGGCACAAGGCTCAACAGACATAGCATAGTTGGTCACTGTAGTGTTTGAATGAACCTGACCACACTAAAAGGAAATGCCCAACACTTGGTAGAGCCACAGGACAAGCAACAACACCTGATGAAGCACAAGCACATGACACCAGATGCAAGATAAGCAATAACACCTGATGAAGCACAAGCACTTGATGCACCAGCTGCAGGACAAGCAACTGATGCAGCACAAGCAGTTGATGCAACACAAGAATAACCACAACCAATTCAGATGGTGTTACCTAATGATGAACCTGAAGAACATGCACAGCCTCCAACTAAAATGCTAGTGAGAAGAAATATTAGTGCAAAGATACATTGTTGTGCACTTGATATGTCATTACTTTCATTTGATGTGTCATTACTTTCTTTTGATCTGTAATTACTTTTTCGGTCATTACTTGTTCAAAAAAAATGTACCACAGATGGCCACAAGTGTAACAACTAGTATTATGGAATCTGCAATGAGTTATAGTGTTACATTTTCTAGTGTGATTCAGGTTCTATAGGAATAAGTGAGGCAACAATTTACATAATCTTCTTCATATTCAATTTATTTTTTCTATTTGAAAACTCA
Source organism: Avena insularis (assembly GCA_023614405.1). Lineage (NCBI taxonomy): Eukaryota > Viridiplantae > Streptophyta > Magnoliopsida > Poales > Poaceae > Avena > Avena insularis. The sequence continues at coordinate 593,204,539 of CM042686.1, read as the reverse complement.
TGTACACTTGTTTTGAAGGAATTAGCAACTCAACAATCTCAAACTGCACCACCAGGTACTCTACCTGAAAGTTAACCCATATCTAGCTGTAGAGATGACCTACCACCCCCAAGACCATCTATGAAGACACTTGGTTTAAAGAAGACGAAGAAGAAGCTAATGTCAAAGAAGGAGAAGAAAGTCCCCCATGTCTAGATGAGGGAATGGCAATGTGTGCATATTTTGGATAGCTTTCGTTTATATTCTGGCGAAGTGATAGGAATCTAATGCTGATATGTAGCTCTGGTTTCAATCAAAATGTGTAAGTGCAAACTTGTTTACAGTAAAGCTCGCAGTTGTTTATTTTGGATGAAACAAGGTGATGAGCTTGCTTGTAAGTCTCTCAAGTCAATCTCCATCTTTTAAACTATTAATTAGCTTGTAATGATCTTGAATCGATCTCGAGCTAGTAACTCTTGACAATTACAGTTGTTTCTTTTAGCTTACATTTTGTTATCTCACACAAATAGCATTCATTTCCACTACATTAGTATATCAAACTAAATCTACTTCCAGATTGCTACATACAACATCAATACAATCATACAGACAATTGCAGCGACACATTCTTGCAAATCACTATTAGCACATACATCTTCTTCACTACATCAAGCATGTTCTTTTATCCACCATATGCTTCTCCCTCCTCTATTTCTTCTAGGATGTAACCATTTCGGACAAGAAAATCAACATAATTCTATTCTCCTTTCTCCCATCGGTAGTCATTGCAAGGATCGTGACCAACCTGTGGAAGAAATCAAGAAAATTTGAGAAAATGGAATTGAATCAAGTATGAAAATCCTATGAATCGAATCGAAGCTACAACTTACGCGATCGTTAGGGAATTTGGAGAACACACATCCTAGATTGGCGCTCGACTGAGAGACAAGGCGAATGGTTCTGCAAAACCGACAGCACGAGCATGGCACCAATGACAACGTCCTTGGTGGTAGTGGTGGCGGGAGAGAAGCTACTGCGCCTGCTTGCCACCGGGATGGAGAAGTTATCTTCCTCCTCAGTCGATTCCATGCAGAGGAGATCACGGATGCACTCATGGCGATGTGTGGCGGCGGGAGAAGTAACTGAGCTGGGAAGAGGAACTAAGGGCTTGGAGATGAGAAGCTGACTACATATAGGGGATCATTCACCAATTTTCTATCAGCCAACCCGCGAGAAAGCTACCGCCTAACAACCACGGTTGACGTGGCACCGGTCAACATGGGTCAAACATGTTTAGGACCTTGTGTGCATCACATAAAAAATATTTAGGACCTTCATGTTCCGCTTTAAAGAACTGGCACCAAACTGACATAGTTGGAGAAAAATTAGAACCGCTCATGCGGTTTCCTCGACAAAAAAATCACGCCTGCCCCATATCCACACCCTCGCCGGCGGAGGCCCGGAAGGGGAAATCTCCCGGAGCTTTCAGCCTTCTCCGCCTCATCTGAAAAAATAGTTAGAAGAGATGTGTCCAGGATCGCATCTTGGACGAATCGGTGCGGGCCATGGCAGCAGCCCCCTGGGCATCAGAGAGGAGGGGCGGCTCCCGATAATGTCGCCACACCCGGGGGAAATAAAGCGGATAGTCGTGACTAGATTGTGGCTTCCCGGGCACAACCACAGTCCTCTGAGATGCCTCAGAGGTCCGGGCCCTCCCTCGACCAAGCCCCCATCTCCGACGCTTACCGATTTGGCTGGTGGCACCCTTTGCATTTATCGTCGCCATCCCTTGGAGCTCCGGTCACGCATAGCACCCCGGACTTGGCCGACGTAGCTCTGCGAGGTAAATAAGCTGTTGTTTTATATTTTCTTTTTTTGCTTCCAGATCTCTTTGACAAAGCTGCCCACAACAGCCATAGGAGAGAAGTAGCGGCATATCAAGGGAACGACGACATCAGCGATATTCCCAAGGGTGATGGCGGCGTAGTGTCTTTTCTCCTTCCTTCATCTCATTCTCTCTTTCCTTGGTTTCGATCTATCTTGTTGGCCAAACGGCGCGGTTGCAGCGCGTGATGTGCGCCAGGGAGTTACTGGTGGCCGACGTGCTACAATCGTTCGTACAAAAGTCGATGATATAGTGCGAGCGAGGAGGCCTGCTCATAACAGAAGCTAGAGGTAATGGAGAAGCTCTCCGGCTACAACTCGATGCCCATCAGCAGATACGTGAGAGCATCTCTAGCAGATACCATAATAGGGCCAAACCCTTAAAAGTCCGGTGGCTTTACGGGTTCGGTGCCTTTTCCTAGTCTGATCAGAAACCGTATCATCGACTTGACCCGTAAACATTTTGTGGGGCACGGAAAATCGTCCCCATGACCGCTATATGTTCGGTTTGGAGGGGGATACGGATCGAGATCCGTCACTTTTCCGCCCCCTCCTCCGCACCTCCGCCATGCGCCGCCGCTCAAATCCACGCCCTCTGGCAAGGAATCCGCGACCGCCCACTGCAGATCTGCCACCACTGCCATAGCATGAACCACCGGGAAGCCTCTAGGAGCATGGGCGGCGGCCAGGTTGGTCGTTCTGCTCAAGCACGCCGTTGGTGTGACGACAACGAGGAGGAGCGCCGCCACTGCGTGCGTGCCGACGACGCACGCAAGCGCGCATCCCTCCACTACCACTACCATAGCGCACAAGTGTCGCAGAAGCTACTCTGGCATGAGGTGGAGGAGTTCGAGCACCACCTCTGCAGCACGAGGGAGGGGATCTCCCTCGGCGCCACGGGTCTGCTGCCGCCCAAGATGGAGGAGGAGGACTAGCTACAGGGGTAAGACCCTGCAGCTTTCGGCGCCGGTTTTGCGGAGGAGGACTTCGTCAACGACGTCGAGCTCGAGTGCATCACGACGCGCATCCTCTAACGCAGCGCCGTGGAGTAGGAGGAGAACCGTCTCCGCCGCCAGCGCGACGAAGACCTCGACGGCATCCTGCTCGAGCAGGGCATCGCCCGTGAGCAGGAGTGGCTCCTTGAGCAGAAGAAGCAGGACAAGAAGTACATCAATGTCGTCTCGGACGCGGATTGAAGCTCGCTGCCACCGACCACATTGCCGCCGCACACGTAGGCTCCGGTGAGGGCCGACTTTTGGTTTTTAGGGTTAGGGCGGCGACCACCGTATATCCTTTCTCACAACAATGTAACTATGTTTTGTAAGTACGATCGTCGAATCTCAGTGATGAACTAGTGGTTGAACTATGAACTCTGCACCACGTTTTAGATCACAAGTAATTTACAGTTTGGGATGTATTTTCTCATCCACCGCAACCCTTTCCGGACTGTAAACACGAAAAAGTTTGGCCCATAAAATGCGTTTTGCAGTTCGCGTTTTACAGTATCTACCAGAGATGCTGTGAGAGAAGTTGTGGACCAGGAATCACGAGAGCCATGTTACTTTAACTGACTGAGATTTTTATTCAGAGGTGTTCAACAAACAAACGAGCAAGGTTCCTGCACTTTTTTGTTGTTGGAAATGAGCATTTTATTACTTAATAGCAATGTTTACACCCGGTCTTTGTATAACTAGGATGCACACAGCCGAAGGTTTCTACACTTCGATTAGTGTTACAAATTTACGCTCAAAGCTGCCTCTACTCTGATTGCCTACCTACTGTCCGTGCATCAAACAGGCCACACAATCGGGCATCTCATTAATTTCCTGCTTGAGTCAGTCACGAACTAAGAAATTATCAATGCCATATACCTAGACAATTTTCTGCTTTTTTACTCTGTTTATTTTTTCTCGATTGTGTAATCAATAAATCTATTGAGCTAAGCTATTTTCCTCCGCTAGAAGTGAGACTACAGTGCATGCATGTTGGAGTATTATGCAGCTTCACTTAGACAATATGAGATGATGTGTAGAGCTGATCGGAAGGACATAATATGAAGCTAAATACTCCATCTTGCAACAACAAGATTCAGGATACCTACTCACTGCAATCTGGATTCCTCCACAGTTTCAGTTTGACAAAAAGAAGAGCTGGATAGCTTTTAATTTCGACCTCAAATATTCAGAGAAACAAGCAATTGCAATCCAAGGAAAATATAGGAAAAACCTAATTTTAAAAGTATGCAACCCATGACTTCTTATATTGCAGTGAAACCAGGAATGATTGGTGTAGCTTCAACGGGCAAAGCATGGTAGGATATGGAGCGACAAAGGCGTCGAGCAAACGGGCCGATATAGACACATGGTTTGAAAGGAGAGGCATGCATGGGAGGAGATGGAGTGGCAAGCTCACGACCAGTGCCACAATCTTCACCACCTTTACACACGCGAGATGGAAGATGAACCGATAATGACTGGAACATAAGAGTTAAGTGCAAAACTCGGATGTCGCTAATCTCGGAGTTTGGACTCACCCGTAGCAATGCACGGGGCGCATGTGCTAGTCCTCCTAATACGCTCAGCCGAGTCGGACATTCATGGCCGCCGCCGCCTTCAGCTCCCACACTTCGAGTTTCGACACCTTTATCAAAACAGGGGTGGGCAGACGTGGTGCCGCTTTCGTTGGATTGTTGCTTGAAGAAAAGGGGTCCGTCGAATCCATGACTCCAGCATTCAGATTTCCCACAGACGGCGCCAATTGACGAGGGGTAACCTCGACAATGCCCATGGTTATGGACTTAGGGTTTCGTGGAAAAGAGAACGCTGAGGATTTCGTCAGATGTCAGGCAAACAAGGGAGTTGAAGTCGCCTGATTATTGATGAACAAAGCTATTACAGATTGCTTGGGGTTTTTGGGTACCTCTTCATAGGCTTCTCCCGTCCTATATATAATAGGCCGGGTCTCAAAGTCGTACACGGATTGGTTACATTTTCATGATTACAACACAACAACATAATGTTGGTTCCTATTTCCTTATCTAATACAACTAAGGCTTCCATCAGATGCTTCTTGGGCCATCATCTTGAATCTTCATGAGCCGTGAGCCTTTATATAGCTAGGGCAACAAATTATAAGCACCCGAGTAATCATACCCATATCACTTGTGATGTTGTTTTCGATAAATGGTGTTTCCTTTTGTTGATCTTCATCCGGACTATCACGGTAACATATGGAGAGATAGAGAGATAGGAATAGAATTAGTTTCCTCGTAGTTTCATTGTTGTATACGATCGAAGTCCAGTTGATAAGGATTCGATGGATCCCTTCCTTCTCGCTACCGATGTAATCTCTCTATACTTACCAAGTCATCTTGTTATGCATATATAACACAGCCGATGGGAGGCCAACCATATCGCTCCCAAAACCTCTCACACAATCATAGACATGGCAGTAGGGCCAACCCTATACTACAGCTATCTAGACGACCGGGACGTTCATGTTTGCCGCCTTTAGCTCCCAGGCGTCGAGTTTGGACACCTTGACCATGCCGGTCCCGTTGTTGAACATGAGCATGCGGTTGGTGTTCGTCTCCTCATGCTCTAGGTAGACCCGCGCAGTGATGACCGCCCGACCCCCGCCGCCGTAACTCTCCACCACCGAGTGGTCAATCTGTTGCATGAACAAAGGATGTCATTCGAGTTCTCAGTGCAAATAAGAATCGGTTTTATTGTTTGTGAGTGTGACAAAAAAAACTCACCAATGTCCTGAGCGATATTCCGCTCTCCTTCTCGATGTCGATGTCCACGAACCCTCCGTAGGGCGGCTTGTACACGTCGGCTCTCTTAGTCGATCTGCCCATGTTAATTTGCAAGAAGATTGTTAGTATGATTTTGATGTCACTGCACGTACTTAGTTTCAGATTTGAAGGTGCTCTGTTTTTTGCTAACTGTACCTTCTGAGGTCGGTGCACATGAGAACCTTGTACTTGCCAGCGTGTCTGAACACCCTGAAGAAAATGGAAGTGTGCTCCTGCAGGTCGCTGGAGGCCAGGACGAGCAGCCCGAACGGGCCGACGCCGCCAGGCACGGACGCGCCCTTCTCCCCGCACAGCCTCTGTGGGTCCAGCAGCTGGTTGGGATCGAGGTTCTCGGCGCCGTCCAGCGCCGGGATCTCGAAGACGACCTCCACGTCCGCCTGCGTCCCCGCGACGCCGATGATCTCTTTCATGCCGCCGGCGTTCACCTCCGCTCCGAGCAAGCCGACCCGCGTTTTCCTCAGCGTCTCGATCTCCTCGATCGGCCACTGCAGCAGCTGCTTCCCGTCGCTGGCCAGCCATATCTTCCTCGGGACAGTCTGCACGCCGGCCCAGCCCCTGGCGATGTAGACCGGCTCTGGGTCGGACTCGTTGGCCCAGCTCCAGAGCACCCGCCGCTTCTTGCCGGCGTCGTAGAAGGACTTGGACGCGTACACGTGTCCGTAGTCGAAGCGGTGCCAGGTCCGGCAGTCGTTGTAGGCGCCGACCAGCGCGAAGGTGTCTGCCGCGTCGTCGTACCGCCCCACCACGTAGTAGTCCTGGTGCGTGGCCATCACGCTCAGCTTCAGCACGTGCCTCGCCGTCCCGTTCGGGAGCCCATTTTGGACGCCGGGTTCCGCCACCGGGAACAGGTCCGGGCACTCCACCATGCCAGCGGCGCCCGACGAGTACAGTGGCTCGGCGTTCCGCTCCCAACGCCGAAAATCCTTGCTGCGGTAGATCAGCGTGGACGCGACGGAGTCCTTGATCTGGGCGGAGACGGCGACGCGCCAGAGGCCGTCGCGGCCGAGCCACGCTGTGGAGGGGTCCCGGAAGTTGTCATTTAGGACGTCGGCGGGGAGCGGGATGACGGGGTTGTAGGTGGGCTTGATCCACTCGCGGAGGAGCGGGTCGGAGGCGTTCTTGGGGAAGGCGAGGTTCTGGACCTGGTTGTTGGAGGCGTCGATGCCCGTGTAGAGCATGACCGGGGTGCCGTCGGGGAGGAAGGTGGCGGAGCCCGACCAGCAGCCGTTGGCGTCGAAGGGGGAGTCGGGATCCAGCGCGTTGTCGAGCGCTCCCCAGTTGACGAGGTCGACGGAGACGGAGTGGCCCCAGGAGATGGTGACGTTGCTCCAGGTGGCGCCGTGCGGGTTGTACTGGTAGAACAAGTGGTACACGCCCTTGTAATACATCGGCCCTGTAAAAGTGCTCTGTTTGGTTAGTGAAAATTCATAAGAGATGGTGATCGAATTCATAAGAGATGTTTTTTACTATCTCACTGGATCTTTGCAAAACTCAAAACTAGAGGCATGTTTGCAAGTTCAGGCCCAAAACTGAAGAAAATAAGCAAGTGCAATACGCGAGCAGTCAATCTATCGATCGGATGAAAACAGGGCGTACCATTGGGATCTGCTCAGCACCACCATGCATGAATCCGTCCATCCGATTCCGAACCACAAATTTCATCAGAGAAGATTCATCATCAGGAATATAATGGAGCAATCCACATAGAAATTGGGTCGAGCAAACAACGGAGCGAACTGGGAACCCTGAATCTTACCGTTCTGCCAGTTCTTGGCGGGCTGGAAATGGTAGGCGGTCCGATAGCTGCCTTGCCGGACAGTGCTCGCCTCCTCGGATTCAGAGAGTCCGCGCACGCGGAGGGAGGAGGACGGGGAGAGGAGGAGGCAGAGGTGGACGGCCACGGCCGCGTAGGCGGACAGACGGAGCGCAGCCATAGATGACCAAGTGCGGGTGGGTGCTTTGCTCAGACGAGAGCCTGGCAATGGACAAACAGCTCGGAACCGGTTTGCTCTGCTCTCTCCCGCCTGAGCTCTCCATATAGCCAAAATACCACACTTGGAAACCAAAAGTGTCTAAATACCACACATGGAAACCAAAGTGTCAAAATACCACACTTTTTTCAGTTTGTTGTTGCCAAAATAGCACTCCCGTCTGATGTCAAACTAACTCCGTCGGTCAATCTGTGAGCTTTTTTGTAACTTATCAAAACTACCCTTGTCTTCATTTGTTGAAAAGAAAAGAAAAAAAAAACAATGCATCGTATCCCCTCCCGCACCCTACCTGTGGAGAGAATGGCAGGGCCGGCGGCGATGCCCGCCTCCCGCATGCCCTGCCGCTAGGCACGCGCAGTGCCCCTAGCCTTTCGACACCACCAATCCACCACTCTCCCGCCCCCCGTCCCCCGCCGCCACTCTCTGCCCGCGCTACGCTGTGACTCCCTGCTCTCGTGACGACCAGTGTCGCGCCTCACCCAGCCTTCAACAAATTTAGTGCATTTGGGTGTGAAAACCATGATATTTTGCTATGTATATGTAGTGTTCGGGTCTGAACTACTTTTTTAGTCCTTCTGTTGATCTAAATGATGATATAAAACCATTATGTATTGCTGTCAAAATACTACTGAAATACAGGAAAAATGCTGTCAAAATGCTGCTGAAATCTAGTCAAAATGTTTGTTGAACTGGTGTTGAACTCCCGCTGGAATAGTGCTGAATGTAGTGCATTGCCATGTGGAAAGATAAGGGTATCTATGTCTTTTTTAAAGAAAGTTAGTCTCAGTTAGTCACTTGTGGCATTTTGGCAACAACAAACCAAAAAAGTGTGGTATTTTGGCACTTTGGTTTTCATGTGTGGTATTTTTGCGCTTTCGAATTTCATGTGTGGTATTTTGGCTATTGTCTTCCCGCCCAATGTTGGAGATCAGTGCGACGTAAGTTAGAAGGGTAAGTTACGGATTTTGGAATATGTTCAATCTGCGTATTTTCTTCCTTTTTTATAACAGACAAAAATACTTGCATTTATGTTTCGACTAAATTTCAGTTTTTACCCCCTAGTTTCGAATTTTTGACACTAATTACCCCATTTAGCAAATATTCATTCTAATTACCCATTTAGTAAAAGTTGTGCCAATTTTTACCCTCTTTAAATTTTTGTGAGCATTTTGACAGGTGGGTCCATGTAGTAACTACAGGTGGCGTGCCCACGGAGACTAGCTTTGTTATGGTTGTTTTCTCTTGGAAGGTTTTTTCTTTCCAATCTCCCATGTCGCTGTTATGTTTTCACTGTCAAACACTCACAAATTTTTACATGGGGTAAAAGTTGTCACAACTTTTGCTAAATGGGGGTAATTAGGATGAATAAATGCTAAATGGAATAATTAGTGTCAAAATTTTGAAACTAGGGGGTAAAAACTTAAATTTACTCTTATGTTTCAGACTTCATACAGACATAGCTGCATCCATTAGGTACGAACGTTTTCTCAGTTAATTTTGGAAATATGATTTTTATAGACCATAAATGTAAACTACATTTTTCTGTGAGTCGGGTTTCGGAACCCATTCGTTCTGAAAATTTTCTCTACGTCCTAAAATAGATGTCGAAAATTTATCAAAATTTAGATGAATCTATATACTAAATACCATAATGTCCGACTGTACAAGCGGCTGTGTCTGCTCTTGCTGGCTGAATGGGATGGATGATATTTGTTAACTAACGGCCGCGGTGGACCAAACTCTATCTTCCTAGATTCTATCACACGTTCCTGTCCTGTATTCCCGTCTGCATGGACTTGCTGATTTCAGTTTTGGAGCTCACTGATTTGGACACCGAAGTTTCAGAGAGCTACGGGAAATGGGCAGACTCATGATCGGTGACTTCTGGGGATACATTTCTAGTGACACAATACAAGAAAGATTATGACCCAGGTATGAATTTGTTGTAGCGCGTAGGCAACAACGAGTGTTTAGGTCTGTGACAGAGTACGTGGTTGTCACGTTTCTTTTTCTTTTTCACGAAATGCTTGTCTTTCTTTTTCACAAAACGCGGCAAGAATGTTGTCTATTCATTAAGAGGAGTATAGTAAAAACATTTTACAATCAAAACCACACCGGTTACCCCATGCGGACTACTTCCAACTCGGATCCACGCCTACCAAACCCAAAGAACTCAACACGCCACGAGCCAGACTCATCTCTTGAAAAGCTAAAAAAAAGCCATCTCAACATAAGTGATGCGTTCCGCACCGAATATACGACGGTTCCTTTCTTTTCAAACATTCACATGATGTAGATGATTCGACCACCTCGGGATCGCACCTTTTCCTTGGTGAAACCTCGAGTGAGGGAAATCCACCATGAGTCAATAGAGTGGAGGTTGTCAGCGTTGGGTCCAATATGGTCGTCCGACCAATCATCGATTGTGTTCCATACGGCTATCGTGAAGGGGAAATCTTCGCAAAGGTGCTAGGCCGATTCCGAGTGGGACAGACAAAGCTGAAAATTTGGATCATGCGGGCCATCCTTCAATGGCGAGGAGGTCGGCGGTGAGGATGAGCTGATGAAGAATAAGCCAGGCAAAAAGCTTGCATTTGGGCTAAGCATAAGATTGTTAGATCTTCGCCAGCGACGCCGCGCAACTATAAACGGAAAATACGGGTCTAGTCCCCGAAATCTACTACTGCTACAATTCAATCTTCATCAACAACAACTTCATTGTCTTTGTCCACCACGACCCGTCAGAGTCGCGGTCTAATTTTTATTTTGCACTTAATCTGTTTTCTTGTTGCAACTACTTCATCTACTCTGATAAATCGGGGGACAACTTCTACGTACCGATCGTTCACGGAGAATTTCTCTGCTGCTCCATCCGGCTCTGGTTCGCATGGCTCGTGATGGTCCATGTCTTCGCACGTCTAGTATTGGCAATACCGACGCGTGGCTTCATCCCCGGTGCGCTCCCGAGTTTGGCAAGCTACGCAAAGGTGTGTCGCCTAGCTCGACTACTCCGACTCAAACTATGTCTACCTCAACTACTAAGGCGAATTATCCAGGCTCAACGACGATATCGACCACAACATAACATCATCAACTTCATTAACGGCGACTACATCACCAAACGGCACCATCGACCATGACTATAACACCCCACTCCCGGCTACATCGATATCGGCATCCATCGGCTCCCTCTCCAGTTCACGCTTTCGGATTATGCTCGAGTCAGACTGTCCGCGATGCTCCCGCCGTTCGCGTCACTACCGATCTGACTGCGGGGGAATGTTGGAGTATTTTTTTTCGATAAGGGGCGCTTTATTACTCAAAAGTTTAAGTATTACACCCGGCCTCTGCATAGCTAGGATGCACACAGCTGACAAAGTGACCAACGAGTCCAACAGAAATAAAAAACTTGATAGCGAGTTACAAAAACGATGTTTAAATGCAATTACGCCAAAGGAGCTGGAGGCGGACCGATCCGAAGATTATGCTGCCATCCATGTCTAATAAATAGGTCCCGTGCTGTATCCTCCAGTCGTGTATACACCTCCATAAAAAGGTCTCGCAGCTCCACATGATGTAGCATCGACCAAACCCGAAGGATATGCGTAAACCTGTAAATAACCTGCAGAAGGGAACAGTTAACATCATTAAAAACCTTATCGTTCCTACATAGCCACAGCGACCAAATTAATGCCATCGCTCCAACCCGAAGAAGTGTCTTAAACTTGTTATCTATACCATGTAACCAATTCCCAAAAATATTGGCAATACTACATGGTGGAGACAAGCCAGAAGCTGCTTGGATGGCTGACCATATAGACCGTGCAAAATTGCATTGGAAAAACGGGTGTTTGATTGTCTCATTGTGGAGACAAAACACGCAGCTCGGGTTCCGATGCCAATTGCGCTTAATAAGGTTGTCTTTTGTAAGGATAATTCCACGACGAAGATACCAAGCAAAAATCTTGTTTTTAAGAGGTATCTTCATCTTCCATATCATCCGATTATCTAAAACTTGTATTACTGGCTGAGTTAAAGCATTGTATAAAGAGCTAACAGAGAAAGAACCATTCTCAGTTAGATTCCATCGGAATTCATCTGGCTCATCCGTCAATTGGACCTGCGCCAATCTATGTAGCAGCATGATCTAAGAGTCAAGTCTGACACCAGTTAAATCCCTTCTAAACGTTATATTAGGTGGAAAATATTCCAATACAGTAGCAATCGTCTCCCCCTTATAGCGAACAATGGAATACAATGATGGATAATGTTCTCGGAGGGTAGCATGTGAAGGAGATATGCCTAGAGGCAAATAATAAATAGGTTTTTATTGTCATATCTCAATTAGTTTATAATAGTTTCATATTGTGCTATAACTGTGCCAAGTACAAACAGTGGTACAGGTGTGGTATCAAACAATCAAGTCCCTAGTAGCCTCTATTCATACTAGTTCGTTGGTCACGAAGATGATCTGGGTTTCAAGATCATGGGCATTTATGCCGACTGACAACGGGATCATATCATTGGAGAATGATGTGATTGGACATTCCTCGAAGGATTGCAACACAATCAAGTCATCTAGTTCATTGTTGCAACAGCTATACCTAGACTCCTTCTCCTTAGGACGTGAGCTCATATTACTCACTGTTTCTCTAGGCTTCTTAGACTGCATCAACCGTCATCTAGTAATACGGTGGCCATAAAGGTGTACGTTGGGTATTCCGAAGAAACAGTAGATGACATGTGACTGCAAGACCGGGATTTGTTCACCCACATGACGGGTAATACATACGGCCGGCTTGGTGAGATTATAAATGTTGCAACATGTGACTAGGTCACGAGGATGTAATATCACGGTAACAAGAAAACAGAACTTGTTGTGAACGAGATTGAACAAGGTATGTGATACCAATGATCGGATCTCAGACAAGTTGTATCGAGAAACAAAAGGAAGAGGATGCTACATTTAGACGGTTCAAACGACATTGTCATCAGGAATGCATATGGGTCACATGGACATCCCTGGTCCCTCTGTTGATCATTGATACAGATCATGTCTAGAGCATTCCCGAGCCATGAGAGGATACACTTAAGGGTATGATGAGAGCGATCATTTGTAAGACAGAATCACAGTAGAGAAAGAGAGAAAGCTGGAATCGTTCCGCAGAGAGATCCGAAGTTGTTTGGAGAAAGAATAAAGGACCAGAATCATTTCGGGAAAGATCTGAAGTCGTTCGGAGGAAAACGAAAGAGAACCGAAAGGTGTTTCGGGTCAAGATGGATTTTGTAATATGTAATCACATATTAATTAGTGTAATTAATATTAGATATAATATTAAAATCTAATTTGAAAGGGTATTCCACTAATGGGCCAAACTTCCTAGGGAAAAGGGCCCATGAGGGAAAACCGAAAGGGGGAAGGGCCAAGGCCCAGGCGCCTCAAGGGGGCCCACCTGGCCAGCCTAGGGCTATGCGCGGGGTGGGGCCCATCCCTGGTCGGAGGCCCATGAGGCCCATGCGCCACCCCCCTCTCCGTTGAATAGTCCCACATTGGAAACCCAAAGGGGAGGGCACACCCCCTCCCCCTATATGAAGAGGTGCCCATGGGTGGGATTAAACACACCATCAATTGGAGAAGTCCTTTGGTTGAGTTCCTCCTTCCCTCTCTCTCTCTCTAGCCATTGTGACCATGGCCCCAAGTTTGGGTTGTGCGATTGAGGCACACCTGCAGCACGCCGTTGCGCTGCAGGGATTCCTAGCCGGATATCAACTTCCGCACTCCCGGCGGGATCGGGGAGCCGGAGGTCTCATCGTGCACCGGATGTGTACGAAGACACGAGGCGCAACACTTGGGGCGCTTAAATGTCGTGAGACGGAGCTGTTGCACAATGAAGATGAAGAAGGAGCAAGGGGTGACCTGCGAGGAGCTTCGCGACCTTGAGGTCGGCTACGAGTACGACTACATCAACCATGTTCCTCGCGAAACGTTAACCGCGTACGGTCTACAAGGGTATGTATTCTCTATGCTCCGGCCGTTACCGCATTACTACATAGATAGATCCTAGGCAGTTTTGGGGTTACATCATAGGAATTTTTTGTTTTCCGCACCGATCCCCAACAGTGGTATCAGAGCCGATCTATGCGTAGGAGTGTTGTACGGCTAGTACGCACAAGTATTGTGCGGGCATTGATCCCTTAGTTGTTACCCTCTAACGTGTACTTGTTTATATCGCGGTATTGTTTGATGAAGCGACCCGGACCGACCTTACGCGTATTCGTACGCGAGACTGGTTCCACGCTCAACATACGGCTTGTACCATATAAGTGGCTAGCAGGTGTCTGTTTCTCATTCGATAGTTGATATAGCATTTACAACGGAGGGTCCCGAAAGGGGTGTAGTATAGACAACTGTTGGATCCATGTTGTGGTTGGAAAGTTCGTAGTTTAGAAACGGTTCTAGTGCCAAAGCCCTAACAACCACATAAAACTTGCAATAGATAAAGTAGAGACGTCTAACTTTATTTTGCAGGGGGCATGTGAATATGATATGGCAATGGTCGTTACGAAGGTAAAGTAGTTTACTTTTCTGTTACTAAGTACTATAGTAATAGTCATCGTTCCGATGGACGACCTAGTGGAGGCGTCGTGGACTTGGCGTCAAACCAAGGGCACGATGGAGATCATGCCAGAGCGCTCGATGGAGATCAAGGCACAAGAAAGACCATATCATATCACATTATACATATGATGTTGATACCAGTTTTTACATCTTATTGTGTGCTAGTATTTAGATACTCAACGGTAGCAAATAAGATAATCCCTATTTAATTCCAATGTTTCGTGTTCCCCTTGTGTGTGCACCACCAAGAAAGTTCTTTGGTATGAGGTGATCCAGGGTTACAGGCCTGGGTGTCAGACATATCTACGTTTGCATACAGTGGGTATAAGCCATGTTGCACAGCGAATACACACAAGTTAGATTTGGCGAGCCTAGCATGTACAGACATGGCCTCGGAACACAAGATATCGAAAGATCGAGCATGAGTCACATTGATGATGTGATTGACATTATTGAATGTCTACCTTTGATACTGCACTGATGGCCGTGATGATCGGGGGAGGTGAAGAGGATAGGGATCATGCGATCACTGAAATCGTCCAGGGGATGACAATTTTAGTGGAGACCAATTATAAATTGATCTCTTATTATAAACTTAGTATAGATGTCTGTTTGCAAATATCTTAGTAGACCTTGGCCTATCCCATTGAGGTCATTTGCGACCATGGGAATATATTGCTTAATATGGAACTTAGCAAAAGGGTCCAACTTCATAGATTAATACCCACGCCTGAGAGTTATCCTCGTAAAAGGTGATCTTCTCTTCTTGACACAATAACCATTAGGAGATAATCCAACGACTCCAGAATGTTTGCAGAAACACTTAGCAATCTTGCATTAGAATTGAGAACTCTTAGAAGGGCTTGATTGCAAATGGAGGTCATGGATGAAAAAGGTATATGTTAGATATACAAAATTATAAATGTGGTTTTTGCAAAACTCATTGCAGTTTGCAAAGTATTTGATACTTGTCCCGTCTTGTGAAAACAGGAGGATCTGCTTGAGAATTGCTAGTTTTGAGGCAACGTGACTTGATGACGGCAAGCAAAACAGTTGATGGCCGACATCACCTCTTCCCTCAAAGTTTGTCATTTGGATTAGTGGACTTGAATATAAATTTGTAATCCTTGTTTGTGTGTCTTGATTTCGGTGAGACGATTATTCATATGAACAAGTTACAAGCCAGTTTGTACTGTTCTGATGAACAATACCATTATGGTCACATTATGATTATAAACAAGTTATTCTCATCGCTATGTTAATGATAATAGTTTAAACATTTATAAAGGATTAGAATGCTAATAGATATCCAAAGCTTAATAATGAAAAGACACTGCAGTTTAAGTCATTTTGGTTATTGCATGTTCTTTATGAAAGATCGGGGTCCTTGATGCTTAATCTAGAGAGTTTGCAAAACCATGCCTCTCAGGCAGAATGGCTAAACCTCTGCATTCTGGTAAAACGGTGATATGCGAAGAAATGTTGAATCTTATACATAGTGATGTATCATATTTTCAACAAGTAGTGGATATCATTTATTGTGGACTTAAGTGAATAAGTGTATTTACTTAATGAAACATGAAGTTTGAAATGATTTGAATTGTTCAAATGAGTTCATGACTAAATGGGATATTGAATTAACTGAATTAACATGTCTCTTCGATTTGATCGACATGACTAAGGTATTCAAGTTAAGTTTAGCATAAAAGCAACTTGTGAAAGATGTTTCACAAATTATGATAATTGGACGAATTCAAACTATGGTGAAATGTCTAAACATCATAATCATTATGTATTAGATACATATGGTATAATATTATCTCTTATCAGGGTTATAGTTGTCGTTTAGAGTTAGAGATCAAAATAAGCAAACACTCATTTGAAATACAAAGGAACATCTAAAAGATTCGTGGAAACAACACCATAAGTGTTATGGCAAGTTCGAGTTTCTGGAGATTTCGACAAGTCAAAATCGTGGCGAATAAACAAGTTTTGTAGAGCATTCTTAGGAAGCTATGAATGCATCATCCACAAGGGCAAACCTGTTGTTGTCCAAAGTTGACGTGTCTTGATGAAGATACAAGTGGAAGAAAGTAAAAGATCAAAACAAGGTATTTGACCTTACCTCCGGATTGTTGAGTGGCGCAGCGGAATTTGTTTCGTGAATCCAAACTCTACAAATAGAGGAGAAACTATTGATAATGATCATAAAGTTTCAGTGAATACTTTTACTAAAGAAAGTAGGATTCGAATATATATTCTATAGGTTCGTGGAATTATATTGTTGATTCACTTGTCATGTTTTGAACAAGACATACCTACGAAATACAAAGAAGCATGATGGACCTAAGTACGAGAAATGAATAGTCATTGAAATCTCGTTAGTGGAACTCTCGATTTGATAGTGATCAAAGAATTTTGGAATGTCCAAGATTATTGAGAGGACCTAGATTTGAGTGGGAGCAAATCAGCTTGGCTAATTCATAATATGCAGCTGACATATTTTGAGTGGGAGCTAAGTGAAATCCCTGGATCTCAAATATGAATGTCATATTTGAGTGGGAGCGTGAAATCATTCTGTGATATGTGGACGACATATATGAATGATGTGATTGGTGTTAATAACCTTTAAGTTAGATAAATAAGGATGAAGTTGAAGTTATTAAACAATAAGATCTATCGAGATAGATTTGTGAGTTTAGTAAAAACTGAATGTCGAATGCTTCCTAGACTTGATTCTGAAAGATGTTCAGAATGTCCTAAGACAAGATTCTGAAGAAGCTCAGAATGGAACAAGGTAAGAAAGAAGTTCTTACTATATGAAGCATTGAGTATTGCAACTATGGTTGAAAGAAAGAGATGCGTTGCATCTCCTATGCCTCAGTCATAGGTTCTTCCATAAAACCATGTTGTATACTCGACGTAATGTGACCCGAAGTTCTGGTTGGTAGGACAAAGTCTTAACTGTAAGAGCATGTCTTTAAGTGATTCCTGACTTGATCACTGAACCAGAATTAAGTTTGTACTTATGTGGCAAGAAGCAATGTAAGTGGCATAGATGCATTTCATGCACTAGGTTCTACATAGATATAGAAGTATAAAGGCTACATCTAATGTGATGTATAATGTTATGGCGGGGCTAGTTCGCTTTTAACGTAGAATGATGTGTCCCAGGGCCCAGTGCCCATGAGAAAGCCCTCGAGGTTGATCTAACGTCCACCGTAAGCTCACAATCCGGCCTCGTTCTGCTGCCATGACTAAAGTATATACACAAAGGATAGCAAAGTGTGTTTCGAAGTTTAGATGACAACGGTGAAAACGACCGTCATCATAAACACTAGACACAAAAGTCTCACTTTGTTGCCAAACAAATGCTTCGACCCATTATAAGATAATGGTGTGAATGTCAAAATTAGGAAGACATTAACGATTTGCAAAAGACATAATAATCTGGTAAAACAGAACATGGACATGACGTTTCCCATGAGCATGCATGATCTGTAAACGCATATGGCATATGGTTTATATGAGTAAAATGCAAGCTAGGTTATTTGTACTCTAGTGCAAGTGGGAGACTGAAGGAGATATGCCCTAGAGGCAAATAATAAATAGGTTTTTATTGTCATATCTCAATTAGTTTATAATAGTTTCATATTGTGCTATAACTGTTCCAAGTAGAAACATTGGTACAAGTGTGGTATGAAACAACCAAATCCCTAGTAGCCTCTATTCATACTAGTTCGTTGGTCACGAAGATGATCTGGGTTTCAAGATCATGGGCATTTATGCCGACTGGCAACGAGATCATATCATTGGAGAATGATGTGATTGGACATTCCTCGAAGGATTGCAACACGATCAAGTCATCTAGTTCACTTTTGCAACAGCTATACCTAGACTCCTTCTCCTTAGACCGTGAGCTCATATTACTCACTTTTTCCCTAGGCTGCTTAGAGTGCATCAACCGTCATCTAGTAATACGGTGGCCATAAAGGTGTACGTTGGGTATTCCGAAGGAACAGTAGATGACATGTGACAGCAAGACCGGGATTTGTTCACCCACATGATGCGTAAATATACATATGGCCGGCTTGGTGAGATTACATCCATAAATGTTGCAACATGTGACTAGGTCACGAGGATGTAATATCACGGTAACAAGAAAACAGAACTTGTTGTGAACGAGATTGAACAAGGTATGAGATACCAGTGATCAGATCTCGGACAAGTTGTATCGAGAAACAAAAGGAAGAGGATGCTACATTTAGACGGTTCAAACGACATTGTTATCAGGAATGCATAGGGGTCACATGGACATCCCTGGTTCCTCTGTTGATCATTGATACATATCATGTCTAGAGCATTCCCGAGCCGTGAGAGGATACACTTAAGGGTACGATGAGAGCGATCATTCGTAAGACGGAATCATAGTAGAGAAAGAGAGAAATCCGGAATCGTTCCGCAGAAAGATCTGAAGTTGTTCGGAGAAAGAATAAAGGACCGGAATCATTCCGGGAAAGATCTGAAGTCGTTCGGAGGAAATCGAAAGGGAACCGAAAGGTGTTTCGGGTCAAAATGGATTTTGTAATATGTATTCACATATTAATTAGTGTAATTAATATTAGATATAATATTAAAATCTAATTTGAAAGGGTATTCCACTAATGGGCCAAACTTCCTAGGGAAAAGGGCCCATGAGGGAAAACCGAAAGGGGGAAGGGCCAAGGGCCAAAGGGCCAAGGCCTAGGCGCCTCAAGGGGGCCCACCCGGAGAATATCATTTTGCGGCCCGAAAGTTGGGGTGTCTAGGCAACACGGTACCCAAGTTCCCTGATATCATTCGCGATGATTATAGTTGGCGTGCCAAATACTCAGAGGGTCTTTTTCGGCACGAATTCAACTTTATGTTTCAATACAAAAAATCAGGCTAACGGCCGTCAAGTTGGGCCCCCCTGTTAGTTCTCGCCGTTATTTCGCTCCTGTCGCTTAGGTGTCAATTAAGCTTGCAGCGTTGGCGCCTGCATCCATTACGCGTCTTCTTCTTCCCTGGAGCGGCAATCTGTGGGGCGTCGCAGCCATGGCACGGAGCCGGGACATGGACGAACCTGCTCGGCCCAGCTCTCCTCCCTGTAGGCTTGCAGCGTTGGCGCCTCCATTACTCGTCTTCTTCCCCGGAGCGGCAATCTGTGGTCGCGGCCATGGCGCAGAGCTGGGAAGTGACCCGCTCTCCTCCCCATCCCGAGTCGGAGCTCGCCCTCACCGTGGACGCACCCATGGCACGGTCGGGGACGAGAATTGGTTCCCGGTGAGATCTATCACCTTGTCGACCATGCTCGGTTCTGTTTTCCTCCTCTAGAATCCGAGCTCGCCGTCGCCGTGGTTGCACCCGCACCAATTCTGCCACCTCTGCCGAGGTCTCTATGGTAGCTCAAGTTCTGGGGCTCTCCAAGTTCTGCCATGTTGGGCCTGTAAGTGTTGTTGTATGTTAAACTAGTAAATCTCGTTTGTTCAAATCTCTTGGGCTGTACCAACTTCATTGTGTTTAATTATGAAAGACAAAATATAAATGACTTCTCTCAATTTCTCGCATAGAAAAATGCACAGCTAATTTCATATTCTCGCAGGAACTGGCCCCACTTGTTGAACCGGCGGCACTGCCACGATCTCCACGTAACCACGGTGAGTTCTCGAACCGAAAGTTGCAGTTACCATGTTTCTTCTGCAGTCATTCCTCTTCCTCAGTCATTCCTCTGCAGTTTTTCCTGGGCGCTTTTCTTCCTCTGTTCTGGAACCGTCGGTTCATCTTCTTCTTCCTCTCAAAGGCAGTTCCTTGCAGGCGTGGACGATGGGAAACGCACAATAGAGACCCACTTGGTCCCTGCCCATGGCACCACGACTTTGACAGTGGTGTACACAAATGATGAAGCGACTGTGGAGACAACTCTTGCCAGGTTTGAGCAATTGCCTGAGAAAGAGAAGCACAAGTTTGTGGGGCTAGACTTGGAGTACACCCGTGCAAATAAGCGAAAAAATCCTCCACAAGAGATTGCTGTCGTGCAAATCGCCATACATGAGGAGGTCCTCGTTTACCTTACCACTTTTGCAGGTATGTGAAATTTAAATTTGAGATCACCACTTCTGCATCCCTTGTTCCCTTACATCCCTAGAACCATCTTTGTGCAGGAGTAAACCAACTGAGATGCGTTGTCCGGCTCTGGTCGAGTTCTTGTGTAGAAAAGGGATAACTTTCACTAGCGTGGATATCACAAATGACACAATTATGCTTTCTCGTGCGTTGATAAAAATCCCAGAGGGGCACCACATTGACATCCAAAATCTGTACAAGATCAAATCATACCCAGCGAAGGATGGCATGGGTGATCTGGCAGCGGAAATCATCGATAAATCCTATGAAAAACTGAAGAAATTGAAGCGACTCGATCACGACTACTGGGAGTGGAAGCCGATGAGGCAGGCGCGCCTCGAGTATGTAGCCAGAGACGCCTACATGGCGTACGAGTTGTACAGTAAGCTCATTACCATGAAAGATGGGATGGTTAAGGCGGGGTTTTCGCGAGAGAGCTATGCCCTGGTTACAAGCTAGCCCAGGAGAAGAAGCGCGAGGAGGACAGAAAACGGTTTTAGGACGAGCAGGAATCTTGGGACGGTGGCGACATCAAGCGGCTGAAGGGGAAGCAAGTCAAGGACGACAACAAGTGGTGGTGATACATTATGTGTTTGAACTAGATTTTAGTTTCTAGTTTATTATGTGTGTGATACATTTAGTTACTTCAATACAAAATTTGAACCAATTTAACTTGTTGATGTATTTCTTGACAATTATAATATAATCGAGCACTAGAAATATTTTGTAGTGTGCATGAGCATGATCAGTAAATATAATTTAACACTAGAAACTTTAAGGCACTCCATATAAAGGAGTAGATTAATATATAAGGTTCACCAGAGACACCATGGATATATTGTCTTACATGCCACACACAGGTAATAATTAACTAGAGCAAAATAAAAGCAGGGGCTACAGCAGGAGGCCGGGACACGGAGACGCCTAGCAGGGCAGGGGTTTATCAGCAGGAGGTAGCGACAGCCTAGTCGATGGGATATAGGCCAGTCCTGACATACTTCTGGAGGAATTTTCCGTAGGCTGCGTGCCGCGCCAAGATAATCGGCCTATGGCTTCTGCCTCTACCTCTGCGAACACTCTCCACGTGCTGGATCATGCTGTTGAGGTCCACGTTGATTGCTCTGCCACAAAAAAGGCAAAACAATCTCCCCCTACGGTGGAAACGGATTAGCCCACATCGTAACCGCCTCAGCACGTAGCGGCTCTTGTTGTCCCTGGATTCCTTGCTATCGTCCACTTTATCATCATCCTCCTGTTGATTTTTAAGAACATAACTTAGAACTCATACATATGATTGAATTGTATTACAACTCAAGAATTAACAACGTGTATATGTAAGACAATATATCCGTGGATATCAAAGATAAAGCATCTCAGCAATAGTTTGATCGGTTCATATATCATTTCATCTCAACACAATGACAAATAATTGCATCAGATTGCGGCCTCATAAGTTTATTCAGGGACGGTGTGAGTGAACCAAGTAACGATTGCACAGCCTGTATTGTTGTTGTACATCGCCCCAGGTTCACTAACTCGTCCCTGAAAAAATCTGACACCAATGTGTCTGCCTCTCTTTTGAGACAAATTTGAATCATTGGCCACAATAAGAAATTGAAATGTAATCGTACAAAACATTATTCAGGGATATACATAGTCAGGTACAAAAACAAGCCTAAATACTGTAATTATAAATAAAAAGCCAAACAATTAATCCTCAGGTGCACGTTAAAAATACTTATGATCAAAATCATTCATATACATATGCATCATACCAATCATTAAAAGATCAGAAACAATTCAAGGATCATATATGTAGTTCCACATGAGAATAAATCTAGGGCCTCATAATTTGTTTTAGAGATGGAGTAGGCGAACCAAAGTACCAACAACACAACCTATATTGTTTGTGTGCATTGCTGCCTCAGGTTCACCAACCCATCCCTAAAACACGACACCATCATATGTGTCTCCCCTTGAACTCTTTTGGGGCAAATTTTAATCATCGGCCTCGATGACAAACTAAAATGTAATTCTTATACACTATGAATGCATGGAATAGATAATTTGAATATCGTAGTTCTATGAATGTAGAATAAAGATTACGGCCTCATAAGTTTATTCAGGGATGGCGTGAGTGAACCAAGTAACAATTGCACAACCTATATTGTTGTTGTACATTGCCCCAGGTTCACTAACTCGTCCCTGAAAAAATCTGACACCAATGTGTCTGCCTCTCTTTTGGGGCAAATTTGAATCATTAGCCACAATAAGAAATTGAAATGTAATCGTACAAAACATTATTCAGGGATATACATAGCCAGGTACAAAAACAATCCTAAATATTGTAATTATAAATAAAAAACCAAACAATTAATCTTCAGGTGCATGTTAAAAATACTTATGATCAAAACCATTCATATACATATGCATCATACCAATCATTAAAAGATCAGAAACAATTCAAGGATCATATATGTAGTTCCATATGAGAATAAATCTAGGGCCTCAAAATTTGTTTCAGAGATGGAGTTGGGGAACCAACATAACAACAACACAACCTATATTGTGTGTGTGCATTGCTGCCTCAGGTTCACCAACCCATTCCTAAAACACGACACCATCATACGTGTCTCCACTTGAACTCTTTTGGGACAAATTTCAATCATCGGCCTCGGTGACAAACTAAAATGTAATTCTTATACACTATGAATGCATGGAATAGATAATTCAAATATCATAGTTCTATGAATGTAGAATAAAGATTGCAGCCTCATAAGTTTCTACAGAGATGGCATAAGCGAACTAAGTAACAATTGCATGGCTTATATTGATCTTGTACATGGCCCCAGGTTCGCTCACTCATCCCTGTAAAAATTTGACACCAATGTGTCTGCCTTCTTTGGGGAAAATTTGAATCATTGGACACAATAAGAAATTGAAATGTAATCGTACCAAACAATATTCAGGGATATACAAATGCATCATACAACGCATTCATAGATCAGAAACAATACAAATATTATATATTTAGGTTCCATATGAGAGAAAAAATTAGGGCCTTATTTTTTTCAGCGATGGAGTCGGAGAACCAAAATACCAACAACACAACCTATATTGTTTATGTGCATTGCTGCCTCAGGGCCACTAACCATCCCTAAGAAAACGAGACCATCAGATGCCCTTGCACTATTTTGGGGCAAAATTGAACCATTAGGCTCAGTAAGGAATAGAAATGTAATGTTATAGGCCTGCTGTGTATCAAAATCAACACTCAGCTAGCAAACTCAACTAGATGGCAAATGAGCAGATTGGGGTTTTGTGACTAGACGGATTAGGGTTTTGTGACTAGATGGCAGATGCATCAATCAACCGATCGAATCATATATATACTACCCTACTTCAAGAGCAAAAGAATCTGTACACGATTGAGCAAATCCTATGTATGAATAGTGAAAACTGCGACTGTGACTAGAGAAGCTAGCAATGTAGTACCTCGGACTCCTCATCAGGGACCTCCTCCTCGAACTCATCATTCTCCGCGATTGCGTCGAAGATTTCTTAAACGGTGATGGGATCGTCGATGTAGATCACCGGATTGCCTCCGCCTGCCACCTGCCCCCCATCCAGATTTGCCGCTGGCACCACGACGATGTCGGCCACCTGCTGCTCGGCGGCGACGGCTACTACCGGCTGCTCGGCGGCGAAGGCTACCACCTGCTGCTCGGCGGCGACGGCTACCAACTGCTGCTCGGCGGCGACGACTACCACCTGCTGCTCGACGGCGATGGCTACTGGCTAGACGGATGAGTTCGCACCCTCGACGGCGCGGCGACAAGCGGCGTTCGTGCACGGAGAAGACGGCTCCGTCTGCTTGGCGACGACCGAGCCATCTGCTGCTTCGCCTTCAACTGGCTTCACCTTCGGATCTTCTCCACGCGTACGCTTCATGGCGCACCAAGGGAAGGAGGTAGTGCAAACGAGGGAGATTCGGCGCGTGCGGCAGGTGTATATTGGGGTCTTGGGACTAGACAGACTAGGGGGAAATGACACGAGCTCATGGAAGAAGAAGGTCGAGGGGGGTTATAAACACCGAACCGTTCGTAGTCCTCGAGTGGACACGTGTGGTGGGCGGGGGGCTACCACGATCTCCACTCTTTTTTTTCGGTTCCCTTTTTTTGAAACAGCCACGATCTCCACTTTAGAGCTGCATTGAAAACACGCTCATGGCAGACCTCGATTCCACTGCATGCAAGTGGCGCGGAACTAATTTCTAGCAACGTTAGATCTACTCGAGGGGGGCCCTTGACTCATGGAATTTACTAGCGATAGGTCCCAGTTGGAAGTGAGATTGAGAGTGCTGCGTATAAATGGGATATGTCTGATTAAAATCAAGTGGCAATAAATTGCAGCGTCCCGTCGACAACCGTGCACTCGATGACCCCGTTGCCCTGTGCATGAGTTGTAGTAGCAGTAGTAGGCTTTTTAGACTTGATTAAACTTGGCATGACCGCTCGATGACTTTTTCGATGGACAGCATCGTGTTCCTTCCTGTAGAAGTCTCACAGAGGGAGACGTCCGTGCTGTCTCACGCTGTACTGTGAAGGGCACGAGGTGTGCAACGATCATCGTTGGATCGCACAGAATCCACGGTTGGTGCGCACGATCCGCGTGATAACTGTGACAACCAATCAGGGAGTAGCAGACAGGGTGAGCACAGTTTTGGGCTTCTACGAAAGATAGAGAGGGGGTGGGCAAAACTAAGTAGTACCACATAGAACAAGGGCAAAACTGAGTAGTATAAAAATGGAAAGTGTCTTGTACAATGAAATACATCGTGGAATACATCAAATTATGCCAAGATAGATCCACTAGAGTTCATTGGATGTGTGTTCTTCTCATAAACCACACCCAGTGTCATTGCATGTGTGTTCTTCTAAACAAACCACATAAGGATCCACCAGTGTCATTGCATGTCTGTTCTTTTCATGAACCACACCCAGTGTCATTGCATGCCTGTTATATTCATGAACCACGCCCAGTTTCATTGCATGTCTATTCTTTTCATGAACCACATAAGGATCTACCAATGTCATTGCATGCCTTTTACTTCCATAAACCACATGTGGATCCACCGGTGTCATTGCATGTGTGTTCTTCTAAACAAACCACATAAGGATCCACCAGTGTCATTGCATGTTTGTTCTTTTCATGAACCACATAAGGATGGGACCACCCGTGTCATTGCATGTCTGTTCTTTTCATGAACCACACCCAGTGTCAGTGCATGTCTGTTCTATTCATGAACCACACCTAGTTTCACTTCATGTCTGTTCTTTTCATTAACCACATAAGAATCTACCAGTGTCATTGCATGTCTTTTACTTCCATAAACCACATGTGGATCCACCGGTGTCATTGCATGTCTGTTCCTCTAAACAAACCACATAAGGATCCACCAGTGTCATTGCGTGTGTGTTCTTCTCATGAACCACACCCAGTGTCATTGCATGTGTGTTCTTCTAAACAAACCACATAAGGATCCACCAGTGTCATTGTCTGTCTGTTCTTTTCATGAACCACATAAGGATCCACCAGTGTCATTGCATGTCTGTTCTTTTAATGAATCACATCCAGTGTCATTGCAGTTCTGTTACTTCCATTAACCACATATGGATCCACCTAGTGTGATTGCATGTCTGTTCCTCTAAACAAACCACATAAGGATCCACCAGTGCCATTGCGTGTCTGTTCTTTTCATGAACCACACCCAGTGTCATTGCATGCATGTTCTTCTAAACAAACCACATAAGGATCCACCAGTGTCATTGCCTATATGTTCTTTTCATGAACCACACCCAGTGTCATTGCATGTGTGTTATTCTAAACAAACCACATAAGTCATTGCATGTCTGTTCTTTTCATGAATCACACCCAGTGTCATTGCATGTCTGTTCTTTTCATGAACAACGACTAGAGTCATTGCGTGTATGTTCCTCTAAACAAACCACATAAGGATCCACCAGTGTCATTGCATGTCTGTTCTTTTCATGAACCACATAAGGATCTACCAGTGTCATTGCATGTCTGTTGTTTTCATGAACCACACCCAGTGTCATTGCATGTGTGTTACTTCCATAAACCACATGTGGATCCACCGGTGTCATTGCATGTCTGTTCCTAAACAAACCACATAAGGATCCACCAGTGTCACTGCATGTCTCTTCTTTTCATGAACCACATAAGGACGGGCCCACCAGTGTCATTGCAAGTCTGTTCTTTTCATAAACCACACCCAGTGTCAGTGCATGTATGTTCTATTCATGAACCACACCCAGTTTCACTGCATGTATGTTCTTTTCATGAACCACACAAGGATCTACCAGTGTTATTGCATGTCTTTTACTTCCATAAACCACATGTGGATCCACTAGTGTCATTGCATTTTGTTCCTCTAAACAAAACACATAAGGATCCACCAGTGTCATTGTGTATGTGTTCTTCTCATGAACCACATAAGGATCTACCAGTGTCATTGCATGTCTGTTCTTTTCATGAACCACACCCAGTGTCATTGCACGTGTGTTACTTCCATAAACCACATATGGATCCACCAGTGTGATTGTATGTCTGTTCCTTCCATAAACCACATAAGGATCCACCTGTGTCATTGCATGTCTATTCATTTCATGAACCACGGCTAGAGTCATTGCATGTCTGTTATTTTCATGAACCACGGCTAGAGTCATTGCATGTCTGTTCCTCTAAACAAACCACATAAGGATCCACCAGTGTTATTGCATGTCTGTTCTTTTCATGAACCACATAAGGATCTACTAGTGTCATTGCATGTCTGTTCTTTTCATGAACCACACCCAGTGTCATTGCATGTGTGTTACTTCCATAAACCACATGTGGATCCACCGATGTCATTGCATGTCTGTTCCTCTAAACAAACCACATAAGGATCCACCAGTGTCATTGCCTGTCTGTTCTTCTCATGAACCACATAAGGATGGTCCACCAGTGTCATTGTGTGTCTATTCTTTTCATGAACCACACCAAGTGTCAGTGCATGTCTGTTCTATTCATGAACCACATAAGGATGTACCAGTGTCATTGCATGTCTTTTACTTCCATAAACCACATCTGGATCCACCGGTGTCATTGCATGTATGTTCCTCTAAACAAACCACATAAGGATCCACCAGTGTCATTGCGTGTGTGTTCTTCTCATGAACCACATAAGGATCTACCAGTGTTATTGCATGTCTGTTCTTTTCATGAACCACACCCAGTGTCACTGCATGTCTGTTCTTTTCATGAACCACATAAGGACGGGCCCACCAGTGTCATTGCATGTCTGTTCTTTTCATGAACCACTCCTAGTGTCAGTGCATGTTTGTTATTTTCATAAACCACACCCAGTGTCACTGCATGTCAGTTCTTTTCATGAACCACATAAGGATCTACCAGTGTCATTGCATGTCTTTTACTTCCATAAACCACATGTGGATCCACCGGTGTCATTACATGTCTGTTACTCTAAACAAACCACATAAGGATCCACCAGTGTCATTGCGCGCGTGTTCTTCTCATGAACCACATAAGGATCTACTAGTGTCATTGCATGTCTGTTCTTTTCATGAACCACACCCAGTGTCATTGCACGTGTGTTACTTCCATAAACCACATATGGATCCACCGGTGTGATTGCATGTATGTTCCTTCCATAAACCACATAAGGGTCCACCAGTTTCATTGCATGTTTGTTCTTTTCATGAACCACGGCTAGAGTCATTGCATGTCTGTTCTTTTCATGAACCACGGCTAGAGTCATTGCATGTTTGTTCCTCTAAACAAACCACATAAGGATCCACCAGTGTCATTGCATGTCTGTTCTTTTCATGAACCACATAAGGATCTACCAGTGTCATTGCATGTCTGTTCTTTTCATGAAGCACACCCAGTGTCATTGCATGTGTGTTACTTCCATAAACCACATGTGGATCCACCGGTGTCATTGCATGTCTGTTCCTCTAAACAAACCACATAAGGATCCACCAGTGTCATTGCCTGTATGTTGTTCTCATGAACCACATAAGGATGGGCCTACCTGTGTCATTGCGTGTCTGTTCTTTTCATGAACCACACCCAGTGTCAGTGCATGTCTGTTCTATTCATGAAGCACATAAGGATCTACCAGTGTCATTGCATGTCTTTTACTTCCATAAACCACATGTGGATCCACCGGTGTCATTGCATGTTTGTTCCTCTAAACAAACCACATAAGGATCCACCAGTGTCCTTGCGTGTGTGTTCTTCTCATAAACCACATAAGGATCTACCAGTGTCATTGCATGTCTGTTTTTTCATGAACCACACCCAGTGTCATTGCATGTGTATTACTTCCATAAACCACATGTGGATCCACCGGTGTGATTGCATGTATGTTCCTTCCATAAACCACATAAGGATCCACCAATGTCATTGCATGTCTGTTCTTTTCATGAACCACTCCTAGTGTCAGTGCATGTTTGTTATTTTCATAAACCACACCCAGTGTCACTGCATGTCAGTTCTTTTCATGAACCACATAAGGATCTACCAGAGTCATTGGATGTGTGTTATTCTCATGAACCACACGTGGATCCACCGGTGTCATTGCATGTCTGTTCCGCTAAACAAACCACATAAGGATCCACCAGTGTCATTGCATGTGTGTTCTGTTCATGAACCACACCCGGTGTCATTGCATGTGTGTTCTTCTAAACAAACCACATAAGGATCCACCAGTGTCATTGCATGTCTGTTCTTTTCATGAATCACATAAGGATGGGACCACCAGTGTCATTGCATGTCTATTCTTTTCGTGAACCACACCTAGTGTCAGTGCATGTCTGTTCTATTCATGAACCACACCTAGTTTCACTACATGTCTGTTCTTTTCATGAACCACATAAGGATCTACCAGTGTCATTGCATGTCTTTTACTTCCATAAACCACATGTGGATCCACCAGTGTCATTGCATGTGTGTTCTTCTAAACAAACCACATAAGGATCCACCAGTGTCATTGCATGTCTATTCTTTTCATGAACCACATAAGGATGGGCCCACCAGTGTCATTGCATACATTCTTTTCATTAACCACACCTGTCGGTGCATATACATTGTTCTATTCATGAACCACCCAGTTTCACTACATGTCTGTTCTTTTCATGAACCACATAAGGATCTACCAGTGTCATTGCATGTCTTTTACTTCCATAAACCACATATGGATCCACCTAGTGTGATTGCATGTATGTTCCTCTAAACAAACCACATAAGGATCCACCAGTGTCATTGCGTGTCTGCTCTTTTCATGAACCACACCCAGTGTCATTTCATGCGTGTTCTTCTAAACAAACCACATAAGGATCCACCAGTGTCATTGCCTATATGTTCTTTTCATGAACCACACCCAGTGTCAATGCATGTGTGTTATTCTAAACAAACCACATAAGTCATTGCATGTCTGTTCTTTTCATGAACCACACCTGGTGTCATTGCATGTCTGTTCTTTTCATGAACCACAGCTAGAGTCATTGCATGTCTGTTGTTGGGTCCGCAGCATAGAAAACAAAAAATTTACTACAATGAGAACTATACGCCAAGATCTATCTACTAGATACAGAGCAACGGGTGGACATACATCCATGGAGAACTTACCCTCGAAGACAACGAGTTTTGTTAACGAGTAGGAACTCGTGGTTGATGTAGTCGTACGCTTGCCGATCTCAAGATCGTGTGGAAGTCCGAGCGCCGCAAATCAGCAGCGCATCCGTCCTCGCAGACACGTTCAAGCCACCGGACAACCTCCACCTCCTCGCTCCAGAATCAGCGAGCAGAACTCCTTCAGACGCAAGGCCACGGAACATGTATCTCGCTAATCCGAGACCATGGGAAATATCTAGAGGGAGAGAGATCCTTCACGAGGAGGTGTGGTTTGTGAGAGGGAGAGGGGCTTTATATAGGAGGGAGGAGACCTCCTCCCATAGCCGGCGCATGAGGGGGGGGGCCTCCCTCCTTCATTCATGTGGTGAACCTCCACTCACATAAACATGGCCTCCACCCAAAATCCCACTCACATGTATTTAATTTCCACCAAATTAAATGCAACTCTCAATTAATAAAACTCTTTTATTTATTTTATTCAGAATTTTGTTAATTACTTTAATTAACAAACATTCACATAAAACCCCTTGCAATATTTCAATATCACATGCAGAACCACTTTCTGCAATTTCACCCGAAATAATTCCGGTTTCTATCGAAACAATTCATGTTTCTATCAAAACATTTCCTGCGCTTTGCAAACCTTTTGTCTAGAACATATGTGATCCTAAATGGTGTCTGGCAACCCTTAAGTGTGTCACCCTACGGTTCGCAAATAATGCAGACATGATTGAGACTCCTCTCAGATCAATAATCAGAAGCGGGACCTGGAGATCCATACTGACTCCTGCATATTCAACGATGACTTCTGTGATCGTGAGAACCTTTAACGTCAGCAATTTAATCCCTTTGTCTCATGATATAATACATGTCCGAGATTTGATCATCGGTATCCAAATACCTAGTTTGATCTCGTTACCAACATGCACTCTTTTCTCGTTCCCGTGATATAACATTCTAGTGATCACATCACTTGCTTGCAAGCTATCTTAATGTGATATCACCGAGAGGGCCCAGAGTATATCTATCCGTCATCGAGATTGACAAATTCCACTCTTGATCCATGTGCCTCAACATAACACCTTCATAGCACTGAACCCACCTTTATAGTCACCCTGTTACGGTGTGACGTTTGATGTTATCAAGATACTCTTCCGGTGTTAGCAATTAACATGATCTCATGGTCTAAGGACTAAGACTACTTTGTATGATGTTATAGCAATATAAACATAATGACTTGATCGTAATGCTATACTTCGGATGAATGTTCATCACATCATTTCACAAATGCTGTGACCTTGTTATTAGCAACATCCAATGTCCATGATCAGGAAACCTTGATCATCTTGTTAATCAACAAGCTAGTCTATAAGAGAGGCATAACTAGGAACCCTTTTTGTTTATTAAACACACATGTATTGATGTTTCCTATCAATACAATTATAGCATGCAAAATAAACATCTATCATATACAAGGAATACATAATAACAACTTTATTATTGCCTCTCAGGGCATATTTCCTTCAGTCTCCCACTTGCACTAGAGACAATAATCTAGTTTATATAGTGATAAATCTAACACCCATGGAGTTCTGGTGTTGATCATGTTTTGCCCTAGGGAGTACTTTAGTCAACGGATCTGCTACATTTAGGTCCGTGTGTACTTTACAAATCTTTATATGTCCATACTTGACATGCTCGCGGATGGAGTGAAACCGACGCTTAATATGCTTGGAATTCTTGTGAGACTTTGGTTCCTTGGCGTTGGCTATGGCTCCATTATAGTCACAATAGATCACCATTGGGTCCAACGCACTAGGAACCACACCTAGTTCCGTTATGAACTCCTTCATCCAAACCGCTTCAAGCAAAGCGACAACATATTCCGCCTCCGTTGTTGATCCAGCCACCACAGGTTGTTTGGAACTCCTCCAACTAACTGCTGCTCCTTTCAAGAGAAATGCGTATCCGGATTGAGACTTAGAGTCATCCGGATCAGTGTCAAAGCTAGCATCGACATAACACTTAGCGACTAGCTCTTCTTCACCTCCGTATACAAGAAACATATCCTTAGTTCTTCTCAAGTACTTAAGGATATTCTTGACCGCTATCTAGTGTTCCGAACCTGGATCAGATTGGTACCTACTAGTCAAACTAATAGCATGTGCCACATCCGGTGTTGTACATAGCATGGCATACATTATAGAGCCTATGGCTGAGGCATAGGGGATCTTATCCATTATCTCTCTTTCTTCCGCCGTAGCCGGACTTTGAGTCTTACTCAATGTCTTGCCTTGCAACATAGGTAAGTACCCTTCTTACTTCCGTCCATATTAAACTTCTTTAATATCTTATCAAGGTATGTACTCTGCGATAGCCCAATTAGGTGTCTTGATCTATCTCTATAGATTTTAATGCCTAATATATATGAAGCTTCACCAAGGTCCTTCATCGAAAATTTGCTGTTTAGATAACTTTTAACATTGTTTAAAAGATCTATATCATTTCCAATCAATAATATGTCATCCACATATAATATCAGAAATGCCACATTGCTCCCACTCACTTTCTTGTAAATACAAGCCTCTCCATAAGTTTGGACAAATCCAAACTCTTTGATCACCTCATCAAAGCGGAGATTCCAACTCCGGGATGCTTGCTTCAGTCCATAGATGGATCGCTGAAGTTTGCACACATTATCAGCATCCTTAGGATCGACAAAACCCTTAGGTTGTATCATATACAACTCTTCTTCAATATTACCATTGAGGAACGTAGTTTTGACATCCATCTGCCATATTTCATAATTGAAATATGCAGCAATTGCTAACATAATCCTAACCGACTTAAGCATCGCTAGGGGAGAGAATGTATCATCATAGTCAACTCCTTGAATTTGTCGAAACCCCTTTGCGACAAGTCGAGCCTTATATATGGTTACATTACCATCAGCATCAGTTTTTCTTTTGAAAATCTATTTATTCTCAATGGCCTTTCGATCGTGAGGTAAGTCCACCAAGGTCCAAACCTGGTTTTCGTACATGGATTCCATCTCGGATTTCATGGCTTCTAGCCATTTGTTGGAATCCGGGCTCATCATCGCTTCTTCATACGTCGCAGGGTCATCTATTTCATCAATCATGAAATTCATAACATGATTGCCGTATGTATAGTTCGAAGCTTACGTGTCCCGCTTGACTGCGAGGTTCGGTAGGGTCCTCTTCGGAGTTTCATGATCAATATCATTAGCTCTCTTCATTAGGTGAAGTCAACTTCGAAACAACTTCCGGTTGCGCTACTCGCCATTTCATGAAGAGAAGGTTCAATAACCTCTTCGAGTTCTACCTTCCGACTACTCACACCTTTCGCGAGAAACTCCTTCTCAAGAAAGGATCCATTCTTGGCAACAAAGACCTTGCCCTCGGATCTGTGATAGAAGGTATACCCAATCGTTTCCTTAGGGTATCCTATGAAGACGCATTTTTCCGCTTTGGGTTCGAGTTTATCCGGTTGAAGTTTCTTCACATAAACATTGCATCCCCAAACTTTAAGAATGACAGCTTAGGTTTGTTTCCAAACCATAATTCATACGGTGTCTTTTCAACGGATTTAGATGGTGCCCTATTTAAAGTGAATGCAGCGGTTTCCAGTGCATAACCCCAAAATGACAGTGGCAAGTCAGTCAAAGACATCATAGATCGAACCATATCCAATAAAGTACGATTACGACGTTCTGACACACCATTACGTTGTGGTGTTCCGGCAGGCGTGAGTTGTGAAACTATTCCACAGTCTTTCATATGTGTGCTAAACTCGTAACTAAGATACTCTCCTCCACGGTCGGACCGCAGAAATGTGATCTTTCTGTTACGATGATTTTCCACTTCATTCTGAAATTCTTTGAACTTTTCAAAGGTTTCAGACTTATGTTTCATCAAATAGATATACCCGTATCTACTCAAATCATCCGTGAAAGTAACAAAATAACGATATCCACCTCGCGCCGACACACTCATTGGTCCACACACATCAGTATGTATGATTTCCAATAAATCTGTCGCCCGTTCCATTGAACCAGAAAACGGCGTTCTAGTCATCTTGCCCATAAAGCATGGCTCACATGTATCAAATGATTCAAAATCAAGTGATTTCAAAAGTCCATCAGAATGGAGTTTCTTCATGCGTTTAATGCCAATATGACCTAGACGGCAGTGCCACATATATGCAGATATATCATTATCAAGTTTAATCCTTTTAGCATCAACATTATGAATATGCGTAATACTACTATCGAGATCCAACGAAATAAACCATTCAACGGGTGCATGAAAATAACAGATATTATTCATATAAATCGAACAGCCATTGTTTTCAGACTTAAACGAATAACCACTTTGCATCAAACACGATCCGGGTACAATGTTCATGCTCAGTGCAGGCACCAAATAACAATTATTCAGGTTTATAACTAATCCCGACGGCATATGGAGAGGCAGCGTTCCGATGGCGATCACATCAACTCTTGATCCATTGCCGACCCGCATCGTGACCTCATCCCTTGCTAGCTGTCGCTTGTTTCGCAGCCCCTGAACCGAGTTACATATATTACCAACCGATCCCGTATCAAATACCGGTGTGCTCTCAAGTACTAGTCAAGTACACATCAATTACATGTATATCACATCTACCTTTGTTTGCCTTGCCGGCCTTCTTGTCCGCCAAATACTTGGGGCGATTCTTCAATGGCGATCCCCTTGCAATAGTAGCACTTTGTCGACTTAGGGCCAGCTCGGGGTTTCTTTTCAGCGACAGCAGATTTGCCGCTTCTTTCCCTTCCGCTTGCCTTTCTTGTCCTTCTTGAAACCGGTGGTCTTATTGATCATCAACACTTGATGTTCTTTCCTAATCTCCACTTCTGCAGTCTTAAGCATTGACAGAAGCTCGGGAAGAGACTTCTTCATGCCTTGCATATTATAGTTCATCACGAAGCTCTTGTAGCTAGGTGGCAGAGATTGGAGAACACGATATATGCCTAAGTCAATGGGAATCGTTATTCCCAAGGACACAAGCTTATCGGTGTACCCAGACATTTTGAGTACGTGCTCACTAACGGAGCTGTTTTCTTCCATCATGCAGCTAAAGAACTTTTCAGAAGCATTATAACTCTCTACGGCAGCATGGGTATCAAAAATCATTTTCAATTCTCCCATGGTATCAAAGGCATTGCCATTTTCGAAACATTTTAGAAGTTCTGGGTCTAGCCCATACAGTATGCCGCAATGAACTAAGTTGTGGTCCTCCTGATGAGTTATATAGACGTTCTTTTCCTTCTCAGGGGCATCAGGAGCTGGTGGGGGGCCTAGCGGAGCCTCTAGCACATATTGCTTTTGTGCAGCAGTGAGGAGAATCCTCAAATTCATAGCCCAGTTGGTGAAGTTGCTACCATTCGTAGCAAGTTTCTCTTTCTCCATGAACACATTGAAATTAAAAGCAGGCGGTGCCATCTACAACAGAATTTGTAAAGTTTATTTAGACTAAGTTTATGATAGATTGAGTTCAACTAATCCAAATTACTAATGAACTCCCACTCAAAAACGACATCCCTCGTGTTCTTTTGGTGATTACATGAACCAAATCCACTACACCAAGTCTGATCATCACGTGAGTCGGTGTAGCTTCAAAGGCGAGCATCTATATGGGCATCATATCAACTATATGACTCATGCTTAACCTTTCGGTCCGTGTTCCGAGGCCATGTCTGTACATGCTAGGCTCGTCAAGTAAGAACCTTAGTATTCGCATGTGTAAAACTGTCTTACACCCGTTGTATGAAAGCGTAGAGTCGAGAACACCCGATCATCACGTGATGCCTCAAAACACGATCCACAAAACGGTGCATACTTAAGGAAGAACACATTTTATCTTGATATCTAAATGAGGGATCATCTTATAATGCTATCAAAAGCGCCAAACTAGCAATATAAGATGCTAACATCTAATGTGTGAAGTGAGGTGATATGGTCCATGCATTTGATCTCTATCATTTGCATCGTGGTATGATCTCTATCATTCCTTTGTGTGTAAGTCCAAGGTCTATGGAACTTACACGTTAAGTGAGTTGTGAGAGTATCTATCATACATCTACTTACAACAATACCATATCAAGACACTAGCCCAACAACGATCTAAACTAGACGCCTCTAATTTATCAATTGCATGTTTTACGTGGCTTAGGGCTTTCGGAGATAGAACCGGTCTTACCTACGAAGATGAACCACAACGAGGATAACCAAGTTATTAGAAACTCATTGTAAATCAGATATTGACTATAGTAGGAGAGACAGACACCCGCTAGCCACTTATGCAAAACTAGTTGCATGTCAGTCGTGGAACCGGTCTCATGTACGATGACATGTAAGGTTGGTCTGGGCCGCTTCATCCCACTATGCCACCAATATCCAAAGTACATAGAAGATGCAATAACATGATCATCATCGCCCACATATAAACATATGTGTACTACCTGTGCAAAGCATTTACGCATAGATCAGGCTCTGATACCACTGTTGGGTCCGCAACATAGAAAACAAAAAATTTCCTACGATGAGAACTATACGCCAAGATCTATCTACTAGATACAGAGCAACGAGTGGACATACATCCATGGAGAACTTACCCTCGAAGACAACGAGTTTTGTTAACGAGTAGGAACTCGTGGTTGATGTAGTCGTACGCTTGCCGATCTCAAGATCGTGTGGAAGTCCGAGCGCCGCAAATCAGCGCATCCGTCTCGCAGACACACGTTCAAGCCACGGACAACCTCCACCTCCTCGCTCCAGCGAATCAGCAGAAGCAACAACTCCTTCCAGGCGCAAGGCCACCGGGAACATGTATCTCGCTAATCCGAGACCATGGGGTAATATCTAGAGGGGGAGAGATATCCTTCACGAGGAGGTGTGGTTTGTGAGAGGGAGAGGGGCTTTATAGGAGGAGGAGACCCTCCTCCCATAGCCGGCGCATGAGGGGGGGTACTCCTCCCCTCCTTCATTCATGTGGTGAACCTCCACTCACATAAACATGGCCTCCACCCAAAATCCCACTCACATGTATTTAATTTCCACCAAATTAAATGCAACTCTCAATTAATAAAACTCTTTTATTTATTTTATTCAGAATTTTGTTAATTACTTTAATTAACAAACATTCACATAAAACCCCTTGCAATATTTCAATATCACATGCAGAACCACTTTCTGCAATTTCACCCGAAATAATTCCGGTTTCTATCGAAACAATTCATGTTTCTATCAAAACATTTCCTGCGCTTTGCAAACCTTTTGTCTAGAACATATGTGCTCCTAAATGGTGTCTGGCAACCCTTAAGTGTGTCACCCTACGGTTCGCCAATAATGCAGACATGATTGAGACTCCTCTCAGATCAATAATCAGAAGCGGGACCTGGAGATCCATACTGACTCCTGCATATTCAATGACAACTTCTGTGATCGTGAGAACCTTTAACATCAGCAATTTAATCCCTTTGTCTCATGATATAATACATGTCCGAGATTCGATCATCGGTATCCAAATACCTAGTTTGATCTCGTTACCGACATGCACTCTTTTCTCGTTCCCGTGATATAACATTCTAGTGATCACATCACTTGCTTGCAAGCTATCTTAATGTGATATCACCGAGAGGGACCAGAGTATATCTATCTGTCATCGGGATTGACAAATTCCACTCTTGATCCATGAGCCTCAACATAACACCTTCATAGCACTGAACCCACCTTTATAGTCACCATGTTATGGTGTGATGTTTGATGTTATCAAGATACTCTTCCGGTGTTAGCAATTAACATGATCTCATGGTCTAAGGACTAAGACTACTTTGTATGATGTTATAGCAATATAAACATAATGACTTGATCGTAATGCTATACTTCGGATGAATGTTCATCACATCATTTCACAAATGCCGTGACCTTGTTATTAACAACATCCAATGTCCATGATCAGGAAACCTTGATCATCTTGTTAATCAACAAGCTAGTCTATAAGAGAGGCATAACTAGGAACCCTTTTTGTTTATTAAACACACATGTATTGATGTTTCCTATCAATACAATTATAGCATGCAAAATAAACATCTATCATATACAAGGAATACATAATAACAACTTTATTATTGCCTCTCAGGGCATATTTCCTTCATCTGTTCCTCTAAACAAACCACATAAGGATCCACCAGTGTCATTGCATGTTTGTTCTTTTCATGAACCACATAAGGATCTACCAGTGTCATTGCATGTCTATTCTTTTCATGAACCACACCCAGTGTCATTGCATGTGTGTTACTTCCATAAACCACATGTGGATCCACCGGTGTCATTGCATGTCTGTTCCTCTAAACAAACCACATAAGGATCCCCCAGTGTCACTACATGTCTGTTCTTTTCATGAACCACATAAGGATGGGCCCACCAGTGTCATTGCATGTCTGTTCTTTTCATGAACCACACCCAGTGTCAGTGCATGTCTGTTCTATTCATGAACCACACCCAGTTTCACTACATGTCTGTTCTTTTCATGAACCACAGAAGGATCTACCAGTGTCATTGCATGTCTTTTACTTCCATAAACCACATGTGGATCCACTGGTGTCATTGCATGTCTGTTCCTCTAAGCAAACCACATAAGGATCCACCAGTGTCATTGTGTGTGTGTTCTTCTCATGAACCACATAAGGATCTACTAGTGTCATTGAATGTCTGTTCTTTTCATGAACCACACCTAGTGCCATTGCACGTGTGTTACTTCCATAAACCACATATGGATCCACTGGTGTGATTGCATGTTTGTTCCTTCCATAAACCACATAAGGATCCACCAGTGTCATTGCATGTCTGTTCTTTTCATGAACCACGGCTAGAGTCATTAATTGCATGTTTGTTCTTTTCATGAACCACGGCTAGAGTCATTGCATGTCTGTTCCTCTAAACAAACCACATAAGGATCCACCAGTGTCATTGCATGTCTGTTATTTTCATGAACCACATAAGGATCTACCAGTGTCATTGCATGTCTGTTCTTTTCATGAACCACACCCAGTGTCATTGCGTGTGTGTTACTTCCATAAACCACATAAGGATCCACCGGTGGCATTGCATGTTTGTTCCTCTAAACAAACCACATAAGGATCCACCAGTTTCATTGCATGTCTGTTCTTCTCATGATCCACATAAGGATGGGCCCACCAGTGTAATTGCGTGTCTGTTCTTTTCATGAATCACACCCAGTGTCAGTGCATGTCTGTTCTATTCATGAACCACATAAGGATCTACTAGTGTCATTGCATGTCTTTTACTTCCATAAACCACATGTGGATCCCCCGGTGTCATTGCATGTCTGTTCCTCTAAACAAACCACATAAGGATCCACCTGTGTCATTGCGTGTGTGTTCTTCTCATGAACCACATAAGGATCTACCAGTGTCATTGCATGTCTGTTCTTTTCATGAACCACACCCAGTGTCATTGCATGTGTGTTACTTCCATAAACCACATGTGGATCCACCGGTGTGATTGCATGTTTATTCCTTCCTAAACCACATAAGGATCCACCAGTGTCATTGCCTGTCTGTTCTTTTCATGAACCACTCCTAGTGTCAGTGCATGTCTATTCTATTCATGAACCACACCCAGTGTCACTGCATTTCAGTTCTTTTCATGAACCACATAAGGATCTACCAGAGTCATTGGATGTGTGTTCTTCTCATGAACCACACGTGGATTCACCGGTGTCATTGCATGTCTGTTCCTCTAAACAAACCACATAAGGATCCACTAGTGTCATTGCATGTGTGTTCTTTTCATTAACCATGTAACACCCTCGAATCGACCCTATGCAAGTTTTAGCGCTTCCCGCCAAACCCGCATAGAAACGATTCAAGGGTGGAAGGAAGCGGTTGGCCGGGCATGCTTTCGGGAGGAGGGCGGCCGGGGCTCGGCGGTGGAGCTTCGGCGGCATAAAGGCAGGATGGATGGTGGCCACGGTCGGGAGGAGAGCTCGGGTCGAGGGAGCGGCGGGGTTGGGAGATTCGCGGCAATGACGAACCACGGTGGCGGGGAGCCCCTATTGATGGGGACCGAGGCCAGCAGCGGCGGCGATTGGTGAGCGAGGCATGAGGGGTTGGGCACGATGGGGATGAGATGGGGATCACGGCCAGGAGCGTGTCGGTGTGTGGGGCCACGCACGCACACCGAGCAAGGTGGGGTCAGGCGGCAGGGCTTCGATCGCGGGCGGCGTGTAGTGCATGTCCACTGAGACGTGGTGTGAGGCGGGGTAGGTGTGGCTTAGGACTGGGTCAGGTCAGTTTAGATTAGGGTTTGGCTTGGGTCGGGCCTTTCGGGGTAGTAGGTGGTCTGGCCCAATGGCCGGGCTACCTCCCTCGGTAAAAAATATTTTATTTGTTTTGATTTTAGAAAGACTTTTATAAATATTTTTTTGGAGAAATAAAAGATCCGGAAAAGCCCGAGGATCTAATTTGAAATAAAGAGGGGGATAATTAGAAAACAAAAATAGGCTTTTGGTGAAATATTTTAGGGCAAAACATGCATGATGTCATGGTGATGCACAAAATTAAAATAACACGCGATTTTCTAGTAGTGATTTTATCGGGTTGCTACAATTCGACACCACTAACAATGGATCTCGCCCTCGAGATCCGCCTCACGGTACCGAAAGAAGGCTGGCGATCTGAATCTTCTCGCTTCGTGTAGATCCTCGCGACACCACTAACAATAATACTGCTCCATCTTGAAATCGGCAACACCACCAACAAGGGGTCGTTGCTCACGTTCGTCGAGGGAACACTCCAGAGAAACAAGGACGAAGGTAGAGGCATCAAAAGGTAAGGCCACCTCTAACTTCAGTGGAAGGAGTAATTGCAGATCCACCGATTCAATGTACAAGAGCAAATGTTAAGAGTAGTCGGATGGTGATCAGCCCATCGTGCACCCGAAGCATTACTCCGCACATGAATAGGAGAATTATGCAACCAACTCTCGGAATTTTAGAATGAAGATCTTCAAAAGCGGTGTCCTGAAAACAAGGAGTGATGTAGGATCTTTGTCGGATCTGGCGTAGATAATGAGGTCATATTGGAAACACCGGAAGGCACAAAGAAGGAACAAAGAAAAGTCCAACAGATGAAGGATTCCTCAGATAGCATGAATACCGGATGTAGAAGCACAGTTACCAAAGGAGGAAGCGAAACCCTAAAGGTACGACGGAAACCCAACCACGAGAATTCCTGGACTTGAAGAAAAGATAAGAGAGCAGATTCAAAACACGCAGAGATAAGGGCAGAATAGCATAGGGGTAAGGAGTAAAATCAGATCTATCCAACCGATTTGGCAAAATAGTTTTGACACTCTACTTCGGCCGTCAGCTAGGTTATCCTACAGGCTGGACTTGGGGGGTATCACAACTGCTGAGCTCTGATACCACTTTGTAACACCCTCGAATCGACCCTATGCAAGTTTTAGCGCTTCCAGCCAAACCCGCATAGAAACGATTCAAGGACGCCCACCAGGCACTTGCGTGCGGGTGGAGAACGAAGTAATACCATTACACATTAGTCCACGATGGAACCCACAGAACATATATATACAACAACGACTCCATGAGTCAAGAATACAGATATAATATACAAAGATCCAAATCACCTTGAAAATGATAGAGCGTCCGACTACGGACAAGATGCAAATGGGGCTAAGAGCCCTGAAGAATAACCAATGGCGTCCATAACCCTGCCCAGGCCAAGCCGGAAGGGTAACCCTGCTAACAACGTCGATCTCAAACCTGCTAAAACAAAAGGGGTGCCGACAAAGGCAAAGGAAAAAGAGGAGCGTCAGTACTGAGGCCAGTAC
This sequence comes from Avena insularis, assembly GCA_023614405.1. NCBI lineage: Eukaryota > Viridiplantae > Streptophyta > Magnoliopsida > Poales > Poaceae > Avena > Avena insularis. The sequence continues at coordinate 593,162,449 of CM042686.1, read as the reverse complement.
ACGGCTAGGCTAGAATTCGGCGGCTCTCGCCTACATAGGTATGGTCGACTGAAGCGGCATCGAAGCATGCACTAAACAACCTATAGAGACTCAATTCAACTATTGGCTATTGGAGAGGAATAAGAAAGACCTATTCAGGATCAACCTGATACTAACACCAATCATACCCATCCTGGTATTCCCCCTCGAGACCAAACGAGGAAGTCAAACCGAGGAACTCACACAGTTGGCAGTTTTATTCCTTCCATTATAGTTGAAGCACTTACTAGTCAGAGATAGATAGCACGAGTCATCCTGATAGCATAAGTAGTGGGCAGTTTTAGTTAACCATTCAGTTGTAGTTGCAGTACTTACTAGTCAGATACAATTAGCATGTGACATCCTCGACCCAGCAGTTATTGGCACTTTTAGTTCATTCCATTGGAGTGGCGATACTTACTAGGCAGGTATAACATGACACGATACGCACCAGTTCCACCAGTTGTTGGCACTTCTATTATCCATTCCATTGTAGTGAAGCTGATTACTAGTCACATATTAAGTCAAATTTATAGCACTACTTTAGTTATGCTTGTCTATGATCGAGATACTGTGCTCCAAGTCGTCCATAACCGCGGACACGGCTTTCAGAAAGATTTACCCTGCAGGGGTGCACAAATAGCAACACACACACGATCAACCTCGGAAAAATCAAATCAAAACCCAACGAGGCTTTCACGACAAAGCAATCATAGGATTCATAAATAGTTTCAGGGGGCACCCCACTAAGCTACCCGCAACGAAGTTGGCCGGCTCCGAGACGGACCCAGGGTTTGTGACAATGGCTGTAAACGACTAGGAACCCGAAAGTGTGTCTGGGCTTGTCGATACCGCGAAAACGTTCCATGTTCCAAAATAGTATAGGTGCTCCACGCACAATCATAAATAAAGCAGTAAAACATGGCATAAGTACAGGATAGTAATAAAACCCCAAACTAGTTTGTGGCCCTAAGAAATAAGAAATGAATCAAGCTCTGGCTAAGGGGGATTCATAGACTCTCCCGGATGTGGATAGTGCGAATAGTCAAGGAACGGGTATCAAGTACTCGGGGCCTACGGGACACAAGTGGACATGAAAAACCAAATAGCATATATTGCCCACCGGTGCCTCTTTCATTAGTTATCCCAGCAATTTAATAGTTGTATTTAAAGTCATGATCATCTCCACCGTAAAGCATGTGTCAACCTTCCAATAATGGTGGAACGACAACAACATGAAGCAGCACCTGAGCAAGCAACTACGACTCGCAAGGCTGACTATCTATCAAACAATAGGCAATAGGATATGTCCAAGGCAATATAGGGGCTGTAAGGAATATAAATGGTGCACGAAAACTAAAGCATCGCAATACAGATAGCAATAGATCAACAGGAGGAAGTAAAGACTATAAATGCAAAATAGGTAGAAAGGGGGAGAGTGTTCGCCTGGGAAACACTGCTGAAGATTCGTTATCCGAAGGACTTGTCGATACTCGCATCCACTCAACGGCCTAATCCGTGAAGAATCAAACACTAAAAGAAACACCGGATGCACTATTTAATACTACGACAAAGGATCGGGCATGATGCATGTATGATGCATGGCATGGCAAAGATGCGATGCAACTAGTCAACATTAAGCGGAACCGGGGTCCCGACAATTAATTAGAAGGTTCATGTTGTTTAGCTACCCCGCAATTTAAATGTTGTATTAACAAGGCGAAACATGGCATCGGTTCGCTACACAAATTTAAATGGAGTCCGGAATAAGACTAGAATAACCCGCATATAGACTCCATACTTAATTATTAGGTGAATCGATAATATACCCCCCCCCCCAAACAAATGAAGATGTATGCAATATGATCAATTTATATGCAACAAGTGACAAAGTCATATATTATAAAATATAGGAGTCTCGGATAGGGGTCACACATTGGGGGGAGGGGTTAGCGAACTTGGTTCCGAGGGTTCGACGGAGGGGGGAACGGTTCGACGGGATCGGTTTCGGACAACGGAAGGAGAGCTTGGCGTTCTGGGAAGAAGGACTTGGTTTGGTGTCGGGGGCGCATCGGATTTGCCCTAGTCGGTGTCGATCTTATCGTCGCGAAGATCTTGTCGGGTCCGCGTATCGGGTCGGTCTTGGCGTTCGGGAAGAAGAACTTGGCGTTCCGTGTCGGCGATCTTGACATACGGGTTCTCGACATCGCATCCGGGAAGGAGGTCTTGTCGCATCTGTGGAGATCTTGGTTCGGCCTCGGTCAAAGCATTCGGAAGCAGATCTTGGTGTAGGGACGGTCCTTGTCGGTGATTCTTCAGGTTTGGCACCGTCGACTTCGGGTAGCATCGGTGTTTTCCCAGGTTCATCTAGTTCTTTAGCTCTACTCCCGGCAACGGTTGACTTGGTCTTTAACAACAGCAGGATTACTACCTCATCAACTCGAACAAGCGCAGCAGCATGTAGCAGCATGGGCATCTAAAGATCACGAGGCATGTGTAGCCACAGCTGGTGGAGCCGTGCATCTACAGCAGGAGGACCTCCCCGCCAAACAAAAGCACCAGAGGGGTGGCCAAGTCGGAGCAGCGCAGGGTCGGGAACATCGAGGAACCAGCGCGACGCGGCCCCACGCTGTCGAGGGCGCGCAGGTCGAAGGGCGGAGAGAAGGGCGTGGCGGTGGCGGCTCCAAGGAGGACGCGGCCCGCGTGGCGGCATCGGGCGTAGGTGAAGGCGAAGGCGGGGCCTGTGTCTGCGCGGTCGACGATGGCTGGAGAGGCGGCTAGTAGGGATGCGGAGGACCAGACGGTCGGGCTCGCGGCTCCATCTAGCGACGAGGCAGCACGGGACGGCGACCAAGGCGCTTGGGGACGAGCTCGGTGGCGGGGTCCATGCGGGGACGCTGCAAGGCGGGGATGCGGAGCGGTGAGGATGAGGTCGGGCCTGCGCGAGACAAGGTCGACGGTGGGTGGAGGCAGCGCAGAGGTGCGGCTGCGGCCAGGGTCGACGCTGGCCGCGCAAGGATGGAGCGGGGGAAGCCGGTGCCTGCGGCATGCTCGGGAGGTGGGCGGCGCTCGGGGCTCGACGCGATGGAGCTTCGGGCGGCGGCCGCATAGGCAGTGGATGGTGGCCGGCGGCGGTCGGAGGAGCTCCGGGTCGGGGAGACGCTGGCGGCGGGGGTTAGGAGATTCGCGGCGAGGACGAACCACGGCGGCGGGGAGCCCCTGTCGATGGGGACCGAGGCCAGCGGCGGCAGCGATTGGTGAGCGAGGCGAGAGGGGTTGGGCGCGATGGGGATGAGATGGGGATCGCGGCCAGGAGCGTGTCGGTGGGTGGGGCCACGCACGCACACCGAGCGAGGTGGGGTCAGGCGGCAGGGCTTCGATCACGGGCGGCGTGTAGTGTGTGTCCAGTGAGACGTGGTGTGAGGCGGAGTAGGTGTGGCTTAGGACTGGGTCAGGTCAGTTTAGATTAGGGTTTGGCTTGGGTCGGGCCTTCCGGGTAGGTGGTCTGGTCCAACGGCCGGGCTACCTCTCTCGGTAAAAAATATTTTATTTGTTTTGATTTTAGAAAGACTTTTATAAATATTTTTTGGACAAATAAAATATCCGGAAAAGTCCAAGGATCTAATTTGAAATAAAGAGGGGGATAATTAGAAAACAAAAATAGGCTTTTGGTGAAATATTTTAGGGCAAAACATGCATGATGTCATGGTGATGCACAAAATTAAAATAACACGCGATTTTCTAGTAGTGATTTTACCGGGTTGCTACAAACCACACCCAGTGTCATTGCATGTGTGTTCTTCTAAACAAACCACATAAGGATCCACCAGTGTCATTGCATGTCTGTTTTTTTCATGAACCACATAAGGATGGGCCCACCAGTGTCATTGCATGTCTGTTCTTTTCATGAACCACACCCAGTGTCAGTGCATGTCTGTTCTATTCATGAACCACACCCGGTTTCACTGCATGTCTGTTCTTTTCATGAACCACATAAGGATCTACCAGTGTCATTGCATGTATTTTACTTCCATAAACCACATGTGGATGCACCGGTGTCATTGCATGTCTGTTCTTCTAAACAAACCATATAAGGATCCACTAGTGTCATTGCATGTCTGTTCTTTTCATGAACCACATAAGGATGGGCCCACTAGTGTCATTGCATGTCTGTTCTTTTTATGAACCACACCCAGTGTCATTGCACGTGTGTTACTTCCATAAACCACATATGGATCCACCGGTGTGATTGCATGTTTGTTCCTTCCATAAACCACATAAGGATCCACCAGTGTTATTGCATGTCTGTTCTTTTCATGAACCACGGCTAGAGTCATTGCATATCTATTCTTTTCATGAACCACGGCTAGAGTTATTGCATGTCTGTTCCTCTAAACAAACCACATAAGGATCCACCAGTGTCATTGCATGTCTGTTCTTTTCATGAACCACATAAGGATCTACCAGTGTCATTGCATGTCTCTTCTTTTCATGAACCACACCCAGTGTCATTGCATGTGTGTTACTTCCATAAACCACATGTGGATCCACCGATGTCATTGCATGTCTGTTCCTCTAAACAAACCACATAAGGATCCACCAGCGTCATTGCGTGTGTGTTCTTCTCATGAACCACATAAGGATCTACCAGTGTCATTGCATGTTTGTTCTTTTCATGAACCACACCCAGTGTCATTGCATGTGTGTTACTTCCATAAACCACATGTGGATCCACCGGTGTGATTGCATGTATGTTCCTTCCATAAACCACATAAGGATCCACCAGTGTCATTGCACATGCATTCTTTTCATGAACCACTCCTAGTGTCGGTGCATATACATTCTTTTCATGAACCACACCCAGTGTCACTGCATGTCAGTTCTTTTCATGAACCACATAAGGATCTACCAGAGTCATTGGATGTGTGTTCTTCTCATGAACCACACGTGGATCCACTGGTGGCATTGCATGTATGTTCCTCTAAACAAACCACATAAGGATCCACCAGTGTCATTGTGTGTGTGTGTTCTTTTCATGAACCACACCCAGTGTCATTGCATGTGTGTTCTTCTAAACAAACCACATAAGGATCCACCAGTGTCATTGCATGTCTGTTCTTTTCATGAATCACATAAGGATGGGCCCACCAGTGTCATTGCATGTCCGTTATTTTCATGAACCACACCTAGTGTCAGTGCATGTCTATTCTATTCATGAACCACACACAGTTTCACTGCATGTCTGTTCTTTTTATGAACCACATAAGGATCTACCAGTGTCATTGCATGTCTTTTACTTCCATAAACCACATGTGGATCCACCGGTGTCATTGCATGTGTGTTCTTCTAAACAAACCACATAAGGATCCACCAGTGTCATTGCATGTGTGTTCTTTTCATGAACCACACCCAGTGTCAGTGCATGTCTGTTCTATTCATGAACCACACCCAGTTTCACTGCATGTCTGTTCTTTTCATGAACCACATAAGGATCTACCAGTGTCATTGCATGTCTTTTACGTCCATAAACCACATGTGGATCCACCTGTGTCATTGCATGTGTGTTCTTCTAAACAAACCACATAAGGATCCACCAGTGCCATTGCCTGTCTGTTCTTTTCATGAACCACATAAGGATGGGCCCACCAGTGTCATTGCATGTCTGTTCTTTTCATGAACCACACCTGTCGTGCATGTACATTCTATTCACGAACCACACCCAGGTTTCCTGCATGTACATTCTTTTCATGAACCACATAAGGATCTACTAGTGTCATTGCATGTCTTTTACTTCCATAAACCACATGTGGATCCACCGGTGTCATTGCATGTCTGTTCCTCTAAACAAACCACATAAGGATACACCAGTGTCATTGCATGTCTGTTCTTTTCATGAACCACATAAGGATCCACCAGTGTCATTGCATGTCTGTTCTTTTCATGAATCACAGCCAGTGTCATTGCATGTCTATTCTTTTCATGAACCACACCCAGTGTCATTGCATGGGTAGCCGTTAGACCGAGTCTTCTAGAAGGCACGCCCTAACACAGTTGTTCTGCTTGACGATTGTTACATACCGTTCGATTGGGGCGCTTGGACGATTGGGATGGTCTTCGTGAGAGCGATCCGCGAGTAGGCTGTTCTGCGGCATGATTGGCCACGCTTGCTTTGGACAAACTGGCAACACCGGGCGCTCCCCTATTTCGAGTGTCACGTCTCACGAGTTCAGTGGGCCACATCCCAGTGTCACGTCCCCATTACTTCTCTTCCTCCCCGTACTTCTCTTCCTTACCCTCGAAGCCACTTTCCCCACTTCACTCCCATCATGTCGTAGCCGCTAGCCGACGACGCCTCCATCCCAATCCCCTCTCCGGCAGCCACCCCCCCACCCCTCTCGCCATGGGTTCAAGGGGAGATGGCGAGGAAACGCGTCGTGACGATAGGGACAGTGATTTCGATGTCAGTCGTCTCATCTCTATTTCTATCATTTGTGGCCAGTTATCTGTTTTTTAGCTAGATCTAATCTATTTACTCATGCGCGTATGATGTGTTAGGCCAACCAGACGATGTATGACTCCGACTATCACGGTTTAGAGGATGAAGACAGTCCTCTGGTATGTAAACATGGATATGTGCCCGCTAAATTTGTAGCCTTCGAAGGACGAAACGTAGGCAGGAGGTTTCTACGGTGTCAAGGACATCGTGCAATGATGCAAGGCGAAAGTTGCGGTGTTGTCAAATGGGTAGATCTAGAGTGGCCCAAATCGATGTAGAAAACGCTGGACAAACTATGCGAAATGACTGTCGAGTTGAAAGAATCCGTATTCAGCTCACTTCTTGACAGTGTTGAGATGAATCTATGGGAACCAGTTGACATGACCAAGCATAAGCGAGATCTCAGGTGGGTGCAAGACAAGGTTATCAAAGTCGAGAAGGAGAGGGACGCGGCGTTGGCCCTGAAGGCTAAAGGAGAGCAGGAACTGACTCAAGCAAGGAACGATCTCCACCAGGCCAAAGTCCTGTAGTACACATGTACGAGTATTGACAAGTGGATGAGGAAAAATGCAGAGAAACAATTGAAGCTGTGCAAGGAAGATGCTAAAAGGAAGGAGCAGACAATTCGATCCTTGCTCTCGCAGGAAGATGCGCATCGGGCCAAGATTAGGAAGATCAAGGAGATGTGTGATAACTAGTTCTATTTAGCTTAAGCTCTGTGCCTTTTTAAGTTGTAATATTTGTACTTGTTGACCTAGCGGTCTGAACTATTGGTCCCGGATTCCAGGGAGGAAAAAAATTGTTGTGACCCTGCATTAATTTGTGGAAGAATTTGTGATTTAGATCAATTTCTGCCTCGATTTAGATCTTTGTCCCGGATTGGGAACGTAACCGTGGACCAAAGACACCTTTTCTACTAGTGTATTCTGACACTGGTGGTTTGTTTAAACGTAATCTACGTGGATTGTGCCTCATGCAAATGGCACAACCACAATTTATAAAGTGGAAGCACGTACACCCGGTTACTGGAGATCCGGGAGCTTCGCCAGATGCAGGGGATGCAGGAGCAGAGAGGCAGTGAGATTGACGGGCTCAAGATTAGGCCAGAAAGTGGTACCCGTTTCCTCCTCATCTGGGCATTATCGGTGAGAACATTGTTGTTTATGTTGCCATGTCGTTGTGCAGCATCTGAAATAAGTTGCTGCTTCGTGGAGTGTGGCAGCTTAAATAATTTATATATGTGCCATTTACATTCCATCGTATTTGGAGACCTCCTTCCCCTCAGCAATCGTGGAACCGGTGGATCATTGTTTTCAGATAGCAGTGGCACAATCACAATTTCGGATTCAACTACCGACTCGGGCGTTTGCAAACCCTAAGTCGCGATACATTTTACTCAGAGAACGTGGGTAGATTGTTTTGCCCAGCAACGTGCCACACACAGAGCGATTAGAATTTAACAGAATTACATATATAGGTTCAAGTTCAACACATTACTATGCATCTTCATTGCCAGCAGCCTTCTTCCGCAGCCTGGGTGCCAAGCCTTCACGTCCAATGGATTCTTCATTTCCTGCCTTCTTCCTCTTCCTCGGTGCCAATTTTCTTAGCTTCACGTACTCTGCATCGTCGGGACAATGGGCACCAGAATCGTGTCCAGCATCATCTTTCCACTCGTTTTTAATTTCTTCGGGCAGCAAAATGACTGACCCGGGAGTCATGTTTCTAACCTTGCGGCGCTTCTTGTCAAAGAAACAAGACTGTTGCATAACTGCCCAATATCTACAGAGTAAATAAACCAAAATTACAATTCAGCACAAACATGCGAACCCCAAGCGACCTTTGCTTACCAGGAGCTAATTGCATTCAAGCAACCACCCTATCCAAGAATAGAAGGGCGACTCCTAGTTGCAGCAGCTTCCACATCCAGTACATCACAATTCAGCTCAAACATGCAATCCGAAGCATACCTTTTCGTCAACCCAATTAGCTGACTGTCACACGATATAGGAACATGGATGCCACGTTCATCCATGAAGCTGAACTTTGTAGTCTGCTTCGGCCATATTTCAACATGATTACGTAGAGCAGCAACCATACCAGATATAGTGCAGATCTGCGCAGGAGCTTTTTCCATCATGAAACAATGGTATCCATACCTGTTGCCCTTAGAGTTGTACCTATAGAGGACTACAGTAACCAGGTAAGGGGTGTCCACGCAGATCCCACTTGACAGAAAACTAGGGACAAAATATGTTTGTCAGCGATGGGCTAACAAACAATTTGAGGTTCAATAGCCAGCTAGCAGTTGTAACTAGTGCGAATAGCAAAGAGAAGGGTAGATCACTCGCTTGTAGACAAAACTTCTTCTTTCTTGATAGTAGGATCTGCCATCCTCCGAGCTGCTCGGCTCGTCGGCGGCGGAGGCGGGCTAGAGCCTCACAACGGCGGCTACGGCATGCGCCATTGGAGCTCGGTATCAGCATCGGGCGCAACAATGGTAACAACTTGGCCCCGGAAGTCAAATGTCCAAGGATCTGCACTGGAGGGTGGATTCACGCGCCGGGTGCTAGGGGAAAGCTGGGAATGGATTTGTGAAATTGGTCAACGCACCCAATCCACTTAGCTGCTCGATTTGCCTAAGAGGTTGCCGCGTTGGCGCCCGCGTCACGGACAGATAACCGACATGTGGGTCCCGACCGTCTACTTCACGGGGCGGTTTAACGGAATGTTTGTATTTGGCAGGGTGAGATGAGTTTGCCTCGAAATGGCCCCTCTTAGTAGTTGGCGGCCCAACTTTTGAAACACGGTAATTTCAAGCAACTTAGGTACTGCCATGCGCTGGCCTGCCAACTTTGGTACCATAGACGAACAAGCCCGCCCACCCGGCCAGCCTAGGGTTGTGCGCGGGGCAGGGCCCACCCCTGGCCGGTGGCCCATGAGGCCCATGCGCCTCGCCCCCTCTCCCTTGAATAGTCCCACATGGGAAACCCAAAGGGGAGGGCACACCCCCTCCCCCTATATAAAGGGGTGCCCATGGGTGGGATTGAACACACCATCAATTGGAGAAGTCCTTTGGTTGACTTCCTCCTTCCCTCTCTCTCTCTCTCTAGCCCTTGTGACCATGGCCCCAAGTTTGGGTTGTGCGATCGAGGCACACCTGCAGCACGCCGTTGCGCTATAGGGATTCCTAGCCGGATATCAACTTCTGCACTCCCGGTGGGATCGGGGAGTCGGAGGTCTGTCAACACCCGGATTTTTAATCCCAGATGCCTGTTATGTCATACATTGCAATCCCGGGATTACCATTTTTGTGAGACATAACAGATTGGATATCACAGTACACCATCCATTACAAACCATACATAAGGTCTTACACAAATAAGGATCTCATGATCCAGTCTTAATACAACAAGCAGCGGAATAAACAATAAGCATAGTAGTGGGGTCCATCTTCAGGGGCACAGGCAATGCTGACGAAGGCAGATAGTCCTAGTTATCATAGCCATCCTGCTGGCCATCATCTTGGTAGTCTCCTTCATAGTCTGGCCATGAGAATAGCCAGGGACAAAAGCCATGAGTACTCTTTAAGTACTCGCAAACTACCACTAACAATTGGTATAGTTCTAAAGTGAAGTTCTAACTCTAAGTTTAACTATAAAGTTTAGTTTGAAACCTAAGCTGAGTTCAGAAGCAAAGAAAGATAAAATAAAGTTCTAAAATCACTTAAGTTGGGAAGCTATTGTCATAGTCACAACCCTGTTATGGTCAAGTCAAGATTCCTCATTCCTTTCATAAGTTATTTTGAAAACATCTGACAACGAAACAGTATGGCCACTCCAACTGTCCATAACCGCGGACGTGGCTATATGAATAGTTTGACACTCTGTAGAGGTGGTACACTTTCACCACAAGATTCGATACATCTGTCAAGGATAACCCTGAATCATCATACTTAGTATGCAGATAATCAAACATAACCTTTCCTTTACACACCCTACTATAAGCACCTCTCCTATGAGCATGGCCTCCCAACCATGACCATCTGTCATCTTGGGCACTGCATAGGTGGACAACATTGAGAGGTAACCTCATCTCAAACCTCTCCCGCGAGGAAACTAATACTAATGCATATAAACTTCCGGCTAAGCCTAACCCAATTTAGGTATTGTGGTTGTACGGTAAATTTGGAATGGTATCGCATCCGAATCCAACCATCAGTTTTGTAAAAGGGTCAAGGATCATGCCTCAACATTTTCATCATCATAAACCATTTGTGTTTCTCAACACATGTCAAAACATCTCAATAGAATGACTCCTCATTCCAAGGTTTTCATAATTCATTTTCACCAAGTGTTCCCATCTAAAGTGACTCAAGTTTTTATCTACTCTAAACTACTAGGTTAAGATGTTCACTAAGGTGGAAAGATGGGATCAATCTCATGCCATGGAATGACATCTAAAGTTATCTAGATAGTTCAAGTTTTATACTGTTTATGCTACCTTCAAAACAAGTAAGAGACTTTGGTAAAGTAAAGGAAGTAAAGCTTGAAAATAATACTTGGGGTAAATAATAGTCAAAGTGGTATCACCAAAGCATGCCTAAAGCATATTTGCTCAAATCATCTAGTTTAAGTCTAGCTTGTTAATCATTCTACTTGCAAGGGTTAGCTTGCATTGTTAATGATGGCTTGCCTTGTGCAGTGCAGTGGTTGAAGTTTTCTTCCTCCTCCTCTTGGTAGAACTCCTCCTCCTCAAAAGCTTGTTCGATACTATCGTCTATAAATACATACGGAGTACACAATCACCAAACAAGACTTAACTAGTCTACTTAGCACTCTAAGGCACACATTTGATGATCTATTATCATAACAAACATCACAAGATTTATTAACTAGTTTCATTCTTTTTATTTAAGAAAAGTAATTTCTACTCATTGAAAAAAAATAACTAAGATTTAATATTCACCACTTAAAATATGGGATCATGTGGACACATGTCATCACCACATATTCTAACATGTGGGAATGTGATTTAAGGGTTGGATCACAAATACTTTGGTTTAAGTTCATTATTTAATGATTTAAAGTGACTAGAAATGCCTATATAGTATTATTTTGGTACTAGTCCAAAGTCACTGCATGTAAACCCTAATATTATTACATATTCAGATAGGTATGGTTAAATGTGATTTTTGAGAGTTGGAATAAACTCCAAAGCTATCATGGTTGATTTTATAAAAATGTTTGAATACGCAAAAGCTTTTGTCTTGTTACTTTTACTAGGAGAGATCTCTAACTCTAATGGAATTAAATCCAACGGGCTTGGGTAGATCTTTTCAGTAGCTTTCTAACAAAATTGGAATCACTCCATTTGGATTTGTAGATCTCTCTGAATTGATTTTCAAACTAAGGGACAGAACTAAGTTCAAAACTAAATAGAAAAATCTAAGTTTGAATTAAATGGTTCGCGCGGGAACGAAAATGGGCAGTGACCCAGCAAGGGCACAGAGACAGGTGACAGGGGTCCACGGTCGGTGGCTCTTTACATAAGCGATGCAGGGTGATGGGCCGTTAGATTAGAACTAGGATCTACGGCTAGGGCTCGTCATCGACGACGGACAAGTCGCCGATGAGGTCTAACCCTAGCGGCTCGGTGGGGGTGCTCAGGGGGCATACCAGGGCTCCAGCAACGACGGCGAGGCGGGCAAACGAACTGGTGGACGACGGCGAACTCAGGGGTGGTCGCGGCAGCTCCTGGGGTGGTCGCAATCAGCGGGGCCCTTCTCCTCTAGTAGCGGCCAGCTCCGGTGGAATTCCGGCGACTACGAGCTCGAGCGGCTTCGGGGAGAAGTGGGGAATGATCAGTGGCGAGAGGGGAGGTGAGTGGTGTGCAGAATAAGGCTGGGGGTGGCCTCCTTATATAGGATCGACGACGGACAGCGCGGCGTGTCCAGGCGACGGTGGCGACATGGCTACGGGCTGCTAGCGGCATGGCATGGCGTGGCGGTGATCGACTGGCGGTGCTCTCCGGTGTTTCACGGTAATGGCGCTGCTAGGGGAGGTGGCAAACGGTCGGGCAGTTCTCATGCTCTGAGCGGCAGAGGCGGCGTTCGACACGGCGTGCGTTGGCTGCGGGTCAAACGGCGGCGAACGGGCATGTCCGGGCGGTTCCTGGGGTCGTGGCGAAGCGGTGAGCGCGGGCTGCGGTCTAGGCGCGGCGCTTTGGAGCCTTCTCGGCATGGTGCAGACGCTCTGGGCACGGCGCTGGGCGAGTGGTCCACGGCTCGGCTCTGCTCGCGGAAGGGACAGAGGGCGGTGATGTGGTCTGGTCTAGCTCCTAAACATGGTGAGAGAGAGAGAGGGGCGGTCGGCTGCGATCTATCCATGCTCGACCGGCGAGCATGGTGCTCAGGTGGCGCGACACTGCTGCTAGGGACTAGGGGATGGGGTGATTATGGCTTGGTTAGATCAAATGGAGATAGAGGGAGTAATTTGAGGTCAAATGGGTGGCAAAACCCTATAGAAACAGTGAGCTAAAACTAGAGTGTGAATCCTTCCTGCCAAGTGTTCGACACAATGGCCGCAAGAAATTTAGTTTTGAATTTTGAAAAGATTTTTGGTGGGTGTGTTAGTCATAAGCTTGATCATCTGTGGTTGCTTGGGTTTTAAAATGAAGCTCATTTGAGTGGTTTTTGAATAAGTGTGATCTTCCCATAAGAACTACATTCAATTTTCAAATGCCATTTAAAATTAGTGTTTGAAAGTTTTTGGCAGATCACAAAGTGGGCCTTGGTACATCATTACATGTACTAGCAAGGGGTGCAAAGATCCATATTTATTTCTGTTAAGAATTTAGTTCTAGGAATAGCCAAAGTAGGCATGTTGATTAAAATGGCACAAATGACCATTTCTTTCTTTTATTCATTTTGAATTGTTTTTCTTTGGGATTTGTTTGGGAATGATCTAGATGATGTTTATTTCACCTAAGAATCATTTTACAAGCAATGGATCACTTAATCATGGCAATTCAAAACAACTTCTATTTAAATGCACACACATATGAATGCTTTAATAATTTTAATTGGAAAAGTTTTTGTTAACCCTAATTTTGATGATTTGGATCTTAATAACCTTGGATTAAAGTTTTGGGATGTTACAAACCTTCCCCCCTTAAACAAAATCTCGTCCCGAGATTTACAAAGAAAACTAGGAACTAAAGATATCTGGGAACTCTGTCCTAATGTAATCTTCTCGCTCCCAAGTGGTTTCCTCTTCGGTATGGTTGCTCCATTGAATCTTGAGAAATTTGATACTTCTGGTTCTGGTGGTTCTGTAAGCTTCCTACAAGGTACTGATGGGAACTTCACGATACATCAGGTCTTTGTTGATCTCAACAGCTCTATGATCGATGTTCTTGAAAACTTCAGTCTTCTCCGGCACTTCCAGGCATTTGCGAAATAACGAGATATGAAACACATTGTGGATGGCAGACATCTCTTCTGGTAGTTCCAGTTGATACGATACTTCTCCTCGAGGGTTCCGAATCTTGAAGGGCCTGATATATCTGGGGGCTAACTTTCCTTTCATACTAAAGCGTTGGGTTCCCTTCAATGGCGAAACCTTGAGATATACAAAATCTCCGACATTGAAAGTCATGTCTCTCCTTCTCTTGTCAGCATAACTCTTTTGTCTGAACTGGGCGGTCTTGAGGTGTTCACGGACTTTGTGAACCTTCTCTTCAGCTTCTTGGAGAATGTCGGGTCCAAAGATCTGACTCTCCCCTACTTGCGACCAATTCAAAGGGGTACGACACTTTCTTCCGTATAGGAACTCAAATGGTGCCATCTGCAAACTAGCCTGATAACTGTTGTTATATGAGAATTCTGTGAAAGGCAGACAGTCTTCCCATTTTGATCCGTACTCTAACACACAAGCTCTTAACATATCCTCTAGGATCTGGTTGACTCTCTCAGTCTGTCCATTAGTTTGCGGGTGATAAGCGGTGCTGAAATTCAACTTGGTGCCTAATCCTTCCTGAACTTTCTGCCAAAATCTCGAGGTAAACTGGGTTCCTCGATCTGATACTATGGTCTTGGGGGTTCCATGCAAACTAACAATCCTAGAAATGTACAACTCTGCTAGCTTCGAACTCTGGTAGGTAGTCTTGACTGGTATGAAGTGAGCTACCTTGGACAGTCTATCAACTATGACCCAGATTGAGTCATTTCCCCTACTAGAAGTAGGCAAATTGGTGATAAAGTCCATACCGTTGGAATCCCATTTACATTCCGGAATCTGCAATGGTTGCAACAGTCCTGCGGGTCTCTCATGCTCTGCTTTGACTCTTTGACAGATGTCACACTTGGTGATGTAGCTTCCGATTTCTCTCTTCATCTTGTGCCACCAAAATTGCTCTTTCAGGTCTTGATACATCTTCGTTCCTCCGGGGTGGATAGAATAAAGAGTATCATGAGCTTCCTACATGATAACTTGCTTCAGCTCCGAATCTGCTGGCACACAGATATGGCCTTTGTACCACAGAACTCCTTCTTCGTCTTCAGTGAATCCAGGTACCTTTCCTGTACAAATACGATGTTTGATTCCATCGATAGTTTCATTTCCCTTCTGGGCTTCCTTGATTTGGCTGATTAATGTGGGTTGAAGTTCAATGCTAGCTAAGAATCCTTTGCTAACTAGCTCAGTTCTGAACTGCTCCAACTCCTCATACAAACTTGGTTGCATCTCCTTTATCATGGTGTTCAGTCTACACGGCAATCTGCTAAGAGCATCCGCTACCACATTGGCTTTGCCGGGGTGATAGTGAATGTCAAGGTCATAATCCTTGATTAACTCTATCCATCTCCTTTGCCTCATATTCAACCCCTTTTGAGTGAAAATATACTTCAAGCTCTTGTGATCCGAGTAAATCTCATAGCGATAACCCATCAGATAATGACGCCATGTCTTCAATGCCAAAACTACGGCTGCTAATTCAAGATCATGGGTCGGATAGTTCTGCTCATGCTGCTTCAGTTGTCGAGACAGATAAGCGATGACTTTGCCCTCTTGCATTAATACACATCCGAGATTAATCTTGGATGCATCACAATACACATCAAATGGCTTCTTGATATCTGGCATGATCAGTATTGGGGTTGATATCAATCCCTTCTTCAGCTCCTGAAAACTGGCTTCACACTTGTCAGTCCATTCAAACTTCTTGTCCTTCTTCAACAATTGGGTCATGGGTCTGGCGATGCTCGAGAATCCTTCTACGAACTTGCGGTAATATCCCGCTAATCCGAGAAATGCACGGACTTGGGTTTGAGTGGTTGGGGCTTCCCATTCTTCGACATCTTTGATCTTGGCGGGATCAACAGAGACTCCTTCAGCAGACACAATATGTCCTAGGAATCCTACTTCTTTCAGCCAAAACTCACACTTGCTGAACTTGGCATATAACCGATGCTCTCTCAAGGTTTCTAGGATGATTCTCAGATGTTGCTCATGTTCTTCTTCTGACTTGGAGTAGATAAGGATGTCGTCGATAAACACAACTACAAACTTATCTAGGAAATTCATAAAGATCTTATTCATGAGATTCATGAAATAAGCAGGGGCATTGGTTAATCCAAAAGACATAACCGTATACTCGTATAAACCATAGCGAGTAGTAAAGGCGGTCTTTGGAATATCCGTTGCATGAATCTTAAGTTGGTGATAACCAGTCCTAAGATCAATCTTTGAGAATACCTGAGCTCTAGTCAACTAATCAAATAGATCCTCTATTTTTGGCAAGGGGTACTTATTCTTGATGGTGACGTCATTCAGCTTTATGTAATCTTTGCACAAACGGTTGCCTCCATCTTTCTTGTCGACGAATAACACTGGTGATCTCCATGGCGATGCGCTTTGTTGGATCAAGCTGGTTGCTAACATGGCATCCAACTGCTTCTTCAGTTCCACTAACTCTGAGGGGTTCATGCTATAGGGTCTCTAGGCTATGGGTCCGGTTCCGGGGATTAGTTCGATAATGAACTCAATATCCCTATCCGGGGGCATACCTGTCAATTCATCTGGGAATACGTCGGGGTATTCATAGACTACTCGGACTTGGTCTATGGTGGGTAGGGCTAGACTCTTGTTGCACTTGAATTGACGAGGTAAGGTTTCAGAGATATGCTCTACTGTTACTCCAGAGCTACTGGTCATGGTGATGGCTTTCTTAGCACAGTCTATCAATCCTTTATGCCTTGACATCCAGTCCATACCTAGTACTACTTCCAATCCTTTGGTTCCGAGTATGGTTAGGTTGGCATAAAAATCTATCCCATGTATTCTGATAGGCACAGCCTTGCAAATTTTTCTAGCTTTTGTAGTTGAATCGGGGATTTGAACTATCATGACATGCTTCAAGTTGGTTGGGTGAATCTTACTAGTGGATGCAAATTCTTCGGTGACAAATGAATGTGATGCTCCCGAATCAAACAATACCCTTGCTAAAACTGAGTTGACAGAGAACATACCCAGCACTACATCTGGCGCTTCTTGGGCTTCTTCGGCGTTCATGTGGAAGAGACGACCGTTGCGGTTGTGAGGGTTCCCTGGGGCAAATCTTCTTCCTGGTTGAACACGACGCTGCTGTTGAGCTGGGGCATTCACATTGGCAGTGGCAGCAGTCTCCTTGGGACACTCATTGGAATAGTGACCCTTCACTCCACACTCAAAATAGGTGATCTGGGACTTGTCCTTTGCTACGACGGGCACAACATTGCTGCTAGTTTTGGGTGCAGTGTTGTTGTTGTTGTTGTTGTTGTTGTTGTTGCTCTTGGGAGGGGCACGGTTGAAATTGTTGGTGTTGCCTGAGTTGTGATTGTTTCCTTCAGACTTCACATTGCCTCCGCTACGGTTGGGGTAGCTGGGGCGAGACATTGGAGGTCGGTTGTTCCTTGGTGCATATCCTATTGAGGGGTTGGGACAGTACTTTTGGTGACTGCTGGATCCTGATTGCTGCATCATACGACATTTGCGGTTATCATTTGCCTGGTTAATCTTCCCTTCCATCTGAATGGCAGAGTCGACTAGCTCTTCGAGATACTGTAAACGGATGTTGACAAGGACAGTCTGCATCTCATCATGTAGTCTGTTCAAGAATCTCTCCTTCTTCTTAGCCTCTGTGTTGATCTCATCAGGTGCATATCTGGCAAGCGACGGGAATCTATCACGGTACTCTACCACAGTCATTCTGCCTTGCTTCAACTCTCTGAATTCATCCCTCATTCTGGTGACTAAGCCCTGCGGCACGTGGGTGCGGCTGAACTTGATTTTGAAGACTTCCCATGTCATCACTTGACCATGGTTCATGTTACGGATACTAGTCCACCAAGCTCTTGCATCTCCTGCCAGGTAGTGGGTGGCGAAGAGAACTTTCTCGTTGTCATCAACTCCTACTACTTCTAAGTTGTTTTCCATTGTCTGTAGCCAGTCATCAGCATCTAGTGGGTTTTCAGCTTGGTTAAAGATTAGGGGATTGGTGTTCTGAAAGTTTTTGAGTTTGGATCCATGGTGATCCTGGTTTCCATGCTCTTGGTTGTTGAGAGCCATCTGGGCGATCTGTTGCAATGTTGCTAGATTAGCTTGGCGTTCTGCCCTGCTTGCTTCTCTGTCTGCGATGAGATTCTGCAAGATCTGCAGCATTGGGTCTTGAGACGAGCTGCTTCCTCCTTGGTTTCCACGAGTCATCTGAAGATTGAGGTAGATAAAGGGGTAAGAGGGAAAGTTCTAAGGTTCATGGTTTTGGTTTCAAGCTAAAACTTTGAGTTTGACTCAGGTTTTGCAACTAACTTCATTTCATTCATGCAAACAAGCACACGATACAAACACACACCACAACAACAAAGGAAAACAGATGGTTTGAAGAACCATTCTGCAAGCTACGATACAGTGGGACCGATACATCTCATGCTATGACAGTGCTCTAGTGCATCTAATCATCGTCGATGAAGTCGGAGTCCTCATCGTTAGTGTAGAAATCCACGGCATCTTCCTCCAGAAAGTCATCATCATTGCTGAGGTAAGATCCATATCTCCCTGGATGTCTTCACCCTCCTCTTCTTCCTCCTTTGCTGCAAGCTGAGCTTCCTGCTCCTTGATGGTCTTCTCGAGGTCAGCCACCTTCTTGCGAAGACGGGCGATGTGCGATCCTTCTTCTCGCGCAGGAGGCGAAGAGACTGCCGGTCCTTGACAAGCAGTGAGAAAGTTTGGGCCTTCTGGGCGGCAATGGCACGGTTGTGGTTGGCGAACTCCCTAGCATTGTCCAATTTCTTCTGGCGATCGTACAACAGGAAGTCAAGGTTCTCCACTTGACGCTTCAGCTCTGGGTGACTTGGCAGCTCCATCGGCATTCCCATGAAGTCACGTCTTGCATAGTGAGCAAAATGGGTTCCTTGGATTTGGTTGATGCTGAGGGCACATAGACGTGCGAGAGCTTCATGCATTGCCCTGGCTAATCCATCTATCCAGTCGTTCTCTCTCACAGAGAACTGGATTCTCCCGGACATTGGTGCTTCTATGCTTCCTCGAAGATCAGCGGTGACCAGCCACTTCAAATCTCCTCCTGGGGGTCCTGGAAGTTGAGCTCCAAGAAACTCCGGATGCGGGCGTCCCAATAACTCAGACAGTGAATCTAGATCCCTCTCGAAGATCAGCTGACCTCCGTTTCCCAACTGGTAGAACTTGCTGAACTGAGTCTCCATCAACAAGAATTAAGAATGAGGAAGTTAGTGAAGTGATCAAGTGTGTCCAATTTTAAGTAGTAATGTAAGAATTTTGAGGAACATGAATTTTTGAGAAAGAATGAATTCCCAAGGGTAAGAGAGGAAATAGTTTTTCATAAATACTCACTTTGGTTTGGAAATTAGGTTTTTGTTCGGACGTCCATTCTAACTAGGGTCTCCTATGGTCAGGATGGCTCTGATACCAACTTGTCAACACCCGGATTTTTAATCCCAGATGCCTGTTATGTTATACATCGCAATCCTAGGATTACCATTTTTGCGAGACATCTAAAGTGACTCAAGTTTTTATCTACTCTAATCTACTAGGTTAAGGGTGTTCACTAAGGTGGAAAGATGGGATCAATCTCATGCCTTGGAATGACATCTAAAGTTATCTAGATAGGTCAAGTTTTATACTTTTCATGCTACCTTCAAAACAAGTAAGAGACTTTGGTAAAGTAAAGGAAGTAAAGCTTGAAAATAATACTTGGGGTAAATAATAGTGAAAGTGGTATCACCAAAGCATGCCTAAAGCATCTTTGCTCAAATCATCTAGTTTAAGTCTAGCTTGTTAATCATTCTACTTGCAAGGGTTAGCTTGAATTGTTAATGATGGCTTGCCTTGTGCAGTGCAGTGGTTGAAGTTTCCTTTCTCCTCCTCTTGGTAGAACTCCTCCTCCTCGAAAGCTTGGTCGGTATTATCGTCTATAAATACATACGCAGTACACAATCACCAAACAAGACTTAAATAGTCTACTTAGCACTCTAAGGCACATATTTGATGATCTATTATCATCACAAACATCACAAGTTTTATTAACTAGTTTCATTCTTTTTATTTAAGAAAAGTAATTTCTACTCATTGAAAAAAATAACTAAGATTTAATATTCACCACTTAAAATATGGGATCATGTGGACACATGTCATCACCACATATTCTAACATGTGGGAATGTGATTTAAGGGTTGGATCACAATTACTTTGGTTTAAGTTCATTATTTAATGATTTAAAGTGACTAGAAATGCCTATATAGCATTATTTTGGTACTAGTCCAAAGTCACTGCACGTAAACCCTAATATTATTACATATTCAGATAGGTATGATTAAATGTGATTTTTGAGAGTTGGAATCAACTCCAAAGCTATCATGGTTGATTTTATAAAAATGTTTGAATGTGCAAAAGCTTTTGTCTTATTATTTTTACTAGGAGAGTGTCGTGGTGGTGTCACGGCAGATGCCATGGATAGGCTAAAGGTGGGGACTAATAGCACTAGGGGAATCCAGGGAGGGATAGTGAGGTGATTCCTCACACAGAAGGTTTGTATTTGATTCACTTCACAGATTACAAGTGCTCCTCGAGCTGTATTGGAGAGAGGAGGAAGAAGGTACTCTCTTACTCTCTCCGCTAGCTAGCCCTCAGGAACCAAGTAAAAACTAGTCTATAGAGATCAATCCAGTAAAGCTCAACCCAATCGAGACCAACCCCTTTTACAGAGGCCCTAGCCCTCCTTATATAGGAGTGGCTAGGTCTCCACTTAGGGCATACGTGGAGGCATATTCTAGGGAATATGCTTCCTCCCAAAATAGTAAGCCGACTGGGTCGCTTTTCCCCGCGTCATCCATGAAGAGGCTATATGAGCCTCTGCGGCGCCTGCGTCAGCCGACATCAGCGTCGTCACCTCTGTCGGCCACGCCTCGGTGGTCCTTCCCCTGTCCGCTTCGCTCATGCTGTGCGTACCGGGGTTACTTTTGACCAGCGAGATACCTTCCTTCTCCTAGAAGCTTGCTATGACCCGGATCATAGTTGATCCGGTTACACCTGTTCCTGCATACAAGTTAGATTCATCTATTCGGCTTACGGATTAAGTCGGATGAGACTCAGTTAGGTGGACATCCCCTGGTCCGGGTTACCCCGAGATTTGGCCTACCTTGAGGTAACTCGGCCAGCATTCGCTTTGACCTTGCCGTACCTCGGCTAACTCGGCCTTTATACCCCGGCGTGACCCTACTCGGGGGTATCCCCCCAACATTAGTCCCCGAAGCTGGTGCGGTCTTAGTTCCCTTAGCCGCTAAGGCCACAGCAGGTTCAATTTCACCGAGCTTTGTGCTCCTTCTCTGAGTTACCTCTTATCTCGGATCTCATGGGTTTACTTTCCCTTGGCACGTTTCAAGTTTCTACTTGCTGGCCGGGTTATCATAATCTCATCCGGGTTATCTTTCCTTCTCTCGTACGCTTTCCCACGTGGAGGCTAATCATTAGGTTGCCTCATTTTAAGGGTCAGCCACAGTAACCACTGCAGTAATTGTCAGTTATCACTGTAGCGCACGTCACATCTGGCTTGCCTCCTCGTTAACTGCATCAATGTGTCACGTCATGGGATCTGCTACACCCTGTGGTCCTCCGTGTGGCTCTTCGCTGATTGGTCCATCTGGTTTATACACGGCCACATCGTGTGGCATATCCGCATAACACGATCCCACTTCCTCCTCGATGGAGTGGTTAAATAGGGGAGGGGTGCGCCCCTTGGGTCTTTTCCCACTTCCGCGCCCCTCTCCCTCTAGTTCTTCTTCTTCGTCTTCTCCCGTGACAGCGCCGCCACGCATTCGAGTAGCAGCTGCCGCCTTGCCGCTTCCCACCACACGCACCGTCGCCGCCACTGCGCACCTCCTCCGCCACGGGTCACTGTCAGTCTAGGCCGCTGCCCCCACCGCAGCTAGCGCCAGTGAGGGCAACGAACTCGAGATGACAGAAGAAGAGCTCGCCGTCGCCGAGCAGGAGATGGAGGAAGACGCTGCGACGACGGACCGTGGTGCGTGGGCTGGATCCTGGATCTGCCAGGATGACCTGGATTGGCTCTACCGCACCAGGCGCATCCCCGTAGGCATCACTGCGCGCCTCGCCTCTGCTGAACTCGCCCCCTCACTCAATCCGGGTGAGTTTGTGATGTTCTTGTCACACTTCCAGCGGGGATTTTGTTTGCCAGTTAGCGATTTTTTCCATGATTGGTTGAACACCTACGAACTCCAGCCGCACCACCTTCCTGCCAATGCCATCACATCTCTCTGCTTTCGCCTCCACGATTGAAGGCTATGCCGGATTATGGCCCACAAAGGAGCTATGGATCCGGTTATTTGGCCTTCGTCGTAATGTAATTCCGAATGTCGATCCGGAGGACAAACAACTTACGCAGTTCGGCACTATGTCCATTTCTCCCAGGAGGCTCTCCGTCTTTCCCCGGGTTACCGGGATGGACTCCTGTAAAGGATGGGCCCGGACCTTCTTTTATGTTCGGAACGACAGCACTGAAGACCTGATCCGGCTTCGCCCCTATGCTTCGGGTCCTCCTAACCCGGAGTTGTGGGACATTGTCCCCAAGAAGCCCACAGTCTTGGCCAACCAGGTCAACAAAAGGTTCGCGGAGCTGAAGGAGCTCGGGTTGCGCAACGAGGACGCCATGATCACATTCGTTCGCAACCGGATATCCCCTCTCCAGAAACGCACTCACAAGGTGCGCCACATGAGCTGGGGCCGCGACCCCAACCGGACCTCGTCTTTCAAGCTGAGCAACATAAAAATCTATCGCCGGGTCAAGGCCCTCTTCACCACCCACAAGGACTTCTCCTCTGAGTGGATGTGGGGAATTGAGCACTATTGTCGGGATAGGCTTCCTCCCGTGGTAAGCTTCGTGCCACAAACTTTCTCTGAATCAGATCTTATGTCGGTCGCTGATGTATCTTTAACTCTGTCGTCTTTTCTTCCCTTTAGCAATTCTTTCAGCAAACTATCGAGGATGGCACCAATCCCACCCTCAAATGTGCACCTGACTGGGAGACCTCAGACGATGAAGAACCGAATCAGGAGATGTTCATCCCAATGGCCGACGCGACCAAGCGACCCACCGGTAAACTCTCTTCCATTAGAGATTGGCCTGACGATGAAGATGACTCGGATGTTGAGGTGATGGAAGCATTTCACGTTGTCCCCCTTTCTTATGCTTTTCTGGCATCAGCTAACCCCAGTGGGCAGATCCATGAGGACCCTCCCTTTGCCGTGGGTGATCCTGTTCCACTTGCACCGAAGAAGAAAAGGGAAGCCGCATCCACTTCATCCTCCGGACCTTCTCAGCCAGCCAAAAGGCAAAAGAAGTCCGGGGATAAGACTGCCTCCAAGCCTGCAACCAAGGCCCTAGCACGAAGGGCTCGGAAGCCAAAGGAGCAGATGACCTCGGATGCGTAAGCCCCTTTTCCATCTGCCATTTACTTGTTCTTGAATTGTTATAGTTTCTCATCTGAAACTATTTGATTCGGCAGGGCTGCGGTTGAGGTCCCCCAGAGTGGATCTAGCATCGCTTCGCCGCTCCAACTTAGCCCTTCTCCCCCTCGTGGCGACGATTCATGCCCGCTAAGCCCTATTCTGGAGGGTTCAGCGGCTGCTCCGGGTTCCAGCCCACCTTGTCAAGAGGGGCAACCTCGGAGCGAGGGATACTGGCCTAGCCGAGGCAGCGACATCCACCACTTCGGCTCCACCGCAACCAGATACTACCGAGTCTACTTCAGTACCTCCTCCGAAGAAGAAAACAGCACCAGTACCAGCACCAACTCCAGCACCAGCAGCAAAAGCAGCAGCAGCACCGAGAGCAACGGCAGCGATGCCAAGCCCCTTCGCCTCGTCCGAGTCTTCTCAGTCTCGGCGAGAAAGCACCCAGGCAGCTCCCAAGGGTAAATCTGCTGCAACCACTTCCTCCTCTCAACAGCCCAAAGTCAAAAAGGCCCCTGACGCCACCAGGGCAGCGTCCGTCGAGGCTGGACAGCGCACTCTCGCGTCCATGCTTTCCAAGAAGCCTCCAGCACCGAAGGACGCCCCTGCCGATCCAGCTAATGCGTAGCAACTCGTTTTGCACACCAGCCCGGCCCTTGCTCAGGTTGAGAGGAGGGAAGCACATGCCAAGGGCTTGGTGGCACCCCACATGCTCAGCAGCGAACGATATCCTCCGACCTTGATCGAGTTCATGAACAACTGGAACAAGGCGGAGTTCGTCTATAATGACGACCTCCCGGAGAAGTTCGGTCCCGTCGAGTTTTCCGCTCAAATGAACACAGCCTCTAAGGCAATTAACCTCGCGGGTCGGATGATGGAGGTACGTTACTTCCCCTTTTCCTTAGCATGATGTATGTATTAGTGATATAACCATTAGTCCCCGAGCCTCCGGGGGAGTAACTTGTTACTCGGCCGGATGCTCCTTAGAAAACTAACGTAGCTCCTTGACAATTTCAAATATGCACACACCTAGAACCGGGTTAAGTTCCACTTGGCGCGGATCTTGTACACTTCGAATATGCACACACCTAGAGCCGGGTTAAGTTCCACTTGGCCCGGATCTTGTACACTTCGAATATGCATAGACCTAGAGCTGGGTTAAGTTCCACTTGGTCGGATCTTGTACACTTAGAATATGCACACACCTAGAGCCGAGTTAAGCTTCACTTGGCCCGGATCTTGTACACTTTGAATATGTACACACCTAGAGTCGGGTTAAGTTCCACTTGGCTCGGATCTTGTACACTTCGAATATGCACACACCTAGAGCCGGGTTAAGTTCCACTTGGCCTGGATCTTGTACACTTCGAATATGCACAAGGCTTAAGCTATATTTTTGTACTCTTTTCAGGTGACCACCAACCGCCGGAGCACTGAGTTTCAGCGTCTCCTGGACACTCACAAAATGCTGCTCGCAAAGCATAATGCATATCTTGCTGAGCACGAGAAAAGGGGTAAATTCTCTTCTTCACATTTTTCTGTTTTCCTTCATCTTTTTCTGCTGAACCAACCCATCATTCGGTTTTCACAGCTGGGGTGGAAGCTGAGAATACCATAATGAGGAAGAAGCTTGAGCAGATCAAGGGTAAGTTACTTTTGTGCGACCTTGCTTTGCTTTCTATCTCCTTTTCTCCTTGGCTCGGCAAACATTCATACCTCGGCTTTGTCGGGTTAACAAACTATTTCAGTATCACTGGAAGATAGTGTGCCCGTGCCTGATATGATGCTACATTTTCTCGAACAAGCAGGGAAGCATCAGGCCGAGCTAAAAAAGAAAGGCGATGAGCTTTCCCTCCTCCGAACCAAGGATGATGAGATCGCCAAGCTCAAAGCAGAGATGAAGAAATTAAAAGCGCAGCACCAATCCGAGCTTGAAAAGGCTAGCCAGGACTATACTGAAGAGCGCGAGCGCCTCAATCTCCAAATTGCCAAGGACCGAGAACTTCTCCAGGAGGCCGATGTCAAGCTTGAGTCGGCGAACACTAAACTTGTGCAACTCCGCAAAAGACGCGATGACTATACCAAGGAATTGACCCGGATCCATAGCCACATTTTACGTAAGTTCCTTTCCCTTATCCGGCATATTTCTCCGAGTTACTTCACATGTATTTTCATTACCTGCTTCTCTTGTCTCGTTTTTAGGCAAATTTCCAGAGGGCACTGCCATTGCGAGCGCTGCTGTTGCTAATTTCCGCGGAGATAGGGGTACTCCCGTTGCTCCTGACAGTGAAGACATTCCCTATGACATGGAGGACCTGTTGGTCAGCCTGTCATCTCGGTTGGAAATCATCAAGAACTATGGCAAGGATCTCCTTGACGTTGCAGTCCGAATCTTCAACATGTTTTGGCCTGCAAAGACACTCCGGAGGGAACCGCAGCTCTTGCTGAAAAGTTGATGGAAATTGAGACACATCTCGACCTTTGGAGGGAGTCCGCTGGACGTGCCGCAGCTGAGACCGTTCTCCATTATGTAATTACGTGGTACGAGAAGATCGACCTTAACCTCTTACCGCGCATGCGCACCGGATCCAAATGGACCAGTGACCCGGAGTGGGTAGCTCGGCACCAGGCTTGCACCCATAGCCTCATTGAATATGCTCCCATTCATGAATGGACTGAGGGACCGAGCTTCCTGGAAGCCGCTGGTGACGAAAATGCTGAGAATGTTGAAGACGGCTCGGATGAGGATGAAGAGGGCGATGCCTCCGACATCAAATACAGTGAAGATGATGTCGAACTTCCTCCTCCTGCTGCTCCTTGAGTGAAAACACTTTAAAATTTATCAGATCCCCGGTATGCCGGGTGGAATTGTATCCAGTACACATGTGATATTTTGCTACTAAGTTTTTTATGCCGGATTAACTTGGTCGTAGTCCTCGAGTTTCATTTTCTCATTCATCCAATCTTTTGGCTCGGCTCGTGTCTACCTTGATTCAGTTTTACGACTTACGAATCCGAGCTTCAAAAATTGTCTTAACAATACTTGGAAACTTTAGGCTTAGCTCAAAATAATTCAGCATAAAAATTTGAAAGTAAATACGAGGTTAGTCCGAAAAACAAACGTCGGCTCGATTAAGTTCTTTTCCTTAGTCGTTTTTCATGTGCTAGGCAATTCCAAACTTGTTCTCTCGCTTGCCATGAAGCCAAATCTTGTTGGACAACAGCAAGTCGAAGAGTTGGGTTTTTGGTGATCACACACTACTAATCCGAGTTAAGTAGAACAACTTACTCCAGCTGACGCACAAATAATACAAGACAACAAATATTATTAAGGCAGTCCCGAAATTCTTTCGAGGTGCCAACATTTCATTGATAAGCTCATTGCCGGCATACATACCGACATATGATAAGACTCGGATACATACACTTCTCTGCTAATTGTAGAAAGGACGAAGTAGAGCTACATTCCATGGACGCTTAGATTCCTCGCCGGACCTGTCCGCCTTGTTCTTTTCCTGTGGCTTTGCATCGATAAGATAATAAGAATCATTGTGTAGTGCTTTGCTCACAATGAATGGCCCTTCCCATGGGGGGATAACTTATGCATGCCAGCAGTATGTTGTACCAACCGGAGCACCAGATCGCCTTCCCGGAATACTCGGCGGCTTACTTTCCGGCTATGATAGCGTCAGAGATTTTGCTGATATATGGCGGATCTGGACAATGCCAATTCTCTTGCTTCTTCTAGCAGATCAACATCATTTTGCCGGGATTCTTGCACTTCGGCTTCTGTGTATTGGGTGACCCTAGGTGAGTCATGCTCTATGTCGGCTGGTAATACAGCTTCTGCCCCATATACCAGAAAAAATGGCGTATAGCCTGTTGATCGATTCGGAGTTGTTCTTAAACTCCATAGTACCGCTGGTAGTTCTTCTATCCAGCACCCCGCTGATCTTTGCAGCGTCTCAATGAGCCGGGGTTTTATCCCGGACAATACTAATCCGTTGGATCTTTCCACTTGTCTGTTTGATGCGGGGTGGGCTACCGAGGCAACATCCAGCCAGATCTTCTTATCTCGGCAGAAGCGCGCAAATGCTCCTTCCGCAAAATTTGTGCCATTATCCGTTATGATACTGTGAGGATAACCGTATCTCAAGATGATGTCTTTGAGAAATGTCACGGCCGTAGCTCCATCACACTTTCTTATTGGCTTTACTTCGATCCATTTTGTAAACTTATCCACCATGACCAAAATGTGAGTCATATTACCCCTTGCTGGTTTGAACGGGCCAACCATATCCAAACACCATACGGCAAATGGCCATGTGATTGGTATGGTCTTGAGTTCCAACATAGGCATATGTGTCTTGGTAGCATACCTCTGACAACCATTGCATTTTCGCACTAGATCTTCTGCTTGTTCTAAGGCACTTGGCCAGTAGAATCTATGCCGGAAAGCTTTTGCCACCAAGGCTCAGGACGAGGCATGATGCCCGCACTCCCCTTGATGTGTATCTCGGAGGATGTCAAGCCCTTCTTCCGGGTCAACGCATCGCTGGAGGACATTGGTCACACTCCTTTTGTATAGCTCGGAATTGATGATTGTGTATGCCTTTGCTCTCCTCTGAGTTTGCCTAGATAGCACCTCCTCAGTGGGTAACGTTCCATCTTTCAGGAATTGAAATATAGGCAGTGACCAAGTTGGTATTTCTCGCATAGGGAACACATCCTCATCAATTTCCATCTGATCCACCGGCATAACTTCAACCGGATCATGCTGAGCAGTCCCCGGGTCCTGCAAGGCAGTCCCCGGGTTTCGCGCACCACCTCCCATGTCAACGTCCATGGGCACAGCTCCGGATTCTATATCCTCCGGGACGTAGATTGAGTCGGTTTCTAGGGACTGTCTGATAGATGGTTTTCTGAGGTGCTCTAATGCTACACCCGGTGGAATTGCTTGCCGGGTCGATCCGAGCTTCGACAACATGTCGGCAGCCTCATTTTCCACCCGGGGTACATGACGAAATTCACATCCCTCAAAATAACCAGATATTTTCTGCACATGGAATCTGTATAATGCCATGTTTGGATCAAGAGCGTCCCACAGCCCTGACACTTGTTGAAATACCAAATGCGAGTCGCCAAAGCATTGGATCCGACCTATCCCAGTTTCTTTTGCCACTTTGAGCCCATGCAGAAGTGCTTCATATTCAGCGACATTGTTTGATGCCGCGAAATGGATCTGCAGCACATATTTCAGTTGTTCCTTCTTTGGCGAGGTAAGTACAACTCCGGCACCTAGCCCGGTTTTTGTTTTTGACCCGTCAAAGTGCATCCTCCAGTAGTTCGGATCTGGTAGCGGTGGTTCGTATTGTACCTCGGCCCAGTCCACAAAAAAGTCGGCCACAGCCTGAGACTTGATTGCTTCTCTTCTGTCATATTGTGGTGCATAGGGAGCTAGTTCAATTGCCCATTTCGCAATCCTACCACTCGCATCCTTGTTACTCATTATCTCGGATATGGGAGCTTCACATATTACTTTGATGGGATGCTCCTCAAAGTAATGCTTCAACTTCTTAGCTGCCATATAGACACCGTAGGCCACCTTTTGATAGTGTGGGTAATTCTGCTTTGAGGCAGATAATACCTCGCTCAGATAATACACTGGTCTTTGCACCGACTTACCCTCTTCGTCTCGCTCTACCACAATCACTGCACTTACAACTCGGTTGGTTGCGGCTATGTAGAGCAACATTGGCTCCTTTGATAGTGGAGAGGCTAACACTGGTGCGGTGGCTAACATCTTCTTTCAGTGGGCAAAGGATTCATTGGCCTGCAGTGTCCAAACGAACTTATCCGACTTTTTCATGAGTTGGTAGAGAGGCAACACCTTTTCTCCCAACCGACATACAAACCGACTTAATGATGCCAGGCAACCAGTGAACTTCTGGACATTGTTAAGACACTTCGGCAGTTCCATTCGCTCAATGGCCTGGATCTTAGTTGGATTAACTTTGATACCTCGGTTGGATATGAGAAATCCAAGTAACTTTCCAGCCGGGACGCCGAAGGTACATTTTTCTGGGTTAAGCTTCATCCGGAACCTTCTTAAGTTCGCGAATGTCTGCCTAATATCGTCAAGGAGCATTTTGCTTTCCTTGGTCTTGATAACCACATCATCCACATACACTTGTACATTTTGACCTATTTGGTCGTGCAAACATTTCTGCATACATCTTTGGTACGTTGCTCCTGCATTACGTAAACCAAACGGCATGGTGCGATAGCAATAAGCCCCATACGGGGTGATAAATGCAGTATTTATTTGATCATCCGGATTCAGAGGTATCTGGTGGAAACCAGAATATGCATCAATGAATGATAAGAGTTCACATCCAGCAGTCGAGTCTATGACCTGATCTATCCTTGGTAGTGGAAATGGATCTTTTAGACACGCCTTGTTCAGGTTCGTGTAATCGATACACATACTCCAAACCACTGCCATGTTCGGATCATCTTTCTTCTTTTCCACCAACACCGGATTAGATAGCCAATCCGGGTAAAGTACTTCCATGATAAATCCTGCTGCCAGTAACCGAGCTATTTCATCTCCAATGACTTTTCTCCTATCCTCGGCGAAGCGGCGGAGAGGTTGCTTCACCAGCCTTGCTCCAGGTCTCACGTTCAAAGAGTGCTCGGCCAACTCCCTCGGAACACCTTGCAAGTCCTGTGTGGACCAAGCAAAAATATCCCGATTCTCACGGAGGAAGTTGACGAGCTCGCTTTCCTATTTATCATTCAACCCGGCACCAATTGTTACGGTGCGCTCTGGGAACATATCATCAACAGGCACTTTCTTGGTATGCTTTGTGGCTTGGAACGAAACGCTACCATGCGGATTACTCAACGCAGGCATATATTGCTGCGCGGACTGAGCCAACGCTGCCACCTCCTGGATTTTTCTTTTCTCTTGCGCAATCACGAGTGACTCGGCTAGGTTAGACCTGGCTGAGGCACACTCAATGGAACGTCGGAAATCCCCAGCAATGGTAATCACTCCATTTGGCCCGGGCAACTTCATCTTCAAGTAACTGATGTGACAGCTCGCCATGAACTTGTTCAATGCTGGTCTTCCGAGTAACACGTGATACGCACTTTCCAAGTTCACCACTTCGAACTCCAAATTCTCAGTTCGGCAGTTATCTCTTGTGCCGAACAATATGTCAACCCGGACTTTGTGTATTGGCTCACAAGAGATGCCTGGCACAATGCCATGGAAAGTTGTCCTTGTAGCTTGGAGCATGTTCTCTGAGATACCCAACTTGCGCATTGTATCCACATACATGATGTTAATGCTACTGCCATTGTCAATCAGTACTTTGGAGAACCTCACATTGATATTAGGCCCAATGAATGTCGGATCCAGCACTAACGCATACGAACCAGAACTCGGCATAAGCTTGGGATGATCTTTGATGTTCCAGGTAATTTCCTGGTCCGACCAAGGCATATACCTCGTTACCGCTGGCATTACCGCATTGACCTCCATTTGTCTGCGCTGCAAGCTCTTTCTATCGGTTTCCTCAGTGGTAAACACACAGTAACTCTGATGATGCTCCCTGTACTCATTCCTCCCCTCATTTCCGGGGTACCTCTGATCCGGCTGATGCTAGTTTTCTACTTGATGCACTGCATCCCTTCTCTCATGGTTATCATACCTCGGCGGAGGGGGGGCAACATTAGCTGTTGCGTGTTTGCTCCGGAGAGCAGTTGCTGCCGGGGTAACTCCTGCCGAGGTTGATCGTTCCGAGGTGCCTGAGCATTCCCCGAACCACCTTGTTCTATCTTACGCATCCACTCACATTGCCTCGTTGTATGACCCGCTGGGTTACTCGGATTTGACGTGTGAAATTTACACGGCTGATCCAACATCGACTCATAAGTATACCTCGGACGGTCCTTCTTTTCTTGCCACTGTTTCTTCTGCTCTGGCGTCCAAGTTTTCTTGCCATCATTCCTTGGTGTCCATTGTTGCCCTCCAGTTTTCTAACGTTGATTGCTCCCTGTTCCGGGCTGATCTTGATTCACAGCTGCAACTTGTTGCGAACTGTACCGTGATCGATGCATCATCTCTTCTTTTACCTCTGTAATCATTCCTCCGGGATGATCCGGCTCCATCTCTCTGGTAGTACTCGTCATTTGACTCGTTTGACACGAGTCTGGGTTGAATCGGATCACCCAAGGCATACGAATCAGCAATCCAGATCATTTCTACCAAAGTGGTTGGCATTTTCCTTTGCAACTTCTGCCACAGCTCGCTTGCATACTTGCATCCCTGCGCAAACCATGTTATGCCCTGTGACTCTATCACACCCTCACACGAGTTTCTCACGGTACACCACCGGGTTAAAAACTCCCGGTCTGTCTTGTTCGGTGTCTGCTTACACATATCTAGGGTCTGTGGCATATTTGGCCTCTGATACGTACTTGAGAAATTGCTGATAAACATTTCCTCAAAATCGATTCAGCAGTTAATACTTCCGGGCGGCAAATTGTTTAACCATACCCTTGCTGGCCCTTCCAACATCTGGGGTACGTATCTTACAGCCCATCTCAAGTTGCCTATAGCAATTTTCACAGCTGTAGCATAGTTTATCAACCAATCCTCCGGCTTAGTACTGCCGTCATTCGTCTTTGTGCCTCTGGGTAACTGGAAGTTAGGTACCGGTGGCTCCTTCATGATCCGGGGTCCAAAACACGCAGGACCCGGAGGACCCTGACTTTCAATCTGCTCCGACCTATACAGTCGATCCAGTTTCAACCTGGCGTCATCAGGCATCAGATCCCTGCTTCCCAATCTCGATCCTATCACATGATAGTCCGGCCTTGGGTATCCTGCATTCACCATTTCCGAATCTCCATCGTTATACCGGTCTTGCTCTGGTGGCGCACCTCTCTCTTGCATACCTCGGCTGGCACTTTGCTCTTGCCTTGGTATATTCCGCTGCTGCGGTTGTCCTGCCGAGTTGCGTTGTCCGGCATTGCCATTTACAGCGTTTCCTTGACCGGCATTGCCTTACTCGCGGTTACCTCGGCCAGCTTCACCACGGCTCACGCTTCGTCGATCATTATTTCTTTCTACTTCTTTTGCCTTTCCTGCCCTTATCGGGTCATACGGAACGATCTGTTCATTTCTCCTGGCCGAGGTTACTACCTCTTCTCTCCTAGGACCACCATGAGGAGACGATGCGGCTCCAGCGGATTTCTCCGGGTTACCTACCGCCGAATGAACGATCTTGGAGGCCCCAGCTCTCTTCGGGTTAGCCCTGAGAAATTCCTTATTTTGCCTGTTCGTGATCCGAACCAACTCATTGACCCTATCTTGCTGTCTCTGACGGGATTCACCCGTTAGACCCTCTAACTCGGACGCAGCCGCATCCGCTGCTCTGAGTTTTTTTGCCGGGGTACTGTACTTCGGCAGCCCCACGGATAAACAGTTCTCTGACTCCTCAATCCTAGTATCACCCTCTTTGTTCATTTCACTCATGAGATTTCTCCCCTTCACTTTTACAGCATCTACTTTATTTGCCTTTGCGTACTCACGCAGCATCATGTTCAACGACTGCTGAGCCGCAGCTATCTTTTTCGCTCCCTCTAGAATTTTTTGCCTAGTTTCCTCTAGCTCGGCTTGTGCCTGAGCCGGATCTACCACTGCTGCTACCGGGTTTGCCAAGCTATCCATAGCTTCTCTCAGTACATTCTCAGGCCTCTCTAGTGGAGGACCTCTACCTTTCCTCGGTGCCTTAGGCGTTACCTCCGGATCTGGTGCTGGATTCTTGCTTGCTCCCACGCCTGGCGCAGTCATCATCACCTTAGCACGGTCCGGGGAGCGAGTGATACGCGCCACGTGAACCACGCTAAGGGGTGGCTCCCCTGCCTCGACGATGTGCCGCGGAGGAACGCACGACACATCGACAGCAACGTAGACTTTGTGCGCACCGAGCTTGACGAAGAGGTCATTGCGCGGAAGTGGGCGCGTGCCTAAGCAGCCAGCGTTGTCGCTGACAAAGTCCAGCGCTCCAAAGCGCTGAACGAGCCCGGAGATGATGCGTTCGCCGGTGCCGATGAGGTTTCCCATCCGGATCTTGACCCCTGCTAGCACCGCTAGCCCCACGGTGGGCGCCAACTGTCGTGGTGGTGTCACGGCAGATGCCATGGATAGGCTAAAGGTGGGGACTAATAGCACTAGGGGAATCCAGGGAGGGATAGTGAGGTTATTCCTCACACGGAAGGTTTGTATTTGATTCACTTCACAGATTACAAGTGCTCCTCGAGCTGTATTGGAGAGAGGAGGAAGAAGGTACTCTCTTACTCTCTCCGCTAGCTAGCCCTCAGGAACCAAGTAAAAACTAGTCTATAGAGATCAATCCAGTAAAGCTCAACCCAATCGAGACCAACCCCTTTTACAGAGGCCCTAGCCCTCCTTATATAGGAGTGGCTAGGTCTCCACTTAGGGCATACGTGGAGGCATATTCCAGGGAATATGCCTCCTCCCAAAATAGTAAGCCGACCGGGTCGCTTTCCCCCCGCGTCATATATGCAGAGGCTACGTGAGCCTCTGCGGCGCCTGCGTCAGCCGACATCGGCATCGTCACCTCTGTCGAACACGCCTCGGTGGTCCTGCCCCTGTCCGCTTCGCTCATGCTGTGCGTACCGGGGTTACTTTTGACCAGCGAGATACCTTCCTTCTCTTAGAAGCTTGCTATGACCCGGATCGTAGTTGATCCGATTACACCTGTTCCTGCATACAAGTTAGATTCATCTATTCGGCTTACGGATTAAGTCGGATGAGACTCAGTTAGGTGGACATCCCCTGGTCCGGGTTACCCCGAGATTCGGCCTGCCTTGAGGTAACTCGGCCAGTATTCGCTTTGACCTTGCCGTACCTCGGCTAACTCGGCCTTTATACCCCGGCGTGACCCTACCCGGGGGTATCCCCCCAACAGAGAGATCTCTAACTCTAATGGAATTAAATCCAACGGGCTTGGGTAGATCTTTTCAGTAGCTTTCTAACAAAATTGGAATCACTCCATTTGGATTTGTAGATCTCTCTGAATTGATTTTCAAACTAAGGGACAGAACTAAGTTCAAAACTAAATAGAAAAGTCTAATTTTGGATTAAATGGGTCGCGCGGGAACGAAAATGGGTCGGCCCAGTGGTACTCCGCGGCACAGAGGACAGCTGACAGGGGGTCTACCGGTCAGCGGCTCTTTACACGCGAAGCGGTATGGGGCCATGTGGGCCGTTAAATTAGAACTAGGATCTATGGCTGGGGCTCATCGTCGACGATGGACAGGTCGTCGGCGAGGTCTAACCCTAGCGGCTCGGTGGGGGTGCTCAGGGGGGCATACCAGGGCTCCAGCAACGACGGTGAGGCGGGTAAACGAACTGGTGGACGACAGCGAACTCAGGGGTGGTCGCGGCAGCTCCTGGGGTGGTCGCAATTAGCGGGGCCCTTCTCTTCCCGTAGCGGCCAGCTCCGGTGGAATTCCGGCGACTACAAGCTTGAGCGGCTCCGGGGAGAAGTGGGGAATGATCAGTGGCGAGAGGGGAGGTGAGTGGTGTGCAGAATAAGGCTGGGGGGTGGCCTCCTTATATAGGCTCGACGACAGGACAGCACGGCGTGGCCAGGCGACGGTGGAGACATGGCTACGGGCTGCTAGCGGCATGGCTACGAGCGGTGATCGATGCGCGGTCTCCTGGCGGTGATCTACGGTGTAATGGCGCTGCTAGGGCGGTGGCAAACGGTTGGGCAGTGCTCATGCTCTGAGCGGCAGAGGCGGCATTCGACATGGCGTGCGTTGGCTGCGGGTAAACGGCGGCGAACGGGCATGTTCGGGCGGTTCCTGGGGTCGTGGCGAAGCGGTGAGCGGGCTGGTTGCGCCGAGGCGGCGGCAGCGCGGTGTATCGCTCTGCTCGGGAGGGAGAGGCGATGGTGTGGTCTGGTCTAGCTCCTAGACATGGCGAGAGAGAGAGGGGCGGTCAGCTGCGAGCTATCCATGCTCGACCGGAGAGCATGGTGCTCAGGTGGCGCGGCACTGCTGCTAGGGACTAGGGGATGGGGTGATTATGGCTTGGTTAGATCAAATGGAGACAGAGGGAGTAATTTGAGGTCAAATGGGTGGCAAAACCCTGTAGAAACAGTGAGCTAAAACTAGAGTGTGAATCCTGCCTGCCAACTGTTCGACACAATGGCCGCAAGAAATTTAGTTTTGAATTTTGAAAAGATTTTTGGTGGGTGTGTTAGTCATAAACTTGATCATTTGTGGTTGCTTGGGTTTTGAAAATGAAGCTCATTTGAGTGGTTTTTGAATAAGTGTGATCTTCCCATATGAACTATATTCAATTTTTAAATGTCATTTAAAATTAGTGTTTGAAAGTTTTTGGCAGATCACAAAGTGGGACTTGGTACATCATTACATGTACTAGCAAGGGGTGCAAAGATCCATATTTATTTCTATTAAGAATTTAGTTCTAGGAATAGCCAAAGTAGGCATGTTGATTAAAATGACACAAATAACCATTTCTTTCTTTTATTCATTTTGATTTGTTTTTCTTTGGGATTTGTTTGGGAATGATCTAGATGATGTTTATTTCACCTAAGAATCATTTTACAAGCAATGGATCACTTAATCATGGCAATTCAAAACAACTTCTATTTAAATGCACACGCATATGAATGCTTTAATAATTTTAATTGAAAAAGTTTTTGTTAACCCTAATTTTGATGATTTGGATCTTAATAACCTTGGATTAAAGTTTTGGGATGTTACAAGGTCTCATCGTGCACCGGATACGAAGACATGAAGCGCAACACTTGGAACGCTTAAATGTCGTGAGACGGAGCTGTTGCACAATGAAGATGAAGAAGGAGTAAGGGGTGACCTGCGAGGAGCTTCGCGACCTTGAGGTCGGCTACGAGTACGAACTACATCAACCACGTCCCCCGCGGAACGTTAACCGCGTACGGTCTATAAAGGTATGTATTCTCTACGCTCCGGCCGTTACCACATTACTACATAGATAGATCCTAGGCAGTTTTAGGGTTATATCGTAGGAAATTTTTTGTCTTCCGCACCGATCCCCAACAGCATGACCAAGTCATTTATCCTCCCAAAACCTTATCTGAGACCCATTATTAATAGAAAATGTGCCATAGCGAAGAAAATGTTTCTTTGTCGCCATTAGGCCAGCCCAAAAGTGAGAGTCTCCCGATTTCCAAACCATTTGGGACAATGCTTTTGAGCCAACATATTTTCTCTTAATAAGAGTTTGCCATATCCCTTCTTCAGTTAATAACCTGAAGAGCTATTTACTAAGGAGGGCCATATTCTTGATTTCCAAATCATGAATACCAAGTCCATCCTAAGTCCACCCTGTTCTTTGGGACGACAGAGCACACTCCATTTAGTCAGTCTATATTTGGTAGTATTTGGTAGGCATATTTGGTAGTTGAAGATTGTAATCTAATTCTATCTCTATTAGGCTTCTTGCCTCCAAGTCTTCTAGTACTATATAAACTTTTCGAGGGCTCTCAATATAATCACTCAATATCAATACAATATATATTCTGCAACTTTCTGTTAAAATAAGTAAAATCTTGTTAGCCATGAACTGGCACAGATAGGTAAAAGCTAAGGCCGGACTGTCGTCTGGCCAAGGCACGTGCCTCCAGAGATTGCTGAGGCCATTGTAAAAAACCGTGTAACAACCTACAAATCTGTTTGGGTGCGGTGGTTAAAACGCAGACAGATAAAACCGGGTTTCCACAAAGCCAGGAAATCACGTGTTGGAAACCAATCTAAGCTTGGGTGGATAGGAGGATGGTTATACCCCCAGCTCATCAGAGTTCAAACCCCAGGTTTAGCATTGTGTGTTGCATAAAAGACGGGATATTTTTTTAGTGGGACACAACATTCTCATCAACAGAGAGGCGTCTGTGGTGACTTCGTCAATCTCAAGATCCAATCTACCGGCTCAGTCTGTCGAAGGTGCTCATAGGGGTAGGGTGTGCGTTCATAGAGATGGGTGCATGAACGTGTTGTGAGCTGTTAAACTGTTAGAGTATTATACGTACACGGTTATTGTGATAGTTTAGGATAATTAGGATTCTAGTCTAACTTGTCTTATACTTCAAGTTAATCCATGTACGCCTATATATACTCGCCCATTAGGCTCAATAATACAACCATCATATTCCGCCAATTCCTCTCCCTCTCTATCCTTCTACATGGTATCAGAGTGGCAAGATCCTTGACCTAGCCGTCGCACACGTTTCTGCGCCGCGCCGTCTCCGGGAGGTCGATCTCCATGATCTCCGTCGGGGGCCGCACAACCCGTACGCAGGGTTCGTCCACCGATCCGTGATCGGCTGCCCTGTAAGTTCTTTTTTTTCGATCTCTTGATCAGTTTTCTTTTTTGGTTTACCGATCTTAAATCGGATTGAGTCGCCCACCGTCATCATCATCGCCACGCCTCTACTCCGACCATCGACATCGAGGATCTACACCGCGCCAGTGCGTCTGCCTCCTCCGCTGTTGCGCCTGCCTCGCAGGCTATCGCGTCCTCATGGCAGG
Source organism: Avena insularis (assembly GCA_023614405.1). NCBI lineage: Eukaryota > Viridiplantae > Streptophyta > Magnoliopsida > Poales > Poaceae > Avena > Avena insularis. The sequence goes on along the minus strand of CM042686.1, from coordinate 593,124,259 downwards.
CTGCCGCGCACCGCGGACGGCTGCTATGCCTTCCTTAGAAGGCTGTCGCGGCCACCCCATCGGATCTTCTTCACCGTCATCGTCCGGGACTTCACCGACAACGCCGTCATCGACTCTGATCTACGCGTGGTCCACGCCATGGCGCCTACGGCGCATCGTCGGTTTGATCAACCGATCCCGCGCCTGTCTATGTCAAGCATGTCCCCGAGCACGCGTCTACCACCGATCGAGCTACGGGTTGCCGCTGCGTCGCTCCTTCGGGCCGCAGCGCCGCCGCCGCCTTTGATCCATGCTACCGGCTTTCAACGGGCCTTCCTTGGCGTGTACGTAGCTGGTGGTCTCCCAGCCGCTGCACCGACATGCGTCCTACAGCTATGCCGCCCCTCGGGTCGTAGCGTCGCTGCACGCAGTCGCCGTCCCCGTGCATCGACGCCCTCGGCTTCCACTGCGCCCTCTCCTACTGCGCGTATCGCCACCGTCTGCATATGGTCTTCGTCACGTTGTCGGGTTCTTCCTCGCCTACTTCAAGCACCGTCGACGCGCTTCACAAGGTAACCTGCAGGGCGCCCTCTCACCATCGCAGGTCCCGCCGACTACCCCATCACCACTCCAGGCATCCAGCATGACTACCCCAGGTCGCCGCTGTTTTCGCCGTCTTCTACGTCTTCGTCCACTACAACTTCACCACCAGCGTCATCGCCTCATCCCTGACTACACCACCTGCTACTCTACTCTGGCAACCGCGGACAGCGCCGGCATCTCTCCATGCCCCCGCTCTGGAGGCTTCCTCTGCTAGTCTTTTTGACATGGCGACAAGTTCATGATGGTCCCTGCCCCCGCACGCCTGGTACTGGCAACACCGGGAGTGTCTTCGTCCCTGACGCGTTCCCGAGTCTGGCAAGCTCGGATCGGCGCCTCGTCTTCATCGGCTTCGACAACGTCTTCTTCGGCATCGACCCCTCTACGACTGTGTCGACCGCGTCACCGACGAGTTCTTATTTACATACTCGGTTCTGGCAAAACCGGAGTGTGTGTTCGTCCCCGACGTGCGCCTAATTCTGGCAAAACTATGGCCGCACCTCATCCTCGATGGCTCGGACTGCATTGTCTTTGGCATCGACACCCTCGACGACTGCCTCGACGCGTCTCCGTCATCCTCCTCGCGCACTATGCGCATGCGGCTTCACGTGCGGCTACCTCGACACCGGCATCCCCGACGACATCGACCACGGTGACCCATCGCACGGCTACCTCGACCATGGCACCGCCTCACGCTCTCGGCTCCCTCGACATCGGAACAAGGGCTACCACCTCGCTTGAGCATCACCAGCTTCCTCTATAGTCCAAGCAACCGCGATGTGACACTGTCCACGACGTTCCCGCTACGACTGCGGGGGATGTCAGCCTACTGGATGCTACTTCGGTGTATCTTCAGTCTGACTGTCCGCGACGTTCCAGTTGTTCACGACGCTATCGCTACGACTATGGGGGGATGTTAGAGTATTATACGTACATGGTTATTGTGGTAGTTTATGATAGTTAGGATTCTAGTCTAACTTGTCTTGTACTCCAAGTTGATCCATGTATGCCTATATATACTCGTCCATAAGGCTCAATACTACACTCATCATATTCCGCCAATTCCTCTCCCTCTCTATCCTTCTACATAAACAATAGACACGGGATGTTTGGATGGAACTGGCTCAACGCTCTGGGGCGTGGCCTATCTCATTATATAGGAGTACCAAGACGTACATACAGGTTACAGAGTACATATACAGGAAATATACAGTCTAACATCCTCCCTTAATCTTAATTGTTTTAGACTCTCTATGCCCAAACAAGATTTTCCGTCAGGCATTCGTAGCCGTACAGCTAGTAAAAACTATTCTCCTAAAAATCTACTACGGTATTAAAACTCGTTTCTTAGGACACGTATAATACGGTGACATTAGCTTTCCTTTACGGTTGACACATCGTATTTTCGTTTAGCTGGAGGAGAGAGAAAGAAGAAAGAGAAGGTTGTCTTCTATTAGCTAAGTGATGATCTCTTATAAATTATAAATAAGAGAAGACTAATTTTCTCCATTGTACCTTGTGCCTTATCTTATCAACACAGTTTTTTACTATAGTTAGTCAATTTATATTAATTCTTAGAGATGATAATAAATGATGGCTCATTGTATAATTTATTTTTATTAACTTTTCTAGATTACGTGGAGGGTTAAGAGACGCCTGTCTTCTCTAGCATTGTACATATCCTTATAAACTGATGGCTTATCTTCATTATCCAAACAACCACTGGTATGGTATTGCCATGCGACCAAAAAACTAATTAATCTTATTTTTTGTGACAAAAAAGCCCACTATATATACAGCTTGTACCAGACACGCGATGGTCGATTAAAACAACGACGGTTCAATCAAGGTACTCCAATAAAAAGAACTTTTATTACTACAATAAAAAGAGCATAAATCACCCTAGTAGTTTCACGGTCAATCACATATCAAAGCAGACCGTCCACGTGTCGCTCGGGGCGGGGGGGGGGGGGGGGGGGGGGGGGGGGCTCCCGCCGCCGCTGGGCGAAGGCTGCGGGGCTGACGGCGGCGGCAGGCCTTCCTCCTCTCGCGCGAAGGGGTTCTGGGCAGAGGCCTCTCCCCATCGGGCAGTTGGAGCTCCGGTCGGAGCGGCGTGGCGGCCCTAGACGATGCGGCGCCTCCAGCGGAGTTGGGCGCCGAGGCGGCGGCCTCGAGTTTCCTCGGCAGTGTGGCGGTTGTGGTGACTGCATGGGCGGCACGCCGACGGGTCTTGGGAGCTCGTTTCTGCGGTCGCCGGCGTTCGTCCTCGAGCCCCGCGTCGGTGTTGGTCGACGCCTCTGTCTTTGTGGCGTTCCGGCGGCGCCCACGGTGCTCTTCGGCGGTGCTTCTTCGGCGGCAGGCTGGTGCTGCCCGGCCTCTCTTCTCCACGTGGTGCGGTTGGTGGCCGTCGTGGTCGTGGAGCTCTCCGGTCTAGTATGATGGTGGTGGTGGCTACTGGGCGGCGTTTGGCGCTGTCGACGTGCGAGGTGGAGGATGGTGGTGGTTGTGGTCTTCATTCCTGTCTGCGGCGATAGCTGCCCGGTTTCACTCTGGTTGCTTCGGCGGCTATCTCGCGAGCAGCGGTGATGATCTGTACGGCGGCTTTCGTCGCAGCGACGGGAGCCTAGGTGTGGCGGTGTGTAGGAGTCCGGGTCTAGCTGCCCAGTCTGATGGCTTCGACGGCGGACATGTTCGTGGCGGTCTAGGTGCGGGATGGTGATGGTGGTCTGGCCGGCCTCGAGTGGCGGGTGTGAGGTTGCGACTCTCTGCTGGGCGAAAGTCTTGTTCTGGCTGCGGCCGGAGCCGACGGCGGCGACGCCTTTTGGCGTTGTTTCCTCCTTGGAGGTGTTGTCATGGTGGTGCTCTTGCGCCTCCGCCCGGGTTCTCCGGGGGAAACCCTGATCCCTCGCGGGATCGGACGAGGGTGGCACTTTCCTGTGTCATTTGGCGTCCTGGGTCCTCGCCTTGGATGCTCCGTCGGCCAGAGGGACTAGTGGATCGAGTTGGTTGTTGGCGTCGACGAGCTATTGGGCTCCCTCGACTCGGCGGTCAGGCGCATACGACTTCGGTTTGGTGTGCTCCGGGTGAAAACCCTGCACTGGCCGCGGCCGATGCCGGTGATGGCAGCGCTCTTGGTCGTCGCTCCCCTCGTTGGAGGCATCACTGTGGAGGCCCTTTCCTGCAAGTGTTGGTGTTCGGTTTGTCTGTCTTGTCGGTTTTGTCCTTGGCCCGTTTTCGGAAAGGTGGTGCGTGGCCCCGGGGGTCGGCATGGATGTCGGAGCGGCGGCTCCGAGTTTTTTCCTCCGCCTTGTTGCGTTTTGAGGTGTTTGGGGTGTCGGCCTTCGCCACTTGAGTGGTTAGGCCATCGATCGTGTGGTGCGCGCCCTCAGGCCGGTGTGTAGTGATGTGTTTGTATTGGTTTTCGGCTGGTTTTTCTTATAAACTGGCCATCTCTCTTCTACTATATGAATGATATATGAATGAAGGAATGGCAAGCCTTTTGCCTAGTTTTTTTTTTAAAAAAAACATATCAAAGCAGCCACCAACGGGCACCCCCTACAAAGCCACTTTACTTTCGGATGCCTCCGCCGTTCATGGCCGCGGTGGCCAGCTCCCACGCCTCCAGCTTGGAGACCTTCACGGCGCCTGCTCCGTTGTTGAACACGTACAGCCGGCTGCTTCCCGCCGCGGCGTGCTCCGGGTACACGCGGGCCGTCATGCACGTCCTCCCTCGGTCGCCGAAGCTCTCCACCACCGTGTGATCGATCTGCATTTATTCGTGTACACGACTGACTGGTTAATTTTCTCAAAAAAAAAAAGACTGACTGGTGAATTATCTCTGCTTCGTCGCAAAAATAAATTTATCTCTGATTGCTCGCTACGGTGTAATGTGAACAAAACGAAACATGTTATTTCTGGCCAACTCACCAGTGTTCTGAGCGATAGGAACTTATCCTTCTCCACGTCGACATCAAGAAATGCTCCGTATGATGCCTTGTGTACCCCTGCTTTCTTAGAAGACCTGTGAATTTTCCATGTTTGAAATGAATGTTCAGAAATCGTGATGTCGTTCATTTGTCACAAACAACTGTCATGTTTCTTGAAAGAAAAGCGTCAGAGACGACGTACACTTACTTTGTGAGGTCGGTGCACATGAGGACCTTGTACGTGTCAAGGTGCCTGAACACCCTGAAGAAAACCGCCGTGTGCTCCTCCAGGTCGCCGGAGGCCATCACCAGCAGCCCGAACGGGCCGACTCCGCCGTGCACGGACGCGCCCTTCTCCGCGCACAGCCCCCGCGGGTCCACCACCCATTTCGGGTCCAGCGTCTCGGCCTCCTCCAGGTTCGGGATCTCGAACACCACCTCCACGTCAGCTTGCGAGCTCACGATGCCCGCGATCTCCTTCCTGCCGCCGGCCTCCACCTCCGTCGCCCACTGCAGGCCAACCCGCTTCCTCCTCAGCGTCTCGATCTCCTCCACGGGCCACTGCACCAGCCGCTTCCCGTCCCCGTCCAGCCACACCGCCCGCGGGAACGCCTGGATGCCGGCCCAGCCTCTGCCCACGCCGCCGCCGTCGGTCTCGTCCACCCACGCCCACAGCACGCGCCGCTTCTTGCGCGCGTCGTAGAAGGACTTGGACGCGTACAGGTGGCCGTGGTCGAACCGCCGCCACTTCCTGCAGTCCACGCCGCGCTCGGACTCCGCCGGCACGAAGGTGTCGGCCGCGTCGTCGTACCGCCCCACCATGTAGTGGTCCTCCTTTGCGAAGTCGGTGAGCTTCAGCACGTGCCGCAGCCCGGGGAACAGGTCAGGGCACTCCAGCTCGGGGATGTCCCGCGAGCTGACGTGCAGAGGCGCGCCGTTGCGCTCCCACCGGAGGAAGTCCGCGCTCCGGAAGACGAGTACTGAGCCCAGACCGCCGACCTCTGCTCCGACGCCGACCCTCCACAGGCCGTCGCGGCCGCGCCACGCCTCCGTCGGGTCGCGGAAGTTGTTGCCGGTGACGTCCGCGGGGATCGGGATGACCGGGTTGCAGCTCGGCTTCTCCCACTCGCGGAGCAGTGGGTCGGAGGGGTTCTTGGCGAAGGCCACGTTCTGCACCTGCTCATTGTCGGCGTTCTTGCCAGTGTAGAGGATGGCCGGGCGGCCGCCGGGGAGGACGGTGGCGGAGCCCGAGTAGCAGCCGTTAATGTCGAAATCCGCGGTGGGATCCAGCGCGTTCTCGACGGCGGCCCAGTGCACGAGGTCGCCGGAGACGGAGTGGCCCCACGACAGCTTGCCGGAGCCCCAGGTCGCGCCGTAGGGGTTGTACTGGTAGAAGAAGTGGTACATGCCGTTGTGGTACATTGGCCCTGCCGGCGTATCGGAAAACAACCCTCAGTCTGTCACTTAACCAAGATTGATTATAAGCTGATTATAAAACAACATTGTTCCATAGTAAACATCAACTGACAAAGTGTTGATGTGCAAAATACATCATTTTCATAAAGTGAATTTGCTTTCTGTCCAAGCTCATTCTGCTGGCTGGTTGTTCTTCTAATTGTACTTTGCTATCTACTGGTATAAAAATATGGTGGGCATTTCTCCAAAAAGAAAACTCTAAACCAAGCTCATCTTCAAGATACAGTAGACACGATATACAAGGAAAAAGATACACGTACCATTGGGATCTGTTTTGTTTCCATGGATCAGCCGTGTTCGTCCAAATCCAGAGATGCAAACGAGGATCACAAAATGGTTAAAATCACTTCACAAAATCAAGCCAATGGAGCAAATGATAGCACAAAGAATCACAAGGCGCACAGACCATTCTGCCAATTCTTGGCAGGTTGGAAGTGGTAGGCCGTCCGGCCATCACACGGGTGCTGCTCGATTCCATTCATGGCGCGAATCGAATTCAGAGAGGAAGACCAAGAAGAGACAAAGCTATTATGTTTTGGATCTGTTAGCTGGTTCGCAAATTGCACAAGACTTCAGGCCAAGTTATAGCCGCCAATTTTTCAAATTTTAATGCAAGTCAATGAGACTTGCCTCCCTATGGACAATAATCTAATTTTAAAGATCTGGTTTGTAAACCACAGAAGATATCAAACAAAGTACCCGTCGTCCTAGCCTCCAAAAGTTTAATTCAAGTCAATAAGAATTGCGTCCAGTGGACAGTGTTTCAAGCTTTTTTATTGTTTCTGCCTGACGCGCTTACCACTGGCTGACTAGGACGAGCACCAAACAGATGAGAAGCTTAGTTGAGAAGTTGTTTGCATAGATGGCACAGAACAACCACCCACCATCCTCTCTGTTCCGACGAAACTTCACAATCAGAAGATTTCTCACTATTTGTGCATAATGATCTCTTACATGTTTTACATAAGTTAATAAACTGTCGAGACAACAAACATCATTGGAATAAAATGCATCTGGACCCGTGTCAAGACGACAGGCATTCCTGGGAGTACCATTTTATTGCAGAAATTCTCATATTGTCCTTACATATCTCTGAACCCAGAGTGGTGTACTCTTGTCTATCTCCAACAACTTAAAGGAACATCAGCAAATTAAACAGGTCATGGTTTCACTAGGATTAACTCTTCGGTTCACTGCACAATGGTGCCCGATGCTCACCCGAATAGTGTCCGGCTCCGGTTTCGCTCCAGCCGGGCCTCCCTCTGTGATCATTGAAATACAGGCAGTGTGAGATACACTCAAAGGTAGATGTTAGTTCAGAATAATAATTCGGGTAGCCTGAAATCTATTTGGTATTTGAATACAAGGTATGTCATGTAGATTTGCTAAGAAATTTCCCTGGAATGACTTTAATAGACTCTTATGACTCGGTTCTTATTTTTATATTGCTTTCCAGGTTGGGATCTTATCAGATCTGCTGAAGATGTATGAGAGGAGTGTAAGGCAGAACTCAGGAAGGTAAAGAAGCACCATGGAAGGTTCAAATGAGAAGATAGAAGATAAAAAGTAGTACTCCCTCCGTCTCAAATTAGATGTCGGAGATTCGTCTAGATTCGCATGTATCTATATACTAAAACGCATCTAGATACATGCAAATCTAGACAAATCTGCGACATGTGATTCAAGACAGAGGGAGTACAATGAATATGTCATTTAGCCGTGTACAGTTGCAAGTTTAGGATCATAGGATGACTACATATTCAGAAAAACAAAGTAAAGGATTTAGACTTCAGAGCAGTCCATGGTGACTATAAACCTTCTACTTATGTGGTGACCAAAAGTCCAATGAGGAAGAAGGAATGCTAAAATAAGATGAATAGCATTAGCACATTTGTCATGTCCTATTTTTATACAATGAAGAATTGTGATTGGCAACATTAGGGAGTGAGCAAATTTAACAGCGTCGACACAGTGGAAAGAGTGGTCACATCAGCGAAGGGAGGTACTGGAGGGCCTGGCTGGGTATCATACAGCACACGTTTATAAAATCTCAATGGAGCACTCAAAGTTAGCTACTTGGTTCACCCAGGAGTCTTGTTTCTGTAATCCAAGAGCTTTCAATGTCAGTAGGGTGTAGTTGGCTTTCAATGTCACAATGCCCTTCCCGTATCTGGATGTTAACATTACTGCTTACGCACTCGCTACTTACTTCAGTTATAAATGACTTGAAAATGGTTTCTCCACTACTGCGAGGCACAAGTCTCGTTTATGTCGTGCCAAAAGTGCTTAGGCCTTAGAACAGTTGGGCAAACAAAAAATTGACTTAGGAGGTGCACTAATCTTTGTTTTACAAGGTAACTTCAAGGAAATAAAGTCCAGTATAGATAAGTTTCAACTTCAAGGCTGGGACTTGCTGTCCAAGATAACCTATAGGACCTCTGTTGAACAAATATCTGCAAGCGCACAAAGGCACTCGTGGGTAGCTACTTGGATCACCCTGGAGGCTTGTTTCTGTAATCCAGAAGAGATCATCTGACGTGCACAAAACTGAACTATAGTGAAGCAGGAAAATTGGTCACTGACAATGGAATGTAAGAATATTCCCACATCTTATATGCTCATTGACCAAGAAAGGAAGTACTGAAAGCAGGAAGTACTATTGTTCAAGTTTCAATGAAGTCATTATGTGTATGTCCGCACCCACACTTATGAACTCAGTAGAGTGTAGTTGGCATTCCAGATCACAATGCCATTCTCTATGTGGATGTTAACATAGCTGCTTACACACTTATTACTTACTCTAAAACATGTTAGAACAATGCCCTTTTATAGTGTTCACATAATCAGTGATTTCTGCGCAAGAAGTCTTGTTCATGGTGCACCAAAAGTGATTAAAGCAGTTTGTGCGAACAAAAATGTTAAATTTTGTTCTAAAAGGCAAATTCAAGGAATAAGAGCACACTTTAAGACAAGTTTCAACTTTTCAAGTTTGGTACTTGCTGTCCGGGATAAGCTATAGGTCTTGAACAAGTTTGTGTATTTAGATGTTCACACTCACAGTTATGAAGTCAGCACAGTGTAGTTCGCATTCCATATCAAAATGCCCTTTCTCTATGTAGATGTTGTTATGTTAATGCCAATGGCCAGTCAGTGTTTCTGCACGAGAAATCGCATTCATGTTGTACCTAAAGTGATTAGAGCATTTGGGCAAACAAAAATGTAACTAGGAGGTGCATTAATTTCTGTTTTAAAAGGTGACTTCAAGGAATTGAAGTCCATTGAAGATAAGTCTCAACTTCAGGTTTGGTACTTGCTGTCTGGAATAAGCTATAGGTCCTGTTTTTGTATACAACAAAGAACTTTGATTAGCAGCATCAAGGAGTGGGTAAAACGAACAGAGCTACAATAGTGGAAAGACTGGTTACATCAGCAAAGAGAGGGTCTGGCCGGTCATCATGCAGAACGCCGGTATAGATTTTCCATAGAGCACTAAAACGTAGCTACTTGGTTGGACCTAGAGGCTTGTATCTGTAATCCAGAAGAGATCATCTGATGTGCACATCACTGAACCATAGTGACGAAGGAAAACTGGAATTGACAATGGAATGTAATCATATTCTCGAGGCTAGACTTCTCAAGGATACTGTATACAGTATACACTAGTTCATTGACCAAAAAAGTGATTAAAGCAGGAAGTACTTCTGCTCAAGTTTCAGTTTGTTTCTGTATGTGTATGTCTGCCCTCACAGTCCTGAACTCAGAAGGCGTAGTTGGCATTACATGTCACAATGCTCTTTCCCTATGTGGATGTTAACGTTACTACTGCTTATGCACTTGTTGCTTACTCTAAATCATGTAAGAACAATGACATTTTATAGTGTTCACATAATGAGTGGTTTCTGGGCAAGAAGTCTTGTTCATGTTGTGCAGTTGGGAAAAGATAAATGTAAATAGGAGGTGCATCAATTTTTTTTAAGATAACTTCAAGGAGCTAAAGTCCACTGCAAGACAAGTTTCAACTTTTCTAGTTTGGACTTGCTGTCCGGGATAAGCTACAGGTCCTCCTTGAAAAAGTTTGTGTATGTGTATGTCCGCACTCACAGATATGAACTCAGCACGGTGCAGTTGGCATTCCATATCAAAATGCCCTTTCTCTATGGATGTTAATGTCAACGCCCAATCAGTGATTTCTGTGCGACATGTTGTACCAAAAGCGATTAGAGCATTTGGGCAAACAAAAATGTAAGTAGGAGATGCATCAATTTCTGTTTTAAAAGATAACTTCAAGGAATTAAAGTCCACTGAAGATAAGTTCCAACTTAAAGTTTGGTACTTGCTGTCTGGGATAAGCCATAGGTCATGTTTTTACATACAACAAAGAACTTTGATTGGCAGCATCAAGGAGTGGGAAAAATGAACAGAGCTACAGTAGTGGATAGGCTGGCCACATCGGCAAAGCGAGGATCTGGCTGGGCTTCATGCAGAACGCCCATACAGAGTCTCCATAGAGCACCAAAAGGTAGCTACTTGGTTGGGCCTGGAGGCTTGTGTTCTGTATCCAGAAGATATCATCTGATGTGCACATAACTAAACTATAGCAACAAAGGAAAATTGGTTACTAACAATGGAAACTAAGTCCCAAGCCTAGACTTCTCAAGGATACCGTATACCAGCAAACTGACCAAGAAAGGAAGTACTGAAAGCAGGAAGTACTTTCACTCAAGTCAATATATGTCTATATGTGTATGTCCACACTCACAGTTATGAACTCAGCAGAGGGTAGCTGGCACTCACATCACAATGCCCTTTCTCTACATGGATGTTAACCTTAATTTTTATGCACCTGTCACTTACACTAAATTATAATAGTCTTGAAAATAGTTTCTCCACTATTATGGAGCGTGAGAAGTCTCGCTCATGTTGTACCAAAAGTGCATGGAGCAGTTAGGCAAACATAATTGACAAGGAGGTGCTCTGATCGTTGTTTTAAAAGGTAACTTCAAGGAATTAAAATCCACTATGGATAAGTACAACTTCAAGGTTGGGACTTTCTATTCAAGATAACCTACAGGACCTCTTTGAACAAATATCGGCAAGTGCACAAAGACACTCAAAGGTAGCTAAGCTATTTGGTTCACCCTGGATGCTTGTTTCTGTAATCTAGAAGAGATCATATGATGTGCACCTAACCGAACTATAGTGACGAAGGAAAATTGGTTACAAACAATCGAAAGTAAAGCATATTCCCAAGGCTGGACTTCTCAAGGTTACCATATACAAGCTCATTGACTAAGAAAGGAAGAACTGAAATCAGGAAGTACTTCCACTCAAGTTTCAACACATGTCTGCAGGTGTATATGTCCACACTCACAGTTATGAACTCAGTAGAGTGTAGTTGGCATTCCATATCACAATGGCCTTTCTCTTCTCTATGTGGGTGTTAACATTACGGCGTATACCTTTGTTACTTGCTCTAAATCATGCTAGACCGATGCACTTTTATCGTGTTCACGTAACCACCGATTCTGCGCACCAAGTCTTGTTCATGTTCTACCAAAAGTGATTAGAGCAGTTGGGATAGCAAAAATGTAACTAGGAGGCGCGTTAATGTTTGTTTTTATAAAATATGTTCAGGGAATCAAAGTCCACTGGAGACAGATTTCGACTTCAGTTTTGGCACTTGTAGTATATAGTATAGGTCCTCTTGAACAGATATGTGCACAGAACACATACATGTTAATAGCTAATAAAGATATGCTTGTAATTCGAAGGCATCCGTCTATACCATTATTAGAAAAGGGTAGAGAGGAATTGGAAGGGGAAAAAGGGAAACCTCTTTCTTCTTGCACTCCTTGTAGTTGTCGAACTGCTGCTGGCACTTGCTCTTGTCTTGGCTGGTCTCCAAACCTGGAAATACACCAAAACTTCATCAGGGATCCACCATAGACGCCAGGAAAAGAATTCAGAAATCGTGACCGGAGGAAAAGCGGGAACGGGTGGTGGCTGGATTAGGATTAGGGTGGACGCGTACACTTGAGGGAGGCGGTGTACTGGGGGAAGCAGGAGGAGTCGGCGATCCTGGCCGCGCTGGGGTACGGCGGGGTCGACGTCGCCTGAACGGAGGCGCGGTGGGTGGGGGACGCCGCTGCCGCATGAGCCGCCGCCATGATGCCGTCTTCTTCCTCTCGTTCTCGTCTCGGCTCCCCTCGTCCTCGTGGGCTGCCTTTCCTTTCTTTCCGTGCACTGCTGGACAGATAGTAATGGCCTTTTCATTTGTTCAAGTCAATGTTTTGGCCGTTCGACCAGGCTTTTTCCATGCACTGCTGGACACGAGATATACTACTGGGTTTTCTCGGTCCAGGTCTAAAGATTGGCGCTCCACTCATGCGGGCGCTCGTATTGGGCCAGCCCATTTTTCTGTTTTTTCTGTTTTTTTCTGATTATTTTTTATTTTCTGGTTTTAGATTTGAAAAATGTTTGGATTGGAAAAAAATCAGATTTAAAATATTTACATTTTCAAAAGTTGGAATTTTAAAATTATTCATACTTTAAAATATTTACATTTACAAATGTTTAAATCTGGAAAAAAAATAGATTTTGAAAATGCTCAAATTTTAAAATTATTCAGATTTCAGAAAAAATAAAACAGAAAAATAATTGTACTCCTCTATCCTAAAATAAGTGACTTGAGTTTGTCCAGATTCGCATATACTACACAAACTGAAGTCACTTATTTTAGGATGAGGGAGTACCTATTATTTGGGGCTGCATTAGCACGGCCCAAGAAGGAAACTTGCTCGCATCGCTCTCCCAGAGCCATCGAGTGTGAAATAGGAGCCCCCGCTTGAGCCCTACCTTTATAATAGGGGACTAGCCGACTAGGGATAGAGAATACAGAATATGATTGTACTTTCCATCACAGTCGCCACTTTCTTTTTTATGCTTATCTACACCCAGGAAGCACACCTGGTTGGAGCTACGTCGATGAGGCGCTGCATCAGTTATATATTCTCCAACAGATCTTCGGTGCGATGTTCATCCACATTAGCAAGGCGTTGCATATGTGTCGTCGCGTCCTATTCATCCACACGGCATTGGATGGCTGACTTCTAAACCTACTCCGCATAGTGAAAGGTGCCAATGGCGGCACGGGTGCCCCCTAACAAAGGATGTTAAATTCTTCACATGCACACCATATGCATGGTCTTTTTTAATCCCTTCAAATGCATGCTGGACTTATTCATTACTCTCCTCTTAGTGTGGTTGTATACTTTAGATCTACATATGTAGTAGGTTGACCTTGTCTCTTTTTATTTAATACATTTAAATGCACGGTGGATTTATTAATTACTCTTCTCTTAGTGTGGCTGTATACACTAGTAGAAAAAGGTCCGTCCATCCAGAGCACTAGTCCCGGTCGTGTCTAGGCCCGGGACTAATGTAGCACTAGTCCCTATTCCAATGGCTAGTACCGCCGTAGGGGCATAGCCAGCTCTAGTCCTAGGTTAAACGGGACCTTTAGTCTCGATTGGAGACACCAACCAGGACTAAAAGGGTTGCGGCAGGCTACGGCCGGTGCCAGCCCCTTTAGTCCTGGTAGGTATCTCCAACCGGGACTAAAGATGGATCTTTAGTACTGGTTAGAGACATCAACTAGGACTGAAGTCCTTCCTATATCATCTTTAAGTTGCTTTCTACCCCGAGCCACATACATTCAAGGTGGTTTCTCCTCTGTTTTCTCTCTATGAGATCGAGTTTATTCCCATTTTTTCCATGATTTGTCAAGATTTGGCGACGTCCCATCTGTCCAAGGGTTTTAAGAGGTTAGCAACTTCATCCTTTTATCTTTAGTTGCTAGTTTAGCTTTTTTCATGCTTTATACGTAGAGGGATTTGTGAGTTTTAGTTTGGGAGTTTATTTGATTTATATGCAATTTGAGTTCAGATTAACTTCTTAGTTTGCATACGTGTAGATGTGGTTTAGGCTAACCCTGGTGGGAGTATCATAAGGAGTATCATGCATGCCACCTTGGCAAAAATCTGATGTGGCACCACAATTAATGAAGAGAGAGGTGTTAGTAGTTTCATAATATGATACCGTACATAGCATGTGAAACTAGGTAATTTAATGACCAATACATCTCATACACACAATTGCATTGAGATTGTAGAAAAAATAAATACAATGGTACTATGATACTACTAGATAATACTAACCACTAGAGAGGTAGTATCATACACTAGTATCATATGCATGATACTAGTACTCCCTCTGTCTCGGTTTTGAGGCTCAAAACGTTTTGCATCATGACCAAGATAATTTTTCATTGGACTTCTCCTCTCTCCAATTAGATGCCACCATTAACTTCATCTCTTTAACACTGCACGCATGCAACCAATCAGGCATGCAAACTGGTTTTGTTTTCCATCCATCCTCATGCATGGATATAATTAGTGATGGACTACTACTCTTAATTAAATGCATGCAGACCTTAGAGGAGATGTATTGTGGAACAAATGTTTTTTCAGATTAGGCCCAGTAAACCGGGACGGAGGGAGTAATATGATACTCCCACTATGACCAGCCTTATTTAGTAATTGATCAAAGTGACTATGGACTAGAATTTTTTTAAATCAGTGCATAGTTTTTATTTTTGCAATAATAACATTGGTATCACTACTCTACTCTGGTTTTAATGTGATGAACTTGTATTAATTTTATCACTTATCTATTCATGATGTTGTGTAATGATTTTTGATATAATTATATAATGCAGACACCAACCGGGACTAAAATCCTTCCTATCATCTTCTGCCCTGAGCCATACTCCATTCAAGCCGCTCTCTCTTCTATTTCCTCCCTGAGCTCAAGTTTATCCCTATTTTTTCACACGATTTGTTAAGATTTAGTGACGCCCCATCTATCCAAGGTTCTAAAAGGTTAGCAACTTCATCATTTATCTGCCATTAGTTTGGCTCATTTCATGCTCTAGAAGTAGACATATATATGTACCATAGTGAATGATAATAATCAAAAAGTTGTAACAAAAATAGGGTTCATCAAGAACGATAATAATAACCATAGTAATTAATAACCCCTTTATTTATTTTCTTTGCTGGGTAGAGTTTGGAAATGGTTCATCAAGAACGAAGTCGATGAATGGAAAGATCAGCTAACTTTTCGACGGATCAAGGTAACTAGTCTTAGTTAGCTAGATTTGCGCATCTCTTTAATTCTAGTTTCAATATTTGATTATTATTTAATTGAATTCTATTATCGTGACGTGCTCGAGGAAGCCGAGTGGAGGAGAGATCTAAGACAAGTTCAAGTGTGTAAACAATATATTCATAATTTTATTTTATGACCATCAATTATGTTGAGTTTCATTCGTATTTTTTATGATGATTGATATATTCATATTTATTTCCTTCTTTAAAGATCAAAGATATGCGGGAGAAGCTCCTACCAAAGGACCGCATTCTAGCAATACAAGAGGAATAGGCGGGATTTTTGCTTATGGAGGTCATAGATGAAAAGGGAGAACACTATTGCCGCTAATGCCTCCATTTAATTTAATGATCTCCACATAAAGATCTCCATGTAATTAAATAAGATATATTTGTATGCTCGTAAGAAAATTATATATATATATCATCTCTCGGCACGTCACTTACGCCAAACCTCCCTCCTCTACCGATCATCCTGCCGCGGCACAAATCCGCCCCAAAGCCCTGCCACGGCAGTCGATTTCCCCAAAATGTTGTCGTGGCAGAATACCAACCGGGACTAAACGTCCTCCAGCCTAGCGCACTATCATGGCCACGTGGAGGGCCTTTAGTCCCGATTTATAGCACAACCGGGACTAAAGGTCGGGACCTCTAGTCCCGGTTCGGTTGGACAACCGGGACTAGAGGCCGTTCAGATCCGGGACTAGAGGCCATTTTCTATTAGTGTGTAATTTAAATATACATATGCACCCGGCTGAGATTGTGTTTGTCTTACTTAATACAATCAAATGCACGGTGTGGATTTGCTAGTTACTCTTCTTTTAGTATAGTTGTGTACTTTAGATCTACATATGCACGCGGCCGATCTTGTGTTGGTATTCTAATCCTTCATAAACGATGTACATTTGTTGTTAGTGTAGTTGTGCACTTTATATTTACACATATGAAGTTTTCTAATTTTGTTGGTATTTTTTAATTCCTTCAAATGAATAGTGAATATGTATAATCATCTATATTAATATATTTTTATTCTATACTTCTTTAATAGGAATCTTATTTTGGTAACACTTCATAATAAGAAGTCAAGTGAAGGGCAAGGGCTGCCCGGTGTTTAGCAAAGTAAATACTGTGGTTGTAAGAAAATAAGAAGAGTCACCTTCCTTTTCCTTCCCCCACGATATCTGAAGACGCACATAATAAGTGAATAATTATTTCAATTTACACATCTAATAATCTCTTATATTTGTACATTTCCCACACTTAAGAACATGTTGTACTATATTTGGATCCTTTAAGCAATACTGCAGAGGGAAAGTGCCCATCTTACAACATGTGGCTTCTACCCTTTGCGGAGAAGCAATATCACAACTCGTGTGATCAAGCCGTGGAGAAGTGGAGAATGCACTTTAGCCTTGCAAGGTACATCGTTGTCACAAAGACAAAGACGTAATCAAAAAGCTAGAGATTATTTTATTTTTGTGTATCATTCTCCTTTGTATAGCTACCAAATAAAGCTATGTCACAAATGTATGTAAATATATGATATATCATATGTGCAATCAAATAAAATCAAGGTTTTAGTGTTGTATTTGCATGCATCTAATAGCATATTGGACCAGAGATGGTTTAGAGTGAAAACGTTTCGAATATCTGGAATAAGCATACAGATGGTTCAAACTTATCGCTTACGAATTGACATGAACACGTACGACGAAACAACATTAGTCGTTTGCAATCGTCAGGAAACATTTGCGATGTTCCAAAATTTCGCAGATGCTTGGAACCGACGAACTGTATGCCCTTTCGTACATGATTATACAACAGGTTTGCGCAATAGAGACGTATCGCACACCCATCGATAGCAACAGTTGAAAAAGTCATGTGACCATTTGCAACATGTGCGAATACCCAATATGTACTATTGGTCGACAACCGAATTATTTGCATACGAAATTGCCCCTAGTAAGAACAAAGACAAAAGAGAACATGGCACCAAGTCTTAAATTGCAATAAACATAGTGACTTGGAGAACACTTGAGGTGTTTTTTTGAGGGAGAACACTTGAGATGTTATTAATCCACAAGTCTTCTTCGAACATGAGGGCATGTTATCAATTTAACGTTGGGCCAGAACAAACAAAAAATCGTGGGACCCAACTCATCTTTCATAAAGACATAAATGTTAACTTGTCATACAATAATAAGCACACTTGAAAATCTCATCACTAGCAAACTCATAAGTTTCCTTTCGCAATTCTCAATATACTGTGGCGTGTGAAGTTCCTACATTACACGGCAAAAGCCCCATGAAATCATTTGTCCTAAATTTTTGGTAGTTATTGTGTGTTTCATGCGGTGGTAATGCTTGCAACAAGGTAGATCCCATTTTCAAACCGAATCCCGATTTGCCCTTTGGGTGGTGTCTTTTGAAAAAAACATGAGGTCATATCTCGAAATGAAAAGTTCAACAAAAATATTGGTCGGAAGCCAAATTCTAGGTGATGGGAATCTATAGAGCTTACAAAATCAATTCCATCATCCCATGTGCACGACAAGATAACATACTTGCTATACAAAGATGCCTCTTGTACTGACAAAGGCTAGAGAATGGCGTATCATTATATATAGACCCTCCAATCCATAATGTCGTTGGTTACTTACTATGGATCGGATGGAGTTTAATGTACTCTATTGAATGGCAAGTTCATACAAGACAGGGCTCATCTTATAGCCAACTGCCACTTGTGAAATTAAAGTGTCACTTGTAATTGAGACAAAGAAAGGCGTCACACGTAAAACTGAAGTGGGCTCCACATTTCCTAAAGCGATTCACCAACTAATCAGGATCCAACGCGCTTGGCCAGCTGCATAAACAACCTTATGGACATTTCTAAGCATGTTAGCATATACCCAAATATATTTAACTAAGACCCAATTGTTAGTCTCGCCATATGACTTTAAGCACACTCATTTATCTAATCATTATAAACATATAAGGACCAATATATTGTTGTTTCCTCCGTGTTGCGTATGTGTGGAATATTAGTGTATAAGTTGTGTTACATTCGGACTTGTGTTGTATCGTGTATAGGATATTACATGAATCTAACTGTTGTAGCCCAGACCTCCTATATAATGAGGGGGTGCCACACAACATAATCTAAGCCGACTTAGCAACATGCATGCACGGAGAGCCGGCGGCTTGTGCCAGACTGCCAGCGATCAAGTCGGCCAGTGCAGCGGCATCAAAGGGGAGGAGCGCCCATAGTCATGCTCCGCGTTCACCCCTCTCCCCCGCACCCGCGCGGCGGCGCCGCGCCGCGCCAGGCAGGCCCCTCTCCTTCCCGGCCGACCTCCCGCTCTTGAACCTCCCACCCGCCGCCGCCGCCCGGGGCGTCGCCGGGCAAAGATCTGGCGGCGTGGCGGCGGCGGCGACGACCCTGGCCACGATCTGGCGTGGCGGCGGCGTCCGCGCCCGCGCTGGTTCGGGGGTGGCGTCGTGGCTGGCGGCGGCTTGGGGTCCTTGGCCCAGATGGCTGCACGCGACGGCGGGAATCCGTGCCTATGGGCCGAGATCTATTCCGTTCATCGCCGACGCCGGTGCCCAGGATCTCCGGGTCATGCTCGCGACGCTAGGGCGCTTGGAGCTACTGCCCCTGGCATGGTGGTGGTGACTTCCTTCTCCGTCGGAGTGGTCGACCGGGCGATCTTGCCGCTATGCGGCGGATCCTGCTACTTTTCGGCGGGTAGCGTGGGGGTTGCTGGCTCGGTTTCAATAAAGGGGGTGGTCCTCGGATCTCTCTCGCACGAAGATGAAGATCTACTTGATGCGTGTCTCCATTGATCTGGCTGGAGTGTTTGGTTCCGGAAGGCTCCGCCGGCAAACTCCCATGGATGCATATGCCTGGAGTTTGCTGGATCGGAAGGAATTCGGTCATGCGCACCTGTGTTTTTTGCTGGCCGTTTGATTTTAGTGGGAGCGTGGTGAAGCTCTGCTACCTGTTACCATCATGCGACATGTCTTTGACGATAAACATGGTGAAGTCAGAGGCGGAGAATGTCATGAAGGCAGAGACATGTGGACGAGCTATGGTGGATTGAGGCTTTATGGCGATGAGGATCTGGCTTGGTTATCTGTGACTCGCAGCAACGTCTGTTAGAGGGGGCGACATCATAGGAGGAATTCACAGTCTTACCTTGCAGGGTGAAAACCCAAGGTCTGGCCTTCATTGGTTGTGTCTGGCAATGGTCTTGCAGAAGGCATTGCTTTGCGAACGAGGATTTTCTCCAGGGTGAAAACCTAGATCTTTGATCGGGCGATGACAGTGCTTGTGCACTGTTTCCTTCTTGGAGGTGTCGCTTTTGGAGGGGTTGGACTTCTAGTGTTGTTTTGGTGGGGGTAGTGTCGCTGCTGCTGAGGATCAGATTCCTGCAGTGGGAATTTTCTTTTTTTATAATTCTTCTTCTTTTTTTGGTTGTGTGCATCCTTATTGCCATTAAGGTATGCGTTGTTGCAGAGGCTGAGTGTGATTGGTGTCCGTGTGATATTAATATATGCTTATTTCCAAAAAAAGTCAAACTCCGCAAAATAATGAAGTTCGTCGAACTGCGTTAACAAATCTCGATGTCATCATTGTGTTGTCATTGCTTTTGCTTGGTAGATAACCGCGCGCCAACGCCAACGACGGTATCACTCTGTTCAAAATGATACTACTATATATCCATTTACTTTTTCTTAAATTCGAATAATCTGCAAATAATATATGTTTGAGTTGCCAACTATATTTACATGTATTTTGTCGCTGGACCAGGAGGTAACACTTGTAGTGAATGTTATTCCAAGGTCGGTTGCCAATATATGTCTTTTTGGCCGTACCTCCAAGGGGGGAAATTACCATAACATATCTTGAAATCAGAAGTCAGAAGCCAACCCAAATGTGATTGGAATCTTAGATGCTAAAAACTCTGAGTCAACGGTTCCTTGTCCATTCGAGGATGGCATAACAAATAATGATGTACAGAACGTGGTGACGAATCTAAAACTTTGCAATAAACTTAGCGACCTGAAGACGACTTGAGGAGCTATTAATCCAGGAGTCTCATGTATTGTAGCCTCACCATCTGATCATCGAGCTTTCACTTGTCCTGCTAGCTGCCCGGCCCAAAAATTACCTACATTTCTGAGTGTAATCTCGATCGATCATACGCTTCTTCAAAGTCCTAACCACGCTAGCTGGTCTCGCCAATGAATGTCACCGTGCACTCGTCCAAGGTCGTCAAGCCCGAGTACGGCGCATGCGATTGCGAGGTCGCTCCGACCAGCACGGCCGACGTCATTCCGCTCACCGTGCTCGACAATGCCAACTTCGACATGTACATCTCCGTCATCTACGCGTTCCGCTCGCCGGCGCCACCCAACGCCGTCCTGGAGGCCGGGCTGGCCAGGGCGCTTGTGGAGTACCGTGAGTGGGCGGGGCGGCTCGGCGTGGACGCGAACAACAACCGCGCCATCCTGCTGAACGACGCCGGCGCGCGGTTCGTGGAGGCGACGGCCGACGTGGCGCTCGACAGCGTCATGCCGCTCAAGCCGACGCCGGAGGTGCTGTGCCTCCACCCGAGCGGCGACGACGGGCCCGAGGAGCTCATGCTCATCCAGGTCACGCGCTTCGCGTGCGGGTCGCTTGTCCTGGGGTTTACCGCGCAGCATATCGTGTCCGATGGCCGCGCCACCTGCAACTTCTTCGTCGCGTGGGGCCAGGCTACCCGCGGCGTTGCCATCGAACCCGTGCCGGTGCACGACCGTGGATCGTTCTTTGAACCGCGCGACCCGCCGCTGGTGGAGTATGAGCACCGCGGAATGGAGTTCAAGCCCTGTCCCTACGAGAAGGCTAACGGCGACGACGACGTTGTCAACCATGTCCATGAGGGCGATGAAGACCAGGTGGTGGTAGTGAACAAGGTGCACTTGAGCCGGGAGTTCATCTCGAAGCTCAAGGCACAGGCGGCGGCAGGCGCGCGACGGCCGTACAGCACCCTGCAGTGCGTGGTGGCGCACCTGTGGCGGAGCATGACGAAGGCGCGCGGGCTCGACGGTGGGGCGACCACCAGCGTCGCCATCGCCGTCGACGGGCGAGGGAGGATGAGCCCGCAGGTGCCGGACGGCTATACTGGCAACGTCGTGCTCTGGGCGCGGCCGACCACCACGGCTCGGGAGCTCGTGACCAGGCCGGTCAAGTACGCGGTGGAGCTCATCAGCCGGGAGGTGGCCCGGATCAATGACGGCTACTTCAAGTCCTTCATCGACTTCGCCAGCTCCGGCGAGGTGGAGAAGGAGAGGCTGGTGGCGAGGGCTGACGCGGCGGAGATGGTGCTCAGCCCCAACATCGAGGTAGACAGCTGGCTGCGGATCCCGTTCTACGACATGGACTTCGGCGGCGGACGGCCCTTCTTCTTCATGCCAAGCTACCTGCCGGTGGAGGGCCTGCTCATCCTGCTGCCGTCATTCTTGGGCGATGGCAGCGTGGACGCCTACGTGCCACTCTTCAGCCGCGACATGGACACCTTCAAGAACTACTGCTACACCCTCGACTAAGCTCTGCTTCTCATGCATGTACGTACCATGCAAGCCGAACACCGAGAATTGATGGCGCGGATGTCCCATGAATTTTGACGCGCACGTGGTTGATGTTAGCTGACTGAGAATAAACCCTATATAAGATTTTAGAGTTTGAATATTCATGGCACGTACTATATTTGACTCAATGTTTCAAACCGCGACATTTCAGTGAATATATAAATGTTCATATAGCACACCAAATCTAGCTTTGTTCGGT
Source organism: Avena insularis (assembly GCA_023614405.1). Taxonomy (NCBI): domain Eukaryota; kingdom Viridiplantae; phylum Streptophyta; class Magnoliopsida; order Poales; family Poaceae; genus Avena; species Avena insularis. Next base: position 593,102,219 of record CM042686.1, on the reverse strand, counting down.
GATTATTGCCTTGAGGAGAGGTGGAGTTCAAGTCATCCTCCTAGAAAAAGAATATGCAACCTTAGTCGGCCTAATGCTGGAAATCCTTTGATGGATCCTTGGCCGCTATTTTCTAAAGAGAAAAACGACTAAAATGGTCTATCAACTTGCCGAGTGTTCTGGTCACCAACTCACGAAAACGCAAAAGAGGGACATGAACTTGCTGTGTACGGCGTTTTGGTCACTCTATCACGACAACCGTTAGTTTGCTGACATGGCAGATTTTTTTTACGAATTACCCCCTGAAATTTTGTTTCTTCTCATGTTTTCTACCCCTTATTATTAGGCATTTCATCAAATATATGTTGTGCAGCACTAGAAGAGAAGTAGACTCCAAGGTGCGGGTGCTGCACGCGACGGGGGAAGAGCAGGAGGAGGCTCGAGGTGTTGACTCGCCGTTTGTTTCATTTCCTTTCCTTTTTGGGCTTGTTTTAGCCGTTGCCACTGCATTTTTGTTTGTTCGAATTTTGTATCATGTGATTGGTTTATTCATATAGCGGAGCGAAAGTCTATTTCGAGAAGTGTTAGAGTATGATACGGACACGGTTATTATGCTAGTTTAGAATAGTTAGGACTCTAGCCTAACTTGACTCATACTCTTACATGGTATAAGCCTAAATTCGAGCCGTCCCCGACATGCTTCCGCCGCGCCGCCCCTGGCGGGATCGATCTCCATGATCTCCGCTGGGGGCCGCGCGATCCGTCGCAGGGCTCGTCCGCCGATCCGTGATCGGCTACCCTGATGAGTCTTTTTCGATTCTTGATCGGTTTTTCTCTCTGCCGGTCATTTGACCGGTATTTTCTTTTTTGGTTTACTGATCATAGATCGGATTGAATCGCCCTCCACCATCGTCGTCATCGCCACGCCTCTACTCCGACCATCGACACCGACGATCTACATCGCGCTTCGCCAGGCGCCGCCACCTCAAAGGCAGGCTACCGCACGCGGCCGCGGCTTGCTACGCCTTCCTCGGAAGGCTGTCGTGGTCGTCCCCTGCGGATCGTCTATGTCATCATCGTCCGGGACTTCACCGACAACGCCGCCATCGAATCCGATCTACGCGTCGTCCACGCCATGGCGCATACGGTGCACCGTCGGTCTGATCAACCGATCGTGCGCCTGTCTACGCCAAGCACGTCCCCGAGCACGCGCCTACCGCCGATCGAGCTACGGGCTGCCGCTGTGTCGTCCCGTCGGGCCGCAGCGCCGCAGCCTTTGGTCTATGCTATCGGCTTCCAGCGCGCCTTCCTTAGCGTGTACGTCGCTGGTAGTCTCCCAGCCGCTGCACCGACTTGTGCTGGCTGCATCCAGTCTACTTCGTCGTCCTCGTGCATCGACAACCTCAGTTTTCAGCGTGCTATCTCCTACAGCGCGGATTGCCGCCGTCTGCACATGGTCTTCGTCACGTCGACGGGTCTTCCTCGCCTACTTCAAGCACCGCCGCCGCGCTTCACAAGGTAACCTGCAGGGCGCCCTCTCGCTGTCGCAGGTCCCGTCGACTATCCCATCGCTACTCTAGGCATCCAGCATGACTAACCCAGGTAGCCGCTCGTTTTGTCGCCTTCTACATCTTTGTCCACTACAACTTTGTCGTCAGCATCTTCGTCTCATCCCCGACAACACCACCTGCTACTCTACTCTGACAACCGCGGACAGCGCCGGCATCTCTCCCTTCACCGCTCTACGCGTCGCAACCGCTCTAGAGGCTTCCTCTGCTAGTCTTTCTGACGTGGTGGCAAGTTCATGATGGTCTCTGCCCCCGCACGCCTGGTACTGGCAATACCGGGAGTGCCTTCGTCCCCGACGCGTTCCCGAGTCTGGCAAGCTCGGATCGATGCCTCGTCTTTGATGTCTACGCACTTCTTTTCTTGTAGACAGTTGTTGGGCCTCCAAGTGCAGAAGTTTGTAGAACAGCAGCAAGTTTTCCCTTAAGTGGATCACCCAAGGTTTATCGAACTCAGGGAGGAAGTGGTCAAAGGTATCCCCTCTCAAGCAACCCTGCAATCAAGATACAAGAAGTCTCTTGTGTCCCCAACACACCCAATACACCTGTCAGGTGTATAGGTGCACTAGTTCGGCGAAGAGATAGTAAAATACAAGTGGTATGGATATAAGACAACATTGCTAGAAAATAGCTCGATGGCGTGGAAGAGACTAAAGGCAAACTGAAATAAAGATGAAAGCAAGCAAACATGTAACAGATCTACTTGCAAACGGTGTATCAATGCTTAGAAACAAGGCCTAGGGATCATACTTTCACTAGTGAACACTCTCTCATAAATATATTATCTTCATGATACTACTCTTAACTACTCTCCGGTTAGACACTCTAATCCATGGTAGGGCTATAACAACACACCTCAAAGTAAGCCTTTCCCATCTAGATAACCCCACACTATCACCTTGAGCACTAGATGGTTCCAACAAACACCACAATTTCATAGAAACATCCAACTCTAAATATAACTCAAAACAAGTATTTGTAATCTCTAGCCTAAGTGCCACCATCGTGTGCACGCTGTCACTTTCACACACATGGGGAGAGCAGAGATCTATTAAAGCACTTGAGTAGCAAGGTAGATCTACTTGATTACAAAGCTCATGATCACAATATGATCATGCATAGAGAGAGAGATGAACACATAGCTACCGGTAGAACCCTTAGCCTCGAGAAAGAACTACTCCCTCATCATCATGGGAATCAGCAATGGCGATGGAGATGGTGGTGGAGATCAATGGAGATGGCTCTGGGGGCACTTCCCCGTCCCGGCAGGGTGCCGGAACAGAGACTTTCTGTCCCCCAAATATCCCCTTCAGTGGCGGTGGTGCTCCGGAACTTTTCGTGGCTGGAGGCTTGACTATTTAGGGTTTATGCATCGGGAGGCTCTTATAGGCGAGAGGGGAGACCGAGGGGTGCTGGAGGGGCCCACACCACCCCCTGGCGCGGCCTGGCCTGGCCCGCACCACCAGGTGGTGTGGCCCTCTCCGTCTCGTCTTCTGGCTCCGTGAGTCTTCCGGTAAAATATCGACTTTGGCTTTTGTCCGGTCCAATTTCGAGAATATTGATTTTCTGACTTTCCTGGAACCAAAAACAGCAGAAACAGGCAGCTGGCACTGTGGCATCTTGTTAATAGGTTAGTCCAAGAAATCATATGAAAAATACTCCAAAGTGTGGACAAAACACAAGAAAGTAGATAAAACCAAGCATGGAACATCAAAAATTATGGATACGTTAGCAACATATCAACATCCCCAAGCTTAACTCTTGCTCGTCCTCGAGTAGGTAAGTGATAAAAAGAAAGAATAATTTTTGAGGTGACATGCACCATCACAATCAAGACCAAACCATTTGCAAGCATTGAAAGCTGGGATGAAAGTACTCTAAACATGAGCATGAAAGATGAAGTTCTAACAATAAGACATAGCAACTATGCATGCAACATGAAAGGATACAAACAAAGATTCATTAATAACAATGCTTTGCAAGACGTTTGTTTGTTTCATATAAAGAAAACATAGCATAGTAGTATTTAGCTTGTCCCTCATAGAAATGCATAGGACACCTTCAAAGTTAATAAGAGTGACTAGATACAAATAGTTTAAAACAAGAAATCTCAAAGCTATGCATCAATCAACAAGTCTTGCGACAATGCACATAGAACTAAGAATGGCCACTATGCTCTAAAAGTAAGTGCATAAATATAGAAGGTTGAGACTCAATATATAAGTGGAAGAAAGGCCTTCATAGAAGGAAGCAGAGATTCAAGTTTCATAAAGAGCTTCCAAAAATTATGGTACTTAATAGCTTTCAGCTCTCATTGCCCCTATCATAAGCATCTTGAAGTGATTAAGGTTAAAGTGAACAAACTATGGTGTACATGCTTGGCGAAGTATAAGTTAGAAATCTCATGTCCCTTGAATACGAGGGTCGCTCCTCATGCTACTCAAGTTTAGTCACCGGTAAGTTCTTGTCATTGTAAGTACATGTGTATCATAGAGAACCGCCAATGGGCTACCCCTTGCCCGATGATACGGAAGAATCCCCATATCAAAATGACAAGGCAAGCAGACAACGAGCATCTCAGCAATCTTCTTATTTACCATGGGAATATGGTGCTTTTTCTCTCTTTCCTCTTTTCATAATCTTTTTTCTTTTCTTTTTCTCTTTTTTCTCAATATAGGACTCTTTTTTTATAAGAAGAATGCTTCATAGACAGCTCATTATGGTTACGCTGCAGGTTTCCACCATGTTAGCATGGATTAGACCAGTGGCCCAGGCGTTTCTTTAACACATATACATAACTCCATGGACTTACAAGCTCCCCTTTCATTTCACACCGACGACATCCATAGACAAAAGAGCATGATATCAACTAGGTACAAAGTACTAGTGCAATGTTGAAAGCGTTCCCCATGACAGCATGGTTCTCCTAATCCCCAACAAATAAGTGCAATCATATACAACACAGACGACATAATGGTTCAAGTTTATTAAGGGCAAGAAAAGTAAAGTGTGCCATCAAGTTCATGGGAGCTTTAATCATTAGTTTTTTCATAACAAGTTTAATTTGGAAGGTAAACAAAAGTATGAATATACTTGGAATAGCATATGCTAGTAGGTAGGTATGATGGACTCTTTGGAATAACTTGGTTTAGGGAGTTGGATGCATGAGTGGAACTCATACTTGGTTGTGGAGGCTAGCAAAAGACTGGGAGCGACAAACTAAGAGAGCAATAATGGTCATAATCATGCAGAGCGACAAAACATCATTGATCAAAGCATAAAGTGATACTACAAGTTGAAAACTAAAGGATCATAAAGGCTATGATGACTTTGGATAGTCATAACTTGGTGTGAGCATGCGTCAAGTCAACCCAAATAAAGCATCAAAGGAGAATACCACTATACTATGCTTTAATAATTGTAAAACAACGCATGATTCATCCAAGGCACATTAAGCAATCTCAATTGTTTATAACATGTCATGATACAACAAAGAATACTAAGCCTAAAGCCAAAACAATATCAAGCATGGCGTGACAAAGTATGGGCCATAGTCAAAAACAAGCTCTCTTTACCACTTAAGCATGAACTTTCCTACTCTTTTCCAATCCAAACCAAACTATTTAAAAACCAATGTATGAAATAGGGGGTCCAACCAATTTATTTAGCAAACTAAGCAAACCAAGCAAATAAAAAACAAAACGAAAACGAAAAAGAATACGCTCCAAGAATAACACAACTGTGCATGAAACAATAAAAATGAAGTGTTTGTAAGAAACCTGGGATTTTTATTGATGAAGAAGGGGATGCCTTGGGCATCCCAAGCTTTGACGCTTGTACCTCTTGAATATTTCTTGGGGTGACACGTGTGGCATCCCCAAGCTTGATCTTTAGTCCGTCCTTCATCTCATTTCTCGTTCCTTCCATACACCTGAAATTTTTCCTTCATATAAAACTTCACACAATCTTTATTAGAAATATTAGTGCACTCAAGATAATAAGCCTTTAGGTTCAGTTCTAACACCAATAAAACTTCCATTAAAACACAAGCTACTGTATCACTTCCCTCAAAAAGCTCAATTCCCCAAAAGAACTCAAAAAGGAACTAACAAGAAGCAAATACAGAAAATGGCAGAAATCTGTCAAAACAAACCAGCAGGTAAAGACGAATTTTTTCTAAGACCTTATGTTGCTCAAATCAAAAAGTGTTGAACTAACGAAAGTTAGATAACAACCTGGGTCAGAAGCACAAAAATTCACGCCTCAAAAGGACGTACAGAAATTTTACACGAATTTTTACGGTGAAGAACAGAAATCTGTTTCGGGACATCAACTTTCCCAAGCATTACTTCTCTCTCATTAGAGGTTACTCTTGGCACAAAAAGAAAATAAAAAGGATAAGGAGCAATAACTTCCAAGACTCATCTAAAACTTTTGGGTTATCTCCCAATAAGTACTTTTCTTTAACGCCTTTAAGTTAGGCATGATAGTTTGAGAAGATGCTCACATAGGAAATATGAATTGAAGTAAAAAAGAGCATCAAGAAGCAAATTCAAAACACATTTAAGTCTAACCCACTTCCTATGCATAGGAATATTGTAAAGAAACAAGTCATGAAAGCACAAAGCAACAAGCATAGGAAATCAAAACAAGTGCAACTTTAAGACTTTCAACATAAAGAGGGGAAACCTAATATTATTGAGATGCATAAAACCATGTTTGCCTCTCTCATAATAACTTTCAGTAGCATCATGAATAAAATTAACAATATAACTATCACATAATCATTCTTATCATGAGCCACATGCATATAATAATTATTACTCTCCACATAAGCATAAGCATTCTTATTAATTGTAGTGGGAGCAAATTCAACAAAATAGCTATTATTGTTATTCTCATCACCATAATCATCAAATATAGGAGGCATATTGTAATCATAATTAATTTTCTCCTCAATAGTAGGTGGAATGAAAATATCATATTCATCATTGTAATCATCATATATTGGAGGTTTTGTATCATCATAAGCAATAGAATAGCTATCTTCCAAAGCTGGGGAACTAAAAAGATCATTTTCATAAAAACTAGCTTCCCCAAGCTTAGACTTCTCCATAGCATGGTATCCAAAGAATTTGTTGGGTCTGCAGCATAGAAAACAAAAAATTTCCTACGATGAGAACTACACGCCAAGATCTATCTACTAGGTACAAAGCAACGGGTGGACATACATCCAACGAGAACTTACCCTCGAAGACAACGAGTTTTGTTAACGAGTAGGAACTCGTGGTTGATATAGTCGTACACTTGCCGATCTCAAGATCGAGTGGAAGTCCGAGCACCGCAACTCAGCAGCGCATCCGTACTCGCATACACGTTCAAGCCACCGGACAACCTCCACCTCCTCGCTCCAGCGATCCAGCGGAAGCAACAACTCCTTCCAGACGAAATGCCACCGGGAACATGTATCTCGCTAATCCGAGACCATGGAGGAATAATTCTAGAGGGGGAGAGAGATCCTTCACAAGGAGGTGTGAGGAAGAAGGAGGAAGAGGGTGGCCTTTTATAGGAGGAGGAGGGGTACCCCCTCTCTCCATGGCCAGCGCATGGGGGGTGACCCCTCACCTCCCCCATTCATGTGGTGGTAACCCCTCCACATTAAAATGCCTCTTCACATTCCCCTTTAAAGTCCCTACTTTAAATGCATTAAAATTCTCCAAGTTTAATGCTCTCTCATTTAATAAAACTCTTTTATTAAATTTATTCAGAATTTTGTTAATTACTTTAATTAACAAACATTCACATATATCCCCTTGCGATATTTCAATATCACATGCAGAACCACTTTCTGCAATTTCACCGGAAACAATTTCTGGTTTCTATCGAAACAATTCCTGCGCTTTGCAATTCTTTCGTCTGAAACATATGTGCTTCAAAATGGTGTCCGGTAAATCTTAAGTGTGTCACCCTACGGTTCACGAATAATGCAGACATGATTGAGATTCCTCTCAGATCAATAGTCAGAAGCGGGACCTGGAGATCCATACTGACTCCTGCATATTCAACAATGACTTCTGTGATCGTGAGAACCTTTAACGCTTGTAACTAAATCCCTTTGTCTCTTGATATAATACATGTCCGAGATTCGATCATCGGTATTGACAAATTCCACTCTTGATCCATGCTTGTAACTAAATCGCTTGTAACTATATCTATCTGTCATTGGGATTGACAAATTCCACTCTTGATCCATGAGCCTCAACATAACACCTTCGTAGTACTGAACCCATCTTTATAGTCACCCTGTTACGGTGTGACGTTTGATGTTATCAAGATACTCTTCAGGTGTTAGCAATTAACATGATCTCATGGTCTAAGGATAAAGATTACTTCGTATGATGTTATAGAAATATAAACATAATGACTTGATCGTAATGCTATACTTCGGATGAATGTTCATCACATCATTCCACCAATGGTGTGACCTTGTTATTAACAACATCCAATGTCCATGATCAGGAAACCTTGATCATCTTGTTAATCAACAAGCTAGTCTATAAGAGAGGCATAACTAGGAACCCTTTTTTGTTTATTAAACACACATGTATTGATGTTTCCGATCAATATAATTCTAGCATGCAAAATAAACATCTATCATATGTAAAGAATACATAATAACAACTTTATTATTGCCTCTCAGGGCATATTTCCTTCAGAATTCATACTAACAATTTGCTATTAGCATGCAAATAAAGTTCCATAGGTTTTTTAATTTTCTCTTCAAACACTTCATGTCCTAGCTCAAGATAAATACTATAAAGCTCTCTAATTTTGTTATTGTTTTCCATTAAGCCTAACTAGTGAAAACAAAAAACAAAAAGACAAAATTGCAGAATCTAAAGGAAATAACTTTGAGCACTCACACCGGAGGATGTGGGTACCTTTTACCTTACCTCCCTGACAACGGCGCCAAAAAATAGCTTGATGTGTACGCACTTCTATTCTTGTAGACAGTTGTTGGGCCTCCAAGTGCAGAGATTTGTAGAACAGCAGCAAGTTTTCCCTTAAGTGGATCACCCAAGGTTTATCGAACTCAGGGAGAAAGTGGTCAAAGGTATCCCCTCTCAAGCAACCGTGCAATCAAGATACAAGAAGTCTCTTGTGTCCCCAACACACCCAATACACTTGTCAGGTGTATAGGTGCACTAGTTCGGCGAAGAGATAGTAAAATACAAGTGGTATGGATATAAGACAACGGTGCTAGAAAATAGCTTGATGGCGTGGAAGAGACTAAAGGCAAACTGAAATAAAGATGGAAGTAAGCAAACATGTAACAGATCTAGTTGAAAATGGTGTATCAATGCTTAGAAACAAGGCCTAGGGATCATACTTTCACTAGTGAACACTCTCTCATAAATATATTATATAATGATACTACTCTTAACTACTCTCCGGTTGGACACTCTAATTCATGGTAGGGCTATAACAACACACCTCAAAGTAAGCCTTTCCCATCTAGATAACCCCACATTGTCACCTTGAGCACTAGATGGTTCCAACAAACACCACAATTTCATAGAAACATCCAACTCCAAATATAACTCAAAAACAAGTATTTGTAATCTCTAGCCTAAGTGCCACCATGGTATGCACGCTGTCACTTTCACACACATGGGGAGAGCAGAGATCTATTAAAGCACTTGAGTAGCAAGGTAGATCTACTTGATTACAAAGATCATGATCACAATATGATCATGCATAGAGAGAGATGAACACATAACTATCGGTAGAACCCTTAGCCTCAAGAAAGAACTGCTCCCTCATCATCATGGGAATCAGCAATGGCGATGGAGATGGTGGTGGAGATCAATGGAGATAGCTCCGAGGGCATTTCTCCGTCCCGGCAGGGTGCTGGAACAGAGACTTTCTGTCCCCCAAATCTCCCCTTCGGTGGCGGCGGCGCTGCGGAACTTTTCGTGACTGGAGGCTTGACTATTTAGGGTTTATGCATCGGGAGGCTCTTCTAGGCGAGAGGGGAGACCGAGGGGGTGCCGGAAGGGCCCACACCACCCCCTGGCGTGGCCTGGCCTGGCCTGCGCCACCAGGTGGTGTGGCCAGCCCCTGGCCCATCTCCGTCTCGTCTTCTGGCTCCGTGAGTCTTCCGGTAAAATATTGACTTTGGCTTTTGTCCGGTCCAATTTTGAGAATATTGATTTTCTGACTTTTCTGAAACCAAAAACAGCAGAAAACAGGCAGCTGACACTGTGACATCTTGTTAATAAGTTAGTCCAAGAAATCATATAAAAAATACTCCAAAATATGGACAAAACACAAGAAAGTAGATAAAACCAAGCATGGAACATCAAAAATTATGGATACGTTAGCAACGTATCAGTCTTCATCGGCTTCGACAACATCTTCTTCGGCATCGACCCCTCTACGACTGCCTCGACCACGTCATCGACGAGTTCTTCTTTGCATGCTCGGTTCTGGCAAAACCGGAGTGTGCGTTCGTCCCCGACGTGCGCCTAGTTCTAGCAAAACTATGGCTGCATCTCGCCGTCGATGGCTCGGACTGCATTGACTTCGGCATCAACACCCTCGACGACTGCCTCGACGCGTCTCCATCATCCTCCTCGTGCACTATGCGCATGCGGCTTCACGTGCGGCTACCTCGACACCGGCATCCCCGACCACGGCGACCCCTCGCACGGCTACTTCGACCACGGCACCACCCAACGCTCTCGGCTCCCTCGATATCGGCACAAGGGCTACCACCTCGCTTGAGCATCACTAGCTTCCTCTATAGTCCAAGCAACCGCGACGCGACACTGTCCACGACGTTCCCGCTACGACTGCGGGGGGATGTTAGCCTACTGGGTGCTACTTCGGTTTATCTGCAGTCTGACCGTCTGTGACATTCTAGTTGTTCACGACGTTACCACTACGACTGCGGGGATGTTAGAGTATGATACGGACACGGTTATTATGCTAGTTTAGGATAGTTAGAACTCTAGCCTAACTTGAGGTATTCTGCGGTATACACGACAAAGTCCTGTTTTTTCTTTTTTCCCTTTTATCACATTAATCTTAGGAAAATAATAAAAAATCATTCTAATCAGAAAAATACAAATAATATATCAAAATTTGCAGAAAAATAAGATTTATCTATCTACACTCAAATACTAGATATTTATGTTGAATAAGAAACTTCATTCTCACCGTTTTAACCATAGTTTAAAATAGGCCTAAAAAATTCAAAAAGTCCGAAACAATGTAAAATCTTCGCGCGATGTCATATTATGTGACATGGTTGAAAGGAAAATATCAAACTTGGTATATTGAGTATGTCTTAAAAAACCTTCACAAAATGACCTATCTCATTTGAGGTTTTCTGGCTTTCAGATTAAATGACCAATGTTATGGCTAGAATCAAGGCATAGTTTGTAATAATGTACACATATTGTGCATGCATGTGTATCATGGAATGACGAACAATGTTGCAGTTTGAAGTTTTCCTTTTTGTCGCACCAAATAGCTATTTCCTATTTTCCAAGCGGAAAAACGGGGGGTTTTCTGAAGCAACCACCAAATGACTAATTCAAAATGCTACTATCCTATTTTTCAAAAACTATTAGACCACCGTACATGGACAATATCCCAACAGGGAGATCTCAAACCTTTTCATCCATCCCTGGTGAAAAAGATAAATTCCTGCCAAATCGATAGGAAGTGAGTCAGATATGAACTACATGTACATGATCTGATGCTCATGGTTTTTTACAAAAATAATTTTTAGGTTCACAATATGCTATTTCATCATAGATCCAATACAAGTTTAGCGAGACTCAACCCTGAGCTCAGAATCTTTATGCCAGTCGTTCGATAAAGTTTGACGATCGCTTAAAACGGGCATAAAAATTTCGAAAATGATCGAAACAATGTGAAACCTTCACGTGGTATCATATTATGTAATATAGTTGGAAGGAAAAATATCAAACTTGGCATATTAATTATGTTAAAAAAAACCTTCATAAATGTCCTATCTCATTCGATGTTTTCTGACTTTCGGGTTAAATGACCAATGTTATGGCTAGAATCAAGGCATAGTTTGTGATAATGTGCCTATATTGTGCATGCATGTTTATCATGGGATGGTGAACAATTTTACATGAGGAAGTTTTCCTTTTCATCGCATTAAAAAACCATTTTCCATTTTCCGAGCGCAAATAACGGGTGGTTTTGTGAAGCAACCACCTAATGGCTAATTCAAAATGCTACTACCCCATTTTTCAAAAATACTAGACCACCTTACATGGAAAATGTCTCAATTGGGAGATCTCAAACCTTTCCGTCCACCCCTGGTGAAAAAGACAAATTTCTGCCGAATTAGTAAGAAGTGGGTTAGATATGAACTAGAAGTATATGATCTGATGCTCATGATTTTTCAAAAAAATCATTTTAGGTTCAAAATATGCTATTTTATCAGAGATCCAATGTAAGTTTAGCAATGCTCATCCCCGAGATCAGAATCTTCATGCACACCGTTCGACAAAGTTTGATGATAGTTTAAAACGGGCATAAATTTTTTAAAAAAGATCGAAACAATGTGAAACCTTTGTATGGTGTCATATTATGTGACATAGTTGGAACTAAAAATATCAAACTTGGTATATTGATTTTGTCTTAAAAAACATTCACAAAATGACCTATCTCGTTCGAGGTTTCCTGGGTTTCGGGTCAAATGACTAATATTATGGCTAGAATCAAGGCATAGTTTGTGATATTGTGTCCATATTGTGTATGCATGCACATCATGGAATGGCGAATAATGTTGCAGTAAGAAATTTTACTTTTCGTCACACCAAAAAGCTATTTTATATTTTCCGAGCGGAAAAAACAGGGGGTTTTGTGAAGCAACCACCAAATGGCTAATTCAAAATACTACCACCCGATTTTTCGAAAATACTAGACCACCTTACATGAAAAATGTCCCAACAGGAGGATCTTAAACCTTTCCGTCCATCCCTGGTGAAAAGACAAATTTCTACCGAATCGGTAGGAAGTGGGTCAGATATGAACCACAGGTAGATGATCTGATGCTCATAATTTGAAAAAAATTAATTTTAAGGTTTAGAAAATGCTATTTCATTAGAGATCCAATGCAAGTTTAGCGAGACTCAACCCTGAGCTCAGAACCTTCATTCCCGCTATTTTGACCATGGTTTGAAAGAGGCATAAGAAATTCAAAAATGATCAAAATAATATGACAAGGTTTATCAATCATTTTTAGGTTCACAAGATTATATGGATATCATATTTGGATTCCTCTCATTTTTTTGATCGATTTAGACATTTTATTTGTCAAATTCCGATTTACGAGTTTAAATATATGAATCATTCCATATTAAATAGAAAAAGGCAAAAAAAAATCATTTTATTTTTAATTGGATTCAAGATTATTATTACTTATTCATTATTATCTACTTAAATAATTGTTTGGAATCTAAAACTGAGATGTGTGATATCATGATCCAAAAGTTAATAGAATTGATATGAAAGTATTATCGACAAGGTATGATTTCTTTCTTGAAAGCTCATTCAGAAGGAATGAAGAAGTTAAGCGTGATAGGGCTACAGTAATGTTAGGATGGGTGATCGAGGAGGAAGTTTGATCATGAGTGCAATTTAACCTAATATTAAGCATACTTAAGAGTTAAAAATATTCTATATAAGTATCCTATATGAGATTAACGAGTAAAAAATATTCAAAAAAGTTTGAAAAATATATTTTTTAATTCTTTTTAGAAGGCAGGCTCTTTTTCGTGTAGGAGATACACGGCAAAGGCAGCCTTTGCCGTGTTAGATTTATGGACGATGCACGACAAAGACAGTCTTTGTCGTGTTGGATTTATGTGCGACACACGGCAAAGAATAGACACCGTCATTTCCATGGTAACCGCCATCTTACTTTACTTTGTCGTGTCTACGTGTAAGACACGGCTTTTAAAAAAAAAACACGGCAAAAGATCTTTGCCTTCGCTAACGTTGCCGTGTAGTTTTTGCCGTGTGCTTATACACGGCAAAGTTTTTGTCGTGTTCCGGAATCTTTTGCCGGGTATTTTGCACACATGGTAAATAAGTTTTCTCCCGTAGTATTTTATGGAATCTCGATACAAAATTATATACAAAATCTATTTAATATTATTTTATTTAGTTTTACGTGCTACGATATAACTATCACCTCTCTCAGCGTTCGAGGAAGTATCAAAATTGTGCTTGGGAGTCTTAAACAAACTAAAATAAGAATAAATATTTGGGGAAGTGAGAGCGCACAGAAGCGGCTGGTCGGACGATCTGGATTTTCTTCGGTGGAGAAGAAGGATTGTTGCTTGAAAAAGGTGAACATAACTGGGTTGGTTTGATGGGCCAAAAGATTCTATGGGCTGCTTGATAGAATTGGGCAGGTCCACGAATGGTGCTCAGCACGGTTTGAGCAGGTCCACCTATTGAGAGGTTATCAATTCACAAGTCTTCTTCCTACATGAGAATAGGTAGGGCACCAATTTATTTATGGGCCAAAACCAAGCAAAATATTGAGGGACCCATTTCACATTTCATGAAGACATAAGTGTTAATTTCTCATGTAGCGATAAGAACACTTGGGGATTTCATTGCTAGTAAACGCATAGCATTTCCGTAAATAAACTGATGCACATAAAATACCTCTGAACTAAATATGTCCTAAATATTTGATAGTTACCATGTGTTATTTGCGGAGGTATTGCTTGCCATGAAGTTGACCCCATTTCCAAACTTGAATCCTCATTTTCCCTATGGATGGTGGCTTTAAGAAAAAAAGCGCAATGAGAACTCCAACAAAAAAAACTTGGTCATAAACCAAGCTCTAGGTGATCGGAATCTAATTTTCAAAATTCCATTGCCTTTGAGGGCTGCATTATTTGCATTTGGAACTGCCTTCGTACTAACAAACACTATAGCGAATATAATATCGGTTTTATATGCCATCTACTCTGCTAAATATCAAGTTTAAACAAGAAATGGACCATGTGATAGCCAAGTCCCACCTGTAAAATAAAAGTGCCACTTGTAATGGAGATGAAGAAAGGCACGCCTGTAAAATAACTAAAAGTGGGCTCCACCCAAATTAATAAATCTACTAAAAAATCACCAACCCAGTTGGCCATCTGCAGAGACAACCTTATGAACATTTCTTTAGCATGTGATCATTGGCCCAAAACTCTTTTACAAAGACTGAATTGTTAGTCTGCTCATATGAGTATAGCAGGAACCCTCATTTGTCTCGCAATTACTAACACCTAAGGACTAATATGGTACTTCAAATTATAATATCGTTCCTCTATTTAAAAGTGATGTTTCGTGTGAGAGTTCCGCAAATAAAAGACAATTGAGTTGCCAAACTGGTCCTTCCGTTTCAAATTATAAGATGTGTTAGTTTTTTTGTAAAATACATGTATCTAGACGCTTTTTATATGTAGGTTTGGAGCAAAATGAGTAAACTTACACACTAAAAAGTAACTAGGTACATGTATTTTAGAAAAAAACTAAAACATCTAACATTTTGGAGCGGAGGAAGTATATTTCAAATTTGTTTCCAGGTAATATTTCATTTTATTTTGTCCCTGCATAAGAAGGTATTATTTCATTTGAAGCGGATGTGATTCCAAGCCAGACCATGACGACAAGTCTTGAAGCTGTAATAAACGACTTGAGGAGACTAGAGGAGCCAGTAATCGAGGAGTCTTCATTGAAACATGAAACAGAAAGTAAAAATGTTAGGCCGTTTGGACGGGCTTTCTCTTCTCGACATTAAGTGGGACAAACTGTAGTACAGACCGTGACATTTGTTTTGCCCCAATGTTTTTCTACGAAGATGTGACATGGATCTCAACATGAAAACGTGCAAGCATACACACGGAGGGAGAAAGAGATTTGTGGTCCAACGGTCCAAAATGTAGACCGTTACAATTTTTCCTCAAAAATAATTTGTCTATTTGGTTTCTAAAAATACGTGACATGAATTTTCAACACGAGGAAAAGCACACACGTGCACAGGGAGACCCGTGTTACATGAATGCAGCGTCGTAGTCTGTCCATTTTAAGATGGTCCCATGGCGGCAAGTCTTAAGCTTGCAATGAACTTAACTTACCGTCCTAGGGATGACTTTGGGGGCTTATTAATCTCGGAGTCTTCCGAGAAGGAACATCAAACCAAGGGGCCAACCGGCCGGTCCCGAGAAGGAACATCAAACCAAGGGGCCAACCGGCCGGTCCATATTAGGACATTTCGGGGAGCAAGCTAGTTATTTATTGTACTCCTATGTCAAATTCAGGGCTACATCTGCCTTACTTTTACATAGTTTCTGGGCAATTTGCTTGCTGCAAAGGCATATAGAGAAGGTAGAAAAATATAGTAGATAATCTAGAGACCCTTGCATTTTTTTCTAGCCTAGTCATCGGAGTCGGAGTGGTAGTGGCGGCGGTACAAGGTATGGTCCAAGATGCTAACGGTGAGCCTGGCGTCATCATCGTACTTGAAGACGAGGAAGTGCCCGACTTCAATAGCGTGCACATGGGCGAATACCTTCCCGCCATTCGTGAGGTACATCTGCATGATGCAGTCGAATAGTACCTCCACGGACTACATGCATGTCATGCCGTCGGGCACCCGCACGACCTCGCGGGGCTCTTGCCCGTCGACCATCGACGCGAACTTCTGGGGGAGGCACAACCTGTCCTAGTTCACGCTGTTGTGGATGGTGATGGCGAACTCGAACCCGGAGAGGTCGATGGAGCCGTACTCGGGCGACGAGGGTGGCGATGGTGGTTGTGATGGCGGGGCCGGTGGGGGAGAAATGCCTTGGCCTAGACCCCATGTCTCCCTCACCAATCTCGGCCACGCCTTGGCTAGGGGCATCCTAGCCGCCCTCTCCTCGATCCTATGCCACCAGCCATGGCTGTGGTGGGGAATGGATGTGGTGGTGGAAGATGGGAGTGTGAAAAATGGTCGTGAGTGGCCTATTTAAGAAGGTCAACACACTCGATGCCCCGCGCGGAGGCCTAGATGCCCGCATTGATAAAGCCCGGTGCATGCGTATGGCGGCGCGACCAGCGCGGGTGTCAAGCGGTGGTGTCAAGCGGCGCGGTCAGCTTTGTCGTTGGTGAGAAAGAAGAGAGGGCGGCGTAGGCGGTTCAATGGCCACCATTAATGAAGCAGGTCTAGGTCGCTGATATGTGGACCAGGAGCAAACGGGGTTAAATGTGCGGTGTCCGCGTGGACATACGCGAGCGCAAATGCCTTCCCAATTTGGGACACGAGAATGCGCTGGTTCGGGGCCGGTGGACGGTTTTCTCTCCTACGGGTGCTGTTTTTTGGATCCCGCTGTCTGAAACATATAGGGAAAGTGCATTTGGACCCCGCCCTTACTGTAGCAAGGATTGTGACAATTTTTCCTCTAAAAAGTTTTGAGGTATCTTTCTCATGAAAGTCCTGACATGAAAGCTCTAATAAAAACAGCACGCACTCTCAGGAAGCTAGGGGCGTCAAACCATTGGTCCCTTCATTTTGAGATCGTCCCAAACTGACAATTTGAAGAGGTCGTCCTTTTGCAGCCGACATGCGTTAGGAGCTTTTGTGTCGACATGCATGGTATAGGGTAGCGTATCCTCCCTGGACCTAAAGCCCTAAACACGCGTTGTTGCTTCCGCGCTACTACCTCGCGGATCGCTAATAGACAAATAAGATTCACAATTTCACATTAGGCCCGTGATCTCGCTTGTATCGTTCCACTAAGGGTGCATTAAGCGAACCTTATCCCTCCCTCCTCTGCCTTTCTGTTCACACGTTTTCCGCCCGTCTGCTGTTGAGGGCAAACCTCTAGGGTGGCCCGATCTTTCACGATTCCCTTTCAAATCGAGGGTGGAGTGTGGGGGAAGGAGGGAAGGATGAACACGACGAACACACGCACGAAGAACGCGATGAACACACACATGCAAAACCACGATAAACACCAATAGCTCACGCCGGCGGTGACCGGTCCGGCACAATCCCTAGGATCGGCGTCGGGCGGAGGACTCTCTCTCGAACCGGCACGGCGAGATGGGAGACTCGGTGAGATCTTGACGTCTAGGCAAAGGGACACCGATGCCTAGGCCTTGTACAACACGGAGGCACGATGCAAACTCCAACGAGGTTTGGGGATATTGGTGCTCCTTAGTCAAGGAGCATGAGGCAAGAATTAGATAGATCCACAAAGGGGTTTCCACTAATTCCAATATCAATCCTAGGGTTTACAATAGAGGTGGGGGGCTATATATAGGCCAACCACAAGTTCAGGGGTAGTTTAGGCATTAAAGTAGAGTTCTGGGCGAAGTAGAGGGGTACATGGGCCAAAGGGCCCAGCTAGGCTCGCACGCCCATTGCTTGGGCAGACAGTCCGGTGAGATCGGCCGGACAGTCAGGTGGGACACTCCGGGCAGTGTTCGGGAAGTGTCCGATTCGACCTTCTGAATGTCCACGCCAGGTCCGGGCTCGAGCAGGCCGGACACTCCGGCTGAGTCACGCCGGACACTCCGGTGGCGTCGGACACTCCGACTTGATCTGGGCGGACACTCCGGCTCAGGCATCTTCATGACAGGTGCAGCTTCAGGGCTCGTGGGTCGACGCGGCAGGGGCTCGTACCTGATGATGCACAAAGTAGTGGTATGAAGTAGTACGCCATCCAAGGAGGTATCAAATTGGCACGAAGCGAGGAGCGAGTTCACCTTAGCTTGGAGGAGTTTGGCTCGGGCACGAGTCATGGGTCCACTTGGGGGACTTGTTGGTGTAGATGTAGAAGCGTCCGTAGGACGGGCTGCATCAGCTCCCCCCCCTTGGGAAAGAGTCGTCCTCGACTCTTCATGGATATCATCTTGAACATCTCCATGGTAGGGTGAGAGATCCTTGACATTGAATGTATTGCTGGCAAGGTACTTGGAGGTCGGGATGTCGATGATGTAGGCGTTGTTGTTGATTCGTTTGAGGACCTTGAAGGGACCATCTCCTCTTGGCTTGAGCTTGGAGTCACGTTCCTTGGGGAAGCGGTCCTTGCTTAGGTGTATCCACACAAGGTCACCTTCTTCAAATATCATCTCCTCCTTGTCCTTGTTTAACCTTGAAGCTTGGCGAAGGACTTGTTGTTCGATAGTTGCTCTTGTTTCTTCATGAAGCTTCTTCATAGCTTGTGCACGCTTCTCGACGTCCATGTTTGTGCGCTCATGGAGAGGTAGTGGTAGGATGTCGAGCGTGGTGAGGGGATCGAAACCATAGACGATCATGAATGGACTCATCTTGGTTGTTGAGTGCTTGGCTCGATTGTAGGCGAACTCGGCATGTGGAATGCATTCCTCCCAATCCTTCAGGTTTTTCTTGATCAACACACGAAGGAGAGTTCCGAGGCTTCTGTTGACAACTTCGGTTTGGCCATCCGTTTGAGGATGTGATGCGGATGAAAAGAGGAGCTTGACGCCAAGCTTGGACATGAGGGTCTTCCACAAGTAGCTCATGAATTTGACGTCGCGGTCGGAAACGATTGTCCTTGGCACACCGTGAAGACGGACGATTTCCCTGAAAAACAGATTTGCAACATGTGAAGCATCGTCGGTCTTATGGCACGGTATGAAGTGTGCCATTTTGGAAAAATGATCCACAACAACAAATATAGAATCATGACCATGCTTAGATCTAGGCAATCCTAACACAAAATCCATGCTAATGTCGGACCAAGGTGTATGAGGAACAAGCAATGGCATATAAAGACCATAGGGATTAGCTTGCGACTTAGCTTGAACACATGTCGTGCATCGTTGAACGTAGCGCTCCACGTCATGCTTCACCTTGGGCCAAAAGTAGTGATTGGAGAGCATGTCCAGTGTCTTGTCGCGACCAAAGTGACCCATAAGGCCTCCACCATGAGATTCTTGGAGAAGCAAAAGTTGAAGCGACGACTTCGGAATGCATAGCTTGTTTTGTTTAAAAAGAAAGCCCTTATGCAAATAGAAATCATCAACTCCCTTGTCATTGGAGCACTTTGCGAAAATTGGTTCAAAGAACGGGTCGGAAGCATACAAAGATTTTATTTCCTCAAGACCCAACACGTTGATTTCAAGTCTCGTAAGAAGGCTTGTATGTTTGCGAGACAATGCGTCCGCAACTACATTATCTTTGCCCTTCTTATACTTGACAATGTACGGAAAAGACTCCATGAACTCAACCCACTTAGCATGTCTCTTGCTCAAGTTAGCTTGGCCTTTGAGATATTTCAACGACTCGTGGTCGGAATGTATGATAAATTCCTTAGGCCAAAGGTAGTGTTGCCAAATTGAAGGACATGAACTAAGGCAAAAAGCTCTTTGTCATAAATCGGGTAGTTAAGGCGAGCACCATCAAGTTTTTCGCTATGGTAGGCTATAGGACGTCCATTTTGCATAAGGACTCCTCCAATGCCAATACCACTAGCATCACACTCTATCTCAAAAGTTTTTGTGAAATCCGGTAAAGCAAGAAGAGGTGCTTCGGTGAGCCTCTTTTTAAGTTCATCAAAAGCTTTTTGTTGTGCTTTGCCCCACACGAAGGTGACATTCTTTTTGGTCAATTCATTAAGGGTACAAGCAATGGTTGAAAAGTCTTTCACAAAGCGGCGATAGAAACCGGCCAACCCATGAAAACTTTGGAGTTCACTCACATTTGTTGGTATGGGCCAATCTCGTATGTCCTTTACCTTGGAAACATCAACTTCAATTCCCTTCGAAGAAACGACAAATCCAAGAAAAATCAACTTGTCTTTAGCAAAAGTGCACTTGGGAAGATTAGCATAAAGCTTTTCATGTCGAAGGATTTGCAAAACTTCCTTGACATGTGTTATATGGTCCTCAAGTGATTTGCTATAAACAAGAATATCATCGAAATAGACAACAACACTTTTTCCAATGAGAGAACGCAAGATTGATTCATAAGGCGCATGAAGGTGGATGGGGCATTTGATAAACCAAAGGGCATAACCAACCATTCATAGAGACCAAGTTTGGTCTTGAAGGCGGTTTTCCACTCATCACCTTCAGTCATGCGTATTTGATGGTAACCACTACGAAGATTAATTTTCGAAAAAATAGTGGCTCCACACAACTCATCAAGCATGTCATCGAGACGTGGTATGGGATGTCGATAACGCACGGTGATAGCATTGATTGGACAACAGTCCATGCATAACCGTAACGTATCATCCGTCTTTGGAACAAGAATCACAGGTACAACACTTGGACTAGTGCTAACTTGGATCAAACCTTTGGAGACGAGTTGGGTGATTTGACGTTCAATCTCCTTTGTCTCCTCTGGGTTCGTGCGGTAAGCGGCGCGGTTTGGAAGTGGTGCACCGGGGATGAGGTCAATGCGATGTTCGATGCCACGAAGAGGAGGTAGTCCATGTGGAAGCTCTTCGGGGAACACATCCTTGAATTCCTGCAAAACACTCATCAAAGATGGAGGAACATTGGTTAATTCGTTAGTTCCTTGCGCTAGTCCTTTGCAAAGGAGGACATAGTGCAAGATGGATGGGTTGTTCCGAACATCTCTCATCTCACTTTTGGTGGCAAGGAGAACACTCTTAGTTTTTCCACTCGAATTTGGCTTGTGGCTCTCACTCACTATGAGGTGGTTCTCTCTCTCACCGCTCTTCTCACAAGTAGGTGTTGTGCTTTGCGCCCTCGCTAAAGCCTTTGCATTGTCCGCAATTATTTGGCTAGGAGTCATCGGTTGCAAAACACATGTTTTGTTGAGCCATTTGAAGGTGTATATGTTGGTGCGACCGTCATGTTGAGCAGCCTTGTGAAATTTCCATGGTCGACCAAGAAGCATGTGGCCAACTGTCATAGGAACCACATCACACTCCACCGTATCTTTGTAAGGACCAACGGCGAAGGAGACCGATACGGTATGCTTGATCTTCACGGACCCTTGGTCACTTAGCCATTGCACGTGGTAGGGGTGCTTGTGTGGATGGAGGGTGAGGTTGAGCTTCTCACACAACTCGGTGCTAGCAAGGTTGTGACAACTCCCTCCGTCAATGATCACCTTGATAGATTTGCCATTGATGTCGGCTCATGTTTGGAAGATATTGGAGCGTTGGTCTTCATTCTCTTGTGCTTGAGTGGTCAAGATCCTTGTGACTACAAGCGATGGACTTGCGTCATGTTCACACATGAGGAGTTCTTGATCATCTTCCACTCGTTGCCTTGTCATTGCTTCCTTGACACGGGCATCAAACTCATCTTCACTCAAGTACTCTTCATCACCATTGTCGTGGATGAACAAGACTTTCTTGTTTCCACATTCGGTCGACTTGTGTCCTTTACCTCCACACTTGTAGCATTCACCGTTGAAAGGTGTATCACTCTTTGCTTGCTTGCCACTTGGGGGCAGTTTTCCTTGAGGAAGTGTGGGCTTGAAGGAAGTCTTGGAGGTACTTGAGGAGCTACCTTTGAAAGTTGTTGGTGTAGCGGTTGAAGCTTTCTTGTAGGTGAAGTACGTCTTAGGCTTGTTGTATTTGATATCCTCTTGCACTTGACGTTTAGCCTTTGTTGCGATGTGCACAAGCTCAACCATGTTGTTGTAGGTTTGGAACTCGACGATGCGCTTGATTGGGTGGTTCAACCCAATAAGGAAACGTGCCATTGTTTGCTCCGTGCGCTCATCAATGTTGGCGCGAATCAAGTTGAGTTCCATTTCCTTGAAGTACTCTTCCACGGTCTTTGTCCCTTGACAAAGCGCTTGAAGGTTGTTGAAGAGGTCACGCGTGTAGTGTGCGGGGACGAACCGGGATCTCATGTGAGCCTTCATGTCATGCCAAGTTGTGATTGGCGGTTCTTGTCTTGCATCACGAGCAACTTGAACTTGTTCCCACCAAAGTTTGGCGTAATCATCAAACTCTAGCGAAGCCATGGCGACCATCTTCTCGTTGCTATAGTTGTGCATTCGAAAGATCTTGTCAACTTTGAGTGCCCACGAGAGGTATTCTTCGGGGTCATTGGATCCGGTGAACTTGGGCATTGTGAACTTGAGCTTGCCAAAAGTTTCTTCATCGTTGCGGTCATTGCGACGAGCTTGGTGACCTTGTTGATGATCTTGTAGTTAGGAAGGTGGAACTTGGTTCTCGCGTCCTTGTTGCGGAGCTTGCTCTTGATATTGTTGTTGAAGAGCTTGCTCTTGCTCTTGGCGCGGCTGTTGACGTGGTTGAGGCGCTTGGGCCGCATGGTGGCAAAGGTGTGGAGCCTCTTGACGCGGTTGATGACGAAGACGAGGCTCGTTCCTTGGTTGGTGATGTTGGTTAGGCACCTGGTCCTCACGGCGAAGAACATGGTCATGAGCCTCTTGACGTGGTGGGCGTCGCTCAACTTGTATCACTTGACGCTCCAAGTTTTGTTGATGGGGAGGAGGCGCCACGCGATGACCACGGTGTCGTTGTTGACGTTCATGACGTTGATGACGAGGAGGAGGATCTTGGAGAGCTTCACGTCGATGACGAGCTTGATTCTCCAAATTGGAGTCATCACTTGTTGAGTCAAGTATGTGTCGCGGTCGATGTTGGTAGACTTGCGGTTGTACTTGTGGTTGCGCTTGCAGTTCCTCTTGTGGTTGCTCTTGTTGGATCACTAGTGCCTTTGCGTGATGACAGTGTGCTTCTTGCCTTGCGCGTGGCCTTGAAGAGAGGTCACCATCATAGCTTGACGTTGCGACGTGCCGTGGGGAAGGTACATAGTTCGAAGAGATTCCATCTTCAACCACAGGGGCATCATTGCGTCTTTGAGCACTTTGATGTAGATCTTGTGGAAGAGGTGCATGACGATGCGAAGAACTTGCCGAGCTTGATGCGCGTGAACGTGGTCTTGCCATGCCATCGAACGTTGAAGCGCTTCATTTTGGTGGCCGAAGTTGTGATGCATTGCATGCATTTGTCGTTCGAGGCTGTCGAAGCGGTTGTCGATGTTCTTGAACTCGGCTTGCGTCTCACCAAATTGTTCATCTTGTCTCGTCTCAAGTACTTGGCAACGTTCACGGAACTCTTGTCGAACGATGAAGTGACTTGCACGCGTCATGTACAGACCTTGATCTTCTTCTTGGGGAGGTGGTTGGCTTGTCTCACCGTGCCTATCCATCATGCAAAACACACAAGTATTGTATATGGAAATGGAGTATGGTGGTGTTAGCCTTGTACCTCACCTTGGGGATTGCACCAAACTAGAAACCACAAGTGAGAGCTATTAGCGTGCAAAGTGGAATTGCAAAGAAAACTCACACTAAAGAAAGAACTAACTCTCAAAAGCTTGTTGGTGGTAGGTTAGGATTGTGGAAAGCCAAAGAACCAACCAAAAAAAAGGGATAGTCAAAAGTGGTAAAAATCCAACAAAACTCAAGTCAAAGGCGAAGGTCAACAACTCAAAAGGGTGACGGGAACCTACGACTATGTACACACACGTGGAGAAAGTTGGGATTGACACGACTATAAAATGAGCAAACCAAATGTCCTAACGAAGACTAAGCTCGTTGTCGTGCCAATGCAAGGAGAGACAGTGGCTCGTTTGCAAAGAGGAAAAGTGAGCAATGGATTTGTGCACTTGCCTTGGGCGCTCTTCTTTCTCTCTTGCTTACAAGCTTTGAGACTCTCTTTGGCAATGGGAGGCTATTTTTCTTTTGCTTTTTCTTTGTATCTTTTTCTATATTTTTTTTGCTCTCCCTTGGTGCTACCTAGTCACACTTGCTATTTCTCTTGCACTCTCACTATCCAAGGACAAATGCACAATGCTCAAGCAAACACAAGATGATCCACTCTCATGGGATAGGTACACACAAAGGAAGATGGGAGTTAACAAGGTGACGCAAGTTATACCTTCTTTGATGATGAACTTGGCATCGGTGGTGCGGGATGATGTTCGTGGTCCGTGGTGTCGATGAGCGCGGAAGTTGATGATGCGGGAGCTTGCTGGTACTTGCTGACACGCACACGGGACACGAGCAAACAAAGGAGATTAGCCAATGTGAAACATGAGGCAAAACTGTCAAAACTGGCGTTACAGCCGGACACTCCGGTTTGTATGCGCCGGACACTCCGGTTGGTACGAGCCGGACACTCCGGCGCGGGTTTCCTGCTCGTGTTCTTGAGCGGAAATCCTGCCAGACCTCAAATCCATGAAACCGCCAAATCAGGCTGGGGAAACGCGGGATAAAGCTGGACCAACTCCTTAGATAAGGTTTGGTCGGATCAAAACCACAAATAACACTCCAAATCAAGAGATCGATCCAAAGGAAAATATGGGCTGTTTTTTGTGGGGATTTTCGAATTTTTGGTGGATAGAAGAAAATTTTGTGGGAGAAATCGTGAGCAACGAGGCTCTTGATACCAATATGTTGAGGGCAAACCTCTAGGGTGGCCCGATCTTTCACGATTCCCTTTCAAATCGAGGGTGGAGTGCGGGGGAAGGAGGGAAGGATGAACACGACGAACACACGCACGAAGAACGCGATGAACACACACACGCAAAACCACGATAAACACCAATAGCTCACGCCGGCGGTGACCGGTCCGGCGCAATCCCTAGGATCGGCGTCGGGCGGAGGACTCTCTCTCGAACCGGCACGGCGAGATGGGAGACTCGGTGAGATCTTGACGTCTAGGCAAAGGGACACCGATGCCTAGGCCTTGTACAACACGGAGGCACGATGCAAACTCCAACGAGGTTTGGGGATATTGGTGCTCCTTAGTCAAGGAGCATGAGGCAAGAATTAGATAGATCCACAAAGGGGTTTCCACTAATTCCAATATCAATCCTAGGGTTTACAATAGAGGTGGGGGGCTATATATAGGCCAGCCACAAGTTCAGGGGTAGTTTAGGCATTAAAGTAGAGTTCTGGGCGAAGTAGAGGGGTACATGGGCCAAAGGGCCCAGCTAGGCTCGCACGCCCATTGCTTGGGCCGGACAGTCCGGGTCAGATCGACCGGACAGTCCGGGGTGGCCGGACACTCCGGGCAGTGTCCGGGAAGTGTCCGATTCGACCTTCTGAATGTCCACGCCAGGTCCGGGCTCGAGCAGGCCGGACACTCCGGCTGAGTCACGCCGGACACTCCGATGGCGTCGGACACTCCGGCTTGATTTGGGCGGACACTCCGGCTCAGGCATCTTCATGACAGGTGCAGCTTTAGGGCTCGTGGGTCGACGCGGCGGGGGCTCGTACCTGATGATGCACAAAGTAGTGGTATGAAGTAGCACGCCATCCAAGGAGGTATCAAATTGGCACGAAGCGAGGAGCGAGTTCACCTTAGCTTGGAGGAGTTTGGCTCGGGCACGAGTCATGGGTCCACTTGGGGGACTTGTTGGTGTAGATGTAGAAGCGTCCGTAGGACGGGCTGCATCAGGGTCGGTCCATCGCCGATCTCGCCGGCGCCGCCGGTGGAGAGGCTAAGGACCGACGCCGGGGCCCCCTGTATATAGTAGGTTAGGGTCTTGGCTGTTTGCCAGGTTTCGGCTTCCTGTCGTGAGGGCTGCGATGGGATCCCTGGGCTGGATTCCTCGCCGGAGAGAGCTACTCTTCCTGGCCATCTGCACGGCGGTGAGGTGGTGGAGGAGGGCCACCAAAGCCTCCAATAAAGCCCGGCGATGCCTTGCTCCGCGGATTTCGCCCCTTCCTCGGCCGGCCATGGTGGCGAGGGAGGATTGGGGGATGTTGGTCGGCAGAGCCTTGGACTTCGCCTCTTCGCGCCTCCTCTTCCTTGGGGTGGTTGCTCGCCAGCTTCCCTCCTCCGGCCAGCCGTGGCGGCATGGGGAGGGGGTTTCTTGTGTGGCAGTGATCGAGGGAAGTAGATATGGCGCAACTTCGAGTTACTCCATGGCGCAGTGGAGCGGCGCCGGGAGGTCTCTGTTCCACCCCTCTGCTCAGGCTTCAATGGTTGTAGTCTGCGTGGAGAGGAGAGGATTCGGAGGCTCGACCATAAAGCTCCTATGGGTTTCTACTTCAGCGACGATGATGGCTTCTTCGCTTCTCCCTTGGCCGCCGTGGTGGCGAGGTGGGGAGGAGGGATTTGGTTGCTGTCGCCGATGTTGCAGAGGCCGGTTGAAGCTGCACCCACATGCTCTTCTTTGCAGCGGCCCCTACACAGCGGCGATGCTGTTGGGCCTCTGCCTGTTCTAGCCGAATGGCGGCTGAGGGTCAAAACCTCCATCGGAGACCCTGTTTTGAAGCATGGCACCGGAGCTCGACATCTCGGTGTAGACAAGTGGTTTGTCCCCGTCGGCGTCATGATGGCTGGTTGCTATGCTTCTACTCCGGCTTCAAAGGTGTCACGAACAACAGACCTCACAGATCTCGCCGGGATTCTTGGCTGGAGGTCGCCGATGTATGGTGGTGGAGGCATCTAGGGACTCAATTGTAATTTTACTTTTAGTTCCAAGGTGCTTTTTGTAGCGTGGAGATCCCCTTTTGTTTTTTCTAGCTTTGGTAGGGTGCTAAATGTTAGGGGTTTCCTCAATTTTTGTAACTGCCACGTGTTATTGTTGCAGCTTCTGGGGTGACCGTTAAAAAAACTAAGGGTCTGTTCAGTTAATCCACCTCACGCGTGGATTGGAGTGGAACCAAGGGGATTCATAGGAATTATAACTTAGATGGGATTAATCCATTGCAAACCAAACAAGGTCTAAGAGCATCACTAACAGAACCCCTACTCGTGCGAACTGTAAATCGCGAGTACATGCACATGTACTCGCAATTTACAGTTTTTTCGAGCGAGGCGTAGATCATAGCCCCTAAATCGAACCCGTATAATTGGAAATTTGAAATTCCCCGCGAAATTAAGCATACAGATAGATTAGTTCATCGATCATACACCGATTACATCCTACTTTACAGCAAAACTAACCTGGATTAACCTAAAACTACGCGGCGAGCTCGCCGGAGGACGCCGGCTCGTCCTCGATTGGGCAAAATCGAGCTTGTAGGGGCGTCAGAGGTGCGCCGGGGCTCCGGCTAGTCGATGACGATGACGTCTAGCATCTCCTCATCGTTGACGACGCCGGAGGAGGAGGCCACCATCTCCTCGTCGCACACGGCCGCAACGGCCGCCTGCATCTCCTCCTGCTCCTGCTGCGCGTTCGCCGTGAGCGCCGCCTGCAGCTCCTCGTGCTCGCGGCGGACCAGCTCGTCGTACCCGGCCTTGGAGGCCGTGAGTGCCGCCTACAGCTGCGCCTTCTCCTCTTCGTCGCCGCGGCGCCGGGTGCTCGCTCACGGAGGGGGAAGGAAGCAAAGCTTACGAGGCCCTGACGCCGGCGTCCAGTCGGCGTACGCTGCCAGCGAGGGAGGTGGGTGCAGCCCCAGTTGGTCCAGCGCCTCGCGGCGTGGCGCTTCGCCCCGACGGAGCGAGCGAGCGAGCTTCTTCTACTGCTCGTCGGAGCGAGTACAGGTTCCGACCCTGAACGGCCGTTCGGCCTCTACTTGTAGGGGTCGACGAGGCCATTTTACAGGATCCGTTAAAAATAATTTACGGGCCGGTCCAAGTAGGGGCTCTGTTAGCTCGTATGTTAAGCCCAGAACCCCTACTCTTACCGGAAAAATACGGGTTCCGCACGAGAGTAGGGGTTCTGTTAGTGATGCTCTAAAGTGTATTGCTGGAAGTACTGGATCAAGAGTCTGCCCGATTCCGGCAGCTGAACAGCAAGAGACTTGAGAGTAGTTCCTTGCCCGCAACTCTCTGTAATCGGTTTGTTCCTATAAACATTATTACAAAACCATCGAGCTCATTACAAGTAGCAAGTCCAGTCAGACAGATACTACTCGTACATGACATGACCGTGCGATAGCAGTACTGTCTGCTCTGGGGAAGATAAACTTTGGTCCAGAGTGGTTGTTAGTCAACAAATCCTGATGGGATTCATCAACTGCCCAAGATCCATCCTAGCTCGTCAGACAACCACAGAAGCCTCATCTGGGCAAAGCTACAGGTACCTTTCAAAGCAGACCAGAGCAATGATAATCTAGTCCGTAGCCTCATCATCGGCCTCCGACGATCTGATCCGCATGAATCTCCCACTGGATAAGAACGCGTGTCACATCGACATCGCTCAGCAGCGCCGCGTCGGCGTAGATCGCAGTCACGTCTGCCGGCCCCGGCCCCGCCGGGTGTTGGTTGGTCAGCCATCTGCCGGTGGCCTCCGGCCTCCGGGGAAGGTCTCGACTCGTCGCATACACTAAGTACAAAAGGAACAGTAGCTACTGTACTAAATCGAAGCCGAGTAGGTTGGACATGTGGTGCCTATGAAGCCCTGAGGCTGGACAGCGGAGCAACCATGGGAGGGACCTCCGTGCCCTTTCATGACGTGGTACTGTGGTTCTACTATGCAACCTTTCAGCCCTTGTTCCTCTTTTGGATGGTGGCCTTTTTTTCCCGAGCCTGCTACGCATCTCTGGGGAAATATTTCCCCCCGTCTCTCTGACACGTGTCCTGTTCCCAAATCCCCTTTTTCTAACATACCTTAATAAAGTTTCGATTTTGCTACATGTAACAGAAAACGGTTTATTTTAGAAAAAGAAAAGCCAAGCTGAATCTCAACGGAGACCTAGTGTAGCAAAACCGATTTTGCTGGAGACTCTCGCCGGAAAAAACGTCACCCGAGACCTCCACTAGTGGAGAACGGGCATCTAGTCCCGGTTCCAGATAACATGTAGTTCCATTCTACAACCGGGACTGTGGAATCAGGACTAGAGGCTCCTATCTCTAGTCGATGTTTTGGTACGAACCGGGACTGGAGTCCACCCACGTGGCAGCTTTCACGCGGCAAGGCGGGGCGACCTTTAGTCCCGGTTGTTAACACCAACCAAGACTAGAGAAGTGGGCGCTAGATTTAGGGTTTTTAGGCGTTTTTTATTTTCAATTCTTTTTATTTTTATATGAAATTTGGTTCATCGAGATCATTAAATCGCATGGCATGTTGATGCACATATAATATAACATATAGTATAGAGAATTACAGTGTGACTCCTCGGTGTTACGCACTCCCATATTTGGAAAAATAAAAGAAATATTTAAAAAGGTTAAAAAATCGTATTTTTTTTAAATCAAAGATAACCATGTATTATACTTGTATAAAAATATTTCCCTAAGGAATTAATTTCATTGAATCCTGGGTAAAAAAACTAGAAACATCCCATGACCAGATACTATTCCCCTTTGATTCGTCATATTTTTTTTTTGCCCTGGAGACCATGTGAATCGTTTTCTTTTCCAAACATTTTTTTACGAGTACAACACCTGATCATCTTTAATTTCAAAAAAAATCAATTTTTTAAACCTTTTTTAATTATTTCTTTATTTTTCCAAGTATGAGCGTGTGTAGCACCCAAGAGCCAAACGACCGCGTTATGTTGATGCATATATAATATAACTTGTCTTACGAGCATACATATATACAATTTGGTTACATGAAGATCATAATCGAAACTAGAGTCCGTCTATTCGATTACATGGAGATCCTAGACATGGAATTTTCCCCATGGGTTTATGACATGGTTAACAAAAATCCCGACAATTTCTCTTGAATTGCTACTACATGCTCCCCTGGTTCGAGTTTCTCCCGCATTCTTTCCAACTATATATAAAAAAAGAAGATCGATATGAATATCATATCGTCATAAGAAATATTATGAATGACACTCAACACAATTGATGGTAATAAAATCAAATTGTGAATATATTGGCATCGTACTTGTATAAATTTCACGTCCCGTTCACTGACCTTCGAGCGAATGTACTTGCAAATGAAGTATTCACACAAATTAGTCCCAAGTGCACTAGTGGAAAACGGGCCTCTAGTCCCGGCCCGTAAGGGGATATAGTCCCGGTCCTGGTAACCGGGACTGGAGGGGCGGGACTAAAGGCCCATCCATTAGTCCCGGCCTTCTTACCCGCCGGGACCAATGGGCATCCACGTGGCTGTGTCTGCGGGCGCTGGGTGCCCTCCCATTACTCCCGGTTCGGTTCTCTGCCGCGGCAGCATTTTAGGCACTTTCTCTGCCGCGGCAGAGAATTTAATTTGTATTCTTTTTTTCATTTTAAAATAGTTTTCTACTCTACCACATACCGTATATGTTCGTGCATACATAAGATAACTTCTCTTCAGATCGAGCATACAAATATATACATGATAGTTACACATGGATATCACAATTATCGGGACTAGAGCCCGTCTATTCAATTACACAGTCGGGGATCATCGGCGCCTATTCACACTAAATTCTCCGGCGTCATCTATCATCTCGTTCATCAAGAATCCTGCCAGTTCTTCAGCAATTGCTACTACGCGTTGCTGTGGTAGGAGCTGATCCCGCATTTTCTCGAACTATATAAGAAAAGGAGATCAATATATGAATATAAATCATGATAACAAAAAGTAATGGTAATAAAAATAATGTTATGAATGTATTGCTTACATCGACTCTATAATCATCCAGCTCACTGGTAAACGTGCGAATGAACTCGCAAA
The DNA here is from genome assembly GCA_023614405.1 of Avena insularis. NCBI lineage: Eukaryota > Viridiplantae > Streptophyta > Magnoliopsida > Poales > Poaceae > Avena > Avena insularis. Next base: position 593,071,077 of record CM042686.1, on the reverse strand, counting down.
CGTAGAATCCACATAGATTCGTCCCTTGTGGCTGCCTCGCGCACTTTACGAGAATAGAATTCAATCAAAATAATAATCCAGCATCATAATTGTATTGAAACTAGAAGTAAAGAGATGCGCCTACTACTTACCGAGACCGGCTTAAACGTCAGCTTCTCAGTAAAGTCACCCGTAACCGCACTTTTGAACTGGTTCCAAACCCTACCCGGTAAAGAAAATGAATGAGTTATTTATTACGTGATATCTCAGGAAATCAACGAAAGAGACCGCTGTAGCGCGAAAATTACCTCTGGAGCATGTCCTGCATATCACTAAACTGTTCCACGGGTCTCTTTAATGGGTCCTAGACTTCAACTCTTCCCTTATCAAGTTGAATGTCCATGAGAATCAAGTGGAAACTGTACACGTTTATATATACATCAGTAACTCATCAATTACACTTAACATCGAGTAAGCAAAAGAGAATGTGTACAATAGAGTAAGACACTCACGCGAAATTGTAAGAAAACAGTATGTGGTCACAGAAATTTTGCTCCATTAGAAACCTTAGAAGGTTTTCCTGTGTGTCCTTGGGTTTTTTTTAGCGTCTGACAATGTATTTTATCGGGTCAATGAACCCAACACTGAAGATTGACCTTCTTTTACATTCCATAATCTTCATTCTGCATAATAATAAAGTACAAAAGGATATAATTAGGATAATTACATGCAATGAACTGAACAACTGAAAAAAATGAATAGCTTATGTATAGACAATGAATTCAACACCTTACAGACAATAGCAACTCATGAGATTTTTGTCGAGGGAGTGGAAAGTGTATAACTGGAAGAGTTCTGAAAACTCAACATGGACCTCTTCTTCTCGGAAGTAGTAGTCATGTGGGACTTTCGCCACGATCATTATTCTCTCCTCCTTTACGGCTTTCAAGTACCATTTATGTAAACTCCACATTTGTGTTGACAGTTGTTGGAACTGCTCAAAGCTGACCAGAGGCTTCCCTGGGACATATGTAGGGACTACCTGAGCCTTGGGTAACTTGTTGTCTTGGGAACCTAGCAATTCCTCAACAGTCACATTCATAGCGGCCGCAAGCTTCTTAGCTTCTTCCATATCCTGTTGGGGAGTGTCATAGGATACCACCTTGAGTGGTGGGGTCGATTTTTTGGCCTGTTCCCCGAGCTGGGGGACGTCCTTTTTTTTCCCGGTTGCACTTTCACTTGATGATTTGCTCCCGCTTGCACTTCTACTTGATTTGCTCTTCTTCACTTCCTTCTGAAGTGTGCGTCGATAGTCATATGGCTTATGGTGCAAGTCATATTGCGATTTTGTGTTCAGAAAAGAAAGTGCATATGCTTTTTGCTTCTCGGTGTATACCGGGGCGGGTTCGGGTTTCTTCTTTTGAAGCTGCGCAACACATTCGGCCTTTACGATCATGTCGGTTTCCTCGTCAGTACGATCGTAAGGTCTGATAGGAAGATTCTTATGAGGTACTCTTGGGAGGGGCGACATTTGTCGTTTTGGGCTCCTGCGTCGTTTAGTACTAATTGGAGGCTGCGGCGGAGATTGAGATGGACTCAAGTTGTGGTGGTCGTAGTCATGGGGTGGGCTTCTTGGAGGTGATGGAGGTGAAGTGACATGCGACCACTCGGAGGCGGTGTTGGCTTTGGTGTCCAGCCTGGAAGCTTGATGTTGTTCTTGTCCCATAGAATGATACCACCCAGTACTTCTCCGAGTGTCCTCTCACCTTCAGGTCCAAGGATGTCAAGCTCCATTGAGTCCCACCCCATTGCGATTTCATCCACACCAACTTTAGCATAGCTAGCTGGAATCTCACGGCCATGCCAGCGTGCGCCAGGTGGACAAGATAAAGCACATCCGACCGCCACCTTGATGGATAGGTTCTTCACCTTCTGATGGAGCTCACAAGATGCCTGCTCCTTGATTCCATCCACGGGGTAGCCGGGACCGCCATCTACCATACGTGCATCGTCAGAAGGGACCTCCGATTCAGCCACGCTGCTTTTCCGCTAAGATGGGACGGTAATATCATCTGAGGATCTTGTAGGCGCGCTGCTCCTCGAAGTTCGTCAATCTGTTGCTGATGCATTCGAAGTGTTCCTATCAACTCGGTGAACTTGTCTCCCTCCTCCTCCTGTCGTTGCCTCTTTGCTCTCTCTCGGCTCCTATAAGTATCTCTGTCTTTGGGAAACCCCGTCTCCCACGTATAACTAGGGCCAAGGCCTCGTACACGTCCTCCGCGTTCGTCATTCCCGAGGACCTTTGTCATCAAGTCTTTCTCTCTATCGGGACGGAACTTTGTTGTCCCCGCTTTAATCTCCTTCACCACTTTCTGCCATGTATCCCGGGGTACCCTAATCCTGTCACTGCAAATAAGGTCCCCTGTACTTTCGTCATACTCACTCCCATGCCCAAGGAACCAATTCCTTGCCCCCATATCCCATTCTTCGCGTATTGGTTCTGGAGTGATCCCTTTAGCAAGCAGCTCATTCTCTTTAGCATCCCACTTTAGCATGGCAGCCGCGTAGCCCCTGGCCCCAGGTGATGGTGATATTTCTTCATCGCGGCATTTTTCTTGTTTTTTTCCGACATTTCCATAGCAGGTTGTGACTCCTTGTACTTCACAAATGCATCCCGATTAACTTCTTGCCGTTAGATAGCATTCAAATTTAGGAGTCTTCTTCGTCTTCTGATACTTTTGCCATAATGCTTTCTTCCAGTTCTTGAATAGTTCGGCCATCTTCGTAAGAGTCCACTGCTTGACTTTCTTCCTGCTGCCGGGGTATCTTCGTGCTGCCGGGGTATCTTTTGACTTCCCATACAAGCCCAGGAAGCCTAGAATATTCACGCAAAGATTCTTCGTCAGGTGCATCACGTTGATTGCAGAGCGGACCCCATGCACTTTCCAATAGGTTAGCTCCCAAAATATAGATTTCTTCTTCCACATGGGTGTGTGTCCGGTAATGGGGTCTTTCGGAACAGGTTGTCCTCCAGGACCCTTTCCAAAGATCACATCCAAATCCTTGACCATACCAAATATATTAGCACCACTACGGGGGACATGCTTCGTTCGGGTTTCTGCCTTGCCATTGAAATGCTTGCCTTTCTTCTTTAAGGGATGACTGGGCGGAAGAAAACGACGATTGTACGGGTACACATTTTTTCTACATTTATCCAGATATATACTTTTAGTCTCATCTAAACAGTGCGTGCATGCATTGTATCCTTTGTTCGTCTGTCCTGAAATGTTACTAAGAGCAGGCCAATCATTGATGGTTACGAACAGCAACGCTTGTAGGTCAAATTCATGCTGTTTGTGCTCATCCCACACACGTACACTTGGTTTGGCCCACAACTGTAGAAGTTCATCAACTAATGGCCTTAGGTACACATCAATGTCGTTCTTTGGGTTGCCGGCCTTGGATGAGCACTGGCATCATAATGAACTTCCGCTTCATGCACAACCAAGGAGGAAGGTTGTAGATACATAGAGTCACGGGCCAGGTGTTGTGACTGTAGTTCTGCTCCTCAAAAGGATTCATGCCATCGGTACTTAGACCAAACCATAAGTTCCTTGCGTCACCAGCAAAGTTCGGGAAGTCTCTCTCGATTTTTCTCCACTGCCGACCATCAGCAGGGTGCCTCAACATCCCGTCTTTCTTATGGTCTTCCATGTGCCATCGCAACAACTTGGCATGCTCTTTATTTCTGAACAAACGTTTCAACCGTGGTATTATAGGAGCATACCACATCACCTTGGCAGGAACCCTCTTCCTGGATTGCTCGCCCTCAACATCACCAGGGTCATCTTTTCTGATCTTATACCGCAATGCAGTGCATACCGGACATTTATCCATATTCTCGTACTTCTCACCGCGGTAGAGGATTCAGTCATTAGGGCATGCATGTATCTTCTGCACGTCTAATCCTAGAGGGCAGACAAGTTTCTTTGCTTCGTACGTACTGGAGGGCAATTGGTTATTTCTTGGAACAGCTTCTTTATTATTACCAGTAACTTTTCAAATCCCGAGTTAGTCATACCGGTCTCTGCCTTCCACTTCAACAATTCCAGTGTGCTACCCAGCTTCTTCTGGCCATCTTCACAAGTTGGATACAACAATGTGTTGTGGTCCTGTAAGATCTGCTCGAACTGCAACCTCTCATTTTCTGTGTCGTAGTCTCACCTTGCATCACTAATGACCCGACCAAAATCATCAACGGGCTCATCTGGTTCCCGTTCTTCATCCCCTTCTTTTTCATTATCTTCAACTGCGGTATCATCGTATTCAGGGAACATAGATCGGTAGTTGTCATCATCGTTCTCTTCTTCATCGCCGTCTTCCATCATAACCCCTCTTTCTCCGTGCTTGGTCCAAACATTATAGCCGGACATGAAACCGGACCGCGGTGGCTCTAAATGACTCTTGAGGAAGTGTGAGCCTGCTCATTCGACATTCAACACATGGACAACACATAAAACCATCCGCCGCTTGTTCGCCTCGGCCAGCGAAAAGAACGACGCCTTCTACAGAAGCGTCAGAGCGTCGGTCATCGTACATCCATGGGTGGCTCATCTGCATCATACAACCATGCATATATATCAAACGCAATCACGATGCTTAAATTAGTACCGCGCAGTCAAAACGAGAAAATAGTTGCTAACCTTTTAGGACACTTCAAAACAAAGAGGAGAAACCTTAAGTGTCGCTCTGGCACTTCATATCATATTTTGTCTTGTGTGAACTCAAGTGGTATCGCTCTAACAGGCATTTCACCGAACAGCTCTAGTGCATATGAAGAAAAAAAGTTAGCACAAAGTTATACCCACCTCTCACATAGGAAAAAAACAGGAGAGAGTGGAGGGCTGGGTGCATATATATAGGGCCAGGCCATTAGTCTCGGTTTGAGATACAAATCGGGACTAAAGGTTTCACAGAACGCTGCCGCCAAACCCATTTGTCCCGGTTTGTATCTCAAACTGGGACTAATGGTTTCTTACGGACCGGGACATAGTGCGTCGGTCTCCTCGGGCCGTCTGGTTTGGACCATTAGTCCCGGCCCCAGCCACGGTCGGAACTAATGGTCCGAACCAAAGGCCGATTTTCTATTAGTGGTGGCTGTTCTAAGAACTATCTACTGTACTAAATTTGATTTCCAAATCTATTTCTAAGAAGTTGTGACATGGATTTCCTCGCCAAGAATACGTGCAAGCATACACACGGAGAGAGAACGCGATTTGTGGTCCAAAGGCCCAAAATGTAGACTGTTACAATGTTCCTCAATAATAATTTGTCTATCTGGTTTCTAAAAATACGCATGTGACATGAATTTTCAACACGAGAAAAGCGCACAGATGTACAGGGAGACCCGTGTTACATGAATGCGCAGCGTCGTAGTCTGTCCATTTTTAGATGGTCCCATGGCGGCAAGTCTTAAGTTCGCATAAAATAAACTTACCGCGACCTAGGGATGACTTTGGGGGCTTACTAATCTTCCACGAAGGAACATGAAACAAAGAGGTCACCGTACACATTAGGCCGTTTAGACCAGCTTCTTGTGGACTAAAGGCACCAAACTGTAGCATGGACAGTGACGATTTTGTTTTCCTCTAAAAAGTTTTGACGTATCTTTCTCAGGGTAAGTCCTGACATGAATGCTCTAAGAAAACACAGCATGTATGTACTTGGAGGGAGAGGGAGCAAGAGAAGATAAAGAGAGATCGTAGTCCACGAATAGGGCTCCCAAAACAAAAATTATTACATGTAGCAAGTCCAGTCAGACACACTCCACTTGACATGACCGTGCGATAGCAGTAGTGTCGTCTGGGAAGATAAACTTTGGTCCAGCGGGGCGGTTAGTTAACAAATCCTGATGGGATTGTTCCAAGATCCATCCTAGCTGGACAACCACAGAAGTGGAATAATCTAGTCCGAAGCCTCATCATCTCGGCCTCCAACGATCTGATCCGCATGAATCTCCCGCTGGATAAGAACGCGTGTCACATCGACATCGCTCAGCAGCCCCGTCCCGCCGGGTGTTGGTTGGTCAGCCATCTTCCGGTGGCCTCCGGCGAAGCAACGGACATCCAGCTACTAGCGGTCCAGGTGCAGGTCTCGACTCGTCACATACACAAAGTACAAAAGGAATAGTACTCCCTCCGTCCCATAATAGATGTCTTAGATTTGTCAAAATTTAGATGAATCTAGACACTATTTAGTATATAGATTTATCCAAATTTTGAAAAATCTAAGACATCTATTTTGGGACGGAGGGAGTATTACTACTGTACTAAATCGAAGCCGAGTAGCTTGGAGATGTGTACCGGTTAAGCCCTGAGGCTGATGGCACCTTGCCGGGTTTGCGGCCGGGTCTGGCCCCATACCCGTCTTGTTCAATTAGTCGGGTTTTATTTTTGACCAGACCCGCAACGGGCACCTGCCAGTGCGTGAGACGAACGAGAGCGAGAAAGGAAATGATGTATAATGTGATTAGGTTGGTGGAAATGGATGCGTGCATGCATGTGTTCTCTTCAGGATTTCATATTTTATCGTGTGCATGTGATGTGTGTTATGTACGTGTGTGGCCACGTGAAACGTGTGGTTAGACATAAGATTATTAGGGATATGATGATTAAGACTTAGAGTGGGTCTGCGGGTACGATTTGCCATCCTCAGACCCACCCATTAGATTTGACGGGTCTAACTTTTTATTCCGGGTTTCGGATCCCATTGCCATCCCGAGCAGCCATGGGAGGGACCTTCGTGTCCTTTCATGACGTGGTACGCACTGTGGTTCTACTATGGAACCTTTGTGTGTGTGCCCTTGTTCCTCTTTTGGATGGTGGCCTTTTGAGAGACAAATGCAGGTCAGATCTTCAAATGAACACCACCAAAATATAATCCAAAGTCAGAAACCAAACTACAGGGGATGTGAATCTAGACGTTTACCACATAGATTCCACTGTCGTTCCATGTCCATCCGATGACCTCATTATTTGCATATATGATTATTTGCCGACACAAAGAACATGCACCAAGTCTTCAACCCTGTGGACAACTCTTTTATTATTCCTAGCATGCTATCAATTCATCATTGGTCCAAAACAAATTTGCTCGTTGGTCCAAGACATCTTTCAAGATGACAAAGATGTTAATCAATTTTATCGAACAATTTCCCTGTTAGTAAATTCGTAGGATTTTCCATAGGGCTCCTAAGGTAAATGACATGTTGCACATGAGATTCCCGCGTATTGTGTAAAACCTGCATGGACTAAATATGTCGTAGATTTGTGATAGTTATTTGGCGTTGATTGAGAAGGTGTTATATTGGTTGCAGTGAAGTACATCCCATTTATTAACCTAGCAATTCCAAATTTTGTCCTTTGACTGGTGGCTTTTGAGAAAATGCGTTATATTGGATCTTGACGAGAACTCCAACCAAAATCCTACTCCATCCATTCGGAAATGTAAGTAGTTCAATGTACACTCTAGAAAGGGTTACATTTAGGAACAGATGTAGTAGTTCGTAAACTAAACTCTGATTGATCGGAATCTATATCCTACTGACTCAAGTTAATCATTCAATGCATATGAAATTGTCTCTTGTACGAACAAAGACTATAGCAAATAGACGATCATTATACAAATCTATGAATACTATGTACACTGCTGAATATTTCAGACAAGTTATGACTCACGTGATAGCTAGGTACCACTTGTACAATAAAAATGCCACTTATAGTTGAGATAAGGCAAGTGCCACATGTAAAATAAAATTAGGATCCACTAAAATTAACAACTCCTAAAAGCACTCACCAACTGAATAGGATCCCACAACCTTATGGACATTTTTTTTAGTGTGTAATCATTAGGTCAAAATATCTTTCACAAAGAGCGAAATGTTAGTCTCGTTTCCTCTACATAGGGTTTAGCGTTCATTGTAAATTTCAAATGTTAAGACCAAAATAATTCAGTATGACTCATGAGTGACGCCTATAAGCATTTTATTTATTTTGTTGCTGGGCAGTCCATACATGGCAGCGCACGTCTAAATGACTCATTTGACCATGGAAGACGCACAGTGGCGACGATGTTGCCCAATGGACTTCCTTTCATTTATTCCCTCGGATACTAGCCTCGCATAATAACAAATACTATAAACATGGAGGAATGTCCTAAACTTGCTATCAAAACTTGGTGCATGGAAAAGACTCGAAGGGATATCATCTCCGGCAGACCAACTCATTTCGGAGACTAAATATGTGTGATTTCATCTATTTGGGTCGGTCCGCGGACAAGTCAGAGGTCATTGTCTGCTGGTGGTCCATTTCCACTGGGGTGTACGCAGCGACACGACTCATCTGGTCCACCCTGGCCATATTGTTGCCTTTTTTTATTTCAAGCAATTTTTCTAATTTGAACCAAAAAAATTGTGTAGTTGACAACCAAATAAATTTCAATTGTTTACAAGCAAATAAATAACATATAGTTCACAATCAAACATAGCTCACAAACAAATAAAATTAAAAGTGATGGGTACATGTTTCCTATGTCATCATCCCACATATGTTCAATAAAATCCTCCTGAAGTCGATTGTGACGGTTTCGATCACGGATCTCTATGCACATGGAACAACCCGACAAACGATGTTGGTCCCGACATCAACTCAACCAGTTGACCCTCAAATTTCCACTCTTGGTCACAGAGGCTATCATCGCACTCATCATCAACAACCATGTTGTGTATGATCACACAAACAATCATCACTTTCCACATGGTCTCACAGCTCCATGTTCTAGCAGGATACCCAACAATAGCCCACGTCCAAATGTCTTCTCCACATCCTTCCTATAAGCCTCTTGTTATTTCGTAAACCTCCTACCTTTCTCATCTTCAGGATCACAGATTGTTTTCACAAGTGTTGCCCAATCAAGATAGATTTCATCAGCTAGATAATATATGGTGTTGTATGTATCGACGGAATTCTTGAAGAATAACTTGACCGAGCTCGAGCTACTAACCATCTATGTACAACACAAACACAATGGTCATAGATGTCACTATATCCAATTCTATGTCCACCGTTGCTCGGCTAGTAAAAAACAGAGGCAGTGTTCGTACCTTAGTTTTGGCCATGCAATTGGTCGAACAGGTTATGGAGGGAACCGGCGGCGGCAGATCGCCCTCAACGCCAGGGGCAGCGGCAGGCGAGGGGTTCGCCGATCCAATATGAGGCGGTTGCGGGAGAGGACCTGAAGGTGCGACCCAGGGGACCGAGCTTGCTTGCCTCCATGCCAGGGGCTGCGAGACGAGAAAGGGCGAGGCAGGGGCAGGGCCGGTGGCAGCGGAGGAACTAGGGGCAGCGGAAGACATATCGAAACATAAACTGATACTATGTAAAACAAAAGGTACGGGAAACTGCTCGACACCCTAATACGGGTGTGTCTATCTCATATACGTATATGCATTCTAACAAAGGGGCTATTAGAGAACATTCTACTTTCTGCATTGAACTCTCTCGTTGAACTATTTGGCGCCACAGGCTTCTGTTTACGAGAGATCGTGTCATGCATGCACAGTTACAAGACACTGTCCTTTTGCAGCCGACCGTAGGATATGCCAAATACAGTAAGTAGTAGAAGTCTTCTGCAAAGTGTTGCGTCGACATAGTGAGGGGTAACGTGGCAACTTTGCTCTGTCCAGCGCATCTCCTGTCTGGACCTAAACTCTGTTTGTTGCTTACACACTACTGCTAGTACCTTGCAGAGCTAAACAACAAATACGATTCACATCAGGACCCGTAATCCCGCTTGTATTGTAGACCCTCAAGAGTCTGCCAAATCCCGGCAGCCCTGAGAAGCTTTGACACCAGTTCCTTCCACGGAACTATCTTCAATCAGCTCTTTTTCTAAACAATAAAATCATTGAGCTCCCAACAACACAGACAAGAAAAAACATTAGCAAGTCCAGGCAGACAGACAGGACGGGACAATGTGACAGCCAGGTGACATTTTGCAAGATAAACTAGGGTCAGATAATACCGGTAGCACTCATCTCACGGTAAACTGACCAAGCAAGATCCAACATCCGTATCCCAGTTGGCCAGCCGCGCAGAGGCAAAGACCAAGATGACCTTTTCTTCATAGGATGATTAGTCGATCCTGAATGGTCATGACCTGCTACCACGTCACCTCCATTTGGCCAGCAGAATCAAAGCATGTGGCCAAGCCACGACTAGCTTTCACGAACACCACGGGAATAAGAATAATCTAGTCCATCATTGGCCTCCGGCGACCTGATCTGCTCTCTGTTGTTCCACGTAACTTCGGGCTGGATAAGAACACGTCACACTCACATGGCCGCCGCGGCGTAGACCCCATCTGCAGGACCCGCTGGATCTTTGGTTGGTCTGCCATGTGGTGTGGCTGCTGGTCGACGAGAAAATAACAAAACAACCAGCAGCCTAGATAGGAGTAGTAGCTACAAGGTCACGACGCTTCACACACACAGAGTCCGAAAGAATAGTCCTAATCGAAGCCGACTCGCTTGGACATGTGTGGTGGTAGTACGGAGTGCAATAAATTTGGAGACCGAGGCGGGACAGCGTAGCAGCCACGAGAGGGACTTTCATGTCCTTCTAACACGTGCTAGTACCGTGCAACCTTCGCAAGATAGATTTGTATCTCTTACCCACGATGCGTATCATATCTACTTCATTTCACATTCTACAGTTCATGCGGTAAATGAACCGTTGAACAAGAATTTCATATGAATTTTTGTATAATCCTTGTGACTAAATATGTCCAAAAGTTTTTATGTCACGCTGTCTTGGGTAAGATGGGAAGGTATTGCTTGCTCGCACCCAAGTAGACTCCCGGAAGATTGACAGAGGGGCGAGACCGCGTCTCTCTCCCACCTCTCCTCTCTCCCACCACCTTCTCCTTGAGAGTCGTCCCTGTGCGTCCGGGCCGATTCTAAGCTGTCTCCACCGGTGTTGCCGGCCGGAGACAGCGGAGGAGTAGCGCCGGTGTAGTCTCTAGGTCTAGATGTAGTTTGCTTGGCGTTTTGCCGTGTAGTTGGAGTAGGTCATGGGGATTTCTTGGCCGATCCCTCTGCAGTTCGAGTTAGTCTGTCGTCGGCGGCGCTCTGGCGGTCAGAGCCATCGGTGGCCGCCGTTCACTTGAAGATCTCCGCAATAAGGCCTTCTTCTTCGGCCTCCAGTTCGGATTTGCTTTGCCGCTACTCCTCCTCTTCCTGGCCGGCCATGGCGGCAAGGGGGTGGGGAGAAGTAGCTTGCAGGTGCTCGGATCTGGCGGTTCGCGAAGCCCTTGGTACAACTCGGCGTCTGGGTGCGGCGCCGGCTGGAGTTCTTCTCCGCTCCAACTCCGGTCTCCATGGTGGATACCGATGTGTGCGGATGAGACGGAGCTTCTCAATAAGCACTTCTGCCTGTGCGACTTCAATATCTTCAAGCTGAACATCGTCCTGGCCGACCAAGGTGGCGAGGGGGGCGACGTGAAGGTTGGTGGTGTTGTTGCTCTGCACAGGCCGCTGCCAACTCGAGCTCATCGCCGTGTGGCCATGTTGTCTACATGCATCCTCTGCCGCAAGAGCGGTGACTATACATGCCTCATTGGCGTGTCTCCTACCTCCATGATGCAGGCCCTTGGGGAGCCTTGCGCCAGCACCCCTCGTCTTCTTCAAGCCAAGTGGTGTGTCCCCGGTGGGAGGAAGATGGCCGGCGGCAAGACTCCAGCGTCGGTGGTTCGGTCGGAGGACCTGATGGCGTTTTCCGCAAACTTATCAGGGTCCAGTGAGCATATTCATAGGATTGCTTTCATTATCCTTTTCTTTCGAGATCCTGTTTGTAAATGTACTGACCGACAATTTATATAATGGCAGCATCGGGGTCCTTCGAGACCCACGTGTGCTTAGAATCCAGACAGTACAAACTCGATTTCATTGTTTCATGTGCATTTGAGAGGATGACATTATCTGCATATGAAATTGCCTCCATATTAACAAAGAAAACAGAGAGCATGGCAACTAAGTCTTGAACTTTCTGTCCTATATATGGATATTTCCTTTAATTCCAAAAAATAATAGCTGTGACAAATCTATTCTTTGTGGGACCAAAAATATCATTACATTGAATGAAAATTTAATTTTATAATACAATGATAAGCGCTTTCGGAAATTTCATTCTTTATAAATTCAACAGATCTTATTTTCCGATTCCTACAGTAAATAAGCCGTTGCACATTAAACTCATACATATTATGTTAAGTCTCTATGAATTAATGTCCAAGATTTTTCATAGTTAGTTTGATTAATATTGTCTTAAATTCCTTACACTGAAATAGATCCCATTTCCGAACATGGTTCCCAATTTGTCCTTAGGGTGGTGGCTTTTGAGAAAAACTGGCAGATCACATATCTTGAAATTAGAACTCTGATAAAATAAATTAGATCATAAATTAACTAGATGTGATCAGAATCTAAATCCCGCAAACTCGATTTCATCATTCCATGCGCACCCGATGGAGGCATTATTTGAAATTGTCTGTAGTTCTAACAAGGCATATAGCAAATAGACTGTCATTTAATACATCTCTGAATACTATACATGTATTTGCTTAATAAAAACTGATTAGACAAGACATGACTCGTGTGCTAGCCAAGTGCCACTTGCGTACTCCCTCCATTCACAATTACCTCGCATCCTGGGTTTAGTCAAAGTCAAATTTTGTAAACTTTGACCATATATTTAGGAAAAAGTATTAATTTTAGTAATAAAAAAATTATTGTATTAGAATTTTCATAAACTATATTTTTATATTATATGCATTAGAAATCATGGATGTTGATGTTTTTCCTTATATTGTTGGTCAAAGTTTGTAAAGTTTGACTTTGACTAAATCCAAAATGCGAGGTAATTGTAAACCGAGGGAGTAAAATAAAAGTGTGCCACATGTAATTGAGAATAAAAAGTCTGCCCATATAATAAATAGTACGCTCCACCAAAGTAAGTAACTAAGTATAATCAGCGGATCCAGTCTATTTGGCAGCCAGAGAAGCAACCTTATGTGTATTAACATGTTACCATTGGCCAAAAATGTCTTCCGCATAGACACAATTGTTAGTTTTGTCATATGGATATAAACATCCTCCGATATCTCACCCGGCCCCTAGCAACCTCTAAGGGCCACTTTGATACGTCGGATAATATCCTTGTTGAGTATGTTGAATAAACTATTTCATGTGAACTTTCTGGAAATAGAAGTTGTTCGTATTGCGGACTAAATTCCAGTTTATTTTGGTGGTAGATGAGAATGTATTACTTGCAACAAAGTAGATTCCATTTCCAAATCTGGTTCAGTTTTGCCGTAAAGACACCATATCACTTCTTCAATGGAGATTTCAACAAAAAATCCGAAGTCATAAACCAAACTTTAGCTCATAGGAATCTAGATCCTACAAAGTCAACTACATCATTCAATGTATATACAAAGGCAGTACTCCCTCCGTCCCGGTTAAAGGGCTCACTAGTATTTGCATCGCGACCAAGACAGAAATCTATTGGACTGTAAACCATCCAATCACCTGCATAATTAACGACCTCTTTAATTCGGATTTGAATAGTCCCTGCATGCAAACCCATGGCGCGCCTTAAGATTCTACATGGGGTCGATTTTTTATGGAGCCAATCTGGCATGAGCAAGGCTGTCATGCAGTGGTCAATTAGTCTGCATGCAAACTTATTTTGCTTTCTACCTCCACCCGCATGCACAAGGATTTTGGAGAAATGAGGATAGGTAGAGTAACTAGAGGGGTTATTAAATGTATGTAGGCCTTAGAAGGAAGCTAATGTGGGACAAGTATTTTTTTTAGATTGAGCCCTGCAAACCGAGAAAGATGGAGTATTATCTGCATTTGAAATTGTCTCTCGTATAGTACTAGCAAACACTATGTAGCAAATATATACAATAATTTTATAAAACTCGATGTACTTTGTTGAATATCAGGTTCAAGCAAGGCATGGCACATGTAACTAATAGCCAAGTGCCACTTGTAATTGAAAATAAAAACTCGACCTGTAAAATAAAAGGGGGCTCCACCGAAGTTAAGAACTCATAAAACAACAGACCAACCGATGAGTAGTTGCCAGATGCATAAGAAACGCTATGAACATTTCAGTAGTGTGTTATCATTAACCTAAAAGTATCTTTTACAAATACTAAATTTCTACTCTGATCACAGAACTATAAGAAATCTCGTAAACCTCACCAGGGGCATTACAACAAGGCTATCTAGTCATTATGAATCTCAAAGAGACACTCCAATCGAATTTTATCCTTGTTTGCTTGGTATAAAATAAACCGGTTCATTTGAAATTCCTACACAAAAATATATATGAATTTGTAAAAAAAAATCAATTTATTTTGTCGTTGGACCACAAGGTATCACTTGCGCCAACTTTACTTCCATGTCTATTTGCCAATTTGTCGCTTGGACGGCACTTTAAGGAAATCCTGAAATCAAAACCTGTAAATGAACCCACATGTGATCAGAATCTACTTGCCAAAGGCTCGATTATCATTATGTGGATACAATTATCGATATATAGAATTGCCTCTCATATTTTTTTTTGAACGATAAAGGGTCCGAAGACCCTGGAAGCTGCTCAAATTAACTGGGCGGTGGGTACATATTACAATAAAGCCCCTTGAAGAAGGGGTAAACTGAAGGCAGAACTAAAATTTGCAAAAAAGCCCTAGAATGAAAAAGTAAAAAGCAATCAGGTCCTTGAGCTTCTTCTCGACCGCAGATGTCAGTGAGCACACTTTGCCGGCCACCAGAGCGTCGTCGGGGACGAACCACTTGGCAGAGCACTGGGGGGAGCTCCAACGGTGTACTCCGATCAAGGCCTCCACACCGGAGGTTGAAGATAGCGCATTCATGGCGCCAATCGGTCGCCCTTCGACCAGAACGGGCAGCAGCCCAGCAGCATACGCCGTGCATCATGGTCCACTGCGATTGAACAGCAAGATGAGCAGCCACTGGAGAGGAAGAAGAAGGCCAGCTCTAGTTCGCCGCCTGCCCGGAACCGCCACCACGACAGCTCCATCTCGACGGCTTGCCCTTCATCCGCCTGCTTCTCATCTCCAAGGAGTCGACCTTCCCGACGGAAGAGGTCAACACCACTACGCAAGCAGAGGTCCAGCGGGTTCTCGGCCGCGTCCCCCATCCTTGCCACCACGGCCGGCCATAGGGAACACGCGTCCATCCACCCACCAAGCACCGCTTCGCTCCCCCTCGCCACCTTGGTCGGCCAGGAACGAATCGGCACCTAGATCTCCGCTTCGAAAGTGGAGCAGATCGGCTTTATTGACCAAGAAGCTCCTCTCTTCACTCTCAATAGCCATAAACTCCACCCGCCGGAGCAGCACCACGAGAGAGCAGAGACGGAGATGACGCCAGATCCAGCCGAAAGGATCTGGGATCTTCTTCTTCACGGCATCACGCCGACACACGGCACTAGGCCAAACCCTACAGCTACTACTACTCCTAAACCCTAGATCTACAACCTCCTGTCACCACTCACCGGCAAGTCCGGCGAGGGAGGCATGGGAGGGGCCCGTGAGGAAGAAAGGAGCTCTCGGGTGCCTCTCGATTCGTGCGGGGGGGGGGGGGGGGGGGGTTGTCTAGTAGTTTGTGGATAATTGCCTCTCATATTAAAATGCTATTATATAACATGGTGGTAAGCCCTAAACTTGCAATAAAGTTGGTGACTGAGAGTAGACTTGAAGGCTAATAATCCTTGATTCTTCTCTCGACATGAATAAAAAAGAAGAATATTCTACACATTTTTCTCAATAAACGGTACTACATTAATATCATAATGATACTAATTACACTTGGACTCCGCAACAACATGGTATCAAGAGTTAGTCAAGACACAGAGAGTGGACACGACCAAATTATTTCAAAAATAGGAAGTAATAGAGTAACAATGATCCAGTGTTGAGTAGCACCACCGATCATCCCTTTACAACATATTGACTGTGAGAATGGCTCTCCAAAAGAAACACTACCGGAAGCAGAGGACGATGCTCAAGCGCCATTGTTGCCGAATCAAACCACTCAAGGTCAGATTATGGATTTTCACCCTAAAATTCAAGTATAAGCAAACTACGAAGAACGCCTTCAAAGAAAACAATTGGTAAATATTGTCACTAATTGCGAGATACATGCAATATTTTTTGTTTGAAAGGAATACGGTAGGGGATGCACATACGATTTTGTTTTTAAAATAATAAGAACCCAAATCTGCACCCGTGAGGACTTGAACCTGTGTGGCTGGACTTGAACAGTTAGGCCCGCTTCTTCGAGATACAGGCAATAAAGGTCAAACCTGTAAGTTTTATCCCGAGGTCACATGGAGAAACAAAAATGATAAAGTCTCCCGTGAATAACGGCTACTTTACGTATTGTTTGTTGTCAAATATTTTTTGAATATTTGAACATATTTTTTCTTGTTAAATTGTTTGATCGCATAGATCCTATGTAATACGTTTCTGAAGTGTACCGTAATAATCTTGCTCTGCCCATCACATCTCCGGTGACCTAATTAAACACTCTTTGTTGCTTAGGAGCTACTACCGCTCGGAGCTAAGAAACAAACATGATTCCCATCAGGACCGTAACCTCTCTTGTATCGCTAGAAGTGTGTGAGCACAAGTCATAGATTAAGATCCAAGAGTCTGCCGAATCCAGGCAGCTCTAAGATTAAGAGTAGTTCCTTTGACGCAACTCTCTGCAATCAGTTTGCTCGTTTCTAAACAACTCAATCATTGCATGCGCTCCCAGAACAGATGTTAGCAAGCCCATGCAGAAAGGGATTAGGATCGTGTGATCGCCAGGTGGTACGCATTCTGGGAAGATAAACTTGGTCCCACCACGGCGGTTAACAGACAGATGGTATCGGTAGTAATATTCATCATGCAGCAAGTAGTACCGCTGGCCAAGATCCTTGCAGTTGGGTAGACGTTTGATTAAGCGCCGCTGTCACCGGTCGCAAAGACCCAAATGGCCTTTCTGTCATGGAGATCGACCGCTCTATGTTTCCACGTTAACCCGTATACTAACAAATACTGTACTAGTGAGTAACATGGCGGCAAATTTTGAAGAGCTCAAACGAAAATCGAGGATTGTTGTCCAGTGAGCTCACCATAAGCCTGCCCAATTCGGCAGCTCCGGGAAGCTTCGGACTTTCAGAGTAGTACTAGTTCCTTCCACGCAACTCTGTACGCAAGAAAGAAACATTCATCAGAGGTCCAAAAACAAAAATTACTAGTAGCAATTACTACATGCAGACAAGATAAGACCGGGGCGATAGCCAGGGTGATATGACCGTGGCATCTGGGAAGATAAACCCGGACCCACCACGGGCGGTTAAGAGATACTACTACCGGTAGTAGTATATTCATCACCCATCAAATATCAACTCAGCCAAGCCAAGACCCATGATTCGTTCCACTTGCCAAGTTGGCCAGCGACATTTGTTTAGACCTAGATGGCCTTTTGGTTCACAGGAAGGATCTGTAATCTACTACACTACAGTAGTAGTCTGAATGGCAAAGAGCCAAAGACCAAAATGGTCTTTCTTGTTCCTCCACGAGGAGAGGACCACGGGACGATGCCTAGTCATCCCCCGTCCGGCCTGTCGGTCTGATCCGTTCTCTGTTTCCACGTCGGATCCCGCCGGATAAGAAGGCATCGTGGCACACGTGGACGACGTAACGCTTTTCGTTTGATTAATCCTGGAGTTTGTTGAGGCGTCAAAGGGAAATATAAACGTCACCGTCAGTGGGCGCGCGGGGCATAGTCGTAGGCGTAGATCCCAAACCCATCTGCCGGAGCGGGATCTCGATTGGTCGGTCGTCTGGCCGGTGGCTATGGAGGAGGAGAAAAGAAAAGAGGGACGGAAAGTACTCCGAGAAAATGCGTAAAATTCATGGAAGGCAATCGTGTACTGTAGTGCGCTGCCACTTGTATAAAACGCGGAGGACCTGAGGCGTGAGAGCGGAAGAGAGCAACACACCTCAGGCACATTTCCCTTTGCCTTTCTCGTCCCACCCTCTCTCTCTCTCTCTGTTGCCAAGTTGGTCAGCCATGGCTGGGCTCCGTCTCGCCGCGTGCGCCGTGCTCCTCTGCCTCGTCGTCCCCTCGTCCTCCGCCCTCCGCTGGCTCTCTGACTCGGAGCCGGAGATCGACGCCACCGCCGGCCAGGACGACTACCGGACCTCCTACCACTTCCGGCCCACCAAGAACTGGCAGAACGGTACGTGGGAATCCACGCTTTCCCTCTCTCTGTTCGCTCCGCCCAACTTGTTGATTCTTTCATGCGGCTAACCGGGATCTTCCCTGTGTGTCTCCGATCGTTCGCGGCTGGATTCATGGCGGCCTCCTCTATCCTCATGGTGGTGCTCAACAGATCCGAATGGTACGCGCACTTTTCTCGATTTCTTTCTTTATCCTTCATCATCCTGTAGTGCGCCTGTTTGCTTGCTAAATTAGGCCACCATAGTTATCATTCCGGACACGTGTTTAGACTGCCATGAATTCTTAGCGAGCTTTCCCGTCTGAAACTCTCCCTGGAATTATCCCGGAACGGCGGAACATCGCCATCAGCGAACACCGGATTAATTTGCTCGCGTTTATCCACGGATATATAGATTTAGTAGCTTTCTGTTGCGGGAATTATCCGTAGAAAGATAGATGGTGGGGAAAGGCCTGTGTGGGCAGGCGGATCCTCGTGTGGCCCGCAGCGATACGGTGGTCTTGTTGGCGCCTTGGCGTCGTCCAAGTGTTGCTCCGGCCGCCAGCGTGCACGTATGCGTCTTTTTGTATGTATGTACTCTATTTATCATACGATGATGTAGCACGCTACACGTCGCGTAACGTGAGCACCGCGCCTACATCGTCGTGGAATTATCCTTAGCTTTCGCGTGTGAACCTCTACCCAGGAATTACGGGAGGACGACGTCGACATCAGTGAGTTATCCGTAGATAGATTTTCTCCCCCGGAAATTATCCATAGATAGTTGGTTGGCAAAGAGGGGAGCGATCCTTAACGGGACGGGGTCTATGTCTCTGCTGTGTGGCCCGCAGCGGTTGGACGGTTCGGTTGGCGCGCGTCCAAGTGTTCCTCTGCCGTGCCAGCGGACGTCCCTGTCGTGTGCCGTGTGCGGTGACGTGCAGCCCCTCGCCTGCGTCCTGATTCTTGCTTAAATAAAAGTTTAGGCAGGTAGGGCTGCTATTGTTATTTCTATCTCCTGGTCAGTTGAGGAAAGTTATTAGTCCAAGTACAGTAGTATATACTTTGCTTCTCCAAGCCGGAAGTTAGACTTTGGCTTTTCACACAAGAACAATTTCGACTGGCAAGCTAGACAAAAGTTACACGCATAGCATGTCTAAACTTATCTGTTACGAACCTCTGTACTGTACAACTGTTTCGGTCAAACGAGCGTTGCTTGCTTGCATGTGCAACATTTTTAAATGACGGAAGTTCAACTTTTTTATTAAAAAAAATAGTTCTCCAAGGCGGAAGATAGACTTTGCTTGCTCTCGGACAAGAACATACCAACCATTTCGATTGACAAGCCAGACGAATTTTTCATTTTTTGCGAAAAAGCCAGACGAATATCTTTTACAGAAAAAAGAAAGTTACACGCATAGCATTTTCTGCACCACTTCTTCTAGATTAGGCGCGAATACCACACCTCGCATCACGGAGACGTGCTTAGCCTTTTTTACAGTTTTTCCCCAGTTTCCCGTCAGAAATTCTATCCGGACATCGCCGTCAGTGAACACTGGATTCTATATTACGGTTGTGCTTATCCATCCGTAGATGGTTGGGAAAGCGAGGTGAAAACCATCCTAGATAAGTAGGCCGGTGGTGCTGGTGCTGTGTGGCGCGCAGCGATACGCCGGTTCGTTTGGTGTGCCTACTTTCCAAGTGTTGCTTGCTTGCTCTTGTTGCTGCGTCCAAGTGTACTCCATCAGATGTTCCTGTCGTGTGTTTGGCGATGACATCGCTGCCTAGTCGCCACCGGCATCGTGTTGCCTGACTAGTCGCCACCGGCGGCAAAGTGGCAACGATTCTTACTTGTCTCTCTGGGTTCCCAAGGACAAGACACCTATAGAGTGACGATCGGTTCGTTTAAGATGTCTACTTCTCGTCTCCAACACGCTAATTTTCTAGACTTTGGTTGTTCAGTCAGACTCAGATAAAACACATGGTCACATCTTGCACCAGACTAGTAGTACTCTACTAGATTCACATTTTGACCGTACATCATGCATGACTTCAAAATTACTATTGCTGTCATCCCTTTTCTTAATCTCTTGCGAATTTGCACTAGCCAAACAGTAATATCCTCTAATTTTACCAAACAGAGAATTGAGTCTAAAACGGCACGTCCCATGTCCAATATCATCCACCAGTAAATTTGTTTTTCTATTTTTTTCTAGAATCTTCTTTCAAGTTGTTATGACAGTGGTACTACAGTCACCTGACAGTCTTTTTTTTTTCCGTTGCACATGTACAGGTCCGATGTACTACAAGGGCGTGTACCACCTCTTCTACCAGTACAACCCGTACGTGGCCACCTGGGGCAACGGCAACCTCTCCTGGGGCCACTCCGTCTCGGTCGACCTCATCAACTGGTCCGCGCTCGAAAACGCGCTCGACCCGGACTCCCCCTTCGACGCCAACGGCTGCTGGTCGGGCTCCGCCACATTCCTCCCCGACGGCACCCCCGTCTTCCTCTACACCGGCATCGACGCCTCCAACAACCAGGTCCAGAACGTCGCCTTCCCCAAGAACGCCTCCGACCCGCTCCTCCGCGAGTGGGTCAAGCCCACCTACAACCCCGTCATCGCGCTTCCCGACGACGTCGTGCACGACCAGTTCCGCGACCCCTCCACGGCCTGGATCGGCCACGACGGCCTCTGGCGCGTAGCCGTCTCCGCAGGGTTCAAGGACGGGACCGGGTCCACGCTCGTCTACAGGAGCAAGGACTTCCGGAGCTGGGAGCGGAACGCCGAGCCGCTGTACAAGTCGGGCTCCGCCGGCATGGTGGAGTGCCCGGACCTGTTCCCCGTGGCGGAGCCCGGCTCCGAAAACGGGCTCGACTACGCGCCCTCGAACGGGAAAGAATCATGGCACGTGCTGAAGCAGAGCGTGATGGTCACGCTCAGCGACTACTACGTGCTGGGGCGGTACGACGACGCCGAGGACACCTTCACGCCGGCGGAAGAGAGCGGCAACGACTGCCGGAACTGGCACCGCTTCGACTACGGCCACGTGTACGCGTCCAAGTCCTTCTACGACGCTAGCAAGAAGCGGCGCGTGCTCTGGAGCTGGGCCAACGAGTCCGACCCCGAGCCGGTCTACATCGCCAGGGGATGGGCCGGCGTGCAGACGGTGCCGAGGAAGATATGGCTGGCCAGCGACGGGAAGCAGCTGCTGCAGTGGCCCATCGAGGAGATCGAGTCGCTCAGGAAAACACGGGTCGGCTTGCTCGGAGCGGAGGTGAACGCCGGCGGCATGAACGAGATCATCGGCGTCCCAGGGATGCAGGCGGACGTGGAGGTCGTCTTCGAGATCCCGGCCCTGGACGGCGCCGAGAACCTCGATACCAACCAGCTGCTGGACCCACAGAGGCTGTGCGGGGAGAAGGGCGCGTCCGTTCCCGGCGGCGTCGGCCCGTTCGGGCTGCTCGTCCTGGCCTCCAGCGACCTGCAGGAGCACACTTCCATTTTCTTCAGGGTGTTCAGACACGATGGCAAGTACAAGGTTCTCATGTGCACCGACCTCAGAAGGTACAGCTAGCAAAAACAGAGCACCTTCAAATCTGAAACTAAGTAGTACGTGCAGTGACAGCAACATCATACTAACAATCTTCTTGCAAATTAATATGGGCAGATCGACTAAGAGAGCCGACGTGTACAAGCCGCCCTACGGAGGGTTCGTGGACATCGACATCGAGAAGGAGAGGAGAATATCGCTCAGGACATTGGTGAGTTTTTTTTTTGTCACACTCACATACAATGCAACAGATTCAGATTCTTATTTGCACCGAGAACTCGAATGACATCATTTGTTCATGCAACAGATTGACCACTCGGTGGTGGAGAGCTACGGCGGCGGGGGTCGGGCGGTCATCACGGCGCGGGTCTACCCGGAGCACGCGGAGACGAGCAACAACCGCATGCTCATGTTCAACAACGGGACCAGCATGGTCAAGGTGTCCAAACTCGATGCCTGGGAGCTAAAGGCGGCAAACGTGAACATCCCAGGCGACGGGCTCATCACAGTTGGCTCAATGAGCCTCGGCGAAGCATATTAGGAGGAGGATACTGGTTTTGTTCATACGGTGGATAGCCAATTGTGTGGCTGATTGAATTTCCCTGGCCAGCTAAGGCTTTTGGGGTGAATTTGGGGATTTTATTTAGTAAGTAGTTTCGGTCAGGATAGTTAAAGGGAGAAGAATAGGTCGGAGAACGTTCGTTGATTAACACATGTCAGCGAACAGTCCGCGTCGTGTTTATGCTTTGCAATGTAAATAGAGAAAGTGTATATGTCCATATGTTCTACATATCCATGCACATCTCTGCTACTTGCCTGTTTTTGAAAGCAACATTACCCCCTCCTCTCCTAGCAGAATCAGTTAACGATTTCACACGCAGACATATGAGAAATCATTCTTTCCAAGTCAATGCAATGAATCATCCATTTCTTTGGAGACATTCCACAAAAATATATTTTAGGTAAACATTAAAACACATGCAAATAAGAGATGAGAATGCTTTTCTAAGATGTGCATGAATCTTCAGTGAGAATCTACTTTTAAGTCTAGTGAGAAACAATCACTCCAGTAGTTTGTATATTTTGGCTAGTTTGGCCATTTGTTCAATAGCCATTATCTAGCTGATTTGGAGGTTGTCGTTTATCGAAGCACGAAAAAATACAAGTAAAAAGTTGTTTGTTGAGAAATACATGCCACTGGACAATGCAAGTAGTGTTTCCCCTTCAAAAGAAATGGAAAATACATTGTTCCCTACCTTTCTAAATTTACATGTCAGATTGTGAGGATAACTAGCCTAGCAAACTCAAATGTATATATGTTCTCACACCCCAAACCACAGCTTGGGAGACTGACAACCATCATGTGCTTATGAATTGAAGAAACCATGAGCATCCAAGGCTAAGTATAGGGAAATATCATTGACAAAAGCCAAACAAGGTCTCCACTTTATTTATTATCAAATGTTCAAGTACATTTTTATTACAACACTAGCTAGTGGCAAAACAATGAACATTAATAAGAAATTGGCTCATACAAAGAAGCACGCATATAATGCAAAAAGATGATACTATAGTACATGGAAACAATTTACAAACATTGTGATTGTACATAACACAAGGTACTCTAGGCCACCCCTTCACAAAAATTATGCCACATTTTAATCATTGACTGATGGAGAACAGTACATAGCAAGTCTCATAATGAAATGACAGATCACCAATAGATGTTCATTAGTATCATGGATGACGCACAACTAATTGGGATGTAGACTCAGTTGCATACTCTTTATTATAAATTGTCTAAGTAGTTGATCACATTGCTGAGAATATTTATATCATATGAAGCAAATGTGTTCGTGAAAGTTCTTTTATCGCACTTTCGCTAATGAATTGCTTGAGGACAAGCAATAAGCTAAGCTTGGGGGGAGTTAATACGTCCAAAACGTATCTACTTTCCCGAACACTTTGGCTATTGTTTCTCCTCTATACTTGTGTGATTTGGATGCAACTAATGCAAACTGACGCTGTTTTCAGCAGAATTGCCTTGGTGTCTATTTTTTGTGCAGAAAATCAACTATGAGGAAAAATCCCGAAAAATATGCCAAAAATCCTATTTCACCCGAAGACTCCAGGAGCCAGAATACGAGACGGAGGAGAGCCAGGGGTGGCCACACCACCTGGTGGCGCGGGCCAGGCCAGGCCACGCCAGGGGGTGGTGTGGGCCCCCCAGGCACCCCCTCGGCCTCTCTCTTCGCTTATAAGGAGCCTTCTAACCTAAAAACTTCGGGGGGTTCGACGTTTTTTCAGAAGGAGTTCCGCTCCGCCGCCACCACCAGATTCCACGAAACAGCACCAGAAACTCCATTTTGGCACCCTGCCAGGACGGGGAATTGGAGGAGATCATCGCCATCATCATCACCATCGCTTCTCCATCGACCATCCATGTTTCCCCCATCTATGAGTGAGTAATCCCCCGCTGTAGGCTATGGAGATGATAGGGATTGGATGAGATTGTTCATGTAATGGCATCAGATTGTTAGGGCATGGTGGCTAGTATCTTTTATTAGTGCTTTATGACTTTGTTGCGACTTGTTGTGCTTAATGCTTGTCACTAGGGCCCGAGTGCCATGATTTCAGATTTGAACGTATCATTGATTCATTATGATAGTATTGTTCTTGGTTTTATCTGCAAGTTGTATACACACGTTGTTGTCCGAAACCTATGGCCCCGAAGTGACAGAAATCGGGATAACCGGAAGGGAAAGGCTTTGATGTGAGGATCACATGTGTTCATGGAGTGTTAATGCTTTGCTCCGGTGCTCTATTAAAAGGAGCACCTTAATTGCCAGTAGTTCCCTAGAGGTCCCGCTGCAAACGGGCTGGCAGGACAAAAAATGTTATGCAAGTTCTCATTCCGAGCACGTATGACTATATGGAACACATGCCTAGGATTGTCTAGTACTTGGATGTTTTATCTTATTTATCTGCAGTTGTCCTATGTTCTGATTGCTATGTGAATTGTCTTGTCCATGCAACGCTCGTCCATCCATCCCTATGCCTACCAGACTCAATCCCAATCATATCGCTTTTGTTACTACTGTCTTTGCTTTACTACTGCTGTTACTTTGCTATTCCTACTACAAAACTGTTGCTACTAATAAACTGATGTGAGCAAGATTGTTTCCAGGTGCAGCTGAATTGACAACTCAGTTGTCAAGGCTGATAAATATTCTTTGGCTCCCCTTGTGTCGAATCAATAAATTGGGTTTCACTTCCCTTAAAAATACTGCGATACACCCCCTATAGTTGTGGGTCATCACCCACCCACGTGTTGTTGTATCATCAACCCTCACTGAAGTTGCCTTTTTCCGGTCCTACCGGCCTCACATCGTGGGTCACGGTGAGACTTCGGTGGCCACTGCAAGACCGTGGTTGCGTGTACTTGTGGGCGGTGAGCTTGGTGGAGTAGTACAAAGCGTCCGAGAATGTGGTTTCTTGAGGGGTCGGGAGAAATCCTTGTCATCTAGACACCGACGTGGTGACGCCTGCGGGTTTCACCATCCTTCCTGAAGGGCGTCGGGTGTATCTCTTCCCCACCTCTCGTAGCGTACCGGGGGAAACCCTAGGACCAGGCCGGGCAGCAGTGTCGTCGTCGTCGCTTTCCTTCATAAAGGTGCTGCTTGGTAAATGGCACTTTGAAGTGCTAGGCGCGTGGTGGTACGTTTCTCCGGAGGACGCAGTGGTTGCGAGTTATCTCCGTTTTCGTCGAACCGCTTTCTTCTTTCTTCTTTTTGGGCTTGATCTGTGATGTTTGCCCCATCAATGGTTGCGATGTTGTATCCGATGGTTGCTATATTAATATACCGGGGTGCAAGTCTGTTTCGAGAGGAATGACCAGCTCCATGTATAGTTGCATATAGAGATTGAGTATAGTAAGTACTAGATCTGCTGTATTTCCTAACGAAAGCATGGATGCCATCACGGAGATCGCCAATTTGAGCAACAAAAAACATGGCACTGTGCTAGGAGATTTTCAGAGAATTTCCTCCTAAAACTGAAAGCAAGCATGAGGGTCTGACTATCCCAGATCCCAACAGGCAGATTGTGGTTCTAAGATCTGGAAACACCAACAATAAGGCTGAAGATGAGGTACTCACAATACACCGTACTTTTTGTTCATGCATAGTAGTAAGTGATAATTGCGCAAATGGATTTTCCTGGGACCCTCGAAATCATTGCAGAATGCAGACAGTTGGCCATCTTGGTGTTAATCATATATATCGAGAGGCCGCTTTGGGAATTTGAAGGGGGAAAAAATCAAGTAAACAGTGATACTATCTAGGCAGAGTGATTATATACAAATGGCTGGGGACAAATTTCCGATTGCGAAGTTTCGTCGGAACAGAGAGGATGGCAGGTTGTTGGGTGCCATCGATGTAAACAACTTCTCGACTAAGCATCTCACCTGATTAGCACTTTCCTAGTCAGCCAGTGGTAAAGCGCGTCAGGCGAAAAATATAAAAAAGCTTGAAGCATTGTCGATTGGAAGCAGGACTTATTGACTTGAATTAAACTTTTGGAGGCTATGAGATAATATCTTCTGTGATTTTAGAACTAGATTACTGTCCATATGGAGGCAAGTCTCATTGACTCGCATTAAACTGTGACAACTGGACGGCTATAACTTGGCCTGAAGCCTTCGTGCAATTTACAAACCTGCCAACCCATCTGTCAGTACCTTTGTCTCCTCTTCGCCTTCTTCTCCGATTCCGATTTTACGCCATGAATGGAGTCGAGCACCCGGGCAATGGCCGAACCGCCTACCACTTCCAGCCTGCGAAGCATTGGCAGAACGGTCTGTGCGCTTTCCTTGCGATTTGTTGTGATATCGTCTTCTCCATTCGCTAGATTTCTTGTTGTAATTTTAACCAATTTGTGATCTTGGTTTGCTTCTCTGGATTTGGACGAACGCGATATGGATCGATGGAAACAATACAGATCCAAATGGTACGTGTTTTTATTTCCTATCCTGTATCTTGGCGACGAGCTTAGAATTAGACAAGGAAGCAAATTAATTTTATCAGATGATGATGTTATTTTGAATTTACATCAACACTGAATGAAATGATGTTCCTATGGAACAGTGTTGTTAAATCAAATCATAGTCACTCCTGTTTACTGCAAGATTACGGCCATGAGCTAAATTTTCTCTCTGTTGTTATGCCGGCACAGGGCCAATGTATCACAATGGCATGTACCACTTCTTCTACCAGTACAATCCCCACGGCCCGACCTGGGATGTCGGCAAGCTCTCATGGGGCCACTCCGTCTCCGGCGACCTCGTGCACTGGGCCGCCCTCGAAAACGCGCTCGACCCCACCGACCCGTTCGATGCCAACGGCTGCTGGTCAGGCTCTGCCACGGTCCTCCCCGGTGGCCGCCCGGCCATCCTGTACACCGGCATCGACGCCGACAAGGTGCAGGTGCAGAACGTGGCCTTCGCCAAGGACCCCTCCGACCCGCTGCTCCGGGAGTGGGAGAAGGCCAGCTGCAACCCGGTCATCCCGATCCCGGCCGACGTCACCGGCAACAACTTCCGCGACCCGACGGAGGCGTGGCGCGGCCGCGACGGCCTGTGGAGAGTGGGCGTAGTCGCGGAGGTCAACGGCGTGGGGTCCCTGCTCGTGTACCGGAGCGCGGACTTCCTCCGCTGGGAGCGCAACGCCGCGCCGCTGCACGCCAGCTCGCGGGACGTGTCCGTGCTGGAGTGCCCGGACCTGTTCCCCGTCACGTTGGAGCCCGGCGCGACGGAGGGCCTCGAAACTTCCGCGAACGGCGCCGGGCTGCGGCACGTGCTGAAGCTCACCGACTTCGCAAAGGAGGACCACTACATGGTCGGGCTGTACGACGACGCGGCGGACACCTTCGCGCCGGCGGAGCCCGAGCGCGGCGACGACCCCGTGAAGTGGCGCCGGTTCGACCACGGCCACCTGTACGCGTCCAAGTCCTTCTACGACGCGCGCAAGAAGAGGCGCGTGCTGTGGGCGTGGGTCGACGAGACCGACGGCGGCGGCGTGGGCAGAGGCTGGGCCGGCATCCAGGCGTTCCCGAGGGCGATGTGGCTGGACGGCGATGGGAAGCGGCTGGTGCAGTGGCCCGTGGAAGAGATCGAGACGCTGAGGAGGAAGCGGGTTGGTGGCCTGCCGTGGGTGACGGAGGTGGAGGCCGGCGGCAGGAAGGAGATCGCGGGCATCGTGAGCTCCCAGGCTGACGTGGAGGTGGTGTTCGAGATCACGAACCTGGAGGAGGCCGAGACGTTGGACCCGAAATGGGTGGTGGATCCGCGGGGGCTGTGCGCGGAGAAGGGCGCGTCCGTGCACGGCGGTGTCGGCCCGTTCGGGCTTCTCGTGATGGCCTCCGGCGACCTGGAGGAGCACACGGCGGTGTTCTTCAGGGTGTTCAGGCACCTTGACACGTACAAGGTCCTCATGTGCACCGACCTCACAAAGTAAGTATGCTTGAACTTTTCTTTCAAGAAGAGATGTTATTTAGTTTTTTGCAAGCATCTAGAAAAAGAAATGTGACGATCTCTGAACATTTTTTGATATAACCTGAAAAAAAATGCACAGGTCTTCCAGGAAAGCAGGGGTACACAAGCAATCCTACGGAGCATTTCTGGATGTGGATGTGCAGACGGACAAGTCCTTGTCGCTGAGAACACTGGTGAGTGATAATTACCATGTTTCGTTTTGTTTGCATTCCTATGTAATGGGTGCCCACTGCCCAGCACAGATGATTAACAAGTCGTGTACAAATGCAGATCGATCACACGGTGGTGGAGAGCTTCGGTGACGGCGGGAGGACGTGCATGACGGCCCGCGTGTACCCGGACCACGCCGCGGCGGGAAGCAGCCGCCTCTACGTGTTTAACAACGGGACAGGCAATGTGAAGGTGTCCAAGCTGGAGGCGTGGGAGCTCGCCACCGCGGCCATCAACGGCGGTGCCAGCGCTCCGGTTGCACCGGACGTCGAGGCACCCGGAAGTAAAATGGCTTTGTAGGGGGTACGGCGCTGCCCGGATACGTGACCGACGTTTGATTTGTGCTTGCTTGTGGAGTTTGGATTTTCCATTGGAAATCATTGGGTGATTTATACTATGATAGGTAGTGCCAATAAAAGTTCTTTGCCGATGATGTTTGGATCGGATTCAAAAACAAAAATCACTGCACCTAATCATCCTAAAGTGAGGTTAGGGCCGAGACTCCTAACCTCCATGTCGCCCAACCCTAGCCCCTCCCAAAGGGCAAAGCCCGGGCGGCGGCGGGGCTTCCCCTTCCCTACGGCGGCGGAGACGAGCTTCGGCAGTTCTGCTGCGGTGCGGTGCCACGGCCCCTTGCGACGAAGGTCGAGGTGGTGATCTACCCCTACGACGTCCGCCTTCATCCGGGTCCATCTTGGGCCTTGGGCCTGGGGGCCTTCGGGTCCAGATCCATTGTTGCTGATGGTGTGGAAGCGCCGGGCTGTGGAGCTTACCATGGTGGTGCCGACGATGATGGGCTAGGCGACGATGGTTGAGGCTCCCGGCGGAGCAGCAGGTTCTTCGGGATCATTCTGTGGTGGTTGACCACTTGGCGTGGGTGCTGCTGGCACGATAGCCGGTGCTCCTGGTCCTCTAGGCTGAGGTGTAGGGTTTTTGGCACATGGCGGTGTGGCGGTGCTAGTCGTGGTGAAGATCGTGCCTATGGACCACGACTCTACAACGGCGACATCGAGGTGCTATGACACGGCAGTTCAATCCAGTAAGGGCGATGTGCTGCTCCAAGGCCTAGTGAGAAGGGTGCTAGTCGTGGTGAAGATGGGTGCGTGACACTCCAGATGAAAATCATGATCCGTCTTCGGTTGGAGCCGGTGATGATGGTGCTTCCGGGTGTCATTCCCCTCCATGGAGGGGTCACCGAGGAGTGCCGACACCTTCCTCACCCACTCGGGATGGTGTATCCGTGTGAAAACCAAGACCGGGTGTCGGTCGGCGATGGCGGTGTCTTGACATCGTTTCTTCCATGGAAGCGTCGTTTTTGGAGACACGTACTCGAGGAGTACATGGTTCTGGTATAGTGTTGTTGCTGCTTAAGTTTAAGCTTCCAATGACATAGTTTGTGGTTTAGTTTGGGCTAGTGTTGTGGATTCCTTTGGGATTGACCCTTGGGGTGGCCCGATCTTCACGGATTTGGGTGGGTAAGTGAGGGAAAAGGTGATGAACAAGATGACCTCAATGCAAATGCAAGGTAAATATATAAACACACGCAAAGACACACGCTTCAGTTGTCCTTGTTAGCCTGAATCACCAACCCGATAGAATCCTTATGGAAGAGACCGCTAGGTAGAGATCCACAAAGGAAAGATCGATCTGGAACCACTAGAATCTACTCATGATGAGATTGCAATCAATAGAGACCCAAAGGGAGAGATCGACGCAATAGATATCACGAGATAGAAAGAGCGCTCATACGGTGAGGGCCTTGTACAAACTAGGTCTTGATGTATATCCTAGAGAGGTTCCCCTATGGGAAGATGGAGGCTAAGACAATTCTATTCAATATTCATTCTAGGGTTTCTAGGAGGAGGTGGTGGCATATGTATAGGCCAATCACTTAAACATGGGTATTCTAGGCATAAATAGGAAGTTATGGGCGAGATGGGGCGTTACATGGGCTAGGCCGAGCTCCTTGGCACACAGGCCCATCACTCAGTCCAGATACTCCGGTCGGCCAGGGCGGAGACTCCGGGGTGGCCAAAGACCCCGGGGTAGTCCCTGGGGTAGTCTCCGGGGTCACTCTAGAAGCTCCTGGATGTTGGGCCAGAGTCCTCGTGGCATCTTTGAGGTATGTTTCCGGGGTTCTCGTTGTAAGGTCCGGAGTCCTGGGCGGAGTGTCGTCGGATTGATGACAAGTACGCCATGAGGGGGTCCTCGAGGCGTGCGGAAGAGATGGGTGTGAGACGTACGGTGTTCCGGGACGGTGAGCACACAAGTTTACCCAGGTTCGAATCCGCCGGCTTTGGACAGATCCTACTCCTGCTAGCAATCCGATGTCTGGCGAGCGGATATGGGTTACAAGGGTTTCGTCTCTGCGAGTTGAGATTCTAGACTATTGAGGTGTGTCCTAAAGGCTCTCCCTAGGACGGCTTATATAGATATCCGGCCTAGGGTTTACAGGAGAGATCTATCCGACTACGACTAAGAGTCGGTTAGAGAGTACATCTTGAACTACAAGTAACACTATGGGCCTAAGTCAGTAAGTCTTCTGGGCCTTCCCGTAGCCGGATTGGACTCTGTCTTTTCTCCCTGACTGGGCCGCCCGTGAAGCAAAGCTCTAACCCGAAGTGGGCCACCCTGGTCAGTGAGGAACTGTGAGGATACTCGGAAAGTATATCCCCAACAGCAGCCCCCGGAAGTCTCCAAGATTCAAAGTCGGATTTTATCATCGTCTAGCTTGATCTTCGGCTTGCAGAATCTTGAAGGGTTCCTGAAACTTCACAACAAAAAATACGATCCGGGTCTTAAAAATAAGTCGGATTTATCAACAGGTTACTCCGATTTTCCAGCTTGATTTCAAACTAAGCCGGAATTTGGTCTCTAACGCCACCTGACACAAGTCATGGTCAAGTCACGTCATCTGACAGACATCCTGTCAGCACGATCGTTGGTGGGTCCGCGGTAATCGAGGCGCCGTTTTAATGCGTGCGTGGAGATCGAGGCGACGTAATCATCGCGTGGGTCCTTCCCAGTTCCTTCCACGACGTGTGGCGGTTGTACTGTAGCATTTGCACGAATCTTGGCGCGGGTGGATATAAGGGGTGAGGATTCTCGTCCTCCTTTCTTCACCTGTTCCTTTGCCTTTTCCTCTCCTCCAAATCTCCTCCACGCGTACAGAGCTCCTCTGCTTTCCCCCAAAAACTCCCAGCACCGCCCATCTTAGGTCATCTGCTCGCCGGAGAAATGGCTTCTTCATCCTCTTCCGGCTTGGCGGCAGCGGCGGCGACGGCGGCGATGGAAGCGGTGGTGGAGAAGGAAAGCTTCCGCGGGGTCTGGATCCCCTGCGTGCTAGATGATGAGAAGCTCTGCGGCGTGGAGACAGAAGGGTTCCTCCGCGCCGACGACTGGCGGGGCGGATTCGGGGAGACCGTCCCCAACCCGCACGCCGGCGAGCGGGTCCACTTCGAGACCCACCTCGACAGAGGTTTGTCATTTCCTCCCTCGGAATTCTTTTCCGAGGTGATTGACCATTATAGTGTTCAACTCCACCATCTTCCTCCCAACTCTCTCCTAGAGATGAGCGCTTATGCTTCTTTGTGTGAGGGATTTCTCGGCATTAGGCCGAGTTTGACCTTATTCCGGTATTACTTTCATGTCCGGAGAAATTCTATCACTGCCGGTGTTCCTTATATCACCGGTACCATTAGTTTTTCGCTTAGACGCGAGCACGCATATCCCAAGATCTTAGCTAGTGACTCGGTCAAACAGTGGCCAGCCACCTTCTTTTATCACAAGGATATTCCGGCTCCCGACAAAGCTACTGCTTTGCTGGCTTTTGTCGACGGAGCTGCCACGGCCCAACCGTCTTGGGACGAGGCCGCTCCGGCTCTCAGTGATGATCTGATCCTCGCTAAGAGGTGGGTCGAATATCTGATCAAACACAAAGGACTGAAGGGATCCGACTTGGTCCAATGATGGGTGTCATGCCGGATCCAGCCCCTTCAGTACCACGGAGACCGACTGATGCACTCCAACACGTCGTCCAAGAAAGACTCCCTCTGCATCAGCCCCAGAGCCTGATACCACGCAAGTTTACATAAGCCAGATTAAATGGCTGATAAGGGAGCGGATCGAGAGTAGGATCCCGGAGGTTTCTCTAGATATGCATACGGCGGAAAACCCCGTAGTGCCGGTAAGCTTTTAACAATAAACCTTTTATGTGTTTCAATCTTTAAGTTAAATCACAATACAAATATGTTTTCTTCTTTTCAGCTTGCCGACCTCCCTAAGTCGGAACTTGCTCCTCTCGAGGGATATCCTCCGGAGTTTTCTTAGGAGGCGGAACTGGTCCCATTGCCGGACATTGCGCTTAAGAAACACAAGGCTCCGATAGTGGCTGTCGGCACAAAGGAGGTGCCTATCGTGAAGAGGTAACTTTCAACACAATTTCCGCCTTCGTACCTTACTCGAATTGTCTTCCGAGATGTAATGTTTTCGACTTTATTACATTCTCAGAGCTAAGCAGCTCATCAAGGGCAAGGGGAAGGGAGCTTCTTCGAAGCCCCTACGATAGACGAAGCTTTCCATGGCTTCTCCTATCGTGGCTCCTCCGACTCCTGCCCCCCAACCTTCTGCAACGCCGGTGATCATTCCTTCTCCGGCTGTCGCAGAAGATCCGACTCCTTCAACGGAGCCTATGATCCTTGAATCACAAACTGACGTCACCATGAGTGAGTCAGGTACAGATAAGGGTGAACCCTCTTCGGGTAATGATCCCTCGGCAGAGATCTTTGCCGAAAACCTTCTCAACAATCCGGGGCTTGCCAAGTTTGGCTTGTCCCAGAAATCTGCGGAAGAGATCCAGCGGCTGGCCAGGCAATGCCTGGAGAAAAGAAACTTATCTGCCGAAGAAGAAGCACAAGAGGCAGAGGATATCAAGTACTCTGACCTTCTTACACAAGTGCATCTTCGTGATGAGAGGATAAGGACCGGTGAGCTTCCAACAGCGCCAGTGGTCCCTCTGACTCTCACCGAGAAGGTCGTTGTTGAAGTAAATGCGAGTTTGGATAAACTTACTCGCGAGCAATATGTAAGTCCG
The DNA here is from genome assembly GCA_023614405.1 of Avena insularis. Taxonomy (NCBI): domain Eukaryota; kingdom Viridiplantae; phylum Streptophyta; class Magnoliopsida; order Poales; family Poaceae; genus Avena; species Avena insularis. Next base: position 593,037,332 of record CM042686.1, on the reverse strand, counting down.
AATTCTAACTCTTGTTTTTCCCTCATTTCATATCATATCATCTATCCCCCAAGCATGAAGTAGGATATATAATCCAGGTTTATGCTTCCTTAGGATGCCAAAGAATGAACTAGTGTAGCCCCCAAGGCTCGTGCTGATATTAGTAAAAATATTAGCCCGAGTCTTTAGTAGACTTCTGACTTTGGGTATTCTGACTTACAGAAAGTATGTTCCTATAACCAGGATTTGTTAAAAAATGTCTGTGACAAGCGGAGAGAGATCAAGGCTCTCCGACTTAAAAATGCTGAACTTAAGGTCTCCAAGGATGAGGCCGAAGGTAAACATTCCGAGACTCAAACCTTGTCTTTCATGTTTTCATAGTCGAATTTTTTTCTGAACTGTTGTTCTTTTTGACTTACAACGCTGGTAAAAGAATCCTGCGCCATGATTGAAGAGGCCGAGAACCTCAAAACTTTAGTGGTGGAGAACAAGGAACTTCGCTAAGAGCTGGATAAGCTCAAAGCGGATCATGAGAAGAGCATAGCTCAAGTTCTCGAGTCCTCCTGTATGGCTACTGATGAGCGCGATCGTAAGATTGCCGCTCAAGATCAGAAAATCTCGGACCTCAACAATGAGCTGTGCAGAGAGAAGGACCTTTCCGAGGCGCTCCGGGCTGAACTTTGGAGTCTTCGGGAAGAGAAGACCAAGATTGACGACGTCATCTTCGGTATGTTCCATCTGTCTTACTTTTCTATTTTCTTTGACTTCTTTCAATGTCAGATTTTCTTAACTTGTTTTGTGTATAGGTCCTCTGAACTTGACGGACTCCACCTCCGCCGAGCCCCGCACCCACCGGCTTACCCAAGTCGGTGACCTGCTTCATGACTTCCGCCAATCCCTTGAGGATATTGGCGAAGCTCTCAAGATTCCGGACATGCATAGCATGTCGGATTTTCAGGTGCGGGACAAGGCGAATGAAATGCCGCAGCTTGTCCAGGATTGGAATATGTCCTACGCGCGATCCGCAGCGCAGAACGCTCTCACCATGGTCATGAGCCACCATGGAAGCATGGAGATATGGCAAGTGACCAGAGGGTATTCTACAGTAGATGAAGACAACCAGGAGCAGGATATCAAGGCTATTATGGACTCTTGTGCCGAATATGGGTGTCACGTGGCTGACTTGACCAGCTACGACACTCCTTTCTTCACCCGCGTGGACACTTTGCCTCCGCCTCCGGAAGAAGCAACAGAAGTTTCCGACGATGAACGCACCACCTCGGATGTGGACATCTCGAAACGATATCAAGGCAATGTATCGAGCGAGCCGACAGCTCCTTCTTCTCCTCCTGCATCATAGATTGCTAGAAACATTTGTATTATCTTGAAGAAACATGATGTGTCTGTAAATATGAAGTACTATAATTTTGCTAGTGCTAAGCTTTTGATCTATTCAGCACTTTTGGCTTTAAATTTTTGTGTGCCTGAAATGTTTACATAAGCACTTGAACTTTTTTCGCCTATACTTATCGTTTATCTGGCTTTCCGCCTCGTCCCTTTCGTGAGCCAGCTAAACCTTCTGCCCGGAAACTTTGCCGAACAACGGAGCTCAATTGCTAAACTAGTTTAAACTCGGAAACAAAGCCGGCTTCCAGCACCAACAATTCACTACTCGGAAAATATCCGCATCCGGCAATGAGACAAATAACCAAAGTAAAGACTAGAAACTTTACAGTTATACCCGAGGGTAGCAATTTTAGAATCAGAAATCTAAACTAGAACGAACATGAGCATAAAGTACTTTCAAGCATTCTTAGATTTTCGACTATGACATGATCATTCGGAAATAAGATGGTAAGAACTTCTCAAAAAAACTTGAGGCAACCAAAACTTTTATTTCTCACAGAACATGTACATATATATGATTACAAAGAAGGATAAACTAAGAATAAAAGGGACGCAGCTGAGCAATATTCCACGGTCTATCTAACTCATCCGGATTTGTACTGCCTCCAGCTCTCTTTCTATTCTTAGTAGGAGGTCTTTCTTTGACTGGCCTCATGTCAGTTAAGTAGTACGAACCATTGTGCAATACTCGACTAACTAAAAAGGGCCCTTCCCATACTGGGGAAAGTTTGTGCTTTCTTTGTTGCACAAGCCGGAGAACCAAATCGCCTTTATTGAAGGATCTATTTCTGACTCTCTGACTATGATACTTGTGTAACTTCTGCTGATAGGCTGTTGATCTCATTTCAGCAACGATGCGAACTTCTTCGACTAAGTCGAGATCATTTTTTCGAGAAATCTCGGGATCCTCTTCAATATACACGGCCACTCTAGGAGAAGTGTGAATCAAATCACTAGGAAGAACTGCTTCTGCACCATAGACCAAGAAGAAAGGTGTGTATCCGGTTGACCTGTTCGGAGTCGTTCGTAAACTCCATATTACGAGGGTAATTCCTCTGCCCAAGTCCCCGCAGCACGTCGTAGTGGTGCTTCGAGTCTCGGTTTTAGGCCTTGTAGGATTAAACCATTTGCTCTTTCGACTTGTCCGTTAGCCTGTGGATGTGCGACTGATGCAATGTCAAGCCAGATATTTTGCTCGTTGCAGAATTCGGCCAATTCTCTCATAGAAAAGTTACTCCCGTTGTCCGCAATAATGCTATGCGGATAGCCATACCGGATTATAACATCCTCGACAAATCTTTTGGTTGTTGCTCCATCACAACTAGTGATAGGATTAGCCTCAATCCATTTGGTGAATTTATCCACCATCACTAAGAGATGAGTAAATCCACTTGGAGCTCATTTAAATGGTCCTACCATATCAAGCCCCCAGACCGCAAACGACCATGTTATAGGTATTGTTCGCAGCTGATCAGTCGGAACATGAGCTTTTTTGGCGTACTTTTGGCAGCCTTTGCACTTCTTGACTAATCATTCAGCATCTGCCTGAGCTGTAAGCCAGAAAAATCCATGTCTAAAAGCTTTTGCCACTAAAGATTTGGCTGCAGCGTGGTGACCACACTCGCCTTCGTGGATTTCTCTTAAGATTTCCACTCCTTCTTCCGGAGATACACAGCGCTGAAAACCCCCAGAAACACTCCGCTTATAGAGCTCACCTTTAACTATAGTATAAGCTTTTGCTCGTCGGATGATCTGCCGGCTCAGAACCTCGTCTTCGGGTAATTTTCCATCTACAAGATAATCAAGGTAGGGTTGGGTCCAACTGGGAATTATAGCTAGGACCACTATTAGAGGTGAGTCGGATTTGGTCGGATATTCCTCATCTACTCCCTTCATTGAGGGAACTTTGAGGTGCTCTAGAAAAGCGCCATCCGGGACCTCTTTCCGCGCAGAGCCTATCTGAGATAGTGCATCTGCTTCCTCGTTTTCTGCTCGAGGGATGTGTTGAACCTCAAACCCTTCGAACGGTTTAGATAAATCATCCACGACAGCTTTATACGCTGCCATGTGTTTATTTGCATTACAAATATCCGACACTTATTGATCAACAAGATCCGAATCTCCGTAACACATCAAACGTCGGATGCCAATATCCTTAGCAATCCTGATTCCATGCAGCAGTGCTTCATACTCAGCAATATTATTTGTCACTGTGAAGTGGATCTGCAACACGTATAGAAGTTTATCTCCTTGGGGTGATTTGAGCACCACACCAGCCCCCGAGCCCCCTCGAGCCTTAGACCCATCAAAGTAGAGGGTCCAATATTCCGACTCAGGGAGGATCATGTTCTCCTTCGTCTCTGTCCAATCAGCGACAAAGTCAGCAAGGATTTGGGATTTGATTGATGTCCGAGGTTTATACTCAATATCAAAAGCTGAAAGCTCTATGCCACATTTGGCGACGCGTCCTGTGGCGTCACTGTTATTGATTATATCTCTCATAGGAGTTGTGCTCATCACGGTAATTGGATGCTCCTGAAAATAATGTCGTAACTTACGAGATGCTAGAAAAACACTGTAAGCCAACTTTTGATAGTGCGGATATTGCTGTTTTAATTCTGTCAGGACCTCGCTGACAAAGTAAGTCGGACGCTGCACCAGGTATTCCTGATTTTCCTCCGGTCTCTCCACCACCATGATGATACTAATGACCTTGTTTGTCGCAGAGAGATAGAGCAACATCGGTTCCTGTGGTTCTGGCGCAGCAAGGATAGGAGCAGATGAGAGTACTTTCTTCATGTCTTGTAGTGCAGCTTCAGCTTCGTCAGTCCAAACAAAATCTTTGGTCTTTTTCAGGAGTTTATATAATGGTGCGGCTCTTTCTCCAAGCCGGCTTACAAACTGACTAACTGCGGCAATGCAACCAGTTAGTCTCTGTACGTCCTTCAAGCGAGTTGGTCTGGAAATATTAAGTATAGCCTTGATTTTGTACCGGTTCACCTCTATGCCTCTTTGAGACACGATGAAACCAACAATTTTCCGGCTAGTATTCCGAATAAACATTTCTTCGGGTTAAACATGATGTTGTATTTTCGTAGATTGGCGAATGTTTCCTCCAAGTCGGAAATCAGTGTTTCCTTCTTTTTGGATATTACCGCAATATCATCCACGTATGCATGTACATTGCGTCCGAGTTGGTCATGGAGGCAATGTTGCATAGTGCGCTGGTACGTAGCTCATGCGTTCTTCAGCCCAAAGGGCATCGTAACAAAATAGAAGGTTCCGAAGGGGGTTATGAATGAAGTTTTGACTTTGTCAGATTCCTTCATCCGGATTTGGTGGTAACCGGAATATGCATCGAGAAAACAGAGGAGTTCCGAGCCTACCGTAGAATCGATAACTTGATCAATTTTAGGCAGAGTGAACGGATCTTTTGGACAAGCTTTGTTCAAGGCAGTATAATCAACACACATCCTTAAATCAGTGGTGTCCTTTTAAGGGACCATTACAGGATTGGCCGACCATTCAGTGTGGATGACCTCTTCTATGAATCCGGCTAACTCGAGCCGTGCTAGTTCCTTAGCTATTGCCTTACGCTTTTCATCGCCGAAACGTCGTAAGGACTGTTTGACGGGTTTAGCATTCGGGTTTACATTTAAAGAGTGCTCAGCAAGTTCCCTAGGTACTCCGGTCATGTCAGATGGCTGCCATGCGAAGATATCTTGATTTGCTTGGAGGAACTTGACGAGCGTGCTTTCCTATGCGCTACCTAGGCCTACGCCTATCTGGGTCACCTTGGAGGGGTCATCATCCTTCAATGGCGTCTTCTTTGTCTCTTCTGATGCCTTGAACTCCGAATTTGGCTTTGTCACCTCCTTCTTCGTTGCGGGCATCTCGGACGGATCTATGCTCTTCTTGATCTCCTGGTACTCCTGGGCGTGCAGCACGGCTTCAGCAAAGGCGGCATTTCCATCCTCGCACTCTCGCGCTTTCTTCGGGTCTCCCCTGATGGTGATCACGCCGTTGGGACCTGGAATTTTCATCATATTGTAAATGTAACACGGACGAGCCATAAAAGCCCAGTAAGCCGGACGTCCGAATATAGCGTGGTATGCGCTCTTGAACGGGACCACTTCGAAGGAAAGTGCCTCCGTCCGATAATTCTTTGGAGTTCCAAAGGTAACATCCAAAGTGATCTATCCCAGGGAATTGGCTTGTCTTCCTGGGACAACTCCATGAAAGATCACAGAGCTATGGTTCAGCTGGGTCTCCGAGATCTTCATCCGGCATAGCGTTTCAACATAGAGAATATTGATACTACTGTCGCCGTCCATGAGGGTCTTGGAGAAACCATAACCGTCAATAAGTGGATTGACGATTAAGGCGTATTTTCCTTGCTTGTGCAACTTAGGCGGATGATCATCGCGGTCAAATGTGATTGCCACTTCCAACCAGTCCAAGAATTGGGGGACAGCCGGAACTATTGCGTTGAGCTCATGTAGAACTGCTTTCTTGACCTTTGCTGGTTGAGATCCGAGGAAGGTGACATAAGTGTCTTTCTTGGTCGGAATTTTTTTCTTCCCTTCCATCTTGGGATTTGAAACATCAGCTTCCTCCATGTTGAAATCTTCCTTGGTCTCTTTATCTTTTTCGGGATTCTTCTTTCCCTTCTTCCGCTTAGCTTTGTAGCCCGCGGTGTCATCTCTTTTGATGTCGTCATTGAAACGACATTCAGCGTTGGTGTGGGACGAGCCCCCATTAGCGTCTAGGTGATGCACACATGGGTTATTGGCAATGTCGGCCCAAGAGTAGATTTTGCCTGGTTGTTGGTCTCCTCTACCTTGTACTCTTGAAGTACCACGCCCACGCCCGCGGCCTCCGCCGCGTCCTCCTCGTCCTCCAGACCCGAAAGTAGCAGTGACCACTACCGTTTCCGTGTTGGGTTTTTCTTCCGAGGTATTTTTGCGCTTCTGAGATTGTTGCTTTGGTTGTTTTGCCGATGGTGGTACGACTAGGGCATTGAGTAATCCCTCTGCATCATCGTCAGCATCTGCATATTTGCTCGCTGTTTCTATCATCTCTCCCAAATCAGTGACCTTGTCACACTTCAAGCGATGGCGCAGTAGACCAATTGGGAGACCTGCGATGAAAGCTTCAATTGCAGTTTGATCATTTACTCCTTCACAGGAGTTCTTGGTGTCGATCCATCGTCTGAGGTAATCCCGGCAAGTTTCTCCGGCCTTCTGGGTGCAACGCTGTAGGTCTCCGACCGTACAGGGCCTTCGATATGTGCCTTCGAAATTCCGAAAGAACGCACTTTGCATGTCATACCAGTTGTGGATGGTGTTCTCCGGAAGTTCATTAAGCCATGATCGTGCCGTATTCCGCAACATAAGTGGGAGATATCGGGTTGCGACTAGGCTGTTTTCGCCTTTAGCGATGCAGCAAGCTTGGAAAAAATCCTATAGCCAGGTATCTGGCCGAGCAATGCCGTCGTAGGCTTGGATATGTCTTGAGATAGCAAATCCTTCTGGGAATCTTGTAGCTCTGATGCGTGATCCGAAGCACTTTGGGCCCACGTAGATATCATCGTTTTCGTACCGCCACGCCTCTATGTTGGAATTGATCCTGTGCCTTGCGTCGTTCGGGGATAGAGATCGTCCCGAATATCGGTTGTGGCTGTGGTGCCTTGGAGCCGGACTTTGGCTTCTGCCACCACCTCCTCCGCCATGTCGTCCTCCTTGTCCCCCTTGAGAGCCATTGTGATGACTACTTGGTGGAGAGGGTGGGGCAGCTGGATTATTTCCAGCTGTTCGCCGGCCTCCATCCGGAGCGTCATTATTCTGGTTCCGGGGAGGGTCTTCACTACGACAAGCCCCCTGCCGACTTGTCCCGGCATGGTTTCCGTCGTTCCTTCGTCCGTCGTTCCCACCCCGGTAAGGCTCAGCCGAACGGCTTGCATGTCTAGGAGGTGGCATTTTTTTACGATCCTCCTCCCGACGTTTCTCTTTATCTTCTCCCCTTCGATCGTTCGACTCTCGTCGGGGAGGGTTTCTCGGATACAGTGCAGCAATGGCATCTTGCTCGGCCACTGGAACGACGTTGCTCCAGTCACGTGCGGTTTTGTGATGTTGTCCTGATGATCCGGTTCTGGAGTAGTTATCTTCCTGTCGGTCGGAACGGTGATGCTGTTCCGGAACACGCTGGGGCCTTATATCATTCCAGGCTGAGTCCGTGTGACATTGGTCGGATTTCGAGACCAGTTTTCCACTTCCGGATTTCGCAGCCATCTGTTGCTCCAGACCCTTGGTGAGTAGGTTGATGCCCAATCGAACCTGTTCTAGGCCTGGGTTATTTGATAGAATATCTCGAACTGCGACAATGTTCTGTACCGGTGTTGGGTACACAAGATCTCCTTTGCTGTCGAGCCGAGGCATCCCTGGATCTCCTTCAAAGAGGACCTTGTTCACTTCTGGAAATTTACCGTCACTTGTGTAACGTTTCCGGGTCTTCTGATGCAACCGAGACATGTAATCCTTAGTTGCCATGCGTTTCTTTTCCTCCTCGATGTTTTTGGCTTCATCCAGGAGTTGTTGACGAAGCGCTTCTAGGGCTTGGGCCCTTTTGTCCAGCTCTTCAGCAGTAAGTTCTGCGGCTGCAGGGATAGGTGTGGTTAATGCAGCATCGATGAGTTTACGCGCACCTTCAGTGATCACGTGTCCATCCACCGATTCTTCTTTTTTTGGCTCTTCTAGGATAACTGCTCCATCCGAGTCTTCCTCATATTCCTCGGCAATCACCTCCTCTGTCAGAGGGTCTTTTGCCGGGGTCTTGTTCTTCTTGTTATTCTTCTTTGTCTTCTTGGCAGCGCCAGTAGCAAAGACGGCTTTGGGTCCGTTTCCCGGAGTCAAGCTCTGGTCGGTACTTTCGGACATCTGGACCTCGGGATTATCTTTGATTTCCATATCATCCTGTGCTTTGGGAGAGTGTTCCCCGGATCCTTCATCCATGGCTTCTCCTTCTTCTGCAGCTTTGGAGTTATACTCCTCTTCATATTCTGTGGAGAACTTTCGGAAATCCGCTGACGTCATCGATTCATCTGAGGATGCGGGTACGTCGGCGTTTGTTCCAATTGCCTCCAGCACAGAGTCGGTGTTTTCTCCAGCATCGGCAGAGCCGGATCCGGATCCCACATATCCGACGAAGTGCGACACGTGCTTCCTGAGGTACTTGCGGCTCTCGCGATCAGCTTTGTTGAAACTTTTGATAGTCTCGAGAATTGCATCTGTGCTTGCATCTTGCATTATCATACGTCGTAGTGTGTACCTTAGGAAATGCCTGTCTGACCCAGCATCGTCAGAGCCGGAATCAGTGTCGTTGATATGCTCCTCCTGGATTTCGACTTTCGTGGGTGGGTCGATCTGGGATCCGGCCTCTCCAAGGAGATCCACTCTAGATTCGACTTGGACCGCTAGGTCTTCCTCAGGCTCGGATTTCTCCACTATCTCCGCAGCTGGTGCGGGCTGGGTGGGATTAGGGTTTTCTGAGATCCGGAACTCTGCCGCCTCCGCGGACAAAGGGGACCCAGAAAATTCTTCTTCCTCTATCATCACCGCTGGGGTGGGTGGGGCAGGTTCAGCAAAACCGATGTAAACATCGATGTCGCTAAAAGACATGATTGTGTAGGCAGTCACGGTCTCCCTAGCTAGAATACAAGTCTCGTTGAGAATGATGAGAGGGACGTCGCTGGCGTAGAGGATGCGACCGACGACGATAGTCTCGCCGATTCCGATTCTTGCAGATTCTGCTCGGAACGTAGATCCGAAGCTCACTTGCCCCACGGTGGGCGCCAACTGACGTCGGATTGATGACAAGTATGCCATGAGGGGGTCCTCGAGGCATGCAGAAGAGAGGGGTGTGAGACGTATGGTGTTCCGGGACGGTGAGCACACAAGTTTACCTAGGTTCGAATCCGCCGGCTTTGGACAGATCCTACTCCTGCTAGCAATCCAGTAATACGGCAGAGCCGGATATGGGTTACAAGGGTTTCGCCTGTGCGAGTTGAGATTGTAGACTATTGAGGTGTGTCCTAAAGGCTCTTCCTAGGATGGCTTATATAGATATCCGGCCTAGGGTTTACAGGAGAGATCTATCCGGCTACGACTCGGTTACAGAGTACATCTTGAACTACAAGTAACACTATGGGCCTAAGTTGGTAAGTCTTCTGGGCCTTCCCGTAGCCGGATTGGACTCCATCTTTTCTCCCTGACTGGGCCGCCCGTGAAGCAAAGCTCTAACCCGAAGTGGGCCACCCTGGTCAGTGAGGAACTGTGAGGATACCCGGAAAGTATATCCCCAACACGGAGACCTTGGGGCGACAGGCCGAAGACTCCGTGGTCCAGGGGCAGAGACTCGGGTTGGCTGGGCGGAGACTCTGGTCCTGAGTTGCTACTTATTGCAACTTTTCTTCCAGACTTTTTGATTAGCGATCTTGGCTCATGGGGCATCCTTGTCTCCCCCTCTTGGCATCATGTCATGAACCTAGTCATACAATAGGCACTTGGCTCAAGTAGGATCCCATCCACGTGATGACCAAAGGAAGACGAGAGATGGAAGGAATTCACCTTTATAGGGATGCTTGGTGTAGCATGATGTGGACCAATGGTGATTGCCATATGTTGGGTTGCATCATCTCCCCCCTCTTGAAAAATATTTGACCTCGACGATATCCTGTTATCATCTTGTAAGGAATGATAAGTGGCCATGTTCTTGAGATTATTGATGGTTGGATCTCTGGTGTAAAAGCCTTGTGCAAAGTTGTCGAAGATCTTGTAGTTATTCTTGTATTCAAGTTGCATTTCAAGATCTTGTATCATGTTCTTGATGGAAATATACCCTAGAGGCAATAATAAATTGTATTATTCTATATTTCCTGTTCATGATTAAGTTTATTATTCCATGATATAATTGTATTAGTTTCGAATAATAAGTATTTGGAGTAAAACCCTAATACATGTGGCGAATCATAAACACCATTTAGATATCCCTAGTCTCACCTCTAAGACTAGTTCATGTATCATTGATAGTCCCAGCTTCCTGACTATCGGCAAAATGACAATGTGTTCTGGAGTTGCCGGTGATATATGAGATCGGAGTTGTTGGGAGAACAACGATGATGGATAGAACCAACATGATCTACCGTGAAACACATCATCAATATTATTATCGGTAGTTTCACATAAACAATGTATTGGCTTTACTAAAGATCGTTTGACCGCGAGACACATGTGAACTTGGGTACAATATGGATGTGGCAAGGTTCTTCAAATGTTGCTCTTAATGGAGTAATCATAAAGTTGATACTTGCTCTTACCGGATAGTACAAAAATTATTCACATGGGGTGCTTGCGGGAATTGCTACTCCTGACAATAGAGAGATACACTCTAGGCCTACTCTTGTACTATGGTGTTCGTCATCGTCTGGCCAGACACGTGATCAACTTGTTGAACACATGAACATCGATAGTGCGGTATGGGTAAAGAGTACATGCCGGGTAACGAGAATAACCTAGTGTTTCATCTTGGGCAATGTAAAGTATCGACAAAGCAATACAATATGTATCGGACATAATACAACGGTTCACACGATAAAGATCTTCGTGTTATTTGCAGGGGTTACTACGTGTATCAAAATGCCAATAGTAATCATTGTCGCGGAAAGAGTCTCGTACATGTCCGCAAATATCTGAACCCATGGGGTCACACACTTAAGAGTTCAATGGCATTCAGAATATGAGTGCGAATGAAGATTTAGTAGAGAAGTAATTTCGGAGGTGTTCGGAGTGTCTCGGAATATATCAAAGGTGTCCGAAAATTGCCGAGAGTGTTTGAAATAATTTTTAAGCATTAATGAGATGAGAGAAGGGTTCTGAGACTGTCTCGGATGGTCTCGGAATGGTTCCTAGAGGTCCCATATGATCCCGAAAGTGTCAGAATGGTCCCGGGTGTAGGGGTTTAGCGCCTGAAAACAATATTTTTTCCTACGCGAACAACCCTAATGAACATTCAGGAGAACGTGGTTGATGTAGTTGTACCGATGCTGACCTCAAGGTCGTGGATGGCTCCACCAGATCCAATGACTTCGACGGCTCAAACGACTTGAGCACCACTAGTGTAGTGCCTCGTGGGGAGTCGCACACATACGGTGTTTGACAATGACTCTCGATCCTTGATCCAGCAGATGTTGCGGAAGTAGATCTCCTGGTTCCGGAATCCCCGCATCGCGACGGCGCTCTGCGGTGAAGAAAACTCTTGTTCGCACAACCCTTACCGTGGGGCCGCACTCATAAGAGAGAGAGAGGGTATTTGGAGGGGGGCGCCTCAAAGCTCAAATTGGTGTGTTTGAATCCCTCCACATGCCCTCCTTTATATAGGGGGAGGGGAGGCACTCCCTCCCTCAAAGTCCCGGGGTGGGACTAATGAAGGGGAGGAGGTGGGGGAGGCACCGCTGGCCAGCCCCACCATGGGCCCCATGTGGATAACAAGCCCACTAGGGCAGCCGGCCCTCCTTTGGCCCCTCCTAGGGTGGCGACCCCTCTTGGGCATTTTTCCCTTCGGGAATTGGCCCATTATGTGGGCTGCCCCATTAAATCATATTTAAATTATTAAATAAATATAAATACATGTATAATTCAATAATTAACATATATTTACATACTATTTAATCCCCGTTGCATCGGAACTCCTTTCGAACAACTCCGGACACCCTCCAGACTTTCCCAGAACCCTTCCGTTTTCCCTTCTATCTTCTTCGGTGATTCTTATGATACTAGAACGATCTCCGAGCATTGTCAAACTCTTAACTGTGTTACCCTATGGTTCGGGAACACTCTAGACATGGTCGAGAACTTTCTCGAACCAATTATCATCAGAGAGACCTGAATGCCCATGATGACCCTTATGCATTCCACGAGACTCAAATTCATGGAAAGCACAACTGGGTTGGATTGTGTGTGTAGCGCGAAAGATACACGAGGCTCAGAGAGCAGCACACGTGTGTGCATGTAGTGGGCTCGTGAGGAAGAAAGGGGCAAAGGAGGGGCTCAAGGCGCGAGCTCGACTCGAATTCATGGAAAGCATGACTGGGTTGGATGGGGAATGAATGCTACGTAGCAAGAACTCAACCAACAAAACATGGAAGGGGGGGACGATGGTCTCACTGGGAGCGTGTAGGAGGGCTTAGCGAACATGTAGGGAAAGCAACAACGCCGAATCAAAGAAATTATGTGGGCAATCATTGGGAACGTCGGGGACGAAGCCGATGTATGTAGAGCCTCCTGGTCCAATTCCATGTGCATGGAGATAGAATACGGCCTAGAGGCATAAACCTCTTGGACGACGACGGGCTCAGGGGGCGCACCCGAGAGCTCGTGCCACGAGTGGCACCCGAGGCCGATAAGCGGGTCAGCGGCCCGCTGTGCAGCAGGTGCTAGGGCACGTTGAACTCGGTGTTGCGCTCCTTGGCGTGCACTAGCTCCTAGACGCGGAGATGAGTAAGTGTGCGGCCATGCGTAGAACGACAACCTCCTTTTTCAAATTTTCCCAAGTTATAGCGATGAGAGAGTGGGACCCTCTTTTGGAAGAAATACAATCACGGGACCTATTCGCATAAATGAAGGGTGGTTGGTATTCCTCTCGGACCCCATTGTTGATGTGGCACGGATGAAAACGCAGGTCAAACCGATTTGAACATGGACTTTTATGATGTACTCTCTCCGTTTTAAAATATAAGATGTTTTAGCTTTGTGAATAGAGGGTATCTAGACAAAACGGAGGGAATATGTAGAATATATAGATAGACGTTGCAATTTCAGAAAATTAGGACCAAAATGAAGTGCTAACCGCTCACGCCGGTTTACTCGTCACAAACCCATGGGCCATGGCGACGCCAAATCCCTGCTCGCCTGCGTCCCCCGGTAGCCACGGCGTGTGGAAGTAGGCCCCTCATCACGCGTCGCTCACCCACCTCTGCCCGCTGTGGACGAACTGTAGAAGGCCAAATCCGGCCTCCCCATGGACTGCGCGCCCGTTGGCGACCTCCCCTTCGACGAGCTCTTCCCGTTCAACCGCGGCCGGTCCGTCCTTCCCGCGGCCACGGGTGCCCCGGTCCGCGCTGCTCTGTCTCCAGTCTCCACTGCTACGAGGGTGAGCTCCGAAGTCCTAATGCTGAATTTCCTGTGTGACTTTAGCGAGCCGTAGAAGGATTTTGGCGTTATAGGAGCGAAATCAATTCGCCCGTATGTAACTGTAGTCATGCCACGAGAAAACATTCACACAGCACTGATGTTTCCTTCCTTACACATGTCCAATTTATATCTGAATCTATTACCAGTTGCCGGGGCTGTTGCTGATTAATCGAGTCTGCAGAACGTTTGGTAACCTATTGTGCTGGGGACATGATAGATGGTTCAGGAGTAGTATTCTATACTCTGAAGTCTGATGGTGGTTTCCTAGATGATCAAACAAATTATGCATTTCGGAATAGCATTGTACAACCTAAGAATTCATTTTCAGCATTCTAAACAGTGGCTGGCCTGACAAGGGGTAAATCAGTATGGAGTGTAAAAATACAAGAGCAGTTCCATATTTTCATTAAAAGCAATGGAATAAGGATAACAAAAACCAAAACAATTATTTCCTTTTTCTAAAACTATCCGTGCTTTCTATACTTGTGCAAATTGCATGCTTGATTGTGTCTACAAACGCGTATTTTTCCATTTTCAAACTACCAGTTTGGAGAATATTAATTGCTATTCCCACTTTCTCAGTTTTAAACAAGCTGTCGAAGCGGTATAGACTTGACATCGGTTTGAAATCAATACTACTCCCTCCGATCCATAATAATTATTGGACAGTAATAGGGTATGATCAAACTTAATTTTTTCTTGCCGTAGCTTACAAGTTACTCTGGTACAGCGATTCCGCCAGGATGCTAGCTCCGTTGCAATCTCATCCTTTTGTCGATAAAGTCCTGGTGCTAATGTAACCGAGAATTCCTCCAAAGCCGCAGCCCTGGAAAGCAGAAACCTTGCAAGCATCTTTTCAAGACACCGTCCTTGATAGTTTCCAATGTTGATTCTTCTCACGGTGCGATCCAAGCATCTGACATACGTCCTCCACAGGCTCTTGGGCATCCGGATACTATAATCGATGCCATTGTTGATGGCACTGTCCTTTGGCTTGGCACTGTCCTTTGGCTCGGTATCTGATTCGCCATATGGACCGCTATATCTATATGATGAGGCATCTGAATCTGTATCTGTATCTGATCCATCATCTGGATCTGTATTCCACTCACCATCTGGATCGATATCTGATTCGTCATCAGAACAATCGGACCACTTCTGTACGAGAGGAAACAGCGACACCACTTCCAGGTTTCTGGTGTTCACAAGCAATGCAGAGACTGACCGGATGGCCTGATCGGTGGGCAAGCACCCCTGGAGGCTCAGGTGCGTGAGGCTGCGCAGGTCGCACAGGACGCTCGCGAACATGCTGTTGTAGTAAGCCATTGATGGGGCCAAGGAAAGGTGAAGGTATGCCAACTGGGTGCACTTAAACCTTGGAGAAACCAGAACGATCGGCCTTGTACTAGTATATATGATAAGCATTGCATAGCTAGCAACCAGGCCAAGAACGATCTGGCTTGATCGCCGGATCGATTGGATCCAAAGTTCCAAACCAAGCGGGCAGGTCGATCGATCAGATATGGGATCGTCGCCACCGCCACCGGGGCGCATAGATCGCCTGAGCGACCTTCCAGACGACGTGCTGGGCCACGTCCTCTCCTTCCTCCCCACCAAGGAGGCCGGCTGCGCCGCGGTGCTGTCCCAGCGGTGGCGCCACATCTTCTGCAACGTTCCCACCATATCCATCGAGGAGGAAACGGGCGCGAGGGACAACGACTCGAGCAGCTTCATCTACGAGGCCCATGATATCCTACTACAGGCAGATTGTGTTCATTGCAAATGATCCAACAATGTTACTAAAGGAGATGTTTGGTTTTGGTTTTGTGTGTCATATTTGGAGTCAATCAAGGTTCTCCCGAGCTTACCTTCACCGCTAATATTTATTTTCACCCAGAACTAATAAGTAAACAAAGGTTCAAGTCCTGAAGATCAGATACTCACATTCCACTGTACCTTTCCGGACGCATACCAAGGCCCTGTTTGGATACATAGTTTTTGCCAAACTCGAGTAACCATGTAACAATCTAAAATTCTGTTTGGTGGGGTAACTATCATGTGAACAAGTAAAACAGGATTTCCACAAAACCAAAAAATTGTGTTTCGGTGAAAGCGAGTATTACTCGTTTTTGGACTACGTAAAACTCCATTGCAACTAACTTTCCCTCTCCATCCTCACCAAACTAAACGTACCAATTCTTCATTTTCCCGCCACTCAGCACGACATTTTTTCCATCACTATATTATGACGCTGATTGCATCACCAACAATAAGACGACAATACTACAAGTAAGATCCGATTTGTAATAAGAAACTGAGAAAATCTGCAAATCTGTAGAAAGAGCATTAATACTTTGAGTAAATGAGCCCAACTAGGAAATAGAAATTGCGAATTTGTAGCAGTGGTGTGTCTACTTGAGCGTTGAATAGACAATCTTTTTCTATAGATCAGTCATAAATGTATTTCAAATTCTACTTTTCAGTACCATATTGAAAACCTACAATACTCATCAGGAGGCAACAAAATTAGATTGCTATTATGACCGTGAACTTCATTCTGATTTCAATAGTTTATAATTGCTTCATTGTAATAAAAGACCATTGACACTAGGTACAGGGGCGGACCTAGAACACTAAGAACTCACCAGGTGTCCACTTGCATGTCACTGCTTGTAGTTTCTTATACTACATAAGATCTCACACATACTACACATACTTCATAACATTGAGCGAAAAGCTTCATAGGTGCTCAGCCCATGACTGAGTTACTATTACGAGCTACTTGATGCTGAAAGTAACAAAGGTTGCAGTATTTATTGCCAATGGATAACACTACACCAGATGATAATCACACCCGAGGTAAATCCTTTCAATGGGTGCCTTAAGTATGGGACTGCAGTTCGTAACGATGTCACCTATCACTTTGCTGAACTTGGTTGAACTTACCATAACATAATAACTGAAGCATCAAAATTACAGTGCACAACTGAGACATCTAAACAATAACTAGCTGAAATTACTGGTTAGAAAGAAAGGACACATAACTGGGTCTAGTGCTAATATCTGACAGACCATGGATGAATAGATAATCCTTTCTGTATACCACTGTAATGTAAATTGTCAAATTTCAGTTTGCAGTACGAAACTGCCACTAGTAATAATTTCGTTGTTTTGTTTTCCTGTAATAGAAAATTATGGGTGATCAGGTGAAAAATACTAAAAAGAAAAACACTGATAATCAAACCATAGTCACATATGGAAATACTCAAGAGGACAAAATATTGCACAGTGTACTAATTTATTTACATCCAGCAAATTCTAGAGAATCAAGACTATCCTACCGAAGAACAAACTGAATAAAAAAAAATCAAGACCTCTTTTTACTACTACGTATTGGCAAGAGATTTCTCAGCAACCTGCCAACGCATAGCATAGAAAAATAACTTCAGCCTCTCTTAGAAAAATATTCTGGGATTTCTTCACGGATCAAAACATGGTTTTATTACTTATTTAGCCAAGAAATTTCTCGGCAGCACATAGCATGACATGCAATGGATCATCTTACATCAAAGTTATTCTGAGGTTGCTCTAGAAAAATATTGTAAGAATGCTTCACGGATGATAACGAAACCAAATCAGAGGAAAATCTTCTCGACATCTTCGGCCACGACCCATGTATCGATCTCCTCCTTCATCCGAGCCTGCAACTCGATTGGCCCCCTGAGGAGGAGGACGCACATCCTTTCAAGCACCAGGGCATTGCGGAACAAGAGCCTGGCCATCATCCTCTGCAGCTCGTCACCCTGGTAGTGCACCATGTTGATCTCCCTCACTCGACGACGCAAGCACGGGACAGAGAAGCTCGCCTCGTCAGGAGGCGCGAGCTCGCCGTCAAGAACAACGGAGTTTTCCATGAACAGCGAGATGATCTCTAGGTTGGGTGTCTGCTCCAGGATCCCACGCACCACGTCCGGGCTCTGAATGGGCCCCTGGAGCGCCAGCCGCGTCAGGTTGGAAAACCGAGGGAACCCTTGGAAATAACTGTAGGGGATGCGTCCATGGTGGAGATGCAGGCGTTTGGCGTTTGAAATTTTCTCGAGAAACCTTTTGATCCTGCCGTGCTCCTGGGCGTCCGCGGAGAGAACATTGCAGAAATCGACGGTGCAGGACGGAATGATCTCCGGTGAGCCGTGCAGAGACAGGAGCGACTCCGGGGGCACCGTGCCAGAGTAGTCGAGGGACCTCAGCTCCGAGGCGTCGATGTCAACCGTCTTCACGCTGTGGCAGCACCGAAGGGCGAAGCGCCGGAGGCGTCTGTCGAGGACGGAGACCTTCTCAAGACTATTGTTGGCTTCTAGCGTCAGGTCGGTTAGGCGGGGGCAGCTCGCGATCAACCGCTGGGTGCCGTCCCCGGAGACGCCGGTGAGGCGCAGCGTCTCGACGGACGGCAGGTGGATGGCATTGGGTAGATTGAGCTGGCAGTAGATGAGGCAGAGCGAGATGATGCCGGTGCAGGAGAAGAGCCCTCTTGGTAGAGAATACCAACCACGCCTGTAGTCGTTATTGTTGCAGATGGTGCCGAGGCCGAAGCAGAGGTCGAGGTGGAGCTCCGGGGTCCGGACGCAGTGCCGCAGAACGTAGGTGATCCACTGGTCGACGTGGTTCTTGTTCCAGCCGTGGCAGCTGTCGAAGGCAAAGCGGAAGCGGCGCAGCGGCACGTGGTCGCCAGCGCACCGGCGCCGGCAGAGGAGGGCCGACCAGACGTCGTCGAGGAGGACGGCGCTGCAGCTCTTCCTCTCATGGGCCTCGTAGTAGAATGTGGTCCAGTCGCCGGCCCTCTCGCCGGGTCGCTCCTCGAACGAGACGGTGTGGACGCTGGAGAAGATGCGGCGCCAGCGGCTGGACAGAGCCGCCGTGCGGGCGGCCGGCTTGTTGGGGAGGAAGGTGAGGACGTGGCCCAGCAGGTCGTCGGGAAGGTCGCTGAGGCGGTCCCTCCTCCCCGGCGGAGGCGAGGAAGCCATGTCGCTATGGATCCGATCTGGGAGCCATATGCAACGAAGAATACTTATGAGGCAGGGTTTAAGGTGATCTCAATCTGGCCATCACGTTACCGACTTAATCACGCCCGGAACTTTCGGGTCAAGTCGGCAGCCTGAACCGACTAATCACGAGATAAGAGGAGATTTTGTTACAAATTCTGTTATTAACATAAAAACCGCAGACATCGATCTGTCGCCGGCTCGCTCGACGTTGAAGATGGCGCCGCCGTCGCACAGGCAGGGAGGAGACCGGCTGAGCGCTCTCCCCGACAAGGCGCTCGAGCACATCCTCTCCCACCTCATGTCCGACGAGGCCGCGCGCAGCAGCGTGCTCTCCCGCCGGTGGCGCCGCGTCCACGAAGCCGTCCCCGTCGTCCGCCTCGTGGACGGCAAGTCAGGAGATCGGTACGACCGCCGCGGCCTCAACGTCTGCTTCGACCACCAGGTGTCGAGCACCATCATCGGCAAGGCCGCGGCGACGCCGATCCGCACCTTCAGTGTCGCCGCCCTCCACCCCCCGTACGACCTGCTCGACCAGTGGATCGTCACCGCCGTGACCTCGGGCGTGGAGGACCTCGACGTCAAGCTCAGGTACTATGACGACTCAATGAAAACCCTCTGCCCCTCCATCCGCTGCCCCTACACCGGACGGAAGAACTCGGCGAACTTCGAGAAACACGAGATGAACAGGTTCACCAGGACGCAGCCGCATATCTTCGGGTGCCGCACGCTCCGCCGCCTGCGCCTCGCAAACTGGACCCTAGATCTGCCGCGAAACGTCGCCATGGAGTCACTGGAGACGCTCTGCCTGGCCAGGATCATGGACCCACATGGCGAGTTGCAGCAGCTCATCTCCAGCTGCAACTGCCTCGCCAACCTCACGCTGGAGGAGTGCCCCAGCATTACAGAGATTGCCATCACCAACACCCGTCTGCAGAGCTTCACCATGATCTGCTGCCACAACGCCACAAGCGTCGAGCTGCACTCCACCTGCGTGCAGTCGCTGCACTACAAAGGCGGCCTCCCTCCTCGCGGGTCTTCATTCATCACGGTCGCCAACTACGAAGGAGTCAAGGCGGCGAGCATTGAAATCTGCGAAAAGCTCTCCACCAAAGAACCAAAAGACGTCGCTCCGGTCGCGGAACTCATCGGCCAGTGCACCAAGCTGGCATACCTTCACCTCTCCTTGCGCCCATCAATGGCCTACTACAGCAGCATCTTCACAAGCGTCCTGCGCAAACTGGACAGCCTCACGCACCTCAGCCTCCAGGGCTGCCTGCCCACGGATCACGCCGTCCGGTCCGTCTCCGCCTTGCTTGTCAACACCAAGCGCCTGGAAACGCTCTCGCTGTTTCCTCTCGGTCCAGAGCCTCCAAAGAAGAAGATAACAAGGTACAGGACTCATTACGATACAGAATCAGATTCTTCAGATACCGAGCCAGAACAAGACTCCACTATCATCATCCCTGATGATGATGATGCTGTCGTCGAATCTAGCAGCCGTATGCCTAAGGGTCTCTGGCGGACGTACGTCGGATGCTTAGAATACAAGCTGACAAGAATCAATATAGGAAACTACCAACGACGCCCTCTCGAGAAGATGCTTGCCAGGTTTCTTCTTTCCAGGGCTGCAGCCTTGGACGAAATCTCCGTTACGTTGGCAGCAGGTGGACAACACAAGGATGGTGAGGTTGCAAAGGAGCTAAGATCATGGCGATGGAATCGCCGTACCAGAGTTACTTGCAACTAGACGGCACCAAAACTTGCTTGCACCTCTAAGATCAAAATCTGTGTGAATTTTCTTTTGTTATTTTTTTTAAGTTACACCAGAATGTAATATGGTAGACATCATTTGCTTGCTTGGATATTTTATCTTCTCTGTTCAATTCTTCTTATAGTGCTACTATATTCAGACACAATTCACTCAGCTAGCTAGGACCTCATAAGCAGATAGTGTCGGACACAGCATGTCCCTAAGTTGCACAAGGTAGACAATTCTAGAATAAATGAAAGCAAAAAAACACAACTGCAGCAATGGCAAGTCGAACAACTCCACAAGAAAAAGGTGAATAACACAATACCTCTAGTAGAATGAATAAATATGCATCTGAAATGGTTTATCGTCATTTTATTTCCTATGTGTAGCAACTTTACATGAGTTACAACAGGATTGACAAAATTATCTAGGCATTACTAAGCTGCGCTCAAACAAACATGTAAGCATTATTTAAGCTGCTTACTCGGATATGCAGTTAGCAATGTTGTATTCGATGCTGCAAGATCAATACTACTCCCTCCGTTTTAAAATATAAGATGTTTTAGCTTTTTGAAAGAAGTGTATCTAGACCTCTTTTAGTGTGTAGGTTCACTGCAAACCTAGATGAACCAATATACTAAAAAGGGTTTAGATACACTCCTTCCACAAAGCTAAAACATCTGAGTAACTTAAAAAAAATCCTGGTATTGCTATAGGGCGCTCATTGCAAGACTTGACCCAACACCTGAACATTCAGTAGTACTCTATTACTACATTATTACTGTGCAAAAAATTCGAATTAAGTATTTCATTACTGATTGATTCCAGACAAAAATCAATCTCTTCGGTAGACCCATTTTCAAGAAGTTATTTAAAACTGAGAATAACATTAACATACCCCCAAATAATACGATTATGTTTTGTCTGGGCCATTATTATGAACACTCAGTATTTCATATATGTAACATTCACAAAATTGTAGATTGGAAATGGTTAAACGTGTTTCTAGAAGTAATCAAGCATGAAATTTGCAAGAACAGCGACATGCTCTTGGTTTGAACTATTTATAATACTATAACATGCAACGCAAAGCACGGATGGTCCAAGAAAAAGGAAACCATGGATGCTAGTTTTCATAGCTTAATTCTGTGGTATTACAGTAAAAACATGCAATTGATCTTATATTTTTACACTTTATATACCTATTTACCTATTTTTACACTTAGTCCCCAGTTTCCCATGACATGTTGGTTTATGTCAGCCTTGTTTTGTTAGAGACTGCAGGGGACATCGGCATGGTTTGCGGCTTCTTTCATTTGTTCTCTGACAGTCAGAGGTCACATTTCAGGTTTACTCCTAATGCTAACCGTCCCACCATTGCTAAAGAAAAATCTCTACGAGTCTTTATGCTCTAGTCTATTTCTGACTGTCGTCGGATTGAGGACAAGTACGCCATGAGAGGGTCCTCGAGGCGTGCGGAAGAGAAGGGTGTGAGACGTACGGTATTCTGGGACGGTGAGCACACAAGTTTACCCAGGTTCGAATCCGCCGGCTTTGGATGAATCCTACTCCTGCTAGCAATCCAGTAATACGGCAGAGCCGGAATATGGGTTACAAGGGTTTCGCCTGTGCGAGTTGAGATTGTAGACTATAGATGTTATCTAGAGTGTTGCCCTAAGACTCTCCCTAGGATGGCTTATATAGATATCCGGCCTAGGGTTTACAGGAGAGATCTATCCGGCTACGTCTAAGAGTCGGTTACAGAGTACATCTTGAACTATAAGTAATGTTATGGGCCTAAGTCGGTAAGTCTTCTGGGCCTTCCCATAGCCGGATTGGACTCTGTCTTTCTCCCTGACTGGGCTGCCCGCGAAGCAAAGCTCTAACCCGAAGTGGGCCACCCTGGTCAGTGAGGAACTGTGAGGATACCCGGAAAGTATATCCCCAACAGCAGCCCTCGGAGGCCTCCAAGATCCAAAGTCGGATTTATCTTCGTCTAGCTTGATCTTCGGCTTGCAGAATCTTGAAGGGTTCCTGAAACTTCACAACAAAAAATACGATCCGGGTCTTAAAAGTAAGTCGGACCTATCAACAGATTTACTCGGATTTTCCAGCTCGATTTCAAACTAAGCCGTCTCTAACGCTACCTGACACAAACATGGTCAAGTCACGTCATCTGACAGGCGTTCCGTCAGCACGACCGTTGGTGGGTCCACGGTTTGCGGAACCGAGGCGCCATTTCAATGAGTGCGTGGAGATCGAGGCGACGCAATCATCGCGTGGGTCCTTCCTAGTTCTTTCCACGACGCGTGGCGGTTACACTGTAGCATTTGCACGAATCTTGGCGCAGTTAGGTGGATATAAGGGGTTTGGATTTCTCCTTCTCCTTTCCACCAGTCCTTTGCCGTTTCCTTTCCTCCCAATCCTCCTGCGCGCACAGAGCCTCCTCGTCCTTCCCCCATAGAACTCCCAGCGCTGCCCCTTTCAGGTCATCTTCTCACCGGAGAAATGGCTTCATCTTCTTCCTCTGGTTTGGCGGCAGCAGCGGCGGTGGCGATGGCGGAAGCAGCAGCAGAGAAGGAGAGCTTCTGGGGAATCTGGATCCCCTGCGCCCTCAACGAGGAGGGCCTCAAGAACATCGAGAAGGAGGGGCTTCTCGTCACCGGCGACTGGCGGAGCGGCTCCGGTGAAACCGTCCCCAACCCGCGCGACGGCGAGCGGGTCCACTTCGGCACCCATCTCGACCGAGGTCTGTCTTTTCCTCCCTTGGAGTTTTTCTCCGAGGTGATAGATTATTACGGAGTTCAACTCCACAATCTTCCTCCTAACTCTCTCTTAGAGATGAGTGCGTATGCTTCGCTTTGCGAGGGCTTTCTCAGCATTAGGCCGAGTTTGACTCTCTTTCGGTACTACTTTCATGTCCGGAGAAACTCCATCACTGCCGGTGTTCCTTACATCACCAGCACTATCAGCTTTTCACTTAGACGTGACCGGGCCTATCCCAAAATTCTAGCCAGTGACTTGGTCAAACAATGGCCAGCTACTTTTTTCTATCATAGGGATATTCCGGCTCCCGGCAAAGCTACTGCTTTGCCAGCTTTTGTCGACGGAGCTGCCACGGCCCAACCTTCTTGGGACGAGGCCGCTCCGGCTCTCACCGATGATCTGATCCTCGCTAAGAGGCGGATCAAATATTGGATCAAGCACAAGGGTCTGAAGGGATCCGACTTGGTCCAGTGCTGAGTCTCTCGTCGGATCCAGCCACTTCAGTACCACGGGGATCGACTGATGCACTCCATCACGTCATCCAAAAAAGACTCCCTCCGCATCAGCCCCAAAGCCTACACCACTCAAGGCTATATAAGCCAAATCAAATGGTTGATCAAGGAGCGGATCGAGAGGAGGATTCCGGAGGTTTCTCTGGATATGCACACGGCGGAAGACCCCGTGGTGCCGATAAGCTTCCATCAGTACACCTTTTATGTGTTTCAATCTTCGAGTTACACCGCAATACTGATATGTTTTCTTGTTTTCAGCTTGCTGACCTCCCCGAGTCGGAACTTGCTCCGCTCGAAGGATATCCTCCTGAGTTTTCTCAGGAGACAGAAGTGGTCCCATTGCCGAACCTTGCGCTTAAGAAGCACAAAGCTTCGACAGTGGCTGTTGGCACAAAGGAGGTGCCTGTCGTGAAGAGGTAACTTTCAATCACAACTTTCCGCCTTTATACTTTACTCAAATTTCTTTCCGAGATATAACGTTTCCGTCTTTATTACATTCTCAGAGCAAAATCGATCATCAAGGGCAAGGGGAAAGGGATTCCTTCGAAGCCCCTGCGACAGATGGAGCTCACCATAGCTTCTCCTGTTGTGGCTCCTCCGACTCCTGCCCCTCAACCTTCTGCAACTCCGGCAATCACTCCTTCTCTGGTGGTTGCAGAAGATCCGACTCCTTCAACGGAGCCTGCGGTCCTTGGGTCGCAAACTGACGTCACCATGAGTGCGCCAGATCAAGATAAGGGTGAACCCTCTTCGGGTAATGATCCCTCGGCAGAAACCTTCGTCGAAAACCTCATGAGCAATCCGGGTCTTACCAAGTTTGGCCTGACCCAGAAATCTGCGGAAGAGATCCAGCGGCTCGCCAGGCAAGTCCTGGAGAAAAGCCATCTTTCTGCCGAAGAAGAAGCGCAGGAAGTAGAGGACATCAAGTTCTCTGATCTTCTTGCCCAAGTCCGCCTTCGCGATGAGAGGATTAGGACTGGCGAGCTTCCAACAGCCCCAGTGATCCCTCTTACTCTGGTCGAGAAGGTGGCCGCTGAAGTGAACGCGGGTTTGGATAAACTCACCCACGAGCAATATGTAAGTCGGACTTCCAACTCTTGTTTTTTCCATTATGTTATATCATATCCTCTAGCCCCCAAGCATGAAGTAGGATATATAATCTGAGTTTATGCTTCATTAGGATGCCAAAGAACGAACTAGTGTAGGCCCCAAGGCTCGTGCTGATATTTAGCAAAAATATTAGCCCGAGTCTTAAGTAGCTTTCTGACTTTGGGTATTCTGACTTACAGAAAGTATGTTCCAATAACCAGGAATTACTGACCAATGTATACGATAAGCGGAGAGAGATCAAAGCTCTCCGGCTTAAAAATGATGAGCTTAAAGTTGCGAAGGATGATGCCGAAGTTAAATATTCCGAGACTCAAACCTTGTCTTTGCTATATTTTAATGTTGAATTTTTCTGAACTGTTGTTCTTTTTTGACTTACTGCGCCGGTGAAACAATCCGTCGCCATGATTGAAGAGGCCGAGAACCTCAAGACCCTGGTGGTGGAGAACAAGGGACTTCGCCAAGAGCTGGATAAGCTCAAGGCGGATCATGAAAGGAGCATAGCTCAAGTCCTTGAATCCTCCTCCATGGCCACTGATGAGCGTGATCGCAAGATCGCTGCTCAAGATAAAATAATGTCGGATCTCAAGAATGAGCTTGGCAGAGAGAAGGATATGTCCCAGGCGCTCCGGGCTGAACTCCAGAGTCTCTGGGAGGAGAAGACCAAGATTGACGACGTCATTCTCGGTACGTTCCATCTGTCTAACTTTTCTTTTTCTTCAGCGTTTATAAATGTCGGATTTTTCTTAACTTGTTATGTGTATAGGTCCTCTGAACTTGATGGACTCTTCCTCCTCCGAGCCCCGCACCCACTGGCTTACCCAAGTCGGTGATCTGCTTCATGACTTCCACCAGTCCCTTGAGGACGTCGGCGAAGCTCTCAAGATTCCGGACATGCCAAGCATGTCGGATTTTCAGGTGTGGGACAAGGCCAAGGAGATGCTGCAGCTTGGTCGGGACTGGAACATGTCCTACGCGCGGACTGCTGCGCAGAACGCTCTCACCATGGTCATGAGCCACCATGAAAACATGGAGATATGGCAAGTGACCAGAGGGTACTGCAAGGTAGACGAAGACGACCATGAGCAGGACCTTCAAGCCATCATGCACTCCTGCGCCGGATACGGGTGTCACGTGGCTGATCTGACCAGCTACGAGATCCCCTTCTTCACCCGCGTGGATACTCCGCCTCCTCCTGCAGAAGAAACCGAAGAAATTTCCGACGATGAACGCACCACCTCGGATGCGGACATCTCGGAACGATATCAAGGCGGAGTGACCAGCGAGCCGGCAGATCCTTCATCTCCTCCTACATCATAGACCAGAAATTTATGTATTATTCCGGAAAAAACATGATGCGTTTGTAAATATGTAGTACTTTTAACTTTTGCTAGTGCTAAGCTTTTAATCTATTCAGCACTTTTTGGCTTTAAAATTTTCGAGTGCCTGAAATGTTTACACAAGCACTTATACTTTTTCGTCTCTACTTATCGTTTATCTGGCTTTCCGCTTCGTCCCTTTCGTGAGCCGGCTAAACCTTCTGCCGAAAACTTTGCCGAGCAACGGAGCCCAATTGCTAAACCAGTTTAAACTCGGAAACAAAGCCGGCTTCCAGTACCAACAATTCATTACTCGGAAAATGCCCGCATCCAGCAATCAAACAAATAACCAAAGTAAAGACTAGAAATTTTAGAGTTATACCCGAAGATAGCAATTTTAGAATCGGAAATCTAAACCACAACGAACATGAGCATAAAGTACTTTCAAGCATTCTGGGATTTTCGACTATGACATGATCATTGGAAATAAGATGGTAAAAACTTTTCAGAAAACTTTGAGGCAACCAAAACTTTTATTTCTCACAGAGCATGTACATATATATGATTACAAAGAAGGATAAACTAAGAATAAAAGGGACGTAGCTGAGCAATATTCGATGGTCTGTCTAACTCATCCGGATTTGTACTGCCTCTAGCTCTCTTTCTCTTCTTACTAGCAGGTCTTTCTTTGACTAGCCTCATGTCAGTTAAGTAGTACGATCCATTGTGCAATACTCTACTAACTAAAAAGGGCCCTTCCCATACTGGGGAAAGTTTGTGCTTTTTTTGTTGCACAAGCCAGAGAACCAAATCACCTTTATTGAAAGATCTAGTTCAGACTCTCTGGCTATGATACTTGCGTAACTTCTGTTGATAGGCTGTAGATCTCATTTCAGCAACGACACGAACTTCTTCAACTAAGTCGAGATTATTTTGTCGAGAAATCTCGGCATCCTCTTCGATATCCGTGGCCACTCTAGGAGAAGTATGAATCAAGTCACTAGGAAGAACTGCTTCTGCGCCATAGACCAAGAAAAAAGGTGTGTATCCTGTTGACCTGTTTGGAGTTATTCGTAAACTCCAAATTACAGAGGGTAATTCCTCTGCCCAAGCCCCCGCAGCACGCCATAGTGGTGCTTCGGGTCTTGGTTTCAGACCTTATAGAATTAAACCATTTTCTCTTTCGACTTGTCCGTTAACCTGTGGATATGCGACTGACGCAATGTCAAGCCGGATATTTTGCTCGTCGCAGAATTCAACCAGTTCTCCCATAGAAAAGGTACTCCCGTTGTCCATGATGATGCTATGCGGGTAACCATACCGTATTATAACATTCTCGACAAATCTTTTGGCTGTTGCTCCATCACAACTAGTGACGGGTTTAGCCTCAATCCATTTTGTAAATTTATCCACCATCACTAAGAGGTGAGTGAATCCACTTGGAGCTCGTTTAAAAGGTCCTAACATATCAAGCCCCCAGACCGCAAAGGGCCATGTTATAGGTATTGTTCGCAGTTGATCAGCCGGAACATGAGCTTGCTTGGCGTACTTTTGGTAGCCTTTGCATGTCTTGACTAATCGTTCGGCGTCTGCCTGAGCTGTAAGCCAGAAAAATCCGTGTCTAAAAGCTTTTGCCACTAAAGATTTGGCTGCAGCGTGGTGACCACACTCGCCTTCGTGGATTTCTCTTAAGATTTCCACTCCTTCCGGAGATACACAACGCTGAAAAACCCCAGAAACACTCCGTTTATGGAGCTCGCCTTTAACAATAATATAGTCTTTTGCTCGTCGGATAATCTGCCGGCTCAGCACCTCGTCTTCGGGTAATTTGCCATCCACCAAATAATCGAGGTAGGGTTGAGTCCAGCTGGGAATTACAGCCAGAACTGCTATCAAGGGTGAGTCGGATTTGGTCGGATATTTCTCATCTACTCCCTTTATTGAGGGAACTTTGAGATGCTCTAAAAAAGCGCCATACGGGACCTCTTTCCACGCAGAACCTATCCAAGATAGTGCATCTGCTTCCTCATTTTCTGCTCGAGGGATGTGTTGAACTTCAAACCCTTCAAACGATTTAGATAGATCATCCACGACAGCTTTATATGCTGCCATGTGTTTATTTGCATTACAAATATCCGACACTTGCTGAGCAACAAGATCCGAATCTCCGTAACACATCAAACGTCGGATGCCAATATCCTTAGCAATCCGGATTCCATGCAGTAGCGCTTCATACTCGGCAATATTGTTTATCGCTGTGAAGTGGATCTGCAGCACATATAAAAGTTTATCTCCTTGGGTGATTTGAGCACCACGCTAGCCCCCGAGCCCTTTCGAGCCTTAGACCCATCGAAAAAGAGGGTCCAATATTCCGACTCCAGGAGGATCATGTTCTCCTTCGTCTCTGTCCAATCAGTGACAAAGTCAGCAAGGATCTGGGATTTGATTGCTATCCGGGGTTTATACTCAATATCGAAAGCTACAAGCTCTATGCCCCATTTGGTGACGCGTCCTGTGGCGTCACTGTTGTTGATTATATCTCTCATGGGAGCTTTGCTCACCACGGTAATTGGATGCTCCTGAAAATAGTGTCGTAACTTACGCGATGCTAGAAAAACACCGTAAGCCAACTTTTGATAGTGCGGATACCGCTGTTTTGATTCTATCAGGACCTCGCTGACAAAGTACGCCGGACGTTGCACCAGGTGCTCCTAATTTTCCTCTGGTCTCTCCACCACCATGACGATACTAACGACCTTATTTGTCATAGCAATGTAGAGCAACATCGGTTCCTGAGGTTCCGGCGCTGCAAGGATAGGAGAAGATGAGAGTACTTTCTTCAGGTCTTGTAGTGCGGCTTCAGCTTCGTCAGTCCAAACAAAATCCTTGGTCTTTTTCAGGAGTTTGTATAATGGTGCGGCTCTTTCACCAAGCCGGCTTACAAATCGACTGATTGCAGCAATACAACCAGTTAATCTTTGTACGTCCTTCAGGCGAGTTGGCCTGGAAATATTGAGTATAGCCTTGATTTTGTCGCGGTTCACCTCTATACCTCTTTGAGACACGATGAAACCTAACAATTTTCCAGCTGGTATTCCAAAGAAGCATTTCTTCGGGTTAAGCATGATGTTGTATTTTCGTATATTGGCGAACGTTTCCTCCAAGTCAGAAATCAGTGTTTTCTTCGTTTTGGACATCACCGCGATATCATCCACGTATGCATATACATTGCATCCGAGTTGATCGTGGAGGCAACGCTGCATCGTGCGCTGGTACGTAGCTCCTGTGTTCTTCAGCCCAAAGGGCATCGTAACAAAACAGAAGGTTCCGAAGTCGGTTATGAATGAAGTTTTGACTTTGTCAGATTCCTTCATCCGGATTTGGTGATAACCAGAATATGCGTCGAGAAAATAGAGGAGTTCCGAGCCTGCCGTAGAATCAATAACTTGATCAATTCTAGCCAGAGCGAACGGATCTTTTGGACAAGCCTTGTTCAAGGCAGTATAATCAACACACATCCTTAAATCAGTGGTGTCCTTTTTAGGGACCATTACAGGATTGGCCGACCACTCAGTATGGATGACCTCTTCTATGAATCCGGCTAACTCGAGCCGTGCTAGTTCCTTA
This sequence comes from Avena insularis, assembly GCA_023614405.1. Classification (NCBI taxonomy): domain Eukaryota; kingdom Viridiplantae; phylum Streptophyta; class Magnoliopsida; order Poales; family Poaceae; genus Avena; species Avena insularis. Next base: position 593,007,575 of record CM042686.1, on the reverse strand, counting down.
GCTATTGCCTTATGCTTTTCGTCGCCAAACCATCGTAGGGACTGTTTGACGGGTTTAGCATTTGGGTTTACATTTAGAGAGTGCTCGGCAAGTTCCCTAGGTACTCCGGTCATGTCAGATGGCTATCATGCGAAGATATCTTGATTTGCTTGGAGGAACTTGACGAGCGCGCTTTCCTATGCGCTACTTAGACCTGCGCCTATCTGGGTCACCTTGGAGGGGTCATCATCCTTCAGCGGCGCCTTCTTCGTCTCTTTTGATGCCTTGAACTCCGGATTTGGCTTTGTCACCTCCTTCTTCGTTGCGGACATCTCGGACGGATCTATGCTCTTCTTGATCTCCTGGTACTCCTGGGCGTGCAGCACGGCTTCGGCAAAGGCGGCATTTCCATCCTCGCACTCTCGTGCCTTCTTCGGGTCTTCCCTAATGGTGATCACGCCGTTGGGACCTGGAATTTTCATCATATTGTAAATGTAACACGGACGAGCCATAAAAGCCCAGTAAGCCGGACGCCTGAATATAGCGTGGTATGCGCTCTTGAACGGGACCACTTCGAAGGAAAGTGCCTTCGTCCGGTAATTCTTTGGAGTTCCAAATGTAACATCCAAAGTAATCTCTCCCAGGGAATTGGCTTGTCTTCCTGGGACAACTCCGTGAAAGATCACAGAGCTGTGGTTCAGCTGGGTCTCCGAGATCTTCATCCGGCGTAGTGTTTCGACATAGAGAATATTGATGCTGCTACCACCGTCCATGAGGGTCTTGGAGAAACCATAACCGTCAATAAGTGGATTGACGATTAAGGCGTATTTTCCTCGCCTGTGCAATTTAGGCGGATGATCAGCGCGGTCAAATGTGATTGCCACTTCCGACCAGTCCAGATATTGAGGGACAGCCGGAACTGTTGCATTGAGCTCGTGGAGAACTACTTTCTTGACCTTTGCTAGTTGAGATCTGAGGAAGGTGACGTAAGTGTCCTTCTTGGTGGGAAAGGTCTTCTTCCCTTCCGACTTGGGATTTGAAGCATCAGCTTCCTCCATGTCGAAATCTTCCTTGGTCTCTTTGTCCTTTTCGGGATTTTTCTTCCCCTTCTTCCGCTTAGCTTTGTAGCCCGCGGTATCATCTCTTTTGATGTCGTCATTGAAACGACATTCAGCGTTGGTGTGGGACGAGCCCCCATTGGCGTCTAAGTGATGCACACATGGGTTGTTGGCAATGTCGGCCCAAGAGTAGGTTTTGCCTGGTTGCTGTTCTCCTCAACCTTGGACCCTTGAAGTCCCACGGCCACGCCCGCGGCCTCCGCCACGTCCTCCTCGTCCTCCAGACCCGGAAACAGTAGTTACCACTGCTGTTTTCGTGTTGGCTTTTTCTTCCGAGGTATTTTTGCGCTTCTGAGCTTGTTGCTTTGTTTTTGCTGACTGAGGCACAGCCAGGATGTTGAGTAATCCCTCTGCATCGTCGTCAGCATCTGCATACTTGCTCGCTGTTTCTATCATCTCTCCCAGATCAGTGACCTTCTCGCACTTCAAGCGGTGATGTAGTAAACCAATTGGGAGCCCTACGATGAAAGCTTCAATCGCGGTTTGATCGTTTACTCCTTCACAGGAGTTCTTGGTGTCGATCCATCATCCGAGATAATCTCGGCAAGTTTCTCCGGCTTTCTGGGTGCAACGCTATAAGTCTCTGACTGAACAGGGCCTCCGATATGTGCCTTCGAAATTACGAAAGAACGCACTTTGCATGTCATACCAGTTATGGATGGTGTTCTCCGGAAGTTCATTGAGCCATGATCGCGCCGTCTTCCGCAACATAAGTGGGAGATATCGGGTTGCGACCAGGCTGTTTTCGCCTTTGGTGATGCAGCAAGCTTGGAAAAAATCCTGTAGCCAGGTATCTGGCCGAGCAATGCCGTCGTAGGCTTGGATATGACTTGAGATAGCAAATCCTTCTAGGAATCTTGTAGCTCTGATGCGTGGTCCGAAGCACTTTGGGCCCACGTAGATATCATCGTTTTCGTAGCGCCGCGCCTCTATGTTGGAATTGATCCTGTGCCTTGCGTCGTTCGGGGATAGAGATCGTCCCGAATATCGGTTGTGGCTGTGGTGCCTTGGAGCCGGACTTTGGCTTCTGCCACCACCTCCTCCGCCATGTCGTCCTCCTTGCCATCCATGGGGGCCGTTGTGGTGACTGTGTGGTGGAGAGGGTGGTGCAGCTGGATAGTTTCCGGCTGATCGTCGGCCTCCGTCTGGAGCGTTATTATTCCGGTTCCGGGGAGGATCTTGACTACGACGAGCCCCCTGCCGGCTTGTACTAGCATGGTTTCCGTCGTTTCTTCGTTCGTCATTCCCACCATGGTGAGGATCAGCCGGACGGCTTGTATATTTAGGAGGTGGCATTTTTTGACGATCCTCATCCCGTCGTTTTTCTTTATCTTCTCCCCTTCGATCCTTAGATTCTCGTCGGGGAGGGTTCATCGGATTCAGGGCAGCAATGGCGTCTTTCTCGGCTGCTGGGGCGACGTTGCTCCAGTTATGTGAAGTTCTGTGATGCTGTCCTGAAGATCCGGTTCTTGAATAGTTGTCTTCCCGATGTTCGGGGCGATGATACTGCGCCCGGACGTAATGGGATCTTACGCCAGCCCATGCCGGATCCGTGCGACATTGGTCAGAATCTGAGACTAGTTTTTGACTTCCGGACAGGGCGACCTTTTGCTGCTCCAGTCCCTTGTTGAGTAGTTTGATACCCAAACGGATCTCCTCCGGTCCTGGATTAGCCGATAGAATTTCTCAGGCTGCCACGGTATTCTGTATTGGTGTTGGGTATACCCAATCTTCGTTGCTATCTTTCCGTGGCTTCCCCATCTCATCTCCAAAAAGGACGTCACTGACACGTGGGAATTGGTTGTCATCCATGTGACGCTTCCGTGTCTTCTGATGCAAACGAGACATGTATTCCTTGTTTGACATGCGTTTCTTCTCCACCTCGATATTTTTGGCTTCATCGAGGAGTTGTTGACGACGCGCTTCTAGGGCCTGCACCCTTTTGTCCAGCTCATCCGTAGTAAGTTCTGCGGCTGTAGGGATAGGTGTGGTTAATGCGGCATCGATGAGTTTACGCGCACCTTCGGTGATCACGTGTCCGTCCACCGATGCTTCTTTTTTCAGCTCTTCTGGGATAAGCACTCCATCCGAGTCTTCTTCGTATTCCTCGACAATCACCTCCTCTATCAGAGGGTCTTTTGCCGGGGTCTTGTTTTTCTTGTTCTTCTTCTTTGCCTTCTTGGCATCGCCGGTAGCAAAGACGGCTTTGGGTCTGTTTCCCGGAGTCAAGATCTGATCGGTACTTTCGGACATCTGGACTTCGGGATTGTCTCCAACGTCCATGTCATCCTGCGCTTTGGGAGAGTGTTTCCCGGATCCTTCATCCATGGCTTCTCCTTCTTCTGCAGCTTTGGAGTTGTACTCCTCTTCATATTCCACGGAGAACTTTCAGAAATCTGCTGACATCATCGATTCATCCGAGGATGCGGGTACGTCGGTGTTTGTTCCAATTGCATCCAGCACAGAGTCGGTGTTTTCTCCAGCATCGGCAGAGCCTGATCCGGATCCCACGTATCCGACAAAGTGTGACGCGTGCTTCCTGAGGTACCTGCGGCTTTCGCGATCAGCCATATCGAAACTTTTGATGGTCTCGAGGATTGTATCTTCGCTTTCGCCTTGCAGTATCATATGTTTTAGTGTGTACCTTAGGAAAGGTCTATCTGTCCCGGCATCATCAGAGCCGGAATCAGTGTCGTTGGTATGCTCCTCCTGGATTTCAACTTCCACGGGTGGGTCGATCTGGGATCTGGCTTCTCCAGGGAGATCCACTCCAGATTCGACTTGGACCGTAAGGTCTTTTTCAGGCTCAGATTTCTCCACTATCTCCGCAACTGGTGCGGGCTGGGCGGGATTAGGGTTTTCTGAGATCCGGAACTCTGCCGCCTCCGGGGGCAAAAGGGGACCCAGAAGATTCTTCTGCCTCTATCATCACTGCTGGGGTGGGTTGGGCAGGTTCAGCAAAACCGATGTAAACATCGATCTCGCCAAAAGACATGATTGTGTAGGCAGTCACGGCCTCCCTAGCCGGAATCCAAGTCTCGTCGAGAACGATGAGAGGGACATCGCTGGCGTAGAGGATGCGACCGACGACGATGGTCTCGCCGATTCCGATTCTTGCAGATTTCGCTCGGAACGCAGATCCGAAGCTCACTAGCCCCACGGTGGGCGCAAACTGTCGTCGGATTGAGGACAAGTACGCCATGAGGAGGTCCTCGAGGCGTGCGGAAGAGAGGGGTGTGAGACGTACGGTATTCCGGGACGACGAGCACACAAGTTTACCCAGGTTCGAATCCGCCGGCTTTGGACGAATCCTACTCCTGCTAGCAATCCAGTAATACGGCAGAGTCGGAATATGGGTTACAAGGGTTTCGCCTGTGCGAGTTGAGATTGTAGACTATAGAGGTTATCTAGAGTGTTGCCCTAAGGCTCTCCCTAGGACGGCTTATATAGATATTCGGCCTAGGGTTTACAAGAGAGATCTATCCGGCTACGTCTAAGAGTCGGTTACAGAGTACATCTTGAACTACAAGTAACGTTATGGGCCTAAGTCGGTAAGTCTTCTGGGTCTTCCCGTAGCCGGATTGGACTCCGTCTTTCTCCCTGACTGGGCTGCCCGTGAAGCAAAGTTCTAACCCGAAGTGAGCCACCCTGGTCAGTAAGGAACTGTGAGGATACCCGAAAAGTATATCCCCAACACTGACCACTTGATGAACAAATTTAGGAGTAATGTAGCACCAAGTTTTCGTCATGTATTAGTGATCTGAATATGTACTCTAGAGCCTTGCACACTGTATAGAAGTGTTGGTTTGCAGTGTAAATCTTGTTTTTTCATACAATTACCTAACACCTCTCCCGTTGGTTCCTTTTGGTCTCCAGGTTCATGGTCTGTGTTTAATTCGAGCCATATTTCTGCTGGCAATCAATTCTGCATATACGAGAAGCTTAAAATTGGTGCAATCATCTACCATTGCTGAGGTAGATATCTATTTGATTCTGCTTAACAATTTTCATGCATTTTATTCTATACATCAAACCACTTTCAGCCTTGTTTTTATTTGAGACCTACTGCTTTTGGAATCCTGTTCACATGCCTTATGATCGAGTAGCTGCATATCTCAATAATTGTTTTTGCAGATGTATACCAGTAGTACGTCAATGTTCTTGTTATAAGTAATAGTAATACCATGATTTCTTGGATCTTGCAATATCAATTACGACATTGCTAACTGTGTATTCTAAGTTTTTTCTAGCATCTTAGTGTTGGTCTAAATAATACATTTTGTGCATAATAATAAGTTGTTTGTTTGTTCCATCTCAGATTACTGATGCATATATAGTTTTGTTATAATCACATGCTAACTCATTTAAAAACTGTTCTGCCTATCAGATGTTTTTTCTTTATTTTATCCTAGAATTTTCTGCCTTTCGACTGCTGCATATTGTTATTTGCATTTTTTTTATTCGAATGATCTGCCTTCTGCAATGTACAAGAGTACATGTTCATGGTCACTCTACAGGTCCTAGTGGAGTTACTAAACTTAGGAGTGGAAAGCAAAATGATATCACCAAAAACATAAGAAAATGGAATTAGTTTACAAGTGCAAGCAACTTTTGCTGCCATCTAGTTACAAGTTACTCTGGTATGGCGATTCCATCGCCAGGACGTTAGCTCCTTTGCAACCTCGTCCTTTGCAACCTTGTCCTTTGCAATCTTGTCCTTCGCAACCTTGTCCTCTGCAACCTCATAATCCTCTGCAACCTCATTATCCTCTACAACCTCATCATCCTCTGCAACCTCATAATCCTCTGCAGCCTCATAAACCTCTGCAACTTCAGCATCCTCTGCAACCTTGTAATCCTCTGCTAACGTAACTGAGAATTCCTCTAGAGCTGCAGCTCTGGAAAGCAGAAATCTCGCAAGCATCTTTTCGAGAGGCCGTCCTTGGTAGTTTCCAATGTTTATTCTTCTCAGATTGTATTCTAAGCATCTGACGTACGTCCGCCAGAGACTCTCAGGCATCCGGCTACTATACTCAACGCCATTGTCGACTGTGTCATCTTCAGGCTCGGTATCTGAATCTGATTCAGCATCATGATGGCCCATGTACCCTGTCCTCTTCTCCTTTGGAGGCTCTGGACCCAGAGGAAACAGTGACAATACTTCCAGGTGCTTGGTGTTGATAAGCAAGGCGGCAACCGACCGTACGGCGTGATCTGTGGGCAAGCAGCCCTGGAGACTGAGGTGCCTGAGGCTGTCCAGGCCACGCAGGGCGCTTGTGAACATGCTGCTGTAGTAGGCCATTGATGGGCGCAAGGAAATGTGAAGATACGCCAGCTTGGTGCACCGGCTGATGAGCCTTGTGGCTGCAGCAAGGTCTCTTGGTCCTTTGGCGGAGAGCTTTTCGCAGATTTCAATGCTCAGCGCCTTGACTCCTTCGTAGTTTGCGAGCGCGAAGAAAGGCAACTTGCGAGGAGGAAGGCCGCCTTTGTAGTGCAGCGACTGCACAGAGGTGGAGTGCAGCTCCACGCTGCTGGCGTTGTGGCAGCAGATCATGGCGAAGCTCCGCAGGTGGGTGCTCGTCACGGCTATCTCCTTAATGCTGGGGCACTCCTCCAGCGTCAGGTGTACAAGGGATGGGCAGCCTGAGATGAGCTGCTGCAACTTGCCATATGGGTCCATGATCCTCGCGAGGCAGAGCGTGTCCAGCAATGCCAGGTCCACGCTTCCCGGCAGATCGAGCATCCAGTTGGTCAGCCTCAGCCGGCGCAAGGTGGGGCACCTGAAGATCTGGCGGTGCGTGATGGTGTACCTCTTCCTGTCGCTCTTGTGGAAGTCTGCCGAGGCGCCGCGGGTCAGGCCGAAGGGGCAGAGCGTGTGCTTGGAGGATTCATTGTACCTGAGCTTGACGTCGAGCTCCTCGATGCCGGACGCGGTGACAGTGGCGATCCACTGGTTTAGCATGTGGTATGGCGGGTGGAAGGCGTTGAGGCGGAAGGTGCGGATAGGCGTCTCGGCGCTCTTGCTGATGATCGCGCTGGTCACGGTGTGGTCGAAGCAGACCCTGAGGTTCCCGATGCCGTACCTCTCGCCAGTCTTGGTGTCGACAAGGTCGATGACGGGGACGCCTTCGTGGACGCGGCGCCACCGGCGGGAGAGCACGCTGCTGCGCACGGCCTCGCCGGAGGTGAGGTTGGAGAGGACGCGCTCCAGCGCATTGTCGGGGAGAGCGCTTAGCCGGTCTCCTCCCTGACTGCTGTGCGACGGCGCCATCTTCGGCGATGGATCAGGTGCGATCGGCCAGTGCCCAGGGCCTGCGTTTTATGTTACGCGCCGACTCGATCTGTTAACCTGATTGTGGTCGGTTCAGGTCTGGACAACTCAAGTTAGTAACGTACGTGATCTCTATGTCGGTGACGTGAATTATAGCAGCCCGTTACATAGCGGACAGCCGCCAATCCTAGATCGACTGCACGATTACCGCATCCAACATGCCATCGTCTTCGCCGCCGGGGAGCAGGGACCGGATCAGCGGCCTCCACGACGACATACTGGGCGACATCCTCTCCTTCCTCCCCAACAAGGAGGCCGGCCGCGCAGCGGTGCTCTCCCGCAGGTGGCGCCATGTCTTCTGCAAAGTCAACACCGTCTCGTTCGAGGAGCGAGTGGGCGTCAGGGCCAACGACTGGACCACCTTCTACTACGAGTCCCGCGAGAAGAAGAGCTGCAGCCGCATGCTGCTCGACGACGTCTGGTCCGCGCTGCTCTGCTGACGGCGCTGCGCTGGCGCCCACGAGCCACTGCGAGGCCTCCGTGTCGTCTTCGATAGGTGCCACACACTACAAGAGAACCCCCCCTACAGCAACACACTAATCTGTATCTAGAATCCAATATAACCGTTGCTAGCATATTTACCAACGGATTTTGCATGTGTTGCGTTTTTGGGCGTTGCTAGGATATAATACAACACATATACATCCGTTGGTAACCAGTGTGTGAAGTGTTGCAAACTAGAAACAAATACAAAGCAACAACTGTATCCGTTGGTAGTGAACGTACACAAATTGGATACTTTTCTTATCAATTTTTTTTATTTTCCTTGACTAGGTTGTTTGATCACTTCAAACTATAGTATTATTTCTTTCATCAGCAAGAGTATACACTTTATAAGAGGCATAGCACAACACTCACATATCACAAAATATGAATTTATTGCATTAAACAACAATCCATTTGGATTACTTGAATCGTCATACCATACATGAGAATTATCTTAATACTACAAAGCGTACAATCTTGTTTGAAAATATTGACTCTCTAACTAATCCTATATTTATTCCTTCTATAATCTTCTGACTTGTGACATGTACAGATCTGATATCCCAATGTAGAAGTCCTTGATAATTTCTTCCGGGCTTGCAATTGCATAGTTGTTTGTAGCCTATGAAAAATAGCGGAGTTGTACATAGTGTAGTATTTAGATGAAAGAGATCATGAGCTCCAACTCTCCAAGGGTCTGCAAATTATCCAAAACTGTTAACATGAGAAGCTGAAAAAGCCTTAGAATTTCACCGACTGATACGTACATTCTCAGTGCCAACTTTTAAAATGAAAGGTTTCATATATCATGTAACTAAATTTCACCTTTGGTTAAAACATAAGTATAGCTTCAATGAGATGGAATAGTCATGTGCAGATTCAGCTTGATAAAAGAAGAAAGGAGTTCAGACCAAATTAGACGGCATGAAGGTTTCAGTTTCAGATACTGGAATAAAACGGGGGAACAAATCAATTTGGGTATTTGAGTATGGCTAAAAAACGTAGAAAGTATATAGTAAATTCTACTATGTACTTACTAAAAAATATAGACATGGTATATATTCACAATGCAAAAATTGCGAAGGACATACATATATGAAATAGGGAATATCTTGACGATACAATGCACCTGTCTTGATATTTCTATCGCAGATAAATTATATATATATAGACATCACGGATTTAAGAATTATAAGACCCTGATTGTAGGCGCTCCATTCTGATGTACATATAGAGAATGTCTTGCAATATGAAAAAATGCAGAATGTGCATCTCGTTTGATGAATACCTTTAAATGCACATCTGGGTGTTGCTTTGAATTTCTTTGAGCACATCAGTGTATATGCCAACGCTAAGTCAGCAGGAAATATAAATTTTCTATGCCGTGCATTTGGTCAATGTCCTATACATTTGGTCAATGTCCATATAGGATACTGGACTGCAGTCATATATGTTCTAAAAAAGGAATCGGTTTGATCTTCTACTCGCTTCCTGCATATGTAACATCTACTATATATTAGTGGAAAATAGCTGCATATGCATATGGTTTGCAGGTACCTTATGATACAGTGTGGTCATGGTGGATGCAGCCATCAGTAAATATCTTGAAATACAAGTAACACCTGTTTAAAAAGCATGTAGATGCCGCTTTGTTGTTACCTGCCATAATTTGACGCTTCCAACAATCAGAGATCTATAAAAGTTGCAATTGGATACTATAATTCTTTCCACCAATAAACATCGATTTGAAGCGAACAATTCGAAATTAACTTTTGTTTTCCACAATTAATAGGAGCAGACCAGTGGAGAACAGAAGATTAAATAAATTATGGTCCACTGCTTGACGACAGTTTGCATCAAGATTCAAAATAGACAGCCCATAGTATGATTTGAGAAAAAAAATCATCTAATTATTGGTGGTCTGTTCTGTGCGCTACGAATATCAAGGCCTACATATACATTAAGAAATAGTGATTGACTCAATCCTAGAAAGAATATGAACGGGTCAAAGCCTAGGAAAATGAGAGAGGAATCAGGAACGGGGAAAGAGGAGTAGCACCTGGATGGCCCTTGGTGTCGTGCCCCTGTGTTCCGCCTCGCTGCAGCGCCCCTTCTTCGCCCAGGGCCGCCACATCACTCAGTGCGTGGTCGCTGAGCAGCGACAGGCCGACAAGATAGCCACGGTGAGGGGATCCGGAAGAGACGTTCCTACTACCCTGGGAAGGGGGTGGCTCGCCGTCGAGTAGTCTGAGATCTCTGGCCGCCATGGCGAGGGATCAGGGAAGGAGGCGTGGATGGCTGTGGCGGCGCATCGTTCATGGTGGTGGTGCTGTCGTGCTGCTAGGGCTTATTAGATGGGGAGTTTTTTTAGGATGGGAACCGGTGTGTGATTGGGCTGCGTGCGTGGTGGCTAGTGTAGGGGGAGGATAAATTAGATTAGGAGTGGGAACGTGGAGGAGTTGGACCCTAGATACACATATCAACGTCGTTGCCAGTTATGTGTAGCTATATGCCTGTTCTTGTTGTAGTGACATGTGGGATCGCTGCCATGTCGACCAGTGGCTCTCCTACTTGCTGCGCTACAGCAGACAGGAGCTCCACCTCGACCTGCGCTTCCGCCTTGGCCGGATCTGCAAGCACGACAATGATGAAGACCATTATAACGGGTTGCGGAGGCGGGATGGGTGGTATGAACTGCCAGCAAAGCTCTTTTCCTGCACGGCCATCCGCTCGCTGTGCCTCGGCTACTGCGGACTAAATCTACCGGCGAGCATCGTCCTGCCGTTCCTCGAGACGCTGCGCCTAACATGTGTCAAACTAGGAAATTCCGAGAGCAGCATCGAGCGGTTCATCGCCAGCTGCCCCCGCCTCGTCGACCTGACGCTAGAAGCCAGCAACCTAGTGAGACTCTCTGTTGTCGACAGACGCCTGCGCCGGCTCGCCCTCCGTTGCTGCCACGACATGAGAACGGTAGATATCGATGCGTCCGAGCTGAGGTCGCTGGACTACTGTGGCACGGTGCCCGCGGAGTCGGTCCTGTCTCTCCACGGCATACCGGAGGTCATCCAGTCTTGCACCGTCGATTTTTGCAAAGTCCTCCCCGAGGAGGCGGAGCACGGCAGGATCAAGATGTTCCTCAAGAAAATTTCAGATGCTAAGCGCCTGCATCTGTACCATCAATGCCTCCCGGGAAGATCATTCGAGGAGTTCCCCACGTTCCACAACCTGACGCGTCTGGCACTGCAAGGTCCACTCCAGAGCCCTGACATCATTCGTGGAATCCTGGAGCGGACGCCGAACCTGGAGATCCTCTCGTTTTTCATCGAGTTGTCCGTGGTTCTTGAGGGTCTCACAGTTCCTGAAGAGTCGAGCTTCTCGGTCCCGTGCTTGCGGAACCGGGTGAGGGAGATCAACATGGTGCACTACGAGGGTGACGCACTGCAGAGGACGATGGCTTGGCTCTTGTTACGGAACGCACTTGTTCTTGAGAGGATGTGTGTTATGCTTTCCAAGGGGCCGTTTGAGTTGCAGGATGCACCGACGAGGGAGATCTAAAGCTGGATGGTGGCTGCCGACGCAGAAAAGATTTTCTTGTAATTTTGTAGCTATTTATCTTTCATGGAGCAATCTCAGAGTATTATTCTAAAGGAACCTGAGAATAGTTTCTCATGTTATTTCTCAGAATATTCTTTTTCTAAAGGAACCTGAGAGCAATTTCTCATGTTTTTGTGAAGGGTCATGAGAATGATTTTGCACAAACATTCATTTTATTGTCATGTGACTCATGTTATGTGTTGCCGAGAAATCTCTGTGCGCTAGTGTCTAATCGTTGGCAACACTTGGTGTGTTTTCTTGCTGGAGTAACTTCTGGTGTTTTTGTTTGGATTATAAGTGAGTTACTTTTTATGTGAAGGCACACAGCACCACCACACTGATGCACAAGGCAGAGCGTCTGGAGCGACGCCATGTCCAGGCTTTCCCGGCAGATCGAGCGTCCAGTTGGTCAGGTCGGGCAACTGAACATCAGGCGCGGTTGAACACAGGTTATCGACCGATTCTTATTAGTCGGTTCAGGTCTGGCCAACTTAACCCGCAAGCTTACGTACTACGTAGTCCGTGAAACTTTCTTACATATGCCAGATCGACGGCACGTCTTCCATACGCACTGCAAAATTTGGAAAAAGATGTTCCCTGCTGCTATGTTTTCGCCGATTTGTGATGCATGCACCGAGTCCAACTTGGATTTGGACACGGCCTTCCTCTAAACTTTTTTTTGAAGAAACTATATAAATAGAGCCAGAGGTCGATCGCGAACCCTACTCGGATTGCCGTCGCCGATCGACTCGCACTACAATTGCCATGGCGCATGCTGCCTCTGACGCCAAGCCGGACAGGCTCAGCGCCCTGCCGGACTCCCTGCTCCACCACATCCTCTCCCTCTCCTCCATGGGCGCCAAACGGCTCGTGCAGACGAGCACCCTGTCGCGGCGGTGGCGCCATCTCTGGCGCGACGCGCCGTTCCTCGACGTCGGACCGCAGGAGTTCCAAGGCGACAACAACGACCTTGAGAAGTGGGCCAGGTTCAACAGCTTCACGGAAAGCCTCTTCCTGCAGCACGTCGCTCTCGGTCTCGACAAGCTCCAGATGCAGGTCATCGATACTCCCAAGGACCGAAGGGGACGCTGGATCAAGCCAGACGGCAACCACTGGGTTCGCCGCTGCCTTGCGCGCTACAGCCCCGCCGCCCTCGACATCCGCAACCAATCGCCCTCCGGCGCGCACGTCGAGATTCGTGGCATGAGCCGTGGCACCGTCCTCGGCCGCCTCACAGCGATGCGGCTCACCGGGGTCACGCTGTGCGTCGGCTTCGAGCACCTCCTCGGCACCACCGGATGCCCTCAGCTAGAGTTCCTCGAGCTCAAGGACTGCCTCATCAGCTTCAGGGAGGTGGTCCTCTCTCGCACGCTCAAGACCCTCGTCATCGACTCCTCCAACCTGAGCATGGACCGAAGCTCTCTCCGCCTGTGCTACACCCCGCGCATCGTGGCTCATGGCCTCGCTTCTCTCCACCTCGAGCTTTTCAGCGCGAATGCTCCCCTCTGGGACTTCGACATGCCTTCGCTCGTCCAGGCCACGGTTCGCATGGACAGAGGCTGCATCTACAACGAATTCAATCTTCTTTGCAGTCTCCTAAACGTGACAAAGCTAGAGATATCCTCCTTCCCCTCTCTAGACGTGGTCTGTGTCGTCCTTCCCCTTTGCTTTGCAGTCTCCTAGGCTAGCTAAATGTGTATTTTACATCATATTTACGTGCTCGCTCTTTGTTTTCCAGGTGATGAGACGTAGATTTGGTAGAGATTTGCCAGAGTTCCATAACCTGACAACATTGGTCCTGGACCAATGCCGTTTCATCTATACGCTGTTGGAGTTTTTTCTCCTCCACGCTCCCAACTTGGAGAAACTTACTCTGCAGAACTGCAAGGTACAATATGCCTCTAGATTATATATCTGAAAATTCTTGCATGCTACTTTTAATTCCCATCTATTGTATATGCCATCTTTTTTTTTAGTTTACTGCAACTGGAATTAATCATTACGCTCATTCTTGCTGTCAAATTTAAGCTTCACACGTGCACCCAAAAGATGGTAGAACTGTCTTGCTACCATTTGAACCTCAAGTTTGTGGAGATCAAACACCGCACAAAGGACGGCATTTACGAGATCATCGAGTATCTGCGTGTTTGCAAGAACCTCCAAAGGACTAGCATTTTGCTATCAGAAGGTCCAGAGGAGCCATGGTACCAGGAAACATTAGCAGCTCAGGGCCGGTACCAGAATGAGTTTGGACACTTTGTACCTCGTGTGTAGGTTTTCTTGGCTCTTGGCGGGCCCCTTGCGTGCACTACCCCATTATTGTTATGAGAGTTACCCTGAGTTTTATAAAGAATCTACTACTGGCTACTTGAATCTGCTCATCTGAGTTATATATATATTGATTGTTTGCCAAGAGTAAATAACATTTGGAAAGGTGTCTAACTAATAGTACGTACCTGCACCCGTTAATCTAATATTCCTTTCTGATTCTTGTACAACGGTTGTTTTGACACACTGGATAGGCCGGTTTATGGACAGATTTAAGTAGTCCAACCAAACACATCATATACCGTGTGGTTCTTTTCGATATATATGTTTTCAAAAGTAGTAGTAGTTTTTTTTAAGAACACACCACTTTATTGATCAAGTAATATCATTACAAAGTATCTCCCGAATGCACTCCGGAGCAATGGAAAATCTAACAAAACCAGGAAGTTCAGAGTGTTTTGCTAATGCATGTGCGATTTATTGAGCTTACAAAAGTACATGCAAAAAAGAACATGAATTAAATAGATATGGTCATGAAGAACCTCCAAAGGATTGACATTTTGCTATCAGAAGGTCCAGAGAAGCCATGGTATCACTATCATGCAGCATTAGCAGCTCAGGGCTTGTACGATAATGAGTTTGGACAGTCCTCGAAAAAGGCTTCCGCCCGCTATATTAATATACCACACGATACGACCAAGGAGAGTCCAGAAAAAAAAAAGCTAGGGCAGCAGCAAATACAAACCCAAAAGAAAAAAGATGAAACAAAAAAAGACAGCCACACCATACTTCAGTTTTGCATTTTTAATGAGGGTGTCTACTTTGGTTGTTGGATCAGTACTTATGGCCTGCTCACATGTCCTAGCAACCCATTTGGTATTTATCTTGCAACCTTCTCCTAATGGTGCACATGTGTGCAGGTCCTTGAACTTCCTTAGGCAAACTGTTTTCTCTTGGGCAATTTGTGAACCAATCATTTAGAATGGACAGTCTGCCTCTGTACACATGGCTATGACCCTGTCCTTGTTGTTCCTGTGTAGGTAACAGTTCCTCAACTAATAGATATCAACAAAGCACATATTAAGGCAAAGTTGTGATTCCAGGCTCTCTCTATTCTCATCATACCACATCCTAAAAGCTTTCTTTTTTGCCCTGCTCTTCACTCCCTTCGGTAGCACAAAAGCAAGAGGCTCATAGTAGTCATCATCTCCTGATAACATGTCTCCATAGTCACCACTATATTCAGGAGAGGAAGGCATGTGATGACCCACAAGTATAGGGGGTGTATCGCAGTATTTTCGAGGGAAGTGAAACCCAATTTATTGATTCGACATAAGGGGAGCCAAATAATATTTATAAGCCTTAGCAACTGAGTTATCAATTCAGCTGCACCTGGAAACAATCTTGCTCACAGCAGTTTATCAGTAGCAACAGTTTTGTAGTAGGAATAACAAAGTAGCAACAGTAGTAAAGTAAAGACAGCAGTAACAATAGCAGTAACAGTGGGATTCGAGTGCGGTAGGCATAGGGATGGATGAATGGCGTTGCATGGACAAGACAATTCACATAGCAATCAGAACATAGGGCAATTGCAGATAAATAAGATAAAGCATCCAAGTACTAGACAATCCTAGGCATGTGTTCCATATATAGTCATACGTGCTCGCAATGAGAACTTGCACAACATCTTTTGTCCTGCCAGCCCGTTTGCAGCGGGGCCTCAAGGGAACTACTGGCAATTAAGGTGCTCCTTTTAATAGAGCACCGAAGCAAAGCATTAACACTCCGTGAACACATGTGATCCTCACATCAAAGCCATTCCCTCCGGTTATCCCGATTTCTGCCACTTCGGGGCCATTGGTTCCGGACAACAACGTGTGTATACAACTTGCAGATAAGACCATAAACAATACTATCATAATGAATCAATAACATGTTCAGATCTGAAATCATGGCACTCAGGCCCTAGTGATAAGCATTAAGCACAACAAGTCGCAACAAAGTCATAAAGCACTAATAAAAGATACTAGGCACCATGCACTAACAATCTGATGCCATTACATGAACGATCTTATCCAATCCCTACCATCCTCATGGCCTACAGCGGGGGATTACTCACTCATAGATGGGGGAAACATGGATGGTCGATGGAGAAGCGATGCTGATGATGATGGCAATGATCTCCTCCAATTCCCGTCGGCGAGTGCGAGCAAGTTTACGGTGCTATTTCGTGGAATCTGGTGGTGGCGGCGGAGCGGAACTCCTTCTGGAAAAACGTCGAAACCTCCCGGAGTTTTTAGGTCAGAAGGCTTCTTATAGGCAAAGAGCGAGACCGAGGAGGTGCCTGGGGGGCCCACACCATGCCCTGGCGCGGCCAGGCCCAGCCCGCGCCTGGGGTGGTGTGGCCAGCCCTTGGCTCTTCTCCGTCTCGTATTCTGGCTCCTGGAGTCTTTTGGAAAAATAGGCACTTTGGCTTTTGTCCCGTCCAATTCCGAGAATATTCATTTTCTTACTTTCCTGGAACCAAAAACAGCAAAAAAACAGGCAGCTGGCACTGTGGATCTTGTTAATAGGTTAGTCCAAGAAATCATATGAAAAGTACTCCAAAGTGTGGACAAAACACAAGAAAGTGGATAAAACCAAGCATGGAGCATCAAAAATTATAGATACATTTGCAATGTATCAACATCCCCAAGCTTAACTCCTGCTCGTCCTCGAGTAGGTAAGTGATAAAAAGAAAGAATAATTTTTGAGGTGACATGCACCATCATAAACTTGATCAAAGTACTTGTAAAACATTCAAAGCTAGGATCATGGTATTTCAATCATAACATGAAAGACAAAGTTCTAACAATAGGACAAAGAAACTATGATGCAACATGAAAAGGCACAAACAGAAGATTCATGAATAACAATGCTTTGCAAGACGTTTGTTTGTTTCACATAAAGAAAACATAGCATAGTGGTATTTAGCTTTTCCCTCATATTGTAGCAAACATAAATGCATAGGACACCTTCAAAATTTACAAGAGTGACTAGATACAAATAGTTTAAAACAAGCAATATCAAGGTATGCATCAATCAACAAGTCTTGGGACAATGCACATAGAACTAAGAATGGCCACTATGCTCTCAAAAAAGTGCTCATAGAATGTGTGGAGACTCAACAAGGAAATGAACAGGTTTTGAAAAGTTTGAAAGGGTTCCAAATGCTGAAAGTATGGTACTCATTAGCTTTGAGCTCTCATTGCCCCTATCATAAGCATCTTTAATGTGGTTAAGGTGAAAGTGAGGTCCAATCTGAGTTATATGCTTGACAAACTATAAACTGAAAATCCCAAGTCCCTTGAGTACGAGGGACGCTCCTCATGCTACTCAACTTTAGTTACCGGTAAGTTCTTGTCATCGTAAGTATGTGCATATCATAGAGAACCGTCAACGGGGTACCCCTTGTCCGATGATACGGAAGAATCCCCATATCAAAATGACAAGGCAAGCAGACAATGAGTATCTCAGCAATCTTCTTATTTACCATGGGAAAATAGTGCTTTTTTCTCTCTTTCCTCTTTTCATAAATCTCCTTTTTTTCTTTTTCTCAATAGCTATCTCTCTCTCTCTCTCTCTTTTTATAAGAAGAATGCTTCATAGATATCATTATGGTTATGCTGCAGGTTTCCACCATGTTAGCATGGATTAGACCAGCGGCCCAGGCGTTTCTCTAACACACATACATAACTCCATGGACTTACAAGCTCCCCTTTTATTTCACACCGACGACATCCGCAAACAAAAGAGCAAGGTATCAACTGGGTATATATTTACAAGTGTTGAAAGTGTTCCTCGTGACAACACGGTTCTGCTAATCCCTAGCCTATAATTAGCAAGCATATAACTTTTATGGAGATTTCACAATGGTTCAGGTTTATTAAGTGTAGGAAATAAAGTGTGCCATCAAGTTCGTGAGAGCTTTACTAACTAACTTTCTCATAACAAGCAAACATTTTATTCGGAAAAAAGGCATATTGAATATGCACGGAAGTAGCAAATGATGCTAATAGGTAGGTATGGTGGACACTTTGGCAATATTTGGTTTAAGGGAGTTGGAAACATGAGTAAAACATACTCAATAAAAGTGAAGGCTAGCAATAGTAAGGGAGCGACAAACGAGAGAGTAATAATGGCCATAATCATGCAGAGCGACAAAACATCATTGATCAAAGCATAAAGTGATACTACAAGTTGAAAACTAAAGGATCATAAAGGCTTATGGTGACTTGGGATAGTCATAACATGGTGTGAGCATGTGCCAAGTCAATCCAAATAAAGCATCAAAGGAGAATACCACTATACTATGCTTTAATATGCTAAAACAACGCATGATTCATCCAAGGCACATTAAGCAATCTCAATTGTTTATAACAAGGCATGCTACAACAAAGAATACTAAGCATAAAGCCAAAACAATATCAAGCATGGCATGACAAAGCATAGGCCGCAGTCAAAAACAAGCTCTCTTTACCACTTAAGCATGAACTTTCCAACTCTTTTCCAAACCAAACCAAACTATTTGAAAACCAACGCATGAAAGAGGAGGTCCAACCAATTTATTCAGCAAACTAAGCAAACCAAAGCAAACGAAAAAGAAGACGCTCCAAGAACAACACAACTGTGCATGAAACAATAAAAATGAAGTGTTTGGAAGAAATCTGGGATTTTTATTGATGAAGAAGGGGATGCCTTGGGCATCCCCAAGCTTTGACGCTTGTACTTCTTGGATATTTCTTGGGGTGACACGCGTGGCATCCCCAAGCTTGGGCTTTAGTCCATCCTTCATCTCATTACTCATTCCTTCCATACACCTGAAATTTTTCCTTCATACAAAACTTCACACAATCTTTATTAGCAACATCAGTGCACTCAAGATAATAAGTCTTTAGGTTCAGTTCTAACACCAATAAAACTTCCATTAAAACACAGGATACTGTAGCACTTCCCTCAAAAAGCTCAATTCCCCAAAATAACTCAAAGAGGAACCAATAAGAAGCAAATGCAGAAAATGGCAGAAATCTATCAAAACAGACCAGCAGGTAAAGACGAATTTTTTCGAAGACCTTCTGTTGCTCAAATAAAAAAGTGTTGAACTAAATAAAGTTATATAACAACCTGGGGCAGAAGCACAAAAATTCACGCCTCAAAAAGACATTCAGAGATTTTAATTTTTACGGTGAAGCACAGAAATCTGTTTCGGGACAGCAACTTTCCCAATCATTACTTCTCTCTCATTAGAGCCTATTCTTGGCACAAAAAGCAAATAAAAAGGATAAGGAGCGATTATTACTGAAGTAATAACTTCCAAGACTCATCTAAAACTTTTGGGTTATCTCACAATAAATACTTTTCTTTAACGCCTTTAAGTTAGGCATACGCAAAAACTAAAATGGATAGAATAGAAGTAAGCAGAGATAATCACGGTGAAAACATTGTTTTGTTCAATGAAATCCTTTTGTTAACAAGGTTGATCAGGTCTTGTTACCAAAACAATTCCATATGAGACACAACTTTGTATTCCAGTAATGATTATGTTACCTCAACCTTGATAGCAATGGTCCCAATCATAATAGTTTCAAATTTTTCTCTTGGTATGGGACAATATATTTCTCCAACTTGAATGCCCTCAACATGTTCAATTGAATTCAAACCATAAGTCCTTTCAATCTTCTTGGGGAAATAGACAGTATGTTCCTTGTCATTAACATTGAAAGTCACCTTTCCTTGATTACAATTAATAACAGCTCCTGCAGTATTAAGAAAAGGTCTCCCAAGAATAATAGACATATTATCATCTTCAGGCATTTCAAGCACAACAAAGTCAGTTAATATCAAGCAATTATGAGCCACTTGAACAGGTACATCCCCACATATACCCACAGGAATAGTGGTAGATTTATCAGCCATTTGCAAAGATATATCAGTTGGTATTAATTTTTCTAGTTGAGGCCTCTTATAGAGAGAGAAAGGCATAACACTAACTCCAGCTCTCAAATCACACAAAGCAGTTCTAACATAACTATTCTTAATAGAGCAAGGGATAGTTGGAATCCCTGGGTCTCCAAGTTTCTTAGGAACCTTACCATTGAAGGAATAATTAGCAAGAAAAGTAGAAATTTCTTCATTAGGGATCTTCCTTTTATTAGAGACAATGTCCTTCATATACTTTGAATAAGGAGGCAATTTAATAGCATCCGCAAAGGAATTTGCAAGAATAATGGTTTCATCCACTCACAAAACTTATTATAGTGTTCATCTTCCTTTGACTTGTGTTTCTTATCAGGGAAGGGCATAGGTTTTTGGACCCAAGGTTCTCTTTCACTACCATGTTTCTTAGCAATAAAATCTTCTTTGGTGTATTTAGTATTCTTAGTGTGGTTTTCAGGTTCTTCTTCAACTTTTTCTTCATTAGAAACTTCATTTTCTTCATTACCACTTTCAGTTTCAGCATTAGAGATAGATATACTATTAGGATCTATAGCAGGTTCAGAGGGTTCTACAACAGTTTTATGTTTCTTTTTCCTTTTCTTACGAGTAGAACCACTATTTCAGCTTGTTGAGAATCCTGCTCAATTATTTTGGGATGCCCCTCAGGATATAGAGGATCCTGGGTAGCAGCACAACTTCTAGTTCTAATTTCATAAGCATGTTTTTCTTTAGCAGCATTAACTAGCAAGTCGTTTTGCACTTTAACGAGTTGATCTATTTGAGTTTGAACCATTTGAAAGTGTTTAACAATCATTTTAACATCATTAGAGGTTCTTTCCACAATATCTTTCAACTCAACAATAGCTCTAGTGTTTTCCATTAGATGATTTTTCACCCTTTTATTAAAGTTATCTTCCTTAACAATAAAGATATCAACTTCTTCTAAGCATTGATCAGGAGGTTTAGAGTAAGGGATATCACCTTCATCAAAGTGTTGGAGAGAGTGTACCTCAATAGTGGATGAGTAGGGAATAGGCTTACATAATTCTTCTATAGGAGGTAAATTCTTGACATCTGCAGCTTTAATTCCCTTCTCCTTAAGACATTTCTTAGGTTTCTTCATCACTTCATCATTTAATTTAATAACTCCCCTCTTCTTTGATGTTGGAATAGGCACCGGAATAGATGGTTTAGGTACAATTACTTCAGGTATAGCCTGTTTAGGAGGAGTCCAATCTTCATAGTTCTTGCTTATTTTAGCCATTAATTCCTCAGTTTCCTTAGGAGTCCTATTCCTGAAAACAGAATCAGCACAACTATCTAGGTATCTCCTAGATTCTTCGGTTAGTCCATTATAAAATATATCAAGAAGCTCATTCTTAGGTAATGGACTTCCAGCTTGTGCATGAATCAAAGCACAAAACCTTGCCCAAGATTCAGGCAATACCTCTTTTTCTCCCTATTTAAAATCAAAAAGTTCCTGCAAAATAGCATGTCTAGCACTTGGAGGAAAATATTTCTGCAGGAAAGTACTAATCAAGCACTCAGGGCTATCAATAGATCCAGGAGGTAAATTACTAAACCAAGTTTTAGCTTCTCCTTTCAGTGAAAAGGGGAAATCTTAGCAACAAAGTAAGTTCGCATCTTAATATCATCAGAAAACAAGCCACTAATGGTAGAAAGTTCATTCATATGTGCTACCGCACTTTCATTTTTAGTCCCACAAAAAGGTTCTTTCTCGACAATAGCTATGTAAGATAGATCAAGAGAGAAATCATAATCTTCATCTATAATGTTTATGGGAGAAGCAGCAAACTTAGCAATAGGAGACAATTTGGGTCTAATAGTACACCTCTCAAGGAGACTCTTAGCAGCGCTCCTATCATGGCTGTTCTTACATTCTTTAATAAATTCATCGGTCATCTCAACATAACCATCTTCAATATCATAACTTTCACTAGACTCAGGTGAACTAACAGGTGTGGTAGTGTCTTCATTAGGAGTTTCGGTATTTCCAGCTATAGTTCTAGCAATCGTAGCATCTAGGAAAGGACCTAATGAACCACTCTTATCAAGCACAGTAGAAGCAGCATCATAAGCATCAGAAGTTTCAGATTCAGTAGTAGTAGCAGTGTGTGTAGCATGTGTATGTGGTGGTGTAAGGAACTTACTCATAACAGACGGTGAATCAAGAGCAACAAAGGTGTTTAGAACCGTACCTCTTCTTGTAGTGGATGGTAAAATAGGAACCTTGCCATCACGAGACTTACCCATGATGGATGGATAACAGCGAACAATAGAGAATCCAAGTGAACTTGATAAATACAGCTATGCTTGCTGATGCGCTCGACGATCGACGTAGAGCTCGTTGGGAACCCCAAGAGGAAGGTATGATGAGCACAACAGCAAGTTTTCCCTCAGTTATGAAACCAAGGTTTAATCGAACCAGTAGGAGCAAGGAAACACCCCAAAGGTGTTACTAGTTGAGCTTTGGCAGGGCGCACTACCGGTGCTAGTAGCAACGTGGAGACCTGCACAACACAACCACAAAACTTTGTCCCCAACTTGCGATGAGGTTGTCAATCTCACCGTGTTTTGCAGAAAACAAAGGATTAAACATATCGAATGGAAAGAAGTAAAAGTTTGCAGAAAGTAAACACAAAGCAGAAACAGTTTATAGATTGTATGTAAAGACAAAGGACCGGGATCCATAGTTCACTAGAGGTGGCTCTCCTTAGATAGATAACATGCTGAGTAAACAAATTACAGCGGGGAAATTGACAAACACCGAGAAAGCAATACATGCATATACTAATCATCTTGACTCCTTTGAGACTTGATTGGGCATTACAACATAATACATAGACCGCCATCCAACTGCATCTATGACTAATAATCCACCTTCAGGTTATCATCCGAACCCCCTCCAGTATTAAGTTGCAAGCAACCGATTATTGCTTCTGAACTGCGTGTAAAGTAAACAATACGATTGTTCTATGAACAAAGGATTGTTGTTTTCTCCTAGTAGCAACAACACATCTAGTACCTTAGAGATTTCATCACTTCCCAGATTACGGAGGCATGAACCCACTATCGAGCATAAATACTAACTCTTGGAGTTGCTAGCATCTACTTGGCCAAGATAGCTACTAACAACGGAAAGCATGCAAGATCACAAATAACAAAGACATGATAGAAGCAATAATCAATCTGAAATAGCATCTCAATATCCATCGGATCCCCGCAAACACAACATGTATGGATTACAAATAGATGATCTTGATCATGAATGGAGCTCACAAGATCTAAACATGAAAGCACAAAGGAGGAGAAACCAGCCATCTAGCTACTACATGGATCCGTAGTCCAAGGATGAACTACTCACGCATCACACCGGAGGCTTGCATGGTGATGAAGAAGGCCTCCAGGGTGAATTCCCCTCTCCGGCAGGGTGCCGGGAAGAGCTTCAGATCCCTCCCGATATAGGGATGGAGATGACGGCGGCTACAGACTCTTTCGTGGATTTTTGATCGGGTACTTAGGTTTTTCGTCCTGAGGGCAACTTATAGGCGGAAGGAGAGGCCGAGGGGGTGCCGGGAGAGGCCACACCACCCCCTAGCGTGGGCCAGGCCTGGCCGCGCGGCCAGGTGGTGTGGTGGCTCCCTGGCCCTTCTCTGTGTCGTATACTGGCACTTGATCCCTTCCGAAAAAATAGGCACTTTGGCTTTTGTCCCGTCCAATTCCGAGAATATTCATTTTCTGACTTTCCTGGAACCAAAAACAGCAGAAACAGCAGGGCAATCGTGGCTCTTGTTAATAGGTTAGTCCAAGAAATCATATGAAAAGTACTCCAAAGTTGGAACAAAACACAAGAAAGTGGATAAAACCAAGCATGGAACATCAAAAATTATAGATACATTTGCAATGTATCACTCCCCGGCAACGGCGCCAGAAAATAGTCTTGATGACCCACAAGTATAGGGGGTGTATCGCAGTATTTTCGAGGGAAGTGAAACCCAATTTATTGATTCGACACAAGGAGAGCCAAAGAATATTTATAAGCCTTAACAACTGAGTTGTCAATTCAGCTGCACCTGGAAACAATCTTGCTCACAGCAGTTTATCAGTAGCAATAGTTTTGTAGTAGGAATAGCAAAGTAGCAACAGTAGTAAAGTAAAGACAACAGTAACAATAGCAGTAAACAGTGGGATTCGAGTGCGGTAGGCATAGGGATGGATGGACCAGCGTTGCATGGACAAGACAATTCACATAGCAATCAAAACATAGGGCAATTGCAGATAAATAAGATAAAGCATCCAAGTACTAGACAATCCTAGGCATGTGTTCCATATATAGTCATACGTGCTCGCAATGAGAACTTGCACAACATCTTTTGTCCTGTCAGCCCGTTTGTAGCGGGGCCTCAAGGGAACTACTGGCAATTAAGGTGCTCCTTTTAATAGAGCACCGGAGCAAAGCATTAACACTCCGTGAACACATGTGATTCTCACATCAAAGCCATTCCCTCCGGTTATCCCGATTTCTGTCACTTCGGGGCCATTGGTTCCGGACAACAACGTGTGTATACAACTTGCAGATAAGACCATAAATAATACTATCATAATGAATCAATAACATGTTCAGATCTGAAATCATGGCACTCGGGCCCTAGTGACAAGCATTAAGCACAAAAAGTCGCAACAAAGTCGTAAAGCACTAATAAAAGATACTAGGCACCATGCACTAACAATCTGATGCCATTACATGAACGATCTCATCCAATCCCTACCATCGCCATGGCCTACAACGGGGGATTACTCACTCATAGATGGGGGAAACATGGATGGTTGATGGAGAAGCGATGGTGATGATGATGGCGATGATCTCCTCCAATTCCCCGTCCCAGCAGGGTGCCAGAACGGAGTTTCTGGTGCTATTTCGTGGAATCTGGTGGTGGTGGCGGAGCGGAACTCCTTCTGGAAAAACATCGAAACACCCCGGAGTTTTTAGGTCAGAAGGCTTCTTATAGGCGAAGAGGGAGACCGAGGGGGTGCCTGGGGGCCCACACCATGCCCTGGCGCGGCCAGGCCCAGCCCGCGCCTGGGGGTGGTGTGGCCAGCCCCTGGCTCTTCTCCGTCTCGTATTCTGGCTCCTAGGAAAAATAGGCACTTTGGCTTTTGTCCCGTCCAATTCCGAGAATATTCATTTTCTGACTTTCCTGGAACCAAAAACAGCAAAAAACAGGCAGCTGGTGCTGTGGCTCTTGTTAATAGGTTAGTCCAAGAAATCATATGAAAAGTACTCCAAAGTGTGGACAAAACACAAGAAAGTGGATAAAACCAAGCATGGAGCATCAAAAATTATAGATACATTTGCAATGTATTAGCATGTAATCTGGCTTGTAATCCCCTTCAAGTTCACAATGTTTTCTTATGGTTGGTCCTGGGTTTTTAGGCCTCTTCACGTAACTCTCTGACTCTATAATGCAATCACTATCATCTGATTCAGAGTCTGTTTCAACAAATAAATCTGGCTCATCTTCTGAATTGATTGGCACCACTGGGATAGTGCACTCCTGGGTCAGCACATAATCATCCCCTGATCCAACATGAACTATTTGTTTCTGACTTTGTTGAGTGGGTAAATATATGTACTCTGAATCTACTATGTGCTGGCTTTGAAAAACTACCCCTTACACATCTACTGAGTAAACCACTTCCACTCCTTCCTGTGATATGGGGATCTGTTCTTCAACATCTGGCATGTTTATGCCTGCAGCTAGCCCACCTCTACCCTTGATTACAGTAATTGAAGTTGCCTTCTCATGCTCATACATTTTAACCATTGATTCAACCTTGGCCATGTTGTCAATCAGCTCCATCCCAACCCTACCTGTGCCCTTCTCTCTCACAAAATACATGTTGTCATCCATACCATAACCCTCTATCTGAATCAATGTTAGCAGATTTAGATATGTAATGTCACATTCCTCTATCTTCCTCTCCAAATTATATATACCATCTAAACTGAACCTAATCTCCCATATATCATCATCTAGGCTATAGATAAATCAAAGAAACAATTAACCAACTAAAACTGAACATAATCTCGAGTTTACACAGATGAATTTGGGCACAAAAGGGGGGAAAGAGGAGAGAGACGATAAAACTTACTCCACGCCGCCGAGATAGGAGGTCCAACGATGGCTATCCGTCGACCGTGCCTTCCAGACCTCGGCCAACGCCGTCATCACCGCCGAGAACAGTGAAGAGCGTGTTGGGGTTTGTAGCATAGAAAACAAAAAAATTCCTACGATGAGAACTATACGCCAAGATCTATCTACTAGATACAGAGCAACGGGTGGATATACATCCATGGAGAACTTACCCCCAAAGACAACTCTAGTTTTGTTAACGAGTAGGAACTCGTGGATGATATAGTCGTACGCTTGCCGATCTCAAGATCGTGATGAAGCCAATCAGGTCCGGCTCTAGCACGTCCATCAGATCCAGCTCCACTAAGTCCAGCACCACCAAGTCCAGTACCGAAAAGCAGCGGTGCATCCGTGATCGCACACACGTCTGGTACCCCGACAACCTCCGTCCCTCGCCCCAGCAAAGCAGATAAAGCCACCGGGAACATGTATCTCGCTAATCCGAGACCATGGGGAATAACTAGAGGGGGAGAGAGATCATTCACGAGGAGGTGTAAGGAAGAAGGAGTGAGAGGGGGGCCTTTTATAGGAGGAGGGGAGGGTGTCCCTTCACCTCCCCCATTCATGTGGTGGTAACCCCCTCCACATTCTCTTTTAAAGTCTCCACTTTAAATGCATTAAATTTCTCCAAATTTAATGCTCTCTCATTTAATAAAACTCTTTTATTAATTTTATACATAATTTTGTTAATTACTTTAATTAACAAACATTCACATAAAACCCCCTACAACATTTCAATATTACATGCAGAACCAATTTCAACAATTTCACCCGAAACAGTTTCGGTGTCTATTGAAATAATTCCAGCGCTTTCTTAAATCTTTATCTGAAACATATTTGCTCCAAATGGTGTCGGTATCCCTTAAGTGTGTCACCCTATGGTTCGCGAATAATGCAGACATGATCGAGACCCCTCTCAGATCAATAATCAGAAGCGGGACCTGGAGATCCATACCGATTCCTACACATTTAATGATGACTTCTATGATCGTGAGAACCTTTAACGCTAGTAACTAAATCCCTTTATCTCGCGATATATTACATGTCCGAGATTCGATCATCGGTATCCAAATACCTAGTTTGATCTCGTTACCGACATGCACTCTTTTCTCGTTCCCGTGATATAACATTCTAGTGATCACATGACTTGCTTGCAAGCTATCTTAATGTGATATCACCGAGAGGGCCTAGAGTATATCTATCCGTCATCGGGATGGACAAATCCCAGTCTTGATCCATGAGCCTCAACATAACACATTTGTAGCACTGAACCCACCTTTATAGTCACCCTGTTACGGTGTGACATTTGGTGTTATCAAGATACTCTTCCGGTGTTTAGCAATTAACATGATCTCATGGTCTAAGGACTAAGATTACTTCGTATGATGTTATAGCAATATAAAAATAATGACTTTGATCGTAATGCTATACTTCGGATGAATGTTCATCACATCATTCCACCAATGTTGTGACCTCGTTATTAACAACACCCAATGTCCATGATCAGGAAACCTTGATCATGTTGTTAATCAACGAGCTAGTTTATATGAGAGGCATTACTAGGAACTTTATATTTTGTTTATTAAACACACATGTATTAATGTTTCCAATTAATACAATTATAGCATACAAAATAAACATTTATCATAAACATGGAATAAGATAATAACCACTTTATTATTGCCTCTCGGGCATATTCCCTTCAGTCTCCCACTTGCACTAGAGTCAATAATCTAGTTTGAAAAACTTTGCATATTTAACATCTATGGCTTTCTGGTGTTGCATATACGCGATTGCTAGTGGTTAACATAATCTCCATATCTGACAGTTTCAGGTCCTTGTGTATTTGCATGTCTTTGCGTCTCTACGCATCACTCATTCTCAAATGAGATGGTATTGTATAAATTTGGTCCTTTGGTGAGACCTTTAGTTCGTTCGGGTTAAAATATGTTGATATTATTGTCATACAATATATCTTCATAGTATTAGCCCACTTTGAACCACACCTAGTTTGATAACAAACTACTTAACACAAATGCCCTCCTTTGCTGCTACTATAGCAGTTATATACTTAGCCTTTTATTGTAGTGTCCGTGACAATGTTTCAACTTTGGAACTCATCCAAATCCATCATGGAACATCCTTTCCAATACATTATGCCACCCATAGTCTAAATTGAGATAAATTTTTAATTTTGTGTCTTGTGACAAAACTAGTATCAATGTAACACTTTACAATGAACTCTTTTTTAACTATTTGTCACTTATACATGATATATTCTTAGTTCTTCCAAAGCTCATAAGAATATCTTTACTATCGTCCAATGATCATATTATGAATCATTCTGATATGTGCTCATAACATTTAGAGCATAGGACATATCTGGATATATACATATTACGGTATAATCGATCAAAATCTTCATGTGATTTTACTGACCAAGTGTTGAAACACTTGAATCTTGGTACAATCCTTTCCATGCAGCAAGAACCTTTCTTGGTGTTTCCATATTGAACCCTTTCAATATCTTATGTATGTCTGGCACAACCGTATTAGCGTCTCAATCTATCCATATAGATATTGATGCCTAATATTCCGGTTTTGCCCAAGTCTTTCATCGAAATCTTATTTTAATGAAATTCTTAACTTGTGTTAATACAAGATACATCATTTCCAATCAACAATATGTCCTCTACATAATGTATTAGAAATATGTCTCGGCGCTCCTACTTAATTTCTTGCAAATGCAAGCATCTTCATCATCTCCGATGAATTTAAACTCTTTTAACAGTTTCATCATGGTGAAGATTCCAACTCCGCTATGCTTACTTCAATTATTGAAGTTTGCATGCCCTTTTAGCACCCTTTGAATTAACAAAACCCTTCGGACCGTGTCATGTACACGTCCTAGGTAACCATTCTATTAGAAGAACCTTGTTTTGTTTATTCAACTACCATATACCAAATTATATGTAGTGGTTGCTACATTAATCTGTCAAGACTAAATATCGCTATGAAAGATCAAATCTTGTCATAGTCAACTCCTTGAACATTGCCGTAAACTTATTTTCGACATGTCGACTATTTCATAGATGTTAAACATCAATGTCTATTTATTTATAGATCCAAACACGACCGATAGGCTTCATGCCTTTCTGGAGGGTCTTCCAAGTTCAAAAACTTGATTTCTCGTGTATGGATACTATTACGGATTCTATGACTTCTAGTCATTTTATGGAGTCAGGGACCATCATCGCTTCTTTGCATGTAGTCGGTTCATCATTGTCAAAACAATAACGACTTGCTTATCAAATCACAGTATTTGATTCTTACCGACCCACACGGTTCAATAGGAACTCTAATCTCCGAGATCACACCCTTTGTAATCACGGGAGCCATGAGCATTGTGGCCGCCACCGGGACACTTTCCGGCGCTGCGCTACTTAGCACATATAGCTAAGGTTCAACAACCTTATCAAAGTTCTATTGTCCTCCCACTTAACTTTTCACGAAAAATTCCTTCTCAAGAAACTTGACGTTCCAAGTAACAAACTCTTTTGTCCTTGGTGTTATGGAGAAATTCCCAACAAAGTCTTTGGGATAACCTACAAAGACGTGCTTATCCGACTTTGGTTGTAAACATTTTACTTATGCATAGCATACCAAAATTTAAGAAAAGACAATTCGGGTTTTATCCCAAACCATAACTTATATGGTGTTATTTCAACGGATCATGATGGTGCTCTTTTCAGTGTAAAAGCGGTAGTCTCTAAAGCTTCAATCCTTAAAACATAATGGCAGTTTTATAAATGACACCCTTGATCTTACCATGTCAAACATGGTTTGATTTCATCTCTCGAATATGCCATACTCCTATGGTTTACCGGAAAACACAAATCATGGAACAATTCCTCAAATCTTAAGTGTTTTGCTAAACATGTAACTCAAATATCTTCCTTTATGATCAAATCATAAAGTCTTTTATTTTCTTGTTACAATGATTTTTCACTTCATCTTGAAAGTCTTTGAAAAATTTTCAAATGTTTCATACTTCTTCCTTATTAAGTAAATATATAGATATATTCACTCAAATTTCTGGAGAAAGCATATAAAGCAAAAAGATCCATCGCATATGGCTACATATAATGGGCTATATACATCAATATGTATAATATCCAATAAGTTAGTCATCCGTTCCTCTTTGTCCTATGGACGGAGTTTCAATTATCTCGAGGAAAGTCTCACAAGCGACAATTGATCAAAATCAAAGACTCCAAAAATCCATCAACATGGAGTTTCTTCATGTTTTCTTTCCAATATAATTTAAACAGCGATGTCACTTCATAAGTGATCTTTCAATCATTTGTCTTGCGACATTTTAGCAATAATGTTTATGGATGTGATTTCTCCAACTAGACTTGTAAAAGTTCATTCATCCTTTATGGAATACGGTAATTATTTGAACAACCATTGTTCTCGTAATACCGGAACAAAATAACAATTATTAAAACAAATCTTGAAGGCTAGGTTTGACGACAACGAAGAACACAATAGCACTTTATTTGTTTTCGATGAACATCATCACTTATTCTCTTGCTAGTTACTTAGGCCATTGCAGTTGATGAATTGCGTTGTCCTGCATGACACTTCATACCAACCAATTCGGTATCGAATACCGGTATCCAATACCTGAGAACCACATTGTTTAACAAGCAAGGAATACAGCCATAACGTGTATATCTTCTATATACCTAAGTTGG
This sequence comes from Avena insularis, assembly GCA_023614405.1. Taxonomy (NCBI): domain Eukaryota; kingdom Viridiplantae; phylum Streptophyta; class Magnoliopsida; order Poales; family Poaceae; genus Avena; species Avena insularis. The sequence goes on along the minus strand of CM042686.1, from coordinate 592,976,848 downwards.
ACATATCCAACCTTTTCTTTTCTGCCAAATATTTTATAGATTCTCTTTCAACAATTCCTTTTCTTTTAAAGAATCTATCAACATCAATAGTGGTGTCATTCACATGACACATAGTACAAAGTGTATATAGTCAAATACTAATACTTTTGGACTTGCACTTTGAAGTGGATCACCGTAATCAAATGTTTGGTGTTCTTTCAAAAATCCATTCTTTAGTAATCTATAAGTGTAGTAAACATTTTACTTACATCTTTTATTCATCCTTATCATGACAACTTTCATGATCAAGCTACTATAGCCTGTAAGGAAGAATCACGAGTATAATGTTAGTTCCCAAAACCTTTTTGGAAGATCCAGATGCCTATCATCTCCATCCTTCACAAATTCTCATACAATATGAGAATATGTATTTTGCTAAATTATACTCTATCATAATGCAACCAAAAACATTGTTTCAGATATCACAATATCTTTCACACATGATAGTTTCTGAAACAATTTTCAGCTCCTATATAATCTTGATATTAAAACAACTTTTGAATATCAATAATCATGGAGGCAAGCATGATAATTAAGATACTAACATTGGAATTCTTACTCTTCATTTAATACTACTTATTAAACTTCATGGAGTAAATAGAGTTTTCTGAAAGTTTGCAATAGGACTTATAAACTTTAAATTGACATTCAAAACAATATGATACCAGTTTGTAAAGTAAATATCTAGAATTCTATAGTTCTATTATCTCAATTAAAACTAAGCATAAGGTAGTAAACAGACGCTAATGACTACAACAAATTATGCAAATTCACTTTGATTTAGTTTATGACAAATTTAGTTCGACTAATCCAAATTAGAAATGAACTCCCACTCAAAAACGACATCCCTCGTGCCTTTTTGGTGATTACATGAACCAAATCCACTACACCAAGTCCGATCATCACGTGAGTCGGTGTAGCTTCAAAGGAGAGCATCAATATGGGCATCATATCAACTATATGACTCATGCTTAACCTTTCGGTCCGTGTTCCGAGGCCATGTCTGTACATGCTAGGCTCGCCAAGTAAGAGCCTTAGTATTCGCATGTGTAAAACTATCTTACACCCGTTATATGAAAGCGTAGAGTCGAGTACACCCGATCATCACGTGATGTCTCGAAACACGATCCATAGAACGGTGCATACTTAAGGAAGAACACATTTTTATCTTGATATCTAAATGAGGGATCATCTTAAAATGCTACTAAAACGCCGGACTAGCAATATAAGATACGAACATCATATGTGTAAAGTGGAATGATATGGTCCATGCATTTGATCACCATCATATGTATCGTGGTATGATCTCTATCATTCCTTTGTGTGTGAGGCCAAGGTCTATGGAACTTACACGTTAGGTGTGTTGTAAGAGTATCAACTATACATCAACTTACAACATTACCATATCATGACACTAGCCCAGCAACGATCTAAACTAGACGCCTCTAATTTATCAGTTGCAAGTTTTTACGTCGCTTAGGGCTTTTGAAGATAGAACCGGTCTTACCTACGAACATGGAACCACAACGATGATAACTAAGTTATTAGCAACTCGTTGTAAATCAGATATTGACTATAGTAGGAGAGACAAACACCCGCCAGCCACTTATGCAAAACTAGTTGCATGTCAGTCGTGGAACCGGTCTCATGTGCGATGACATGTAAGGTTGGTCCGGCCGCTTCATCCCACTATGCCACCAATATCCAAAATACATGAAAGATGCAATAACATGATCATCATCGCCCCATATAAACATATGTGTACTACCCGTGCAAAGCACCTACGCATAGATTAGGCTCTGATACCACTATTGGGGTTCGTAGCATAGAAAACAAAAAAAATCCTACGATGAGAACTATACGCCAAGATCTATCTACTAGATACAGAGCAACGGGTGGATATACATCTATGGAGAACTTACCCTCAAAGACAACGAGTTTTGTTAACGAGTAGGAACTCGTGGATGATGTAGTCGTACGCTTGCCGATCTCAAGATCGTGATGAAGTCCATCAGGTCCGGCTCCAGCACGTCCATCAGATCCAACTCCAGCAAGTCCAGTACCACCAAGTCCAGCATCGAAAAGCAGCGGTGCATCCATGATCGCACACACGTCCGGTACCCCGACAACCTCCGTCCCTCGCTCCAGCAAAGCAGCAGAAGCAGCAACTCCTTTCCAGATAAAGCCACCGGGAACATGTATCTCGCTAATCCGAGACCATGGGGAATAACTAGAGGGAGAGAGAGAGAGAGATCTTTCACGAGGAGGTGTAAGGAAGAAGGAGTGAGAGGCGGGCCTTTTATAGGAGGAGGGGAGGATGTCCCTTCACCTCTCCCATTCATGTGGTGGTAACCCCCTCCACATTAAAATGCCCCTTCACATTCTCTTTTAAAGTCTCCACTTTAAATGCATTAAATTTCTCCAAATTTAATGCTCTCTCATTTAATAGAACTCTTTTATTAATTTTATTCAGAATTTTGTTAATTACTTTAATTAACAAACATTCACATAAAACCCCCTGCAACATTTCAATATTACATGTATAACCAATTTCAACAATTTCACCCGAAACAGTTTTGGTGTCTATTAAAATAATTCCAGCGCTTTCTTAAATCTTTATCTGAAACATATTTGCTCCAAATGATGTCGGTATCCCTTAAGTGTGTCACCCTACGGTTCGCGAATAATGCAGACATGATCGAGACCCCTCTCAGATCAATAATCAGAAGCGGGACCTGGAGATCCATACTAATTCCTACACATTCAACGATGACTTCTATGATCATGAGAACCTTTAACGCTAGTAACTAAATCCCTTTATCTCGCGATATATTACATGTCCGAGATTCGATCATCGGTATCCAAATACCTAGTTTAATCTCGTTACCGACATGCACTCTTTTCTCGTTCCCGTGATAAAACATTCTAGTGATCACATCACTTGCTTGCAAGCTATATTAATGTGATATCACCGAGAGGGCCCAGAGTATATCTATCCGTCATCGGAATGGACAAATCCCAGTCTTGATCCATGAGCCTCAACATAACACCTTTGTAGCACTGAACCCACCTTTATAGTCACCCTGTTACGGTGTGACATTTGGTGTTATCAAGATACTCTTCCGGTGTTAGCAATTAACATGATCTCATGGTCTAAGGACTAAGATTACTTCATATGATGTTATAGCAATATAAACATAATGACTTTGATCGTAATGCTATACTTCGGATGAATGTTCATCACATTATTCCACCAATGTTGTGACCTCGTTATTAACAACATCCAATGTCCATGATCAGGAAACCTTGATCATCTTGTTAATCAACGAGCTAGTTTATATGAGAGACATTACTAGGAACTTTATATTTTGTTTATTAAACACACATGTATTAATTTTTCCAATTAATACAATTATAGCATGCAAAATAAACATTTATCATAAACATAGAATAAGATAATAACCACTTTATTATTGCCTCTCGGGCATATTCCCTTCAGTGCGTGCGGGGGGATTGGAGCTGCCATAGAAGTCGAGGTCGTCCAGGCCGAGGTCGACTACCCTGCGTCACCACCGGCGCCGCCTCCACTGCTGGCGGGCCCTCTCTTTCCTCCGTCACCACCGGCGCTGCCTCCGCTACCGCCGCCTGGATTTGGAGTCGCCATGGGGGAGGATAGAGGAAGAGCGGCGGGAACGTGTGCAACTGCCGGCTTCACGGAGCAGAGCTAGGGTTAGGACACGGGCTTGATGTTGGGCCCCACATGCCGTTCACGGATGTTAACGGCTGTCCCATCGGCCGTCTCCTCCTGGCCACGTGGACACTGATAGTGGGACTAGACGGTCAGAAAAGTCGCTGTCAAGGCCAAATCGACGAATCAGTGCACATTGCAACGAGCCAGCGCAATGTTGGTGGATTTTTGCAAAATTAGCGAAACCCGATGGATTTTCGAACTTCTCGCGCACAAGTGGTGGTTTTTTGCAATTAACTCAGTAAAGGTGAAAGAGATTGTCCAAGATTTCTATGTGGATTTGTTTAAAGCCCAAGATGTTTTGGACATCCACGCAGTGACAAATATGGTGCTAGTGAAAATCACTCCCTTGATGAATGAGCAACTGGACCAGGCTTGGGAATCTACCGAAGTGGAAAAGGCTTTGTTTGATATGGGCCCGTCTAAATCTCCAGGCATTGGGCTCTTGCCAAAGATGCTGTCACAAGCGCGGTTCTAGATTTTTTTGAATGGTGGCGAACTCCCAGAAATTAAAAAGGACAATGATAGTTTTGATCCCCAAGGTAAAGTCACCACAACTCATTTTACAGTTTCGTCCAATAGTATTGTGTAATATGATTTATAAGATCTGTTTAAAAGTGATTGCAAACCGCCTTCATTTGGTTCTATATGAGATAATTTCGGAGGAGCAATCGGCCTTGTCCCTAGGAGATTAATTACTGACAATGTGTTGATCTCATATGAGAGTATTCACTATATGCGGCGAAAAAAAAGGGAAGGCATCTTTTTGTGCAGCTAAACTAGATATGTTGAAGGCGTATATGACCGTGTCGAGTGGTCATATCTAGAAAGTATCATAAATGAAAGAGAGAAACAATGAAAAACCATGTTTAACAGTTTGAGTGAAAACAAGAATACACCAGCTAATTAGTCGCATAAACTTAGGTACAAATATTGTAGAGAGATCTAGCTGCTTCATCTACACCTCGATACAATCCCCTCGAATACCATGAAACACTGGTGGTTGTTTTGGACGAAATACGATCTACTACTAGCAGAAAAGGGAGGGACGATATTAACCTTCTAGTGTCGATATGCAGGGTCGCGTAGTCGATCTGATGTGTAGGCAGCTGGGATGAAGCGGCTTCGATCTTCACTTGGTCTCCCGCCGACGAGAGAAGAGAAGATGAGGCCATAGAGTGGAAAAAGGAGATATGGGGCATGTGGGGTATGTTTCCATTCATCACTTTGTACGTATGTCGAACCATCGCAAACGGTTCATGAAGTACACCCATGTGCAATACTTGGGACTGTTTTATGAGAGGTCACACACAATTAGTTCACTAAACTCGTTGGCATTGTGAGGGTATGAACCATAGTTCTCCATATTGATTTTGCAGTCGTCGTCCGAGGAGGACTAGTCGACCGAGTATGAGGGGGAGGAGGCTTCGTCGTGGTACGAAGTCGGGACGGGGTTCTCCTCCTCCCCAACCTCTGAAGCTTTTTCTCTTTCTTCATAACCCAAAAGTCCATCTCAACACAGCGGCGCTTCCCCGGCGGGCACTGCCAGACGCAAGCAAGGTGAGCGATCTTATTGCTGCGAGCCATATCGAAGTGTATCCACAGTAGAAACTGCATCGTCCCCAATGTGTAGCATGCGGTGGAAGGAGAAGAGGCTACACACGTGTACGTCTTACGAAATTCGAGAAACACACTATGATTTATGACTCATCGCGTGAAAAAGGGTCTAGAAAAAGAAAAAGAAACAATAGAAACTGGAGACAACGTCGTAAATATGAAGCAAACGGTTCACGTGGACAGCAATCGTGACGTGAGGGATTCTTCGCTTATAAGTAAACGGTTTTCATGAAGCAGGCCATGTGCGTTTTATTTGTTACGGTTCAAAAAAGTTTTGTGTGCGCTAAACCTGTGAAGGGCCTGCCTGGACCCAGACGGTCAAATATTTGTTGTGTCACCATTGCATGCAGCGACCACTTCCGCGGCGCACACGAAAACGGGTGACCTTGATATGGCCGATCTGTACTAGCGGTTCCAACAGGCCGCGATGGTCACCATTGCATGCAGCGACCACTTCCATTGAGTCTGGTTCGGCTTGTATCGTGTTACAACCCATTCTTGCTGCTAGCGCCAGGCCATTGCGCATAGAATGTGCATCTGCCGCTGATTCAAAATTTTGAAGATAGGTACACGATCCAGCAATGAAACTTCCCTTTGTATCACGAATCACAGCAATTGAGTGCTACCACTTTTATTTGACTAATCTAAATAATTTTTCCTATTTTAGTTAACAATTTGACTAGGATATCAAACTTATAATTTGTTTCTAAAGTTACTATCCAAATTTCAATTTCTTATGAGAAAGTTTGAAAATTCTAGATTTATATACACAGGAGTAATTCCCTAAAGGGCGTTCCTTGCTTAGCTAGTTTTTCAAATAAATTGGTAATCCTGTATCCACCATAGTACATATGTTCTTAGATTATCTAGTGTAATCAACTTTGGCTATTATTTCTAATTGAAATATGTTAGTAACTATTATCCAACTATGATGTTATGAAAATAAATTTCATGTTTAATCTAGTGCTTTGACGACAAAAGTAATTTTGAAAACATATTATATCCAAAACAACGACGCTTATTTAATGTGATTTGGTTGGCCTACTTGAATCTTTCTAGAAAATGAACCTGCCTATCAGATATATGCGTATATAAACAAAGTTGAGTAAATTAATTTGGACAAGAGGGAGTACAAGGATCAGAAAGCAAGATTAGATCATCGCGAGTAGCACTAGATACATATGTTTTGGTATAGCCACGTTTGCAAAATGTTAGTTACTCGTGTGAAACAATCATTATAAACCGACCAACTCAAGTGAGCCGAAATGGAGTTTCGTAAGTATTTCTTACTTTTTGGCTTTCTCATGTGAGTAGCCGATTCTACATGTAATAGAGTGCATGCACGGGGCACGCAAGATCCAAGAAAACCTACACACGAGGTACAAGGTGTCCAAGATCATTCTCGTACCAACCCTGAGCTAAATATGCTGCAAGATACCATGGTTTGTCTGGACCTTCTGATAGCAAAATACCAGTCCTTCGGAGGTTCTTGGAAACCCGCAACAGAAACTCGATGATCCCGCGAATGCCGTTCTTTGAATGGTGTTTGATCTCCACAAACGCGAGGTTCAAATGGTAGTCGCACATCTTCATTGAGACCGACCTTTCAACCATCTTTTCAGAGCATGACGGAAGCTTTAATTTGATAGCAGCGAAGAAGAGTATAGTTATGATTAGTTCCAGTTGCAGTAAACTAAATGGAAGACGATACGTGCTGAATCGGTCGAAATTATAAGTACTCCCTTAATTTCATAATATAATATGTTTTAGCTTTGTGAATGGGTGATCTACACAATAAAAGGGATCTAGATACCGTCCTTTTACAAAACTAAAACATCTTATATTATGAAATCGGAGAGAGTAGCATGTATGCAGTTTCACATACAGTAGTATATGTGCACCTTGCAGTTCCGCAGAGTAAGTTTCTCTAAGTTGGGAGCGAGGAAGAGAAAGAACTCCAAGAGCGTGGGGGCTCATCACGGGTGAAGTTACACTCGTCCAGGATCAATGTTGCTAGGTTATGAAATTCTGGGAAATCTCTGGCAGATCTATATACTACCACCTGGAAAAACAAATAGCATGTCGTAGTAGGAGTTTTTTTTTGGAAATAGGTGCTTTATTACTCATAAGCAATTTATACTCGGCATCTGCATATCTAGGATGCACACAGCCGATCGACCACAGAACGAGAACCAAACTAAAGTACGAGCATTACAATCCATATAAAAAAATAGAACAGCCTGCGGCTATGACAGTTCAATCCGCAAATCACGCTGCCATCCATGTCGGGAGAAAATATCCCTCGCCGCGTCCTTCAATCGTGTACACCCCTCCGCAAACAAGTCGCGGTCCATACGCTGGAGCGGAATCCATGATCGGAGGATAGCCGTTGCACGATAGATCACCTGCAAAGAAGAAGAAACTATATTATTAAAAATCTTGTTATTTCTACATAGCCAAAGCAACCAGATAATGGCAAGCGCTCTCACCCTAAATAAAGTCCCATATTTATCCTGAATCCCATATAACCAATTGCGAAATACATTGGCAACCGATCACGAAGGAGATAAACCAGAGGCTACTTGGATGATTGACCATATAGTACGAGCAAATTTACATTGGAAGAATAAGTGTCATATTGTCTCATTTTGATGACAAAATACACATTGTGTACTTCCATAGCAATTTCTCTTAACAAGGTTATCTTTAGTAAGAATTACACCTTTACGAAGGTACCAAGCAAATATCTTCGTCTTAAGGGGTAATTTCATTTTCCAAATTTTATTATTATTATCGACGGGAATATCAGGTTGGATCAAAGCTCAATACATTGAGTCAACCGAAATTTTACCACTCTCAATTAAATTCCATTTGAACTCGTCCACCCCCTCCGACAGCTGTACCGTGGATAGTCTTAATAAAAGATTGTTCCATGATACAAGTCTAGGCCCAATGAGGCTTCGTCTAAACGACACATAGGAGGGTTAGATTCCAAAACTTTGGAAAGTGTATCTCTTTTGTGTCTAACAATTGAGTAGAGAGCTAGATACTGATCATGAAGGGAAGTTTGGCCAAGCCATTTATCTTCCTAGAATCTAATATGTGATTCATTCTTAATATTAAACACACCAAACTGAAAGAAGTGTTTTTTGGACGCCATAAGTCCTGCCCAAAAGTGCAAATCTCCGGGTTTCCAAACCACTTGAGACACCACCTTAGAGCCTGCATACTTCCTCTAAAGAATGGTTTGCCAGATACCATCTTCTGTTAGTAGTTTGAACAACCATTTAACCAGAAGTGCGGTGTTTTTGACTTGCAAATCATGTATGTCCAGTCCACTGTATTCTTTCGGTTGGCAAACCACATTCCATCTAGCAAGTCGATATTTCTTTTTTTCACCATCACCTTGCCAAAATAATCTTGATTGGAAATAGTCCATTTACTTCAAGACACCTTTTGGTAGCTGGAAGAACGAGATCATATACAGTACCATGTTTGTGAGTACTGGGTTTAAGAGAACAAGTCTTCCACCAAGTGATAGTAATTTACCCTTCCAACTATTAAGACGTTTTTGTAGTCTTTCCTCAACGAGTTTCCATTCAGCAATCATGAGACGCCGATAATGAATCAGGATTCCCAGATAATTGATTGGAAATTGCCCCAAGCTACAGCCGAATGGTTCAGCATATAGGTAGGCCTCATTCTCAGCCTCGCCAAAACAATACAAATCACTCTTATGAAAACTGATTTTCAATCTAGAGAGAAGCTCAAATGCTGATAGTATTAACTTCAGATTCTTAGCTTTCTCTAGATCATGTTCCATAAAAAAAAATATCATCAGCGTATTGAAGAATAGAAATACCACCATCAACAATATGGAGAACTAGTCCTTCAACTTGGTCGGCAACCTTAGCTCTCTCGATCAGGATAGCCAGCATATCAGCCACTATATTAAATAGTTTAGGCGACAACGGATCCCCTTGTCTTAGCCCTTTTTTGGTCTGAAAGTATTTGCCAGTGTCATCATTGACATTGATGGCTACACTACCCCCAGTCACAAAAGACTATATGAGATGCACCACTCCTCTGAAAAACCTTTCATACGGAGTGTCTACTAGAGAAAAGACCAATTAACTTTGTCATAAGCCTTCTCAAAGTCAATCTTGAACAATACACCATTCAGTTTTTTGAGTGTAATTCATGGATTGTCTCATGAAGGATTACTACACCATCTAGGATGTTTCGTCCTTGCATGAAAGCAGTTTGAGATGGGCGTACAACATGATCAGCTACTGAGTTCAGTCTAATCGTAGCAACTTTTGTGAATATTTTAAAACTAATGTTAAGAAGGCGGATTGGTCGATATTGTTGTATACGTTCTGCATTATCAACCTTAGGAAGTAAAATGATGTTACCAAAATTTAGTCTAAAAAGTTCTAGCTGATCAACGTGCAGAAAAGAAAACAAAAGCATCAAATAATTTCTGATGACTTTCCAGAACTGTTGATAAAATTCTGCTGGAAAGCCATCAGGCCCTGGTGCTTTGTTATGTTCCATTTGAAAAACAGCTTTCTTGACCTCCTCCTCGGTGTAAGGGGTGATTAAAAAGCTATTTTCCTCAATCAAAACCTGAGGGATATTCCCTGTTTGGGACTCATCTAACGAGAACGAATTTTTTGTCGGTGCCCCAAGCAAGTCCTTGTAATAACTAGTAATATAAAATTTTAGCTGCTCCTGGCCTTCAATCACACCTTCATCCTGAATTAAAGAGTGAATAAGTTTCTTCTTATGCTTGCCATTGGCAACTGCATGAAAGTATCTTGTATTCGCATCTCCTTCAAGGACGAATTTTGCCTTAGAGCGTTGGTACCATTTGAGTTCCTTCTCACGAAGAAGTCTGGCAATTTCCGCATTTGATTGCTTTTTAAGCTCAATTTCTTGTGCAGATAATAGCCTGACTTCTGCAGAAGCCTCTAAATCATTAATGATGGTTGAAAGGCATATTTTCTCCTTTATAAGGATTTCGGCGGTGTGTCTGGCCCAATCACAAAGAAACTTGCGTAGGGCACGCATTTTGTTGTTCCAATGATGTATGGGTGTTGCACCACTAATCGGTCTTTCCCAAATAGCCTTCACCAAATCGTGGAACCCATCACGCTCTAGCCATCCAAGTTCAAATTTAAACTTATGTTTGGATTGACGTGACGGTGTTCCCACAGATAAAAGTAATGGAGCATGATTCGATAAAGCCTCAATACGTTGCAGAACGCGAACAATTATCATAGGAAATTTATCTTCCGAATCGGTATCTATAAGCACTCTGTCTAATTTTTTATATGTAGGCTCCGGAAGACTGTTAGCCCAAGTAAACTATCTTATAAGCATTGTAACCTCTCTTAAGTCCAAAGTGTCAATGACATCATTAAACATGAAAGGACAATGCTCATTGTATCGTCCCCGACTTTTCTCATGAGGGAATCTCAGCAAGTTAAAATCACCACTTATAAGAATAGGATATGGATTGTCCTTAGCCAGATTGACCAATTCACGCAAAAAATCAGCCTTATAAACATCCTGGACAGCCCCGTAGATAGCAACTAAGACCATGTAAAGTTATCAGCTTTGTTCGGACATGGAGTTTAATAAAAAAATCTCCATCCGAACTATCTAAAACTTCCTCACAGGATACCCCCGGATCTCTCTCGCGGTGTACATGATACCCACTGTTCGACGGTGTTTTTGACACGTGACACTACATAATATGGTGATTCATCGGCAGCTGCATGCAATGCATAGATGGATTTTTTTTGGTGTTCATTTGTTTATTAGCAGCAAGGGAATTCAAATATCAGAGAGTCATATCAGCTAGCTAGCTAGCATTCATATGTTTGAACTTGGGTCCTACGTCCAGGCAGGCATGAAACGAATACTTGTTTGTATATCATGCATGCATAAAGACGACCGGCCGTGTCAACGGATCGAAACGGCGGAATGCCTCACCTAGCTAGCGGAGCAGACCCAGGAGACGACGCTCCCTCGCTAACGACCACGACGAAGACGCTGATGATACTTATCCTTCTATCTCTACGTGTGACTCGCGGTTACCGCCGAATATAAAAAGCCTCCTGGGGTCATCACTGGAGAGGTTGGACACACGCACTTGGAGTCATACACCAATTGCATCACCGCCATATACACTCATACTTCATTTCATCCTCCCCACAATCCACACACACACCTACAGATCCATTCCAACGCCATCTTTCACTCATTCATATCCTCCTTTCATATCCTCATTCCAACGCCATCTACACACACACCCACAATCTACACACACACCTACACTCATTCATATCCTCCTTTCAATCTTCACTCGGTGGCTTTCTTCGAGCAGTGGATCAATGGCACTACATGGTGAGTAATCGCATGAAGGTAGCATGCACCTATTTTCTTTCTTGTTTTCTGTATTTCTTGTGGCAGGTTTGTGTTTTCTCGGCTCTACGCGATTAATTCTCCGTCGGTGTGGCTCTTGATCTAAAAAAGTTTCTCTCGACTCTACGTGATTTATTCGCCGTCGATGTGCCTCTTGATCCAAAAAAGTTTCTCTCGGCTCTACGCGATTTATTCGCCGCCGGTGTGGCTCTTGATCTAAAAAGGTTTCTCTCGGCTCTACGCGATTTATTCGTCGCCGATGTGCCTCTTGATCTAAAAAAGTTTCTCTCGGCTCTACGCGATTTATTCGCCGCCGATGTGGTTCTTAATCTAAAAAGTCTTCTCTCGGCTCTACGCGATTTATTTGCCGTCGATATGGCTCTCGATCTAAAAAGGTATTCTCTCGGCTCTACACGATTCATCTCATCGCCAATGAGGTTCATAGCTTGATCTACAAAATTCATGTCTTCTCGGCTCTACGTGTTTTTATCTCGCTGCCGAGGAGTTTAATAGTCTGACCTATAAAATCGTGGTGTCCCGGCTCTACGCGATGTATATCACCGCCGGGATGTATGTGGTCTGATCTATAAAATTGTATCGTCTCAGCTCTACATGATTTATCTCGCCGCCGATGAGGTTCATGGTGCAATCAACAAAATTGGGGGTGTCTTGGCTCCACGCGATTTATCTCGCCGCCGATTATGTCCATGTCTGATCCAGAGAAACTGCTGCCTCGGCTCCACGCGATTTATCTTGCCGCCGATTATGTCCATGTCCGATCCATAGAAACTGTCGTCTTGGCTTCACGCGATTTATCTCGCCGCCCATTATGTTCATGACTGGATTTGCAAAAATAGTTATATCTCAGCTCTACTTGATTTAGATCACCGCCGAGGCATTCCTAAAGTAACATGTTTGGTAATGTGATGATCTTCAAAATATAAGTGTGTCATGATCCACTCATCAGGCTCAAATGTACATCAGGCTCACACGTACATGCATGGGAATGGTCTGTATAGTTTTTCTGTCAAAGCATCAATACGTAACATTCGAATAAAAGCATGGCCGTCTACATCGGAATAAGCAAGGCCACATCCTGGTGATTTATGGATCTACAATTCACTTCAGCGAGTTCATGCCAGCTTACCCTTATCCGCGACCGACAAGGCTGGAATCTACATATATGTCCTGACCGACGAGGCAGGATACACACCGTTCGTGACCGACGAGGCCGAACACCTATTCTGAGACTGTCTGAACTCAATGTCTGACTGGATAGGACATCCGTACTTTGTTGATGTGGCTGCAAACTACATTAATCAATATTTGCATAGTATACGCATTGGATAATATGAGCTATGAGTTGATAATGATGATGATCGCATGATGCAGCATAATCGCAGGTCTTCCATGAGCATAAACCCATGGATGTAATTAACTATGAGTGCTCTCGAGGCTCTAGGAGTCAAGAACTACACAATCGCTTCTTTTGTTTGTCAGATGTCACACAAGGAAGATGTACAATGAGACTTGTATGCTCTTATGAATATCAATAAGACTACAAGTTTCCCCTGCATGATCTTTGTGTTTATTTAATTTGTATACAATCGTATATTGGCACGCCCGCATTTCATATTACCAGCGCTAAGAAATTTGATTATTTTCTCGCGTAAAACATCCACGTAAAGTCTACTCCACCAGAAAGGCAATTGAGTAAGGCTGAAATCACGTCTACCAGTCTCAGAAATACTAAAAAATCCAGCTTATGATCTCTCACACAATCAGCATAGAACAAATGTTTAGCCAAGTCACGAAGACCTCTGCTATTTGAAAACATGCCATTTATTGAGAAACAATAGGAGATTTGGATACACGAGTCCTCTTACGAGATTTTTGGCTCTTTGACTTTTGACCATAAGCTTTCAGCTCATATAATGAACCCAGTCCAGTCTCATCAAAGTCCACCTCTGACAGTTCACCAACTAAGTGAGCCAGGAATTAATCATCTACTGTGGCATACAACTCCTCCTCCTCCATTGGTGAAGTGTCAGGAACAACAGAAACCTTAGGAGTAACCGTTAAACGGTCAACCTCCATATGTCTCAAAACAGATTAGATAAAATAACTCCCTTTACATATCTACCCATGCTAATACCATTATTGGCTAGCCTATCAACAATAACAGGAGTAGACAAATTAAGGAAGGATTCCGAAGAGCTCGTAGCAGGAGATGTAAGTAGCTGTGGTTTATATATGTAAAGAAAGAATTCGATCGACATAGTAGCTCGCTGGGTGAGGCCGGAGACATTGACCATGTCTAGCGACGGGAAGGTGGATATCTCTAGCCTTGTCACATTATGAAGACTGCATAGAAGATCAAACTCGTCGTGGATGCTGCATCTGCCCATACAAACTGTTGCCTCGGCTAGCCAAGGAACCTCGAACTTCCAAAGGGGAGCATAGGAGGTGAGAAGCACGGTGTCGAGAGAAGCGAGGCCAGGAGCCACGATGCGCGGGGTGTAACACAGGCCGAGAGAGCCTTCGTCCATGCTCATGTTGGAAGAGTCGACGACGAGGGTCCTAAGCGTGGTAGAGGTGACTGTCGATAGACTGGTTTTTGGGAAAAAAGATGACTCCTCTCGGAGTCTCGGGTACGTGTTTATATGAGCACGGAACAGCCCCAAGGGTGGCTTTACATCTGGTGGCGATTTACAAGGAGAGATAGCGATCTAAGGAAGAGATAAAGGAAAGCAACGATCCTATCTTCCTATCTCTAATTCTGGTACTTGAAACGTACATGACGTGGAGTACTACTCCATGGTCATTACGTGTACAACGTGTTACACAGATATGTGTGGTACAAATATATTACTAAGTCTAACAGCCCCCCTTAATCACAACCTTCTGAGAGGTTGAGATTACGCTTGAACTCATTCAAATCCTTAACTGCCAAGGCTTTGGTAAAACCATCTGCAACTTGATCTTTGCTTGATATAAACTTGATGTCAAACATTTTGTTAGCAACTCTTTCACGAACAAAGTGATAATCAATCTCAATATGTTTGGTTCTAGCATGAAAAATAGGATTTGCAGACAGATAGGTAGCTCCTAAGTTGTCACACCATAAACATGGCTTTACCTTTAATTGAACACCAAGTTCACCAAGTAGAGCTTCAACCCATATCAATTCTGCTGTAGCATTCGAAAGAGCTTTATATTGCCTTGAGTGCTAGATCTAGAGACAGTAGCTTGTTTCCTTACACTCCATGAAACCAAGTTTGGTCCAAGAAACACAGCAAAACCTCCTGTAGACCTTCTGTCATCTAGATAGCCTGCCCAATCTGCATCTGAGAATGCACTCAACAAGCCAGATGATGATTTCTGAAAAGTCAGACCAACATGTATAGTACCCTGAATATACCTCAAGATTCTTTTTGCAGCTGTCCAATGAGCAGTTGTGGGAGCATGAAGATACTGACAAACTTTATTTACTGAGAAGGAGATGTCGGGTCTGGTAAGTGTCAAATACTGCAAAGCTCCTACAATGCTTCTATATTGTGTACTATCATCAGGACCAAGAGGAGTTCCCTCAGTCAAGGATAATTTTTCAGTGGAAGATAAAGGTGTAGGAGAAGATGTGCATTTGGTCATATTGACCTTTCTTAATAGATCAGCAGCATATTTTTCTTGAGTGAGAAGCAAGCCATTCTGAGTTTTCTTTACCTCAATACCCAAAAAGAAGTGCAGATCTCCTAGATCCTTGAGTGCAAAATCATCATTGAGATCTTGAAGCAGTGCAGAGATGGCTCGATCTGATGAGCTGGTGACTATGATATCATCAACATAGATTAGAACAAATATCATAACATTGGCCTTGTGATAAAGAAAAAGTGAAGTGTCGGCTTTAGAAGAAGTAAAGCCAAGTTGCTGCAACTTGGTGCTAAGTCTGGAGTACCATGCTCGAGGGGCTTGTTTGAGCCCATAGAGAGCTTTATCAAGTTTGCAAATGTAGTGTGGAGTAGCGGAAGACTCAAAACCTGGGGGTTGTTTCATATAGACCTCCTCTTCCAGAACGCCATGCAAAAACGCGTTCTTGACATCTAGCTGCCACAAACTCCAGCCCCTAGAAACAGCAATAGACAGAACAATTCTGATAGTTGCTGCCTTGACAATAGGACTGAAGGTATCCTCATAATCTATTCCATATCTTTGCTTGAAGCCTTTTGCAACCAAGCGAGCCTTGTACCTGTCAACTGTGCCATCTGCATGTCTCTTGATACGATAAACCCATTTACAGTCAATAAGATTTTTTGTAAAATGCGGAGGAACAAGATGCCATGTTTTATTTTGCATTAAAGCAGTGTACTCTTCTTCCATTGCTTTTTGCCACTTGTCATCCTCAAGGGCCTCCAAGAGTGTACTGGGTTCACCTGTAGATGTAAACAGGCCATACGGAACCGTACCATCAGTATAAATTTTGGGATGTCTTATACCTTTTTGCAGACGTGTTCATGGTTCAGGTGGAGGCGGTGGAGGAGTTGGTGATGCAGAGGGTGATGTAGCAGGATCAACCACAGAAGATCCTGAGCTGGTGTCGCTATCACCATGTAGCATGGGAGAATTGGTGTCCATGGGATGCAGCGTTCCTGAGCTGTTGTCGCTGTCAGCATGCAGCGCGGGAGAAGCAGCCTCCGTACGGGCGCTCGCGCGTGGGAGCGTGGGACGTGGAGATCCTTCGCAGGCAGTTGATCCACCCGTGCGTGGGGGCGAGCGGGAATCACGCGGCGACCGAGGGAGGTCCCGCGATAGCGACCGGGGCGAGCGGGAGTCGCGCGGCGACCGAGGGAGCTCCCGCGATAGCGACCGCGACCGCGACCACGAGTCTGGACGTGGTGTAGAGTCCACACACGCAACAGGTTCTGCGCGCGGAATCAGCCTTGGGATCGGCGCCTCCTGCGTCGCGCCAGAGGATCTCTCGGGATCAGGAAACGTGTCATTGGCTGCACTGTTCCTTGACGGGAAAAAGGCATCATATTCCTCTATTTCTGCAGTATTTTGCTCCGAATTTTTTTCTGATTCTTGCTGAGAATCTGTCACAGTATTATTTTCTGCAGGGTCTGCATCGGTATTAGTAACAATTGGCACAAACGGCAAAGTCATATAGTCATTGACAGATGCATCCCCACTAGAAGATGTGTGGTGTGGTAAAAGAAGAATGTCATTCCTAAGACGAGAACCGGCATTGGGATGCAACTCAGAGAAAGGGAAGACATTTTCATCAAACACTACATCACGGGAAATATAGACACGACCAGTTGATACTTCTAGGCACTTGACACCTTTATGACGAGGACTGTAGCCTAGGAAGACACATCTAGTGGAGCGGAAAGCTAGTTTTCTTGTGTTATAGGGACGAAGATTGGGCCAGCAGACACACCCAAAAACTCTAAGAGATTCGTAGTTTGGTTTTGTATGAAGAAGACGTTCTACAGGAGTGTCATGATTTATTGCTTTGCTAGGAAGAATATTTATGAGAAAGGTAGCAGTGAGGAAAGCTTCATCCCAGAACTTGAGAGGCATAGATGCATTGGCAAGTAAAGCAGGTCCCACTTCGACAATATGGCGATGTTTTCTTTCAGCAGAACCATTTTGCTGATGAGCATGTGGGCAAGAAACATGGTGAGTAATGCCAATCTTTTGGAAGAAACTGTTTAATTTTTCATATTCACCTCCCCAGTCAGTTTGCATGGTAATTATCTTTCTAGCAAATTTTCTTTCAACAAGTTGCTGAAAGTTGAGAAACACTTGATAGACATCAGAACGCTTTTTGAGCAAATAAATCCAAGTAAATTTGCTAAAATCATCAATAAAGCTTACATAATATGAATGTTTCCCAGCAGACACAGGTGCTGGACCCCATACATCAGAGAACACTTGTTCCAAAGGAACAGTGGAAATACTAGTAGAGACAGAATATGGCAATTGATGACTCTTAGCTAGTTGACAGGGATCACAGATGTAGGGATTTATTTCAGGAGAATAAGAAATATTATTTTTCCTAAGTACTTGTTGAACCACAAAAGATGAAGGATGTCCTAAACAGCGATGCCATGTAGAGGATGATGGCTTTATTGTGATGAGAGCTTGCTTGTGAGACCTAGTAGATGAAGGTACTAGCGGATAGAGGCCACCATGACATGGCCCCTTAAACATAATTCTCCTTGTGGCCTGATCCTTAATCAAAAAGAAGTATGGGTGAAACTCAAGGAAGACATTGTTATCAAGGGTAAGCTTATGAACAGAAAGAAGATTCTTTGAAGCACTAGGAACATGAAGAACATTGTTGAGATGTAAAGAATTATGTGGGGTGCATAATGTTGAATGACCAATATGACTTATTTGCATACCGTTTCCATTAGCCGTGTGGACGCAATCACGCCCATTGTACTTGTCATGCGTGTGAAGTTTGCTCAACTCCGATGTGACATGGTGGGTGGCGCCTGAGTCAGGGTACCAGTTGGTGCCGACACCATAGGATGCAACATGGGCACCCTTCTCAGCCCCATCTTCATCGGAGTCGTGACGATCTTGATAGCGCCACCAGCAAGCACTGGCAGGGTGACCGTGGATCTTGCATATTTGGCAGGTCACGTCGACGTAGGGTGTAGGGGCACGGCCACGGCGACGCCCCCCATCATCACGGCGCCCTCCTCCATCATCACGACGGCGGCTGCCATCATCACGGCGGCGCCCTCCATCGTCACGGCGGTTGTCACGACCAGCATCATCACGACGCCAATCACGACGTCCGTCGCGGGTATTGTCGCGTCCTTGATCATCACGACGGCGCCAGCGCCCTCCATCATCACGACGATCCCGCCCACGTTCGAGGCGGCGGGGCGCACGATCACCAGCGTGGCGGAGTCCATTGTCGTCGCGAGACGGCCGGGTGGCGACGTTGGCGGAGGAGGTGAAGCTGGTATCATGGCCTGTGTCGGAGAGCATCTCATTGCGAATATCATTAGCACAAATCTGATCATAGAGGTCATCAAGAGTTGTACCGGGGTTGCCGTTGACGGAGGCGACGACTGAGTTGTAGCTGGCGTCAAGACCGTTGAGAATGTACCCAACCATCTCGTCTTCATCAACAGGTTTGCCCGTCGTGGCAAGTTCAGAGGCGAAGCCCTTCATCGTCGCAAAGAACTGTGCGACGGTCAGCTCGTTCTTCTTGGTGTTGTTGAGGGCCCCGCGGAGATGATTGATCTTCGTGCGGGAGTGGGAAGAGCACGTGGCGGTGATGACGGACCACACCGCGGCGGACGTCTCTAGCCCCACGACATGAGGTATAATTTCCGGTGACAGTGAGTTCACAAGGAACCCAAGCACCGTCTGATCCCGCGAGAGCCATGCCGCGTAGGCAGGGTTGGGGATTATGGTCTTCTTGTGATTTTCATCTTCAACCTCCAGGGTCTTCGCCGGCGCGGCGTCGGAACCATCGAGCAAGCCGAGAGCTTGGGCGCCGCGCAAGGGAGGGGAGACTAGAGTCTTCCAGTAGAGGAAGTTGGCTCGCGTCAGCTTCTGGGAGGGAGGGGATCCAAGGGCAGCGGAGAGCGTCGTCGACGATGAAGATGACGGCGTCATGGCCACCAGGAGGGATCCGGCTATGGTCTTGGTTGTCGAGGCGGCGGCGGAGGCAAGAGAGCAGCGGCGGCAGCAGGAGTTTTTCTAGGCTTTGTGTGGATTGATTTTTGGCGGCTAGGTCATGGAAGAGATTGCTCTGATACCATGTCGATAGACTGGTTTTTGGGAAAAACGATGACTCCTCTCGGAGTCTCGGGTACGTGTTTATATGAGCACGGAACAGCCCCGAGCGTGGCTTTACATCTGGTGGCGATTTACAAGGAGAGATAGCGATCTAAGGAAGAGATAAAGGAAAGCAACGATCCTATCTTCCTATCTCTAATTCTGGTACTTGAAACGTACATGACGTGGAGTACTACTCCATGGTCATTACGTGTACAACGTGTTACACAGATATGTGTGGTACAAATATATTACTAAGTCTAACAGTGACCACCTCCCTAAAGCCAATGACGCAGTCCCTGAGCTCGAGGTGCTCTAGCTCAGGGCATCCGGCAGCGCCGAGGAGGTGCTCGAAGCCGGCGTAGAGCGTGACCCCGGTGAGCCGCATCGTGGTGAGGCGGTGGAGGACGGTGCCATGCCCCATGCAGCGTAGCTGGACGCGCGCGCCAAAGGGGGAGTGGTTGCGGATGTCGAGCGCGGCGGGGCTGTAACGCGCGAGGCAGCCGCACACCCAGCTGTTGCCGTCGGGCTTGCACCAGCGCCCGCTTCGGTCCTTGGGAGGCTCCACGACCTGCATCCGGAGCGTGTCGAGATCAAGAGCGCCGTGCTGCAGGATGAGGTTATCCGCGAAGTTGTTGAACCTGACCCAGTTCTGGAGATCGTTGTCGTCGTCGTTGTGGAGCTCATGCGGGCTGACATCGAGGCATGGCGCGTCGCGCCAGAGATGGCGCCACTGCCGCGACAATGCGCTCGTCTGCACGAGCCTTCTGGCGCCCATTGAAGATAGGGAGAGGATGCAGTGGAGAGGGCAGTCTGGCAGGTCGCTGAGCATGTCCGGCTTCGCGCCAGAGACGTCGGCGGCATAGTCCATGGCAATTCAATCGTGCGAGTCGATCGATCGGCGACGGCATGGCAGTGCGATCGGTTGCTACCTGTTGCTCTATTTATCTTCTTCAAAGTTTAGTTTGGTCGACGGAGATCTAACGGGTCCAAATCAAAGTTGGAATCACATTAAGGTGCTCCTTTTAATAAAGCACCGGAGCAAAGCATTAACACTCCGTGAACACACGTGATCCTCACATCAAAGCCTTTCCCTTCCGGCTACCCCGATTTCTGTCACTTCAGGACCATAGGTTCCGGACAACGACGTGTGTAAACAACTTGTAGATAAGACCCAAAACATTACTATCATGATGAATCAATAATAAGTTCAGATCTGAAATCATGGCACTCAGGCCCTAGTGACAAGCATTAAGCACAACAAGGTTGCAACAAAGTCATAAAGCACTAATAGAGATACTAGGCACTATGCCCTAACAATCTGATGCCATTACATGAACGATCTCATCCAATCCCTACCATCCCCATAGCCTACAGCGGGGGATTACTCACTCATAGATGGGGGAAACATGGATGGTCGATGAAGATGATGGTGGAGATCGATGGAGATGGCTCCGGGAGCACTTCCCCGTCCCAGCAGGGTGCTTAGGAGCAGAGACTTCTGTCCCGAATCTCCCTTGTGGCGGCGGCGGAACTTGTCGTGGAAAAACGCCGAACACCCCGAATTTTTTAGGTCCTAAGGCTTCTTATAGGAGAAAAAGGAGACCGAGGGGGTGCCTGGGGCCACCACACCAGGCCCTGGCGCGGCCAGGCCTAGCCCGCGCCTGGGGGGTGTGGCCAGCCCCTGGCCCTCCTCCGTCTCATATTCTGGCTCCGTGAGTCTTCTGGAAAAATAGGCACTTTGGCTTTTGTCTCGTCCAATTCCGAGAATATTCATTTTCTGACTTTCCTGAAACCAAAAACAGGAGAAAACAGGCGGTAACCTTTGTGGCTCTTGTTAATAGGTTAGTCCAAGAAATCATATGAAAAGTACTCCAAAGTTGGAACAAAACATAAGAAAGTGGATAAAACCAAGCATGGAACATCAAAAATTATAGATACATTTGCAATGTATCAACATCCCCGAGCTTAACTCCTGCTCGTCCTCGAGTAGGTAAGTGATAAAAAGAAATAATTTTGAGGTGGCATGCACCATCAAAGACTTGATCAAAGTATTTGCAAAACATCAAAGCTAGGATCAAAGTACTTCAATCATAACATGAAAGACAAAGTTCTAGCAATAAGCAAAGAAACTATGATACAACATGAAAAGGCACAAACAAAAGATTCATGAATAACAATGCTTTGCAAGACGTTTGTTTGTTTCACATAAAGAAAACATAGCATAAAAGTATTCGGCTTGTCCCTCAATAGAGTAGCAAATATAAATGCATAGGACACTTTCAAAGTTCATAAGAGTGACTAGATACAATAGTTTAAAACAAGCAATAAAAAGTTATGCATCAATCAACTAGTCTTGGGACAATGCACATAGAACTAAGAATGGCCACTATGCTCTCAAAGTAGGTGCATAAAGATAGAAGGTGGAGACTCAATATAATGGTGGAAGAAAAGCCTTTTGTAAAAGGAAGTAGGGATTCAAGTCTCATAAAGAGCTTCCAAAAATTATGGTACTTATAGCTTTCAACTCTCATTGCCCCTATCATAAGCATCTTGAAGTGATTAAGGTTAAAGTGACACAACTAAGAGGATATGCTTGACAAGTTATAAACTGAAATCCCATGCCCCTTACTTACGAAGACCGATCCTCATGCTACTCAACTTCAGTCACGAGTAAGCTCTTGTCATTGTAAGTATATGTGTATCATTAAGAACCGCCAACGGGGTACTCCTTGCACATGATACGGGAGCTTTCCCATAATCAAAATGACAAGGCAAGCAGACAATGAGCATCTCAGCGATCTTTTTATTTGCTATTTGCATAGGTTTTTATTGAGGATGCTTCATAGAGTGCTCACTATGGTGATGCTGCAAGTTTCCACCATGATTAGGCATGGCTTATACTAGCGGCCCAGGCGTTTCTCTAACACACATACAAACTCCATGATCTTATAAGTTCCACTTTTATTTCACACCGCCGGGATCCATAAGCAAAAGAACATGATATCAATGGGGTACAAAGTACAAGTGCAATGTTGAAAGTGTTCCCCATGGTACATGGTTCTGCTAATTTCAACTTATAAAGCGTAAGCATATACGCAACAAAGAAGGACCCAATGGTTCAAGTTTATTAGAGGCAATAAATTAAAGTGTGCCATCAAGTTCGTGAGAGCTTTAATCACTAGTTTTCTCATAACAAGTGGAAGGTAAACAAAAGCATGAATATACTTGGAATAGCATAAGCTAGTAGGTAGGTATGGTGGACTCTCTGGAAAAACTTGGTTCAGGGAGTTGGATGCATGAGTGGAACTCATACTTGGTTGTGGAGGCTAGCAAAAGACTGGGAGCGACAAACTAAGAGAGCAATAATGGCCATAATCATGCAGAGCGACAAAACATCATTGATCAAAGCATAAAGTGATACTACAAGTTGAAAACTAAAGGATCATAAAGGTTATGGTGACTTGATATAGTCATAACATGTTGTGAGCATGTGCCAAGTCAACCCAAATAAAGCATCAAAGGAGAATACCACTATACTATGCTTTAATATGCTAAAACAACGCATGATTCATCCAAGGCACATTAAGAAATCTCAATTGTTTATAACAATTCATGCTACAGCAAAGAATACTAAGCATAAAACCAAAACAATATCAAGCATGGCATGACAAAGCATAGCCAGAGTAAAAAACGAGCTCTTTTTACCACAAAAGTATGAACTTTCCTACTCTTTTCCAAACTATTTGCAAACCAACGTAAGAAAGAGGGGGTCCAACCAACTTATTCAGAAAACTAAGCAAACCAAGCAAACTAAAAACCAAAACAAAAACAAAAAATAAGATGCTCCAAGAGAAACACAACTATGCACGAAACAATAAAAATGAAGCGTTTGGAAGAAACCTGGAATTTTTATTGATGAAGAAGGGGATGCCTTAGGCATCCCCAAGTTTGACGCTTGTACTTATTGGATATTCCTTGGGGTGACAAGTGTGGCATCCCCAAGCTTGAGCTTTAGTCCATCCTTCATCTCATTACTCATTCCTTCCATACACCTGAAAATTTTCCTTCATACAAAACTTCACACAATCTCATTAGCAACATTAGTGCACTTAAGATAAATAAGTCTTAAGGTTCAGTTCTAACACCATATAAACTTCCATTAAAACACTAGCTACTGTAGCACTTCCCTCAAAAAGCTCAATTCCCCAAAAGAACTCAAGAAGGAACTAACAAGAAGCAAATGCAGAAAATGACAGAAATCTGTCAAAACAGACCAGCAGGTAAATACGAATTTTTTCGAAGACCTTCTGTTGCTCAAATCAAAAAGTGTTGAACTAACGAAAGTTATATAACAACCTGGGGCAGAAGCACAAAAAATTACAGCTCAATCCAACGTACAGAGCTCTCTCGGGAATTTTTACGGTGAAGCACAGAAATCTGTTTCGGGACAGCAACTTTCCAAATCATTACTTCACTCTCATTAGAGGTTACTCTTGGCACAAAAAGCAAATAAAAAGGATAAGAAGAGGTTATTATAGAGGTAATAACTTCTAAGACTCATCTAAAACTCTTGGTTTATCTCCCAACAAGTACTTTTCTTTAACGCTTTTAAGTTAGGCAAAAGCAAAAAACTGAAAATGGATAAAATGGAAGTAAGCGGAGATAATCATGGTGAAAACATTGTTTTGTTAAATGAAGTCCTTTTGTTAACAAGGTTGATCAGGTCTTGTTACCAAAACAATTTCATATTATACAAAATTTTGTATTCCACTAATGATTATGTTACCTCAACCTTGATAGCAATGGTCCCAATCATAATAGTTTCAAATTTTTCTCTTGGTATGGGACAATATAATTCTCCAACTTGGATGCCCTCAACATGTTCAATTGAATTCAAGCCATAAGTCCTTTCAATCTTCTTGGGGAAATAGACAATGTGTTCATTGAAGGTCACCTTCCCTTGATTACAATTAATAACAACTCCTGCCGTATTTAAGAAAAGGTCTCCCAAGAATAATAGACATAATATCATCTCCAGGCATAAAAGTTTGAGAGGATGCTCTCATAAGAAATATGAAGTGAAGTAAAAGAGAGCATCAAGGAGAAAATCCAAAACACATTTAAGTCTAACCCACTTCCTATGCATAGGAATCATGTAAGCAAATAAATTTGCAAAGAGCAAAGTGACAGGCATAGGAAGATAAAACAAGAGTAACTTCAAAACTTTCAGCATATAGAGAGGTATTTCAATACCATGAAAACTCCTACCACCATATTTTCCTCTCTCAAAATAATTTTCAGTAGCCTCATGAATAAACTCAACAATATAACTATCACATAAAGTATGCTTTTCATGATCTACAAGCACTAGAGCCTTATCATAAACATTTTCAAAGGAAACCTTGGGAACATAACATTCATCCTCCTTTAGTAAGCATGGAGGACAATCAAATAATGTAAGGGGTAAAGAGTTACTCTCATTAGAAGGTAGGCATGGGTAGCTAATCCATTCTTCCTCCTTTTGTTCATCACTCTCCTCCTATTTTTCATCTAATGAGATTTCAGGTTCATCAATTTCTTCTTCCATAGGAGCCTGCAAGGCATTAGTCTCTTCCATTTGTGGAAAGCATTTATTAAAATACTCAAGAATATAGCCATTTTCATCCTTGTAATTGTCAAAGCAGAATTTAAGCATACCATACACCTCATATTAGTAAGGTGAATCATCAATATTTTCATGCAAACTAGCAAGTTCAAAAGCACCCTTCCAAGCAATAAATTCTTCAATTTGTTCCGCATCATAAAAGTCATAAATTCCTTTAGCATAGGAAGATATGTTATCATTATCACTATACTCCCATTGAAAAGGGAGGTGTGTATACCTCTTTCTGCAACAAGACTCATCACAGCAATAAGTAACATTATAAGTAGAGCACACATTTCTAGCAATGGTATACAATCTATCAATTTGTTCCCATAAGTGTTTCCCTTTTTGTGACAAGCGGTGTTTCTTATAATAATATTTTTGATCTTCCGTGAACCCACCTTGCCAATAAGCTTCAGTTTCAAAGAAACCAACCATTGCCAACAAGCATGATAAAGCAAGACAATAACAGACCAGCAAAAACAACAACTAGAGTAGGAACTAATTTTTTTGTATTTTTGATAAAGAAACAAGCAAACAAGGGGAAAGATAAACTTAGCTTGAATAATAGTGAATCCAAGTGAACTTGATAAATAAAGCTATGCTCCCCGGCAACGGCGCCAGAAAATAGTCTTGATGACCCACAAGTATAGGCGGTGTATCGCGGTATTTTCGAGGGAAGTGAAACCCAATTTATTGATTCAACACAAGGGGAGCCAAAGAATACTTATCAGTCTTAACAACTGAGTTGTCAATTCAGCTGCACCTAGAAACAATCTTGCTCACAGCAGTTCATCAGTAGCAACAATTTTGTAGTAGGAATAGTAAAGCAGCAACAATAGTAAAGCAAAGACAATAGTAACAAAAGCAGTAAACAGTGGGATTCGAGTGCGGTAGGCATAGGGATGGATAGACGGGCGTTGCATGGATAAGACAATTCACATAGCAATCAGAACATAGGGCAATTGCAGATAAATAAGATAAAGCATCCAAGTACTAGACAATCCTAGGCATGTGTTCCATATATAGTCATATGTGCTCGCAATGAGAACTTGCACAACATCTTTTGTCCTGCCATCCCGTTTGCAGCGGGGCCTCTAGGGAACTACTGGCAATTAAGGTGCTCCTTTTAATAAAGCACCGGAGCAAAGCATTAACACTCCGTGAACACACGTGATCCTCACATCAAAGCCTTTCCCTTCCGGCTACCCCGATTTATGTCACTTCGGGACCATAGGTTCCGGACAACGACGTGTGTAAACAACTTGTAGATAAGACCCAAAACATTACTATCATGATGAATCAATAATAAGTTCAGATCTGAAATCATGGCACTCGGGCCCTAGTGACAAGCATTAAGCACAACAAGGTTGCAACAAAGTCATAAAGCACTAATAGAGATACTAGGCACTATGCCCTAACAATCTGATGCCATTACATGAACGATCTCATCAATCCCTACCATCCCATAGCCTACTGATGGGGAGTACTCACACATAGATGGGTGAAACATGGATGGTCGAGGAAGATGATGGTAGAGATCGATGGAGATGGCTCGGGGCACTTCCCGTCCGGCGAGTCTTAGGAATAGAGACTTTCTGTCCCCGAATCTCCCCTTGGTGGTGGCGCGGAACTTTTCATGGAAAAATGTCGAACCCCCCGAAGTTTTTAGGTCAGAAGGCTTCTTATATGCGAAGAGGGAGACCGGGGTGCACAGGGCCACCACACCAGCCACTGCGGCGGCAGGCCTAGCCAGCCTTTGGGAGGGTGGCCAGCCCTGGCCCTCCTCCGTCTCATATTCTGGCTCCGTGAGTCTTCTGGAAAAATAGGCACTTTGGCTTTTGTCTCGTCCAATTCCGAGAATATTCATTTTCTGACTTTCCTGGAACCAAAAACAGCAGAAAACAGGCAGCTGACACTGTGGCTCTTGTTAATAGGTTAGTCTAAGAAATCATATGAAAAGTACTCCAAAGATGGAACAAAACACAAGAAAGTGGATAAAACCAAGCATGGAACATCAAAAATTATAGATACATTTGCAATGTATCATTCACCTCTGGGAGGGACCGACCTCAGGTTGATCGATTGGTGCCTCCCTCGTCTTGTCGAAGTCGGAGAGGTCTTCCAATTCATCCCTATGGGCGGCAGCACGGGCGCGACGAGGATTCACCGGAACTCCTCCATAGGGGTTGCGTGCGCGGGTGGCGAGAATGCGGCGGCCAAGCATGGTAGGTGTTGTGATGTGCGACCATTCCACTACGTCAGCTTTTATAGCCGGCAGTGAAAACTTGCTAGAAGCAGCAGGAGATCACCAGAAATCACGGTAAGTCACTAGTCGCGACAGGAAACGATGGCGGAAAAGACCAATACAGACAGAATGTGTCGCACCACTAGGCGCACTGGACAGGCAGGCCGGACCGTGACCCAAGTTCTGTTCGTGCCACAACAACCCACTCTGGACCAAAAAGCACAGTTTGGGTTACCATTTTGCGTCCCTTAGGCCATCTCCACCGGGTCGACCCAAACGGTCTGTTTCTATCCGTTTGGATCGGGCCACGGTCGCTTTTGGGTCGTGGTTCGGCCTGTCCGGCCAACCACGCCTAGCGACACGAATTATTTGTCCGCCCTGGCGTTTCTTGGTGCCATCATTGGCCAAGGCTTTGCCAATCAGCTCAAATCCTCAAATTGACAAGCAAATAGCACACAAATTGACTAGCAAATATTATGGCAAATTTGCCATCGTCCTTTGGGCATCGCCAACAAATGGCTAGTGGATTTGCAATGTACAAAAGGGGACAATATCATACACAATATCCAAAAAATGGCAGCTTCTCTCCCTAAAAAGTTGCAGTCGCCGTCGCCATTGTCGTTTAAACATCGCGAGCCCGAATAGTCTACTGCCTCCTCGCGACCCAAGCTTTGCGATCTGGATCGGCGATGGTGTCCAGGTCGGTGAGCATGATGGCATTATCCTCGGCCATGATCTTGGCTTCGGCCTGTTTGGCATTGGCCTCTGCCTCCGCCACCCTAGACCTAGCCTCGGCCTTCTTGGCCTTGGCTTCAGCCTCCTTCGCCTTTTCCTTGGCCTTGATCTCCATTAGCCTAGCCTTGGTGTTGGCCTCCTCCACCTCGATAGACTTCGTCTGGATCTCGACAAAGGTCTTAGCAATGGCCTCTTTCTTTTTGTGCCGTCTCTTTTCCCTTTCGGTGATGACCTCTTTCTTCTTCTCCAGGATCTTCCTCAAGGTCTCCTAGAATGCCAAGGAACCGGCCTAGCGGGTGATGTCGGCCTTTGTATCCTTATAGCCTCTAGGTCGGCGGGCACGGTTGGCAGTCCCGTCACCTATAGGGTTGACAAAGCCTTCATTATTTCCATCGTCTAGGTCGATGACACTGCCCGTAGAAGCATTGATCTTGCCCTTCTACTTGTTGTCAAGTTCTTTCCAAAAGGCATAGCTAGTCTCCCATTTTTTGCAGTCCTTGATCAACGTTCAACAATGGGACAACATGAAGGCATTTATCGTTCACCTTCTTGAAGTGTTCCATTGCTTTCATGACCTACACATATGGATGATGACAATGGCTCAATGCATATGCAAGACATCGACAAAGAGAGAAAGAGGTTTTACCATGTGAACTGGCTCTCCCGCCTCTGACAATGTCGTGCGAGGATGGACGAACCGGGAGAGCGAGGCCACGATCCTAGTGTGGCCTCCAAGTGATCCGAGAGAGTGCGGTTGAGGTCACTGGCGGGCTCTCCCGCTTCTAACAATGTCGTGTGGGGATGTACGAACCAGGAGAGCGAGGCCACGATCCTAGTGTGGCCTCCAAACGAAGGTGTGTGCGGGTCGCATTCTAGGATGTCTTGGTAGACAACCGCAAGGCATGGAAGTGACGGAGCTGGTAGAGGACGCGCCAGCCATGGATAGGCCGGGAATAGCTACGGCGCCGCCATCGAAGGCCATGGTGCCACCGAAAGCGGCGGTCAGCGCCTCCTGCTTCATCATGTTGACGACTTTTTGGCGTCACTCACTACCAACTCGTTAGTGTTGACCCTGTTCTGCGCGGCGAGGAAGCGCTCATTGTCCTCCTGACGCTCCTTCTCGAGCCTAGTTGCGACGAGTCGAGCTCTCGCCGCTACCTATTGGCCAGCGCGCTTGTCCGACTCAGCTTTCTGCTCCTCTATCATTAGGTCCTTGCCAAGCTTCTTCGGCCGCGCTTTTTGGCAGCAGGAACGCCGGAGGGCACAGCGTCGGCCATGGTGACGGGATCCATCGACTTCTTTCCCGCTCCCGCCAGTGGAAATTTGGTATAGGGTTTTTGTAGAGAGAAGTGGAGTGATTTCCATGGGCGGGAGGGACTGCCAAAGGTGAAGGGAGGACACAGGAGGACGCACGCACTGTCCGGGCTAACGTAACCGTTGACCAAATTAGGTGCACGGATGGGTCGATCCGGACGCGTCGGTCTAGATGGGTCGGGCCTCTAGGAGGTCACGAACGTACCGCACGTCTGTGCGAACGCATTCAGACGGGTTGGATTGGCACAGTGGAGATAAATAGATTGTTTTATTTATCGTCTTCAAAGTTTAGTTTGATCGATGGAGATCTAACGTGTCCAAATCGAAGTTGGAATCGAGTTATGATTCTCCCTGTCATTGGAAACTGCAACCCAAACGTGTTCAACAGAAGATACTCCGAAACATTATCTATATATAAGCTTGGCCATGGCGCCGCATGAAGGCTTCAACATAGCCCAGACGTGGCGGGTCAGCGAGACCCCACTCCTCTACAAGAGAGTGGTAGATCATCCTCTATGTGTCTAGCTCCATTGCTCGTTCGAGACGGATGCGCAACGTCTCACCACCGGGGCGGGCGTGCACAGCCTCGAGTATCTCCATGTAGGCCAAGTCCAGTTCTTATCGTCGGAGGTGCTGTCGCAATATGACGTCGTTGAGGACATCCCAACTAAAGGGTTGGCCGGTGGTGCAGTTGACCGCCATTCACCTCAGGGAGGGACTGGCCTCGGGTTGATTGATTGGCGCCTCCCTCGGCTTGTCGAAGTCGGAGAGGTCATCCAACTCCTCACTCTGGGCGGTGGTGCGGGCGCGACTAGGATTCACCAGAACTCGTCCACAGGTGTTGCGTGCGGGGGTGGCGGGAATGCGACGGCCAGACATGGTAGGTGTTGTGATGTGCGACCATTCCACTATGACGGCCTTTATAGTCGGTAGTGAAAACTTGCTAGAAGTAGCAGGAGATCGCCAGAAACCATGGTAAGTCACTAGTCGCGGCAGGAAACGATGGCGGAAAAGACCAATACAGACAGAATGTGTCGCGCCACCGGGCGCACTGGCCAGGCAGGCCGGACCGTGACCCAAGTTCTTTCCGTGGCGCAACAACCCACTCCAAACCAAAAAGCGCAATTTGGGTTACCATTTTGCGTCCCTTAGGCCATCTCCACCGGGTCGACCCAAACGGTCCATTTCTGTCTGTTTGGATCGGGCCATGATCGCTTTTGGGTCGTGGTACGGCCTATCCGGCCAACCATGCCCAGAGACGCGACCTATTTGTCCGCCCTGGCGTTTCTTGGCGCCATCGTTGGCAAAGGCTTTGCCAATCAGCTCAAATCCTCAAAATGACAAGCAAATAGCACACAAATTGACTAGCAAATAATATGGCAAATACAGTAAAGATAACGCGAGATAAACAAGCCCACCCTCGTGTCGTCCTCCTGGGCGACTCGAGGGCGACCTCACGCGCCGCCGCCGGCCCCCAACACCACCCCTCCCCTCCCCGCCGCTGCCGCTGGCTCCGCCACCGAAGGCTGGCTAGGAAGATCCGTGGTGAACACGTGGTGGCCGGGCGCCATGGCGTCGTGGCCAGCGTGGCAGTGGCTGGTGGCGCCGGTGGCCATCGGTGCCGCCCTTGGTGGCGGTCGTGGTCGAGGCCCTGAATGATAGGGCCGTGGCTTCGGCGGAGGCTGTTCGTTGCTGCTAGCGACGTGCGGGGTGCTGCTAGAGTGCGGGAAGCCAAGCCGGCGGGCTCGGGTGGGGTCTAGTCAGGGCGGTGCCCCTCAACCGCGGGCATCTGGCAGGGGTGGCCGGCTTGTCGTTCTCCTTCTCCTTTCGCCGGAGATGAGGAAGCCGGGGCGGCGGCCCCGGGGACGCGGCGGCTGTGTGGTCGTCGGCAGCCTAGGCTTTGCCTCGATGCGGCGATCGCGTGGAGGATGGCTGGTCTGGGGGGGCTCGACGCGGTGGTCCCGTGGAGCTCGCCCTTTTCCGTTGGTGCCTTGGCGGCTTTGGTAGGCTGCTGCGTGTGACTGGCGGGGCACGGTGGCTCTCGCTGGCATTCCCATGGCAGAGGTGTGCCATGGTGCATGGTCGGCGGCGCGGCGGTGCCGCTTTCGGTGGATGGGGCGCTTGCGTGTGCCCCTTGGACGGTGGCGAGTTGGCGTGAGGATGTTCGCTCGGCTACGCGTGGAGGCCGGAGCGGCGGCTCCGGACAAGGCTGGTGTTGCTATTTTTTCCTAGTCGTGCGGGCGGCGGGGCAAGGGGGTGTGGGCAGGGGCGCCGTCTCTCCTTCTGCTGGTCATGCTCGCCGGGCGGCATGGGTCGCCTTCGTGGCGGTCCTTTGGAGGTGGTGTAGGGGCCTCCAGACGAAAGTCCTGCATGACATTGGTTGGTGCCGACTTCGGTGATGCCTGTGGGCGCCGCTTCCCCCTAGGGGCGTTGTCGTGGAGCCCTTGCACCCCTCCGTCCATCACTCCGGGGTGAAAACCCAAATCTGGCTTCGCTAGATTGGATGACGGTGGCGTCCTCTCGGATGTCGTTACCTTCCTGAAGGCGTCATTTTTCGGAGTAATGTGAGCCTTTGCTTGGGGTTGCTGGTGCTACAGGGAGGGTCGACGTCCTTGGGCCCTGTCGGCGTGCGAGTACCGCTGGCGAGTTCTCTGCGGCCTGCCTCTCGCCACGAAGCCTGTGAGGCCTAGCCGTTCCTTCGGCTCTGACTTCCTCTCCGGGGACGTGGACCATGTAGGGTTTCGTAGCATGGAAAACAAAAAATTTCTACCGCATACAAACAAACAAGCCAAGATCTATCTACTAGATTGTAGCAACGAGTCGATGGAATAACTCACCCTCGAAGATTCCAAAGTGTTTAACGAGAGCAGATTCTCGTGGGTGATGTAGTCGTACTCTTTCCGATCTCAAGATCGCGTAGACGATCCTTCCAAGGCTTCGGCAGCGCTCCCAATCGGTCACGATTACGTACTCGACGAAGACCTTCCTCTCCTTGTTCGATGGCAGCGGAGGTTGTAGCACTCTCCTCGCGATTCCGGCAGCACAACGGCGTGGTACCGGAAGTAGAGGGGAGATCTCGCAGGGCTTCGCCTTAAGCCGGAGCGAGTATGGTGGAGTATGAGAGAGCTCTTGGTGATCTAGGGATTAGACACACCAATTAGAAGGCTCTAAACCGGAGGCTAGGGCAATTAGAAGCTCTAACTTGACGGCTTGGGAGAAATCCCTAGGCTGTGGCTAGGGTTTAGGTTTAGAGGAGAGGGACTTGTGTCCTAGGAGGGAGCCCTGCCCCCTCCTTATATAGGTGGAGGGGCTGGCCGGCCAAGGGGAGGGAGTGGAGTCCCTCCCCAACTCGGCTTGGGTGGGGCGCCGGCT
The DNA here is from genome assembly GCA_023614405.1 of Avena insularis. Taxonomy (NCBI): domain Eukaryota; kingdom Viridiplantae; phylum Streptophyta; class Magnoliopsida; order Poales; family Poaceae; genus Avena; species Avena insularis. The sequence continues at coordinate 592,943,893 of CM042686.1, read as the reverse complement.
TGGGGAGGAGGACTCCCTCCCCAACTCGGTTTCCAACTCTCCTCCTCTTTCCAAAACTTGCCGTTTGACTTTCAAACTAGCCGTTTGACTTTTCAATTTAGGATTTAAATAAACCCTTTATTTTGGACAGCAATGACACCTAGTACATGATGCAATCATTCCAACTTACAATGACACATTCATGTACCCTTCCCCCCCGGAGTGCCGGACATTCCGGAACCTTCTAGAATGTTCCCGATGAAAACACCGGAACCATTCCCCAACTCCGAAACGGGACTTTCCTTATATGAATCTTATTCTCCGGACCATTCCGGATCTCCTCGTGATATCCTGAATACCATTCGAGACTCCGAACAACATTCGGACTCTTTCTCATCATTCCATAACTACTCAAACAACGTCGAATCCTTAAGTGTGTCTCCCTACGGTTCGTGAATTATGCGGACATGATCGAGACACTTCTCCGAACAATAACCAATAGAGGAATCTGGAAATTCATATGGCTCCCACATATTTCTACGATTACTTTGCGATCGAATGAACCACTTACATACGATATCAATTTCCCTTTGTCTCACGATAGTTTACTTATCCGAGGTTATGATCGTCGGTATCTCTGCATACCTAGTTCAACCTCGTTACTGATAAGTACTCTTTTCTCGTTCTCGTGATATGTGATCCCTTGTGAGCCAGTCACATGCTTGCAAGCTAATTGGATGACATTTCACCGAGAGGGCCCAGAGTATATCTATCCGTCATATGGATGGACAAATCCCACTCTTGATCCATGTGTTTCAACCAATACTTTCTGAACACTCAATGCCACCTTTATAGCCACCCAGTTACGGTGTGGTGTTTGATGTTATCAAAGCATCCATCCGGTAAAGGTGATATGCATGATCTCATGGTCGAAGGAATTAGATAACCATGTATCAGAAAGCATATAGCAATTGAACTATTAAAATGACTTGATCTTTATGCTACGCTTATCTATAGGAGTATGTCCACCATATCATTCTCCTAATGATATGATCTTGTTGTTAATAACATCTCAATGTTCATGATAGGGAAACCACAATCATCTATTAACCAACAAGCTAGTATTAAACAGAGGATTTACTAGGGACTTCAAATTAAGTTTACAAATCACACAAGTATTAATGTTTCCTTGTTAATACTATTATAGCATGAATGTAAACATTTATCATAAACACAAAGATATAATAATAACTACATTTATTATTGCCTCTAGGGCATATCTCCAACAGTCACCTACTTGCACTAGAGTCATCTAATCTAGATTACATGGTAATATACCGAACACCCATGGCAGTTTGGTGCTGGTCATGTTTTGCCCTCGGGAGAGGTTTAGTCAACGGATCCGCCACATTTAGATCTGTGTGTACTTTGCAAATCTTTATATCCTCATCTTGGATATGTTCTCGAATAGCGTGAAAACGTAGCTTGATGTGCTTCAGCTTCTTGTGTGACCTTGGTTCTTGCGCATTGGCTATGGCGTCCATGTTATCACAGTAGATAGACATTGGGTCCAGCGGACTAGGAACCACACCCAGCTCTGTAATGAACTCTTTCATCCATATCGCTTCTTGTGAAGCCTCAAAGCGACCATGTATTCCGATTCAGTTGAAGATCTCGCCACAACGCTTTGCTTTGCACTCCTCCAGCTAACTGCTGCACCATTCAAAATAAATACGTATCCATATTGTGATTTAGAATCATCCGGATCGGTGTTCCAACTAGCATCGGTGTAACCATTAACAACGAGCTGTTCATCACCTCCATAAGAAAGAACCATATCCTTAGTTCTTCTCAAGTACTTAAGGATGTTTTTGACCGCTGTCCAATGATCCACTCCTGGATCACTTTGATATCTGCTAGTTAGACTAACAGCATATGCGATGTCGGGTCTAGTACATAGCATGGCATACATTAGAGATCCTATGGTGGAGGCATAGGGAGTCTTACTCATCCTTTCTCTATCTTCTGCCGATGTCGGACTCTGAGTTTTACTCAAGGTCGTATTGGGCAACATGGGCAAGAACCCTTTCTTGCTATCTTCCATTCCAAACCTCTTTAGAACTTTGTCCAAATATGTACATTGTGATAATGATATTTGGCGTTTTGATCTATCTCTATAAATCTTTATGCCTAATATGTAAGCTGCTTCGCCAAGATCCTTCATTGAAAAACTATTATTCAAATATTCCTTGACACTATTAAGAAGGTCTACATCATTCCCAATCAACAATATGTCATCCACATATAGTATTAAGAATGCTACAGAGCTCCCACTCACTTTCTTGTAAATACAAGCTTCTCCATAAGTTTGTATAAAACCAAAACTTTTGATTACCTTATCAAAACGTTGATTCCAACTTCGGGATGCTTGCTTCAATCCATAGATGGACCGTTGAAGTTTGCATACCTTGTTAGCATCTTTAGGATCGACAAAACCTTTGGGTTGCATCATATACAACTCTTCATCAATGTCACCATTGAGGAATGCTGTTTTGACATCCATCTGCCATATCTCATAATCGTAATATGTAGCGATTGCTAACATAATCCTCACAGACTTTAGCTTCGCTACTGGTGAGAAAGTCTCATCGTAGTCAACTCCTTGAATTTGTCGAAACCCTTTTGCGACAAGTCGAGCTTTATAGACAGTAACATTACCATCAGCATCTGTTTTCTTCTTGAAGATCCATTTGTTCTCAACAGCCTTCCGGCCATCCGGTAAGTCCACCAAAGTCCATACTTGGTTTTCGTACATGGATCCAATCTCGGATTTCATGGCTTCCTGCCATTTATTGGAATTTGGGCTCATCATTGCTTCCTCATATGTCTCAGGGTCATCGGTGTTGTCCACCAACATGACACTCATAACGGGATCATACCAATGCAGGTGGTACGAGTTCTCGTTGACCTGCGAGGCTCTGTAGCAACTTCGACCGAAGTTTCATGATCATCATCATTAGCTTCCTCTCTAATTGGTGCAGGCATCACAGGAACTTCTTCCGGCGTTGTGCTACTCGCAATTTCGAGAGAAGGTTCGACAACCTCGTCGAGTTCTACTTTTCTTCCAGTCACTTCTTTCGTGAGAAATTCCTTCTCTAGAAAGGATCCATTCTTGGCAACGAAGATTTTGCCTTCGGATCTATGATAGAAGGTATACCCAATAGTTTCCTTTGGGTATCCTATGAAGATGCATTTTTCCGCTTTGGGTTCAAGCTTGTCCGGCTGTAACTTCTTTACATAGGCTTCGCATCCCCAAACTTTAAGGAACGACAATTTAGGTTTCTTCCCAAACCATAATTCATATGGTGTCGTTTTAACGGATTTAGACGGTGCCCTATTTAAAGTGAATGCGGCTGTTTCTAATGCATAACCCTAAAATGATAGCGGTAAATTTGTAAGTGACATAGAACGAACCATATCTAAGAGAGTTCGATTACGATGTTCAGACACACCATTACGCTGTGGTGTTCCCAGCGGTGTCAATTGTGAAAGTATTCCGCATTTCTTCAAATGCTCGCCAAACTCGTAACTTAGATATTCACCTCCACGATCAGAACATAGAAATTTAATCTTCTTGTTACGTTGATTCTCTACCTCACTTTGAAACTCCTTAAACTTCTCGAAAGTTTCGGACTTATGTTTCATGAAATAGATATACCCATATCTACTCAAGTCATCCGTGAAGGTAAGAACATAACGATAACCACCGCGTGATGCTACACTCATTGGACCACACACATCGGTATGTATGATTTCCAATAAGTCCGTAGCTCGCTCCATCATACCAGAAAATGGAGTCTTAGTCATTTTTCCCATTAGACATGCTTTGCATCTTTCAAGTGATTCAAGAAGTCCATCGGAATGGAGTTTCTTCATACGCTTCACTCCAATGTGACCAAGACGACAGTGCCACATATAGGTCGAGTTATCGCTTGATTTCAAACGTTTAGCTTCAATGTTATTAATGTGTGTATTTCCACCATCGAGATTCAACAAGAATAGACCATCTATCAAAGGTGCATGTGCATAAAACATATTACTCATATAAATCGAACAACCATTATTCTCGGATTTAAACAAGTAGTCTACGCAATAAACAAGATCCGATATAATGTTCATGCTCAACGGGCACCAAATAACAATTATTTAAGTATAAAACTAATCCCGATGGTAGATGAAGGGTAGCGTGCGACCGCGATCACATCAACCTTTGATCCGTTTCTCACGCGCCGTCACCTCGTTCTTCACTAGCTTCCGTTTATTCGCAGCTCTGTTTGAGTTACAAATATGAGCAACGAACCAGTATCAAATACCCAGGCACTACTACGAATACTAGTGAGATAAACATCAATAACATGTATATCAGATATACCTTTCTTCTTAATGTTGCCGTTCAAATCCGCCAAGTACTTTGGGCAATTCCGCTTCGGTGACCTTCTCCTTTGCAGTAAAGCACTTCGATGTCGGGCTTGGGTCCAGCCTTGGTCTTCTTCGTCGTGGTAACTTTCTTACCACCCTTCTTGAAGTGTCCCTACCTTAGACTTGCCTTTCTTGAATTTGGTGGTCTTATTGACCAACAACACTTGGTGCTCTTTCTTGATCTCCACTTGGCAGACTTTAACATAGCAAACAGTTACGACAACCGCTTGTTCATGTTCTGCATGTTGTAGTTCATCACAAAGTTCTTGTAACTTGGTGGTAGTGATTGGAGGACACGGTAAATCCCCAAAGCATTAGGAATCACTATACCCAAGCTTTGAAGTTTGTTTGCATGCCCAGACATCTTAAGCACATGCTCACTGACGGAGCTGCCCTCTTCCATCTTGCAGTTAAAGAACTTTTCAGAAGCCTCATAACTCTCAATCGCCGCGTGAGTCTCAAAGATCAATTTGAGATCACGGACAATATCATGTGGGTCTGAATTCTCAAACCTTTTCTGAAGCTCCGATTCTAAACCATACAAGATAGCACTTGAACTATAGATCTTGATTCTTCGAGCAAGGTAAACATTCTTTACTTCATCGGTAGCATCACTGCAGGTGGGTCACCAGGTGCATCCAACACATAGGTCAAATTACCAGCTGTGAGGACAATCCTCAAATTGCGGAACCAATCCGCGAAGTTGCTTCCATTGTTTTTCAACTTTTCTTTCTCTAGGAACGCATTAAAATTGATGGTAGGGGCTGCCATTGATCTACAACATATTTGCAATAGTTTAGACTAAGTTTATGACAAATTGAGTTCTAATACTAAAGTTTAATCTAGGTGAACTCCCACCCAAAACAACATCCCTCACATTGTTTTAGTGATCACACGAACCAAATCCACCATATCAAAACCGATCATCACGAGAGTTGATATAGTTTCAATGGCGAACAATCGACATGTTCATCATATCTACTATATGACTCATGCTTTACCTTTCGGTGATCCGTGTTCCTGAGACCATGTCTGTACATGCTAGGCTCGTCAAGATCAAACCTTAGCTTCCGCATAAGCAAATCTGGCTTGCTTACGTTGTATACACTTGCGGAATCTAACACACCCGATCATCACGTGGTGCTTCGAAACAACAAGCTTTAGCAACGGTGCATACTAAGGGTGAACACTTTAGAACTTGAAATTTATGTGCATGAGGGATCATCTTATAATGCTAAAATGCGTCTACTAAGCAATACAAGATGCATAAAGGATTAACATCACATGCAATTCATAATATGTGATATGATATGGCCTTTCTTCTTTGTGCTTCCGATCTCCATCTTCAAGCACGGACATGATCTCCATCATCATCGGCATTGCATCAAGGTCAATGACGCTTCTCCATGGTTGTCGTCCACCAGCTTCAACTATTACAACTACTTTGAATAGACACGCGGGTCTTAACATAAATTAAAGACAACCATATGGCTCCTGCCGGTTGCCAACTTACAATAAGGAACATTGCATACATCAAATATAATCACAACCATGGCCATATCACATCACTGCACACCCCTGCAAAACAAAGTTAGACGCCTCTACCTTCTTTGCATATTTTACGTGGTTTGGGGCTTTCAATAAGTGTCGTTCTAACTTACGAACAAGAACCACAACATTGATACTAGTATTGTTGATCACCCGTTGTAAATTGGATCTCCACTATGCTGGGAGAAACAGGCACCCGCAAAGCCACTTATGCAATATGAGTTGCATGTCAAGCGTGGAGCAAGTCTCATGAACGATGTCATGTAAGGTTAGCCCGGGCCGCTTCATCCCAACATCCCGCAAGATGCAAAGTACACAAGAAGCAATCGACAATAAAAGCATCAATGCCCACAATGACCATTGTGTTCTACTGCAACAGATCTACATATAGACACGGCTCGATACCCTGTAGGGTTTCGTAGCATGGAAAACAAAAATTTCTACCGCATACAAACAAACAAGCCAAGATCTATCTACTAGATTGTAGCAACGAGTCGATGGAATAACTCACCCTCGAAGATTCCAAAGTGTTTAACGAGAGCAGATTCTCGTGGGTGATGTAGTCATACTCTTTCCGATCTCAAGATCGCGTAGACGATCCTTCCAGCGGCTCCAAGAGCACTCCCTTGATCGGTCACACGTTCGGTACTGACGAAGACCTTCCTCTCCCTTGTTCCAAAGGTGGAGGTTGTAGCACTCTCCTCGCGATTCCGGCAGCACAACGGCGTGGTACCGGAAGTAGAGGGGAGATCTCGCAGGGCTTCGCCTTAAGCCGGAGCGAGTATGGTGGAGTATGAGAGAGCTCTTGGTGATCTAGGGATTAGACACACCAATTAGAAGGCTCTAAACCGGAGGCTAGGGCAATTAGAAGCTCTAACTTGACGGCTTGGGAGAAATCCCTAGGCTGTGGCTAGGGTTTAGGTTTAGAGGAGAGGGACTTGTGTCCTAGGAGGGAGCCCTGCCCCCTCCTTATATAGGTGGAGGGGCTGGCCGGCCAAGGGGAGGGAGTGGAGTCCCTCCCCAACTCGGCTTGGGTGGGCGCCGGCTTGGGAGGAGGACCTCCCAACCTGTTTCCAACTCTCCTCCTCTTTCCAAAACTTGCCGTTTGACTTTCAAACTAGCCGTTTGACTTTTCAATTTAGGATTTAAATAAACCCTTTATTTTGGACAGCAATGACACCTAGTACATGATGCAATCATTCCAACTTACAATGACACATTCATGTACCTTCCCCCAGTGCGGACATTAGGAACCTTCTAGAATGTTCCCGATGAAAACACGAACCATTCCCCAACTCAAATGGGACTTTCCTTATATGAATCTTATTCTCGGACCATTCCAGATCTCCTCGTGATATCCGAATCCCATTCGAGACTCGAACAACATTAGGACTCTTTCTCATCATTCCATAACTACTCAAACAACGTCGAATCCTTAAGTGTGTCTCCTACGGTTCGTGAATTATGCGACATGATCGAGACACTTCTCCAAACAATAACCAATAGAGGAATCTGGAAATTCATATGGCTCCCACATATTTCTACGATTACTTTGATCGAATGAACCACTTACATACGATATCAATTTCCCTTTGTCTCACGATAGTTTACTTATCCGAGGTTATGATCGCGGTATCTCCGCATACCTAGTTCAACCTCACATCTTGATAAGTACTCTTTTCTCGTTCCGTGATATGTGATCCTCAGAGCCCACATGCTTGCAAGCTAATTGGATGACATTTCACCGAGAGGGCCCAGAGTATATCTATCCGTCATATGGATGGACAAATCCCACTCTTGATCCATGTGTTTCAACCAATACTTTCTGAACACTCAATGCCACCTTTATAGCCACCCAGTTACGGTGTGGTGTTTGATGTTATCAAAGCATCCATCCGGTAAAGGTGATATGCATGATCTCATGGTCGAAGGAATTAGATAACCATGTATCAGAAAGCATATAGCAATTGAACTATTAAAATGACTTGATCTTTATGCTACGCTTATCTATAGGAGTATGTCCACCATATCATTCTCCTAATGATATGATCTTGTTGTTAATAACATCTCAATGTTCATGATAGGGAAACCACAATCATCTATTAACCAACAAGCTAGTATTAAACAGAGGATTTACTAGGGACTTCAAATTAAGTTTACAAATCACACAAGTATTAATGTTTCCTTGTTAATACTATTATAGCATGAACGTAAACATTTATCATAAACACAAAGATATAATAATAACTACATTTATTATTGCCTCTAGGGCATATCTCCAACAGACCAGGCTTTCCACAACGCTCGCTGTTGCCGTTGTGCTGGCGTCGTTCGGCGGTGCTCCAGACCTAGTCGAGCTAGGTAGTGTGGCCTCGTGTGGTTTCTGTCGGTTTTCCTTAAAACTGTGTCGTCTGGGTCTTATTTTGGTCCGGTTCCCCTTTTAACCGGACCCATATGTATATACGTTTGTATCGGGTTTTGGCCGGTTTCCCTTCCAAACGGGCCAATTCCCTTCTTCTAATAGAAAAGGCAGAGCTCCTGTTGGTTGCTCTAAAAAAATAATAATATGGCAAATGTGCCATCATCCTTTGGGCATCGCCAACAAATGGCTAGTGGATCTGCAATGTGCAAAAGGGGACAATATCATACACAATATCTAGAAAATGGCAGCTTCTCTCCCCAAAAAGTTGCAGTCGTCGTCGCCATTGTCGTTCAAACATCGCGAGCCCGGATAGTCTACTGCCTCCTCGTGATCCAAGCTATGCGATCTGGATCGGCGATGGTGTCCAGGTCGGTGAGCAGGATGGCATTCTCCTCGGCCATGATCTTAGCTTCGGCCTGCTTGGCCTTGGCCTCTGCCTCCGCCAACCAAGACCTAGCCTCGGCCTTCTTGGCCTTGGCTTCAGCCTCCTTCTCCTTTGCCTTGGCATTGATCTCCATTAGCCTGGCCTTGGTGTTGGCCTCCTCCACCTCGATAGACCTTGTCTGGAGCTCGACAAAGGTCTTGGCGATGACCTCTTTCTCTTTGCGTCGTCTCTCTTCCCTCTCGGCAATGGCCTCTTTCTTCTTCTCCAGGATCTTCCTCAAGGTCTCCTGGAATGCCAAGGAACCGGCCTAGCGGGTGATGTCGACCTTCATAGCCTTGTAGCCTTTAGGCCAGCGGGCATGGGCGGCAGTACCGTCACCTATAGGGTTGACAAAGCCTTCGTTATTTCCATCGTCTAGGTCGATGACACCGCCCGTAGAAGCATTACTCTTGCCCTTGTTCTTGTTGTCAAGTTCTTTCCAAAAGGCATAGCTAGTCTCCCATTTTTTGCGGTCCTTGATCAATGTTCAACAATGGGACAACGTGAAGGCCTTGTTATCATTCACCTTCTTGAAGTGCTACATTGCTTTCATGACCTACACATATGGATGCCAACAATGTCTCAATGCATATGCAAGACATCGGCAAAGAGAGAAAGAGGTTTTACCATGTCAATCGGGTCTCCCGCCTCGGACAATGCCGTGCGGGGATGGACGAACTGGGAGAGAGAGGCCACGATCCTAGTGTGGCCTCCAAGCAAACCGAGAGAGTGCGATTGAGGTCAATGGCGGGCTCTCCCGCTTCTAACAACGTCGTGTGGGGATGGATGAACCGGGAGAGCGAGGCCATGATCCTAGTGTGGCCTCCAAGCGAAGGTGTGTGCGGGTCGCATTCTGGGATGACCTGGTAGACGGCCGCAAGGCGTGGAAGTGACGGAGCTGGTAGAGGACGCGCCGGCCATGGATAGGCCGGGAATAGCTACGGCGCCGCCATCGAAGGCCACGGTGCCATCGAAAGCGGCGGTCAGCGCCTCCTGCTTCATCATGTTGATGACTTTTTTGGCGTCACTCACTGCCAACTCGTTAGTGTTGACCCTGTTCTACGCGACGAGGAAGCGCTCGTTGTCCTCCCGACGCTCCTTCTCGAGCCTAGTTGCGACGAGTCGAGCTCTCGCCGCTACCTGCCGGCCAGCGTGCTTGTCCGACTCAGCTTTCTGCTCCTCTATCGTCAGGTCCTTGCCAAGCTTCTTCGGCCGCGCTTTTTGGCGGTGGGAACGCCGGAGGGCACAGCGCCGGCCATGGCGACGGGATCCATCGACTTCTTTCCCGCTCCCGCCAATGAAAATTTGGGATAGGGTTTTTGTAGGGAGAAGTGGAGTGATTTGCGTGGGCGGGAGGGACTGCCAAAGGTGAAGGGAGGACACGGGAGAACGCGCGCGCTGTCCGGACCGACGTAACCGTTGACGAAATTTGGTACACGGATTGGTCGAGCCAGACGCGTCGGTCTAGATGGATCGGGCCGCTAGGAGGTCACGCACTCGTATCGCACGAGTCTGCGCGGACGCATTCAGACGGGTTGGATGGCACAGTGGAGATGGCCTTACTTCGGCCGCCGACCGTCCATCAAGATTCGCACTGCTGAGTGCTGACACTCTGGTCAGACCGCATTATTCCCCCGTCGTCCATCGTCATCCCACGCAAACTTCCTCTTCCCTTCAATGGCCGCTAGCGCTGCGCCGCCACCGACCACCGGCCGCGACCGCCCGCGCTCCCCCGCCCATCTATATGCCGTAAGTAAGCACCTGCACCCATCCATCTGCCGGCTAGCAGCACGGCGCGCAGCCCCTCACCACCTCTCGCCGCCCCTCGTCTGCCGGCTAGCAGCGGCGCCGGCCACCACCGCTCGTAAAACCTCCATCCACCTGACTGAAGATGTCAACTAGTGCCTCCGGTTCGTACTCGGACGTCCTGGATCTTCCACGCCCCACGCTCGAGTGTGCTAGTGGACATGACGCGACACTGTTTCGTTCAGAAGCAAGAAAGGAACAATAATGCTGGAAACTTGTTTTAACAGGTATTGCAATCTTTGTTTTGCTGTTAGCATGTCCGTTTATGGTTTGTGTTTCAGATCGTGGTTGCCTGTTATTGACTTTTGACAAAGGCTGCTCGATTCAGTACTGTTAGACTTGATCTGGGAGGAACAGCTCAGTAAGCATGCGGAAGAAATGGTGAAACACAAGACTGGTGCTGAAAGCCTGAAACCCGCATTGCACTCAAACTGGCTACCAATCAAGTTCGTTTCAAGGATGAGTAAATTGCTTTGTTGCGTGGTGAGGTAGCATCCAAGAAGGCCAAGATTGAGGAAACCGGATCTAGCTTCAAGATGTTGTTCTGGGGATTGCTCTTTGTTTGCGCCATGAACACAAGTTAGTATGCTGATTGTGCTTTCCCGCCTTTATCTTTATTCTAGTTATCTGTTTTGTATTGTAGCCTTAGGCATGTAGTAGCACACAATTCATGTGTGGCTGTTCTAGCTGTTTTTATTTTGTGTTATAGCCTTAGGCATGTCCAAACTGGGTGTTATGACTACCGGAGCACCTTCTTGTCTTTTTTATGTACGAATTCAATTTGTGGTGATCACTTCTATGAAATCTGCGTGGATCATTGTCTCTGTCATGGCATGGGTGATGTTATAAAGGGCATCCACATCACAATCGGTGCAGGCATTTAGATTTTGCTATTTTTAGACATGAGAACAACCCCTTTCTGTGCAAGGGCAAAAAGGCTAGATACCATTTGCAGGGACTGACTCAATCCGAGCATGGGCATCCAAGGTATCCACGAGTTTCACATGCTCCATTCTTATCTTCAAGAACCCAGTCTCTACCTCTCCACACTTTCCCTTTCCCCTTTCCGGTCACCTCCACATCCCGCTCCACCCTCCCTCCTACCAAATGTACTCATAGAGCTGCATCTTAGTTCCAGTACCAAAAGGTAGGCCATAATTTGTTTTGCTACTTTGGCCAATGCATTGGTTGCGTTCTGACATGCTGATTCAGTACTTCTGTTGCCTTGCAATATTTACATGCTATAGAAGATGGAGCAGATCTTTTCGATTCTATCTTTTCCATTCTACAATCTCTGTGAGTAGTTCATAGTGGTGTTGTTTTTTATACTTTCCATGCTAAGATAGAGTGTGCATCTGCCTGCTTGCAACATTTTCCATGCTAAGCTGGAGTAGATCTGTTTTATTTAATTTTTCCATGCTACAACCTCTTTCTAAACACTCCATGCTAAGATTGAGTAGATCTGTTTTACTTCTTTCTTATGGAACAGTACAAGAAGTCCTTTGTTCTTGGTTCATTTAGATTTTTTTTCAGATGGGACAGTAGTGAAAATGCTTGGTTAGAGATACATTTTAGATTTCTTAATCTAGATCTGTCCTAAGTTAAGTTAACAATGCCTAATGAAATGCATTTAGACAGATTGTGTTCACGGTAGAACAACATGTCCTCATTTTCTTCCCTACTGAAATATTGCTTCCGATGCTTTTTGTTTGGTGTAATATGTTGAAAAAGGAGACATGACATGTCGTGTTTAAGTACGGGACCCTCCCACTTTGTGTGGACCATGTAGTGTGTCTTTCCACGCATGTAGTTGTTTTTTCATCAGTAGCAGTATACAAATCTGATACTCGATTTACCTTGAAATGGCCAGGGTGCAAATGCAGGGAGCAAGAAGCTTATGCCCCTCATGGGAAGGACGGAAGGAAAGAACTAGTTAATTTACAGCACAACAACTCAATGAGAAGCTATGCACAATCGTCGAAGATAGTGAGGCAGAAGAATACGGCAATACACAACCCCCGCAATGTGCTGCCCAAAAAACATCTGGTACATCAAGGAGCTCCACAAAAAGAATTGCAGGTGTCCTGGCCAAATGGGAAGGAAAGAAGGCAAGAATTAGTAAATTGACAGCACAACAACTCAATGAGAAGCTAGACACAATAGTCGAAGATAGTGACACAGAAGAAGACGGCAACACACAGCCCCTGCAAAGTGCTGCCAGAAAAACATCTGCTACATCAAGGAGCTCCACAAAAAGGATTGCAGATGTCGTGAAGAAATGGGTCAACACTACAAAGCCCAAGCTCCTCCATGAGATGGCTTTCCAGGGAGTGCTGGATCTCCCTCAAATCAACAAGGTTGACCCCGAATTCACTTTTTGGTTGCTGAGGAGGGTTGATCCTTCAAAACACGTCCTCTGGATTGACGACACAGCATATGTCCCAATACGCGATGTTGATTGCGGTAGGGTGTTGGGCATCCCCTGTGGCAAGCTGCCGGTCTGCGGACTTGATGCAAAAGATCCGGAAGACAAGATTGACTTCATCAACTTGTGTATAGGCAGAACTGGTGGTAAAGATGAGTACTGTAGCCTCAGAGCTTTTGAGCTCAATGTAGAGAAAGAATATCATGAACCCATGGACAAGGTGCAGTGTGACAACTTCAAAGTGTCCTTCGTGGTATGGTTGGTCTGCAGGTGGCTCGCACCGATCAAGAAACCGAACACCGGCAGTGAGACATTCTGGGGTGCTTTGTTAAAACCAGACAAGATCTCCTGCTATAATTGGTGTGCCTTTGCTCTGGAGGCACTGTTTGATGCTGTCTGCAAATTCCAGCACGATATAACATCAAAGATCAAGATTGCCGATTTGTCTTTTTGCCCCATGTTCCTCCAAGTAGGTTCTGTAACACCTTCTTTTATATTCAGTTCAGTTACATTTTTCATTATGTATTGTTGGCACTAACCTGGCTGCGATGGGTGTCAGATAGTTTTTCTCGACTATGTGAAGACTGGGGGTGTGCATCAGCCTGCAAGGATCCCCCGCATAGCTGACTATGATAACCAGACAATTAGCTCCATGATTCAGGCCTTAAACGAGAAGGTATGCATTACTAGGTTGTTGTATATATAGGCACTCCATTCCTCTCTTTAGGCCAATCTACTTATATCAAATTTATGCATCCAACACAGCTGCAACGAGAAGCTGTTTTGAAAGAGAAAATTAAGGAAAGCGAGGGCTACACTCTGGATTCTTTTCAGAAAGCAATAGGGGCATCCAAGGTAGCTGCTGACCCTATTTCATATTTATTTGTTATCTTCTTTTGAGACATGGGCTAGTGCAAAATTAAAAAAAAATCGTTTTCATATCTTTTGGCAGCTGACGACAAAGAAAAAAATTGCACTCAGATGGTATGGTGCAAGTTTGCAGAGACACATACTCCTGTTACGAAGCTCAGTATTCAGAGATGCCAGTGCATTGGTCGAAAAGCTTGAAGCCGGAGAGGGCACAGATAATGGTGAAGGATCGGGCAGTCTAGGTATCAAGAGAACTGCTGATGTGTACACACGCGGATTAGAATCCGTGACAGAAGGTGCGTAAAGCTGGCATATATCTTCTTCCTCCTGCTTTTATGCAAGACTTCTTTGTTTCGTTTCTTACGGTTGACAGAGTGTGTGTGGCAGATGGATCTGGTGAACGAAAGGAGTCAGCATTTCTAGACGAAACTTGTCCAACTTTTTCACTTGGCCTTTCCGATGATGACAAAGATGAACCGACACCCCGTGCGGCAGATCGCCATCAAACTACCGCAGACTGTCGTCAACCTGACGTTCCTCAAGGCAATGTGCATCACATCTCCCCGTTGGGACGGCAGAAGAAGCATCCAGGCACTGATATCAAGCTGCCCCCGCGTGATCGACCTGACACTGGATCCCATCGACCGCCTCACGAGAGTCTCCGTCATAGACAAACGCCTCCGCGGATTCGCGCCCCGCTGCTATCACAACCTCGAGTCTGCCGTCGACCTGATGCTGGAGGTCACCAACCGCCTCAGGGGAGTCTCAGTCATCGACAAACGCCTCCGCAGATTCGCTCTCCGCTGCTGCCACAACCTCAAGTCTGTCGTCGACCAGACGCTGCAGGCCATCGACCGCCTCACGGGAGTCTCCGTTATCCACAAACGCCACTGCAGATTCGTCCTCCGCTGCTGCCACAACCTCAAGTGTATCGGCATCAACGACTTGGAGCTGAGGTCGCTGGACTACTGTGGCATGGTGCCCAGGGAGTCGCTCCTTTCCCTGCACGGCTACCCGGTCACTGTCCCTTGGTGCACCATCAGTATCTGCATCCGTTCCTGACGCAGCTGGCGCTGCAAGGTGGCGTGGGATCGTGGAGCAGCAGGCACCAAACCTGAACATTCTTTTCGTTTTTCATGGAGTTCTCTGTGGTTCCGGTTATCTTTAATAAAAAAATAACTAATTTTTTGCAGGTTATCCGGTTAGCCGCGCACTGGCTGGACCAATGGTCCCTTTTGCTCCCAGAGGATCAGCTGGAGCCAACGGCGTCTGGCTGCACCAGACTCCTTACGACAACGCAGGACTGTTTTTACCGGGCTCCTGGATGGCGCCACAGTCTTAGACTGCAAGATGGATAGCCTCATATGCGTGTTGCTTTTCATTTATAGCTGGTTGATAGTTGTCTCAACCTACCTTTTTTTCCTTTCATTGATGTAATAATTTGGGCACTTTGATACCTTCGGAGACTTTTTTGCAATAATATCAGGCTGTGTGCATCACTTCGATGAGAGGCCGGAGCTATGCTCCATTTCGGAAAAAAAAAAGTTCTGCTATGTGTAAGAGAGTGCTCATCTACACGTAGATCAGAAGGTCATAGCTTGAACAAGTGTCTGGGTTATCTCAGTGGAAACAGCACTGCAAGACCTCAAATTTTTCACTTGCTACCCACAGCAACCGCTCAGCTGTATCTGTTACACTCACACACATGTTGGCTAATGGAGAAGAAGCCGCAAGAAGATGCTCTGCCAAAGCATGCTAATCCTGCCCTCCTTGTTACGTTGAGATATTATGTACTCCACACCACGCAACCTGTTCCATGGGACTGAAACTGGAAGGTGCTTGATGTAAATATTGTCTGGTAATTTAATGTGAAGCATTTTTTCCAGTTCAAAATTTAAACTCCCTCTGTTCATCTTTGTCCACCTGCCCCTTCACAGCGGAACATTCTTCCACGATACTTACTCCAGATATTAGAAATTACTAGCTCAAAACAATTTAGATGTACACAACATGAATTAGTTCTTTGTTACAATGATCAAGGTTGGTAACTAACTTTGTTTTTCTGTTATACGTAAACTTCAAAAAAAAATCTTTCAAAACAATTTAGATGTACACAACATGAATTAGTTCTAGATATCTCTTTAAAATTTTGTGAGATCCATATATTATCTAAAGGCACTATACAAGTTCTTACGGTATCATGAAAAATGATACATCCAACGAACATTATAAATACCTCTCAAAAAAATTATAAATACATGAAGGATTATAAATAAATTGGTAGAATAATGTGGAAATATTGGCTTTCCCACATTTTGGGTGAAACCTACTATAAGGAATCATTTTTCTTAATCACGCTAAAATAAAAGACAAATAATTTTTACAACTATATACAATTTCAGTTTACCACAAGAAATGTATATGTATGAGAATTTTATAAAAAAAATTGTACCTAAGTATAAATGAGCCATTTTTCTAGTTTGTAGTGTCACTAGTTACATTGAAAAATTGTCTATATATCATGTCAAGTAATCTAACAATAAAAACATACGCTAATGGCCAACTACATTATGATAAGGTAAATAAGTTCAATATAAATGGATAGATGAGTAAAGTCTTAACTTGCCCGTTCAGAAGCAGAACCCTGAGACCTAGGACGGATAATAGACTGTATCCCCTACATCCTGAGCCTACTATCGGTACCGTCGTGCCACCTAGTCACGCCGCACACCCAGTCATGCTGCCGCGACCAAACGAAAGCAGAAGAGGAACCACATCATGCAAGGTGGTGGCCCTGTGCTCGACAAAGCTGTGTCATCCAGCGGCCGGCCAAAATCTACGGCCCAAGCTACACCGAGGAAGGTGAAAGAGGCTTTCATGTCGAGGAAGAAATTCACCTCTAGTAGCCGACATCTGCAACATGCTCGGCGAATCGTCCGAGAGGTATAATTTCTCTCCTTCAAGTCAAAACCCATCTGAATTGGTCATGTTGCTTAGTTCTTAGGGTTTTGAAAGGATATAGATGTCGCCTAGCGGGGGGGTGAATAGGCAAATTTTAAAACTATTACGGTTTTAGCTTGATAGAATGCGGAATTAAACTAATGTTTATTTTACAAGAACAAAACCTAAATACACTAGGCTCAACTAAGTGCACCAACAACAAGTTAAGCTAAGCAAGATAGCACAAGATAAATATACCACAAGAGATAAGCAAGATATAAGTACTTCAACCTCAATGGCTATCATAAGGAAAGTAAGCTTGGGTAGAGAGATAACCAAGGCACGTGAAGACAAAGATGTATTTCCGTGTTCCCTTACAAGTAAGGTACGTCACGTTGGAGAGGTGTGGGATTCCACGAAGGATTTCCCAACACCATGAAGGCTCACCTTCTTCTCCGAGTCTATCCCACGAAGGAATAGGCTCTTTTCTTATGGCTAGCTTTTCCACCACTCCGGAGATGGCAAGCTCCACAACCACTTCACAAGCTCCACGAAGGAGAAATCCGGGTCTCTTCACAATCTTCCACGGAGAGGACACCGCGGCACCAACCGCCAAGCCAACTAGGAGGTCACCTTCCAAGAGCAACAAGCTCACGGTATCTCACTCGAACAAATCGTAATGGAGAGCTCAACACTTATGCAAGAATGCAAAGCAAGAACACCAAGGGAATTCAAGTCCCTCACTCTCAAATCCCACCAAAGCAACAAGTGCTAGGGAGGAATTAGAGAGGAAGAACAATGGTGGAAATCAACAAATGACTACAAGATCTAGATCCAATGGGTTCCCCTCACTTAGAGGAGGAATTGATTGGTGGGGATTGTATCTAGATGTCCTCTTCCAAAGCCCTCAAAAAGATGCAAGAATTATAGGAGGGAACTGAAGGAAATATGCCATGAGAGGCAATAATAAAGTTGTTATTATGTATTCCTTATATATGATAGATGTTTATTTTACATGCTATAATTGTATTGATAGGAAACATCAATACATGTGTGTTTAATAAACAAAAAGGGTTCCTAGTCATGCCTCTCTTATAGACTAGCTTGTTGATTAACAAGATGGTCAAGGTTTCCTGATCATGGACATTGGATGTTGTTAATAACAAGGTCACACCATTGGTGGAATAATGTGATGAACATTCATCTGAAGTATAGCATTACGATCAAGTCACTGTGTTTATATTTCTATATCATCATACGAATTAATCTTTATCCTTAGACCATGAGATCATGTTAATTGCTAACACCGGAAGAGTATCTTGATAACATCAAACGTCACACCGTAACAGGGTGACTATAAAGATGGGTTCAGTGCTACGAAGGTGTTATGTTGAGGCTCATGGATCAAGAGTGGAATTTGTCAATCCAGATGACGGATAGATATACTCTGGGCCCTCTCGGTGATATCACATTAGGATAGCTTGCAAGCAAGTGATGTGATCACTAGAACGTTATATCACGAGAACGAGAAAAGAGTGCATGTCGGTAACGAGATCAAACTAGGTATGGAGATACCGATGATCGAATCTCGGACATGTAATATATCGAGAGACAAAGGGATTTAGTTACAAGCATTAAAGGTTCTCACGATCACAGGAGTCATCGTTGAATGTGTAGGAGTCAATACGGATCTCGTGTCCCATTGTTGATTATTGATCGGAGAAGGGTCTCGATCATGTCTGCATTATTCACGAACCGTAGGGTGGCACACTTAAGAGTTACCGGACACCATTTTGGAGCACATATGTTTCAGACGAAAGAATTGCAAAGCGCAGGAATTGTTTCAATAGAAACCGGAATTATTTCGGGTGAAATTGCAGAAGGTGGTTCTACATGTGATATTGAAATATTGCAAGGGGCTATATGTGAATGTTTGTTAATTAAAGTAATTAACAAAATTCTGAATAAATTTAATAAAAGAGTTTTATTAAATGAGAGAGCATTAAATTTGGAGAAACTTAATGCATTTAAAGTGGAGACTTTAAAGGGAATGTGAAGAGGCATTTTAATGTGGGGGGGGGGGGGGGTTTACCACCACATGAATGGGGGAGGTGAAGGGTCAACCCCATGCGACCATGGAGAGAGGGGGCACCCCCTCCTCCTAGAAAAGGCCACCCATTCCCTCCTTCATCCTCACACCTCCTTGTGAAGGATCTCTCTCCCCCTCTAGAATTATTCCCCCATGGTCTCGGATTAGCGAGATACATGTTCCCGGTGGCATTTCGTCTGGAAGGAGTTCCTGCTTCCGCTGGATCGCTGGAGCGAGGAGGTGGAGGTTGTCCGGTGGCTTGGACGTGTGAAAAGTGATGCGCTGCTGAGTTGCTTGGCCGGACTTCCTCACGATCTTGAGATCGGCAAGTGTACGACTACATCAACCACGAGTTCCTACTCGTTAACAAAGCTCATTGTCTTCGAGGGTAAGTTCTCTATGGATGTATGTCCACCCGTTTGCTTTGTACCTAGTAGATAGATCTTGGCGTGTAGTTCACACCGTAGGAATTTTTTTGTTTTCTATGCTGCGGACCCAACTGTGGTATCAGAGCCTGATCTATGCGTAGGTGCTTTGCACGGGTAGTACACATATGTTTATATGTGGACGATAATGATCATGTTATTGCATTTTCTATGTACTTTGGATATTGGTGGCATAGTGGGATGAAGCGGCCCAGACCAACCTTACATGTCATCGTACATGAGGCCGGTTTCACGACTGACATGCAACTTGTTTTGCATAAGTGGTTGGCGGGTGTCTGTCTCTCCTACTATAGTCAATATCTGATTTACAACGAGTTGCTAATAACTTGGTTATCCTCGTGGTGGTTCATGTTCATAGGTTAGACAGGTTCTATCTCCGAAAGCCTTAAGCCACGTAAAACTTGCAATTGATAAATTAGAGGCGTCTAGTTTAGATCGTTGTTGGGCTAGTGTTTTGATATGGTATTGTTGTAAGTAGATGTATAATAGATACTCTTACAACTCACTTAACGTGTAAGTTCCATAGACCTTGGCCTTACACACAAAGGAATGATAGAGATCATACCACGATGCAAATGATAGAGATCAAATGCATGGACCATATCACCTCACTTCACACATTAGATGTTAGCATCTTATATTGCTAGTTTGACGCGTTTGGTAGCATTATAAGATGATCCCTCATTTAGATATCAAGATAAAATATGTTCTTCCTTAAGTATGCACCGTTTTGTGGATCGTGTTTTGAGGCATCACGTGATAATCGGGTGTTTTCAACTCTACGCTTTCATACAACGGGTGTAAGACAGTTTTACACACGCAAATACTAAGGTTCTTACTTGACGAGCCTAGCATGTACAGACATGGCCTCGGAACACGGACCGAAAGGTTAAGCATGAGTCATATAGTTGATATGATGCCCATATAGATGCTCGCCTTTGAAGCTACACCGACTCACGTGATGATCGGACTTGGTGTAGTGGATTTGGTTCATGTAATCACCAAAAGAACACGAGGGATGTCGTTTTTGAGTGGGAGTTCATTAGTAATTTGGATTAGTTGAACTCAATCTATCATAAACTTAGTCTAAATATACTTTACAAATTCTTTTGTAGATGGCACCACCTGCTTTTAATTTCAATGTGTTCATGGAGAAAGAGAAACTTGCTGCGAATGGTAGCAACTTCACCGACTGGGCTATGAATTAGAAGATTCTCCTCACTGCTGCACAAAAGCAATATGTGCTAGATGCGCCGCTAGGCCCCCCACCAGCTCCTGATGCCCCTGACGAGGAAAAGAACGTCTATATAACTCGTCAGGAGGACCACAACTTAGTTCATTGCGGCATCTTGTATGGGCTAGAGCGAACTTCGAAAGCGTTTCGAAAATGGCAATGCCTTTGATACCATGGGAGAATTGAAAATGATTTTCGATACCCATGCTGCCGTAGAGAGTTATAATGCTACGGAAAAGTTCTTTAGCTGCATGATGGAGGAAAACAGCTCCGTTAGTGAGCACGTACTCAAAATGTCTGGGTACGCCGATAAGCTTGTGTCCTTGGGAATAACGATTCCCATTGACTTAGGCATACATCGTGTTCTCCAATCTCGCCACCTAGCTACAAGAGCTTCGATGAACTATAATATGCAGGGCATGAAGAAGTCTCTTCCGAGCTTCACAATGCTTAAGACCTGAAGTGGAGATTAGGAAAGAACATCAAGTGTTGATGATCAATAGGACCACCGGTTTCAAGAAGGACAAGAAAGGCAAGCACAAGGGAAAGAAGGGTGGCAAGTCTATTGCCATGCCTGAAAAGAAACCCTGAGTTGGCCCTAAGTCTGACACCGAGTGCTACTATTGCAAGGATCGCCATTGAAGCATAATCGCCTAAGTATTTGGCGGACAAGAAGTCCGCAAGGCAAACAAAGGTATATGTGATATACATGTTATTGATGTGTACTTGACTAGTACTCGCAGTAGCACCTGGGTATTTGATACGGGATCGGTTGCTAATATATGTAACTCGGTTCAGGGGCTGCGGAACAAGCGACAACTAGCAAGGGATAAGGTCACGAAGCGGGTCGGCAATGGATCAAGAGTTGATGTGATCGCCGTCGGAACGCTGCCTCTCCATATGCCGTCGGGATTAGTTATAAACCTGAATAATTGTTATTTGGTGCCTGCACTGAGCATGAACATTGTACCCGGATTATGTTTGATGCAAAGTGGTTATTCGTTTAAGTCTGAAAACAATGGTTGTTCGATTTATATGAATAATATCTTTTATGGTCATGCACCTGTGTTGAATGGTTTATTTCTGTTGGATCTCGATAGTAGTATTACGCATATTCATAATGTTGATGCTAAAAGGATTAAACTTGATAATGATATATCTGCATATATGTGGCACTGCCGTCTAGGTCATATTGGCGTTAAACGCATGAAGAAACTCCATTCTGATGGACTTTTGGAATCACTTGATTTTGAATCATTTGATACATGTGAGTCATGCTTTATGGGCAAGATGACTAGAACGCCGTTTTCCGGTTCAATGGAACGGGCGACAGATTTATTAGAAATCATACATACTGATGTGTGTGGACCAATGAGTGTGTCGGCGCGAGGTGGATATCGTTATTTTGTTACTTTCACGGATGATTTGAGTAGATACGGGTATATCTATTTGATAAAACATAAGTCTGAAACCTTTGAAAAGTTCAAAGAATTTCAGAATAAAGTGGAAAATCATCGTAACAGAAAGATCATATTTCTGCGGTCCGACCGTGGAGGAGAGTATCTTAGTTACGAGTTTAGCACACATATGAAAGATTGTGGAATAGTTTCACAACTCACGCCTGCCGGAACACCACAACGTAATGGTGTGTCAGAACATCGTAATCGTACTTTATTGGATATGGTTCGATCTATGATGTCTCTGACTGACTTGCCACTGTTATTTTGGGGTTATGCACTAGAAACCGCTGCATTCACTTTAAATATGGCACCATCTAAATCCGTTGAAAATACACCGTATGAATTATGGTTTGGAAACAAACCTGAGCTGTCATTTCTTAAAGTTTGGGGATGCGATGTTTGTGTGAAGAAACTTCAACCGGATAAACTCGAACCCAAAGCGGAAAAATGCGTCTTCATAGGATACCCTAAGGAAACGATTGGGTATGCCTTCTATCACAGATCCGAGGGCAAGGTCTTTGTTGCCAAGAATGGATCCTTTCTTGAGAAGGAGTTTCTCACGAAAAGTGTGAGTAGTCGGAAGGTAGAACTCGAAGAGGTCATTGAACCTTCTCTTCATGGAATGGCGAGTGGCGCAGCACCGGAAGTTGTTTCGGAGTTGACTTCACATGATGAAGAGAGAGCTAATGATATTGATCATGAAACTCCGAAAGAGGACACTACCGAACCTCGCAGGTCAAGCAGGACACGTGCGGCTCCTGAACCTGACGACAATCTCAAGTATGAATTTCATGATTGATGAAATGGATGACCCTGCGACATATGAAGAAGCGATGATGAGCCCGGATTCCAACAAATGGCTAGAAGCCATGAAATCCGAGATGGAATCCATGTACGAGAACCAAGTTTGGAACTTGGTGGACTTACCTCACGACCGAAAGGCCGTTGAGAATAAATGGATTTTCAAAAGAAAAACTGATGCTGATGGTAACGTGACCATCTATAAGGCTCGACTTGTCACAAAGGGGTTTCGACAAATTCAAGGAGTTGACTACGATGAGACATTCTCTCCCATAGCGATGCTTAAGTCGGTTAGGATTATGTTAGCAATTGCTCCATATTTCGATTATGAAATATGGTAGATAGATGTCAAAACTACGTTCCTCAATGGTAATATTGAAGAAGAGTTGTATATGATACAACCTAAGGGTTTTGTCGATCCTAAGGATGCTAATAAGGTGTGCAAACTTCAGCGATCCATCTATGGACTGAAGCAAGCATCACGGAGTTGGAATCTCCGCTTTGATGAGGTGATCAAAGAGTTTGGGTTTGTCCAAACTTATGGAGAGGCTTGTATTTACAAGAAAGTGAGTGGGAGCAATGTGGCATTTCTAATATTATATGTGGATGACATATTATTGATTGTAAATGATTTAGATCTTTTAAACAGTGTTAAAAGTTATCTAAACAACAAATTTTCGATGAAGGACCTTGGTGAAGCTTCATATATATTAGGCATTAAAATCTATAGAGATAGATCAAGACGCCTAATTGGGCTATCGCAGAGTACATACCTTGATAAGATATTAAAGAAGTTTAATATGGACGGAATTAAGAAGGGGTTCTTACCTATGTTGCAAGGCAAGACATTGAGTAAGACTCAAAGTCCGGCTACGGCGGAAGAAAGAGAGATAATGGATAGGATCCCCTATGCCTCAGCCATAGGCTCTATAATGTATGCCATGCTATGTACAAGACCGGATGTGGCACATGCTATTAGTTTGACTAGTAGGTACCAATCGATCCAGTTCGAATACTAGATAGCGGTCAAGAATATCCTTAAGTACTTGAGAAGAACTAAGGATATGTTTCTTGTATCTGAGTGAAGAAGAGCTAGTCGCTAAGTGTTATGTCGATGCTAGCTTTGACACCGATCCGGATGACTCTAAGTCTCAATCCGGATACGATTTCTCTTGAACGGAGCAGCTTAGTTGGAGGAGCTCCAAACAACTGTGGTAGCTGGATCAACAACGGAGGGAATATGTTCTCGCTTGAAGCGTAGCAGAAGCGTTTAGATGAAAGAGTTCATAACAGAACTGGGTGTGGTTCCCAGTGCGTTGGACCCGATGGTGATCTATTGTGACAACAATGGAGCCATAGCCAACGCCAAGGAACCAAGGTCTCACAAGAATTCCAAGCATATTAAGCGTCGGTTTCACTCCATCCGCGAACATGTCAAGGATGGAGATATAAAGATTTAAAAGTGCACACGGACCTGAATGTAGCAGATCCGTTGACTAAAGTACTCCTAGGAAAAACATGATCAACACTAACTCCATGGGTGTTAGATTTATCACTATGTGAACTAGATTATTGTCTCTAGTGCAAGTGGGAGACTGAAGGAAATATGCCCTGAGAGGCAATAATAAAGTTGTTATTATGTATTCCTTATATATGATAGATGTTTATTTTACATGCTATAATTGTATTGATAGGAAACATCAATACATGTGTATTTAATAAACAAAAAGGGTTCCTAGTCATGCCTCTCTTATAGACTAGCTTGTTGATTAACAAGATGATCAAGGTTTCCTGATCATGGACATTGGATGTTGTTAATAACAAGGTCACACCATTTGTGGAATGATGTGATGAACATTCATCTGAAGTATAGCATTACGATCAAGTCATTGTGTTTATATTGCTATAACATCATACGAAGTAATCTTTATCCTTAGACCATGAGATCATGTTAATTGCTAACACCGGAAGAGTATCTTGATAACATCAAACGTCACATCGTAATCAGGTGACTATAAAGATGGGTTCAGTTATGAAGGTGTTATGTTGAGGCTCATGGATCAAGAGTGGAATTTGTCAATCCGGATGGCGAATAGATATACTGGGCCCTCTCGGTGATATCACATTAGGATAGCTTGCAAGCAAGTGATGTGATCACTAGAATGTTATATCACGGGAACGAGAAAAGAGTGCATGTCGGTAACGAGATCAAACTAGGTATGGAGATACCGATGATCGAATCTCGGACATGTAATATATCGAGAGACAAAGGGATTTAGTTACAAGCGTTAAATGTTCTCATGATCACAGGAGTCATCGTTGAATGTGTAGGAGTCAGTACGGATCTCCAGGTCCCACTGCTGATTATTGATCGGAGAAGGGTCTCGATCATGTCTGCATTATTCGTGAACCATAGGGTGGTACACTTAAGAGTTACCGGACACCATTTTGGAGCACATATGTTTCAGACGAAAGAATTGCAAAGCGCAGGAATTGTTTCAATAGAAACCGGAAATTGTTTCGGGTGAAATTACAGAAGGTGGTTCTGCATGTGATATTGAAATATTGCAAGGGGCTATATGTGAATGTTTGTTAATTAAAGTAATTAACAAAATTCTGAATAAATTTAATAAAAGAGTTTTATTAAATGAGAGAGCATTAAATTTGGAGAAACTTAATGCATTTAAAGTGGAGACTTTAAAGGGAATGTGAAGAGGCATTTTAATGTGGGGGGGGGGGGGTTTACCACCACATGAATGGGGGAGGTGAAGGGTCACCCCCCCATGCGCCGGCCATGGAGAGAGGGGGCACCCCCTCCTCCTAGAAAAGGCCACCCATTCCCTCCTTCATGCTCACACCTCCTTGTGAAGGATCTCTCTCCCCCTCTAGAATTATTCCCCCATGGTCTCGGATTAGCGAGATACATGTTCCCGGTGGCATTTAAATGCAGGAAGGAGTTGCTGCTTCACTGGATCGCTGGAGCGAGGAGGTGGAGGTTGTCCGTGGCTTGAACGGTGCAAAAAGCGGATGCGCTGCTGAGTTGCGGCGCTCGGACTTCCTCACGATCTTGAGATCGGCAAGTGTACGACTACATCAACCACGAGTTCCTACTCGTTAACAAAGCTCATTGTCTTCGAGGGTAAGTTCTCTATGGATGTATGTCCACCCGTTTGCTTTGTACCTAGTAGATAGATCTTGGCGTGTAGTTCACACCGTAGGAAATTTTTTGTTTTCTATGCTGCGGACCCAACAAGAACGGGGAGAAGGCAAGCTCAAGATGGTCAATAATAGAGGTCAATTTCATGCTGAAGAACACCCAAAAACATTGGGGAAGAACCCCCTTTTATAGGGAAAAGCAAATATGGCCATTGGAGAGAAAACAACGAAAACTCGGTTTCAAAGTCGGTTGGACCGGCCTTAGAACCGGGAAACTCGGCCCCTAGGCCGGAGGACCGGCCTACAAATCGGAAAACCTCTGTTTGCCAACTCAGAATAGACTCGGTCGTGAAAACCGGAAAATCCTGTCTACTGGCGCTGGCACCGGACCGTCCGGTGTGGGACTCGGTTGAACCGGATCCACAACCGGGATGAAATAGACTTCACGAAAAACGCAATAACTTTTGCATCCGGACTCCGATTTTGATGATCTTGGGCTTGTTTTGACGAGGAAAACAAGCTCTACAATATGGTGCATGAAAACATCATAGTCCAACAAAGGAAGATAGAACCAAATTAGGAAAGGTAAGAAGCCTCCCTATAAGAAGAACCGGTAAAACCTTCAAACTTGAAAACGCCATAGAAGATGCATACGAATTCCGTTTTCGACGAACTTGGGCTTGTTGAAGAGCTAGAAACAAGCTCAAGAACCTCACATGGAGAAACACCAAGAATCAACAAAATAGGAAGATGCAAAGTATGCAAAGGATTGAGCTCCCTAAGACAATGTGATCAAGTTACCCAAATGAAAGCCCCTCTTGATAGTGCGGCTATCTATCCTATAACCCGGTCTCCCAACAACCACCTTGAGACAGGTAAAAGGAAAACCTAGCAAGGCTATACCTTTGCCTTGCGCATCCTGCTTGATCTTGATGACAACGCTTCAAGCTCCATCCAAGCCGGAATGCATCACTTGATCATTGTTGCTTCGTGAAGACTCGTAATTTGCTCCCCCATACACCACAATGGGATAGATTCATTAAGACACATCTTCACATGTCCATTATCACCAATATGGATGGCAAGCTTCAAGCAAATGATCTTCTCGAGATGCTTATCTTGAACTTGCCCTTCTCAAACTTTGATGATGATCACCACTTGATGTCATCCTCTCATGGCCTACATGAGATCTTCACTTTTGAAGCATGCCCATGGAAAGATACCTATCCCATATAGAAAACACAAAGGCACATATATAATGGGTTAGTTCATGATGCATAAATGACAAGGCTTACCATACCACAAGATCCATGTGGTACATTCTTTATGCTTCATGTGTTGACCAACTTGAAATCACTCTTCACTCTTTTTATTGGTCAACCAAGTATCTTCTCATGCTCCATTTCAATATCTTGAGGTACATAAAGAATTCTTCATTTGATTATATGCTCTAAATCTTAGTCAACCATAGCTCAACTAATGAGGCTATCATGACACCGACTTAGGGGCAATCTTGAATTCTTCTATTGAGATCACACTCTCAAGAACTTGAACATATCATATTCTTCTCTTCAATTCGATGATCTTGATGCCAAAACTCAAGGTATATCTTTATCTTCATAGCATCCATACTTGAATCCAACATATGGACTACAAGCATGACCTATGGAATATTCCTTCGTATAAAACTCAATGAAAACATTAGTCCATAGGGATTATCATTAATCATCAAAACCACACATAGGGGCAATTACCCTTTCAGGTTTGATTTTATAGAAATACTTTGCATACCGTATCTACCTCGTATGTGGATTTATTTGCAGGGAATGAGGTCAACATTGGTACAGTGCCAATTGACCACTATGAATTTGCAATTGTTTATCCAATACTCTCTTCCTTATCCTCTTCCTTCTCTATCGCCTTGAGAGTACTTTGCTTCAGGCTCCTCCCCCTACTCTTCGCCCTATTGGGAGCGAGAATGAGGAGAGGAGGCCGACCCTCTCCTGCGTATACTAGTACTAGTAGTAGTAGCTTAGGCTTGTGTTCATCCTACGTGGCGATTGGCATGATGCCGTGGGGGTCGTTTTCGTCAGAGCTCTCGGGCGACTTCCAGCGATAGGTGGTGGCAGCGCTACTGCTCGTGGCGCTCCTGTGGAAGGAGCCGAAGGCGAACAGTAGGGTAGCTTCTTCCTCTCCTGGAATAAATAAGCTCAGTAGGAGCCTTCTTTTCTTGCAGGGGTGCGCTGTCATTCTTCCTCTCCTTGCCGGCTATGGTGGCGGGGAGGAGAGGCTTAGCGGCGAGGCGCATGGCGTGGCACTACTTCCCCCGGCCGGCCGTGGTGGCGAGGAGGTGAGGTGGAGCTCGTCTTCTTCATGCCTTTTACAAGCTTTTGGAGGTGTTGCCCATGGCGCCAAGCAGACCTAGCCATCGCCTATTCTGGCCACGGAGGAGGTGGAAGAGCAAACACGGTTTGATGCTTTGCCTGACGTCGAGTCCGTGAAGCTGCGTACTGGAGATTCCAAGATTCGCACCTGACGAAGCTATCAGCGGTCAAGAGAGCCGCCTTGTGCTCGAAAGAGTCCGAGCCCCGTCTTCCCAGAGGCCAAGTCTGCGCATGTTCGCAGCAAAGAGCCCAAGAGGAAGATCTTCCGCTCCCGCCACGACGCTGGACCAAGTGGTTCGTCCCCGGAGCCAGTGTCCTCTCTGTGGTGGAGCAATTCGACGGCGAGGTCAGTCAGCAGCGGTGCAGAGCTCGGCGGAGGACCTGATTGCTTTTTACCAATCTTTTCTGGGGTCTTCTTTGTAAGAGTTCAGTCCTTATCCAGAAAAAACCTAACCTATAGGGGCTTTGATGTAAAATGTAACCACTGCTTTGGTTACTACCAGTAGCTTCTAGGGTCTTCAGACCCTTCCCGTTAAAAAAAAAACTATGAATTTGCAGTGCCACACGGACCTCAGCCAAAATAGAGCCCTTGGAAAAACTCTTACCGAATTTTCCGGTACGAGTTTAGAGGATTTATTCCGCTGGAGCTCACGTGACACCGGTTCCAGCTCCCTTGATTTGAGTTTTCTGGGTTCTGTTTATCCGAGATCGCTATCATGCTTTTAGTCTCAGTCAGCCACCGGTGATATTTTGGCTAGAAAAACAGAAACAAGTGTAATTTTAGCAGCTGGTTTTCACTAATGGTATTTTGACCATTCTTTCGAAAATACGGTGATATACTAGTACAGGACTATAAAAATACGTTTTGCAATGCCACCAAAATTGTACATGCCGATGGTTTATGTACAACTATGGTTTAATTCGAAAAATCGAATTTCAAAAAAAAAATCGAAAATTCGAAAAATAATATACTCACGCTCACGCTCCGATTTGCGCATTCTCCGGCGGTCATGCGCGTTGGGGGAACATCCTCTCCCGACGTCCCACGGCCATCTCCTCAGGCAGAAACGGCGTTTTACCCTTTGCCTTACCAATCTCCTCCGTACGCCTCTCCTCCCTCCTCCCACTTCCGAGAGCCGCCCTCCGCCGTGAGCATCGCCACAGGTTCGCTGAGAAGGCGTCCAGCCCGTTCCACAGGCCACGCGCCTATGCCACCGCGCTCCGCCTGCCGTAGGCCGGCCGATGAGCAGTTGTGCTGTACTAGTTACTGGGCCGGGGGCGTTTGTTCTCTCCCTGGGTGCTATGGCTGTGTGGGCTCGCCGACCACAGGTGAGGTCTGCTACATGTTCGACGAAATGATTCTTTGCCTGTTTTCCCCCATTCTCACATTTCTCTGAATTCTTTTTACAGCATTTGCCAGAAAATCATGAGCCCGGTGACAACATTTTATAGCAGTTCCTTCCGAACCAGCTGCGGGCTCTGGAAATCAGAGTGTTGTTGTTGATCATTTTGTAAGTTTACACGCGTTTTACTTTTACCTATTCCTGGCCAGCTTCATTACTCACAGCAGGGGACATTCCTGACAGCCAGGGAGCAAAATTACTTTGTGTTCTGAGTTATCAAGAATATTAGTGTCATATACACATTTTTAAAGAATCCTTAGACTATAGTTAACTGTGCAAACTTGTTGTACTTATCTATCTTTCCGAGAAAGCTATTTATTTGATTCAGCTGAAATATTTTCATGAAGATTCAGTTCTGTGCCTCAAAGCACTTTCAGTCTTGACTTGGTATTGAGTATTCACACCCTCCTGCACATCACATATATTGTACCTCGATAACTGCTCTTCATTTGAATAGCTCACATAACTAAACTATGATATTTGGTCAGAGAATTGCACTGCTGAGGGATTTATTCTGATGTCAGTAACGCAATTATGTGAACTGATGTTACTTCATGTTCATCAGATCCTGTTCACATGCCTAATTTTTGAGTAGCTTGGTCGATTTCATACAAATATTAATTTCTCATATTCTGTCTCAGTAAAATGACAGTTTTAAAGCAACTTAATTTTTTGATGTTTTTTTGTTATGTTCTTTATGTATGGAACTTACTAATGAGCTGTAGACAATATGTTCTCTGCTTAACAAGTAGTCTGTTCCTCCAACTCAGCTTCATAGTAAGTTATTTTTTGTTAATTCAAATTGCAGCTGGTGTAAAATTGCTGTTGGATTTGAAATAAACTGTTGATAACCTAGATGCAGCTTATATTCTAGTAACCTTGTGAGATGCAATTAGAAAAAAACAATTACCCCCCGGGGGAATGATCCCTCCGTGGCTATACGTTGTTAGGTAGATGAGACTCTCCAAACCACCAAGCTAGCGCTTGGTTCTTGTGAGATGCGGTTATGTTAATTGTTTTCTTTAATTATAGAATTTCTGCCTTCTGGAAATTAGGACCATGATGTATGGCAGTGTGCTTACCAAGTCCTATATGTCGGACTATACTGCAAATTGATTGGGTGCTGATGTCACTAAAAATTAGTTTAAACAGAGAAATATCCAAGCAAATGATAAGAAATAACACTAATGTTCCTTGTAACTTTGGTTTTACTAGTGCAATCACAACTTTTCCTGGCATCACTTTAAGGTTATTCTTGTTCTGCGACTGGACCGCCAGGATCTTAGCTCCTTTGCAATCTCATCCTTATGCCTGGAACTTCCAAGGGTAACCGAGAATTCCTTCAAAATCTCACCCCTGTGAAGCAGAAACTTGGCAAGCATCCTTTCGAGTTGCAGTCCTCTATAGTTTACAACGTTGATTCTTCTCAGCTTATGTTTCAAGCATTTTATGTGCATCTCCCACAAACGATCGGTCACCCGGCTGCTATAGTCAACCCCATCCTGATCGTCGTCTTCAGGCTCGGTATCAGATTCACTATCAGATATGGAGAATAACGCCTCCTTTCGAGGCCGTGGGTGCACAGGAAAGAGCGACAATACTTCCAGGTCCTTGGTGTCACCAACCAAGATGGCAACAGAACGGACAGCATGGACGTCGCGCAGGCAGCCCTGGAGGCCCAACTGCCTAAGAGGTAGCCTGCATATAGCACCTGCGAACAATCTGCTGTGGTAAGCCATTGATGGGCGCAAGGACAGGTGAAGGTACGCCAGTTTGTTGCACCGGCTGATGAGCGTAGTGACCGGAGCGACTTCGTCTTGTTCCCTCTCGGAGAGGTCTTCACAGATTTCAATGGTCAATGCCACGATTCCTCTGTAGTCAGCGATCCTGAAGAGCGACTCGCCAGGAAGGCCGCCTCTGTAGTGGAGCGACTGCAGGCACGCAGTGTACAGCTTGACGCGCCTGGCATGGTGGCAGCAGATCATGGCGAAACTCCGAAGATGGGCGCTATACACCGAGATTTCCTTGACGCTCGGGCACTCCTGCAACGTCAGGTTAACGAGGCGTGGGCAGTTTGTGAGCAGCTGCTGCAGCAGCCCGTGCCGGTCCCTGATCCTCGTGAGGCAGAGCGTCTGGAGCGACGCCATGTCCAAGGATTCCGGTAGATCGAGCGTCCAGTTCGTGAGGCGCAGGCGGCGAAGCGTCCGGCAGCTGAAGAGATGGTGCTGCGTCTTGATGAACGGGTTCCATTGGTAGTCGTGGAAGTCTGCAGAGGCCGTCTTGGAAGAGGCGAAGGGGCAGAGTCTCCGTCCGGTGTTGTGGCCGTCCCGCAGCTTGATGTCGATCTCCTCGGCGCCGAAGTAGACGGCGGAGACGACCCACTGGTCGATGAGGTCGCTCGGGGCCCTGCACACTTTGAGGCGCAATGCGTGGATGGGCGTCCCCGGCAGGGCCTTGCTGAGGAACGCCCCTGTCACCTTCTGGTCGAAGCAGACAGGAGGGGTGCCGTCCCCGCCACTCGACCTACCCCACCAATCGCCTCTTTTGTGGTCGACGAGGTGGATGACGGGGACGGCGGCGTGGACGTCGCGCCACCGGCGGGAGAGCGCGCTGGTGCGCACGGCCTCGTCTGACAGGAGGTGGCAGAGGATGCGCTGGAGCGTCTCGTCGGGGAGACCGCTCAGCCGGTCCGCGTGCCTCTCTCTCTTCATCGTCGTCGATATCGATCGTGGTCCGTGCGTGGGCGGTGCTAGCTTTTCTGGCCCAGAAGATTTTTGACAGACAGAGATTTGATCGAGTCGACACAAAAATTCTGTTCCGATTTTGGTTAGGGTTTGGCACCGCCTCAGAGTCAGAGCACCCCACCGTCATTGAGTCAGGTTCGGTTGATCCTTTGTACTCTACACTCCGTTATATACACGATCGAAACACACTTGTTTGCCAGACGGGTCGATCGGATCGACATGGCCTCACGCAAGAGGTCGTCGTCCTCGTCCATGAGGCGCCGATCAGATCGCATCAGCAACCTCACCGACGACGTGCTGGGCCACGTCCTCTCCTTCCTCTCCACCAAGGAGGCCGCTCGCGCGGCGGCGCTGGCCCGCAGGTGGCGCCACGCCTTCGGCAGCGTCCACACCATCTCCTTCGAGGAGGCGGAGGGCGAGAGGGAACGCGACTGGGTCACCTACTACTACGATTCGGAAGAGAGGAAGAGCTGCAGCGACGCGCTCCTCGACGGCATCAACGCCGCCCTCCTCTGCCGCCGCCGGTGCCCGGGACAGGCTGTTCCCCTCCGCAGCCTCCGCTTCGCCTTCGACAGCTGGCATTGGTGGGACAGGGTCGCCGTCGACCAGTGGCTCGCGTACGCGCTTCCTCCGCCGCCACGTAGACGCCATTGCAATGCGAGCCAGACGGAGCTCCACCTTGACCTGCGCTTCCGCATCGGCTCCATCTGTGGCGACAACATCGGCAACAGGAGAGGAGGGGCAGACGACGACTCCGACTCCGACGAGGATGAGAATGAAACTAGGTGGAGGTATCTCCTTCCACGCAGGCTCTTGTCGTGTGCCGCCATCCGGACCTTGTGCCTCAGTCACTGCAGGCTCAAACTACCGGGGGTGCCCATCGACCTGCCGTTCCTCGAGACGCTACGCCTCACGGGCCTCCACCACGACTCCGGGAGAAGCATCCAGCGCCTCATCTCGAGCTGCCCCCGTCTCACCCACCTCACACTAGAAGCCATGTTTAAGCTCAAAAGGGTATCCGTTGTCGACAAACGCCTCCATCACTTCGCCCTTCGCTGCTGCCACAACGTCAAGTCTGTCGACATCGACATGTCGGAGCTGAGGTCATTGGAGTACAAGGGCTGGTTTCCACCCGGCCCGCTCTTTTCTCTGCACGGCTCACCACCGGCGATCATCACTTCATGCACCATCGATCTCTGCCAAGGTCTCTCCAGCGCCAAGGAGTTTCCTAGGTTCACACGGTTTCTTGAGAAAATCTCAGGGGTGAAACACCTGCATCTGCACCATGGAAAGTTGAGGAGCAAATTCTTCTTCGAAACAGGGTTCCCTCTGTTTTCTAGCATGACGCACCTCACCTTGCAAGGCTGTATCAAAAGCTGGGATACTGTTGTTGTCGTGCGCATGCTATTAGAGCAGACCCCAAACCTGGAGGTTCTCGCGCTGCTGATGGAGCTGAAGGACTCGAAAGACAAGGACGATGATCGAGGCGGTGCTGTTTCCCGCACCTCTGTCCATGACGAGTCGAGCTTCTCGATTCCGTGCTTGAAACATAGACTGAGGGAGATCGCCATTCAAGATTATGACGGAAGCAAGGCGGAGAAGATGCTGGTCAAGCTCCTGCTTCGCAACAGTCTGGTTCTTGAAAGGTTGCACGTCCTGTTCAGAGAGGGGTTGAGGTCTAAGGAGAAGAATAGACATGAGGTCCAGATGGGAAAATGGGGAGTGGCCAATTCAGAGAAGATCTTTACTCCATGAAGTAATTGAAAGATGCAGCAGACTATTTGCTGCCCCTGCCTAGGTACCATAGGATCGATGTGTTGCCAAAACCAATTTACTACTACTAATTGAAAGAAAAATGTAATGTCATAACTAGGAAGCTTCATGATCGTCTCCCTGTTTGGATAAGAACAAATGTAGTATACGCTAACAGTCATTTCACACTTTTGCGAATAAACTTATCTCACTAAAATATCTTCTTCTCTTCTCTGCCAAGCCAGACGCGAAGGCTCCTTTTGTTGCCGGAGATAGAATGTTAGGGGTTTAGGGTCAGCAGCACTAGACACATATCACCATTGGATTAGTTGTTGATCAAACTTAAAGTAGACACTTAGAATATGGCTTGTAATCTTGTATTACCTGATTGGGGTAGTCTTCATGAAGCAAATTGTACAATAATTTTAGCGTAACGTTATTAAATGATTTTGTCCCCTGAACTAGGAAAGGGTGGGTTGATCTCTCAACTACAATACCAGACAAGTTTGAAACGATACTCCACTTCAATAAAAGTAGTTGCCTGATGATCTGATAGACTCCCCTTGATCTTTTTCGAAATGAATGAGTAGCCTCTTAATCCTCATAGACTAGAAACTTTGGACGACTATCATGCGAAGCGGTTTATTCGACGATATGCCATGGTTGTGCATATAGTTGGCGTGTGATAGTTCATTTGGCAAGTCCTAAATACTCAGCAGAACTTGTTTCAATAATCTAATTGAGCTTACCTATTCCAATTTCTTAATTCTCTGATCGTGGGCCTACATATCAACTCTTTTTTCTCCCTCCTGCTGTCCAATTGGTCAACAACATGCTAGAACTTCGTGAGCTCCGACCACCTCGGCACCTTGAGCAGTTGTGGATCTAGTGTCTACCAAGGCTTGACATTATTGCGACGGCCTACTGCCTGGGACTTATGGTGATTTTTACAAAAAAAACATCTTAAGAACTTTGACTTGTGTTTTCTAGGCTTCAAAATGTATTTAGGCCCGGTATCGGCCTTGACCTTCCGGTTGTCACGAAGTATCTATCTTACAACAATCATTTGCACCTCATTGTTCCCTCCGTAGTCGCATGTATCCGTGGGGTTTAGTGGTCGCACAGAGAAGCAGGAGAGAAGAACTATGGTTGGTTATTTGGATTGTGACTGAGTTCTATTAATATGTAAACACCATCTACAGTTCATGTTTTTAATCCATCACCTGACCTCGTGAGATCATAACTCAGATATGTCCAAATGATTATCCTTTCAACTTTTTAGTTATTTTAACAGAGAAATATTCAAGCATTGATACTATAATATCATGGTTTTACTGTCAAAAATAGATTCACGTTGAATTCGGTTGCACAAAAAAGCAAACTAGTCATTTCAGTTACACATGCTTGTTCTTGTGGTTCTTCTATTGTTTGTGTATGGAATTTCTTAACGAATTGTAGATAACATCTCGTCTGTCTAATAAGTAGTCTGTTATTACAACTCGGCTTAATAGCGCGGAGATACTTTTTTTCTTACTTCAATCGCGACTCATGTAGAACTACTGTTTTCTGGGGAATAGAATGTCGATAACCTTGTCAGATGCAGTTTCAGTTTTATCAGCTGTGTTGTGTTATTTGCTTTCTTTTGTCCCAATTCTGCCCTGCTGTATTGATGTGTGCCTATCAGGTCCTGTGCACTATAGTACTACCAGCTAGCTAGGTTTTTATGATACTTAAAAAGAAAAGTTATTTTAACAGAGAAATATTCAAACATTGACACTACAATATCATGGTTTTACTGAAAGAAATACTAGCACTTTTGTTTCCTCTGTTTTATAGTTAATAATACAAGCGCAATGACAAGGTTTCCTGCCATCAATTTACGGTTACTCTGGTATGACGATTTAATCGCCAGGATCTTAGCTCCCATGCAATCTGATCCTTTTGTCGGGAACTGCCAACTGCTGAGGTAACCGAGAATTTCTCCAAAGTATTACCCCTGGAAATTAGAAAATGTGCAAGTATTCTTTCGAGTTGCTGTCCTGTATAGCTTACGATGTTGATTCTTCTCAGCTTATGGCCCAAGCATCTGATGTACATGTGATGCAAGCTATTGGTCAGCCTGCTACTATGTTGTACCCGATCATCAGCGTTGTCTTTGGGCTCGGTATCTGATTCATCATCGGACATGCAGAAGGACCTCTTCTTTTGAGGCTTTGGATCTATAAGAAACAAAGACAACACCTCCAGGTTCTCGGTGTCACGAAGCAGGACGGCAATAGACCGGACGGCATGGTCGTTGAGCAAGCAGCCCTGGAGGTCCAACTGCCTAAGAGGTAGCCTGCGTACAGCATCTGCGAGCAAGCCGCAGTGGTAAGCCATTGATGGGCGCAAGGAAAGGTGAAGGTACGTCAGTTTGGTGCACCGGCTGATGAGCGCGGTGACCGTAGCAACTTCAGTTGATTCCCTTTCGGAGAGGTCTTCACAGATTTCAATTGTGAGCGCCAGGACTCCTTCATAGTTTTCAACCTCGAAGAGCGTGTCAGTAGGAAGGCCGCCTTTGTAGTGCAGCGACCGCAGGCACGAGCTGTGCAACTTGATGCGATTGGCATGGTGGCAGCAGATCATGGTAAAACTCC
Source organism: Avena insularis (assembly GCA_023614405.1). NCBI lineage: Eukaryota > Viridiplantae > Streptophyta > Magnoliopsida > Poales > Poaceae > Avena > Avena insularis. Next base: position 592,906,895 of record CM042686.1, on the reverse strand, counting down.
GCAGATGGGCGCTTTCCACTGAGATCTCCTTGATGCCTGGGCATTCCTGCAGCGTCAGGTCAGCCAGGCGCGGGCAGTTGGAGAGGAACTGTGGCAGCAGCCCGTTTGGATCCACGATCCTTGAAAGGCAGAGCGTCTCCAGCGACGAGACTAGCACCCCCTGTGGCAGATCAAGGGTCCAGTTCGTCAGGCGCAGGCGGCGAAGCGTGCTGCACCTGAAGAGACGGTGCTGCGTCTTGACATAGCTGCCTGTTTCGTTTTGGTCCAAGTCTGCCGAGGCCTTCTTGGACGAGCCGAAGGGGCAGGGGCTGCTTTCGGAGTCGTGCCAGTACCTGAGTTTGAGGTCGATGTCCGCGGCGCCGGAGCACGTGGCAGTGAGGATCCACTGGTCGAGCAGGTCGTGCGGCGGGTGGAAGGCGTCGAGACGGAGGGTGAGGAGGGGCGTCCCGGGTGCCTTGCCAAGGATAGCGCCTGTCACCTTCTGGTTGAAGCAGACCGGGAGGAGCTTCTCTGAGGATGTATCCCGGTTGCCCTCCTTGGGGTCGGCGAGGTCGACGACGGGGACGGCAGCGCAGACGCGGCGCCACCGGCGGGAGAGGACGCTGGTGCGCGTGGCCTCGTCGGACGCGAGGCTGGAGAGGACGCACTCCAGCGCCTTGTCCGGGAGAGCGCTCAGCCGGTCCGCGTGCCTCGGCCTCTTCATATTTTTCTTCGATGGATCGATACGGCGGGCGACGCGATGGGTACGTGCGTAACCTTTTATTTTGCTGCCTAAGGCCGCCGCCTTTGTTGACACCGATTCTGTATCGATCTTTGTTTGGGATTGGTTGGTCACTCGGATTGCATATGTATATATATGCGCGACCCACCGCCTTTGAAACGGAAACCATCGAGCCAGGAAATCCTTGATATATTTGCTACTCGCCGACCCCTGATTAGTCAGTTATTATCCTGAGATATAATTTGCCGGATCGGAAGTTTGTAAAGCACCAGTCAGACGGCATGGCATCACCACCACACAAGAAGTCAGCGCCGTCGCCCAGGCGGCGAGATCGCATCAGCGATCTCAGCGATGACTTGCTCGGCCACGTCCTCTCCTTCCTCCCCACCAAGGAGGCTGGTTGTGCAGCTATTCTTGGCCGCCGGTGGCGTGACGTTTTCCGCAGCGTGCACACCATCAAATTCGAGGAGGCAGAAGGCGAGAGGGAAGAGGACTGGTACACCGACCACTGGGAATCTGCGGATAAGAGGAGCTGCAGCGGCGTGCTCCTCGATTGCATCAGCTCCGCGCTCCTCCGCCGCCGCATCCGCCGGTGCGCTAGTCATGGCAGTGGGCACCCCGTGCCCTTGCGCAGCTTCCACTTCGCCTTCGACAGCTACGACAATTGGGACAAGGTCGCCGTCGACCAGTGGCTCTTCGAGGTGTTCTGCCAAAGCGACAAGAAGGAGCTCCACCTCGACCTGCGCTTCTTCATTGGCCCGATCTGTTCTGATGACGACGATGAGAAGAACGATAGTAAAAAGTGGGGGTATGTCCTCCCCACGACGCTCTTCTCCCACACCGCCATACGGACGTTGTGCCTCGGCCATTGCAAACTCAATCTGCCCCAGACTATCGATCTGCCGCTCCTCGAGACATTGCGTCTTACCAGTATCCTTGGTGATGATTCAGAGGAAACCACCCAAAGACTCATCTGTAGCTGCCCATGCCTCGTTGACCTGACGCTAGAAGCCAACAAGCGTCTAAAAAGAATCACCATCCTCGACAAGCGGCTCCGCAGGTTTGCCCTCCGGTGCTGCCACAACATGAAAAAAGTAATCATCGATGCATCGGAGCTGAGATCCCTGGAATATAGTGGCTGGGTGCCCGAGGAGTCCCTCATGTCCCTGGGCGTCTCACCGGGACTCGCTTCGTGCACCATCCGTTTCTGCAGAGTGAGACCCGAGGAGTCGGAGATCCTCGCTTTCAGAAGGTTTCTGGAGAAAGTCTGCGATTCGAAGCACCTGCATCTACACCACCAAGACCTAGTCGACGGTGGATTCTTCACGTCATTTCCATCATTTTCCGTTCTAAAGCGGCTTGAGCTACAAGGACCCGTTCAAAGCAGAGAAACCGTCAACACGATACGGAGAATAATGGAGCACACGCCAAACCTCGAGGTTCTCTCCCTGTACATGGAGGTAGACCCACAAACTCCAATCATGCACCCACAGCCGGATGAGCTTGATGAGGATGGTGATGAGCAAGAGTATGAGCAGTCGGTAGTTCTTGATAATCTCCGAGTTCACGATGAGTCGAGCTTCTCCATGCCCTGCTTGCGGCATCGAGTGAAGGAGATCAACATGGTTAACTACGAATGTGACGTCTATCATAGGACGCTGGCAATGCTGCTTTTCCGCAACGCGCTTGTTCTTGAGAGGATGTGCGTCGTGCTCGGGAAGGGGCAGTTCATGTTACAGTCTCAGCTCAAGGAGGAGATCGATAGCTGGCTAGTGGCCAAACCGGAAAAGAGTTTCATATAGACAGACCGGAGAGCAAGATATGGAAATGAGGCGAAACAGAACAGGATTTTATTGAGTCAAATCATCTATGGAACATAGCAAATCTACGTCATTTTTATTCTTACCGTTCTCCTTGTATTCAAATATATGATACGGTATGATCTATGAAATAAAGTCTTGGTTGCCTCATTTTTGTTGAGATGCTTAGCCGTCTTTTAATCTCTGAATGGTCATATTATCTGGCAATCTCTGAATACTCAAATTTATGTACTCGTGTTTTATTCTGTTAAAATACCGAATGACGGCTTAGTGTCATGTTAAAATGCCGCCTTCAGGCGTAAGTCAATTTCCTTTCTGGCTTGGTTGTTTATCTGATTGTTTATGATTCGGGTGTCTTGGTAGTGAATTGTTGGTATCAAAGGTTGGCTCGATCTGTTTCCAAGTTTAAACAGTTTAGCATTATACTAGCTCTGTTACTTGGCAGTGTTCCTGTTGGCAGATTTTATAGTACCTTTTACTACCCCTTAAGCATGACTAGTATAACTAGTAGTGTGTATTGCTAATGCACATAACTTTTGTCTGCTTTAGATTGTTCTAAAAAGCTTCGTCCAGTGTGAAACAAATAAATATGAATGTGTACAAAAGCAGTTCCATACTACTATCTTGTAAGCCAAATAATCATGTATTTGAAAAATAAATCTAGAAGGCACGATTGTCAAGTGACTGATTTCATGAACAATATTGTACACCTTGTTCAAAAACATTATTGATGTTTTATAACTTCCAAATATAATACGTCAAAGAGATGCTGAATAATATACATGCACTCTTCTCCAATACTTAATTACTTTCTCCGTTTCAAAATATAAGATGTTTTAGTTTTTGTGAAAGAAGTGTATATATTATGAAACAGAGGGGGTACTTGCTAATACCCCATAGTAAATGATGCAGCCAAGCCGACTATAATACATCATCATCGAGTTGGTTGATACAAATGAACCGGCTGGAGCTCCAAAAGAAAAACAGGAAGGAGGAGCTTGTCCTGCTCGAGGCGGCCCTATGTGGCTCCTGGCCTGAGGCATATCATCGTTTTGTCATTCTACCAATGCTTGAAGCAGGTGCACAACTGATCATTCATGTGTTACTCATTGCATGCATCTTATGAAACTCCTCTCAGACTTGCTGATCCTTTTCATGTATTGGAGAAGCTTCTAACCACACAACACTGGGAAAACATGATCTAGTTTGGCAAGTCTCCAACTCTCCATTACCACAGCATCAACCACATTAATCAGAAATACAACTCACCTCCATAGCAAACTCAAAGGAAATTAATGGATTCACATAGGTTTGGTGGGCTTTTCTAAAATGAAATTTGATATCGAGTTATAACGTAATTTTAAAAATTAAAATAACTTCAAGAGAGATGCGACAATTTTTTTTCACAATTGTACTATTAATAAATACACAAAGTGAGCTAAAGGTCTGAATAACATATCTGGAATGATAAAAAATGTATTTACTTCAATTTTATTTAGCTAGTCGAGGCTACAAAAACATACGGATTTGGCATGGCTATAGCAACTACAAAGGACATTCCAAGCAAGCAAAACTAAGAAACTGCAGACCACTTACTCGCTAGTGGATGGAAGAGATAACTTTCAAACGCACACCTGCACAGTCTCATTGTGACATCGCCTATCTGCCTATCTTCCCTTTGGTCAGATTTCCTACTTCATGATACGATGATGGCCGTCAGGGATCGAAAACACGTTGGCAATCAGATGCTCCTCGTCCTCCTCCTCCTCCTAAACAACAGTCCAAACAACAGTCCCAACAATGATAAAAGGAAGCAAAAATGCCTGTTAGATAAGCCACAAGAAAATCATCTTAAACTCAGTGGGTACCATTCAACAATAAGTCAATAAGCCAGTGGAGTTTTTATGTTGGTGGCGATTCAACTATCTGTCTGCAAGATCAGATCCTTGTTTTTCTTATCAGTAGCCTTTTAACTTTCTTTCTGTGAACCTTGATTTGCCTAAAATCAACCATGAAGGGCATATCATTGGAAGTCACAAGTTATCTACGGGAAAGTACTCCTTATATCATAAACAATAACTTGGAAATATCATGTTGTAATATACTCATATTGTATTTTCATGTCTGGATAAACAATGTCCTCTCATACAAACGTCCTGTACAAAGTTTCCATGATCATGATGAAGTAAATAACTACTGTTTGCTACTCAATATGAGTAAGTTGGTCCTGATTCTTTTTGAAGACCTCTACCTAGTCCTCTAGGGAGAATACAGTTTTCGACGTATAGTAAGAACAAAAACTCATTTAGAAAGCATAGTAGAAACCGATCATGTGCGTCCAGCAACCAAACATCAATGCAAACAGATACAGATCTCTGCAAATAGAACTAACAAGATCAGATTAACTACTGATGGGACCTTGGAACATCGAATTACCCTGCATAGTACAAAACATTGTGCTAATTACACAAATACAAAGGCATGGATGTACAAAATAAAGATTGGATCTAATACTATCAATTTAAGCAAAGGAAAACTTGCAGGATACAATTCGAAAAACAATACTGACAAGATAAACAAACCGATTTCACGAACCTCCCATTCCAACAAATCGATTTCACGAACTTCCCATGTCAACACACATTGTGCTACTATGAATCTGCATATGCGTGACAACACAACTCCCGTGTCCAAAAAAAATCTCATTGAGAAAAACAATCTGGAACCACACACGAATTCAAGACGGATGGAGAAACTAAATCTCACATTACAAACAAATGAATTTCACGAACCTCATGGTAGCCTGCTCGTCCTCACTGCTGTCAAGGTTCTTGACATGGATGAAGGTTGTTGCGGTCTCGCCGCGAGGTGTGGCCGCCGATTCTGGCCCAGGTGGAGGCAGCCCGATGACGGCGGCGGTGGGTCAGTGTTGCTCCATGCGGTTTGGATGGGGAGGCGGAGTGCACGCCGCTGGAGGTGGAGGGTGGCCGTCCGTGTCCTGGACAGCGGGTTCCTCAAGCCGGAGGCGTCGTGCCTGTCGGCGGCCGCACGCTCTTGTGGGGTCGTGATGCCGCGGCGGCCGCCGGCAGCACGCTACTGAGGAGGTGGCGGGCCGGTGTGGAGGGTTTTCTCTGCGGGATTTGCCTTGTGATTGTATTGGGGAAGGAAACTGATCTGCAATGATTTCGGGGGGAGAGAAACCGAGACGGGGGAGGCTATGCGCACGCGAGGCGGGGGTTTCCGTGCGGATGAGTACAGTCCGTCAAACATATTCGCTAAGTGCACCCCAAAAAAGGTTGGATCAAGCGGAGGCCGTTAGATTGTGTTTAGAGGTTTCATAGTGCGATTGTAGTTGTCCATGCATGTTTGATGGGGTATGTGTAGATAAGTTCTTGTTCGCCTTTTTATAAGTATAGAGATTAGATCTGACGGCTCAGAATGATTTGGCCCAACAGGCCCAGGTTATAATTCTGTGAAGAAAAAAAACCCAAACAAGAACCGGTCGATCTGTTGACGAACAAGAAAACGAGCAAGTTCATCTAGTAACAATAAGACGAACAGAGCCATAGGCGCCGCCGCCACTGCCTACCCGGGACACGCCCCGCCGCCACTGCTTCTTCCCCGGACGCCTCGGCCTGCCGCCACCGCTTCTTCCGCGCAGTCGCGCTGCCGCCACCGCTTCTTCCCTGCAATGGCGCTGCCGGCTCCCGCACTCGAGCTGCCGCCAACACCTCTCCGCTCTCGAAGTCTGCATGCACGCCGCACGCCGCAGCAGCCTCCACGCAGGAGGTCGCCTCCACACCCATCCAAGCTGCCAAACCTCCGCTCCGATCTCGTTGACGCCAGACCCCATCTCCACGACCGGTTCCAAATAGAGCTCCTCGATTGATGTCAGAAAGCTCGATTTTGATCTTCGTGCGGATTGATTTTGTAGGAGCCGACGCGCATCCAGTAAGTTTCAGATTGTATTATGTCCCAAGTTTGGCATTAGATTTTTTCCTATATGCAACTGAATGGTGAACAATATGTCTGTCTTTAGATTAGCACCACCTAGTGAAAGTATTAACATAGGCCAGTCTAATCCGGGCAAATCTCCATGGTTTTCTTTAAGGGAAAAGGTAGAGGATAAGAGGATCGTCTACCTTCGTTATAGCCTTACGGCTGAGTTTTACAGTTACAAATTTACATGGTAAAATGAAAAAGGAAAGAAGAGAAAAAAAAAGACTGCTGGCCCTATTATCTACTGAACTTTTCTGCTAAGATCTGAATTGCGGTTGCCTTGGACTTTAATCGTGTTACCCAGGGAAGCAGCTCATCTGCAATGTGAATCCACAGCCTATGTCATATTGTATCTCTGGAGTTGAAGACTCAATTATTCCTACGGAAAATAATTTTTATCTGTGCCATTCTAGTACCAGTGTACTATGCATATTATGAACTGTCTCTTTTTCTTATATGCCAGGCGGTTTGTTATATGAGGAAAGAAGAAATCAACTCTGCAGAAATCTTTTATATTCTGGTGAGTTGTAGAGCCATATGGAGTTTGTTGGGCATCATCTGCACATTGTCTAAACTTTGTGTATATTAGTATACTTAATGCTCAAGTTTGCGTGTTTGCTTTGCTGGAAAACTGATGAATACAACTACTGATTAGGTTCAAGAAAGATGAAGCAAGGAATGTTGGCTCCCAGGCTCTAAATCTGAAGCTTCCTTTTGGTGAGATAGATGTGATTGAGAACCTGGAGCAGATCAGGAGGCAGCTGCGTCTGAGCATATTCTGAGGTTCTGATGATTAGTCATTGTTGACGTGAAAAGTGAACATATTTCTATGATGTGTCAATCACGGTTTTTTCTGTTATGTCAGTTTGAAGCAAGTGATGGTGCAGACTATTTGCGTTATAGTGTTACTGATATTCATTTCCTCCCACGTATGATTTTCTCTAGAGTTGTTTGATGTGTTGAGATATATAGGTTTATGCCCTTTTTTTTTCAGTGTGCAAAGATAGAAAGGAAGGGATGATTAACTACTACATGTATCCTTGCTGGAGTTGATTTCCATCTTTCCGCATAAGATTACGATACAGCTTAGGTTGCACTGAAACTAATTTAGGGTAGCCTTGACCTTTCACCATACGCAGCAAACAAGCAGTACAACAAAGTAGAGAAAAAGTATTGGTCAAGGAATTAGTAGACAAAAATAGAATGACAAGATAGACAGCAAAAGTCAATGAGAATTATACTTTCATACAAATATTTCAATATTGTTTGTCTAAACAGTGGGATTTATTATTCGAACTACATAACAGACTACCATTGACCAGAAAAGTGTGTATTATTTCCTATATTTACATTTTTCTTCTTCAAGCCTACTGCCTTCAAGTCCTCCCGGATTGATAAAGTACAACCCTGGATTTTAGAAAGCACAGAAGCTCGTAATTTTTTGTGTAGTACATGTGCCGCACTGCCGGTTCATGACAACAACATTGGAGCGCTCCGATATATCACAATCGTTAAGTCAGGCAATCCATGATGACTAAGCGCGAGATGGATCCTCTCTTTGACATATTCGAGAAAATCTTCGACCCTACAGAAAACCATCTACCTGAAAATTAGTCAGTCTGTTTGTCTATCTTCCAAAAGGAGATGGTATATCAGGATATAAGAAAAGGTTCATGACATATATATTCAATTACAAGAACCGGGCTGTAGAAAATTCAAGTAAAACTGAAATACAGCAAATTTCATATCGTGGCAGCTTGGGAAACTTTCAATACTCTTATATAAATTGACACTGACAAATCACCGAGTTAAATAATTTATCATCCAGATAACTGAATTGCTCAGGCACCGAGTCAAATTCTGAGAAAACTATCTCCATGACACCATTAGAATCAGTTGAAGTCCACAACTTTTTGGTGCTAATCTCCGATGCATAAAAAATGAAAAATAACATAATGCTGTACTAAGAAAGTCTCAATACTCTAGAGTTCAATTACTTACATGCAGCATTAGTTAGAGCAGGAACTTATGCTTTCCAAAGAAAATGGAGTATTAGAGGCAATCTGACGGCTACTTTTGATGAATCTATTACTGGTAACATAGTAGTAGCCGAAAGAAATTGTTGAGGGCAGGAACACCTCACCGCCGCTGGCACGCGCTTGATAACATAGTAGCAGCCGAAATAAATCTACTACTGGTAACATAGTCCCACATCGCAGTCTAAGCAAAAAATATTGAGGATCAGAAAAACTGCATATGTAAAAGTACTAAAATCAACTCGACGAGCAGGAAATGGTGATCAGATCAGCAAATGGTGATCAAATCAACAGGATTGCAAGGTGCAGTGCTGGATTGGGGAGCGTCCAGGTCCAAATCCAATGCGCATCATGTACTACAACCACCGTCTGAATATTTTGTAGCAAATGAAGGTGAACTAGATACTCATGGAGTCGTATGCGTTCGTTGATTGGACCGAGCAGGTAGAAAGGGGACAGGTACGTACCGATGGGGCGATCGGTGTCGATGAGGATCACCGGGAAGGACAAGCGCCGGAGACGCGGAGAAGCGCCAGGATCCTCCCATGGACCACCGGAACATGTGCCCGGATCCTCCCATGAACCCCTCCCATCTCCTGCGCCACCGCCTCGTCGGCCTCCTGCCCATCAACAGAAGCAATACCTCACCGCCGCTGGCACATTCCGCGCACCGCGATGAGCACCTGGCCTTACTTCGGAACCGCGTGACGAGCTCGGCCGCCTTGGCGAGCGAGGAAGGCGGCGCCGTGGGATATTGGATCGGGGGCGAGGCCATGGGCGCCACGTACGGGACAGGGCGAGTGATGGGGTAGGAGGACGACGGAGGGAGGTAGGTGGAGATTTTGGCATAGGGGCCGGGCCGAGGCGGCGGTGGCGCCAGAGTTTCTCATCGGAAGATCGACGGGCGCAGACGAGGCTGACTCATGGAAGAAGATGGGGATTTTTCTGCAAACGATGGCACCCGTGAATAATTGGTTGGACTCTGTTGGGCCAGGCCCGTCTACGGCCTTTTTTTTAATGCGGTGCACATTTTGGCACTAGTATAATTCGTACTAGTCATCTTTTTTAGCACTAGTATAATTTGTTGTGAGTCATTAGATGGACGAACATAGGGGTTGTTATTCATCTGAGGGTACCACAAAAGATCACGTTCCCGTTATTGGAAGTTTGCTTGACTCGTGAAAAGGAAGAAGCAAATAAGTAGATAAACGACATGCCAGAAACCTGCTTTAAGTATTACGAGCATAAAAATAGCATAAGTTCAAAAGAACTGCCTAAGTTACTTGTTGAAATATATCATAAGGTCTTCACTAGCGTGGCCAATTCAGAAAGGGTCCTGATTGGAGATGGGGACTGGCCAATTGAGAAAAAGTCTTTATTTAGTTAGTTAGATGACTACGCAGCTTAGATCATTTAGCTATGTTTCCCCATATAAATGAGTCCCCATCAACGTACATTGCAAAGGCGAGACCTTCATTTCGTACATTGATTTCCGCTTCTAGGGGGCTGTCGCATGTCTGCAAGTGCCTACAAGCAGTAAAGATTATGCCGACTTCCTCATCCAGCGCAAGACCATGCCGGACTGACGCGCGGTACCTCCACCTCTATCCGCTCCCTTGCCATCCTGCAGGCTCCATCCACGTTCAGCTTCGTCCATCCTTGCCAAGGTTTGGACCATTTTTTTCTCCTCCTTGAGCATCAGCTGGGTCGATCTGCCTTTTCTTCTTCTTCGACCGTGTAGCTAGGGCATTCTCGTAGACGATGGCGTTTTTTGCCGCCAGGGGTTGTTGTTTGATCACCAGGAGAGAATCAACATAGAAATCTTCTCGACGCATCAACTGGAGGAGCAGGGTTGATGTGTACAACCTCATTCCTCACATATGTGCCATATTTGCCAAAACGTCATCAACATCATCAGATGTGCTCTAGTTTGGTCTAATATTTGGCCAAAATCATTTTATTTTAAGGTCATAAACATTTTACTACGAATGTCCGTGTCTCCAATTTTAGTACTCCCTCCGTCCCAAAATAAGTGACGTAGGTTTGTCTAGATTCGGATATATCTAGACACGTTTTAGTATATAAGTACATGTGAATTTAGACAAACTCAAGTCACTTATTTTTGGACGGAGTACAAATGACCATATCTTGAGGTATTACTCGTGGCAGGTGGATGTCGATTGGTCCGCCCTCGCATGACTGCACCCACCTTATATATCCACCCTGTAGTGTTGCCGTGGAACCATCACACATGCCCAATTGATTGAGTTAATAATCATGGATCAATCAACGGCCACAACCACAGTGAACCATCCGCAAACAAGACAACTTTACGTGGCTACATAACACATGTTCAATCTTAGTTTGTTCTGATCCGCAAGCATAGTGTGTAATGTCATTGTTGACACGCATTTATTTAGCAAATATTATTGTCGACACGATGTGCATCAAGGCCATTGGATGCACTGTCTGCTTCATCATAATCAGATAAATTTTTCTCTGCACCTTAGTGCACCGGTACTTCCAATGTGCCATGTATGTCCGGGCGACCTCTTCTCGCTCAACGACAAGCATCGGCGCTGCCCGAGACCGTTGGTGGATGTGTTGTGTTGGATGCCTAGTTCCCTACTCGATCCTCTCCCTCGATATTTCGATCCAGCTCGACATGAAGGTCAAGAAAAAAGTCAGTTTGAAGACAACAATACAATTCTAGCATGTCAAAAAAATCACATTCTAATTCTTCTCACAGCTTAATTGTGAAGAAAATATCTGATTATGAACACTATCAAATCAAAATTAGAGTGAAATGGGAATACTATCTAAAATTGACTTACCCATTTTTGTTTGCGTTGAGACTTGAGAGTCAGATATGAATTGAAATTTTTAGACACGGTGGAAGTATGTTGTGTCAATGATGTACTCTCTCCGGCCTAAAAAAGATGTCACAAATTTATCTAAATTTAAATGTATCTATATATATTAAATAGTGTCTACATACATCCAAATTTAGACAAACTTGTAACATCCTTTTTAGGACATAGGGAGTATAAAATTTCAGGGTATTTCATTATCATTAAACATGATGGTGTTGAAGTGAGGAGTTTTGTGCATTCGTCTCCTGTTCAAAACAAATGTCCATATATATTTACTCAAGAAAAAACTAGACGATCTTGAAAGAGCAAAGCGTTCTTTATTTATTTCACTGTGAAGTACACAATAAGCAATTCATGAGCGCGCATATATGGTACACACACGCGGATGAAAAGATACATTCTTATTAGGTCGGCGATAGGACATCATGAGAGGATCGGAGATGTTGTTTGCAGTGCCAAATGCATCACATCGTAGGATAAACTGGCGAGCTGGCGATGCCGCACAGGCCTCGTGAGTCGGTGACGCCCCTTTCGAACAGGATGTACCCACCCATCCCAAATGATGTCCCATGGGAGTTTTTCACGATCCAATATTTCTTCCCAGTGGACGCATCTGTTCCGTACCCGACGATGGTGACGATGTGGTTGTACGCATATCCGCACGGGCCCGAATACACGCCACTCTTGTACTTGGCGAAGCTAACGGCGACCTCGATAACGGCGGTGACAGGCTGCTTGGCCACCGCCTCCATAAGCTTTTGCTCGTTGTTCGACGACACATATCCGACTGAGAGCACGGAGACGGTGTGGTGCTGGAGCTTGGTCTTGTCGCAGACGCCCTTTTTTCCCATGTAAGGGTAGTCGGCCTCCGTCGTTATTCCGCCGTTCTTCCATATCCAAAATATGGCCCCGCGGGATGTGCCCGAGATGCAATCATACTGCCCGCAGTCCACGAGTTCTTGCTCGGATAGGTCCACCAGCTTGCCATTCTTGATCTGGTTTAAGCTCTCTACTGCTGCTACTGCAGCGAAAGCCCAACAAGATCCTACCACGTCCAACACAAAAAAAAGTCAGATGTTTCGCTTAGTCAAATTGAGAACCAGACGATGTATTATTATTATCATGGATTGTAGAAAATATTTTTGCATGATTAACTAGTTTAATTTACCATGCATAAATTTTCATAAAAGAGATAAAAAGCACATGATACTACCTGGCCGAAAATGGAAATCGACAATGGCGGCCGCTAATGGCCTGCAGGTCCATGCGGTCCGTTAAATTAATGTACCCATAGTTTTAATTACCATGCATAACTTTTTTCAAAAGCAAGAGAAAAACAGATGTTATTTCCTGGCTGAAAATGGACCATGCTGCATGCAGATCCATGCCGTCGTCGGTTAGTTGTGCCTATAGTCAGTTTATTGTTGGTCGATGCCATTTTTTCCGGAGGGATTAACATACTACTAGTTGATCACTTTTCGTGTGGGTTCGTAGCATGCTTCTTATCTAATCTGTTCCAGACAGAGTGGTTCTTTCTAAAAAATCTGTTTAATAGTCTATCAGCAGCATAGTCAAACCTGATTGAATAGTTAACCTGCACGTAGCCCAACTCAGTTAACAAAGCCAGTCTCAAGATCAGTTACTCCATGCCGCGGAGTCAAAGCCAACAAAGGCAGGAGATAGCCGGACAGACATGAAGAAGATTATGTATATGGTATAACAGTTGGTAAATGGCCATGCTTACCGCACTCTCCTTGGTCCTTGACGGGTGTTACTGCGCCCACGGCTCTCCAGTCGACGCTCTCAGGAAGCGTGGACAGGTTACCGCCGTGCCCTTCCACGACATCACCGGCACGAGTCGTGATCACCGTCTCGTCATAGTCTTCCTCGTTGCTAGTCATCGTGTCCGGCGGGGGCACGACGGATCGGCCTGTGAACTTGGCCAGAAACTCCTCGTCGGTGAGGTCGGTAAACTGGTTCTCGCCGAGGGTGTAGCTCAGCTTTCCCTCCCGGTTGGTGGCCTCGATGTGCTCCACGTTCCGCCGGTACACCTCGAACCGCCGCAGCTTCTCGTCGACGGTGGCGTACGACTTGCCGTGCTGCTCCATCCACCGGTGGAACCTGTCCATCGTCAGCGGCTGCTCATCCTGCTGGCTCGTCGTCCATGCAGAGGCGACGATGCAGCATAGGAGGAGAAGAACAGTGCTGGTGGAAGCCATGGGACGGGAGTGGCTGGTGGTGCGATATTAGCGTGGTACGCTGCTGGGTTTTATAGTACATGGCTGGCCTGATCGGTGGACGTGGACGGCTTTAACTCGGGGTATTACTCGTGGGCTCGTGGATGTCGCTTTGGACGCCAGCCCCGACGCGCCGCGTTGTCACGTAGCAAGCTGTGGCCACCCTACTTTACTCATATGTGGAATCACCACACGCACGTCCAACTGATCGATCACCAGTAACAACCACTACTATGACGACCGTCCCATCAGGGTAGGTTTACGTGCCTATAAGAGCTAGCACGTGCTTACGTAATATATAGACTATTATATAGGCCAGTAAGTGCACCGTCTTCTTCGTCATAAACCCTAGGCCCTTCGTGTCGAGCCGATATAAAATATCTCAAGAGGGTAGAGTTGGCATCCGCATGGCATGCATGCATCAACCAGGTCCAGCTTCAGGAATTAAGGGCCCCCGTTGTGAAATTGTGATATGCTGCTCCGCATGATTCCATGATTCCATGGCTTGGTGGCCGCACGGCTTATGCTCGCATAGCTCATCGATTGTTGCTCGTAGCGCCATATTGACGTTCAAGAGTGAAGTTAGAATTCAAGCAATAAACTAACCTAATGTACTACTGAGTAACACCCAGATTGAGTTAGGCTTCTAATATTTGTTTTTTCTTATGTTTTTCATAACCGAAATCTTACTTTCAATTTTCAAATCCAGATAAATAAGCTACGATGGTTGTGAAAATAATCATGTTAAAGAATGAAATTAATAAAACAAATGTGTACTACATCTGTATATAAATTCTCAATTCTAGCCAAGACTTTGTAAGTTAGCAGGATGAGAAAAAAATAGATCCAACTTCGATCTGACAAGTTCATCGACAAGAATTGAGGCTGATAAATATATGTTGTGTGCATACCTTGATTTAGATCTGGATTGTTTAAGGACAAGCTACATGAGGAATGGAAGAGCAGTCAAAACTATAAGATGAACTCAGTCGTACGGTATAAGATTAGCTGGCAGGGAGCATCCAGTCGATCTACGGCATGTAGACGTGCTGGAATGTGCGTTGGTGGCTCGGCGCTGGCAGGGAGCGGTAGCAGGGCGTAGACACAGAAGCTCAACGGAATAGCAATCCATCAGTTTATTTACCTATGTTTTTCACTTCTACGCGCTCAGGGAGTATTGGGCTTTACTAGGCTCTTACCTATTTAAAATAGGTTTAACTAAACTTAGAATTGGGACGAGATATTCCAGGTACGCGGGATTTTTTGCCGTTGCACTGAGATTTTGAAGTTGACTATAGCCGTCGAAGTAATAATACAAAAATAATAGTGGACCGCACTTCCTCTTTTTAAGAATTATAAATAACAAAAGTCACATCAACTTATCATTCATAACCAGGGGCGGAACCAGGATTTGACATTGAGGGGGGCAAAGATATTTATGATCATGTATAAGATTTTTTCTCTCTCAAAGGATACAATAACATGTTTTTTGTGTCGGAAGAACTGTTTGCACAAAAAATATAACAATACATCAAAGACCTCAGCATAGAACAAATATTTATATGTAACACTATATCTTGGCCAATACAAAACAGAAGATCAGTTTATATTGGATCAACTTTATCTCTACGAGTATAAAGCTTGATAATTTTATTGCAGGTGACCTTCCTAGTATTTTTTCCAATATACCAATTATTATGTAATAAGTCATCGTTATCACCGAGCAAACATCAACAAAAGACATATCTAGTTTGTAAATTAATCAATTAGACTATAGGTTATGCAAAAAAATGACTTGGTATCTCCAGTCTAAGTGAGGAAGATTGGTTTGTATACTCGATGGCATGACACGCCTATCACTGGCATTGTGGCAGGATTAACAAAGGCACAAACTGGCAAAAAAAGGGTTGTCTAGCATGGCACCGTGGCGACAGCTTTGCGTGTCATTTGGTGATTGAATAGGAGTGAGTGAAGGCGGCAAGCGTCTAGTCGGTTGATCTAAAGGATTGCATATGGTGCTAGCTGAGAGGTCAGTTACACAAATGAAGGATATGGGGCAGTTTACTACGATGAATAATAAATAGAAACATGGCCTATATTTGGGCTTCATAGATACTAGAGAGCACCAGACTAATCAATTAAATTTGGTCTTAGTGCTAATTAATTAAGCCTATAAGGCTAGATTATGCACCTATGTATTGAGGGGGGGGCGATGGTTAGGGGGGTCTAGCCCTGCCCCCCCCCAGCTCCGCCCCTGTTCATAACCATATTTGGAAGAAAAATAGAAAGTGGGATACCACGATCTCCGATTCAAAAAGTTCGGGGTAAGCGGCAGGTTTTGTACCTAGACTAAGTAGTATATTACATGTATTAATAGAAAATGGTATTAGACGGTACTTTTTGTTCAGGAATCGAGAGAAGAGAGTCACATCAACTAATCAATGTTTGGAAAAAAAAAGGAAATTTGATACCATGATCTCCATTTGAAAAATATTTTGGACTAGGTGGGGGCATTACCGCTCGTATGTGATTTTGAATTTCTATAGTCCAAATAATAACAGGAAAATAATAGTAGATAATACTCCATCGTTTTAGGAATTCAATGTCTATAGTCACATCAATCGATCATCCACAACCATGTTAGAAAATAAAAAGGGAAATTGAATATCATGCTCTACGATTCAAAGATCCATTTATAACATGATGATGATGTGTATGAAATGGTGTGTTACCAAGGGCTAGTAAATTAGGTTTTGGCACATGTGTTTCTGCTTCCAGCGCAACGTAAATAATAATACAATTGCGATAAAATCATGATGCAAAAAATACTAAGACACCAACTTCGATAGAAAAGGTATGGTTCAGGGCCCCAAAAAAGTAGGGGTCATGTCCAGTAGAGCAGATTTCTGATGGCCACTGACGAGCCTGGCATCAACCACACATATCCATCACGGGCTCCTGCCGAAGCTAGTCGTTTTTTAGGGAAATGTTCACTATAGTGTCAAATAAAAAAAGAGTAGATGGGGATTAGGCTTTCATGCAAATCAAGGTGATATGAAGCTATTTGTTGAGGAACTTTGAGCTTAATTAGGTTGTTGATCCCTCCTTTCCCCGAGCAAGAGCACGAGGGAATGAATATTACTTAGCAAGCATGTACCAGAAAAGTGATGGTTACTTACAAGTGAATATCACTGGTTACTTAGCAAGCATGCAATACTAATAATAAAGTATGAAATAAATTATGTGTTAATATTGTATGCATGTGCAGTTGATATATGCTAAATTACTTTTGAAAAGGGGGGAAATTACAAGTGTCCGCATGTGTAAAGTGCATTGACAAAGGGGCCAAGGTCCTGCCATTAGTAGACCAAGAAATTTCAACTTAACAACCAAGAGTACAAGCTAGTTTATTTTCTATAATACACCTTGAAAGATGTATCACATATCAAAGAAGAAATGTTAAGAGGAAAATTACATCACCGTTAAAAATGGTTGTTCGCGCCACAACAAGGGGCAGAACCTCCACATAAAGAAAACAAACTAATCCCCAACAAGCCATCACTTTGTGTTGGCGAAGGATAGCCAAACACCTCCCTGTGAGAGTCCAACTAACCTTCAAGCTTTAGACTCTGATATGATCTTTTGGATGACTACCTATGGGGATGGTGTTGCCCCATTTAAAACCACGTTGTTCTGGTGTAGCTACAAACACCCGGACATAAGTGTAATAGTCGTCCAGAGGATTGTCTTATATCTGTGGGCTGCTTCCACTCAAACTACCATGGCATCAATGTGTCGTGATTTGGCACTCCAGTTTGTGCCAGTAACCTAGCATGCTCGCTCGTACCTCTCGGGAAAGTACGCAATCCATCAATGGGTGCTAGAGAGTTTCTGCCTCGTCGTCGCATAGAGGGCCTGCGGCTAGGTGAGGCAAACCCCGTTATTGTAGTCGAACCCCACGATCGAACAACTGCCCCTAGATGACAACCATGCAAAGAAGAGGTTCACACCAATGTGAAATGGGATCGGACAGATCCGCCCCGATGGTTAGGGTGTGGTGGTCTAATGTGGCAAGACGTCCCACCTATCCACTAGAGCCAATCAGGAATTACTTGGAGTATTAGCAAACGTGACTACCTAAAGTTCCATCAACAATATGGTGATTCGAGCACCGCTCATGTCTAGGGCGGAAACTCTTGTTCCATCCTTTATTGTGAAAGACTCGGTAATGAGTCTAGGGTTTTGGGGGTAAGTATCATACAACCTCTAGAGGGTTGTGTTCCATTATATAGTAGGGTAGGTAAGGGTACATATATAGTACAAATAAAACTCTATATACGGTTGGTTTATACATGACACCATACAATATGTACAAGCTACTCTATGTTTATCACCCTCTCTCGATCTCAATTGATCCATGCAGATTGAGATTGTGCTTATGCATTAAATGATGGCAATGGAAGAGGCTTGGTGAATATATCAGTTAACTGATACTTGGAAGAAATGAACCATATTTGGAGCAACTTCCGAGCAACCCGTTCATGAACAAAGTGGAAATCACCCTCAATATGCTTAGTACGAGCATGAAAAACAGGGTTAGAAGAGAGGTATGTTGCTCCAATATTATCACACTATAAAATAGGTGGACGAGTATGAGATATCCCAAGTTCACCAAGAAGAGCTTGTACCCATATAAGTTCAGTAGTAGCATTAGGCAGTGCCTTGTATTCAAACTCTGTTCTAGAGCGAGAAACTGTAGCCTATTTTCTAGCACTACAGGAAACCAGATTACCACCATAGAAAACAGCAAAACCCCTAGTGGATCGACGGTCATCAGAATTGCTAGCCCGGTCCGCATTAGGAAAGGGTAGTGCAAGGTCTGAGTATCAAACCATGAGGGGTGGCTTTGACATACCATTAAATGCGTTTAACCGCCGACCAATGAGTGCGCCTTGGAGCATGAAGATACTGACACACCTTGTTTACCGTAAACAATAAATCTAGACATGTCATGGTGAGATATTGTAGACCCCCAACAACACTGCGATAGCGAGTAGAATATTTAGCAGACAAGAGAGTACCATCTGTAGCTGAAAGCTTCTCAGTAGAGGCCATAGGTGTTGTGGAAGGAGTGCACTTAAGAAGTCCAGCATGTTGTAGTAGCTCAAGGGAGTATTTGCGCTGACTCAAAAGAAGATCACGGCCTTGGCAATGTACCTCAATGCCAAGAAAATAGTGAAGACGAAAGAGTAGTGCGATAATCTCGAGGCTCAGTACATAAAAGAGAAGGATTAGCACTTGAGCGTGTCGCCATCTAGGCAACAGTGCCATTTGTCTGCTCCTTGGGCCGGTGAATACCACGCTGCAGCCTGGTGGTAGCTCCGGGCCTGGGAGGCAGAGGGGGCGTGGATGCAGGTGTGGGCGACGAAGAGGTATACGTCACTGATGTTGCAGTACCAGGCGATTAGGCCGCTGTAGGGGTGCTAGGGGAGTGGGCCGGTGCAGGAGACAGGGGCTCGGGCGAGGACGCGGCTAGGTGCACCCGGGACGGAGAGGCCAGGGCATCATTGGCCCCAACTGCATGGCGATCGACGTCAGATGCATGCACTTGATCAGCAGCGGCACGACCTGCTCTAGGCGACATGATTCCAGCATCATCAAGTAACTCAAGTCGAGCACCACACCCTACTACTGCACCATGATTAGCCAAAAGTAACGAGCTATATGCAACATCAAAAAATTCGTCAGAATGTAAAGGTAGAGAGGATGAAGTAGACGGTAAAGGTAGAGAGGATGAAGTAGACGGTGGAGAAACTGATGACGTGTGAGAGAAAGGAAAAAAACAGTATCATCAAACACAACATCACGAGATATGTAGACGCGATTTTTGAGTACGTGAAGACATTTTTATCTTTTATGGAGAGAGTTGTAGCCTAGGAAAAACATTGTTTTGAGCGAAACTCGAGTTTGTGGTTACTGTAAGGACGAAGGTGTGGCCAACACGCCAAACACACACAAAAAAAGGTATAGTCTAGAGTTTCCCCTAGGAGATGCTCAAATGGAGTTTGCATGTTAATGACATGACTGGAAAGTCGATTAATGAGAAAACATTCTGTAGAAAAACCATCATTCCAAAAACAAAAGGAAACAGACGCAAGTGCCAGTAGTGTTAAGCCAGTCTCGACAATGTGACGGTGTTTTCATTCAACAGTGCCATTTTGTTGATGTGTATGGAGACAAGAAACACGACGAGAGATACCAATATCTAAAAAAAAAATTAATCGATGATACTCACCACCCCAATCACTCTGAACATGTAACACTATTAGGAAAATATCTATAGGTAATTTACACATCCGTGCGTACATGCTAGGTGTTGCCCCATGGGTAAATAGTTGTGGCGTACCTATTAGCAGTGCACCACGGGTAGGTCATTTACTCGTGGCGCATCTTCTAGAGGTGCGCCACCACTATGTGTGGGCCAGGGTGCCTGGGGCAGCACCCCACTTACCCATGGCACACTGCTGGCAGGTGCGCCGCAGCTATATGTATAACTCATGGGCACCTCTATGTCATGCGCCATGGGCAAGTTTGCAGCCCATTTTCAACCCCTCCCCCCCCCCCCCCCCTCGTAGGATCGCCTTTTTAATTTTGCCAAAAAATAAGAAAAATAAACACTTCAAAAAATAAAATCCTTTGACATATAGGTAGGTATTGTGGTTTAGTTTTTAGGATAATTAACAAATATGAATTTCGACTTTTTTTGAAAAAAGGTTCATGCCACGGTAAAACGGCCATACATTTTGCATACAATGTCAGAAAAAATATTTAATATATAAAACTGACGAGCATGAAATTCTACATCCGCTTATAAAAATGAGCAAAGGTTGTTTAGCGATTTTTAGATTCTCAAAATTTGAAAAGAAAAATGTTATAATAGAAAGAAGAATTTTTTTCATGTAGAAAAAAGTGAGGCCACTTACCCGTGGCGCATGGCTTAGAGGTGCGTCACGGGTAAGTTTGGACAGGATTCAAATTTGAATCCCCACCCGGCCACGTACCCCCTTCTCCTTACCTTCTCCTCCACCTCCCCCTCCCATTATGCTCTATTTCTCTCCTCCTCCTCTCCCCTCCCCTTCTACCCTTCTTCTTCTCCACCTCCCCCTTCCATTTCTCCTCCTCCTCCTCCTCTTCTACCCTTCTTCTTCTTATTATTATTCTTATTCTTCTTCTTCTTCTTCTTCTTTTTCTTCTTTTTCTTCTTCTTCTCTCCTCCTCTTCCTCCCCTTCTCCTCCTACTCCTCCTCCCCTTCTCCTCCTCCTTATCCTCCCTTTCTCCTCTCCTCCTTCCCTTCTCCTCCTACTCCGACCATGCCGTCCTCGTCCAACCGCACTGCCCTACTCCTACCGCACCACCCTACTCCGCCCTACTCCGATGGCCACCACCGACCCATCGGCCTGCCACCTCCCGCACCCGCTCGACGACGACAAGGAATGTCGCGGCCACGGTCTCACACAGCTACATGTGGTTGTAGATTTTGGTCGTGGCCACGCCTGAGCTCCGAGAAGGACAATGGTGGAAGCTATGGGACTGGAAGGGTATGAGGGATCCATATGGTGCGGTATAGCATGGTGTTGCTACAGGGTTTTATACTTTCTCCGGTCCATATTAATAGCCTCAAGTTTGTCTATATACAAATACATCTAGTGTAAATACTTACTCCCTCAGTTTGAAATTACTCTGTATTCTGGGTTTAGTCAAAGTTAAACTCTATAAATTTTGACTACATATATTAACATCTAAAATATGTAATAAACATAACTGGGCTCGACATAAAACATAGTTTTATTACATGCAATCGATATTATAAATGTTAATATTTTGTTAAATAAATTTGATTAAACTTTAAAAAATTTGACTTTGACTAAATCCAGAATGGAGAGTAATTTAAAATAGAGGGAGTAACTAGATACGTATGAATTTAAACGAAGTTGAGGTCAGTTATATAAACCGAGGAAGTACATAGAATACCTTTATACATGGCCGGGGTGACCGATGTGTGTAGATAGCTTTAACTCGGTGGCAGGTGGATGCCGCTTTCGAGGCCCGGGCCCGGCCCTAGATGTGGCTCCAATGTAAATGTTGTCACATAGCTAGATGTGACAACAATAGTTTTACTCTATGTGTTGCGCTGGAATCACCACGCATGCATGCACACACCAGCCAATTGATTGAGTTAATCATACATGGATCTATCGATCACCAGGAAAAACCACAATGATCCATCGGCCAATTTATGTGTGTTATAGCACCATTTCAGCGAATACTATTGTGCATTATTGCATTGGTGACAAGCATGTGCATGCATGCCAGTAGGTGCACTGAT
The DNA here is from genome assembly GCA_023614405.1 of Avena insularis. Lineage (NCBI taxonomy): Eukaryota > Viridiplantae > Streptophyta > Magnoliopsida > Poales > Poaceae > Avena > Avena insularis. The sequence goes on along the minus strand of CM042686.1, from coordinate 592,884,822 downwards.
TGCTTCGTTTGTAAACTGCTCACGGTTCATCACGGGCTCCTGCGGACGCTTGAACCGTTTTAAAATATAAGATATTTTAGTTTTGTGAAAGAAGTGTATCTAGATCACTGTTAGTGTGTAGTTTTTTCTAAATTTAGAGTGAACCTATATAAATTTAGATACACTTCTTTTATAAAAACTAAAACATCTTATATTTTAAAACGGAGAGAGTATTTGGTAGCCTGCAGCATCAGGACAGGGCTGCTTCCGATGAAACAAATCTAGCGATTCCGCGGAGCCTGCCAGTCCGAATTTAAAGCGCCCCATCGAGCTCATCTATGCAAGCCATACAGGCTATCTTCTCTCTCTTCTTAAACTGTTTATCCCAATCACTTGTAATTAGCATAAATAAGCTATGAATCAAATTAAGCTCTACATAAAAAAGATGCATATGAATGAGGGGGTTTCATACTGACCATCGGCATCGACTTTCATGAACTGTATATTCTCAGATTTGTGGTTAAAGTTGGAGCTTTTTGGAGCGAATTTTGTCAAATTCATCACACGTAATTATCCGTTCGAAATTTTCTTTAAGGTGTAGATTGATCTCGTTGTTCCCCACAACTCTCGTGTTGCAAGTTTTTTATTTTGGTGGAGGTATAGAAATCCGTTTGTAACTTCTCAACTTGTACGTGAGGTTGAAGATGAGGTTGAGGAAGGACTACTCGATGGACGGGTCATGTAGGTAGAGAAACTCCAAGGTCGTCGTTGTCATCGACCAGAGCTCTGACCACGTGGACTACCCCTTCACCGGCAAGGACCCCGACACAGCGAGCAACGGCCCCGACTATGGCTGGCCGTGTTTGTGTTCTCGGACGACAGCGCAACCGCAACAGGTGTTGCCCCGCCTTCTTTCGCCGGCCACAGCAGGTTCCTCGCCGACCTCCGTCACCGGCGTAGCAACAACAGGTGTCGCGGTAGTAGATGCAACAGACCGAACACGAATAACACGAGCTGCTAATGACTGTTTAGGTGTGCATATTAAGGTGACAGTCAATTCGAGTGCAGGCAATCAAACAACTGGCGTTTGTTGCTGTCCTCGTGTAAAAGTTCTCCATACAGGTAAACAAACAAGTTATAGAAGATGGCTCGGGATGCGTATGTGTGGCAGTGCCCACCTTGGCACTCCCAGATCGGGATGAAAAATGGACAAATGCGCCCTTGTTCTTGAGGGAAGCCAGGGTTGAGAAGAGTTCACTCTGACCATCGAACCTAGCACATTTTTATGCGCTGGATCGGCTTGACGACCATCAAGTTATGAAACGAAGCTCTCAATCTTGCCCTAGACCTTAATATGGGGATAGACCGTGTTGCTTCGGATTGTATGGAGGTAATTAGTAATTTGAAGATCAATGCGCCATGCAGTTATGCCATGACTCTGAAGGAGATTATGGACAAGAGAAGAAAGCCTTTTCCTAGAGGTTAGGTTTTGTCATGAACATCGGTGTTCATATGGTGTTGCACCTCTCTTCAAGAGGGCCGAGTCATATTTGGTTTTTAGGTACTCCATATATCACTGGTATCCCTCTTTGAATATTATGAATGAATCAAGTTCGCCTTGTGTTGGGCAGACATTTCGGCAACACAGGGAGAGAGAAGTAGAGAACAGATTCTTCGCCATGGGGTTCCCACGGCCTGACGCATATTCCTCGCGCTGCAACCTCCATGCCTCCATCCGCAGCTGCTGTTACACCGTCATCACGGTAGGCAATATCCTACAGCGAACTCCAAATCTAGCGAGCATCTCGCTGATCACTGGACTCGCTGAGGATGATGACAGAGGAAATCAAAGCTACTAAGAAGATCATGATCCCTGGCAAGTTGAGATTCGAGAGCGCGCGCACGCACGCACTTTCTCCTTGAGCAAACCCTGGTAGAGAAGACGAATGGGTCAAGCGTCGGGGGCTTGGAAGGCTACAGGCATGTGCACCGTGGCCACTTCTATGGACAAAACACTAGTAAACCTAACGGCATACGCGTACAATTGGAACCCTGTAAGTTACTCACCCTTGTTTCTCCCGTGTGGCTTGCAATTCAATCCTGAGCAAAATGGATGAATGCATGCTTGAAAGGAAGAAACTGGGGCTGCAACTTTCAAGTCAATTGGAACAATCCAAAGCGTAGCCAACCACCAGAGTGAAATGAGAGTAATAGCAGAGGCAAATATTAGAGGATACCCAGTTGAAGTTGAATGCCAGTGAATAAATCTTACATGTCAATTCCAGGTTTAGAACAAAAGGAAAATGAAACTCAATGTCAACAGCCATTGGCTTCCAGTGAGGAAGTACCATGTTGTATACCACCTACAATATGAATTCCACCTGCATTCGGAGGAAGGAAGGTGAATGCCCATGTTCTGGCCATCGGCAAATAGTCTTCCTGCAACAATCATATATTCAGTGATGACAACAGGTATTGAAAAAAGGAATCATGGAACATACAGTTTTAAACGCGTACACTTCTAACTAAACTAAGTAAGAAACTGTTATATGCATGCAAAGACTAATTAGTCAATGCTCAGCAGTTAGAGAAGGGGTATTTATTCCATAGTTTCTCAATAGTCAGCACATCACACCTAACCAAAGAAATTTCTAAAACTACTTGCATCACGAGCAATAGAAGGTAGTGGCAGTAGAATCCCAGTTCTCAAAGAACATTAAGAAAAAGAGTTGTGCATTTCAGTAGACACAATACCATTCTACTTGTGTCTCTTCATGTTGGCAACCATACGCTGTGGCCTCCGTATCCCACAGTGAAACATGTAGTTGTAGTAAGGCGGCAGGTGAGATGTCCATGCATGGACCTTGAAATTTCCTCGAGGCCTGACACTTCCAAATAAGAGATCTTGCACGCTCATCATCTTGGAATCTTCAGGTTCAGTTTCAGCAGAACATGTCTGGTAATCAGCAAAAATTACTAAGCATTCAGAAGAAGTTTTCTTTGCTCTCCTAAGATATGCCGGCTCCTCGAACTCCCAAGCATCAACGAAACGGTCCCCATACAGCAAGATATTCTTCTGTTTGATATTCCTCAGAGTTGCAAGGGCTATGGTCCAGAAACGGTGATTAAAGTTTGCTTTCAGTAGTCCACTGTAAATGGTTGCACCCATGAAGCACCCGTTCAACAGCCTGGCCATATCCATAGCTATTGCTGTAAGCTTCGGGTGGCCCTCCGCGCTGGTGCTCCCGAATGTACGCACCTTGAAGAAGTACCAATATGCTTCTGGAGTCAAGCACTGTAATCTGAGGGGTCGCGTGGTTCCAAAGCTTGCGATCTTGTCGGAGCGGCTCGCGACTATGATCTTACTGCCGCTCACAATGCAACTTCTCACAGCTAAGTACAACCTTTTCCATACAGACTCTTCGATATCCAGAAATAGCTCAATGATGATCAGTGTCCTTCCACCAGCCATGCCACGGTTTTGATGCTTGATTCTACCTCTATCTCTTAGGGTCTCTACACTTGCATCTTTAAGATCATCGCCATTGAAACACAAAATCTGAAAGAAGTGGCTGCGCACCCTTTCATCGTCGCAAGCATGCTCGATCAGGGTGCTCTTTCCAACTTTCCCTTGACCGATGATTGGCAGGACAGCCGGATCTTGCGCAGCACGATGAGCACTTTCCTCTTGCAACAGAAAGTTCATGACATGTTCCATCTCCATCTGGCGTCCAAACATGAACTTGTCCAGCAGCAGATACATGTTGTATGGTTGACGATGCAAATGTGGGCATCTGCACAGAAACATGACGAACTCATTCACATCTTCAATGATGTCCCTTATGCTGCCAAGAACTTGCTCCAGCAGCTTAGCTTGCGCTGCACCTTCATTGTTGCCACTGCAGAAACATACACGCTTGGCAGGGTTGAACACAGATGAGGCAAAGGAGTTATTGACTTCATGATCTTTTGTCCTCTCTTCCCCATGGGCTCGGCAACTGAAGAAGTCGAGGGTGTAATATCCCCTGTACATCTCTTTTTTCAATATGCTGAGTTGGTGCAGCATGGCCTGATTTGTGATGAGGCGGCAATCTGCCTCCTCGACTACGACGTGAAGCCGTAGAAGCAGTCGTTGCAGGCTGCGCAGGCTCTCCTCCTCGGTTGGCGCTGCCCTCTGCTTCAGGTATCTGTCCACGAGGAAAGATATTGATCTACTAGCAAGCTCACCCATAGCAGCAGAAAAGAGTACCTCCATGTATGTGTGTTTGAGAACCCCCAGGTCTCGGTGCTTCTTGAGCAATGTGGCACTGCAAGCCTTTGTGTTACTGAACAGGGGAGCCACGCTTATTCTTTTCTTCTATCTGATCTTGCCTGGCTGGGAAGATGGTTCTCCAGTGACTTTGGCTAGTCAAAATGAGCATTGCAAAACGAAGAGCTGATGTGGCTCTTTTGAAACTTTCAACCCCAGAAGTCCGTTCCATGCCTGCAGTTTCAACATTCAACTCAGCGTGGCACTGGACAATGGGCATCCTTTTCCTGCTTAGCAAACACATGTAAACATGAAAGTGACCCTGCAACGACCTTGCAGCAAAACTGGCGTTGAAAAGTGTTCTCAGTTCTCCCACCAAATACACTTGCAACCATGAACATCTTGGTGAAACCGCTGTATAAGAATTTAAGAACTGACCAAAATACTTGATAAAAAACGTTCAACAAGAATCCAATCTGCTGAACCACAGTGTGTCGAGGCAAGCACTAAAGTGCAGCATGTACAGGATGTTGGGATGCTTGCATTCAGGAGGGAACAAATTCAAGCATTCTTTGTTTCATCCAGAAAAAGAGAACTGTCGTATGATCCAGTGAAACTTAAATACTGAATCCCTTTTCGGATACTCACTGAATCACCCCAGCGTGCGTGGCGGCGTGGTCGGCCGCGGGATTGGCCAGGCGAGGGGATACTCCGAGGCTAGGGGTCGTCCCATCCCTGCGCGGCGCCAATGACAACCGCCGTTGGCGGCCAACCATACCCACGAGCAGCGACGGGGAAGCTACACGGGGTAACGGGGACTCGGCGGCGCAGAAGCCACGGAGGAGGAAGCTCCGACGACCGAGGCGGTCCTCGCCATGGCTGAAACCCCGCTGCAGCCTGGAGCAGGAGGAACGGATCGCGGCCATGGTGGATTCGGGGAGGAGCGAGATTGGGGATCAATTCTGAAGCAGCCAAATGTTTGTCTGGGTACCAACCAAACCTGGCCAACGGGCCTGGCACGACAATTACTATATGCCGACCATGTCGCGGCGCGATACGCGCCGCACACCCTCCGCGTGCCTCATGGGCCGGCCCAGTTCGGTAAGCTCCTCCCTTTTTCTATTTCATTTTCTATTTTCTGTTATTTTTATTTTCATATCTGTTCAGATTCAAAAATATTCATTTTGAAAAATGTTCAAATCTAAAAATATTGATATTCGAAAAAATAAAAATAAAAATTGTTCAAATTTAAAAAGTTCAGATTTAATAACTGTTCAGATTTTAAACTATGTTCGTACATTTTTTGAAAGGCAAAAATAAGATAGAAAACCACAGAAGAAACAGTCTGAAAAATAGAAAAACTAGACAGAAGGAGGAACGGTGATATGGGCATGGCCCAAAAGCAAAAGCAATACTAGGGTGTGTGGCGGGCTAGTATAAACCGACTAACTCGGTGTATAGTAGGACCCGTCTAACACGGCACACAGAATCCGTGTCTAGCATGGGGTCCTCCTCCCTAGCGCCCGTGCCGTGGCTATCTTTCCTTTCTCTTAAGAAGTTGCTCGGTTGGGCCAGCCCAACTATGAGTTTGTTCGACTAGTCTTGAGGTTGTTTCGTCAGGCTTTGGACGATTGTTTATTTTGCTTGTACTCTCTCCGTTTAAAAATACAAGACATTTTATGAAACGAATATATCAAGACGACTTAGATGGGGGGAGTACTTGGTTTGCTAGTAGAGGCTATTTAAATCGGTTGAAATCTCTCTAATCTTCCGGCATGGGACTATTTCCACTGTTCGTGCAGACACCATGAAGCGGGAGCTTAACCTGACGTCATCGTGCATGCTGCTGGATAAGTTCTCCAGGGGTTCAGCATGCTACCAGCCGAGGGTTGATCCGTGACTTCTTTTTGCTTTGCTACGAACCTACGAGAGAGATTGTCAAAACAAAAAACCTACGAGAGATGTACCGGTGCATCAAACCAATACTAGTAGTGATGATTTTATTGTTCTCTAGTACTACATGGAAAAAACGGAAAACGAGCTAATTTCAGGCATGCATGAACGCCTCCATAAAATTGTGCGGTACGTGGTAAAGTGTTTGAATCATGGCTAAAAACTGAGACAAAATTTATACAGAAAACATAAAATCATCTCACACGGAAAAAATTCGACTATTAGCAGAACAAAACCTTTTTGGATAAGAAACATGTGACTAAAAAATAATCCCGGTACCTCCAATCTACTTTGCGACAACTGACCATGTAATAAAATTATATGAGAGACAAGTCATGCATGCATGGGGAACAAGAATGTAGTCTACATGGGAAAAAATCAAACTACAGCTGGGGCAAAGAAATTACACGAAAAAACAAATTGAATCTATATTTTAAATGAAACAACAGAAAAAGGAACAAAATAATAGGGACCATGAAGAAGTTACGAGTGCAAAGGGAACAAAAAATTAGCGTCTGCACAACAAATCATGACTAAGAGGAAACAAAATTTAGTGCGTGAAACAAATCAAGACTACAAGGAACAAAAAATTAGCATCTACGGAACAAATTATGACTATAAAGAAGGAACAAAAGTTCAGCGGCTGCATAAAAAATCATGTCTAAGAGGAAAACAAAATTAAGACTACAAGGGAACACAAATTTAGCATCCACGGAACAGACCGCGACTACACGGTAACAAAATTTTAGCTTTCTCAGAACAACGACTACATGGGGAACAAATAATGAGCGTCCACAAAACAAATCACGCACAGAACAAATCATGAGACTAAACAAAATTTAGGCTGCGGAAAATCAAAACTACAAGCGGAACACAATTTTAACATCCGTGAAAAAAATAACGACTACAAGGGGAACACAATTTAGCATCGCCGAAACAAATCACGACTACATGTGGAACTTTAGTGTCCATGTAACGGGGAACAAAATTTTTGCATCCATGGAACAATGACTACATTGGGAACAAAAAAATTGTGCCCACGAAACAAATCACGACTACAAAGGGAACGAAAATTTAGGCCACAGAACAAATCACGGCTATAAAGAAGGAACAAAAATTTAGTGCTCGCAGATCAAATCATGACTAAGAGGAAACACAATTTCCGACCACGGATAAAACAAATCAAGAATACAATGAAAAAAATCTAGCGTCCGCGGAACAAATCACGACTACAATGGAACATAAATTGAGTCCAAGAAACAAAATACACCGAAAAGGGAACAAAATTTCGGCGTCCGGGGAACAAATTATGACACAAGGGAAACACAATTTTAGCATCCACTAAACAACTCAAGAATACATGGGGAATAAAATTTATTCCACAGAATAAATCAGGACTATGTGGGGAACAAATTTTAGTATAGGAACAAATCATGACTACAAAGAAGGAAAAAAATAAATATCGAATCGCGACTACAGATAAAACATTAAGTTTGGCCATAGAACAAATTAAGAATACTGGAAAACAAAATTTTAGAATAGGTAAAACAAATCACAACTATAAAGGGAATAGTCCGCGGAGCAAACCACAAGTTGAGGGAAAATAAAATTTTAGCATCCGCAAATCAAATCATGAGTAAATAGAATAGAGATTTACTCGGTGGAACAAGTCACCACTACACGGGCACCAAAATTTAGGCGGAACAAATCATTATTACAAGGGAAAAATAGTACGTGAAACAAATCACGATAAAGAAATAGAATAATTTTTTTTGTAGAATATAACATGGAGGCCGTCTGGACCAGGAGCCTTAAAATCTCCAATGCTAAAAGCAGCTTTTTTCACTTCAGCAGCCATAAAATCCATCACCAATCTCATGTTCATGTCACCAGAAACTTTTGGTTGAATTTTGTCTAGTAAAGCCTGGTCCGTGTCCTGGACCTCTGAAGTAAATAATTGTGAGAAATATTGAAATATAAAAGGCTTTAAAGAACAAGTACCTTCGACCCACTCATCATTTAAACCCTTGAGCCGCTTAATATAGTTTTGCTTACGGCTAACCGTTGCGAATTGATGAAAGAATTTAGTGTTGCGGTCTCCTTGCATTAACCAGTTTGCACGAGAGCCTTGTAGCCAATGAATTTCTTCTTGTTCCAGAAGCAGTTCAATCAAACTCGCCATTTATTTCGCAATTTTTTCATTCTCGTCATTCATAGGTCTGTTTAGGGCCTTCTCCAACTTTTCCTGTGCGTGACGAATCCCCCTTTTTTGTTTCTTCAAATACAGTTTATCCCATTCATGCATTGCATATGGGACAGCCTCCCAAGCACTCCACCGTCAATTTGTGCATTGTTTGCCTCTACCCAAGCATGTTCACAATATTACCAAAGTTTCTCTCTTGGAGCCATCTCGCTTCAAACCTGTAGGCTTTACTCCCATGATTTCAAACTGGCAATAGTTCCGACTCCAAGAGTAAAGGTCGGTGATCCGATCTAACACTTTCCATACGTTGGAGAACGGCGTCTGGGTGCATCATATTCCATGCTTCATTTACTAACACCCTGTCCAATCTCTCTCATAGTCTGCCCCTCTTCCAGGTAAAGGGTTCTCCTGTGTAGCCAATATCAATCAAATTGCAACTGGAAAGAACGTCCCGGAAGGCCTGCATATAGCCTTGTGGTCGAGCATTCCCCCTTCCTTCTCCTGAGAAAATAATATTTCATTAAAGTCGCCAATAACTGCCCACGACAAGTTATATTGACAGTTTAGTTCTCTAATTGTGTCCCATGTTAGATGCTTATCCTCCCATCTCGGTTCTCCATAGATACCTGTTAGTCGCTAAGTTTTGTTATGGCTCTCAACAATACGGACGTCAATATACTTAGGAGCCGGAAAAAATTGTTGAATAGTAACTTCTCGTTTCCACTAGTAGCACTCCCCCACTTCGACCATTGCTAGGATTAACAATCTTAAAGTCCATTTTCAGTCTCCGTTTCAAACATTCTACTGGATAGCTGTCTAAGTGTGTCTCCGACAAGAACAACACATCAGGGTTGCAACGCCTTTGGACGTCCAAAAGCGATCGAACTGCCGAGTCATTCCCCAAACCCCGATAGTTCATGCCTAATATTTTCATTGCGCCCGGCGATCACCCTCTAGGGGCACCGCTGATCTCTCATATGTAACTTTGTGCAACGTATGTTTGTCCAGATCCATCCCAGTATGAGTATATCCGTTCACTCCATCAGTAAACTCATCATGCACATCATTAAAATTTAAGCCAAGACCCATGCCACGTCCCCATGGATCTCCATCTCTTCCCCCACCACCATGGCCTCTGCCACCGCCACTACCGCGGCCTCTACCACGACCACCATCAGCTAAGATGAAGTTCCCCCCACTCCAATTTTGACAACTCGTGCTCGCCCGATCCGTATTCTTCATGCCATTCCTTCTTTTTGTCCTTTGTAATAGACGCAAATCGACTGAGCTTCTATATGACATCTAGCTTTACCTTAATGCGAACAAAGCTCCCTATGAAACCCGAGGGAAGTTTAGTCTGAACCTCCATTACTTCCCCAACCCGCCAACACATACCTTTGATTATCCGTTCCTTTAAGTAGTTATCTGGTAGCTGATGAACTTGAGCCCATACTGTCACCTTATCCAGCTTTATCGATTTAGGGTTCGTAAACCCATCATACTCCTCCATAATTAGCGCCTGATATCTGAACAACTAGGGACCTTGATGCACGGCTTTATTCCAATCAGTGAGATAGCTAAACTGTATAGTGAACAAATTATCATCCACTTTCCGCCATGCGACTTCCTTTGGTAGATTCCAAGATGATCGCATGTCCGCGAATAGAGCACTTTGACTGAACCCTAATTTTGTTGTATGAAACCTAGCAATGGCTAACCACTTCGCCTTCAGTCCCGGTTCTTTTGCCTCATCTTCCCAGACAAATTCCTCATTCTCATCTTCGTGGAGATGCAGCCTCTCCAGAAGATCCTCAACCCCTTCCTTCTTTTCCCCTCCTACCCCACTCGGCGAGACATCCTCCATCTCCTCCGCTAGCTTGTCCTCAGCCATCAGAAGTCACCGCTACTACAGGTAGGAGCGATCCAAACCAGGGAGACACGTACAGGAATCAAAGGAAAAACTCTCGGAAGCGACGCGCGCCGCCGGAGGAAAGAGAAACCCTAGCTTATCGCTAGGGGAAAGAGACATGCATGCTGGTCCTTTGTGGGCGGGCCATTGTCAAGTGGTCCTGTTTTCTTTAGGGGCAAAGCTTGTGGGAAAGTTTAGTGTGACGGGTCTGCGCCGGTGTGTCGGGTTGGAACTTGGAAAGCCCATTCTGATTTATTTTTTTGGTATTAAGTAAAACAGGTACGGGAGACACTTCATTGTCAAGTGGTCCTGTTTTCTTTAGGAAAAAAGAATTGCGAGTTGCGACCAATGTTATTCTTCAAGTTATCCTCTAATTTGTCTAATGTCTTTTGGTCGATTTTCTTTTTAGAACCTGAATCAATTGAGTCTGTTGTTCACACATATCACTAGATATTGTCAGAAAAATCTGTGACGAGTAAATCTTAGGCTTGATCATTTTCTATTTTTATTTCCCTTCTCCTCGAAACAAGCTTTCGTTCCGCTATATATTATAGCAACCACACGGTACAATTGATGGAGACTCGGCACAATCAAATCCAAGAAAAAGAAGAAAAAAACTAGAAAAATAATGTCAACAACATTGGATCACCGAAAACGATGATGACCCGAAAACGCTGTGAATTCCCGCCATTATTTTTATTTTTTGAGAACCTCAATCATCCCAGTCTGTCGCTCACACATATCACTAGATATTTTACATGCATTCGGCCAAATCGGAGAATGACATTCAAATTTGTCCATATATTGGAGTAACATTATTATCAGGATGACCGGATCATCAGTCATCTGCGTGCTCTGGATCGATGGCTGGTCAAGCCGCAATCCATGGCACATCTGCTCAAGCATTATTTCTTTTGTTCCTCGTCCCACTCGTTTTGCTGCTCATCGGTCGGAAAAGATGGAGCCGAAGAAGAAGCGTGCCGCTCCCACCTTCCCCTCCAGGCAAGCTCCCGGTGATCGGGCACCTCCACCTGGTCGGCTCCCTTCCTCACGTCTCCTTCCGCGACCTCGCCGGAAGCACGGCCGGGATCTCATGCTCCTCCGCCTCGGCGCAGTGAACACGGTGGTCGTGTCCTCTCCGCGCGCCGCCGAGGCCGTCCTGCGCACGCACGACCACGCGCTCGCGTCCAGAGCGCGCTCGGCTGTGGCCGACATCATCCTCTACGGCTCCTCGGACATCGGCTTCGCGCCCTACGGCGAACCCTGGCGGCAGGCCAGGAAGGTCGTCACGACGCACATGCTCAGCGCCAGAAAGGTGCGCTCGTTCCGCCACGACCGTGAGGAAGAGGTGCGCATAGCCGTGGCCAAGATCCGTGCAGCGGCGGCGGTGCCCGCGACGGCGGTGGACATGAGCGAGCACCTAAACTCGTACGCCAACGACGTCATCTGCCGCGCGGTGCTCGGGAGACACCACGGCGACGATGGCAGGAACAAGCTGCTCCGCGAGCTGGTGGACATCAACATGTCGCTCCTTGGAGGGTTCAACGTCGAGGACTACTTTCCGAGGTTGGCAAAAGTGGACGTGTTCACCGGCTTGGTGGTCTGCCCCAGGGCTAAGAAGGTTCGCAAGAGGTGGGACGAGGTGTTGGACAAGCTCATCGACGAGCACGGGCGCCACCGCGAGCAGGAGGAGGATGCCAGCGCGGACTTCATGCACGTCTTACTCTCTCTACAAGAAGAGTACGGACTGACCACAGACAACGTCAAGGCGATCTTGATAGTAAGTAGTACCAGTAATCCATTCAACGAAGGATAAAAAATGCTACTTATTGTATTTTTCTTGACATGGTAATTAACAGGACATGTTTGACGCGGGCATAGAAACGATGACATATCTTGTGCTCGAGTTCGCCATGGCCGAGCTGATGAATAACCAACACGTCATGGCCAAGCTGCAAGGCGAGGTAAGAGGGAGGCGTGCCCCGGTGCCTGACGGTGGCAAGGACCAAGAAGAACCACAAAAGGACATGGTCACGGAAGACGAGCTCGGTGACATGGCCTACCTGAGGGCCACGGTCAAGGAGACGCTGAGGCTGCACCCGCCGGGGCCGCTGCTCATCCCACACCTCTCGATCACCGACTGCGAGATCGACGGCTACGCGATCCCTGCCGGGACACGGCTGATGGTCAATGCGTGGGCTCTCGCCAGAGACCCCGTGTCCTGGGAGGCGCCGGAGGAGTTCACGCCAGAGAGGTTCCTCCCTGGAGGCAGCGCGGCGTCACTTGAGGTCAAGGGGAATGACTTTGAGTATGTGCCGTTCGGGTCCGGACGGAGGATCTGCTGGCGTTCGGGTCCAGGCATAAACTTCGCGAATGTTTCCGTGGAAATGATGCTGGCGAACCTCGTATACCATTTCGATTGGGAGTTGCCAGCAGACACCAAGGAGGTTGACATGAAGGAGGTGTTCAGCTTGACGATCCGCCGTAAGGAGAAGCTCCTGCTTGTTCCAGTTCCAAGATCACTTCCTCACAAGGAGACAGGGGGCAACTAGTATGAAGTGACACCAACTTGGTTTCGAGAGTTTTCATATAAATGCAGGAGGATTATATCCCTTGCAATTTTTTCTATGATGAAGAGTGTTTGGTTCGCAAGATTGGTCTTCTTTAATGCAATTAAATGAAAAAAGGGGTTGCTCACTTTCTTTTGAAGTGAATAAGAGTTGACGAAATTCTCCGCTCATTTGCCTATCCGCGTCTTCCCTTTCTTTCTGGTTGTTGGATGGAGGTTGCGGAAGTTTTCCTTATTTATTATAGATTGGTGAAACTTTCCTTATTTATTATAGTAGGGAAAAAATCGACATCTGCCGAAATACAAAACAACCGATAGTTAAATAGTTTTTTATTATTTATTATAGATCAGTGAAATTTTCATAAAAAGAAGAAACAAATATCCTTTTCCGAAATTATTATTTTTTCGAGTTCAACTTTATTCTGCAGTTGCTGGGAAAAACTTGAACGGTAAGGGCATGATGCCCCATTGGGCCTAACCTCTTCCGTATGAAACCAATCGGGCTCAGCTGTTTGCAAACAAAAAAGGGAGGCCTAATTCAATCGACGCAGCGTTACATGGCCTATCCTATCCGCTGAATCAGGCACCTTCCGTGGCCCGTGTCCTCCACTTCTAATTTTTTTTATTCTTTCCCTTTTTCTATCGTCGACATCTTTTCCCTAGCTCACCTGCCCAAAGGTTACTAAAAAAAAAAAAACTCACCTGCCCAAAGAAAAGATAAGACGGCCGCCGCAGGATAGGATACGGATAGTACGTATATCCATTGCATTCGCCAAGCAATTCTCTGAGTCGCCTGCCTGATCATCACGTTAAGCAATCAATCCAAGACCGCGAACGGCCGGCCAAGTTGTGCGTGAAGCAGAGCACGCGAAACTCTGGGTGAAAGTGAAACACTGCCGGAAGTAGCAGTCCGGAGCATCCCTAGCTGGGAAACTCGTGACGTCCAGTCAAGCGGAGCAACGCGCTACTACCCAGCGGGCAATAACAGGACCAAACATACGCCGCGGCCGCGCCTACGCGAGACAAGACGGCTCGGAAAGCACGCGTCACATCCCATCCGTCCGCACCATGATTCCCTGGGACGAGAGGCGGAGCCATCGAGTCATCCCGCCTCCTCCTTTTAACCCGTCGTACCGTCGCAGGCGCGCCCCCCCTCCCGCGCGTGCTCCTCGGCAACCGCGCCCACACCCCCGACCCCGATCCATCCACCCCTTGCGCCTGCGCGCGCGCGGAGAACGAGACGGGACGGGGCAGAGGCGCAGAGCGATCGAGCGAGCGAGGCCTCTCGCCGGCCGCTGCTGCGCGTGTCATGTGACGACAAGAACCAACCGGTCCGGTCCGTCCGAGCACGCGCCCCGTCCGGCGTCTGCCATGCATGTTCACGCGCCGCAAAACCCCTAGTCAAAAAAGGGGTGGCTCTTTTCCCTCGCTGCTTCGCCCTCGCTCCGTCGTCGTATGCCCACATTCCACGTCGCTTTTCTTTCTCTGTGCTGCTACGGCCTCTTTTTTCCCTTTTGGTTCCGCACCGGTCTCGCCCGGCTGTACGGACCACGTTACTACATGTCATACTCGTCGCGTCAGTTCTCTGTGTGCCGCTACTACGTACTATGAGCAGACGTACTAGTACGCGGCAATTTTAATAAAAATAACCCTAAAATCAAACAAATTTAAATAATAAACCACCTGATAAACAGTTTTACATAGTCTAACTTTTTTCTGCAACTCCCGCCCGCGCGGCGTCGCACACATGCTTGCAATTCAACCTCGCATGGCACTGCATCCCTGCTATGCAGACGGAAGTTGCAAAAAACGGTTAGACTATATGAAATTGTTTGGCAGAAGGTTTATTATTTAAATTTGCTTGACTTTTAGGTTATTTTTATTTAAATTGCCCTAGTATGCTCCTGTGCAATGCGTATTACTTCCTCCGGTCAAGGGCGGGCCCACTTAAATTCAAGAGTATTCAAATGAATATCCAAAAAAAATTGGCAAAAAACTAGTCATATATTGTATATAATAGGTATATCAATAAAAAAAGAAAAAGTGGCAACCAAGGCCACTTCCTGTCCATCCTCTCTCCTGTTACGAGGCCCGGCTAGCAAATTAGCCCAATAGCAATAGCAGTATAGGAGCATCGCTAGTTCCTCCCTCGCTCGGGAACAGACGCGGAGGAATAGACTGTGTCGGTTCCTTCGTTTGCGCCGCTCTTCGCCGAAATCCCAATCGCCCTAATTCCCCAAACTGTATCAGCGGCATCGATCTGGAAGTCTGGAATCAGAGGACGACGGCGACACACGACCGCTCTTCGTCTCTGTCTTCCTGCTCGGCTTCTCCGCTACTCGACCAGGACATCTGCGGCTGCGGCGGCTGACTGTGACTGGTTCATCTTCATTGCCGCCTCGTCGCCGGTTGGGGCCCTGCCGACCGATGTTGCGCCTCCTTCTTCTATTTGATTGTTTCCTTCTTCTGGGCGACTAATTTTCTCTCCGACTCCAGCTTATCTCAATGAGGTGAAATTCAGAAAAGTTCAGATATTATTTGTCCGCAATTCATATGACTGAAACGTTATTTTCGTTTTGTATTTATTACAGATTGTACAAGTTTTTTTTGTCTCAACCATGAAGAGAAAGAGTGGTCCTGTTGTTGATCTGAAAGCTTTCATGGAAAGAGCCGCTGCAAGGAAGAGACAGACTGAAAATCGATATGAGAATCAGTACAATATGCAGTTGGTGTTATTCCAAGGCAGAGTGACAGTGGGACAAACATGCCACATGAACCTGAACCTGAATCGGATATGCCAGAGAGCTGCTAGCACAGAGCCAGGGATTGAAGAAATATCAGAACATGATGAATCTTGTGATGAATTCGATGACGATAGGAATTATGATATTGAGCATGATCCTGGATTGAGATCTCCTATCTTCGGATATGCTGTCAATGACAGAGATTCAGTTAGAAGGGCATACATCGCATTGGGGCCATGTCGACCAAGAAGGAGGATTTCCCCAACACAATTATGGAGGTATGCGTCGCTTTCAACCAAAGTGGTCTGATGAGTTCAAGTGGCTTGAGTATAGTGTAGATAAAGATGTTGCATATTGTTTTGTTTGTTATTTGTTCAAAGAGGGCACTATTGGCGGTGGAGATAGTTTTGCCAATGGAGGGTTCAGAAATTGGAACATGAAAGATAGATTCCGGAAGCATGCTGGTGAAATCAATAGTGCTCATTGTGAGGCTGAAGAGAAATATAATATGTTCATAACACCTAAAGCATCAATTCAGGAGTCCATTGCCTCAAATACCGCATAGTACAAGGCTCGCTATCTAGCTCGCTTCAAATGGTCACTTAAGTGCATAAGGTATATTTTGCGCCAAGGTTTAGCTTTCCGGGGTCATGATGAGTCAAGAGATTCAGATAATAAAGGTAATTTCAAGAAACTTTTATGGTTGGCAGGGAATTTTAACGAAGTTAATGGGGTAGTTCTAGTCAATGCTCCACATAACTGTCAGATGATAGACCATAAGATTCAGAAGCAACTCATTATTTGTTGTGCTCGGGAAACAACTAAATTTATCATAGAGGAAGTTGGTGATGAGTGTTTTGCAATTCTTGCTGATCAATCTAGCAATGCATACCAACAAGAACAATTGGCTCTTTGTGTGCGTTTTGTCAATAAAATGGGAGAGCCGGTTGAGCGATTTCTTGGTCTTATCCAAGTTGAGGATACTACATCATTGACTCTTAAAGATGCAATTCAGTCTTTGCTTCTTATGCATCAGTTGCCCTTATTCAAGGTCCGTGGGCAAGGGTATGATGGTGCCAGCAATATGAAGGGTCATTTTAATGGTTTGAACAAACTAATTATGGAAGATTCTCCTTCTACGTATTATGTGCATTGCTTCGCTCATCAACTCCAGCTAACCCTTGTAGTTGTTGCTAAGGAGAATATTGATTGTGAGTGGTTATTCGGGCAACTAGCATACTTGTTGAATGTCCTGGGGATGTCTTGTAAAAAGATCTGCATGCTTCGCATAGCTCAAGCTGAGTATATGATTCAAGCTTTGAGGCTAGGTGAAATCGAAAGTGGCCAAGGTTTGAATCAAGAGATGGGTTTATCAAGGCCAGGTGATACACGGTGGGGATCTCACCACCGAACTGTAATGCATGTCATGTCTTTGTATCGATCAATCAAGAAAGTTCTCTGTAGGGTTGGAAAAGAAAGTAAAGGGGCCGAGGCTTTAGGACCTCAAACTATGCTAGAAGTATTTGAGTCATTTGAGTTTGTCTTGTTGTTGCATCTGATGAATGAAATTTTTGGAGTCACAAATAGATTTTGCAATGCTTTGCAAAGGAGGGGTCAAGAGATTGTGAATGTAATGGATCTTCTTGCATTCACAAAGAGAGAACTGGGTGGTCTGAGAGAAGATGTTGGATGGAAAGAAATCCTTAGTAAGGTCACATCCTTTTGTGTGAAGCACCATGTTAGAGTTGTTGACATGGATGGGAAGTATAAGCCTATACAGAGAGCAAAGAGGTTCTATAAAGATGCCATTAATTACCACCGGTTTCATGCTGATATGTTTTTGGGTGTCATTGATCGGCAAGTTCAAGAGCTCAATAACAGATTTGATGAGGTAAACATAGAGCTACTTAGATGCATGGCATCATTCAGTCCAACCAAGTCATTTTCTGCTTTTAATGTTGAGATGCTGGTTAAGCTTGCTCAGTTCTATCCTCATGATTTTGAAATGGAAGAATTGATCCAACTTCCTTTTCAACTGAGTCGCTATATTAATGATGTGAGTAATGATGAAAACTTCAAGAACTTGAAAAGTCTAGCTGAGCTTTCTATGATGCTTGTTAAAACAGACAGGGTTCTTCGGTATGATATTGTTTACAAACTTTTGAAATTGGTGCTAGTTCTCCCTGTTGCAACAGCTTGTGTTGAGCGTGTCTTTTCTTCAATGAACTATATAAAAAACAAGCTACGAAGCAAGATGGGCCAAAAATTCTTGAATGGTTGCTTGGTTACATTCATTGAGAGGGATTTATTTTTGCAAGTCAAGGATGAGGACATCATCACTAGTTTTCAAGCCTTGAAGAGTCGAAAAGTTATCCTTTAATTTGTAAGCTCTCCTTTCATTTTGCTATTTTCTGTCATCTAGATATTTTTTATGTTGCCCCTTTTATATGTTGAATAGTTTCAAGTTATGATCTCTTCTCATGAATCAATAGTATTACGGTCAAAATGTGCCACATAGATAGAACTATACGTTGTTCCTACAATCAGTTGTGCATGCCAAACACTAGCTAGAGTGTCAAAAAAAAAATCGACCCTCTGAAATTTTGAATACACACACTAGAAATCCTCGGCCCGCCGCTGCCTCCGGTTCCTAATATTGTTTATCTAATCTAAATATTTAACTATGAATATCTGAATCTAGATAAAGTTGAGCATAATAATATGGATCGGAGAGAGTTCTATATTTTTCTTGCCAAATCAATGTACTCGCGTATCTCATCACGTACTACTCGTACTCCAAAATTAATAATATTCCACGGGCCAGAGCAACTTCAAAGTTGTTTTGGGTAAGAGAAGAGAGAAAGTTTGGGCAACGAGAAATTTCTTTGCTTTTCTAGCTCACCCAAAACTGGTTACCCAAAATTTGCACACACATGTGGGACCTAAATGTCAACGCGCTATGCATTTGTTTCTTTATTTTTTTTTAAATGTGCCTTTTTTTAATAGGCAGGACCAAAATTTAATGAAAAATAAGTTTTAGCACCAATGTTTTTCACTTACGAATAGCGATCGCAGTCCGGACCGACACAAACGTTGGCCGGATGCGTATGGCTGGACGCGTTGGGACAGTTTGGATCCCGGTGGAGATGCTTGAGACGCTCCTTTTTTAGGAGTGGTTTAGGTCAGTTTTTTTTTTTGCGGTGGTTTCTGTGAGTAGACGTATAGTGCGTTCCTGTCGGATGTGTATCTATCTGACTACGCCTGTCTAATCGATCGCAGCAGTTACAAGATTTCAAGGGTTAATCACGGCATCTTGTTTATTATTATACCCTGACGAACAGCAGTGGCACGGCTTTCCGGGTGACAAAATGGTTGGAGGTCGATCGGCTAGCTTGACGGCCTCAAAGGCTCATCATTAGTGCTACGACCAGGGATAACGTAACTTAAGACGCCCTGCTTACATATGCTCAGGGCCTAGCTAGCTCAGGACGTGCAGCTGGAGTGACAGTAGCGGTAGTGACAGTTTTCATATTCCCACCACCAATGCTGACAGGGGCGCGGGTATTCAAGTGAACACTAAAGATTAAAAAACAACTGAAATAATAGTAAAAAAGCGATGATTTTAGCAAAACGAATACTGAGAGGCAAATTCCTGGCGCCGACGCTGGATGCTGCTCCGCCCTACTCCTGTACATACAGACGCGTAGAGCTACGAGCACGTACGTGCACGTAGCAGAGTACATCGACCGAGTGACATGCATGGCACTGTACTGCACCCACGAGCATACATGCATGTCTGCGCACTCATCCGTACTACACGGCATGTATGATGCATACACTGTGCGCCTGCATGCTCCCGTCTGCAAATGGTTTTTTCTTTCCGGAAAGTAACATTTTTGTATTCTAAAAAGCATACGGACATAGTACTCCATTTCTACAGTGATGAGCGCCGAAGATAGTACCGAAAGCGAGTGACAGACGAGACGAGCGGAGAACCGCCGAGACTGTGGGATGCTATAGGGGGGCTTTTGGCCGCTCCGGTTCCTCGGCGGAGCCTTGTAAACTTATTTTATATTCTATACTAGTCCATCCGTTTTAAAATGTAAGATATTTTATTTTGTAAAATGAATGTATCTAACTTTTAGTGTGTATATTCACTCTGAATCTATATGAAACTACATATTAAAAGGATTCTAAATATACTCATTTCACAAAGCTAAAATGTTTTATATTTCTATACTACTACTTCTTCCGTTTCAAAATATAATATGTTTTAGCTTTATAAAAGGAGTAGATCTAGACACCTTTTAGTTGTAGATCCATATTGGTTTGGAGTGAACCTATATATACACTAAAAAGAGTCTAGATATACTTTTTTCATAAAGATAAAACATCTTATATTTTGAAACTGGCGTGTAGCTTGGCTGATCCGTTCTTTTGACCAAGGATGGGGGAGGGATACCATGCATGGACTGAACGCGGAGAAAAAGGTTGCTACCTAGCCTAGCTATAGCTCAGCTCGGAGTAGCTCACCATCGATCGAACGCGCATGCGCCGCGCTCAGCTCTGGCGTGCGCACGCCGGATTCGTTCCCACAAAAATGCAGAACGCTGGTGTTGCCATGCATGTACTACTAGTACTCGATCAGAGACGCTAGCGGTACACTGTACGGACAGTACGCTGTACAAATATACGCCATTATGAAGCAACAAGTTTACAACTACAACGTACGTGTTTGGAACTTTACTTGCGGAATTGATGACATCAGTGCGTTCAAATTTTGATACTAGAATTATTTGAAAATTTGTACACTGGAGGAGTCCGTCCTTGGAAGGAAGTAGACTACTAGCACTATAGCAGAAGCAGCTGCCATTCATTTCGGGTGTGTTCGGTTCTAGAATTTGGTGGAACGGAACTAGTCCGTTTCGCACCTAGTACCTATTCCTTTGTTCGGTTTGACCCAAGGAACGGAACCGACTAGTTCCTCGGAACGGAATATTCGTTCAATATGCGGAACGCACTGGTTCGACCGATTCGGCCGGACGGCGAGGAACGTGCGTCGCTAACCATCGATTAAAAAAACAAAACAGAATCGTCAACCTCGACCCCGAGCCCCTAATCGTTCCGCGTCGTATGGCGAGGCGGCGCGCGTGGCAGCGGCGATAGCGGCAAGTGGCGCTAGCGAAGCGGTATGCCGGGCGAAGCAGCCGCGCTTGTACGCGAAAGCGAGGCGGGCGAAAGCACGCACGGCTGCGCACATGAGCCTAGCAATGGCGTCTTAGCCTCTGGCCAGGCGAGCGGATCGGCGAGGCACCCGGCGAGCATGCGCGTCTGCGCGCAAGGCAGGACGGCGGTGAGCACTTGCAGGCCGCTCCGATTTTGGCTCTCTTCAATCGATTCAGATGTGGCGTATTCCAATCTTATGTATTACAGTATGATTTTCAAGATTCTAGCTACGATTTTGAGAAGAAAAGAAGCGCTTTGTTATTGTTAATTATGATTTGAAGAGAAGATTAAGTTTAATTTTAAATCAATGAAATATTTGGCAGTGTTTTAGTGATGGGTTCCGCTCTTCAATTCCGTCAACCGAACAAAAAATAGAACCATTCCGTTCCTCGATTGTTTTCGAACCGAACACGAGGTCAGAACCGTTCCATGACGTCGGAACGGAACCATTCCGTTCCATCCCCTCTAATTCTAGAACCGAACACACCCTTCGTTGGGAGAGTTTCACTGTTTGGGTCATGGCGTAGGCGGGGAGATAGACGTGGAAAGGCCCGTCTGCATGATTACGAGGGTGTAGCGCCTTTTGATTCCACACACATGCCCTCTCTCTCTCTGTCTGAGGGTGACGTCATGTGGCACGTCCTGTCTCCCGGGGTGTGGTCACCGGACGCGACATTCCCGGGATTCTGTCTCCGCCAGCCCGGCCCCGCCTCTGAGTCCTCGTCCAGTGCTCCGTCGTCTCTGTGGCCGTGGCCGCAGACGTACGGGTGCGGCGTAGGTCTCCCGCCGTGAACAGCCAGCAGCAGCGCTCTCGGCCAAATGTTAACGTCGACGAGGCCGGACTCAACTGAGACCCATGCGGATGGGGCTTTGGTCTTGGTACTGCCCTTGGCATGCAAAAACTTGGGCCGCGCTGCGCTGTGTGCGTGTGCGTGTGCGTGTCGTCGGGTTCTTACCATTACAGGCATATATATACAGACGCTGATGCAAATGCAAGTGGACGGTGCCAGGCCTCTCCTTCCTGCAGAGTGGTAAGCATTCGGGGGCAGCGAGGCGTCTCGTTTTGGCACATCCATCGTCGGTCTGTGCCGTCTGGTCAGAATCGCTCCATCGGAATTAAGGCCACCTTGCCAGCACGCTCCCTGATCTATGCACGGAAGCGATCGAGGCGCCTCGTTCTGGCACGTCGGGCATCGCCATGGCGCAGTGAGCCTCCTGCCAGTGCCCGGGATCGCCATGGCGTCAGCTCAACATCAGTCCCGAGTTTCGGCCTGTTAATTTTCTTGCGTTTTTTTGTGTGTGTCTGTGTGTGTGTGTGAGACAATGGCGCCACGCATGGACGGACGTGGCGATACTACGGTTGGAGCTCATCCGCAAACGGCAAGATCCTACCCAACCATGTGTGCGAGGGAGGGGAGTTCACTGTTTGACTTGTTTCAAACAATTCTAACTGAAATGTCGTACGGGGTCCACGACCGGCAGGCAGTAAGCATATTTAAGCGAGGATATGACCCGAAAAGGCAACCGGTGTGAAAAAGGAAGCGTGGCATTTGCAAGAGCTAGCTACGACGACTTGCGCAGGACAGGAGGAATATTGATCATCACGGCCATAGATCGCCTCTTCTCTTCTTTTTAGCTAGATAGAGAGGAAAAAAGGCGCGTCAGGCCGTCGTAGAGAAAACATGTTCGTGTGGTCGCCTTGCATGAACGTGTGAATCGGTTCGAGTCCATGTGAATGTCCTACGAACTCCTCCTCCTAGTCGGAAATGTGCTTTTGGGCACCGGCGCGGCATGCGCACGCCACGAGCATGCCTCTCGCTGAACCCTTTTCTCTACCGGGGCGGAAAGGGTGGACTCGGCAAATCATTTCACGAGCCAGCACGTAGGAGTAGAGCATCGGCGGGCGGTGACGTTCTGCATGATTCCTCGTGCTGATCCTGGTAAAACAAAGTGGCTTTTCATCGTCAAGAGCACCCAAAAGCGCCGCTACTTCGCCACACCGGAGAATCTCATTATGGCCGTGCTATAGCAAACCAGAGACTCCATACGGGTGATGCCACGATCGAGTAGACTTGGTACGTATCCGCCGACGATCCACCAATTGCAGCATTATTATTATTATCTCTACTAGGGAAAGATACGGTCGCGTGCGGCATCAAGAATGCATTGCGTGCTGCGCGACGCCTGCCAACGCTCGCTCGTCGTCCCATCTGACTTTTTTACTTCTTCTTCCAAAAGTAGTTCATCGATGACGCACGCTGAACGTACGTGAAACTTGCGTTCACTTTCACTTTGTTGGTTGACTCGTGTTTTTTCTACTACTACTACCAGAAAAAAGATTAGTCCCTTTATTATGTCCTACTTGTTGAGACACGTATAGTACTCTGTATAGGTTTCTTTGTACTCTCAGGATTGTATCTGTAATTGTCTATATATATGAGACAGCCGGCCCTATTGAAGCTGTGCGTTCTCCACAATTCCTTCTACATGGTATCAGCCTAACCTCGACCCCTAAACCCTAGCCGCCGCCTCTCTCTCCCTAGACGCCGCCGGCCCTCCACCATCCCGCCACCAACCCTAGTCGCCGCCTTCCTCCCTAGGCGTCGCCGGCCCTCCCCCTCCCCGCCACCAGCCCTCGTCGCCGCCTCTCTCTCCTAGGCGTCGTCGGCCCCTCACCCGCCATCCAACCCTAGCCGTCGCCACATCTTCCCTCGGCGCCGCCGGTCTCCCCTCCACCACCGCTTCCGCCCCACCATGGCCGACAACTCCTCCTCCAGCAACCCCTTCAACTCCTCCGTCTCCGGGAGCAGCAATCCCTTCGCCGGCCCCTCCGTCTCCGTCATCCGCGATGTTCTCATCCTAGAGCGCGTGCCGGTGAAGCTCTCTCAAGCCGCGGCCAATTTCTTCTCGTGGAAGACGTACTTCGGCCTTCCCTTCCGCGAGTATGATCTCCTCGATCACGTCGACGGCACCATCGACCTCCTCGCCATGCCGCACGACCCCGACTGGTTGACGATCGATGCCACCATCACCCGTTGGTTCTTCCAGACCGTCTCCCCCGAGATCTTCTCAGACCGTCGTTATAGCGGCGACATACCGCGCCTGGTGCGGACCAAGATCACCGGCCTCTTCACCGACAACAAGATCCAGCGCGTCACGTTCCTCCAGCAGGAGTTCTTCGGCACTCACCAAAACGACCTCTCCCTCGATGACTACTGCCTCCGCCTCAAGAGCCTCTCCGACGAGCTCCGTGACATGGAGTTTCCGATCAACGACAAGATCCTCCTCTCCATGCTGGCGGCGGGTCTCGGCGAGGACCTCAGCAACGTCGCCGCCAATCTCACGCTGCTCACCACGCCGTCCTTCGAGCAAGCCGTGGCCTATCTCGCACCGCCACCAACAGCCATCTCGCACTCTTTGCTGGCGTCCTCCACCGCCACCAACAACCATCTCGCACTCTTTGCTGGCGTCGACCTCTGGCACGCCCGCCTCGGCCATCCTAGCTCCACTGCCCTTTGTCAAATAA
This sequence comes from Avena insularis, assembly GCA_023614405.1. NCBI lineage: Eukaryota > Viridiplantae > Streptophyta > Magnoliopsida > Poales > Poaceae > Avena > Avena insularis. The sequence goes on along the minus strand of CM042686.1, from coordinate 592,860,464 downwards.
TGCAAGGATTCTCCTTTTATTGTAATAAAACGGATGCTCATTCCTGTGAAGCATGTCATCTAGGCAAACATGTCCGTCTTCCGTTTAGTTCCTCCTCCACAGTTGCATCTTTTCTGTTTCAACTCATTCATAGTGATGTTTGGACCTCGCCTGTTCCGAGTAATTCTGGATATACTTACTGTCTCGTGCTTTTGGATGATTACTCGCATTTTGTGTGGACTTTTCCCCTTCCCGTAAATACGACGTCGCCGCCACCCTCACCTCCTTCTTCGCCTACATCTCCACACAATTCGGTCGCCCCATCCACGCTTTACAAACCGACAATGGCAAAGAGTTCGACAACATCACCATCTGCACCCTTCTCGCCTCTCACGGCACCATCTTCCGTCTAACCTGTCCATACACTTCTCAACAAAACGGTCGCGCCGAACGCATCCTTCGTACTCTCAACGACTACATCCGCACCCTCTTATTCCACGCGTACATGCCACCGCGGTTTTGGGCGGATGCTCTCGCCACGGCTACCCTTCTAGTCAACATCCGCCCCTGCCGTTCTTGCTGGCAATACGCGCCGCACCACCTCCTCTTTGGTGTGCCCCCCGCCTAGGATGATCTTCGCGTCTTCGGCTATCGCTGCTATCCTAGCACCGTCGCCACCGCCGCGCATAAGCTCACGCCGCGCTCTCTCCCTTGTGTGTTTCTCGGCTACCCAGCCAACACTTCCTCCCTGAGTTCGATAAACCTTGGGTGATCCACTTAAGGGAAACTTGTTGCTGTACTACAAACCTCTGCACTTGGAGGCCCAACAACTGTCTACAAGAATAGAAGTGCGTAGACATGAACAACAAATAAGTTTGAGGGGTGCCAATCAGCCACTTTCGTCTTTGATTGGCACCCCTCAAACATCCTACGAATTTCACCTTAGTGAGTATGATGGATAAGAAAGTATCCATTCCAAAGGCTTATCAAGTTGACCATTATAAAAACCACATTATCACCATCAATACACATTGTGAATTGATGATGCTATGCTTTGATAATATCCAGAGTCAATTATAGATCCTAGTTGATCTTAAGCAAGACAATGCCTAAACTTCTTCAACACGAGCTAGTGCCAACTTTAGCTTGGAAAACCTATAACTTCAAACTACACTCTAGCTGAACTAGACCTTGTGAACAACTCATTAGTTTTGGGCTAGTGAATAGCCAGAATCAGACAAGCCAATCATCAAATCATCTTACTCGAAGTCACTGAATTAATCTTTGACTATTCTCCTAAGTCCCATTCATAAAGCTATCTCATGTATCCAATTCTTTTGAGAAGTGTAAATTCCTACTTAATAATGAGGAAAATTAAGTGGATGATTCATACTCAATCTCAAGTTAGGGCATATATAATGTCATAGTGATTTATCTAAGAAAGTCAACTCTAAGTTTCAAAGAAAGTACCTTAAACACTCTAGTTCATTGCTTTGCACGAAAGGTCATATAAGTGTGTTATAGGGCTTTAGAGAATAGTTAGTTTACCTTCAACTCCTCATGAGTTCGATACTCAAATACTTATCGAATTGTGCTACAGTGATTTCCTGCTTTTGGGGATTATCAATGATCTCCTATTAAGTAGGAGACCAGAGACATACCAAAAGGAGAGGGTGTGTAACACCCCGTCCACTCCTGGGCCCGGGGGGTCTCACTCCTGGCAGCTTAATAGGATATCTAGACTGGCCCCACAGACCAACACTAGTCTTTTCTGCGCACTTTGTCCTCACTGCATGCACCCTTACCACTTCCCTGGTCACCCATCCTAGAATTGCTCTAGGCCAAGCACGCTTAACCTTAGAGTTCTTTTCGAATGAGCTTCCGGAAAAGAAGTTGCAACTTGTTGATATGGGTATCCTATCAATCCTATTAAGCCATGTGCCTGGATCTCACATACATCCACCCTTTAGAAGATCGATGCCCTCATCGATCAAGCACACCCCAGGAACGTTCCCTCTTGGCACGCATATGTGCGTCCAGTGCCGGCACATGTGCCATGCCGTGTCCACTCCGGGCCACACGCGCCATGCTCCACATGTCCCGCCACTGACCCGCACACACCCGTGTAATCGCAAGGGTCGGCTCTGATACCACTTGTAACACCCGCCCACTCTGGGCCCGGGTGTCACTCTGGCACTTAATAGGATATCTAGACTGGCCCCACGCATCAACACTAGTCTTTTCTCACAGACTTTGTCCTCACTGCGCACTTGCTACCCACTTCCCGGTCGGTCACCCATCCTAGAATTGCTCTAGGTCAAGCACGCTTAACCTTAGAGTTCTTTTCGAATGAGCTTCCGGAAAAGAAGTTGCAACTTGTTGATATGGGTATCCTATCAATCCTATTAAGCCATGTGCCTGGATCTCACAGGGTGCCGCTTCTCCTTGGTCACCGTCTCCACCTAGCCTCCGCCCCTAGGGGTAGAACTCTAGGGCGCGCACCCCTACCCCTCCTCCTATATAAGGGCCCCTTGCCCTCTTCTCAAAAGCACACCACAATTCCTCATAGTTCTCTCTCTCATCCTACAAAAGTAGTATTCTCCTGAAGGCTGCGGGACAAGCACCGTTAGCATCGAGCTCTGCACGGCGGAACACTGACGTGTCAAAGAGCTGTGCACTTGCAATCGACAGAGGTATCTTCCGCTAAAACGGTAAGTCGGTTAACCTAGAGGTGGATGAATATGTTTCTACAAATTTCTTTATAATCTTTTGCGAGTTTTAAGCTTTGTGGAATATAGGTGTGCCTAAATGCAAACTAGGTGGGGCAACCTAGTTGATGAACCAACATACTTCAAGCATGAAGGTTATCACAAAGTAAACAACACAAGTAAGTATTCAGTTTGGGAAGAAGATGTATTCCTATGTTCACTCCCTTTGGGAAGGGGGCTACGTCATGTTGGAGAGGCATGACGTCCCACGAAAGGATTCCCCAACGCCATGCAACTATGGGAAAGGCTGCGAGGGGTCTCTGTCTCTTCTGACGAGCCCGACACACTCACTTGGAAGTTGACTTCAAATGGTTAGTACTCAGCAAAATTCGCATACAATATGCAGTTCTTGGGAAGGAAGACAATGCCAGGGGGGAGACAAGGTTGGAGTGCCATTGCACCGCTGAAGATCAAGCTGCATATGTGGCTGCTTCCGCGAAATAGGTTGTGGACGGCTGATCGATTGCAGAAGCGTGGACTTGAGCACCTGATCATTGCGTCCTATGCTGTCAGCATCGTGAAACTACAGAACACCTGACTCTACAGTGCCCCTTGGCCAGGGAACTATGGTTCCATTCACTGAGCAGGTTTGGCATGTAGCGGTACACACCAATAGAGGAAGATAAGTTGAGGTGTTGGTGGCCTCCAATTGCAGTGGCGGTGGCAGCTTAGAACAGGAATGAACTCAACACGCTGGTATCACTAGTTGTAAGAACGCTTTGGCTGGAACGGAACGCCAGGGTCTTCGACAGGAAAGCCTCCTTGCCGCACGTAATCTGCGCTGATATTGAGAAACTCTTCGACATGTGGAGGCAAGCTAAACTACGGGAGTGGGTCGCAACGAGGAATCACATAGGTGTTGAGTGGGTAGTGGAGTGTGGGTTATATCTAAGAGGGCCGTGTTGGCTTGTTCAATGATACCCCTGTAAAAACTTATGTTCTATCCTTCCTACCTTAATGAATGAAGACACGAGAGGCTCGTGCATGTTCTTGAAAAAAGGTCAACAATGGAGCAGAGAGAGTGGAAGAGCTAGTAAAAATGGCCTCAAAAGTTGGGGGATCATTGGAGAAGAGGGGGGTCTTAAATAGGGAAAGAGAAATCTGCCTGTTTGGGTCAGTTTCATGCGTCACCGGAACTTCCGGTGCTCCACGGTACTATCGGTAAATAGAAACACAAGTTACTGAACCTGACCGGAACTTGGGTCGGAATTTGGGCCAGAACTTCCGCTCAAGCAAAAAGATTATACAACATTGCATGAAAACTTCAATAACTTTTGATTCCGGACTCCCTTTTTTATAATCTTCGGCTCGTTTTTAAGAGAACGACAAGCTCTACAATATTATGCAAAGAAACATCATAGTCCAATATGGAAGGATAAAACCAAATGGAGAAAGGTACGACCTCTCTAGAAACGATGAACCGGTAAAACCTCCAAAACCAAATACACAAGAAGATGAGCTTGGAAACTCCGATTGGGATGAAACCAATTTTGTTGGAAAGATAAAACCAAGTAGAATCCAACAAAAGGTGAAATATTGGATACTACTAAGGGAGAAAATATCAAGTATATATATGTGAGATATCTCCCAAGGTGTGGAGCCGGAAAAACCCGCACAATCAAGACCGCAATAAGATATGCAAGGGAAATCTTTTTTGGTGAACTAGAGCTTGTTATGATGATAACCGCAAGCTCTTGATCCTCTCATGGATAAGATACAAACAACAACCAAGAAAAATGATGCTATGTATGCAAAGATTTGAGCTCTCTCCGAAAGATGCGAACGAATCACTCACTCGAGAGACCCTCTTGATAATACGATTATCTATCCTAAACCTAGTCTCCCAACACTACAAGAGACCGGTAAAATAGAAAACCTATCAAGATCATACCTTTGCCTTGAGCATTCCACTTGAGCTTGATATAGACTGTCTTGTCCTCCTCAAGATGGAACACCTTTCTTGATTGCTCTTGCTCGCGCTTTGCTTGATGAATACATGCGACTTGCTCCCCCATACTTCATGGGGAAACCTCTTCTTTGAACTTGTCTTCATCACTCCATGATCACCGAGGATGGAAAGTTTTAATAATGAGATCTTCTAGAGATGGCGCATCTTGAGTTTGCACTTTATTTATTCTATCCCCATAATGATGATATCTTGAAGATGCACATGAGGAACTCTATCTTCTTTTTCAAGACACACTTGATCTTCTTCTTCTTCTTCTTTCAACCTTGAGACCAACACATGGCCCAAGCGATGCAAATGGACAAACCTACAAGTGAAACTTAATTTGCACATTAGTTCGTAGGTATTATCATTAATTACCAAAATCACACACGGGGTATACATGCTCTTTCACCTACCCCTTTTCCAACGACTCCGGCTGCTAACACGAAGATGCCGTGTCGGGCTTCCAGCTCGAGTGCGAGGACTTTGGCTCTTCTACATCGCGGCTCGCGAAAGTAGGCGTTGGTTACAACCTCGTGGCCATCTCTCTCGTGGTCGGACGAGGCTACGATGCTATCGGTAAACCTCAGCAAATCAACACGTATGAGAGAGGAAAAGGAGATTGGAAACTGATAGGTGTGCACCAAGTCCACCTTAGCAAATCACCCATGACTTGTGGGCCCTGCTGTCAAACATTGTCAATTCGATTTGAATTTGCATTTAGTGTTTTTTTTGCAAAACCTTGTTAAAATGTGGTGGAATTTTGTTCCGAAACTTGAAGTGTAAAGTAGGAATTCGATGTGAAAAGTGTTGGTTTTATGCTATTAAAAAACAGAATATCATCTTGGCATGTACTTAATTTCCATTTTCATTTGGGTAGGTAGATATTTTTGCAATCGGGCAAAAGCTTACTTTCCATTTTGATTGGGTTCAAATTTTTTCTTGCAATAGGGTGACCAAAGTAAGGATGCTCTCTACTCGGAAAATGGCTTTGGAGCCTGTTCTTTTGAAATCGATATTTTGAACTTTTAAAAAAATTCGAAAAATCCTAAATATTGACAATGACTTATTCTACATCCTTGCAAAATATCAGTGTGAAACAGGTTGCATCCCAGGCTAAATACAAATATTTACAAATTTTACACCGTTCACCGCCTAAGGTATATATATATATTTTTTCATTTATACACAACGAAAAATACGAAATATTTCGCATTGTTTTCTGCAAGCAGGCAGAAGTCATCAATATGTTCATGTAAGATTTTCTTTCAGAATTGTTTCGAAACTTCAAAATATCGATTTAAAAAAATTAATAAAAAAAAGGCTCCATGGAGCCCACCCTCCAAATTGACGCTTCTACATCTCAGTCTACCGCGAGAAATCTTATTTCGCAGTTGACATCTCATAGTTTTGTTCTGCGCAGATTATAAAAGATTGAAATAAAATTCTGGAGACTAGGTAGAACCAGGCAAACCGTGGGTTTGATTTACTTGATCTTTATTTTTCTTGTTGAAAAGTACGTGTAGTAGCGAGTCACACATCGAAGTCACACTAGATCGAACAGCGTCAGGCACGATTTGCCACTGGATGTCGCACTGCGAAAGCCCGCGTGTCAAATCGATCCGGTCTTTCACGGCCGGAACAGCAGCAGCAGCGCACATGGTGGTTGGGCGATACGCTTGATGATACGACATGTACACGTACGGCGGGCAGGGTGACGGTGTCACTCGCTAGGCGCAACGGAGGTGATGGGGTTGATCGCTCCGGGTCTTTCCTCGCTCGCGCGGCGGTGCGGTCAAATCGGGACGTACGTATTCCTTGGCGTGTGCCGCTGCTCGGCTTTCACCGCCGTGCGTGATGGATGGATCGAGAGTCGAGACCGGAGCGACGCAGAGTAGTACTCCACCGCGCGCGTAGAGAACGGTCTCCCACGCCACGAGCGTACTCCGCTGGCATGGCCGTAGTCCGCAGCTGAGCTGACGAGGCCCAGTGGGCAGTGGGGATCAAAGCCGGAAAAGAGAAGCAGCAGCAGAGCAAGCACGGGCGAGAGAGTGAGGGAATCATGGCTGGCTTCCTCCCCTCGAAAGGTCGGCATCTTTTTTAACCCCAATGGCCAAGGCCAACCCAAGGCGCAGGCGCAAACCCAGCAGGTCAGCCGCTGCAACGCATTGCAAGTTGCAAGGTGAAGAAGGGCGCAGGGAAAAAGGAAGGAAAAGGCGAGATATGTACTACACCGGCCGGAAAGGGTGAGCGAGCGAGCACGACGACCGGCCGCCCGAGACTGTGAGCGAGTCCCCACCCTCCCGCCCGCCGTATCATTGCCCTCTCTACTCCTCCGCTGCCCAGGACCATCCTACTACACCTCTACGCCACACCACCACCTCCTCCGCGCGTGCTCCCGGGCCTAGCAGCCACCACCCTTCCCCCCTCCCGCCGCTTTGCCCTTTTTCTACAGGAGCGAGCGCCCGCCCACCTGGCACTCGGTTGGCTCGCTGTGCTGTGCTGTGCCCCCTCTTTAATTTATACGGACCCGGCCGGGCCTGCTTCCTTCCGCGCCCTTCTCCCTGCCTTGCTTCACGGAGACATTGCTGGTGCCACACTGTTCCCGGCGCTCTCTGCTGGCTGCTGCTGCTGGACAAGGTAGGCTCCTGTTCTTGGCTCCTCTGTCCCAACCTCTCCTTCCCCCGCCGATTGGTTCTTCCCTAACGATTCTTGCTACTAGTACCACTCCTGCTAGCTTAGCCTGCTACCGGCGATTGGTTTTCTACCTCTGCTTCTTGGAGCCATGGAACCAGGCGCGGTGCCATCTCCGCCGGCATTAACGTTCTTGCGACGGGATGGGTGTTTTCTTCCACTACTTCTTGCCAAATGCACCTCCTAGCCCGCCTGGGGAAAGAAAGCGCCATTGCTACTGATCCTAGACACGGGGGCCATTCTTGAGGCCGTCGCGTCGCGAGCACCTGCCAGGGGCCGAGGCGACCGACGCCACCTGACATTCCGTCGAGCACCTACCTAGCTATCTACCAAGATTCCTCATGACATCGCTCTGCGCCCTACCTCCACCCCGGTCGGCGCCGAGGCATGCGCAGCCAGGCAGCGTGCCGTGAAAACACAAAAGCCGCCTGGTTTCTCGGGAAAGGCTGGATGGTGGGGTTCTAGTTCTAGCCACGCCACGGGGACCCAACCCAGCCATAGCTCTCCCGCTCTAGCTAGCTCGCCGTCCCGAACGCATTTTTTTGTTTGTTTTAGGGCCCTTCTTGTTCCCCTTTTGCGTGCTCTACTCCCCGCCTGCTTCCTTGCGTGCTCACACACACACTGATATTTCATACATACATCTTCTGCTTCTCTTGCAGTGGCCTGCAGCACTCTCTGGTTTCCGAGAAGCTCTGGTTGATTGATCAATGGCGAAGCTACTGCTCGCCTAGCATTTGCGCGTCCAGCTCCTCCAGCTCTCGGTACGCCGCCGGTACTCCAGCTCCCGTCGGCGTCTTGGATTTACACCGAGCAGATGGCGGCCTCCTCGCAGGAGAAGCAGCAGCAGCAGCAGCAGCCAACGTTCGGCGTCCTGAGGAACGCGGCGGCGCTGCTCGACGAAATGCAGCTCATGGGGGAGGCGCAGGCCGCCAAGAAGGTGATCAACTCGGAGCTCTGGCACGCCTGCGCCGGCCCGCTCGTCTGCCTGCCGCAGCGGGGCACCCTCGTCTACTACTTTCCCCAGGGCCACAGTGAGCAGGTCCCTCTATACTGCCTACTTGCATCAACTGCTCCGTTTCCACCCATCTGGTTTAAAAATTGCTTGGCTATGATGCATGGATCGCTCAACTTTTTCTTGATCCGGCAGGTCGCGGCGACGACCAGGAAGATCCCCAACTCTCGCATCCCGAACTACCCCAATCTCCCGTCCCAGCTGCTGTGCCAAGTCCACAGCATCACCATGCATGTAAGTGCACTCGGTTCAGGTTTCAGGTGTAACAGAAATGGCCTGATGCATTGCATTGCATTGCCCCTGATGATCCCTAATGAATGCTTGGTCGCACAGGCTGACAAGGACACTGATGAGGTCTACGCGCAGATGACGCTCCAGCCAGTAAATTCTGTAAGTACATCCTGTTGCTTTATTGTTACTGAATGCTGCTGCAGGAAATTGAATTGTACTGCTTGAACAGTTCAGAACAACTTTCTCTAAAAAAAAAGTTCAGATATGCTAAACTGCATTTTCTTTCTTCAACTGTTTTAAAGTGTAGTTCTGTTTTTAGAAAAGGAAGTGTAAATCTGTTAAAACTCATTTGAGGATTCTGTCAATTCTAGGAAAGCGATGTGTTCCCGATACCGTCTCTTGGTAGCTACACCAAGAGCAAGCACCCCGCCGATTATTTCTGCAAGAACTTGACCGCGAGCGATACGAGTACCCATGGCGGTTTCTCGGTGCCGCGAAGAGCTGCAGAGAAGCTGTTCCCACAGCTGGTGGGTATCATCTTTTTGTCTACATTTTGTTTTCCTTGGTTTTTTGTTTCTGAATGCTTGAGCTAATAGGGTTATGTTTTTGCACCATGCAGGATTACTCGATGCAGCCTCCGAACCAGGAGCTTGTCGTTCGGGATTTGCATGACAACATGTGGACATTCCGTCACATTTATCGTGGTAGGGTCGAATGCTGTTTGACTTGATTTCTTAACCTGTCGATGGGTGCAGAGTTTTAGGTTTCTGTCATCTAAAAGTTTCTTCATCTGCTGTTCCTTACAGGGCAGCCAAAGCGACATCTTCTAACAACTGGATGGAGTCTATTTGTTGGGGCCAAACGGCTTAAAGCAGGGGATTCTGTCTTATTTATCAGGTATATGAACACAATTTGCATGATATACCCAATTTGTTTTTTGAGACAATATACCCAATTTGGGTTCCTGGTAGTATGTATGTTCCGGATCTTACACTGCTACATCTGAAAAGTTTCAGACTTATTGATTTGATGCAAACTCTAATTTTTTTTATGGATTTAACCATATGGATTATGGAGATACTTCCAGCATTCAAACACCATATGTCTAGGGAATACAATGTATGTTAGTACAGTGTCAATCAGTCTCGAATTATTTCCATGTTATTAAGATGTAACAGAGGAGTGTACTTTGATCCAGTACTTATGATCTTTCTAGTGTCGGTTTACATATATATCCAGTATCTAACTTGCTGAATTTAAATTTCCATGCAGCACTACCTGTAAATTACATACAAATTTGAGCTAGTTCTTGTTAAACAGAGATAACTAGGTCTATAGGGCTATGTGACGCAAACATTAACCCTTTTACTCACCAGTCTGAAAGTAACTTAAAATAGCTTGCAGATTTACACTCTTGGTAAATTTGTACGAAGGAAATGCCCATTCTAACTGAAGTTACTGGTTTCAGGGATGAGAAGTCACAGCTACTTGTGGGTGTTAGGCGGGCGACTCGTCAGCAAACGGCATTGTCATCTTCAGTTCTGTCCACTGATAGTATGCACATAGGTGTTCTTGCAGCTGCAGCTCATGCAGCATCAAGCGCTGGCTCATTTACTATCTACTACAATCCTAGGTTTGGAACTTTCTCTGCCCTTTTCTCATGATAGATCATATGGTTTCCTGTTGGCATATTTAATAGATATTCGTCCTTAAAATCTCTTCAGGACGAGCCCATCGCCGTTTGTAGTTCCTGTAGCAAGGTACAATAAGGCCAATTATATCCAACAATCTGTTGGCATGAGAATGGCTATGATGTTTGAGACAGAGGAGTCAAGCAAGCGCAGGTTTGTCCACTAAAAAGAGCTAAATACTTTGTCATATGCAGATAGTACCATTTTCTTCTGCTTTTCATTTGATGCCCTGTATTCTTCTCCACAAAAAATGCAACTGATGGGTGTTGATAGTATACTTATACTGTTATGCTTTCAAGTTTAAAATACTTGTTCTGCAAATCTTTCCCACTTTCACATTTGTAAAAAATGACAGACATCAAGTGACCTCTGGAAGAGTGAATGACTACTAGAAAATAATGTAATGTGCCATTTAGGTTGGAAGGTTTAGCATGATCTTTCCATTTTTTTGGTCACTGAAGTTCCTTTGCACCATAGTCTAAGCAAAAATGGTCTGTTCTACAGATACACTGGTACAATTGTGGGCGTTAGCGACTCTGATCCCATGAGATGGCCCAACTCCAAATGGCGCAACTTACAGGTGCCTTGCTTTTCTGATAAAGCTTTAAAAAACCTGTCTATATCATGCAGTCATCCTTATATACTTCGCATTACCAGATTGAATGGGATGAACATGGATATGGTGAAAGGCCCGAGCGTGTGAGCATATGGGATATTGAAACTCCAGAAAACACTCTAGTGTTCCCTTCTGCAGCACTTAATTCAAAGCGACAATGCCTTCCCGGTTATGGAGGTACACTTCAGAACCAAGCTGCAAAAACTTGTAGAATCATGTTGTAAGTTGAATCAATTCTAACTCTTCTTTTACTTGCAGTACCTGGGCTAGAAATTGGAGCTGCAAATATGTCACCATTTCAGAGGGTACCAGGAAATCCATATGGTAACTTGCAGCCCATGCCAGCCGTTGGATCAGAATTGGCTATGATGATGCTTCTCAATCAATCTGGCCAAAACCTTGGGACTCCAGTTAGTTGTCACCAATCCTCTTATTCTAACATCATTCAGAATGTGAAACAAAACTACATGGCTACTTCAACATTTGGTAATTCCACTGGTTCAATAATGCATGAAAACGTGCCTTCAAATGAAGCCAGGCAGCAGCTGCATGCTCCTAAGATGCAGAGAGGTGATTTGGAAAACTGTGAAGTTCAGCCTGTCAATGATCCAATATCTGGACCGGAGATAAATGTTGCGGCAAGAAAGACAAGAAACACAGAACCATACCCAACTCAAAGCATTTCAGAGCAGCAGTGCAAGGGTGAGCCTAGAGGCAAGACTCGTAAGAGCAAGAAAGGCTCGTCTCGCAAAGCCATTTCAGAGAATTCTGAACTTTCTTCAGCTCCTTCTCGGGTTTGTGATGACCAGCAGCATAGTTTAGAAGTAAAAGTGGTTGATGGTGACACTGCACATGTTAACCGTGGTAATAATGAAGATTCATCTGGTGCACTGACCAATGGTAATCTTTCTGTACAACTGCAAGGTCAGCTGGTTGATCAAAATGGATTACTATCACCACCCAAGTTAGGATCATCAATATCACCTGACGGAGGAAAGTCAGTCAACTCATTGCCGAACCAAGGTTGTTTTTCGCAGTTCTTTGATGGTCTGGATTGGATGATTCAGCCGTCATATTACCAAGACTCCAATGGTATTCAGTCAGTTAGTGCATCAGAGAATATTTTCAGTTCATCTGCTGATATACCTTCCACAATAAACACGGATGCGTTGGAGACTTTTCAGAACTCTTGCCTCTCAGACTGCTTTCCTAGTTCCATACAGGACTTCATCGGCAGCCCGGAACTGAACTCGTTAACATTTCTGTCACCTGAGATGCAGAATTTGGATGTTCATCACGACGGAAGCAACCTACCAAACACATCCAACTCATATGTGCAAATGAGCTTCTCTGAAGACAGTGGAAATCACATGGAGTCTATGCAGGGAAGCATGAATAACACCTCATGCTCTCAACCACAGACCACCGATAACTTTGACATGGGGATGTACTCAAGGCTGCCAAGTTTAAAAGAATCTCAAGTTTTGTCTCTGCCAGAGATCCATAACAGTTCCAGGGGGACATCATCTTGCAGTATGGACGCGACAGAGTACAGCATGGAGCGAAGTGCAAAGCCGATGAAACCACCGGTGAGGACATACACAAAGGTATATGCTTCAGTGGTAACTACAAAGAAGGCAACATTCACTTATTTTTTTGGCAATAAACATAATTTGACACTCTTTCTTATGCTATTGCTATCTTCTAATTCATGACCAACAGGTTCAAAAGCTAGGATCCGTGGGAAGATCTATAGATGTGACACGGTATAGAGATTACCGTGAGTTGAGATTGGCCATCGCATCCATGTTTGGACTCCAGGGGAAACTTGAGCATCCTGCTAGTTCAGATTGGAAGCTTGTGTACGTTGACTATGAAAACGATGTCCTCCTGGTTGGCGATGATCCATGGGAGTAAGTATTGTCATCTTTATATTGATTTTTTTCAACAAAATCGAATCTTTTCTTCCCCTTGAGTCTATTCATGTACATGTATAGTAATCTTCACTAACCATATTGTTCCTGTCTCCATATTTGTAGGGAATTCATCAACTGCGTCCGATGCATCCGGATTCTATCGCCTTCAGAAGTGCAACAGATGAGTGAGAACGGCATGCATGTCTTGACTGACTGCATTCAAACAGACCAGTAGACTAGTAGAATTACCACTCTCCTGGATGTGCCTGCAAATCAAAATAAAGCAGGGCAAGATTAAGCTAGAGGTGTCTTTTGAATACAGTGCCTTAGTTAACTGTAGACTGATTTGGTAGTGAGACTGATTTTCTGACAGTGTATTTGGTAGTGAGACTTACCACTGTTTGTGTTGTGTTAGTTCTCTTGAGGGAAAACAGCTAGAGGACAGTTCCATCTTTCCCAAGAGGACCAAATGCTGAATAACCGCAAGCAGAAGTATGTCTGTTATTGCTACTTCCAGTGCTTGTGAGTGAGCTTCAGTCTGAAGTCTGAATCAATACCAATGTAAATGCTACAGCTGTTGGGTTTGGTTTGGCAGTTGAAACCTTCAGTGATTTAGATCTTGGTTTGGAATGAATGATCTCCTCTCACGACTCACTCGCACTGCTTTTGCACTAATTTCAGCCATCCCTCTGTTGCTATTCTACATAACCTGACAAATTCGTGTAAATTTTGGCGAAAACCATATGGATAATTATTTTGATTCCTGCATCCCAAACTGGGCCTTTTGGATCTGGATTTGGAAGCACGTCCTCTTCCGATCCATGTATCGTTTTCAGTATAAAATTAAAGCAAAATCTGGAATGTTTTTGTTCCCAAAATTGGTCAGGCAGAGCAGGTTTAGGTCAGACAGTGTATAATAGTATAAGCACAGCAAGCCCAGACCAAGCTTCGCCTCTCGAGCCAGAAACGGAAACCAAAATCCAAACCCCCGACCGAAGCGTCTCCGCCTCCGCGAGCCTCAGCAGCGACCACCCCGACGCCAAGATAGGGACCGAGACCCCCGTCCCCGCCGCAGCCGCCGCCGCCGCCGGAGACGGCGACGCGGCCGCCCGGAAGCGGCCCGGCGCCGATGATGCGCCCGCGGCGGGCGACGGCAAGCGCCGCCGCGCGGAGAACCCCTCCTCCGGCTCCCGCGATCGACACCAGCAGCACCACCACCGCCAGAAGCCGGGGGACGATGCCGGCAAGGAGGGGAAGAAGAAGGAGAGGATGCGGGCGTCGCACATCCTGATCAAGCACGAGGGGTCCCGGCGCAAGGCCTCGTGGCGAGACCCCGAGGGCGTCGCCATCTCCGCCACCACCCGCGACGACGCCGCCGACCTCGCCCGCGCCCTCCGGGACCAGATCGTCGCCGGGGAGCTCAAGTTCGAGGCAGCCGCCACCGACAACTCCGACTGCAACTCCGCCAAGCGCGGCGGCGACCTCGGTCAGTGCTCCTTCCTGCCCTCCTGCCCAATCTGGTGCTATGTATGTATGGATTTGCTTCCGGGGTGCCCAATTTGGGGGTGTGGACTGCGTGGTGCTTGGTATATCGAATGCTGACCAGAATTCTATAAACAAACTTGCATAGTAGATAATCTAGGGATGTGGCTAGTCGCACACAGCCTCACTGGACTGTTACATCTGACAGCTGCACTATGATTCAGGCAAGAAACATCTCACTCCATAATTGGAGTCCGTTGTTGTTATGAGAAGGTGGGGCGTCAATTGCGCGCGAAAATGGATGAACAACAGAAGTTTCCTCTTGAAGTATTTAACTGAGTTACCAGTTCTGTTTGCTTCTCAGTGATAAGTCGGTTCGTTGTCGGTGGCCACGTCTGTCGTTTTCGAACTGACCAATTAATATCTCTCTGTTATTGTTATAAATGAAATATTTCCCTTTGAACTTCAGTAATTTGGTAAGCAGTTATATCCACTAGATGAACAACGTTGGAGTGATTTTGTACACCGGTTAGTTCCCCAATTTGCTCTGTCTATGAATATTGTTAACAATTGCTTAGGTTTTCCTTGTTTCCTGTGACTTTTTACCACCTGTAACTATATGTACAACCTGCTACAAGCTTTGTGTATGTTCAATTCCAGCGTTCAGGCTTCCTTTTCAGCTCGCCATAGCCGGGTCATTTTTTTGCTAGATTTCTACCTGCATGAATATCGTGGAATGTTGCAGGGACGACAGGTGTGTGGGACACGACACAATACACTATCCAAACATTGTGATATGTTATTTTTCCAAAAAGAAGCTGACCAAGTGAACATGACGGCATGGCTATATATAGGTGTTTGGTCCAAAATTACAACATGCTTCTGCGATACCTTTCTTTGCATTCATAATTTCCTAGCGATTCTGTATCACGGATTTGAGACCATCAACTAGGACAATTGAGCACCATTATGAGAACAGTGTTAAAAAAACTCAACAAGCCAGACACTAACAACCAATGGCAGTGCGGCCAAACAATAGTCAGCCACTCCGCAGCGCAGAAATAAATTCCAGCCTCACGCGGAGTCGAGCCCGGGTGGGCGGGTTGAAGCTGGCACACCCCCACCAACCTAACGATGTTCGGATTGTCAAATATGCTCTAACTGTGTTTAAATATTTGCACCACATGCGCCCATAAGGGACTAAAATCATGAAAATAGCTAAGATCATTTTTACTGGTAGTTTTTCTTAACCAAATGCATGTTGCGCTGCTAAGAAATTAAATCTGAATTTCCCCAGGCTATTCACGTAAACTTCATTTTGCAAGGGGTGAATCATCTATTATGTAGGAAATCCCTGCATTCAAGTGCTATCGTATTTAGGAGGATACAAAATCCTTAGCCTAGAATCTGTTTTGCCTTAATTTACTTTATTTGGATGCTGCAATGAAGGAATGCCATATGCATTAGTCCGTTATACTTGTTGTCCTTATATCCAGTGGTTACATATCTTCTCTTGTATCTACGATGCTTTCATTCTCACGTTCTCTTCTATTGTTTTGACACTTTATTCATAACCAAGCGTAAACTTTTGCTCCCGCGATTTTTATGGCCGTAGGTCCGTTCGAGAAGGGCAAGATGCAGAAGCCTTTTGAGAATGCAGTCATTGCTCTGAAAGTGGGGGAGATGAGTGATGTGGTTGATACTGAGAGTGGGGTGCACATCATCTTGAGGACTGGCTGATTGCCTCAGTGGAAGCTCTGGCTATCCATATGTGCATCCTCTTAAGACGAGACATTTTTTCGCTTTCGTTGTAACTTTGCTGGAGCTCTTCTGCTCTGCAATGGTGTTGTATGCCAGGATTAGGCATTGGCGGTGCTTGTGTGGTTTCTCTTTTTGTGTGTCGAGTTGTGTCTCTTGTTGTGGCGATCCATATGCAGAAAGGTTGTAGCGCTGACTGAAAATTCAGAACCCTGATGTTGAGAAACTAAGACATCCTGCATTGATCCATTAAGATGTGTCTGCGCATGTGTGTTTCGATGGAAAATCGAGTATGTTTGTCAGTCTGGAGTCTAATAAAAATACGGGTGCAAATCCAAAGTAACACATGGAAGGATTAACCACTTGTGTTCTTCATTCGCTGCCTCTTTGAGCTAGGGATATTGTAATGCCCTGGATGAGTGTCCAGGAACCTGAAAGCTTCAGTTTTCTCTGCAGGGTTGCTGCAGCCTGCAGCGATGCCACTCTGCACTCTGCTCGAACGGTTGCTGCAGCGATGCCACGGCTTTGGCCGGCATCAACTCATTATGTGAAAAACTTAATGCCTGAGTTTCCAGCATATGCTTGTTAAGAAATGTGCAAACTCTCAAGCACAAAGACGCTAGGTTGAGCAATAGCCAATCCTCTCTTCAAGACAAGCACATATTCTTGGCTCTTGGAAAGTAATGACGCAGCACAAAATCTATGAGCTCATGCAAGTTTGCATCGTATCCGGATTTGAGAAATCTCCAGACAAGGGTCCAGCTTGTCCTAGAGAACATACGACTACTCAGAGTTACCACGAAGTACAAGCATCTCCAGATTGTAAAAGAAGTATGTGTATCAGGGTTGCATCATGTATGATTTATGACATGTCGCACAGAATCCACCCCACTGTCACTAAGTATCAATTATATTGAAAATATGAGCAATCTATACTTTTTATAAAGCAAAATTCCACTAACTGCAATTAATATTAGTCACGCAAGCCATCCACATCATGTACAATCCGTTAGACAATCAAATATATGTATCATGCCACTAATATATATTAAGAATATATTTTTTAAATTTTTGTAGATTAGAATATTGTTTATTTACATGCAATAGACCTAAAACTAAACTAGTAGAACTACTAGCAAATGTTAAAACTAAACTAGAACTCGTCGTCGTCCTCCTCCGTTGAACTCTCGACCTCGGTCGACGAGAAAAGGTCGAGCCAACGCTCGTCGTCATCATTGACCGTTGATGGTCTGGCTTCCTGCACGAGGATGAAGGCCATGCGCCTAGCCTTATCGGCCCTCCTCGTCGTCCGCGTAGAACCGCCCCTCGGCCTGCATGTTCTCCGGGAAGGCGTTCTTCGACGCATGCCGTGCGCGCTCGTCCTCCTCGGCGACCAAGAGGCAGTAATGTCGCGCGCGGTGGCAGAGCTGCTCCTCTTGCATGACGAGGCACGGCGGCGCCAGCATCTCAGCCTGCTTGCGGTTGCTGACATCATGGAAGTTCATATCCCGGCATAGCCAGTCGAGCCTTCACGCCGTCGCGTCTTACGTGTGTGAGGTCTCTTGGAGTAGTTGGTATACACGGAGTTGTTGCCATCAACGAAGCGGACGACGTAGAAGCGCACGTGTAAGTCTATACATGTTGTGAGGTAGCCTCTTTTATCAAGAGATCCAACTCTCACTCAAACAACAAGGTGAGACTAAATTTTAGTCCCACCTCTTGATATGCATAAATGAGCCAAACGGATCTTTAAAATTTTAGAAATTATTATAATAAAATAATGGATTGGGTCATCTTTAGGTAAAATTCTAACAATCCCCTAGCGAGTCCTAAAGACATACAAAATTTGTCCATAATTCCAAAACATTGTTTTATGGGATTTCTATTTTGCTGGCCTTGTTTTCTTAGTTGTACTCACTTTTGCCCAAATGCTAAATCTTTCCTCACTTCTGCCCAATCCCTTGTTTGAAACTCAACAAAGAGCTCGAACGACACCTGTCATCGGGTTGACCGTTAGCTGACGTGTGGGGCCGTACCGTGTGGAACCGTGTGGGGTCGGTTGGTCAGGAACACGTTATGCTGATGTGTGAGGCCGCACCATGTGGGAATGTGTGGGCCAGTTGGTCGGAACCGCGTTATACTGGCTTGTGAGGCCGCATCGTGTGGGGCCGCATCGTGTGGGACTGTGTTGGGTCCGTGTTTGGTAGTTATGTCCGCAACTCTCACCTAAATTGGCAGTTTTATTTTATTATTATTAATTCATAATTTTAAGAGCGCATTTTTCTCCTCTCTCGCTAAAAGTTATATTTATTTTATCAAACTGGTAGCAAATCTAGAACAACTTCTCTCTTCATTCATTATTCATTTTAGTCCTCGTTTTGTCCAATCTGATAGCAAATCTAGGACAGTAAAATACATTCAGAAAACAAAACAAATATAGATAAGCTGGTTACAGTAGCTAATATACGATATTAGCGATAGATAGTACGGTACTTAACGAGGTTTAACACATTCGCTGCTCAGCAGCAGCGCACAAATTTAACAAAAACAAAAGAAGCTACTTTATAGTAGCAACACACAAGTTCATCAAAGGCGTGGACATTCACGGTCTCGCCGATATTGGGAGTGCAGGAGCTCACGTCCTCGGGACGCATCACGAGACAGTTAAAGTCGGTGGCATCGAGTCTCCTTTTATAGAAGGGGTACCTGTAGATGCCCCAGTGAAGTAGGAGTCGTATTTGTCAGACTTTAGCCTCCTCAGCACCTGACGACCCTTGGTGTGCCTGTCCTTGTCGTCGCTGCCGACGTCGCTGCTCTACGCCTGTGGGAATAAATAGTAGCGTTCATCATAATAAGGACATGATTAAGATCCCTTGATTATTAGGATTTATTATTTGCATAAATTAACTGATTGAGATCTCATGATTATTTGCATAAATTAATCGAGTGGGTTAAATTCTCTAATCCCCAAATCTCAAACAAAATCAAATACTGATCCCAAATATAGATTGACACTAGTATTAACTAGGGAATGCCTTAACTACAACTCGAAGCAAAAATAAAATAGGATTGAAATGTGAATTGACGGATTCATCAAAACACAAAATCTAACACTAGAGGATTAGCTGTTGTAAAAAGATCTAGCATCCAACGATTGAAATGCGAATAGCTGAACCCTAATAACACAAGATCTAGCATCCAACGATGGGAATGTGGGAAGAACAATGGAAGGGGAGCAAATCCTAGTTACCTCCTACCATGGGTCGACGATGCTGGTGTCGTAGGGGTTCTCTGGCCAGATGTACTCCTCCTTCTCGTAGAGGTCCCAATCGAGCGGGATATGCTTGTGACCAGCGGGGGCGTCCTCGCAGGTGGCTACGGCGGAAGCGAGGGTCTGGACAGGGACGGTGGCTGCCTTCGATGCCTCGACAGGGGCCTAGACAGGGACGGGGGCCTCCTCGTTGGCGGCCTTGGAGGCTATGATGGCCACCACGCCCGTCTTCTCCATTATCGATACCGTTGAGGTTTTCTTCGGGGTTTTCCTAGGGGTTTGCAGAAGATGATGGGATAGTGGAGAAGGTTGCGTGAGTGAGCGAGTAAGTGAGTGAGGGAGAGTGGGGAGGCGGAGAGGGAGAGGGGTATGGACTCTATAAAGGTGAAGGAAAGGGATGTTTCATTGCACCACCATGTACCGTGTAACCGCGTATGCTACTACACCGTGCACCGCAACATGCATCCGCTACTGCACCGTGCACCGCGACACGGTACCATGCGTCATGTTTTTTTCCCTCGTGTCTAACCCTAGCGATTTAGGTGTACTCAGTTATACCCTCGAGAGTAACACTGGCAATTTAGCTGTACTCAGTTTTACCCTCGAGTACTAACACTGTCGCGTGTAATATACTCAGTTTTACCCTTCGGTGGCTAGTCAACGGAGAGTTAACGAATAGGTTTTAGCTAGCTAATTAAGTCATTTTATGCACAACAAATTCAAAAAAATCAAAACATAGTGGCACCTACTCATGGGGTCTGCTTATGTGATCTACCACCTATGAAACCATAAGAAACGCAGAGAAATCAATTTTTACCCTAAAATCACCACTTCTCAAATCAACTAGTAGCTACGAAGGTGCATGGCTTTTGACTCAAACCCCTTTCTAAAACATTATTCCCTAAAACATAGTTTGTCTGAATGAGATCATAATTGGCACAATCATATATATTTGAAATGCAAATAATTTGATGTAGGCCAAGATATATTTCATTGTATAAAACATGCATTTTCCATTCTTTAAATTTATTTCTATTTTCTATTTAAATCTCTTGGTTTGTTTTGCCCTTGGTTTTTTAATAGTACTCAGTTTTGCCCTCTCTTTAAGTCACAAACTCGCACAAAATTTCATACTTATGCTCATTTTGGTTGTTGTGTTCTGATTGCTAGAGATAGTTGTCACGTGGATTGTGCCCACCAACCGTTGATCCTCTATGATCTAGCGGACAGAATAACCCCTCTCTCTGTCAGTGGCCACCCCTCTATCTATGCGAAATAACAAGTTTGCCACTGATACTTCAACTCCATAAACAAATGAATTTGAATGTAACTTGAAGGAAAAGTGTTCAAATGTGTATAATTTTGGTATATGCATGTTTATGCATTACTTTTCACTCTTTGAAAATGATAAACTCTTAGTATTTTCTTAGCACAATATTATCATATTCTAAGTGTAATTTGAAGGAAAAATGTTCAAAGATGAATAATTTTCATATATGCATGTTTGTGCATTACATTTCACTCTCTGAAAATGATAAAACTCTCAAGATTTTCTTAGCACAACATTGTCCTAAGTGTAATTTGAGGGGAAAGTGTTTAAGAGTTGTATAATTTTCGTATATGCATGTTTATACATTACATTTCACTCTCTGAAAATAATAAAATCTCGGGATTTTTTTAGCACAACATTATCATGTCCTAAGTGTAATTTGAAGGGAAAGTGTTCAAGAGTTATATATTTTTGGCATATGAATGTTTATGCATTACTTTTTACTCTCTAAAAATGATAAAGTCTGAAGATTTTCTTAGCATAATATTATCATGTTGTAAGTGTAATTTAAAGGAAAAGTGTTCAAAGGTGTATAATTTTTGTATATGTATATTTGTGCATTATATTTCACTCTCTGAAAATGATAAACTCTAAAGATTTTCTTAGCTCAACATTATCATGTCCTAAGTGTGATTTGAAAATGTTCAAAGGTGTATCATTTTGGTATATGCATGAGACATAAAGATTTTAATTTAGAGATCCCTTTAATTTATGCATTACTTTTCACGTTCTAAAAATAGTAAACACTCAAGCTTTTCTTAGGATAACATTATCATGTACAAAGTGTAATTTGAAAGTGTTCAAGAGTTGTATAATTTTAATATATGCATGAGACATAAAGATTTTAGTGAATGCATTACTTTTCATCCTCTAAAAATTATAAACTCTGTTTTATATAAAGAGTTGTACCTTTTTTTATTTGAAAGTGTTCAAGAGTTGTGTCATTTTTGTTATTTCTTATACTTCCATCTCCTTAAATATTAAAGTTTGACTTTCAAACTCATAGATTGACTTGATTGAAACTAACTCGGTAAACAAATTAAATCATCGAAATGGCTCCTCTGTTGGCCGCATGCTCCATAGCAAGCGCCCCCCAATTGAGCTCCCGAGTTGCGTCAATTAATTCTCCACGGCAAGCGGCCCCCTCTAATCAAAAATTAACTAAAAAACTGCTTACTTATCTTATCCCAATTTGGTGCGAGATCTAAGCTTTGTCGCGTGTCACAGTTGTCATTGTCATCCTTCGTACAGATCAACAACACGACACCATACTGCGGCCAAGACGAACGGGAGTCCGAAGTGAAGCTAGACATAACTCGCCGGCCGGAGAAGGGTTGTCATTGTCAGAGAAGAAGAAAGGGGAGGCAACGACACGGGCACGGGCGCGAGACTGGCTCGGGCTCCCATCTTGCAATGCTAACCTAAGTAAATTGTGGGTACGACGCCCACGTGGATAAGCTGTAAGTCCCACGCTGATCTGGATAAATGGAGAGAGATGCCCATTAGGGATTTGATCGAACGTGGCTCCACTCGTCAGCACGTAACGGCAAGCCTGACGGACAGTGAGTTTCAAACTGTGTGAGGGTTTCAGACAAGGGGTTGGGCAAAAGTGAGAAAAAGTTTAGCGTCCGAGCAAAAGTGAGTATAACTAAGCAATCAGGGCAATAGAAATCCCTTGTTTTATATGTCGGTACTATAGTGGAGACGATCAAGTTTATCTTTCACCTAAACTCCATGCTACAGTAGATTGCAACTAGTATAATGAACTATGTCTTGAACTGCAAGTTTATTGTGAATCTTGTTTTACATAAAGTATTGATCGATACTAGCCAGTTATAGGACTTCCTGTGGGTGGAGTTTATACGTCATATTCTATATTAATTTGCTAAAGAGCACCTAACTTTTATAGACTGCGATATTAATAGTTGGACTAATTAGACTTTATAGGTGTGTTCTTAAAAAAATTGACGGGTCGACGTTTAAACACTCAACTACTTACCTAGTACAATCACCAAAGTAGCTTCCGTTTACGCTTCCCATCTATTGCCAGCGTAAACTAGCTCAACTTCTCCGTCATCTTCTACAAGTCGACCGTCGTGCTGGTTCCTGAAAATATCTCCACAGGTCGACGGCTCGCCGCCCCTTCCAACCACCTCCAACTCTAAATCAGCAAAATTTGAGTTTACCGCATCAAGCTGTAGGACCCGGCGACGTCAAGGCGATCTCTCCCCGTTGCCGCCACGCGTCCCCCCTCCCTCCTCTCTCCGCCCCCTCGAGACCCCAAGAGCCCCCCCGTGTCTCCAACCTCTCCACGCCCCCTTCCTCTTCCCCGATCCCCACTCCACCTCCAGCACGACAGCCGACCAGCCAGCCATGGGCGCGTCCTCCTCCACCGGCAACCCCTCATCCGCGGAGCAGAGGGAGCAGGAGTCCCTCGCCTCCGCCTCCCTCTCCCTCCCGCTCCTCCGCGCCGTCTTCTCCCGCTCCTCCGACCTGCCCCAGACCCTCTCCTTCCCGCCCGCCTCCTTCCGGTCCGCCTCCCCGCGCGACTCCCCGCCGCCGCCGCACTTCCACGACCTCCTCGCCGCCCTCGGCCCCACCATCGCCTCCCTCTTCTTCTCCCCCGGCGCCTCCTCCTCCGCGGGGGACGAGGACTGGCTCGGCTTCCTCAGGGGCTTCAACGCTTGCTGCGCGCGCGCCCGGGCCTCGCTGCCTTTGGCGCAGCTCCTCCGCGTCTACGCCGGGGCCTGCGCCGCCGCGGGGGCGCCCTGCGGCGTGAGCTTCCACCCCGACGAGGAAGGCGGCGGCGACGGGAAGGTCCAGGGCGAGCTCGCGCCCGGGGAGATCTCCCTGCTGCTCTGGATGTGCTGGGCCATGGCGTGGAGCGGCGGGGCCCCGAGGGGTTCGGAAGGGGCTAAGGGGGAGGAGCCCGTGCTGCTCCCGGAGGTGTCGCAGCTTGTGCTTTCCGCGCTCGTGTCCGCCGGCGCCGTCGCGGATGACGCAGGCATTTGGGGCTGGGAGGTTTCCAATGCTGCTGGGAAGGGGGTCACGGCGCAGGAGTTCACGTCGTGGGTGATCTCCACTGTCCCTGGACTTGGCAACTGCCTCTCGCGGTATGTGCAGGACAGGTTCCGGTCCTGCGAGGTTGATCCAGTGAAGGTAATCCAATCATGTTGCGGAGTGGTTTGTTATCGTGAAAATATTGAACGAATTGTTCAGTTAATTCGTATAATATAACATAGATTAGTGCAATTTTATGTGACATTACCATTGTTTAGTTAGTTCATCTACTAGAACAAAGAGGTCTGCAGTCTGCACAATATACTCAGGTCCTTATTATTGTTCTGCAAATTGTCAGAAAATTCTGCATTACTACTTAGAACCTGAACTTTTGCTAGTAGAAAAAATTGGATCATTCTTCTTTATATGTGATGGTTCAGAACTCACTTAAGAATCCAGGTAGAAACTAGGAAGATAATCTAGGCACAGATTCTTCAGCTTGATTTAAAATTGATAACTAGCTACAGTGCTTTGGAGGAGGCTGGGGTTTATTATTATTCTTTAACAGCACAAAACTATTAGTTGCTCCGGAAAATACTGTTATCGCGCAGGAAGGTTCAGCAGTGCTCAACTCATAATGAGTTAATGGCATCATTGTTTTGCTGCTAAAATGAAGCTGTTTCTTTTTCTTTTGTCAATTTCTTAGATTTATGTCTTGTGACATTGTAATGAAATAATGATGAAGTTTATCTTTCATCTAACAAGAGTTTTTTGCTTACAAGCAGGACAGATCTGTTTCAGCTAATAACACAACTTCTGATGCTTCTGATGTCTATCTATTAACACCTGGGAGGGCATGGGCAATCTCTCTCAGTGTCAGAAACACATTGAGCGAAAAGTTTTTGTCAGCATCTGTCATTGGAATGGACACAGAAGACCTTCTTTATAGGTTACTTCTTGCTCTTTTTAGCTTCTTTTCTCATGATTCCTATTTAAGCTAGTTTTCTTGTCAAGATTGGAAGTTTCATTGATATCAGGCCATTTTTAAATTTCTTGAGTGACTTCATTATATTATAAACAAGTGTCAATCCTGACCTGGAACATGTTTGTAGGTCATCGGCTCATGGAAGAGGTCTGAGCCGGTTTTGGTCTTGCGTTGAGGGGTACAAAGGACCAGCGCTAATTCTACTCTCAGCATTCTCAAATGGTGGTGGTGAGAATGTTGATGCTGGTCAAAGATGGGGAATTGGTGTATTAGCTGAGCAGGGGTTTGAAAACAAAGACACTTTCTATGGTAGCTCTGGGTTCCTGTGCGCCACATATCCAATATTCCGCATGCTTTTGCCATCTGGTATGTCTTCTGTTGCTTATTTCCTTTTTTGCCACACCTCATGGTATCTAATTGGTCATCTAACCTAGCAGGTACGGAGAAGAACATCATGTATTGCCACCTGCAAACTCAGTTAAAGACGTATGAGGCAAACCCAAAGCCTCTTGGCCTAGCATTCGGTGGATCAATTGGAAATGAGAGGATCTTTATAGATGAAGACTTTTCTAAAGTTACAGTTCGCCATCACGCTGTTGACAAGACTTACCAACATGGTTCTCTCATTCCCAATCAGGTTAAGTCTTACATTCACTGCTTCTAACTAAATATCTTGTGATTATTTCTATATCCACATTATTGTAGGTCCAGTTTACTTTTACTGTACTGTACCCCGTAATCTTGTTAGCTAGGGAACCTTTGTTCTGTATTGGCTCTGAGCAATAGGTTGTTTGATTAGTTAGTCTATTTACCCAAAAGTAGCAAAACACAAATGCTTTTGAAAATCCAAACGTAGTGCCAAAGGAAGCAACAGGGGTTTATGGACTATCTCCACCGAAGTGGTGATTATTAGGCCACTCGGCAGCCATGTAAGTTGCTTATAGGTTCTGTAAGTTCTGTTTTGGTAGGGCAAAACCACATGTCACTCCGTTGCAAATCTGGAAGCTATGGTAGCAGCAGTATGTGGCCTCAAATAAATCCATCATGAACCTAACCTTCGACCGAAAATGCAGATTATCATATTACTCCATTTATTGTAATGCAGGGTTATTTACCTGTTGTGGCCTCGATACTTGATGTGGAAGTTTGGGGACTTGGTGGACAAACAACAAGGCGGCAACAGGATATATACAAGAAGAGGGAGGATATTTTTGCAGGGCAGCGAAGAAAGGTGCTACTAGGAGCAAACTTGAGTCCTCCTCTATAATATATCGCCACTGTTAAAATGTCTGTAACTGTGCATAAACTTCTCTGCTTTTTTTCTTTCAGATTGATCTTGCAGCTTTTGGCAATTGGGAAGACTCTCCAGAGAAGATGATGATGGACATGGTCTCTGACCCTAACAGGAATCAGCGGGAAGAACGTTGATTTACTTTGACGGCCAGTTCATTTGCTTGTGTTCAGCAGCTGCCCATACGGAAGTTGACATGGAAATGGATAATATTGATACTCCATGCCCTTTCCATGTATAGAAGACAGTGCATGTATTCGTCCATTTGATGGTATGTCATTTGGCAGGGCCACTAGTAGTTTAGGTTTTGAATTGAACAGATGCTTGTACAGTTCACAGTGGTGATTATAGCATCGAGTTCCCTTATATATTCCCTTTTGTTTTATGGGAAGCAAGAGCAAATGATTGTATATCTTTATTGTGAATTCGATAATTCTCATGTATACCAAATTGTTATATACAAGATCACTGTTATATATCTTAGGTCTGCATGAAAGTTACCCGGCTCCCTTGGATGCCTGATGGTGTCCATTTTTGCTTCACAGATTCATGCTACTGGCTATCTCAAACTTCTGCTAGGCACGTGATTCAACTGCACTACATTCTCTCAAGGGAAACTTTATTACATCAGGTATACATACTAGTACAACAGAAGTGTTCGATAAAAGATGACCTAAAAAAAGAAGGATACTGGGTATTCAGCTCCAGTTAAGGGCATGTCCTGCCAAAGGATTCCGTTGTCACTTCTCTGATTCTGTGTAGCTCAGCGGCACCATTTCTCATGTTCATTCTCTGTTTTCTATGTGCACAAGAGCTAAGCAGGCCAATGCATCGTCCATCCCTGCATCATCATTATCGTATGGGGGTCGATGATTTCTGGTATATTGTCAGGATATGCCATCTCTGCAAACAAATGTAGACTCAACCCTTCTTCGAACATATCATCAGTTGGTCCCCTGCTTGTGAACATCTCTCTAGCAGAGTAGTTCCAAAGCTGTAAACATCACCAGCAACTGATACTTGCCCTCCTAATCCATGTTCTGCAAGAATGATTTCATGGAGATATTTTAATAGTACTGAGATAAGGAAAGGGTGCAAACATCAAGGAGGTTCAGCTTATGAAGAAAATGAGAATGCTGGAACTACCTGGAGCAACATATCCTGTAGTTCATCTTATCCCATTAAAGCTCCAAGAAGTCATTTCGGATTAATAGATTGATTCACCAAACAGCTTCGAAAGCCCAAAGTCGGCAACATAAGCAGTCCAATCATTGTCAGGGAGGATGCTACTGGGCTTCAAATCACAGTGGATAACTGATGGTTGACTATTGTTGTGAAGATAGTCTAGGGCGTCTGCAATATCAACCACTATGTTCAACAGGTTGACAGTACTCAACTTGTGACACTGTTCATCTTTTCTTGGATGTAACCATCTGTCAAGGCTGAAGTTAGGCATGATTCGAACACAAGGGCTCGGAATTCATTGCTTCTGGAGTCAATGCTAGAGCAGGAGGTGACAATGTTTATCTAGGGTTTGGAAGTTTGGAAAAAAATGACGATTATATGTGGCATTTGATTCTGGATGTATGATGATGATGATCCCCCAATGAATGTAAAAAGTGATCGTTGACATGTGGCATGAATGCTTTAAAAAAAATATATGCAGATTCATATGCTGTATTTATTCTGTCAAAGCCCACAAATGACGTTGGCAGTTTACTACATCCGCATTTTGCTGTACGGCATATGCGGTATCTGCAGTCAAGGACACACTTGGAATGCCAAAAGGTTTCTGTCAAAAGAAACAAAAATTTGGAATGCCAAAAGGTTTAGGAAAAATCCAACATGTGGACCATGTCCACTTCCATTTTGTGCATGCGCAAATCTTTGTCAAAAATGGACATTTTCTATGACCTGTGTAAATAAGACAATCTTAGCGTTCCAAAGATTATTTTACAACACAGGTATCCATCTTTTTGTCAGAGCACCAACACCTCTTTATTTATTTTTGATATTTTCCATTTCACTATTCGCACCGGCAGCAGATGCAATGTCCCCCACACGTCACTCGGGCATCCTATGTTAAGCGATAGATACATCTCCAGCAACTTATCCACTATGTTACTATGTTAGTACAACATCTCAGGCCGCCTGGGCAAGCTCCAATGAAAGTGCAGTTCCCCTGAAAATAGACAGCCACGACCTCGAAACCTCGGCACATGCAGTAGTACCTGCAAGGTTAGTAGCAGCACTGTACGGTTACATTTGGGAAGCCAACATTTGGGAAGCCAACATTTGGGAAGCAAGGAACTAAAGCAAAGACAAGAGGTTACCAAGTTCCTTCACCGTCTGCGAAATACAATTTCAATCCAGAGCGTCACTTCTCAGGTCCAGTTTCAATGCCAATACCAGTACTCGGCATGCTCGGGCATACTCCTAAACAAACAAACATCATCAGTGCATGGCCAGGGAACACAGCAGAGTAGGAAAAACAAAATGCCAATGCAGCTCTTCCTGCCGCAGCTCACCTCCACCAGTATCAGAGCTGCTACTTGCTCATAGCAGGAATTTGATGGATCCATCTTCATTGTTCTGTAGGTATAAGCATCAACCAAAGCCTTGTCTTCTTCACTCGTATGCAGCCAGCAAAGGCTCCTCTTTGCATACAAGGTTGAATCATCAGGGTCAATCTCCATTGCCTGCAGACATCAGTGATGCATGCCACATACCAAAGATCGGATTAGCTATAAACAAAACAAACTAAAGCACTTCGTTGTCTTGAGAAAACAACATGAGCATTGACCGAATAGGATAGACATCTGATCCACAAGAATGGGATACAAGGCATAAGCAGTTGGAGGGAACCTAGCAACAATATATAATGCAACTGTTCCATAGTTCGGAGCATTTTAGCCTTTTAGGCCAGAAAGGGCTTCAGCAGTAGTAGAACTATTAAAGAAGTATATGACAAATATAGCATACCTTGGTATAGAGAGCCAATGCATCAGCATAATTATTTCCCTCAAATGCAGCATCCCCTTGAATTTTCAAAGCAAATCCATCATTTTCCTCGAATGCAGCACCCCCTTGCTCTTTCAAAGCACATCCACTTTTTTTAGCTGACAAATCACATCCATCATTTGCGTTGGCGAGAGGAACCTAAGTCAAATCAACAATTGGAAGTCAAACAGAATATAAAATGCAAATTACGCTTGAATTCACATTGTTCGCATGTTGAATTATTACTTCAGCGCCTGCAGATCTAGCTACAGGGGATGTGAGAGAGGAAAGAATCTCAACGCAGTCCGTCTGTCCTTGGGTTGCAGCAATTTGTGCTGCCGTTCTACCCAACTGTTCAGAACGATATCAAGGGTAAATCTC
This sequence comes from Avena insularis, assembly GCA_023614405.1. Lineage (NCBI taxonomy): Eukaryota > Viridiplantae > Streptophyta > Magnoliopsida > Poales > Poaceae > Avena > Avena insularis. The sequence continues at coordinate 592,831,111 of CM042686.1, read as the reverse complement.
ACAAATAAATAAGGGAGAGCTTATGCTGAAAAAATAGATTTTTCATTATGCAATAACAGAAGAATGTGGCAATTTATACTCATATCAATATGAGATTCAAAATATGATGAATTATAGGCGATTGTGCAGGGCATGCATCACTGTAGCAACGTACAGAGGAATATGGATGTCTAGATGAGTGTATGTGTAGTCAGATTCCCATTATATCCTGGACATTTCTAAAGAGTGAACATGTGCGTGAATGCTTCAACCAGCCTTTTTCAATCATTTTGCTATTTTCTTTTGTGGCAAGGAGAGAATGTGCCGACTCCAGAAGTAGATAGACCAGTTTGTGAGAGATTAGACATAGGCCTTCATTGTGGAACATTTCACCCCAAAGTTCACAAAGTTATGAAAAAACTCTACTGATCACAACAGAGTTTCGTAATACTTTATTTCGTAAGTGCAACATTCCTCACTTTTATTTTAATATCCAAACCGGATAAGAACAACTTCCACCTTCTATCCTATTCTGTGGCCCAACCATAACTATGCAAAACTCGGTTCAACAGCACAGCACATTATCTTTTGTGGAGTCAAAAATCGATATTGGTCCCTAGCAGGCTAGCCACTTTCTTCTGAAGTAACAGCCTTCGGCCCTTCCGATGGACAAAATTCATTAAAACATGAAAAGTATACATAAAACAGGCTAGTAAAACAATGCTTTACCAAACCCAGTTAACCCCAAATAGTAACATTTGGCATCATTAAAGGCCTTAGTCAAATGGCCTAAATTTTAGCACTACATTTAGCTATATGTAGCCAGTTCAGAAGATCAACTAGAACGACAACTAACAACTTAAGTAGCAGTGTGAAAACTTACTTCATCAGTAATATTTGCATCAGCACCAGCTTCCAACAAATACTTGATGCAGCCAGTGAATCCATGGGCTGCGGCTATTGTTAATGGTGTCGTTACAGGCCTACCAGCATTGACATCAGCACCAGCCTGAAACATGGAATGTCTAATATAGAATGCTGAAGATGGTGTTTCTAAAAAATGTAACAGTTTCCCTCGCAGAAAAATTCTACGGTAGGAGCTCTGAAGGGACAAGTCACCTCACCTTAATCAGTAGTTCCACGCATTTCAGTGAAGAAGCACAGACAGCATATGAAAGTGGTGTATAGAATAAATACACAACTGTGTTAGGCCGGAGAGAAGGCAAAGAAAAGATTGCTTACAGATAAACAATGACGAGAAGGGTACTGGAAGAAAATAAATATCAAAGTATATGCAAATTTTAACAAAGCATGGAAAAATTACCAAAAATAGTTTATATACCAAAAAAGGCAAAAAGAAACAACAGTGCCTATATCAGTAACTTTTTTCATTGCATCATTTTATATATACTCCTAATTAGTAATTAGAGGTTATTTTCAATCCAGCACATTAATCCAATGATAAACACCCACATTAATCTACAAAGGAAGAATTCTCTCGCATTCTGCTAGGTAATTGAAATTATCTGGATGATTAGATCAAAATTTTGAGGTATAATCAGCACATATGAAACTCTAATGGGGGAAGATCGTAGTTGGCATGTTGAGTCAGCTGATTCACATTAGTATAAATTCCCTTTTGCTATCTAGACGAAGAAGGCTGATTGTTCAGTATGAGAGTCCAACTGACTTAAATGATATAAAAAAGACATCTATCAGGACACAGGAGGCTGATTGTTCTCAGTCCAAGCAAGCTGTCAGCTTAATAAATGTAATGGAGACAGAAGAGTCTGTGCAGGAAACACTGATTATGTCAGCCAGGTCCTTAACCAGATAAAGAATACATGGGCAGACAGGATGTCACCCAGTAATGTCCCATAGACAGATTTAAATATAGCATAAGTATAGTTTGTGAAAAAGCTACAAAATCCTGAATTACTAAGAAATGAAAGAAAACCCTATAAACCCTTTGTATATCCAAGGCATAAATAACATTACATTTTGAACGGAGAAATTTAATAAGGATAGGATTTATCAGAAATCAGTTAGTGAAAGTATAATCCTTCAGAAATTTTTTAGTCAGAGTTATGGTTTGGATTTCATATGATAAGGAATATGAACATAATATTATATGGTGTGTGCTGATCCTGACCCACTCAATTGATCTGCTAACAAGAGAAATATAAAATCCTAGAAATGTAGATCTATTATAACATGCCAAATCAAATTGGAATGGGATATCAAGTCAAGTTGCAGCAATGAGATGCATTATGCAACCACTTCCAGTTTTGAGATAAAATCAGTCATGCATATCAAAAGAAAAAGATGTACATATTTCTAAGTTCGCTCTAACTAGTATATATATTTTTTCGAGAAAATGCAAAGGACTCTTTGTGTTTTATTTTATTGAAAAGGTAGATAGAGTTTGTTAGACGCCTCCTAGGAGGTACACATCATTACTAGTTGGTAGATAGAGTTCGCTTTAACTAGTATATATTAAATTTCTAAGTTCACTATATGATAACAGTACAAAATACTAGTGTCTAAGATATTTATACATAGCCCATGCAGATGCACGGCCGGCTTGTTAACTAGTTGGTACACTCCCAACATTTTTCAGCTCCATCTTGTACAATAAAGCTCCTTATGCAACTATCCAGCACAGGGATCAAATAAACAATCAAGCAGCACAGCCATCACCTAAGCTCCATAATCGCTAAGATCTGAGTAAAGTCGCCCATAACCTACCCAGTACCTATGAGTGGCCAGGAAGTAAGCAGTCATGTGGATAAGGTCGAATAAGCAGAGAGGACAGGTGAGCACCGCAACACAGGTACAGTTGATTAAGCTATAATTCGGTCTCACCACGACCTACCTTAACGCGAGTACTCACAAGAATCATGGTTTAACAATGCTATCATCTAGCACAGTTAAATGAACAAATGATACATGATCAAAGAAGTAAAGGCCACAAAGAGTCATAATATTAGAGCCAGTCAGTAAAACAGAAGTCCTGGCTCAGCCAGGTCAAGGAAGTAAAATAACAGCCATTCCACCTTGGCAGGACCAAATCTTTGGATTAGCCAGGGTTGGGAAAGGGAAGATTATATAAGAACAGTGCTAAGCCCAGTTGCATTCATCCAACCATGATTCGCAGCTATATTGAAGGGAATATTGCACCGAACACAACACATAGTATTGATCAGAAATAGCAAAAGAAAGATGGGAAATTAGAATTATTACATTTGCCTGATGCCTCAACAACAATTCCAACATTCTCACATTTCCGCTTTTGGCAGCAATGTGCAGTGGTGTTCCTTGTTGGCATATCGGGTCAACATAAACTCCCCTGGACAATAACAACTCTGCTATTTCATAGGTATCTGTATGAAGTAAATGAAAATGCTCACGTCACATTACCATCAGGATACACTAAAAAGAATATGAAGATAGCTTACTACCTCGGGTGTTAGCTGCCCATAACTTGGCTGTCTCTGAGTTGTTATGTGTGCCTGGATGAACAATTTAGTAGCTTATTACGTGTGCGGGACTGCTAATGAAACTGCAAAAACTTTAAAAGTACCGTCTTTCTTTGGCAGGCAGCATTTACGGTTAGATCCTATTTTTCCTTGTGCTTTTGTTGATTGAAATTAGAAAGCCACCAAGTGTTTTTTATTATGTATATGTTTAGTAAGTAAAATATAACCATGGCCAAGTGCCTAATATTCAAACAAGCAGCAAGCAAACTGGGAAAATTATCGCAACATAGGTAGGACCTAGAAAGGCTTTTCAGCAGCTAATCAACAGAACCTGATCCAGACCGAAGGTTAAGCATAAGAAACACAACAAACAAAAGAAAAATACCTGACTGTACCCAATCAGCTAGACAAAAATTCTTTTCCTAGTCCAAGGACTGGAATTTTAAGCCCTACATTGAGTATTGTTCTACTGTACTTATGTGTTTTGTTGGAGGGAAAAAGTTTATGCGCATGACATACTGTTGAACTAGCTATCTGAATAAATAAAATATCAAATGACAATGGTCTCTATTGTCTCTGGATTGACCACACTAACTATTAGCCCAAAAGATGCATCGCTAACTAAACGTTTTTGTCGCCACCTTTAGCTAATCACTACAAAGTACAATGTGGAAGACAAAAATAACTAAGATCTGAAATTTACTGCAGGACAGACATCACAACCAGTTTTTGGTTAATATGAAGCAGAAGAGATCAGGCATGATAAATAAAGCTGCAGGTAATAGAAACTTGGCTAAAGGGAGATGGATCCCTCCCTTAACTGTACGTTGTTTAGGTAGGAGATGAGACCTCTGCAAATTTCTCAGGCGGATAGCACCCTGCCACTCAGACGCAGGTGGGCGAGTTCACCACCATGAGCTCTAGCCCCTAAGGCAGTGCTATAGTTTTTTTTTTTAAAACAGAAAGGAACATATGCAGGGGCAAAAATGAACCTGTCATTGTAGCAAAATGCAGTGGGGTGATCCCATTTCTATTTGCTTTGTTTGGCTTAGCACCATGATCTAGAAGAATACTTATAACTGATGTAGATCCACAACCGTCTACTGCAAATGATAGGGGCGTTGTACCTAGCAAGAGCACAAGGATGACAAACATTTGATCAGAATGATCAACAATCCGTGGTTCCAACCAACAACAAGCGATAGATAAAAAGATCTGCATACTAAAACATCACGCAAGTAGGTGCTACACATGAGTTAAATCGAAGAGCAAAAACATTCACTACCATTGAAGTCCATGCCCCAAAGATTGTATTTTATAGATCCACGAATTCAGCATGGATTTCACAGAGGCCAACTGCCTGAAACACTTCCTCAGGAAAACAGAACTACCTCCCTGCTTTACTGCAAAAACTATAAAGTCACAAAAAGATTCAGGGGCATATCCCACCCATCAAGAGTTCAAGACCAACATAAAAGAAAGCGATGATTGCTTGCAACATCAGTAAGCAGGTTACTTAAATTGATAGGTGGTGATCAGGTCATGCCCTCTAGCCTCTTAAGAAACAAAGGCGTCCTTGAGCAGCATCAGCATTTGCAGAATTTCAGAGCTTAAAAAAAACTAATTACCAATGCCACTCTAAAACAACCAGTTTTCATGTGTTCCCAAACAAAAACTGAGTCACTCGCAAGAAGCTTTCAGCATCACTCCGTGAAATTACACTCTACATCTCTGAATCAAACCAGCACCGCGAGGTCAAAACGGTGCTAGCATTAGCAAAAGATAAATTACCATCATCGGAAGGGGCGTTAACGTTGAGGCGGAGATCCTCGATCAGGAACTTGCACATCTCCAGCCTACCAGCCCACGCCGCCATGTGGAGCGGCCCACATCTGGCGTACGGCCGGTGCTTGACCGCCGCCAGCGCCTCTTCCAAGCCTTTCCCCGATTTCCTCAGCTGCCTCGCGAGCTCTGCATGTACCAACACCCCCGGAAAACAGGAACCTCATCAGATCCACAAGAGCCAAAACCCGATCCACGGCGGGGGAGGGGATGGGGAGCGGGGCTTACTCCTCACAGCGGGGATGTCGCCGGCGGTCGCGTCGTTGAGCGCCTGCAGGACCGCCCAATCATCCTTGGAAAGCGTGAGTCTCCCGGGCTTCATCCGCTGCCGGGATGTGACCATGCAGGCGCGGAGCTGCCGCATCCTGGGCTCTGGATGGGATGGAAGCATCGAGAAAGCTAGGGTTTGGCAAGGAGCTCGAGGCGGAGTGGGTGGGGAACGGGAGATGAGGAATGGAAAAAGGCGGGAAGCGTGAGGGGTGGTGTACACTGTACAGAGGGTGGCGACACTTTTGCTAGCGAGCTCCTATTTGTTTGGCGGGAAGCCCGACGTGGGGTGGTCGGCCCCACCTCCCGTTGAGGGTTAAGTTAACCTCCACGAGTAATGTTAAGTGGATAATTACGGGATTTTGACCAGAAATAACCCAAATAAATAATAAATTCACGAAATAAACTTGGGTCATCAAAAATTCACGGAACTAATCCTTTTTGCAACGCCGTCAACAACGGCGCCGCACTCTGAAGCACAACGCCACGACTTGTGGCGCCGCACGGCTGCCAGCGTGGCATCGACGTGGTCTCGTGGGGCCCAGTTTCGTAAGTGCGGCGCCACACACTACGGCGCCGCACTGATATATGTGGCGCATGGCGCCGCACTTTAGGTCTTGTACCAGCGCGCGCGGCCGCTCCAGCCCGACCCTCACTCCATTTCTCCCCAACCCACGAACAGAGAAGGTCGCGGCGACGGCGGGATTCGGCTCCTCCCTCAAATCCCTCCCTCCAAGAGGCCAAATTGGACCCTTCTCTCCGTGGATTTCGATCCCCCTCCCCCAAGTGCCTAGAGGTATTCTTCCCCTTTTTCTTTGTTTTCACCCATTAAATTCTTGGTTTGATCCATATCTTGGAAACCCTAGATTGTTATGCAAGATGTATGGTAGATTTTGGCATAGGGTATTGTTGAATTGGCATAGGGATGGGTATTGTGTTAATGTTACCAATGAGTATGTTGACCATGGTATTATTGTTGTGATTATTTTAGGAATGTCATGAATTGTTCATGTTCATCATGTAGACAAGGATGCCTTTTTAAGAGGTAATATAGAACCGGACCCGGATGAGCTTGACTTGGTGTTTGAGCGTAGTCCCACCTACGCCGAGGTCTTGGAGCAAGTTAGGATTGAATTGAAATGGATGGCCCCAAATGATGTTGTTGAGTTGGAGGGAAGGCATAATGTGGCTTTTGAAATGCACACCCGTTGGAAGACCATGTGTATCTTCTTCGAGCCCCGTTGGGTTGCATACAAGGAGGTGATGGCGGAGTCGCTATACAAAGCTCTTGAACTATTTGCCACCAAGAAGTTCGATAATAACTTGCACTTGGATTTGAACCGTATTGCCTCCCCATTGGGTTCTAGGAGTCCTCCACCAATAAACCAAGAGGTACTGATTGAACCTCCATTTACCGAAACATTGATCCCGATTTCGAAGAACCAAGATGAAGTGTTGGAAGAGCAAAATGATGATAATTGGCACGATGAGAATGGGATTGAGCTCCACGACAACAATGTTGGAGATTTGGACAAATATATTACGCAAGAGAATATGGACCGTGACATCCTGTATACTCGATGCTATGCATCAGACTCGGATGATGATAGTCCCGAAGAAGAACTTGACGAGGAGGGGTTCACGGCTAGAGAGGCCGAAATCCACGAGAACGTATTGGGGCGGGACCACATGGTATCTTTATTTCGTGATGTTAGTCTCGCGGATGAAGCAACGGTTGATGGCGGGGAGGGCATAGTGCTTGGACCAAGGTCAAGTTCTTACCGGGATGGTAATCAAGAGAATAATGGCTTTTCTCGTGGATCGAGGTTCAAGACCTTGTTGGAATTTAAGCAATGGATAAAGGACTTCTTGGTTAAGCATCATCGCCCTTACACGGTGGTGCACTCGGACGTGAAGAAGCGTTACACGATTAAATGCGAGGAGGATGGATGTCCTTGGATTGTGCATGCAAGACCATTTAAGGGAGGTCCAAGTTGGCACATATCTAGTTGTGTATCAACTCACATGTGCCGAGGCCCGACGGTGGATGGCAAGGATGTGAAGCACGAGCACCGACAACTCACCTCCGAGTTTATTGCTTATAGGCTTTCCAATAACATCAAGTCATTTCCAATAATGACCATCAAGATGGTCCAAGAGCTTGTGAAAGCCCTCTTTCACTACGAGGTGAAGTACGGGAAGGCATGGAAGGCGAAGCAAGCCGCATTCAAGATGTTGTATGGTGATTGGGAGGAATCTTATAACCGGATCCCTAGGTTGTTGTTAGTGATGGTCAATGCTAACCCGGGCATGATTCATATCATTGAACCTTATGGGAACAAGACAAGGATAATGAACGGAAAAACCGTTCGAGTATTTGGACGTGCATTTTGGGGTTTCGAGCAATGTGTTCGGGCTTTTGAACATTGTAGGCCTGTTATATCCGTTGATGGCACCTTCTTGACCGGACAATACAAGGGCACTATCTTGATTGCAATAGCTAGCGATGCCAACAATCGGTTGGTTCCTTTGGCGTTTGCTTTGGTTGAGGTTGAAAACAATGAAAATTGGGAGTGGTTCTTCCATATTTTGAGAACCAAGGTCTTACCCGCTCAAAGGGAATTATGTGTCATCTCGGATCGTCATCAAGGAATTCTCAATGCGGTGATGCTTGACATTCCCGGACATGTCCCATTGCACCATCGATGGTGCATGAGACATTTTGTTTCAAACTTCAATAGGGCATGCAAGAGCAAGGACTTGTCTGGTGATCTACAAGATTGTTGTCTCGCTTTCACGGAGCGCCGTTTCTCAAACTTGTACAACAATTTGTTCCATAACAAAGAACTTAATGCGGGGGCAAAGAGTTTCTCCTTAGGAACATTGGAGATATGGGAAAGTGGGCACGAGCTTTCGATGATGGTGGCCGGAGGTACGGTCAAATGACAAGCAATATGGCAGAATGCTTCAACAAGTTGCTCAAAGGTGTCCGCGCATTGCCCATCACGGCAATAGTCCAATACACATTCGACAAGATGAATGAGTATTTTCTAAAGTACTCAGTTGAAACGGATAGGCAGATTGCGGGAGACTACAAGGACAAGCATAAATACAAGTTCCCACCGAAGGTTGACGATTGGATGCAATTTCAGTCAAAGAAAGCGGACTCCCAAGTTGTCATGGAATTTGATAATGACGAGCTAATTTACCAAGTTACGGAGCTAGGAGGAACCACGGCTGATGGTGTCCAACACGGAGGTCGAGCGTTCAAGGTCTCGCTCAAAACTTGTGAGTGCACTTGTGGTAGGCCATTATTGCTTCATCTTGCTTGCTCGCACTTGCTAATGGCAGCTCGAAGGCGACATCTTGATTGGAATAATCCTCTCACGGTGAGAGAGTCCGAATTCTCAATCGAGACTACTAAGAAGACATGGGCTCCTAAATTTCACCCATACCCGAAGTACCATGGAATTTAAGTATGGCCCGATCCAGAATGGAAGGTCGTTAAACGTGGAAGACGCAAGACAAAGCGCTTTAGGAGTGACATGGACGGATGGGGAAGTGGTGGTGGCCGAGAAACGGGCAACAACCAATTCCAAGAGCCATGTGAGAGGGGATTGTTCGTCTGCGGTACCAAAGTTGGCAGGCCAGCGCATGGCAGTACCTAAGTTGCCTGAAATTACCGCGTTTCGAAAAGTTGGGCTGCCAACTACTGAGGGGGGCCATTTCGAGGCAAACTCGTCTCACCCCTGCCAAATACAAACATTCCGTTAAACCGCCCCGTGAAGTAGATGGTCGGGACCCACATGTCGGTTATCTGTCCGTGACGTGGGCGCCAATGCGGTAACCTCTTAAGCAAATCGAGCAGCTAAGTGGATTGGATGCGTTGACCAATTTCACAAATCCATTCCCAGCTTTGCCCTAGTACCGGCGGCGTCGGAATCCACCCTCCAGGCAAGACGATCTCTTCGGACATTTGACTTCCGGGGCCAAGTTGCTGTGCCCAGTTGCTGTGCCCAGTCGCTGATACCGAGCTCCAATGGCGCATGCCGTAGCCGCCGTTGCGAGGCTCTAGCTCGCCTCCGCCGCCGACGAGCCGAGCAGCTCGGAGGATGGCAGATCCTACTATCAAGAACGAAGAAGTTTTGTCTACAAGCGGGTGATCTACCCTTCTCTTTGCTATTCGCACTAGTTACAACTGCTAGCTGGCTACTGAACCTCAAATTGTTTGTTAGCCCAACGTTGACAAACATATTTTGTCCACAGTTTTCTGTCAAGTGGGATCTGCGCGGACCCCCTTACCTGGTTACTGTAGTCCTCTATAGGTACGACTCTAAGAACAACAGGTATGGAAGCCATTGTTTCACGATGGAAGAAGCGCATGTGCAGATCTGCACTATATCTGGTATGGTTGCTGCTCTGCATAATCATGTTTAGTTATGGCCGAAGCAGACTGCAAAGTTCAGCTTCATGGATGAACGTGGCATCCATGTTCCTATATCGTGTGATAGTTAGCTAATTGGGTTGATGAAAAGGTATGCTTCGGCTGCCATGTTTGAGCTGAAATGTGATGTACTGGATGTGGAAGCTGCTGCAACTAGGAGTCGCCCTTCTATTCTTGGACAGGGTGGTTGCTCGAACGCAATTAGCTCCTGGTAAGCAAAGGTCGCTTGGGGTTCGCATGCTTGTGCTAAATTGTAATTTTTGTTTTATTTACTCTGTAGATATTGGGAAGTTATGCAACAGTCTTGTTTCTTTGACAGGAAGCGCCGCAAGGTTAGAAACGTGATTGTCGGGTCAGTCATTTTGCTGCCCAAAGAAATTAAAAACGAGTGGAAAGATGATGCTGGACACGATTCTGGTGCCCATTGTCCTGGCGATGCAGAGTACGTGAAGCTAAGAAAATTGGCACCGAGGAAGAGGAAGAAGGCATGAAATGAAGAAGCCATTGGACGTGAAGGCTTGGCACCCAGTCTGCGGAAGAAGGCTGCTGGCAATGAAGATGCATAGTAATGTGTTGAACTTGAACCTATATATGTAATTATGTTAAATTCTGATCGCTCTATGTGTGGCACGTTGCTGGGCGAAACAATCTACCCACGTTCTCTGAGTAAAATGTACCGCGACTTAGGGTTTGGAAATGCCCAAGTCAGTAGTTGAATCCGAAATTGTGATTGTGCCACTGCTATATGAAAACAATGATCCGCCGGTTCCACGATTGCTGAGGGGCAGGAGGTCTCCAAATACGACGGAATGTAAGTGGCACATAAATAAATTATTTAAGCTGCCACACTCCACGGCAAAGAACTTATTTCAGATCTCGCAACGACGGCAACATAAACAGCAACAATGTTCTCACCGATAATGCCGGATGAGGAGGAAATGGGTACCACTTTTGGCCTAATCTTGAGCCCGTCTATCTCACCGCCTCGCCTCTGCATCCCCTCGTGATCTGGCGAAGCTCCGGATCTCCAAGATCGGGTGTACGTGCTTCCACTTTATAAATTGTGGTTCTGCCATTTGCATGCGGCACAATCCACGTAGATTACGTTTAAACAAACCACCAGTGTCAGAATACACTAGTAGAAAAGGTGTCTTTGGTCCACGGTTACGTTCCTAATCCGGGACAGAGATCTAAATCGAGGCAGAAATTGATCTAAATCACAAATTCTTCCACAAATTAATGCGGGGTCAGAGCAATTTTTTTCCTCCCTGGAATCTGGGACCAATAGTTCAGACCGCTAGGTCAACAAGTACAAATATTATAACTTAAAAAGGCACGGAGCTTAAGCTAAATACAACTAGTTATCACACATCTCCTTGATCTTCCTAATCTTGGCCTGATGCGCATCTTCCTGCGAGAGCAAGGATCGAATTGTCTGCTCCTTACTTTTAGCATCTTCCTTGCACAGCTTCAATTGTTTCTCTGCATTTTTCCTCATGCACTTGTCAATACTCGTAGTTGTGTACTGCAGGACTTTGGTCTGGTGGAAATCGTTCCTTGCTTGAGTCAGTTCTTGCTCTGCTTTAGCCTTCAGGGTCAATGCCGCGTCCCTCTCCTTCTCGACTTTGATAACCTTGTCTTGCACCCACCTGAGATCTCGCTTATGCTTGGTCGTGTCAACTGGTTCCCATAGCTTCATCTCAACACTGTCAAGAAGTGAGATGAATACGGATTCTTTCAACTCGACAGTCATTTCCCATAGTTTGTCCAGCGTTTTCTGCATCGATTTGGGCCACTCTGGATCTACCCATTTGACAACACCGCAACTTCCGCTTTGCATCATTTGTGGATCCATATGTGGTTTATGGAAGTAACACACATGCAATGACACTGGGTGTGGTTCATGAAAAGAACAAACATGCAATGACACTGGTGGGCCCATCCTTATGTGGTTCATGAGAAGAACACACACACAATGACACTAGTGGATCCTTATGTGGTTTGTTTAGAGGAACGGACATGCAATGACACCGGTGGATCCACATGTGGTTTATGGAAGTAAAAGACATGCAATGACACTGGTAGATCCTTATGTGGTTCATGAAAAGAACAGACATGAAGTGAAACTAGGTGTGGTTCATGAATAGAATAAACATGCACTAACACTGGGTGTGGTTCATGAAAAGAACAGACATGCAATGACACTGGTGGGCCCATCCTTATGTGGTTCATGAAAAGAACAGACATGCAATGACACTGGTGGATCCTTATGTGGTTTGTTTAAAAGAACACACATGCAATGACACCGGTGGATCCACATGTGGTTTATGAAAGTAAAAGACATGCAATGACACTGGTAGATCCTTATGTGGTTCATGAAAAGAACAGACATGCAGTGAAACTGGGTGTGGTTCATGAATAGAACAGACATGCACTGACACTGGGTGTGGTTCATGAAAAGAACAGACATGCAATGACACCGGGTGTGGTTCATGAAAAGAACAGACATGCAATGACACTGGTGGATCCTTATGTGGTTTGTTTAGAAGAACACACATGCAATGACACCGGGTGTGGTTCATGAAAAGAACACACATGCAATGACACTGGTGGATCGTTATGTGGTTTGTTTAGAGGAACAGACATGCAATAACACGGTGGATCCACGTGTGGTTCATGAGAAGAAAACACATCCAATGACTCTGGTAGATCCTTATGTGGTTCATGAAAATAACTGACATGCAGTGACACTGGGTGTGGTTCATGAAAAGAACAGACGTGCACTGACACTAGAGTGGTTCATGAAAACAACAGACAGGCAATGACACTGGTGGATCCTTATGTGGTTTATGGAAGGAACAAACATTGCAATCACACCGGTGGATCCATATGTGGTTTATGGAAGTAACACACATGCAATGACACTGGGTGTGGTTCATGAAAAGAACAGACATGCAATGACACTGGTGGGCCCATTCTTCTGTGGTTCATGAGAAGAACACACGCGCAATGACACTGGTGGATCCTTATGTGGTTTGTTTAGAGGAACGGGCATGCAACGACACCGGTGGATCCACATGTGGTTTATGGAAGTAAAAGACATGCAATGACACTGGTAGATCCTTATGTGGTTCATGAAAAGAACAGACATGCAGTGAAACTGGGTGTGGTTCATGAATAGAACAGACATGCACTCACACTGAGTGTGGTTCATGAAAAGAACAGACATGCAATGACACTGGTGGGCCCATCCATGTGTGGTTCATGAGAAGAACAGACATGCAATGACATTGGTGGATCCTTATGTGGTTTGTTTAAAGGAATAGACATGCAATGACACCGGTGGATCCACATGTGATTTATGGAAGTAACACACATGCAATGACACTGGGTGTGGTTCATGAAAAGAACATACATGCAATGACACTGGTAGATCCTTATGTGGTTCATGAAAAGAACATACATGCAATGACACTGGTGGATCCTTATGTGGTTTGTTTAGAGGAATAGACATGCAATGACTCTAGCCGTGGTTCATGAAAAGAACAGACATGCAATGACACCGGGTGTGGTTCATGAAAAGAACAGACATGCAATGACTTATGTGGTTTGTTTAGAAGAACACACATGCAATGACACTGGGTGTGGTTCATGAAAAGAACAGATAGGCAATGACACTGGTGGATCCTTATGTGGTTTGTTTAGAAGAACACGCATGCAATGACACTGGGTGTGGTTCATGAAAAGAACAGACACGCAATGACACTGGTGGATCCTTATGTGGTTTGTTTAGAGGAACAGACATGCATGCACACTAGGTGTATCCATATATGGTTTATGGAAGTAAAAGACATGCAATGACTCTAGTTGTAATTCATGAAAAGAACAGACATGCAATGACACTGGTGGATCCTTATGTGGTTCATGAAAAGAACAGACAGGCAATGACACTGGTGGATCCTTATGTGGTTTGTTTAGAAGAACACACATGCAATGACATTGGGTGTGGTTCATGAGAAGAACACACACACAATGACACTGGTGGATCCTTATGTGGTTTGTTTAGAGGAACAAACATGCAATGACACAGGTGGATCCACATGTGGTTTATGGAAGTAAAAGACATGCAATGACACTGGTGGATCCTTATGTGGTTCAAGAAAAGAATAGACATGAAGTGAAACTAGGTGTGGTTCATGAATAGAACAGACATGCACTGACATTGGGTGTGGTTCATGAAAAGAACAGACATGCAATGACACTGGTGGGCCCATCCTTATGTGGTTCATGAAAAGAATGCATGCAATGACACTGGTGGATCCTTATGTGGTTTGTTTAGAAGAACACACATGCAATGACACCGGTGGATCCACATGTGGTTTATGGAAGTAAAAGACATGCAATGACACTGGTCGATCCTTATGTGGTTCATGAAAAGAACAGACATGCAGTGAAACTAGGTGTGGTTCATGAATAGAACAGACATGCACTGACACTGGGTGTGGTTCATGAAAAGAACAGACATGCAATGACACCGGGTGTGGTTCATGAAAAGAACAGACATGCAATGCCACCGGGTGTGGTTCATGAAAAGAACAGACATGCAATGACACGGGGTGTGGTTCATGAAAAGAATAGACATGCAATGACACCGAGTGTGGTTCATGAAAAGAACAGACATGCAATGACACCGAGTGTGGTTCATGAAAAGAACAGACATGCAATGACACCGAGTGTGGTTCATGAAAAGAACAGACATGCAATGACTTATGTGGTTTGTTTAGAAGAACACACATGCAATGACACTAGGTGTGGTTCATGAAAAGAACAGATAGGAAATGACACTGGTGGATCCTTATGTGGTTTGTTTAGAAGAACACACATGCAATGACACTTGGTGTGGTTCATGAAAAGAATAGACACGCGATGACACTGGTGCATCCTTATGTGGTTTGTTTAATGGAACAGACAAGCAATCACACTAGGTGGATCCATATGTGGTTTATGGAAGTAAAAGACATGCAATGACTCTAGCTGTAATTCATGAAAAGAACAGACATGCAATGACACTGGTGGATCCTTATGTGGTTCGTGAAAAGAACAGACATGCAATGACACTAGTGGATCCTTATGTGGTTTGTTTAGAAGAACACACATGCAATGACACTGGTAGATCCTTATGTGGTTCATGATAATAACACACACGCAATGACACTGGTGGATCCTTATCTGGTTTGTTTATAGGAACATACATGCAATGACACCTGTGGATCCACATGTGGTTTATGGAAGTAAAAGACATGCAATGACACTGGTAGATCCTTATGTAGTTCATGAAAAGAACATACATGAAGTGAAACTGGGTGTGGTTCATGAATAGAACAGCCATGCACTGACACTGGGTGTGGTTCATGAAAAGAACAGACATGCAATGACACTGGTGGGCCCAACCTTATGTGGTTCATGAGAAGAACATATAGGCAATGACACTGGTGGATCCTTATGTGGTTTGTTTAGAGGAACAGACATGCAATGACACCGGTGGATCCACATGTGGTTTATGGAACTAACACACATGCAATGACACTGGGTGTGGTTCATGAAAAGAACAGACATGCAATGACACTGGTGAATCCTTATGTGGTTTGTTTAGAGGAACAGACATGCAATGACTCTAGCCGTGGTTCATGAAAAGAACATACATGCAATGACACCGGGTGTGGTTCATGAAAAGAACAGACATGCAATGACTTATGTGGTTTATTTAGAAGAACACACATGCAATGACACTGGGTGTGGTTCATGAAAAGAACAGATAGGCAATGACACTGGTGGATCCTTATGTGGTTTGTTTAGAAGAACACGCATGCAATGACACTGGGTGTGGTTCATGAAAAGAACAGACACGCAATGACACTGGTGGATCCTTATGTGGTTTGTTTAGAGAAACAGACATGCAATCACACTAGGTGGATCCATATGTGGTTTATGGAAGTAAAAGACATGCAATGACTCTAGCTGTGATTCATGAAGAGAACAGACATGCAATGACACTGGTGGATCCTTATGTGGTTCATGAAAAGAACAGACAGGCAAATGACACTGGTGGATCCTTATGTTGTTTGTTTAGAGGAACAGACATGCAATGACACCGGTGGATCCACATGTGGTTTATGGAAGTAAAAGACATGCATTGACACTGGTAGATCCTTATGTGGTTCATGAAAAGAACAGACACGAAGTGAAACTGGGTGTGGTTCATGAATAGAACAGACATGCACTGACACTAGGTGTGGTTCATGAAAATAACAGACATGCAATGACACTGGTGGGCCCATCCTTATGTGGTTCATGAAAAGAACAAACATGCAATGACACTGGTGGGTCCTTATGTGGTTTGTTTAGAAGAACACACATGCAATGACACCGGTGGATCCACATGTGGTTTATGGAAGTAAAAGACATGCAATAACACTGGTAGATCCTTATGTGGTTCACGAAAAGAATGTATACATGCAGTGGCGGTGTGGTTCATGAATAGAACAGACATGCACTAACACTGGGTGTGGTTCATGAAAAGAACAGACATGCAATGACACTGGTGGGCCCATCCTTATGTGGTTCATGAAAAGAACAGACATGTGCTGCCACTGGTGGATCCTTATATGGTTTGTTTAGAAGAACACACATGCAATGACACCGGGTGTGGTTCATGAAAAGAACACACACACAATGACACTGATGGATCCTTATGTGGTTTGTTTAGAGGAACAGACATGCAATGACACCGGTGGATCCACGTGTGGTTCATGAGAAGAACACATATCCAATGACTCTGGTAGATCCTTATGTGGTTCATGAAAAGAACTGACATGCAGTGACACTGGTGTGGTTCATGAAAAGAACAGACATGCACTGACACTAGGAGTGGTTCATGAAAAGAACAGACATGCAATGACACTAGTGGATCCTTATGTGGTTTATGGAAGGAACAGACATGCAATCACACCGGTGGATCCATATGTGGTTTATGGAAGTAACACACATGCAATGACACTGGGTGTGGTTCATGAAAAGAACAGACATGCAATGACACTAGTGGGCCCATCCTTATGTGGTTCATGAGAAGAACACACACGCAATGACATTGGTGGATCCTTATGTGGTTTGTTTGGAGGAACTGACATGCAATGACACCGGTGGATCCACATGTGTTTTATGGAAGTAACACACATGCAATGACACTGGGTGTGGTTCATGAAAAGAACAGACATGCAATGACACTGGTAGATCCTTATGTGGTTCATGAAAGAACAGACATGCAATGAGACTGGTGTATCCTTATGTGGTTTGTTTAGAGGAACAGACATGCAATGACTCTAGCCGTGGTTCATGAAAAGAACAGACATGCAATGACACCGGGTGTGGTTCATGAAAAGAACAAACATGCAATGACTTATGTGGTTTGTTTAGAATAACACGCATGCAATGGCACTGGGTGTGGTTCATGAAAAGAACATATAGGCAATGACACTGGTGGATCCTTATGTGGTTTGTTTAGAAGAACAAGCATGCAATGACATTGGGTGTGGTTCATGAAAAGAACAGACACGCAATGACACTGGTGGATCCTTATGTGGTTTGTTTAGAGGAACAGACATGCAATCACACTAGGTGGATCCATATATGGTTTATGGAAGTAAAAGACATGCAATGACTCTAGCTGTGACTCATGAAAAGAATAGACATGCAATGACATTGGTGGATCCTTATGTGGTTCATGAAAAGAACAGACAGGCAATGACAATGGTGGATCCTTATGTGGTTTGTTTAGAAGAACACACATGCAATGATATTGGGTGTGGTTCATGATAAGAACACACACGCAATGACACTGGTGGATCCTTATGTGGTTTGTTTAGAGGAATAGACATGCAATGACACCGGTGGATCCACATGTGGTTCATGAGAAGAACACACATCCAATGACTCTAGGTGGGGGGAAATGACACGAGCTCATGGAAGAAGAAGGTTCATGAGAAGAACACACATCCAATGACACCGATGGATCCTTATGTGGTTCATGAAAAAGTGACGGAGTGGTTCATGAAAAGAACAGACAGGCAATGACACTGGTGGATCCTTATGTGGTTTATGGAAGGAACAAACATGCAATCACACTAGGTGGATCCATATGTGGTTTATGGAAGTAACACACATGCAATGACACTGGTTGTGGTTCATGAAAAGAACAGACATGCGATGACACTGGTAGATCCTTATGTGGTTCATGAAAAGAACAAACATGTAATGACACTGGTGGATCCTTATGTGGTTTGTTTAGAGGAACGGACATGCAATGCCACTGGTGGATCCATGCGTGGTTTATGAGAAGAACACACATCCAATGAACTCTAGTGGATCTATCTTGGCATAATTTGATGTATTCCACGATGTATTTCATTGTACAAGACACTTTCCATTTTTATACTACTCAGTTTTGCCCTTGGTTTTATGTGGTACTACTTAGTTTTGCCCACCCCCCTCTCCATCTTTCGTAGAAGCCCAAAACTATGCTCACCCTGTCTGCTACTCCCTGATTGGTTGTCACAGTTGTCATGCGGATCGTGCGCACCAACCATTGATTCTGTGCGATCCAACGATGATCGTTGCACACCTCGTGCCCTTCACAGTACAACGTGAGACAACACGGATGTCTCCCTCCACGAGACTTCTACAGAAGGAACACGATGCCGTCCATCGAAAAAGTCGTCGAGCGGTCATGTCAAGTTTAATCAAGTCTAAAAAGCCTACTACTGCTACTACAACTCATGCATAGGGCAACGGGGTCATCGAGTGCACGGTTGTCGATGGGACGCTGCCATTTATTGCCACTTGATTTTAATCAGACATATCCCATTTATACGCAGCGCTCTCAATCTCACTTCCAACTGGGCCCTACTGCTAGTAAATTCCATGAGTCAAGGGCCCCCCTCGAGTAGATCTAACATTGCTAGAAATTAGTTCCGTGCCACTTGCATGCAATGGAATCGAGGTCTGCCATGAGCGTGTTTTCAATGTAGCTCTAAAGTGGAGATCGTGGCTGTTTCAAAAAAAGGGAACCGAAAAAAGGGCGGAGATCATGGTAGCCCCCACCCCCCCGCCCACCACACGTGTCCACTCAAGGACTACAAACGGTTCGGTGTTTATACCCCCCTCGACCTTCTTCTTCCATGAGCTCGTGTCATTTCCCCCTAGTCTGTCTAGTCCCAAGACCCAAATCTACACCTGACGCGCATGCCGAATCTCCCTCGTTTGCACTACCTCCTTCCCTTGGCGTGCCATGAAGCGTACGCGTGGAGAAGATCCGGAGGTGAAGCCAGTTGAAGGCGAAGCAACAGATGGCTCGGTCGTCGCCGAGCAAACGGAGGCGTCTTCTCCGGGCACGAACACTGCTCGTCGCCGCGTCGTCGAGGGTGCGAACTCATCCGTCCAGCCAGTAGCTGTCGCTGCCAAGCAGCAGTTGGTAGCCGTCGCCGCCGAGCAGCAATTGGTAGCCATCGCCGCCGAGCAGCAGGTGGTAGACATCACCGCCGAGCAGCCGGTAGTAGCCGTCGCCGCCGAGCAGCAGGTGGCCGACAACGTCATGGTGCCAGCGGCAAATCTGGATGGGGGGCAGGCGGCGGGCGGAGGCAATCCGGTGATCTACATCGACGACCCCATCGCCGTTCAAGAAATCTTCGACGCAATCGTGGAGAATGATGAGTTCGAGGAGGAGGTCCCTGATGAGGAGTCCGAGGTACTACATTGCTAGCTTCTCTAGTCGCAGCCGTAGTTTTCACTGTTCATACATAGGATTTGCTCAATCGTGTACATATTCTTTTGCTCTTGAAGTAGGGTAGTATATATATGATTCGATCGGTTGATTGATGCATCTGCCATCTAGTCACAAAACCCAATCCGTCTAGTCACAAAACCCCAATCTGCTCATCTGCCATCTAGTTGAGTTTGCTAGTTGAGTGTTGATTTCGATACACAACAGGCCTATAACATTACATTTCTATTCCTTACTGAGCCCAGTGATTCAATTTTGCCCAAAAATAGTGCAAGGGCATCTGATGGTCTCATTTTCTTAGGGATGGTTAGTGGCCCTGAGGCAGCAATGCACATAAACAATATAGGTTGTGCTGTTGGTATTTTGGTTCTCCGACTCCATCGCTGAAAAAAATGAGGCCCTAATTTTTTCTCTCATATGGAACCTAAATATATAATATTTGTATTGTTTCTGATCTATGAATGCGTTGTATGATGCATTTGTATATCCCTGAATATTGTTTGGTACTATTACATTTCAATTTCTTATTGTGGCCAATGATTCAAATTTGCCCCAAAGAGAGGCAGACACATTGGTGTCAAATTTTTACAGGGATGAGTGAGCGAACCTAGGGCCATGTACAAGATCAATATAAGCTGTGCAATTGTTACTTGGTTCGCTTACGCCATCTCTGTAGAAACTTATGAGGCTGCAATCTTTATTCTACATTCATAGAACTATGATATTTGAATTATCTATTCCATGCATTCATAGTGTATACGAATTACATTTTAGATTGTCACCGAGGCCGATGATTGAAATTTTTCTCAAAAGAGTTCAAGTGGAGACACGTATGATGGTGTCGTATTTTAGGGATGGGTTGGTGAACCTGAGGCAGCAATGCACACAAACAATATAGGTTGTGCTGTTGGTACTTTGGTTCCCCAACTTCATCTCTGAAACAAATTTTGAGGCCCTAGATTTATTCTCATATGGAACTACATATATGATCCTTGAATTGTTTCTGATCTTTTAATGATTGGTATGATGCATATGTATATGAATGGTTTTGATCATAAGTATTTTTAACATGCACCTGAAGATTAATTGTTTGGTTTTTTATTTATAATTACAATATTTAGGCTTGTTTTTGTACCTGACTATGTATATCCCTGAATAATGTTTTATACGATTACATTTTAATTTCTTATTGTGGCCAATGATTCAAATTTTCCCTAAAAGAGAGGCAGACACATTGGTGTCAGATTTTTTCAGGGACGAGTTAGTGAACCTGGGGCAATGTACAAGAACAATATAGGCTGTGCAATTGTTACTTGGTTCACTCACGCCGTCCCTGAATAAACTTATGAGGCCGCAATCTTTATTCTACATTCATAGAACTATGATATTCAAATTATCTATTCCATGCATTCATAGTGTATAAGAATTACATTTTAGTTTGTAACCGAGACCGATGATTGAAATTTGCCCCAAAAGAGTTCAAGGGGAGACACGTATGATGGTGTCGTGTTTTAGGGATGGGTTGGTGAACCTGAGGCAGCAATGCACATAAACAATATAGGTTGTGCTATTGGTACTTTGGTTTGCCTACTCCATCTCTAAAACAAATTATGAGGCCCTAGATTTATTCTCATATGGAACTACATATATGATCCTTGAATTGTTTCTGATCTTTTAATGATTGGTATGATGCATATGTATATGAATGTTTTTTATCATAAGTATTTTTAACATGCACCTGAAGATTAATTGTTTGGTTTTTTATTTATAATTACAATATTTAGGCTTGTTTTTGTACTTGACTATGTATATCCCTGAATAATGTTTTGTACGATTACATTTCAATTTCTTATTGTGGCCAATGATTCAAATTTGTCCCAAAAGAGAGGCAGACACATTGGTGTCAGATTTTTTCAGGGACGAGTTAGTGAACCTGGGGCGATGTACAACAACAATACAGCCTGTACAATTGTTACTTGGTTCACTCACACCGTCCCTGAATAAACTTATGAGGCCGCAATCTGATGCAATTATTTGTCATTGTGTTGAGATGAAATGATATATGAACCGATCAAACTATTGCTGAGATGCTTTATCTTTGATATCCACGGATATATTGTCTTACATATATATGTTGTCAATTCTTGAGTTGTAATACAATTCAATCATATGTACGAGTTCTAAGTTATGTTCTTAAAAATCAACAGGAGGATGATGATGAAGTGGACGATAGCAAGGAATCCAGGGATAACAAGAGCCGCTACGTGCTGAGGCGGTTACGGTGTGGGCTAATCCGTTTCCACCGTAGAGGGAGACTGTTTTGCCCATTCTATGGCAGAACAATCAACGTGGACCTCAACAGCATGATCCAGCATGCGGAGGGCGTTGGCAGAGGCAGAGGCAGAAGCCATAGGCTGATTACCTTGGCGCGGCATGCAGCCTATGGCAAATTCCTCCGGAAGTATGTCAGGACTGGCCTGTATCCCATCGACTAGGCTGTCGCTGCCTCCTGCTGATAAACCCCTGCCCTGCTAGGCGTCTCCGTGTCCCGGCCTCCTGCTGTAGCCCTTGCTTTCATTTTGTTCTAGTTAATTATTACCTATGTGTGGCATGTAAAACAATATATCCGTGGTGTCTCTGGTGAACCTTATATATTAATCTACTCCTTTATATGGAGTGCCTTAAAGTTTCTAGTGTTAAATTATATTTACTGATCATGCTCATGCACACTACAAAATATTTCTAGTGCTCGATTATATTATAATTGTCAAGAAATACATCAACAAGTTAAATTGGTTCAAATTTTGTATTGAAGTAACTAAATGTATCACACACATAATAAACTAGAAACTAAAATCTAGTTCAAACACATAATGTATCACCACCACTTGTTGTCGTCCTTGACTTGCTTCTCCTTCAGCTGCTTGATGTCGCCACCGTCTCAAGATCCCTGCTTGTCCTAAAACTGCTTTATGTCCTCCTCACGCTTCTTCTCCTGGGCTAGCTTGCAACCAGGGCATAGCTCTCTCGCGAAAAACCCCGCCTTAACCATCCCATCTTTCATGGTAATGAGCTTACTGTACAACTCGTACGCCATGTAGGCGTCTCTGGCTGCATACTCGAGGCGCGCCTGGCTCATCGGCTTCCACTCCCAGTAGTCGTGATCGAGTCGCTTCAATTTCTTCAGTTTTCATAGGATTTATCGATGATTATAGATTTTGGATGTCGATGTTGTGACCCTCTGGGATTTTTATCAACGGACGAGAAAGCATAATTGTGTCATTTGTGATATCCACGCTAGTGAAAGTTATCCCTTTCCTACACAAGAACTCGACCAGAGCCAGACAACGCATCTCAGTTGGTTTACTCCCGCACTTAGATGGTTCTAGGGATGTAAGGGAATAAGGGATGCAGAAGTGGTGATCTCAAATTTAAATTTCACATACATGCAGAAGTGGTAAACGAGGACCTCCTCATGTATGGCGATTTGCACGACAGCGATCTCTTGTGGAGGATTTTTCACTTATTTGCACGGGTGTACTCCAAGTCTAGCCCCACAAACTTGTGCTTCTCTTTCTCAAGCAATTTCTCAAACCTAGCGAGAGTTGTCTCCACAGTCGCTTCATCATTTGTGTACACCACTGTCAAAGTCGTGGTGCCATGGGCAGGGACCAAGTGGGTCTCTGTTGTGCGTTTCCCATCGTCCATGCCTGCAAGGAAATGGGTGAAAGGAACTGTCTGCAAAGAACTGCCTTCGAGAGGAAGAATAAGATGAACCGACGGTTCCAGAACAGAGGAAGAAGAAGCGCCCAGGAAAAACTGCAGAGGAATGACTGAGGAAGAGGAATGACTGCAGAAGAAACGTGGTAACTGCAACTTTCGGTTCGAGAACTCACCGTGGTTACGTGGAGATCGTGGCAGTGCCGCCGGTTCAACAAGTGGGGCCAGTTCCTGCGAGAATATGAAATTAGCTGTGCATTTTTCTATGCGAGAAATTGAGAGAAGTCATTTATATTTTGTCTTTCATAATTAAACACAATGAAGTTGGTATAGCCCAAGAGATTTGAACAAACGAGATTTGCTAGTTTAACATACAACAACACTTACAAGCCCAACATGGCAGAACTTGGAGAGCCCCAGAACTTGAGCTACCACAGAGACCTCGGTAGAGGTGGCATAATTGGTGCGGGTGTAACCACGGCAACGGCGAGCTCGGATTCTAGAGGAGGAAAATAGAACCGAGCATGGTCGACAAGGTGATAGATCTCACCAGGAACCAATTCTCGTCCCCGACCGTGCCATGGGTGCGTCCATGGTGAGGGCAAGCTCCGACTCGGGATGGGGAGGAGAGCGGGGCCGAGCAGCTTCGTCACTTCCCAGCTCTACGCCATGGCCACGACCATAGATTGCCGCTCCGGGGAAGAAGACGAGTAATGGAGGCGCCAACGCTGCAAGCCTACAGGGAGGAGAGCTGGTCCGAGCAGGTTCGTCCACGTCCCAGCTCCGCGCCATGGCTGCGACGCCCCACAGATTGCCACTCCAGGGAAGAAGAAGACGCGTAATGGATGCAGACGCCAACGCTGCAAGCTTAATTAACACCTAAGCGACGGGAGCGACATGAGCGACATAACGGCGAGAACTGACAGGGGGCCCAACTTGACGGCCGTTAGCCTGATTTTTTGTATTGAAACATAAAGTTGAATTCGTGCCGAAAAAGATCCTATGAGTATTTGGCACGCCAACTATAGTCACCGCGGATGATATCAGGGAACTCGGGTACCGTGTTGCCTGGACACCCCAACTTTCGGGCCGCAAAATGATATTCTTATGTGAGAGAGGGCGGTGTGGAACGTGCAATGCTGAAGGGCATAATGCACGAAAGTGTACCCAAAGAAAGAGAGCAAAAGTAAATGAAGCAAGCACAAGACAACCAAGTGGTAGCCAACCGAGTGGTAGCCAACCGAGTGATAGCCAACACGTCCCTAGCCGTAGCCAACAAGCGCCAAACAACCTGTACGCGGCCAAAGGGTCGATTGGGGGATCGGAGACCACATCCCACTTGTAAGCCCATGTGGGGAGCAGGAGGTTATTGCCGTCATCAACATAAGGGTTTTAGCTCAACAATCTCGGCCGTCCAACTTGGAAGCGTTCCCAGCTCCACACCAAAAGAAGGAGCAAACAACCACCGATGCATCCGTTGTTTGCGCTCCTAAGACAGGCATCATCCAGCTGCATATGAAGTGATACACTTTTTAGTAAAACAGTATTTTTTGAGGTCATGCAAACATAGACAACTTTGTAAACAAGCGATTACCTGACGGTACAACCAAGCCAACACCGCCGAACCCCAGCTGAAATCTAAGTCAAAAACTGTGAGCACCTTAAGCCAATGCCACTAAGCACGATCCCCACTGCTATCAGGAAAGACAGTCCTCGTGATGATGTACCACACGTACACACGAGCGTACGTTATGACCGTGTCCTTGTCAGCATCTTCGGGGTAGGTCTTGAAATTCTGTCTGATCCAACTAAAAGTGGCCCCTGCAGCGACCCTCAGTGTTTCCCCCCTCGTGTTTATAACCTCGGGTGGATCCTTCCCTATAAGGCTGACCATCTGTTCACGCCACCCCTCTAAATCCGTGCTTATGCACACATGGTTTCCCTCGATTGGGAGTGCTAGGATCATGCTCATGTCCTGCAAGGTCACCGTAGTCTCACCGGTCCTAAGGTGAAATGTGTGTGTCTCTGGTCTCCACCGGTCGACAAGCGCGGTGATCGCAGCAGGGTTGAACTTCGGTGTCAACCGAGTGACCATGTGGATAAATGGGAGGAGTCCTAGTTTCTCGATGTACGGAATGGACCGCTCATCATAAGTCAGGTTCTTGGCCGACGAGACCTCGTGATACCTAAGTCGAAGAGGTACAAGCTCCTGCAAACATACAATGGCCTAGGTTAGATTTACATCTCAACAAACCGGAGCAATAGGAACTACAATGTGGTTTTTTTAGTACCTGTCTCTTTTCCGACAACTTGTAGGAACGGTATTGAACATCGTAGTGAGGATTGAGAAGACTCGTCCTACATATTTCAAATAGATACCATAAGAACAATTATTCTCACATTACATATATTCCACTTTAGCAAAACTATGCTTGCAACATTACAAATGTCTCACCATAATCTATCTACAGTTGTACATTGAACAATTATTATAGCATTATGAGGATTGCAAAATATCATCTATCATCTAACATAATTAAAGAGAAATTGCAACCACACATACTAACATATATATTGGATTTGTATGCTAAAATAACTAACTAAAGTTCTACCATTGAATACTAAGCTGTTGCTATAACTAAAGGTCAAATAAACTTAAGAATGTTTCATACCAATCTCTAAATCCAATTGAAACTAGGGTTTTACCGAAATTTGAAGAAAAGGGGACAAATACAAAGAAAATTTCGGATAGAACTGAGAGGATTGAGAGAAAATACCTAGGGGAGGGATTAGAAGCAAAATTCTTGGAGGAATACTCAGATCTGGGAGTTTTTTGGAGAGGGGGATCACATGGAGTCCCACCACAGCCGCCGCCGCCTCTCTGTTCGTGGATGGGTAAGGAAGTGAGACTGGGTCGGGCTGGGGCGGCCGCTACTGGTACAAGACTTAAGTGCGCCCGCCATGGCCGTGGCCATATATATCGATCTTGGCGCCGTGGTGTGGCGCCGCACTTACGGAACTGGGCCCCGCGAGACCACGTCGATGCCACGCTGGCAGCCGTGCGGCGCCACCAGTCGTGGCGTTGCGCTTCAGAGTGCGGCGCCGTTGTTGACGGCGTTGCAAAAAGGGTTAGTTCCGTGAATTTTTGATGGCCCGAGTTTATTTCGTGAATTTGTTATTTATTTGGGTTATTTCTGTTCAAATTCCCGATAATTACCAAGTCAAGCCACCTCACTGTTTTAACTCTTTTTAAATGTGTGTATCTAGACATGTTTTCGCGTGTACGTCGCTCATTTTGCTCTAAACCTATACATTTAAAGACGTATAGATACAGGTGTTCAGAAAAAAAGACTAAAACATATTATATTTTGGAAGGGAGGGAGTATTTGTCAAAAAAAGGGCCGGAGCATCCCCTAGGGGATAAATTCGGCCGACCCCCCGCATGGAGAGGACGACGTCTTTCCTCTTGGTCAACGACACCGCGCGCATCTCTCCCTTCTCCCCTAGAAATAGAAAATCCCCTGCCTTCGAGGATCCAATCTAGTCGCCCTTCCTCCTTCATGATCCCCATTGTCATCGGGAAGGGCGACGTCGTTGGAAACTCACAAAAAAGACATCATCGCCGGAAAAGACGTTGTTGCAGCAGTAGCAATACCGACCACCCCTTGTAGCAATGTCTCCCGTCGCTAGTAGCAGAGCCCGCCGCTCGCAGCAAAAAGCACTGTCACCGAAGAAGACACCTCGCTGGAGAAGACATAGTTGCAGCACTAGCAATGTCGGCCACCCTTTGTCAGAGAGCCTCAAACCGCTGGTAGTAGAGCCACCCGCCACTCGCAGCAAAAAGCCCTCCACTGGGAGCAAATAGCAATGGATCCTTTCCCTTGTAGCAACGTTTACCGAGGTGGAAGGCGTTGTAATATCAATGTTTGTGTGATTCTTGGAAGATGGTGAGCATGAATCCGATCCCTGGTGCCAATCAAACTAGTAGCGCTTATTGGGGTAGGATAAAAAGAGTTTGATCAATGCCCACTAGTAAAGAGCGATGCTATGGACACATGTCAAAAAAACATCAGAAATGGTGAATCATTACGTGTACAAACGCCGGTGGCTGATGTGAAGATCCCTATGGACACGGAACTAAAACCCGTTACAAATAAGTGATTTTTTTTGGCAACAGTCATTGGCGTTCCTCCATTTCCCGAAAGTGATGCTCATCAATTATAGTTATTTGTCTTCCACCTCGTTTGCACCGAGCTATTTCTTCTCTGCCATATATTAGCAGCAGCTATTAACAACAATATATGTAGCAAGTTGGTTCGCCACTTCAATAGAACAACTAAATTTTGGTTCCACACTTCAAGTTGGTTCACCACTTCAATAAAACAACTAATTTTTGGTTCCATGCTAAGTTAAGTAGTGTTGGAGATATGCTTATCATATCTCATTAGTTTGTAATAAGTTTTATTGCTATAACTGTAACAATCAGAAATATTAGTACACATGTGGTATGTAAATAAACCAAGTTCCTAGTAGCCTCTATTCAACTAGTTCATTGGTCAACTGATGATCAAGGTTTCCTCATTATGGACATTTATGTCAATTGAAAATGAGGTCATGTCATTGAGTGAACGATGTGGACACACACCCAACTTAAGTATTGCAATGAGATCTAGTCACAAAGTTCAACATTGTGATTAATAGGAAACTTAGTGACTCAATCCTTTGACTGCACTATCACTAGAGGGTTTCTTGGGGTATTCTGAAGGGGTAGGTTGAGGCGTATACACCAAGATCTGGATTTGCACATCCTTATGATGAATATATACTCTGGACTCACTCGGTAAGATTACATTTACAAAGTTTGCACACATGTGACTAGGTCATGGGAATGTGATATCATGGGAACAAGTTAAATGTGTTTGTCGGTAACAAGATCAAACTAGGTATGGAGATACCGAAGATTAGATCTTAGACAAACCAGATATCATGTAGCAAAGGGAATGAGACTCGATGTTCAAGGTTCAAGCGATCAAGTTAATTCTTGGAATGCATGGAGGCCATCATGGGTTTCTAGATCCCATTGTTGGTCACTGATCGGAGAGATGTATCGATCATTTCTATGCATTACCGAACCGTAGGGTGGCGCTTAAGGGTAGATCACGTTTAGGGCTTGATTCGTGATCATTGGAGAAAAGAGAAGAGAGAACCAGAAATGTTTCGTGTAGATCCGCAAGTTGTTCGTAGTGATACAAAAGGTGTTTCGTAGCACAGGGAATTAAATAATGTGTATTTAATATTAACTAATGGAACTAATATTAAAATAATATTTAAATTTAGTTTTTTGGGCAACCCACCTAAATAGGCCACTCCCGGAGGAGGGCCCATGTGGGGGCGCCGCCCCTTTGGATAAGGTGGGTGGGGCGCCTAGGGTATGGGAGTGGGGGCCCATATAGGACACCGGCCCACCTCCCTTGTCCACCATCCCTTCCTAGGGCACACCCCTCCCCCTATATAAGGAGGGGGCACGGGGGAGGAGGAACACACATTTCCACTTGATAACTTCAAATTTTAACACTTTTTATCAAGGATTTTCCATTGGTTTTCACCCGGTTTCGTTGGTTTTAACCTTTTAACTAATGATAACATCGCAAGTTAGCGAAACCTTATTTTGTTGTATTGGTTTTCAGGTATTAAGCACTTATGGAAGATCTGAGAGCATTTATGGGCTGATTACATCTAAATGAGAAAATCCCCAATTGAAGACCCTTTCATTTGAGGCGTCTAGAGCCTATAATGATCACTGGTATGGTCAGAGACCGCCCATACGGCCCGCCTGTATGACCTTCCTTTGCCTCTATTATATCAATACAAGCAAATTTCGTGAAGGGAGGAGGGACGAAATACGAACACAGCTGCCGCAAACAGTCCTAGAAAAGAGGAGATCAGATCTGAAGAAGGAGAAGAACACCACCTCATACTTCGATGATCCCCAACCTTTCTATCATCAACCCCACCATCATTCCCACTTGTACTGAGAGAGAGATTCATACTTGTAAGATTAGGGTTTGAACCTCTATTCTACTTTAGCTTGTACTTGATTTGATCTTCAACGGTATTGTGGCTTGCTACGGTAAAGCTGAGATGATTTCCGTTAGCAATATGATTATGCCTTTGATTTGTCTTTCTCTCATGTCTGAGTAAATTCCCATAGGCATGGGAGATGTAGGGATTGGTGAGATGTGTTGTTCCTCCTATATTTGCATATTTTTGTGATCGTTGTCAAGATTATTATGTTGTGAGAATGACTATCTATGTTTGCCTAATGCTTGTTGTCCAATTTAAGGGCCCGGATAACATGATCTTGAGATCAGGTATAAACTTGTTTACTAGTGAATTGATGACCCCCGAGTGACACGATTGATATCAAAGAGGATCTAGTACAAATCTAGGATAACAAGGAACCATCAATTTTAAAGCCTTGATCTGGTCGAAGACCTTAATTGATGTGCTGACCATTACTGTGGTAATAGACAGACGACATTGGGATTGGGAAGAATCTACCAAGAGGACTCTTGATTAGTATACGAGTTTCTTGTCTACTCACATATGAATAAGAAGTATCACAATCACTTATCCCATCTTTATCCACTTGGCGCATTCACTATCACCATGAACCGTTTCTCTCTACGCCTAACTTCTCACCTGTAGGAATCCTGAACAACTCCCCTATTTTTACTTTTATGTTAATTACTTTTGGTACCATTCATTACTTAAATCTATTCTCTATCTCACTCATCCATTTTCACTCTCGACACTTGCAGTCAATTCAATCAATACAATGTGACACCTTGGGTGCGATAGAAATGCCTCAGATAAACACTTCCATAAGCTCCTTGTTTGGATCGATATAAAAACTAGAATTGATACTTCCACGAAAACATGCTCTAACGAACGTGTGCTCTTGCAGGCCATCACCTCTTGAGGCATTTGCCCCTCTCCCTCCCTCCCTCATGTGTGGTTCTGTAATATTGGAACTAGCATACGGGATAAGAGTTCTCCACCATACGCACATCGTCGTGTTGCTGGACTCTCGGTCCGGATCAATCTTATTTCGCTACTTTGCTGGACCAAAGCCCGGGGGGACATCGTCTACATCGGATGCGTGTAGAACTTTAGAGGTGCTGCTAGTTGTGGCACTCATCTCTTGAACGCCTACAAGACCTTGAGGTTGGTATCGCTGTACGATTACATCATCAACATTCATTGGAACATAACGCTTTTCGGTCTTCAAGGGTATGAACACCGAATCCTTCCATTATCTTACATCTGCATAGTATGTATCTTGGCTATGTCGTTGGCGTGTTTTTTGTTTTATGCTACAGAACCCTTCAAGTAGGAGTAGAAAGTTTTGGTTCACCAATGATACATTGCAAATGTATCTATAATTTTTGATGTTCCATGCTTAATTTTATCCATTTTCTTGTGTTTTCTTCCAACTTTGGAGTACTTTTATTATGATTTCTTGGACTAACCTATTAACAAGAGCCACAGTGCCAGCTGTCTGTTTTCTGTTGTTTTTGGTTCCAAAAAGGTTAGAAAATGAATATTCCCGGAATTGGACGGGACAAAAGCCAAAGTGCCTATTTTTCCGGAAGGGATCAAGTGCCAGAATACGAGACGGAGAGGGGCCAGGGGCCGGCCACACCACCTGGCTACACGGCCAGGCCTGGCCTGCGCCAGGGGGTGGTCTGGCCGACCCCAGCACCCCCTCGGCCTCTCCTTCCGCCTATAAGTTGCCCTCAGGACGAAAACCCTAAGTACCCGATCAAAAATCCACGAAAGAGTCTGTAGCCACCGTCATCTCCATCCCTAGATCGGGAGGGATCTGAAGCTCTTCCCGGCACCCTGCCGGAGAGGGGAATTCACCCTGGAGGCCTTCTTCATCACCATGCAAGCCTCTGGTGTGATGCGTGAGTAGTTCATCCTTGGACTACGGATCCATGCACTAGCTAGATGGCTGGTTTCTCCTCCTTTGTGCTTTCATGTTTAGATCTTGTGAGCTCCGTTCATGATCAAGATCATCTATTTGTAATTCATACATGTTGTGTTTGCGGGGATCCGATGGATATTGAGATGCTATTTCAGATTGATTATTGATTCTATCATGTCTTTGTTATTTGAGATCTTGCATGCTTTCCGTTGTTAGTAGCTATCTTGGCTAAGTAGATGCTAGCAACTCCAAGAGTTAGTATTTATGCTCGATAGTGGGTTCATGCCTCTGGTAATCTGGGGAAGTGACAGAAATCTCTAAGGTACTAGATGTGCTGTTGCTACTAGGGAGAAAATAACGATCTTTTGTTCATAGAACAATTGTATTGTTTACTTTACACGCAGTTCGTAAAGCAATAATCTGTTGCTTGCAACTTAACACTGGAGGGGGTTCAGATGATAACCTGAAGGTGGATTATTAGTCATAGATGCAGTCGGATGGCGGTCTATGTATTATGTTGTAATGCCCAATCAAGTCTCAAAGGAGTCAAGATGATTAGTATATGCATGTATTGCTTTCTCAGTGTTTGTCAATTTCCCCGCTGTAATTTGTTCACCCAGCATGTTATCTATCTAAGGAGAGCCACCTCTAGTGAACTATGGATCCCGGTCCTTTTCTTTACATACAATCTACAATCTTTTACTGCTTTGTGTTTACTTTCTTCAAACGTTTACTTCTTTCCATTTGATACGTTTAATCCTTTGTTTTCTGCAAAACACGGTGAGATTGACAACCTCATCGCAAGTTGGGGACAAAGTTTTGTGGTTGTGTTGTGCAGGTCTCCACGTTGCTACTAGCACCGGTAGTGCGCCCTGCCAAAGCTCAGCTAGTAACACCTTTGAGGTGTTTCCTTGCTCCTACTGGTTCGATTAAACCTTGGTTTCATAACTGAGGGAAACTTGCTGCTGTGTTCATCATACCTTCCTCTTGGGGTTCCCAATGAGCTCTACATCAACACCACGCACCAAGCACTTTTCTGGGCGCCGTGTATTGAGCCATCAAGCGATTTTTTGGCCTGCTTTCAGAGTCAAGGACATCTTCACAAGGGGAGTCCCTCATAACCAATCTCTTTACTTTGTTGTTTTTGTTTTGCTTAGTTTTCTTTTTGCTTTGTTTGCGTGTTTTGTTCTTCAAAAATCCAAAAAAATTAGTTTTACTTGTTTGCTTTCTTATTTCAAAAACACAAAAAAATTAGTCCCTATCTCTTTATGTCTAGCCTTGCTCCAATCATTATGTCACCCGAGGAAATGATTCTCACTTTTAAACAAGGAATTGAGGAAAGTTTTAAGGAGGCTTGGTCTAGAATCTCTGATCTACATGAAAAGACTAAGCCTAAAATGATTCAAGGCTTGTTCCTTAGTAGTTTTTACCTTGGGATTGCTCTTTGCTATAGATATGCTTTAGATGCTATTGTAGGAGGAGATTTCCTCCAAAGTAATGAGGATGATGCCATTAATGCTATAAAGAAATTGATCCTCACTTACAACTTGCCTAGCCAAACTGATACTTCTTTCGCAAAAATATTTGCTAGGTTGGACACTCTTGAGGCTAGCACTACTAGAATAGAAGGGTGCTATAATACGCTTAGGGAGCATCACGATTATGTTCCAATAAACTCTGGACCATCAAAGTGGTTCCCTACAGTAAAGATTGAGATAAACAATGAAACTTTTCAAGCCCGCTGTGACATCATGTCTGAATTTTGCCTTATGCCCAAAGATATTTATAAATATCTGAATACTTGGGGGCTCATTGAAGGAGGAAAAGAAATATCTCTTACTAATAATACTACCATATGACCTCTTGGAATTGCTGAAGGAGTGTTTACAAAGATCCTTGGGAAAACGATTTCTATTGATTATCTTGTTATTGAATGTGCAGGAAAAGGACAAATTACACTTGGAAGGTCCCTATTAGAACTCCTTGGAGCAATAATAGATGTGGGAAAGGGGACCATGCAACTTTATTCTCCACCAAACAATCATATTTTCCCTAAGGTTAAGAATAAAAATAAGAGAGTTAAGGGCAAGAAAGTTGGTCTTAATGCTTCTTCATTTGAGAACACTTGATTCTTTCTTTGCTTCTTATGCCTAACTTAAAGGCGTTAAAGAAAAGTACTTGTTGGGAGATAACCCAAGAGTTTTAGATGAGTCTTGGAAGTTATTACCTCTGTAATAACCTCTCCTTATCCTTTTTATTTGCTTTTTGTGCCAAGAGTAACCTCTAATGAGAGTGAAGTAATGATTGGGAAAGTTGCTGTCCCGAAACAGATTTTTGTGCTTCACCGTAAAAATTCCTGAGAGATCTCTGTATGTATGATTGAGCTGTAAATATTTGTGCTTCTGCCCCAGGTTGTTATCTAACTTTCGTTAGTTCAACACGTTTTGATTTGAGCAACAGAAGGTCTTCGAAAAAATTCGTCTTTACCTGCTTGTCAGTTTTAACAGATTTCTGCCATTTTCTGCATTTGCTTCTTGTTAGTTCCTTCTTGAGTTCCTTTGGGAAATTGAGCTTTTTGAGAGAAGTGATACAATATCTACTGTTCTAATGGAAGTTTATTTGGTGTTATAACTGAACTTTGAGACTTATTTATCTTAAGTGCACTAATGTTGCTAATGAGATTGTGTGAAGTTTTGTATGAAGGAAAATTTTCAGGTGTATGGAAGGAATGAGTAATGAGATGAAGGATAGACTAAAGCTCAAGCTTGGGGATGCCACGCGTGTCACCCCAAGAAATATCCAAGAATTACAAGCGTCAAAGCTTGGGGATGCCCAAGGCATCCCCTTCTTCATCAATAAAAATTCCAGGTTTCTTCCAAACGCTTCATTTTTATTGTTTCGTGCATAGTTGTGTTTTTCTTGGAAGGTCTTCTTTTTTGTTTTTGTTTTTGTTTTTAGTTTGCTTGGTTTGTTTAGTTTTCTGAATAAGTTGGTTGGACCCCCTCTTTCATACTTTGGTTTGAAAATAGTTTGGTTTGGTTTGGAAAAGAGTAGGAAAGTTCATGCTTATGTGGTAAAAAGAGCTCGTTTTTGACTGTGGCCTATGCTTTGTCATGCCATGCTTGATATTGTTTTGGCTTTATGCTTAATATTCTGTAGCATGACTTGTTATAAACAATTGAGATTGCTTAATGTGCCTTGGATGAATCATGCGTTGTTTTAGCATATTAAAGCATAGTATAGTGGTATTCTCCTTTGATGCTTTATTTGGGTTGACTTGGCACATGCTCACACCATGTTATGACTATCACAAGTCACCATAAGCCTTTATGATCCTTTAGTTTTCAACTTGTAGTATCACTTTATGCTTTGATCAATGATGTTTTGTCGCTCTGCATGATTATGGCCATTATTGCTCTCTTAGTTTGTCGCTCCCAGTCTTTTGCTAGCCTCCACAACAAAGTATGAGTTCCACTCATGCATCCAACTCCCTAAACCAAGTTTTTCCAAATAGTCCACCATACCTACCTACTAGCTTATGCTATTCCAAGTATATTCATGCTTTTGTTTACCTTCCACTTGTTATGAGAAAACTAGTGATTAAAGCTCTCACGAACATGATGGCACACTTTACTTTATTGCCTCTAATAAACTTTAACCATTGTGTCTTCTATGTTGTATATGCTTGCACTTATTTGTTGGGAATTAGCAGAACCATGCTTTCATGGGGAACGCTTTCAACATTGCACTTGGTACTTGTACCTAGTTGATATCATGCTCTTTTGTATATGGATGTCGTCGGTGTGAAATGAAAGGGGAGCTTGTAAGTCCATGGAGTTATGTATATGTGTTAGAGAAACGCCTGGGCCGCTGGTCTAATCCATGCTGACATGGTGGAAACCTGCAGCGTAACCATAATGAGTTGTCTATGAAGCATTATTCTTATAAAAAAAAGAGTCCTATTGAGAAAAAAGAGAAAAAAAAAGAGATACTATGAAAAGAGGAAAGAGAGAAAAAGCACCATATTCCCATGGTAAATAAGAAGAATGCTGAGATGCTCGTTGTCTGCTTGCCTTGTCATTTTGATATGGGGATTCTTCCGTATCATCGGGCAAGGGGTACCCCGTTGGCGGTTCTCTATGATACACATGTACTTATGATGACAAGAACTTACCGGTGACTAAACTTGAGTAGCATGAGGAGCGGCCCTCGTATACAAGGGACATGAGATTTCTGACTTATACTTCATCAAGCATGTACACCATAGTTTGTTCACTTTAACCTTAATCACTTCAAGATGCTTATGATAGGGGCAATGAGAGCTGAAAGCTATAAGTATCATAATTTTTGGAAGCTCTTTATGAGACTTGAATCCCTACTTCCTTTTTACAAAAGGCTTTTCTTCCACCATTATATTGAGTCTCCACCTTCTATCTTTATGCACCTACTTTGAGAGCATAGTGGCCATTCTTAGTTCTATGTGCATTGTCCCAAGACTAGTTGATTGATGCATAACTTGTTATTGCTTGTTTGAAACTATTGTATCTAGTCACTCTTATGAACTTTGAAGGTGTCCTATGCATTTATATTTGCTACTCTATTGAGGGACAAGCTGAATACTATTATGCTATGTTTTCTTTATGTGAAACAAACAAACGTCTTGCAAAGCATTGTTATTCATGAATCTTTTGTTTGTACCTTTTCATGTTGCATCATAGTTTCTTTGCTTATTGCTAGAACTTTGTCTTTCATGTTATGATTGAAGTACTATGATCCCAACTTTGAATGTTTTGCAAATACTTTGATCAAGTCTTTAATGGTGCATGTCACCTCAAAAATTATTCTTTCTATTTATCACTTACCTACTCGAGGACGAGCAGGAGTTAAGCTTGGGGATGTTGATACATTGCAAATGTATCTATAATTTTTTATGTTCCATGCTTAGTTTTATCCACTTTCTTGTGTTTTGTTCCAACTTTGGAGTACTTTTATTATGATTTCTTGGACTAACCTATTAACAAGAGACATAGTGCCAGCTGTCTGTTTTCTGTTGTTTTTGGTTCCAGAAAAGTCAAAAAATGAATATTCTCGGAATTGGACAGGACAAAAGCCAAAGTGCCTATTTTTCTGGAAGGGATCAAGTGCTGCACACGAGGGCAGGCCAGCCACTGCCACACGGCCAGGCAGCCTGCGCCAGGTGGTGGTCCGGCCCCAAAGACCCTCGGCCTCTCCTTCCGCCTATAAGTTACCCTTGGGACGAAAACCCTAAGTACCATCAAAATCCACGAAAGAGTCTCAGAGTCAGCCATCTCCATCCCTAGATCGGAGGGATCAAGCTCTTCCGACACCTTGCCGAGAGGGAATTCACCTCGAGGCCTTCTTCATCACCATGCAAGCCTCCGTGTGATGCATGAGTAGTTCATCCTTGACTACGGATCCATGTAGTAGCTAGATGGCTGGTTTCTCCTCCTTTGTGCTTTCATGTTTAGATCTTGTGAGATCCGTTCATGATCAAGATCATCTATTTGTAATTCATACATGTTGTGTTTGCGGGGATCCGATGGATATTGAGATGCTATTTCAGATTGATTATTGATTCTATCATGTCTTTGTTATTTGAGATCTTGCATGCTTTCCATTGTTAGTAGCTATCTTGGCCAAGTAGATGCTAGCAACTCCAAGAGTTAGTATTTATGCTCGATAGTGGGTTCATGCCTCCGTAACTGGGGAAGTGATAGAAATCTCTAAGGTACTAGATGCTGTTGCTACTAGGATAAAACAACGATCTTTTGTTCATAGAACAATTGTATTGTTTACTTTACACGCATTTCAGAAGCAATAATTTGTTGCTTGCAACTTAATCTCGGAGGGGTTGGATGATAACCTGAAGGTGGATTATTAGTCATAGATGCAGTTGGATGGCGGTCTATGTATTATGTTGTAATGCCCAATCAAGTCTCAAAGGAGTCAAGATGATTAGTATATGCATGTATTGCTTTCTCGGTGTTTGTCAATTGCCCCGCTGTAATTTGTTCACCCAGCATGTTATCTATCTAAGGAGAGCCACCTCTAGTGAACTATGGATCCCGGTCCTTTTCTTTACATACAATCTACAATCTTTTACTGCTTTGTGTTTACTTTCTGCAAACTTTTACTTCTTTCCATTCGATACGTTTAATCCTTTGTTTTCCACAAAACACGATTGACAACCTCATCGCAAGTTGGGGACAAAGTTCTATGGTTGTGTTGTGCAGGTCTCCACGTTGCTACTAGCACCGGTAGTGCGCCCTGCCAAAGCTCAGCTAGTAACACCTTTGAGGTGTTTCCTTGCTCCTACTGGTTCGATTAAACCTTGGTTTCATAACTGAGGGAAACTTGCTGCTGTGCTCATCATACCTTCCTCTTGGGGTTCCCAACGAGCTCTACATCAACACCACGCACCAAGCACTTTTCTGGGTGCCGTGTATTGAGCCATCAACCAACTCCAGAACAAACAAACGATCTAGCCGCAACCACACAAGTATCATTCCTTGAACTCTACATCAGACCCCCGTGGTAGCAGAAAATCATTGATGATGTTAATGAAGAACATCATATGAAGGTTCCTACATGAAGTGTTCCTGCTAGTGATGAGTATGGCTTGTCCAGGATGCAAATCTTTGTCTTGAAGGAAGTTCTTGCAGCCCTCCTTGTCAAAGGAGATGCGACCATCTGTATTCTTCTAGTATGCAATGGTCCTGATGCCTCCTCCTTCTCTAACACTTACTCCAACTGACACTTGTATATCTAGCCAGTGACCAGGTTGGGCTTGACCGGGTCAA
Organism: Avena insularis; assembly: GCA_023614405.1. Taxonomy (NCBI): domain Eukaryota; kingdom Viridiplantae; phylum Streptophyta; class Magnoliopsida; order Poales; family Poaceae; genus Avena; species Avena insularis. The sequence goes on along the minus strand of CM042686.1, from coordinate 592,792,734 downwards.
ACGTTCCCAAACCCATGCCCGATTAACAAATGGGAAAGGAAATCTTCTCATGACCCTGCCCATGGGTTTGAGATGAGACCCATGCCTAAACCCGATGGGTGACCCGACCCGAAAGGTCACCCATCGGCTCTGCATAGAGCACATCAAAGAACACTAATACATTCGATCCGGATTACAGATGCAGTATAATAACTTTTTTCACTAGAATAGGCCTAGGTTTATCAAACCTTGGGAAACACTTGCAAAATGGAATTGAGGAACATCTACAAGACTTGCTGATTAATTTTGTTTTTTGTTTACCGGGCATTTCTAGTTTACTTTGTATCTTGGGTTGGAGATAGGCCAAGGTTGAAGATTCACCTGAAGTTATGCATACAAATGGGATAAAGATAAAGTTAAGCACATTGATGTGTAAAATGATCCAATAGTCATAGGAGTTGTGTGTGGTACATCCTTAGCTCTAGAGCCCCTGAAACCACAGGTGACAATAGTCTCTTAGTCCAACCATTATACCACGAAACCACGGGTTAGAACGATTATTAAGTAAAACAGAACAAAGCCTTAAGATTAGTGATGATACTTTTGATCCCAAGAAGATCACTAAGCGAATACAGTACTCCCCCTTTCCGTCACTAGGGTTTCGCGTGTCATACACCATTCTCCACTCATCACACCTCACAGCTTGATCAATCCATGGGGAATTGGGTACCTACAAGACCTTGGATCGAGGTAGAGACAAAGATACGAGATAACAAAGCTCCTATCCAATCACTATGCAATATTCCCATGTAATTAGATGCACATAAACGCTACGAGGCTTCACCCCGACCCGCAGCCCATGAGGACTACTCACTCATAATAATAAGATCAATAATATAAATCATTGTTGAAATACTTAGATTGAAATCAAATGTTCTTACAATGCTCACCAATTTGCAAGGAGATCTCTATTCAAGATGATGGCTATGGCTATGAAGGAGGTAGGAGATGGAGGTGATGAACTATGGTGGTGTGGATCTCCTTCGGTGTGTGATGGATGAGATCTGAATGGCAAATGTGTTCTGCAGTGGCTAGAGGGTACGCCTCTCCTCGAATGACCTCGCTTCCTTCACATAAGTACTTCTGTTTGACCTAAGGAAGGCTCTGGTAAGTGGTACTGGCGGGTCGTACTAGCGGGCCTTGCCCATACTAATGCTAGTTACAGCTCGTGGAAATGCATTTTCTCCCCTGTTTGACTTGGATGTGTTGGCAACGACATATTCTTCGTTAATTGCTCCTGATTTCATCATAAAAGTGTGATTTTCTGCACATCACAAATTAAGAGAAGGATTTGCACATATTTGCAATAATTAGTCATTAATAGCAAGGATAGAGAGGTATTTGATCAATTTACTGAGTTAAAATAAGATTTAAACATGGATAAAGATGGCTATTTTCATATCCATCAACATCCCCAAGCTTAAACCTTGATCGTCCTCGAGCAAGAAACCAAAAATCATAAGGAACTCAGTGTTTAAACTGAAGTAACAAGAATGCAATTTTACTTACAATAGATAGCCATATGAGTCCATCACTTCTTCCATTCGAAAGCTTAGCATAGTTAGAGTAGTGCCAAGAATAACATACTAGCTTTGGTAACTCAAGATAATCAAATTAAAGTCTCTATCAACATAAGTAACTACAAGTGTAGTAGTTATTCTAATTCCTCTAGTTAATTCTTAGATTGCCAAGGAACACTAGAAAGTTTCATAACATCAATTTAAGTGTGAGATATCATGTCAAAAGAAGCATAACAATCAAGTGTCTCATTGAACCCACATCAATGAATCAAGTCCATTAGAACACTTCTTTCTATTTACTGTCTTTCCAGAAAATTCATAAAATAGTAACAAGACTATGCCAAAGACTTTCTAGGTGATCACATTGGATTCAATAATAGTTTCCAATTGAAGTCATTAATGAATTTTGTAACATTTTTCACGACCATCAAATGTACCAATAATTTTTGCCCACAGATAGTTGGCTCCCATGTCGTCAACTCATAGATGAAATTAGGATTTATGCCTAGATCATTCGAAGTCTAGTAGAGTTGTTGTCATCCTAGGGTGCGCATCAACAGTTTTCTAGACAAGATTTCAAGCAATATCATACTATGGATCCACATTTTAGCTTTGGCATGCATTTCGATCGCTATTGGACATCATTTCAATCAAACAACTCCTTTTAAAAAGTGTTATCTAGACTATCATTAAATCTATGGAGTTGGGTATCTTCAAGGTTAAACCCTTAAGACAATCAAAACATCACACAAGTCATAATTGGATACTTTTTTTATTGTACTTATTTAGCATAATTATTTTCAAGGCAAGACTCAGTTAACTACAAGAACTAGAGCAAAATCTTACTCAACTACTTACTCATATGAATAGGAAGCTTACTCTAACTATTTTGAATTACTCCCACTAGCATAGTACCTTAACAATACTACAAACTAGCATAAACATTTCAAATTTCTAAAGTGGGAGACATAGGACATACCTATCATGAGTGACTTCACAATTATCTTCCATATGATGTGTTCCTCCAAAACTCAAAAGTAGATCACTCTCATTAATAATATCAAAGCAAAGAGGAAAATGAAGATCCACTTTTCAAGTATCAGGATAAAAGGAAAAATATTTTTGTATTTTTGAGGATTGGGTTTAGAGAATAGAAAAAATTGGCAACAAAGTAAGATACTAAAAACAAACAAATGAAAAAGAAAAATGAAAACAAAAGAAAAAGCGAGGTGTTGGAACAAGTCCAACACGAGTGTTTCAAAGATCACTTGGAGCTATAGTACAACTTTATTATTATATAAATAAATTTCTTAGGAAACACATCCCCAAGCTTAGGCTTTTGCAAGCCCCATTATATCTCATTGTGGCAAAGGATAATCTCCCAAGTTCCATTGGTTGTTCCAATCGATGAACTGGGATGAGAGGTTTGCGGTGCATTCTCGAAGTTTGATGGCGAGGTTGTTCATACTCTCAATGTTTCCTTCGAGCGTGTACACGTCTTCATAGGTGGTGTAGTAGTTCAGTGGCTGCTGCTCTTGTTGGGTACTTCTTGCTCTTTTTCTACTTCTTCCTCTCCTTGTGGTTCAGCTTGTGGTTGTAGGGTTGCCTCAACCTGCGCATCATAATGCATATGTCCATTCTCGATAGAGAATATACCGCTATGCAAAGGAGCAATGATCAAGTAATAGGCTCTAGGTATATCAAAGTAATACCTACCATTAATTCTTCTAATTGTACCACATGCATTTAGAGTACCAAAACCGAGATGGCAAAAACCTTCCAACGGTTGCAAGTTACTTACTTTGTGATGGAGTGCTTAGGAGTGAACAATGATAACTCCTCCAACACATATGGGTCCATGAGTTTGGAGAGCTTGATACTTCAAAGAAATCACTAGAAGATCGAGCACCCTGATAACCCACAAGTATAGGGGATCGTGTGTAGCCTTTTGGATAAGTAAGAGTGTCGAACCCAACGAGGAGCTAAAGGTAGGATAAATGTTCTCTCAAGTTCTATCAACCACTTATACAACTCTACGCACACTAAATGTTTGCATTATCTAGGAAATAAAACTAGAGCAACAATACGAGTAATAGAGATAGCTTCGCATGATAATAAATAACAACAAAATAAAGCTAGTTGCTGCAGCAATAAAATACAATAAACTAACAGAACCATGAGTGTGGAATAGTGGTGGTAATTTTGGTGGCTTTGTCCAAGTTTAAATAGCGAATAGATCAGGTTCATTGTCTTCGATGCAGTTTTCTATGTGGGAGAGGCTAAATATACATGCGCTTCACTACTTGGAATTACATGTACTATATGATTGGATTGTTAGCAAACATTCGTAAGTATTAATCAATGCATTAAGGTTTCCCCAACCATAGCCTTAAGTTTAATGATCCTCTTACTCCCATACGTGCAACGTTCCGGTTCGCATCCTCAGATTTCTATCACTCCGGCAGAACTCCCCCTTCCTTTTACACATACTACAAACCCTATGATGTTTAATCCATGCGCGCACAAATATAATGGACACCAAAGGACTGCACCATATCAACATATGACTCTAATGGACAAAGACGTTCAACCATTCAATCTAAGAACAAAGAAACTACGCAAACATGACATAGATCATAGGATTATAACTTATAACATCAAGCACCATGTTTACATAGGACGGTACAGAGGTGTGTGGGAGGATGAACCACTGCATACTAGGAGGATTAGGTGATAGAGATGGCGGTGAAGATGGTGAAGAGGGCGGCGGCGGCGCGGGGGACTCCTTCCCCGCCGCCGGTATCATGGGGGAGCACCGCCCCTTAGCCCCATTCCTTCATGGCTTCTTGCGAGCCCTCCCCCATGGAGATGGGATCCATGGGGGAGGAAAAAACGTGGCTTTGGTGGCTGCAAATTCGTGGGTGGAGATGCCTTGGGCGAATTAGGTTTCCTCCCTTTATATAGCTTCTCGGATTCCCGTCACCCCATCTTTGGCTGCAGTAAATCAGGCCTAGCAGGCCCGTCCGAACACGAAATCAGCTAAATTTTATGTCCAAAACGTTTGTCGCGAAATTTCCAACAACTTTGTAGTTGAAGAGTTTTCCGTTTGACGCTGTCTTCGACACGAAACGTGACCATCTTCAAAAAGAGTTCTGAGACAGATTTCTGGAAAAATCCCAATTTGAATCCAACAAGATTTCCACTTATATTCTTGGTAATTCCTACACATCAAAGTGTAAAACAAGAACATTGTGTACTTTTGCAACTATTAGTAGGTTAGTCCAAATAAATCATAAACTTTATACAAAAAAGAGTGTCAAAATCATATTATTAGCATAAAACCATCAAAAATTATAGATACATTATGGACGTATCAACATCCCCAAGCTTAGTTCCTGCTCGTCCTCGAGTAGGTAAACGATAAAAACAATATATTTTTTGTACTGGCATGCAGACAACACAATCTTGATCATCATTATTGCAAAAGCATTGATAGTTGAGATCAAATGTACTCTAAACATGAACATGAAAGATAGAGTTCTAACAATATAGCAACTATGTTGTAACATGAAAAGGTACAAACAAAAGATCATGAATAACAATGCATTGAAAGACGTTTGTTTGTTTCACATATAGAAAACACAATAAGAGTGGTATCCAGCTTGTCCCTCATGGTATAGCAAAACATAAATGCATAAGACAACTTCAAAGTTCATAAGGGTGACTAGATACAAATAGTTTAAGAACAAGCAATATCAAAGTTATGCATCAATTAACAAGTCTTGGGACAATGCACATTAAACTAAAAATGGCCACTAAGCTCTCACAATAGGTGCATAAATATAGAAGGTGGAGACTCAATATAAAAGTGGAAGAAAGGCCTTCATAGAAGGAAGCAGGGATTCAAGTTTCATAAAGAGCTTCCAAAAATTATGGTACTTATTAGCTTTCAGCTCTCATTGCCCCTGTCATAAGTGATACGTCCATTTTGCACCACTATTCTATGTCATAATTCACTGTTGTTCATTGATATATTTCGTATTGAGAGGTGATACTTATGTTATTTCATCTGTTTTTGCATGGTTGATCACTTTTGGAGCATGGACCGCTGCAGTCAGGATTCTGATGGAAAAGGTGCTGTTTGGAGGCAAAATTCGCGAAGATCAGAAAATCCAGGAAAATATATGGAAAATCCTATTTTTCCAGAAGACGAAGGAAGCCAGAAGGGGGGCTGGAGATGGGCCACAGGGGGCCCACACCACCCCCTGGCGCGGGCAGCCCTAGGTCACGTCAGCAGGTGGTGTGGCCACCTTGGCCCACTCCAGACACTCCCCTCTGGCGTATATTATCCTCCCGAAACCCTAAGACTCGGGGCGCGACCACAGAAAGATCCCGCCGCCTCTGCGGGGCGAAAAACACCGAGAGAGAAAGATCTCTCTGGCAGACAGATTTCGGCCGAGGGAATTCCTTCCCGGAGAGGGGAGATCGTCGCCATCAACACCACCATCAAGCTAGACTTCATCGGGATCATCATCATCATCACCACCATCATCACCATCAGCACCCTCATCACCATCTACATATTGCTGTAACAATTGAGTTGAATCTTGCATTAGTTCATAGGGGAAACTTTGCTGGTGTTGATTACTCTTTGTAGTTGATGCTATTGAGTGAACCATTGAATTATTGTTTATGTTCAGATTGTTATACATCATTATTCCATATCTGATCATAATCCATATGATGTCTTGTGAGTAGTTTGTTTTGTTCTTGAGGACATGGGAGAAGTCATGTTGTTAGTATTGGAGTTGTGTTGAGAAAGATTCAATGGTTTGATATTTAAGTTGTGGTGTACTTCTTCTAGTGGTGTCATGTGAACGTCGACTACATGACACTTCACCTATATGGGCCTAGGGGAATGCATTGTGTATTTGTCTACTAATCGTAGGGGTTGCTGGAGTGACGGAAACCTGAACCCCCGTTAGGAAACCACTGCACAAGGGACGTAAGGGTCTTAGAGTTTAAAGCTGTGGTTAGGTTTCTACCTTAATTACTTTCTTGTACCTACGGATGTTTGCAAGGGGTATAATCACAAGTATGTATTAGTCCTAGGAAGGTCGGTACATTAGCACAGGTTCACCCACACAACACTTAGCAAGCTAGAGAAGATTAATCAACTATATGAAGCGAAAGCACTTGACAGTCTTCCAATGTGTCCTCGAGAACGTTTGGTCATCTTAAGTAATATAACCGGCTTGTCCTTTGCTGCTTAAAGGATTGGGCCACTTGCTGCATTTATTCCTACTGTCTTTTATTTACTCGTACTTTGTTTACTTGCTTTATCAAAACCCCCTAAAAATCCGTTTGCTAAGTATTTGCAGAGAATTCCTGATCCATACCACTAGCCAGCACCTTCTGCTCCTCGTTGGGTTCGACACTCTTACTTATCGAAAATACTGCGATACACCCCCTATACTTGTGGGCCATCAAGACTATTTTCCTGGCGCGTTGTCGGGAGTGAAGCTCTATTGGAAAGTGGAACTGGTAAAGGAAACTTCTACTGTGAGTATTGTTTACTTCTGTTAGTTGCTTTATTTTCGTTATGGATAATTCGCTGAGTTTCTTATTTGGTAATGCTACTACCACTGCTAAGGTAGTAGATAATCCACCACCTGCTAAGAATGATGCTTTTAAAATACCTACAAGAATTATTGATCGTGTTATGGATAACTACTATGTTGGGGATGGAACTGTCCATCCCGGTGATCATTTGCTCTTTATACACGAATTATGCGGGTTGTTCAAGTGTGCAGGTATTACTACAGATCACGTTAAGAAGAATTTATTCTCATTATCGCTGAAAGGGAGAGCTGAGGAACGGTATAAGCTACTGAAGAATGGTCAAGCTCTAGAATGGGAAGAAATAGTGCCTCTCTTTTATTCAAAGTTTTATCCTCCTAGTGAGATTCATAAAGATCGGAATCAAATATACAACTTTTGGCCTCTTGATGGAGAGAGTACAGCTCAAGCTTGGGGGAGATTGAAGTTACTAATGCTCAAATGTCCCATTCATGAGCTCCCCAACAATATTATTATCAATAACTTTTATGCAAGGCTCCCTCTACATGATAAAGATTTATTGGATGCTTCTTGTGCTGGATCATTCACTCGCATGGAAGAAGAAGCTAAATGGGATCTTCTGGACCGTATTCAAGACAATGCTGAAGCTTGGGAGAATGACAAAGGTAGAAAGTCAGGTATAAATTATGATTATGAATGCATTGAATCTTTTATGGGAACTGATGACTTTCAAAATATTAAAAATGCTTATGGTCTAGACTCTCAAGCTATTGCTTCTTATTTTAAGGCTTTTGCTTCCTATATTGAAGTGCCTAAAAAGAAGTGGAATAAGTATCATGAACCTTATAAAGATGTTGCTAAGAGCGTTCATGCAAGAAATACTGAAGTTTATACTGCTAATCATGTTTTACCTGAACCTTATATTGAGAAAATGCCTTTTCCAGTTAAGGTAAAGGAACATTCTACGATAGCTAGTATGATTAATGAAAGTATGAATAAGGCTGTTGAACCTGATAAACAAATGGTTGATAAACCTATAATAGCAAGTGTGAAAGACTTTGTCACTAAGTATGAGGAAGAGGGACACTCTATCCATTGTAAGGATACCTCTAATATTGTTTCACATAGTAGTGTTATGAGAGCTAGTATTCCTGTGTTTTCTGTTAGAATAAGTGATCATTTCTATGATAGTCCTTGTGATAGCTATATTGTTTAGTTTATGCATGATACTGAAAGTTATTATGAGAGAGGGAAAAGTGTTCTTATGCATCTCAATAATATCAAGTTTCCCCGTTTTATGCTGAAAGTTTTTATGTTGCACTTCTTTTGCCTTCTTATGCAAGTTGCCTTTGGTTTCAATAACTTGTTTGTTTACAAAATCCCCTTGCATAGGAAGTGGGTTAGACTTAAATGTGTGTGTTTTTGCTTCTTAATGCTCTCTTTCACTTCAATTCATATCCCTATGAGAGCTTCTTCAAAAATATCATGCCCATCTTAATGGCTATAAAGAAAGAGCTTTATGGGAGACAACCCAATTTGTTTTTGCTTTCAGTTTGTTTTTGTTTCTTTGAGTCTTGGAAGTTATTACTTCGGTAATAACCGCTCTTTATCCGTTTTTTTTGGTTTTTGTGTCAAGATCAACCTCTAATGAGAGAGAAGTAAGATTTGGGGAAGTTGCTGTCCCGAAACAGATTTTTGTGCTTCACCGTAAAAATTCGTGAGAGATCTCTGTATGTCGGATTGAGCTGTAATTTTTTGTGCTTCTGACCCAGGTTATTATTTAACTTTCGTTAGTTTAGTACTTTTTGATTTGAGCAACAGAAGATTTTCGAAAAAATTGATCTTTACCTGCTGGTCTGTTTTGACAGATTTTGCCACTCTTGCATTTGCTTCTTTATTCGATTTCCTTTTTGAATTCTTTTTGGGTTTTCAGAAGGAGTTGCTACAGTAGCTTATGTTTTGATGGTTTTCAGTTGAAAGTGGACGCAAAAGGTTTTATCTCTTCACTTATAACTAATGTTGCTAATGAGAACTGTGTGAAGTTTTGTGTGAAAGAAATTTCCAGGAAGTGGAGATAATGGTGTAATGAGAAAGAGAAAGGTTTCATGACTCAAGTAATAAGTGTATGAAGATGAAGATATTGATGTTATTCAAGTGATGACTCTGTAAGAATCTACTAGATACCAAATTCAGAGACTTGCAGAGTCTGTTTTCAAATAGGTAACAGTTCTGGTAAGAAAAGTTTCACGAAAATACTATCCAACTATATTTTTGCAGTTTTTAGTCAATAAAGAAAGCTACGAAGCGGAAAAGGGACGGAAACGGAGCCAGTGTGGCTCACACCACCCTGTGGCGTGGGCCCACCCCTGGCCGCGCCACCAGGTGGTGAGTCCACCCCGGACTCCGCCTCCGACTCGTTTTCTCCTAGTACCTTCCTTTTAATATGAAACTTCGTAATATATAACCCCCGGATCTTCCGAGGTTCGTATATCGTGTTTTCGTCGTGTTTTTGTTTCGATCTGTTTCTGCCAGGACATACTCTTTGAAAGTTTAGAAGCACAATGGTGTCTGCCAAGGATAAAGGGAAGGAGCCTATGAAGGAAGACCTCCAAGACCCCGGGAAGGAGAAGGAGATCAAGAGTGAATGTGAAGAGGAGCAAGGCCAACATCCGCACACCGGAGCTACCATTGCAAGCATTGGAGTGGTGACAAAACCTGCCAGGGTTAGAAGGACTGCAAGGATGCATACTGGGGGGAAAGTTCCCCGTCACAGTTTGGCTCCACGGACACTTCCTCCACACACCAAGAATCCTTTCCATACCCTTATCCATGAGCATCAATACCAGAATTTGCCCAAAGGGAAATTACCCTCCAATTGGGATTTGCCTTGTTCTAGCCATGCAGGAAAAGAAGACTTCAAGGAGGAAGAGTGGGGAAAGAATAGCAAGAGATGGAATTCTCAACCCGACATGATCATGAGCCGCATTGAGCAAAACTCACAGTTGATTCGTAATCTCACCTTCGAGATTGAGGACTTGGGGAAACTCAACAGGGAGCTCATCGAGAGGATACCACCACCACCTAAGGAGTAATTCGTCATCAGGTTTGGCATCCCCTTGGTTTGTTCCAAGCTGGGGGGAGTGTCGCAGTATCACACCACTATCTTCTATCTTTTTACCTTATTAGTAGAGTCATATCATGAATAGAGGAGTTATTATTTAGGATGGTTTGCATTATGGAAGTGTCCCCTCTCTCGTTAGATATGTATCCCTTGGTGTGAGTTGCTGTTATGGAATATTAATGAGAAGTTCTATCATTCACTCTTTTGCATAGCTTATATTAGTTTTCAATTCATGGTTATATGATTGATCTTGTTGTTAGTATTGGTATCACTTTGGCATCATTGAGTTAATTTAGTTGGTTTTCGCAAACCTAGCTCGGTCAGTAGCAACACTATTTTTGAGAGTTGAATGAAAAATATAAAAGTACTCTAAAGAAAAACAATTCCATCATATTTGTTTCTTGATTTGCTCATAAGTTTAGTATTCTCTAGTTAAGATCTTTTGTGCTTCCAAGGAAGATTGCATGTTTGTCTTTATCACTTGTATGTTTGTTTGTTTCCTTCAACTCTTATACTTGCTACCCAGCCTTGCTAATAAAAACCTGTACTGAGAGGGAATTCTTCTTGTGCATCCACCTCCTTTAAACCAAAACCTTTGCCATTTGTGTCCACCATACCTACCTAGTAGCATTATTGCTATTCCAAGTAAATTCTTGTTTTATCTACCTCCCAAAATAAACTTGTTATGTGAAAATTAGTGATTAAAGCTCTCACGAACTTGATGGCACACTTTACTTTCTTGCATTTAATAAACTTGAACCATTGGGTCCTTCTTTGTTGCGTATATGCTTGCGCTTTATGAGTTGAAGTTAGCAGAACCATGTATCATGGGGACCGCTTTCAACACTTCATTGGTACTTGTACCTAGTTGATATCATGTTCTTTTGCTCATGGATCCCGGCGGTGTGAAATAAAAGTGGAACTTGTAAGATCATGGAGTTTATATGTGTGTTAGAGAAACGCCTAGGCCGCTAGCCTAAGCCATGCCTAATCATGGTGGAAACTTGCAGCATAACTATAGTGAGCATTCTATGAAGCATCCTCAATAAAAACCTATGCAAATATCAAATAAAAAGATCGCTGAGATGCTCACTGTCTGCTTGCCTTGTCATTTTAATTATGGGATAGCTCCTGTGTCATGTGCAAGGGGTGCCCCGTTGGCAGTTCTCAATGATATGCATGTATTTACAATGACAAGAGCTTGCTCATGACTGAAGTTGAGTAGCATGAGGTTCGGTACTCATAAGTAAGGGGCATGGGACTTCAATTTATAATTTGTCAAGCATATCCTCTTAGTTGTGTCACTTTAACCTTAATCACCTAAAGATGCCTATGATAGGGGCAATGAGAGCTGAAAGCTAGTAAGTATCATAATTTTTGGGAGCTCTTTATGAGACTTGCAATCCCTGCTTCCCTCTATGAAGGGCCTTTCTTTTACTTTTTAGTTGAGTCAGTAAACCTACTCCCTTCTACCTCAGCAAGTATTTTGAGTTGTTGTGTTTCATTCATTCATATGATGATTTATTCAATCATGTTTCTTATGTTCTTTGTTTTGCACATTGCTCTTATCTTGATGTTTACTACTTTGAAAGCTATCATTGAAAACCCGTTATTTGTGAACTCCAGCAAATTATCAACTATTCTTCGACCAAGAGATAAGTTTGCCATTACCAATTATGATTTACTTTATGTATCTTTATTGTATTTCCTTTACTCATTGCAAGTTGGATTATATAATAGTGAGTTGTCTTCTATTATGATCTATGTATTGATGAATGTGATGCTTCTTGTCTGTATTCTTTTATCGACTCTTCACTCCATAAACCTGAGGCCATGTTTATTGAGCTCAGTTTCGCTTGGGGACAAGCGAAGTCTAAACTTGGGGGGAGTTGATACGTCCATTTTGCATCACTATTCTATGTCATAATTCACTGTTATTCATTGATATATTTCGTATTGAGAGGTGATACTTATGTTATTTCATCTGTTTTTGCATGGTTGATGACTTTTGGAAATCTCATGTCCCTTGAATACGAGGGTCGCTCCTCATGCTACTCAAGTTTAGTTACCGGTAAGTTCTTGTCATAGTAAGTACATGTGTATCCTAGAGAACCGCTAACGGGGTACCCCTTGCCCGATGATACGGAAGAATCCTCATATCAAAATGACAAGGCAAGCAGACAACGAGCATCTCAGCAATCTTCTTATTTACCATGGGAAAATTGTGCTTTTTTCTCTCTTTCCTCTTTTCTCATCTTTTTTTCCTTTTCTCTTTTTCTCAATCTCTATCTCTTTTTTTTAATAAGAAGAATGCTTCATAGATTGCTCATTATGGTTATGCTGCAGGTTTCCACCATGATTAGGCATGGATTAGATCGGCGGCCCAGGCGTTTATCTAACACACATACATAACTCCATGGACTTACAAGCTCCCCTTTCATTTCACACCGACGACATCCATAGACAAAAGAGCATGATATCAACTAGGCACAGAGTACAAGTGCAATGTTGAAAGCGTTCTCCATGACAACATGGTTCTGCTAATCCCCAACATATAAGTGCAAACATATACAACATAGACGACACAATGGTTCAAGTTTCTTAGGGCAAGAAAAGTGAAGTGTGCCATCAAGTTCGTGAGAGCTTTAATCACTAGTTTTCTCATAACAAGTTTAATTCGGAAGGTAGATAAAAACATGAATATACTTGGAATAGCAAATGCTAATAGGTAGGTATGGTGGACTCTTTGGAATAACTTGGTTTTATTTGGAGTTGGATGCATGAGTGGAACTCATACTTGGTTATGGAGGCTAGCAAAAGACTGGGAGCGACCAACTAAGAGAGCAATAATGGCCATAATCATGCAAAGCGACAAAACATTATTAATTAAAGCATAAAGTGATATTGCAAGTCGAAAACTAAAGGATCATAGAGGCTATGGTGACTTGGGATAGTCATAACATGCTGTGAGCATGCGCCAAGTCAACCCAAATAAAGCATCAAAGAAGAATACCACAATACTATGCTTTAATGTACTAAAACAACGCATGATTCTTTCAAGGCACATTAAGCAATCTCAATTGTTTATAACATGTCATGCTACAGGAAAGATCACTAAGCATAAAGCCAAAACAATATCAAGCATGACATGACAAAGCATAGGCCACAGTCAAAAACAAGCTCTCTTTACCACTTAAGCATGAACTTTCCTACTCTTTTCCAATCCAAACCAAACTGTTTGAAAACTAATGTATGAAAGAGGGGGTCGAACCAATTTATTCAAGCAAACTAATAAAACCAAGCTAATGAAAACCAGAAACAAAAACAAAGACTCTCCAAGAACAACACAATTGTGCACGAAACAATAAAAATGAAGTGTTTGGAAGAACCTGAGATTTTTTATTGATGAAGAAGGGGATGCCTTGGACATCCCAAAGCTTTGACGCTTGTACTTCTTGGATATTTCTTTGGGTGACAGGGGGTGGCATCCCCAAGCTTGAGCTTTAGTCCATTCTTCATCTCATTACATCATTCTTTCCTTAACACCTGAAATTTTTCCTTCATACAAAACTTCACATAATCTTCATTAGCAACATTAGTGTACTCAAGATAATAAGTCTTTGGGTTCAGTTTCAACACCAATAAAACTTCCATTAAAACACAAGCTACTGTAGCACTTCCCTTAAAAAGCTCAATTCCCCAAAGAGAACCCGAAAAGGAATCAACAAGAAGCAAATGCAAATAATGGCAGAAATCTGTCAAAACAGACCAGCAGATAGAAACCGGTTTTTTCGAAGACCTTCTGTTGCTCAAATCGAGAAGTGTTGAACGAACGAAAGTTGGATAACAACCTGCGGTAGAAGCACAAAAAATTACAACTCAAACCGACATACAGAGATTTTACACGAATTTTTACAATGAAGCATAAAAATCTGTTTTGAGACACCAACTTTCCCACGCATTACTTCTCTCTCATTAGAGGTTACTCTTTGCACAAAAAGCAAATAAAAAGGATAAGGAGAGGTTATTACTGAAGCAATAATTTCCAAGACTCAACTAAAACTTTTGGGTTATCTCCCAATAAGTACTTTTCTTTAATGCCTTTAAGTTAGGCATAGGAGTAAGATTCAAGTATTTTCGAATGAATAAGCATTAAGATCAATACAAGAAATATATTTCTTTTTCAAGGCTTCATGCATTTCTATAGGTTTTTAACTGAAAAGCTTCCATGGAAAGATTTGTTTTGGTTTCATAGGCATGAACACAAGTGTTCAAGGTCGACCCCCACTTAACCATTACTCATCTTTCCAAACACTTTCCTTTTTGAAAACGTTTTTAGGTAACAAGTACAACTATTTTTTTTTGTAATTCGCATTCCCTATCCATACTAAGATAGAGAACAACTTAAAACTAAAAGTAAAACCTACTTAGAGATAAAGCAAACAAGTGCATACAAGAATATTCACCCACACGCTATTGCTCCCCGGCAACGGCGCCAGAAAAGGTCTTGATAACCCACAAGTATAGGGGATCGTGTAGCCTTTTCGATAAGTAAGAGTGTCGAAACCAACGATGAGCTAAAGGTAGGATAAATTTTCTCTCAAGTTCTATCAACCACTGATACAACTCTACGCACACTAAACATTTGCATTATCTAGGAAATAAAACTAGAGCAATAATACGAGTAATAGAGATAGCTTCGCATGATAATAAATAACAAGAAAGTAAAGCTAGTTGCTGCAGGAATAAAATACACTAAACTAATAGAACCATGAGTGTGGAATAGTGGTGGTAATTGTGGTGGCTTTGACCAAGTTTAAATAGCGAATAGATCAGGTTCGTTGTCTTCGATGCAATTTTTTTATGTGGGAGAGGCTAAATATACATGCGCTTCACTACTTGGAATTACATGTACTATATGATTGGATTGTTAGCAAACATCCTTAAGTACCAATCAATGCATTACGGTTTCCCCAACCATATCCTTAAGTTTAATGGTCCTCTTACTCCCATACGTGCAACGTTCCGGTTCACGTCCTCAGGTTTCTGTCACTCCGGCAGAATCTCCCCTTCCTTTTACACATACTACAAACCCTATGATGTTTAATCCATGCGCGCACAAATATAATGGACACCAAAGGACTATACCATATCAACATACAACTCTAATGAACCAAAGATGTTCAACCATTCAATCCAAGAACAAAGAAACTACGCAAACATGACATAGATCATAGGATTATAACTTATTGCATCAAACACCATGTTTACATAGGACGGTACAGAGGTGTGTGGGAGGATGAACCACTGCATACTAGGAGGATTAGGTGATGGATATGGCGGTGAAGATGGTGAAGAGGGCGGCGGCGGCGGCGCGGGGGACTCCTTCCCCGCTACCGGTATCATGGGGGAGCACCGTCCCTTAGCCCCCTTCCTTCATGGCTTCTTGGGAGCCCTCTCCCATGGAGATGGGATCCATGGGGGAGCCAAAACATGGATTTGGTGGCTGCAAATTTATGGGTGGAGATGCCTTGGGTGAATTAGGTTTCCTCCCTTTATATAGCTTCTTGGATTCTCGTCACCCCATCTTGGGCTGCAGTAAATCGGGCCTAGCAGGCCCGTCCGTACACAGAATCAACTAAATTTTATGTCCAGAATGTTTGTCACGAAATTTCCAACAACTTTGTAGTTGAAGAGTTGGCCGTTTGACGCCGTATTCTACCCGAAACGTGATCATCTTCAAAAAGAGTTCTGAGACAGATTTCTAGAAAAATCCCAATTTGAATCCAACAAGATTTTCCACTTGTATTTTTGGTAATTCCTACACATCAAAGTGTAAAACAAGAACATTGTGCACTTTTGCAACTATTAGTAGGTTGGTCCAAATAAATCATAAACTTTATACAAAAAGGTGTGTCAAAAGCATATTATTAGCATAAAACCATCAAAAATTATAGATACGTTATGGACGTATCACACCCAAATTTTACGTCAAGTTACAGTTTGGAATGACAGCTTTTGCGAGGATCATCATGTCCTCATCATTGACTCTTGTGAACTCACCACGGGCATGCAAGGTGTTAGCAATAACATAGAACAAATAGCAAACTGCAGGGCACTCGATTTGATTCCCCTTTGGCATAGGATTGGAAGTAATAGTTAGGGGTAGGACTAAGTGTGAAACAAGTGGAGCATATATCGGTGACGTTGTTTGAAAAAACAAAGTAGTGACACCAATCATCGAAAGGCAAGTCATACTCATGGTTCATCAAGCGGAAGGTGATCCTATCAACTCCTGGGATATCCTCCTCATAACGGTAGAATGGACCCACTGTATGTTTCAAGGTGCTAAGAAACTTGTGTTGGGTTCGGAGCATAGAAAACAAAAAATTTCCTATGATGTGAACATCTAAGCACCAAGATCTATCTACCTAGATACAATCAACGGGTGGATATACATCCATAGAGAACATACCCCTGAAGAGCGACAAAGCATTGTTAACGAAACTGATTTCGTGGTTGATGTAGTCGTACACTTGCCGATCTCAAGATCGTGATGAAGTCCAGCGAATCCAGCAGGTCCAGCACCAGCAAGTCCATCAGGTCCAGTACCAGCAAATCTAGCACCGCAAAGTAGTGATGCATCCGTGATCACACACACACATCCGGTACCCCAAAAACCTCCACGTCCTCGCTCCAATGATGCAGCGGAAGCAACAACTCCTTTCCAGATAAAGCCACCGGGAACATGTATCTCGCTAATCCGAGACCATGGGGAATAATTTCTAGAGGGGGAGAGAGATCCTTCACGAGGAGGTGTGAGAGTGGAGGAGGAGGGGCTACTTTTATAGGAGGAGGGGGAAGCCCCCATGGCTCCATGCACATGGGATGGTGTGCCCCCATGATGTCTACGCACTTATATTCTTGTAGATAGTTGTTGGGCCTCCAAGTGCAGAGGTTTGTAGAACAACAGCAAGTTTTCCCTTAAGTGGATCACCCAAGGTTTATCGAACTCAGGGAGGAAGTGGTCAAAGGTATCCCCTCTCAAGCAACCCTGCAATCAAGATACAAGAAGTCTCTTGTGTCCCCAACACACCCAATACACTTGTCAGGTGTATAGGTGCACTAGTTCGGTGAAGAGATAGTAAAGTACAAGTGGTATGGATAATTATAGGTGGTAACGGTGATAGAACATAACTTGATGGTGTGGAAGAGACTAAAGGCAAACTGAAAAAAAGATGGAAGCAAGCAAACATATAATAGATCTAGTAGCAAACAGTGTTTCAATGCTTAGATACAAGGCCTAGGGATCATACTTTCGCTAGTGAATACTCTCATATAAATATGTTATCTTCATGATACTATGCTGAACTACTCTCCGGTTGGACACTCTAATCCATGGTAGGGCTATAACAGCACACCTCAAAGTTCATCTTTCCCATCTAGATAACCCCACACTGTCACCTTGAGCTCTAGATGGTTCCAACAAACACCACAATTTCATAAAGACATCCAACTCCAAATATAACTCATAACAAGTATTTGTAATCTCTAGCCTAAGTGCCACCATGGTGTGCACGCTGTCACTTTCACACACATGGGGAGAGCAGAGATCTATTAAAGCACTTGAGTAGCAAGGTAGATCTATAGATTACAAGCTCATGATCTCAATAAGATCATGCATAGAGAGAGAGATGAACACATAGCTACCGGTAGAACCCTTAGCCTAGAGAGAGAGAACTACTCCCTCCTCATCATGGGAAGCAGAAATGGTGATAGAGATGGCTCCGGGGGCACTTCCCCGCCTCGGCAGGGTGCTGGAACAGAGACTTCCTGTCCCCTGAATCTCCTTTTCGGTGGCGACGACGTTGTGGAACTTTTCGTGGCTGGAGGCTTGATGATTTAGGTTTTCGCTTCGGGAGGCTTATTATAGGCGAAGAGGCAAGGTCGGTGGGCGGCCAGGGGGCCCACACCACCTGGTGGCGCGGCCAAGGCTAGCCCGCGCCACCACATGGTGTGGCCGCCTGCGGGCCCCTCTCCGTCCTGCCTTCTCTGTGAGTCTTCGGTAAAATATCAACTTTGGCTTTTGTCCCGTCAATTTCGAGAATATTCATTTTCGACTTTCGGAACCAAAACAGCAGAAAAACAGTAAGCGGCACTATGACATCTTGTTATTAGGTTAGTCCCAAAAAGTGTATAAAAAGTACTCCAAAGTTGGAACAAAACATAAGAAAGTAGATAAAACCAAGCATGGAACATCAAAAATTATGGATACATTGGCAACGTATCAACATCCCCAAGCTTAACTCCCGCTCGTCCTCGAGTAGGTAAGTGATAAAAAAAAAGAATAATTTTTGAGGTGACATGCACCATCATAAACTTGATCAAAGTATTGGTAGAACATTCAAAGTTGGGATCATAGTACTTCAATCATAACATGAAAGACAAAGTTCTAGCAATAAGACAAAGAAACTATGTTGCAACATGAAAAGGCACAAACAAAAGATTCATGAATAACAATGCTTTGCAAGACGTTTGTTTGTTTCACATAAAGAAAACATAGCATAGTGGTATTCAGCTTGTCCCTCATAGAGTAGCAAACATAAATGCATAGGACACCTTCATAGTTCATAAGAGTGACTAGATACAAATAGTTTAAAACAAGCAATATCAAAGCTATGCATCAATAAACAAGTGTTGGGACAATGCACATACAACTAAGAATGGCCACTATGCTCTCAAAGTAGGTGCATAAAGATAGAAGGTGGAGACTCAACAAAAAAGTAAAAGAAAGGCCTTGATAGAAGGAAGCGGGGATTCAAGTTTCATAAAGAGTTTCCAAAAATTATGGTACTTAATAGCTTTCAGCTCTCATTGCCCCTATCATAAGCATCTTGAAGTGATTAAGGTTAAAGTGAACAAACTACGGTGTATATGCTTGACGAAGTATAAGATGGAAATCTCATGTCCCTTGAATACGAGGGCCGCTCCTCATGCTACTCAAGTTTAGTCACCGGTAAGTTCTTGTCATCGTAATAATATGTGTATCATAGAGAACCGCCAACGGGGTACCCCTTGCCCGATGATACGGAAGAATCCCCATATCAAAATGACAAGGCAGGCAGACAACGAGCATCTCAACAATCTTCTTATTTACCATGGGAATATGGTGCTTTTTTCTCTCTTTCCTCTTTTCATAATCTTTTTTTTCTTTTTCTCTTTTTTCTCAACATCAGACTCTTTTTTTATAAGAAGAATGCTTCATAGACAGCTCATTATGGTTACACTGCAGGTTTCCACCATGTAAGCATGGATTAGACCAGCGGCCCAGGCGTTTATCTAACACATATACATAACTCCATGGACTTACAAGCTCCCCTTTCATTTCACACCGACAACATCCATAAACAAAAGAGCATGATATCAACTAGGTACAAAGTACCAGTGCAATGTTGAAAGCGTTCCCCATGATAGCATGGTTCTGCTAATCCCCAACAAATAAGTGCAAGTATATACAACACATATGACACAATGGTTGAAGTTTATTAAGGGCAAGAAAGTAAAGTGTGCCATCAAGTTCGTGAGAGCTTTAATCACTAGTTTTCTCATAACAAGTTTAATTCGGAAGGTAGGCAAAAACATGAATATACTTGGAATAGCATATGCTAGTAGGTAGGTATGGTGGACTCTTTGGAATAACTTGGTTTAAGGAGTTGGATGCATGAGTGGAACTCATACTTGGTTATGGAGGCTAGCAAAAGACTGGGAGCGACAAACTAAGAGAGCAATAATGGCCATAATCATGCAGAGCGACAAAACACCATCGATCAAAGCATAAAGTGATACTACAAGTTGAAAACTAAAGGATCATAAAGTCTATGGAGACTTGGGATAGTCATAACATGGTGTGAGCATGCGCCAAGTAAACCCAAATAAAGCATCAAAGGAGAATACCACAATACCATGCTTTAATATGCTAAAACAACGCATGATCCTTCCAAGGCACATTAAGCAATCTCAATTGTTTATAACAAGTCATGCTACAGCAAAGAATACTAAGCATAAAGCCAAAACAATATCAAGCATGGCATGACAAAGCATAGGCCACAGTCAAAAACAAGTTCTCTTTATCACTTAAGCATTGAACTTTCCTACTCTTTTCCAATCCAAACCAAACTATTTGAAAACCAATGCATGAAAGAGGGGGTCCAACCAATTTATTCATAAAACTAAGCAAATAAAAACCAAAAACGAAAACAAAGACGCTCCAAGAACAACACAAATGTGCATGAAACAATAAAAATGAAGCGTTTAGAAGAAACCTGAGATTTTTATTGATGAAGAAGGGGATGCCCAAGGCATCCCCAAACTTGGACGCTTGTACTTCTTCGATATTTATTGGGGTGACACGCGTGGCATCCCCAAGCTTGAGCTTTAGTCCATTCTTCATCTCATTACTCATTTCTTCCATACACCTGAAATTTTTCCTTCATACAAAACTTCACACAATCGTTATTAGCAACATTAGTGCACTCAAGATAATAGGTGTTTAGGTACAGTTCTAACACCAATAAAACTTCCATTAAAACACTAGCTACTGTAGCACTTCCCTCAAAAAGCTCAATTCCCCAAAAGAACTCAAAAAGGAACCAAAAAGAAGCAAATGCAGAAAATGGCAGAAATTTGTCAAAACAGACCAGCAGGTAAAGACGAATTTTTTCGAAGACCTTCTGTTGCTCAAATCAAAAAGTGTTGAACTAACGAAAGTTAGATAACAACCTAGGGAATAAGCACAAAAATTCATGCCTCAAAAGGACGTACAGAGATTCTACAAGAATGTGTACGGTGAAGCACAAAAATCTGTTTCGGGACAACAACTTTCCCAATCACTACTTCTCTCTCATTAGAGGTTACTCTTGGCACAAAAAGCAAATAAAAAGGATAAGGAGCGTTTATTACAGAGGTAATAACTTCCAAGACTCATCTAAAACTTTTGGGTTATCTCCCAATAAGTACTTTTCTTTAACGCCTTTAAGTTATGCATGATAGTTTGAGAAGATGCTCACATAAGAAATATGAATTGAAGTAAAAGAGAGCATCAAGAAGCAAATTCAAAACACATTTAAGTCTAACCCACTTCCTATGCAAAATAATCTTGTAAATAAACAATTCATGAAAGCACAAAGCAACGAGCATAGGAAAGCAAAACAAGTGCAACTTCAAAATTTTCAACATAAAGAGGGGAAACTTAATATTGTTGAGACACATAAAACCATGTTTCCCTCTCATAATAACTTTCAGTAGCATCATGAATAAAATTAACAATATAACAATCACATGAAACATTCTTATCATGAGCCACATGCATAAAAAATTAATACTCTCCACATAAACATAGTCATTCTTATTAATTGTAGTGGGAGAAAATTCAACAAAATAGCTATCATTATTATTCTCATCACCATAATCATCAAATATAGGAGGCATATTGTAATCATAATTATTTTTCTCCTCAATAGTAGGTGGACTGAAAATATCATATTCATCATTGTAATCATCATATATTGGAGGTTTAGTATCATCATTAGCAATAGAATAGCTATCTTCCAAAGCTGGAGAACTAAAAAGATCACTTTCGTAAAAACTAGCTTCCCCAAGCTTAGACTTTTCCATAGCATTAGCAATAATGGTGTTCAAAGAATTCATACTAATAACATTGCTATTAGCATGCAAATAAAGTTCCATAGGTTTTTTAATTTTCTCTTCAAACACTTCATGTCCTAACTCAAGATAAATACTATAAAGCTCTCTAATTTTGTTGTTGTTTTCCATTAAGCCTAACTAGTGAAAATAAAAACAAGAAACAAAAAGATATGGTTGCAGAATCTAAAGGAAATAACTTCGAGCACTCACACCGGAGGATGTGAGTACCTTTTACCTTACCTCCCCGGCAACGGCGCCATAAAATAGCTGCTGGCACGTGGTTGACGTGGGAGCTTCTACTTTTTCAGTCCCCGGCAACGGAGCTATAAAATAGCTTGATGTCTACGCACTTCTATTCTTGTAGACAGTTGTTGGGCCTCCAAGTGCAGAGGTTTGTAGAACAGCAGCAAGTTTTCCCTTAAGTGGATCACCCAAGGTTTATCGAACTCAGGGAGGACATGGTCAAAGGTATACCCTCTCAAGCAACCCTGCAATCAAGATACAAGAAGTCTCTTATGTCCCCAACACACCCAACACACTTGTCAGGTGTATAGGTGCACTAGTTCGGCGAAGAGATAGTGAAATACAAGTGGTATGGATAATTATAAGTGGTAACGGTGCCAGAAAATAGCTTGATGGCGTGGAAAAGACTAAAGTAAAACTGAAATAAAGATGGAAGCAAGCAAACATGTAACAGATCTAGTAGCAAACGGTGTTTCAATGCTTAGAAACAAGGCCTATGGATCATACTTTCACTAGTGAACACTCTCATATAAATATATTATCTTCATGATACTATGCTGAGCTACTCTCCGGTTGGACACTCTAATCCATGGTAGGGCTATAATAGCACACCTCAAAGTTCATCTTTCCCATCTAGATAACCCCACACTATCACCTTGAGCTCTATATGGTTCCAACAAACACCACAATTTCATAAAGACATCCAACTCCAAATATAACTCATAACAAGTATTTGTAATCTCTAGCCTAAGTGCCACCATGGTGTGCACGCTGTCACTTTCACACACATGGGGAGAGCAGAGATCTATTAAAGCACTTGAGTAGCAAGGTAGATCTATAGATTACAAGCTCATGATCTCAATAAGATCATGCATAGAGAGAGAGATGAACACATAGCTACCGGTAGAACCCTTAGCCTCGAGAGAGAGAACTACTCCCTCCTCATCACGGGAATCAGCAACGGTGATGGAGATGGTGGTGGAGATCGATGGAGATGGCTCCGGGGGCACTTCCCCGTCTCGGTAGGGTGCCGAAACAAAGACTTTCTGTCCCCCGAATCTCCTTTTCGGTGGCGGCAGCGCTGCGGAACTTTTCGTGGCTGGAGGCTTGATGATTTAGGGTTTTCACATCGGGAGGCTTCTTATAGGCGAAGAGGCAAGGTCGGTGGGCGGCCAGGGGGCCCACACCACCTGGTGGCACGGCCAAGGCTAGCCCGCACCACCACATGGTGTGGCTGCCCTGTGGCCCCTCTCCGTCTCGTCTTCTGGCTCCGTGAGTCTTCCGGTAAAATATCAACTTTAGCTTTTGTCCCATCCAATTCCGAGAATATTCATTTTTTGACTTTTTGGAACCAAAAACAGCAGAAAACAGGCAACTGGCACTATGGCATCTTGTTATTAGGTTAGTCCTAGAAAGTGTATAAAAGTACTCCAAAGTTGGAACAAAACATAAGAAAGTAGATAAAACCAAGCATGGAACATAAAAAATTATGGATACGTTAGCAACGTATCAACATCCCCAAGCTTAACTCCTGCTCTTCCTTGAGTAGGTAAGTGATAAAAAGAAAGAATAATTTTTGAGGTGACATGCACCATCATAAACTTGATCAAAGTATTTGTAAAACATTCAAAACTGGGATCATAGTACTTCAATCATAACATGAAAGACAAAGTTCTAGAAATAAGACAAAGAAACTATGTTGCAACATGAAAAGGCACAAACAAAAGATTCATGAATAATAATGCTTTGCAAGACGTTTATTTGTTTCACATAAAGAAAACATAGCATAGTGGCATTCACCTTGTCCCTCATAGAGTAGCAAACATAAATGCATAGGACACCTTCAAAGTTCATAAGAGTGACTAGATACAAATAGTTTAAAACAAGCAATATCAAAGCTATGCATCAATCAACAAGTCTTGGGACAATGCACATAGAACTAAGAATGGCCACTATGCTCTCAAAGTGGGTGCATAAAGATAAAAGGTGGAGACTCAACAAAAAAGTAAAAGAAAGGCCTTCATAGAAGGAAGCAGGGATTCAAGTTTCATAAAGAGCTTCCAAAATTATGGCACTTAATAGCTTTCAGCTCTCATTGCCCCTATCATAAGCATCTTGAAGTGATTAAGGTTAAAGTGAACAAACTATGGTGTATATGCTTGACAAAGTATAAGTTGGAAATCTCATGTCCCTTGAATACGAGGGTCGCTCCTCATGCTACTCAAGTTTAGTCACCGGTAAGTTCTTGTCATCGTAATTACATTTGTATCATAGAGATTCGCCAACGGGGTACCCCTTTCCCGATGATACGAAAAAAATCCCCATATCAAAATGACAAGGCAAGCAGACAACGAGCATCTCAACAATCTTATTATTTACCATGGGAATATGGTGCTTTTTTCTCTCTTTCCTCTTTTCATAATCTTTTTTTTCTTTTTCTCTTTTTTCTCAATATCAGACTCTTTTTTTATAAGAAGAATGCTTCATAGACAGCTCATTATAGTTACACTGCAGGTTTCCACCATGTAAGCATGGATTAGACCAGCGGCCCAGGCGTTTCTCTAACACATATACATAACTCCATGGACATACAAGCTCCCCTTTCATTTCACACCGACAACATCCATAGACAAAATATCATGATATCAACTAGGTACAAAGTACCAGTGCAATGTTGAAAGCGTTCCCCATGACAGCATGGTTCTGCTAATCCCCAACAAATAAGTGCAAGCATATACAACACAGACGACACAATGGTTCAAGTTTATTAAGGGCAAGAAAAGTAAAGTGTGCCATCAAGTTCGTGAGAGCTTTAATCACTAGTTTTCTCATAACAAGTTTAATTCGGAAGGTAGACAAAAACATGAATATACTTGGAATAGCATATGCTAGTAGGTAGGTATGGTGGACTCTTTGGAATAACTTGGTTTATGGAGTTGGATGCATGAGTGGAACTCATACTTGGTTGTGGAGGCTAGCAAAAGACTGGGAGCGACAAACTAAGAGAGCAATAATGGCCATAATCATGCAGAGCGACAAAACATCATTGATCAAAGCATAAAGTGATACTACAAGTTGAAAACTAAAGGATCATAAAGGCTATGGAGACTTGGGATAGTCATAACATGGTGTGAGCATGCGCCAAGTCAGCCCAAATAAGGCATCAAAGGAGAATACCACAATACTATGCTTTAATATGCTAAAACAACACATGATCCTTCCAAGGCACATTAAGCAATCTCAATTGTTTATAACAAGTCATGCTACAGCAAAGAATACTAAGCATAAATCCAAAACAATATCAAGCATGGCATGACAAAGCATAGGCCACAGTAAAAAACAAGGTCTCTTTAACACTTAAGCATTGAACTTTCCTACTCTTTTTCCAATCCAAACCAAACTATTTGAAAAACAATGCATGAAAGAGGGGTTCCAACCAATTTATTTAGAAAACTAAGAAAACCAAGCAAACGAAAACCAAAAACGGAAACAAAGACGCTCCAAGAACAACACAACTGTGCATGAAACAATAAAATGAAGTGTTTGGAAGAAACCTGAGATTTTTATTGATGAAGAAGGGGAAACCTTGGGCATCCCCAAGCTTTGACGCTTGTACTTCTTAGATATTTCTTGGGGTGACACGCGTGGCATCCCCAAGCTTGAGCTTTAGTCCATTCTTCATCTCATTCCTCATTCCTTCCATACACCTGAAATTTTTCCTTCATACAAAAATTCACACAATCTTTATTAGCAACATTAGTGCACTCAAGATAATAGGTCTTTAGGTTCAGTTCTAACACCAATAAAACTTCCATTAAAACACCAGCTACTATAGCACTTCCTTCAAAAAGCTCAATTCCCCAAAAGAACTCAAAAAGGAACCAAAAAGAAGCAAATGCAGAAAATGGCAGAAATCTGTCAAAACAGACCAGTAGGTAAAGACGAATTTTTCCGAAGACCTTCTGTTGCTCAAATCAAAAAGTGTTGAACTAACGAAAGTTAGATAACAACCTGGGGCAGAAGCACAAAAATTCAGTAAATCGGGCCTAGCGGGCCTGTCCGGACTCGGAATCAGCTAAATTTTATGTCCAGAACGTTTGCCGCGAAATTTCCAACAACTTTTTAGTTGTAGAGTTTTCCGTTTGACGCCGTCTTCGACCCGAAACGTGACCATCTTCAAAAAGAGTCCTGAGACAGATTTCTGGAAAAATCCCAATCTGAATCCAACAAGCTTTCCACTTGTATTTTTGGTAATTCCTACACATCAAAGTGTAAAACAAGAACACTGTGCACTTTTGCAACTATTAGTAGGTTAGTTCAAATAAATCATAAACTTTATACAAAAATGAGTGTCAAAAGCATATTATTAGCATAAAACCATCAAAAATTATAGATACGTTATGGACGTATCAACATCTCCAAGCTTAGTTCCTGCTCGTCCTCGAGTAGGTAAACAATATAATTTTTGAGCTGACATGCAGACAACACAATCTTGATCATCATTATTGCAAAAGCGTTGATAGTTGAGATCAAAGGTACTCTAAACATGAACATGAAAGATAGAGTTCTAACAATATAGCAACTATGTTGTAACATGAAAAGGTAAAAACAAAAGATCATGAATAACAATGCATTGAAAGACGTTTGTTTGTTTCACATATAGAAAACATAATAAGAGTGGTATCCAGTTTGTCCCTCATGATATAGCAAAACATAAATGCATAAGGCACCTTCAAAGTTCATAAGGGTGACTAGCTACAAATAGTTTGACAACAAGCAATATCAAAGTTATGCATCAATCAACAAGTCTTCGTACAATGCACATTAAACTAAGAATGGCCACTAAGCTCTTTCAATAAGTGCATAAAGATAGAAGGTGGAGACTCAATATAAAAGTGGAAGAAAGGCCTTCATAGAAGGAAGCATGGATTCAAGTTTCATAAAGAGCTTCCAAAAATTATGGTACTTATTAGCTTTCAGCTCTCATTGCCCCTATCATAAGCATCTTGAAGTGATTAAGGTTAAAGTGAACAAACTATGGAGTATATGCTTGACAAAGTATAAGTTGGAAATCTCATGTCCCTTGAATACGAGGGCCGATCCTCATGCTACTCAAGTTTAGTTACAGGTAAGTTCTTGTCATAATAAGTACATGTGTATCATAGAGAACCGCTAACGGGATACCCGTTGCCCAATGATACGGAAGAATCCCCATATAAAAATGACAAGGCAAGCAGACAACGAGCATCTCAACAATCTTCTTATTTACCATGGGAAAATGGTGCTTTTTCTCTCTTTCCTCTTTTCTCATGTTTTTTTTCTTTTTCTCTTTTTCTCAATCTCTATCTCTTTTTTTAATAATAATAATGCTTCATAGATTGCTCATTATGGTTACGCTGCAGGTTTCCACCATGATTAGGCATGGATTAGACCGGCGGCCCAGGCGTTTCTCTAACACACATACATAACTCCATGGACTTACAAGCTCCCCTTTCATTTCACACCGATGACATCCATAGACAAAAGAGCATGATATCAACTTGGTACAAAGTACAAGTGCAATGTTGAAAGTGTTACCCATGATAGCATGGTTCTGGTAATCCCCAACATATAAGTGCAAGCATATACAACATAGACGACACAATGGTTCAAGTTTCTTAGGGCAAGAAAAGTAAAGTGTGCCATCAAGTTCATGAGACCTTTAATCACTAGCTTTCTCATAACAAGTTTAATTCGGAAGGTAGATAAAAACATGAATATACTTGGAATAGAAAATGCTAATAGGTAGGTATGGTGGACTCTTTGGGATAACTTGGTTTTATTTGGAGTTGGATGCATGAGTGGAACTCATACTTGGTTATGGAGGCTAGCAAAAGACTGGGAGCGACCAACTAAGAGAGCAATAATGGCCATAATCATGCAAAGCGACAAAACATTATTAATTAAAGCATCAAGTGATATTACAAGTCAAAAACTAAATGATCATAGAGGCTATGGTGACTTGGGATAGTCATAACATGGTGTGAGCATGCGCCAAGTCAACCCAAATAAAGCATCAAAGGAGAATACCACAATACTATGCTTTAATATACTAAAACAACGCATGATTCTTTCAAGGCACATTAAGCAATCTCAATTGTTTATAACATGTCATGCTACAACAAAGATCACTAAGCATAAATCCAAAACAATATCAAGCATGACATGACAAAGCATAGGCCACAGTCAAAAACAAGCTCTCTTTACCACTTAAGCATGAACTTTCCTACTCTTTTCCAATCCAAACCAAACTGTTTGAAAACTAATGTATGAAAGAGGGGGTCGAACCAATTTATTCAAGCAAACTAATAAAACCAAGCTAATGAAAACCAGAAACAAAAACAAAGACTCTCCAAGAACAACACAATTGTGCACGAAACAATAAAAATGAAGTGTTTGGAAGAACCTGAGATTTTTTATTGATGAAGAAGGGGATGCCTTGGACATCCCAAAGCTTTGACGCTTGTACTTCTTGGATATTTCTTTGGGTGACAGGGGGTGGCATCCCCAAGCTTGAGCTTTAGTCCATTATTCATCTCATTACATCATTCTTTCCTTAACACCTGAAATTTTTCCTTCATACAAAACTTCACATAATCTTCATTAGCAACATTAGTGTACTCAAGATAATAAGTCTTTGGGTTCAGTTTCAACACCAATAAAACTTCCATTAAAACACAAGCTATTGTAGCACTTACCTTAAAAAGCTCAATTCCCCAAAGAGAACCCAAAAAGGAATCAACAAGAAGCAAATGCAAATAATGGCAGAAATCTGTCAAAACAGACTAGCAGATAGAAACCAATTTTTTCGAAGATCTTCTGTTGCTCAAATCAAGAAGTGTTGATCTAGTGAAAGTTGGATAACAAGCTGCGCCAGAAGCACAAAAAATTACAGCTCAAATAGACATACAGAGATTTTACACGAATTTTTACAGCGAAGCACAAAAATCTGTTTCGGGGCAGCAACTTTCCTACGCATTACTTCTCTCTCATTAGAGGTTACTCTTTGCACAAAAAGCAAATAAAAAGGATAAGGAGAGGTTATTACTAAAGCAATAACTTCCAAGACTCAACTAAAACTTTTGGGTTATCTCCTGATGAACCACAAGTATAGGGGGTGTATCGCAGTATTTTCGATAAGTAAGAGTGTCGAACCCAACGAGGAGCAGAAGGTGCTGGCTAGTGGTATGGATCAGGAATTCTCTGCAAATACTTAGCAAACGGATTTTTAGGGGTTTTTGATAAAGCAAGTAAACAAAGTATGAGTAAATAAAATACAGTAGGAATAAATGCAGCAAGTGGCCCAATCCTTTATGCAGCAAAGGACAAGCCGGTTGTATTACTTAAGATGACCAAACATTCTCGAGGACACATGGGAAGACTGTCAAGTGCTTTCGCTTCATATAGTTGATTAATCTTCTCTAGCTTGCTAAGTGTTGTGTGGGTGAACCTGTGCTAATGTACCGCCCCATCCAAGACTAATACATACTTGTGATTATACCCCTTGCAAAACTCTGTAAGTACAAGAAAGTAATTAAGGTAGAAACCTAACCACAACTTTAAACTCTAAGACCCTTACGTCCCTTGTGCAATGGTTTCCTAACGAGGGTTCAGGTTTCACATCCCGCAACCCCTACGATTAGTAGCCAAATACACAATGCATTCCCCTAGGCCCATATAGGTGAAGTGTCATGTAGTCGACGTTCACATGACACCACTATAAGAAGTACACCACAACTTAAATAAAAATCTATTGAATCTTTCTCAACGCAACTCCACTACTAACAACAAGACTTCTCCCATGTCCTCAAGAACAAAACGAACTACTCACAAGACATCATATGGATCATGATCAGAGATGGAATAATGATGTATAACAATCTGAACATAAACAATAATTCAATGGTTCACTCAATAGCATCAACTACAAAGAGTAATCAACACCGGGAAAGTTTCCCCTATGAACTATGCAAGATTCAACGCAATTGTTACAGCAATATGGAGATGGTGATGAGCGTGCTGATGGTGATGATGGTGGTGGTGATGATGATGATGATCCCGATGAAGTCCAGCTTGATGGTGGTGTTGATGGTGACGATGTCCCCTCTCCAGGAAGGAATTCCCGTAAATCTGCACGAGAGATCTTTCTCTCTTGGTGTTTTTCGCCCCGCAGAGGCGGCGGAATCTTTCTGTGGTTGCTCCCCGAGTCTTTAGGGTTTCGGGAGGATGATATACACCAGAGGGGAGAGGCTGGAGTGGGCTAGGGCGGCCACACCACCTCCAGGCGCGGCCTAGGGATGCCCGCGCCATGGGGTGGTGTGGGCCCCCTGTGGCCCATCTCCACTCCATCTTCTGGCATCCTTAGTCTTCTGGAAAAATAGGATTTTCCGTATATTATCCCGGATTTTCTGATCTTCGCGAATTTTGCCTCCAAACAGCACCTTTTCCATCAGAATCCTGACTGCAGCGGTCCATGCTCCAAAAGTCATCAACCATGCAAAAACAGATGAAATAACATAAGTATCACCTCTCAATACGGAATATATCAATGAATAATAGTGAATTAAGACATAGAATAGTGATGCAAAATGGACGTATCAACTCCCCCCAAGCTTAGACTTCGCTTGTCCCTGTTAAACCGAGCTCAATAAACATGGCCTCAGGTTTATGGAGTGAAGAGTCGATAAAAGAATACGGACAAGAAGCATCACATTCATCAAATACATAGATCATAATAGAAGACAACTCACTATTATATAACTCAACTTGTAATGAGTAAAGGAAACACAATAAAGATACATAAAGTGAATCATAATTGGTAATGGCAAACTTAGCTCTTGGTCGAAGAATAGTTGATAATTTGTTGGAGTTCACAAATAGCTGGTTTTTCAATGATAGCTTTCAAAGTAGTAAACATCAAGATAAGAGCAATGTGCAAAACAAGGAACATAAGAAACTTGATTGAATAAATCATCATATGAATGAATGAATGAAACACAACAGCTCAAAATACTTGCTGAGATAGAGAGGAAGTAGGTTTACTGACTCAACTACAAAGTAAAAGAAAGGCCCTTCAAAGAGGGAAACAGGGATTGCAAGTCTCATAAAGAGCTCCCAAAAATTATGATTCTTACTAGCTTTCAACTCTCATTGCCCCTATCATAGGCATCTTTAGGTGATTAAGGTTAAAGTGACACAACTAAGAGGATATGCTTGACAAGTTATAAGTTGAAATCTCATGCCCCTTACTTATGAGTACCGATACTCATGCTACTCAACTTCAGTCATGAGCAAGCTCTTGTCATTGTAAATACATGCGTATCATTGAGAACCGCCAACGGGGTACCCCTTGCACATGACACAAGAGCTATCCCATAATCAAAATGACAAGGCAAGCAGACAGTGAGCATCTCAACGATCTTTTTATTTGCTATTTGCATAGGTTTTTATTGAGGATGCTTCATAGAATGCTCACTATAGTTATGCTGCAAGTTTCCACCATGATTAGGCATGGCTTAGGCTAGCGGCCCAGGCGTTTCTCTAACACACATATAAACTCCATGATCTTACAAGTTCCACTTTTATTTCACACCCCCGGGATCCATAAGCAAAAGAACATGATATCAACTAGGTACAAAGTACCAAATGAAGTGTTGAAAGCGGTCCCCATGATACATGGTTCGGCTAACTTCAACTCATAAAGCGCAAGCATATACGCAACAAAGAAGGACCCAATGGTTCAAGTTTATTAAATGCAAGAAAGTAAAGTGTGCCATCAAGTTTGTGAGAGCTTTAATCACTAATTTTCACATAACAAGTTTAATTTGGGAGGTAGATAAAACAAGAATTTACTTGGAATAGCAATAATGCTACTAGGTAGGTATGGTGGACACAAATGGCAAAGGTTTTGGTTTAAAGGAGGTGGATGCACAAGAAGAATACCCTCTCAGTACAGGTTTTTGGCTAGCAAGGCTGGGTAGCAAGTATAAGAGTTGAAGGAAACAACCAATCATACAAGTGATAAAGACAAACATGCAATCTTCCTTGGAAGCACAAAAGATCTTAACTAGAGAATACTAGACTTATGAGCAAATCAAGAAAGAAAGATGATGAAATAATTTTTCTTTAGAGTACCTTTATCTTTTTCATTCAACTCTCAAAAATAGTGTTGCTACTGACCGAGCCAGGTTTGCCAAAACCAACTACATTAACTCAATGATCCCAAAGTGATACCAATACTAACAGCAATATCAATCATATTGAAGGAAATATGCCCTGAGAGGCAATAATAAAGTTGTTATTATATATATTCCTTATACATGATAGATGTTTATTTTACATGCCAGAATTGTATTGATTCGGAAACATCAATACATGTGTGTTTAATAAACAAAAAGGGTTCCTAGTCATGCCTCTCTTATAGACTAGCTTGTTGATTAACAATATGATCAAGGTTTCCTGATCATGGACATTGGATGTTGTTAATAACAAGGTCACACCATTGGTGGAATGATGTGATGAACATTCATCCGAAGTATAGCATTACGATCAAGTCATTATGTTTATATTGCTATAACATCATACGAAGTAATCTTTATCCTTAGACCATGAGATCATGTTAATTGCTGACACCGGAAGAGTATCTTGATAACATCAAACGTCACACCGTAACAGGGTGACTATAAAGATGGGTTCAGTACTACGAAGGTGTTATGTTGAGGCTCATGGATCAAGAGTGGAATTTGTCAATCCATATGATGGATAGATATACTCTGGTCCCTCTCGGTGATATCACATTAGGATAGCTTGCAAGCAAGTGATGTGATCACTAGAATGTTATATCACGGGAACAAGAAAAGAGTGCATGTCAGTAACGAGATCAAACTAGGTATGGAGATACCTATGATCGAATCTCGGACATGTAATATATCGAGAGACAAAGGGATTTAGTTACAAGCGTTAAAGGTTCTCACGATCACAAAAGTCATCGTTGAATGTGTAGGAGTTAGTACGGATCTCCAGGTCCCGCTATTGATTATTGATCGGAGAAGGGTCTCGATCATGTCTGCATTATTCGTGAACCATAGGGTGGCACACTTAAGAGTTACCAGACACCATTTTGGAGCACATATGTTTTAGACGAAAGAATTGCAAAGCGCAGGAATTGTTTCAATAGAAACCAGAAATTGTTTCAGGTGAAATTGCAGAAGGTGGTTCTGCATGTGATATTGAAATATTGCAAGGGGCTATATGTGAATGTTTGTTAATTAAAGTAATTAACAAAACTCTGAATAAATTTAATAAAAAGAGTTTTATTAAATGAGAGAGCATTAAATTTGGAGAAATTTAATGCATTTAAAGTGGAGACTTTAAAAGGGAATGTGAAGAGGCATTTTAATGTGGAGGGGTTACCACCACATGAATGGGGGAGGTGAGAGGTCACCCCCCCATGCGCCGGCCATGGAGAGAGGGGCACTCCCCTCCTCCTATAAAAGGCCACCCATTCCCTCCTTCATCCACACACCTCCTTGTGAAGGATCTCTCTCCCCCTCTAGAATTTTTTCCCCATGGTCTCGGATTAGCGAGATACATGTTCCTGGTGGCATTTCGTCTGGAAGGAGTTGCTGCTTCCGCTGGATTGCTGGAGCGAGGAGGTGGAGGTTGTCCGGTGGCTTGAACGTGTGTGCGAGTGCGGATGCGCTGCTGAGTTGCGGCGCTCGGACTTCCTCACGATCTTGAGATCGGCAAGTGTACGACTACATCAACCACGAGTTCCTACTCGTTAACAAAGCTCGTTGTCTATGAGGGTAAGTTCTCGTTGGATGTATGTCCACCCGTTGCTTTGTACCTAGTAGATAGATCTTGGCGTGTAGTTTACACCGTAGGAATTTTTTGTTTTCTATGCTGCGGACCCAACAGTGGTATCAGAGCCTGATCTATGCGTAGGTGCTTAGCACGGATGGTACACATATGTTGATATGTGGGTGATGATGATCATGTTATTGCATCTTCTATGTATTTTGGATATTGGTGGCATAGTGGGATGAAGCGGCCCGGACCAACCTTACATGTCATCGTACATGAGACCGGTTCCACGACTGACATGCAACTTGTTTTGCATAAGTGGTCGGCGGGTGTCTGTCTCTCCTACTATAGTCAATATCTGATTTACAACGAGTTGCTAATAACTTAGTTATCCTTGTTGTGGTTCATGTTCGTAGGTGAGAACGGTTCTATCTCCGAAAGCCCTAAGCCACGTAAAACTTGCAATTGATAAATTAGAGGTGTCTAGTTTAGATCGTTGCTGGGCTAGTGTATTGATATGGTATTGTTGTAAGTAGATGTATGGTAGATACTCTTACAACACAGTCAACGTGTAAGTTCCATAGACCTTGGCCTTACACACAAAGGAATGATAGAGATCATACCACGATGCAAGTGATAGAGATCAAATGCATGGACCATATCATCTCACTTTACACATTAGATGCTAGCATCTTATACTGCTAGTTTGGCGCGTTTGGTAGCATTATAAGATGATCCCTCATTTAGATATCAAGATAAAAATGTGTTCTTCCTTGAGTATGCACTGTTCTATGGATCGTGTTTCGAGACATCACGTGATGATCGGGTGTACTCGAATCTACGCTTTCATAGGAACGGGTGTAAGACAGTTTTACACACGCGAATACTAAGGTTCTTACTTGGCGAGCCTAGCATGTACAGACATGGCCTCGGAACACGGACCGAAAGGTTAAGCATGAGTCATATGGTTGATATGATGCCCATATAGATGCTCGCCTTTGAAGCTATATCAACTCACGTGATGATCGGACTTGGTGTGGTGGATTTGGTTCATGTAATCACCAAAAGGACACGAGGGATGTCATTTTTGAGTGGGAGTTCATTAGTAATTTGGATTAGTTGAACTCAATATATCATAAACTTAGTCTAAATAAACTTTACAAATTCTGTTGTAGATGGCACCACCTGCTTTTAATTTCAATGTGTTCATGGAGAAAGAGAAACTTGCTGCGAATGGTAGCAACTTCACCAACTGGGCTATGAATTTGAGGATTCTCCTCACTGCTACACAAAAGAAATATGTGCTAGATGCACCGCTAGGCCCCCCACCAGCTCCTGATGCCCCTGACGAGGAAAAGAATGTCTATGTGACTCGTCAGGAGGACCACAACTTAGTTCATTGCGGCATACTGTATGGGCTAGAGCCAGAACTTCGAAAGCGTTTCGAAAAATGGCAATGCCTTTGATACCATGGGAGAATTGAAAATGATTTTCGATACACATGCTGCCGTAGAGAGTTATAATGCTAGAGAAATGTTCTTTAGCTGCATGATGGAGGAAAACAGCTCCGTTAGTGAGCATGTACTCAAAATGTCTGGGTACGCCGATAAGCTTGTGTCCTTGGGAATAACGATTCCCATTGACTTAGGCATACATCGTGTTCTCCAATCTCTGCCACCTAGCTACAAGAGCTTCGTGATGAACTATAATATGCAGGGCATGAAGAAGTCTCTTCTCGAGCTTCTATCAATGCTTAAGACTGCAGAAGTGGAGATTAGGAAAGAACATCAAGTGTTGATGATCAATAGGACCACCAGTTTCAATAAGGACAAGAAAGGCAAGCACAAGGGAAAGAAGGGTGGCAAGTCTATTGCCATGCCTGAAAAGAAACCCCGGGCTGGCCCTAAGTCTGACACCGAGTGCTACTATTGCAAGGGGAATGGCCATTGGAAGCGCAACTGCCCCAAGTATTTGGTGGACAAGAAGTGCAGCAAGGCAAACAAAGGTATATATGATATACATGTTATTGATGTGTACTTGACTAGTACTCGCAGTAGCACCTGGGTATTTGATACCGGATCGGTTGCTAATATATGTAACTCGGTTCAAGGGCTACGGAACAAGCGACAACTAGCAAGGGATGAGGTTAGGATGCGGGTCGGCAATGGATCAAGACTTGATGCGATCGCCGTCGGGACGCGACCTCTCCATTTGCCATCGGGATTAGTTATAAACCTAAATAATTGTTATTTGGTGCCTGCATTGAGCATGAACATTGTATCTGGATCGTGTTTGATGCAAAGTGGTCATTCCTTTAAATCTGAAAACAATGGTTGTTCGATTTATAAGAATGATATCTTTTATGGTCATGCACCTATGTTGAATGGTTTATTTCTGTTGGATCTCGATAGTAATATTACGCACATTCATAATGTTAATGCTAAAAAGATTAAACTTGATGATGATATGTCTACATATATGTGGCACTGCCGTCTAGGTCACATTGGCGTTAAATGCATGAAGAAACTCCATTCTGATGGACTTTTGGAATCACTTGATTTTGAATCATTTGATACATGTGAGCCATGCCTTATGGGCAAGATGACTAGAACGCCGTTTTCCGGTTCAATGGAACGGGCGATAGATCTATTGGAAATCATACATACTGATGTGTGTGGACCAATGAGTGTGTCGGCACGAAGTGGATATCGTTATTTTGTTACTTTCACGGATGATTTGAGTAGATACGGGTATATCTGTTTGATGAAACACAAGTCTGAAACTTTTGAAAAGTTCAAGGAATTTCAGAATAAAGTGGAAAATCATCATAATAGAAAGATCAAATTTCTACGGTCTGACCGTGGAGGAGAGTATCTAAGTTACGAGTTTAGCACACACATGAAAGAGTGTGGAATAGTTTCACAACTCACGCCTGCCGGAACACCACAACGTAATGGTGTGTCGGAACGTCGTAATCGTACCTTATTGGATATGGTTCGATCTATGATGTCTCTGACTGACTTACCTCTGTCATTTTGGGGTTATGCACTGGAAACAGCTGCATTCACTTTAAATCGGGCACCATCTAAATCCGTTGAAATGACACCGTATGAATTATGGTTTGGAAACAAACTTAAGCTATCATTTCTTAAGGTTTGGGGATGCGATGTTTATGTGAAGAAACTTCAACTAGATAAACTCAAACCCAAAGCGGAAAAATGCGTCTTCATAGGATACCCTAAGGAAACAATTGGGTATAGCTTCTATCACAGATCCGAGGGCAAGGTTTTTGTTGACAAGAATGGATCCTTTCTTGAGAAGGAGTTTCTCGCGAAAGGTGTGAGTAGTCGGAAGGTAGAACTCGAAGAGGTTATTGAACCTTCTCTTCATGGAATGGCGAGTGGCGTAGCACCGGAAGTTGTTTCAGAGTTGACTTCACCTGATGAAGAGAGAGCTAATGATAATGATCATGAAACTCTGAAAGAGGACACTACCCATTGCAGGTCAAGCGTGACACGCAGCTCTGAAACTGCACGATCTGCCATTGTGAATTTCATGGTTGATGAAATGGATGACCCTGCGACGTATGAAGAAGCGATGATGAGCCTGGATTCCAACAAATGGCTAGACGCCATGAAATCCGAGATGGAATCCATGTACGAGAACCAAGTTTGGAACTTGGTGGACTTACCTCACGACCGAAAGGCCGTTGAGAATAAATGGATTTTCAAAAGAAAAACTGATGTTGATGGTAATGTGACCATCTATAAGGCTCGACTTGTCGCAATGGGGTTTCGACAAATTCAAGGAGTTGACTACGATGATACATTCTCTCCCGTAGCGATGCTTAAGTCGGTTAGGATTATGTTAGCAATTGCTGCATATTTCGATTATGAAATATGGCAGATGGATGTCAAAACTGCGTTCCTCAATGGTAAGATTGAAGAAGAGTTGTATATGATACAACCTAAGGGTTTTGTCGATCCTAAGGATGCTAATAAGGTATGCAAACTTCAGCGATCCATCTATGGACTGAAGCAAGCATCACGGAGTTGGAATCTCTGCTTTGATGAGGTGATCAAAGAGTTTGGATTTGTCCAAACTTATGGAGAGGCTTGTATTTACAAGAAAGTGAGTGGGAGCAATGTGGCATTTCTGATATTATATGTGGATGACATATTATTGATTGGAAATGATATAGATCTTTTAAACAATGTTAAAAGTTATCTAAACAGCAAATTTTCAATGAAAGACCTTGGTGAAGCGTCATATATATTAGGCATTAAAATCTATAGAGATAGATCAAGGCGCCTAATTGGGCTATTGCAGAGTACATACCTTGATAAGATATTAAAGAAGTTTAATATGGACGAAAGTAAGAAGGGGTTCTTACCTATGTTGCAAGGCAAGACATTGAGTAAGACTCAAAGTCCGGCTACGGCGGAAGAAAGAGAGATGATGGATAAGATCCCCTATGCCTCGGCCATAGGCTCTATTATGTATGCCATGCTATGTACAAGACCGGATGTGGCACATGCTATTAGTTTGACTAGTAGGTACCAATCTGATCCAAGTTCGGAACACTGGATAGCGGTAAAGAACATCCTCAAGTACTTGAGAAGAACTAAGGATATGTTTCTTATATACGGAGGTGAAGAAGAGCTAGTCGCTAAGTGTTATGTCGATGCTAGCTTTGACACCGATCCGGATGACTCTAAGTCTCAATCCGGATACGTATTTCTCTTGAACGGAGCAGCAGTTAGTTGGAGGAGTTCCAAACAACCTGTGGTGGCTGGATCAACGACGGAGGCGGAATATGTTGCTGCTTCACAAGCGGCGCAGGAAGCAGTTTGGATGAAAGAGTTCATTACGGAACTGGGTGTGGTTCCCAGTGCGTTGGACCCGATGGTGATCTATTGTGACAACAATGGAGCCATAGCCAACGCAAAGGAACCGAGGTCTCACAAGAATTCCAAACATATTAAGCGCCGGTTTCACTCCATCCGCGAGCATGTCAAGGATGGAGATATAAAGATTTGTAAAGTACACACGGACCTAAATGTAGCAGATCCGTTGACTAAAGTTCTCCCTAGGGCAAAACATGATCAACACCAGAACTCCATGGGTGTTAGATTTATCACTATGTGAACTAGATTATTGTCTCTAGTGCAAGTGGGAGACTGAAGGAAATATGCCCTAAGAGGCAATAATAAAGTTGTTATTATATATATTCCTTATACATGATATACGTTTATTTTACATGCTATAATTGTATTGATTCGTAACATCAATACATGTGTGTTTAATAAACAAAAAGGGTTCCTAGTCATGCCTCTCTTATAGACTAGCTTGTTGATTAACAAGATGATCAAGGTTTCCTGATCATGGACATTGGATGTTGTTAATAACAAGGTCACACCATTGGTGGAATGATGTGATGAACATTCATCCGAAGTATAGCATTACGATCAAGTCATTATGTTTATATTGCTATAACATCATACGAAGTAATCTTTATCCTTAGACCATGAGATCATGTTAATTGCTGACACCGGAAGAGTATCTTGATAACATCAAACGTCACACCTTAACAGGGTGACTATAAAGATGGGTTCAGTACTACGAAGGTGTTATGTTGAGGCTCATGGATCAAGAGTG
The DNA here is from genome assembly GCA_023614405.1 of Avena insularis. Classification (NCBI taxonomy): domain Eukaryota; kingdom Viridiplantae; phylum Streptophyta; class Magnoliopsida; order Poales; family Poaceae; genus Avena; species Avena insularis. The sequence goes on along the minus strand of CM042686.1, from coordinate 592,753,026 downwards.
GAATTTGTCAATCCAGATGACGGATAGATATACTCTGGGCCCTCTCGGCGATATCACATTAGGATAGCTTGCAAGCAAGTGATGTGATCACTAGAATTTTATATCACAGGAACGAGAAAAGAGTGCATGTCGGTAACAAGATCAAACTAGGTATGGAGATACCGATGATCGAATCTCGGACATGTAATATATCGAGAGACAAAGGGATTTAGTTACAAGCGTTAAAGGTTCGCACGATCACAAAAGTCATCTTTGAATGTGTAGGAGTTAGTACGGATCTCCAGGTCCGCTGCTGATTATTGATCGGAGAAGGGTCTCGATCATGTCTGCATTATTCGCGAACCGTAGGGTGGCACAATTAAGAGTTACTAGACACCATTTTGGAGCACATATGTTTCAGACGAAAGAATTGCAAAGCGCAGGAATTGTTTCAATAGAAACCGAAAATTGTTTCGGGTGAAATTGCAGAAGGTGGTTCTGCATGTGATATTGAAATATTGCAAGGGGCTATATGTGAATGTTTGTTAAGTAAAGTAATTAACAAAATTCTGAATAAATTTAATAAAAAGAGTTTTATTAAATGAGAGAGCATTAAATTTGGGGAAATTTAATGCATTTAAAGTGGAGACTTTAAAAGGGAATGTGAAGAGGCATTTTAATGTGGAGGGGTTACCACCACATGAATGGGGGAGGTGAGGGGTCACCCCCCCATGCGCCGGCCATGGAGAGAGGGGGCACGCCCCTCCTCCTATAAAAGGCCACCCATTCCCTCCTTCATCGACACACCTCCTTGTGAAGGATCTCTCTCCCCCTCTAGAATTATTTCCCCATGGTCTCGGATTAGCTAGATACATGTTCCCGGTGGCATTTCGCCTGGAAGGAGTTGCTGCTTCCGCTGGATCGCTGGAGCGAGGAGGTGGAGGTTGTCCGGTGGCTTGAACGTGTGTGCGAGTGCGGATGCGCTGCTGAGTTGCGGTGCTCGGACTTCCTCACGATCTTGAGATCGGCAAGTGTACGACTACATCAACCACAAGTTCCTACTCGTTAACAAAGCTCGTTGTCTACGAGGGTAAGTTCTCGTTGGATGTATGTCCACCCGTTGCTTTGTACCTAGTAGATAGATCTTGGCGTGTAGTTCACACCGTAGGAATTTTTTTGTTTTCTATGCTGCGGACCCAACACATATAACCACAAATTGAAAACTAATATAAGCTATGCAAAAGAGTGAATGATAGAACTTTCTCATTAATATTCCATAACGGCAACTCACACCAAGGGATACATATCTAACGAGAGAGGGGACACTTCCATAATGCAAACCATACTACAAAATAACTCCTCTATTCATGATATGACTCTACTAATAAGGTAAAAAGATAGAAGATAGTGATATGATACCGCGGCACTCCCCCAAGCTTGGAACAAACCAAGGGGATGCCAAACCTGATGACAAGTTACTCCTTCGGTGGTGGTGGTATCCTCTCAATGAGCTCTCTGATAAGTTTCCCCAAGTCCTCAATCTCAAAGGTGAGATTATGAATAAGCTGCGAGTTTTGCTCAATTCGGCTCATGATCATGTCGGGTTGAGAATTCCAGCTCTTGCTATTCTTTCCCCACTCTTCCTCCTTGAAGTCTTCTTTTCCTGCATGGCTAGAACGAGGCAAATCCCAATTGGAGGGTAATTTCTCCTTGGGCATATTCTGGTATTGATGCTCATGGATAAGGGTATGGAAAGGATTCCTTGTGCATGGAGGAAGTCACCAGGGATCTGAACGGTGATGAGGAGGCTTCCCTCCAATAGTCCTAGCAGGGTTCGCCACCACTCCAATGCTTGCAATGGTACTGTCGGTGTGCTTTGCCTCCTCTTCACCTTCACTCTTGATCTTCTCCTGGTCGGGGGCTTGGAGGTCTTCCTTCATAGGCTCCTTCCCTTTATCGTTGGCGGACACCATTGTGCTTCTAAACCTTCAAAGAGTATGTCCTGGCAGAAACAGATCAAAACAAAAACACGACGAAAACATGATATACGGACCTCGGGGGATCCGGGGGGTTATATATTACGAAGTTTCGTATCAAAAGGAAGGTACTGGGAGAAAACAAGTCGGAGGCGGAGTCCTGGGTGGCCTCACCACCTGGTGGCGCGGCCAAGGGTGGGCCTGCGCCACAGGGTGGTGTGAGCCACCCTGGCTCCATTTCCACCCCTTTTTTGCTTCGTAGCTTTCCTTATCGACTGAAAACTACAAAAATATAGTTGGATTGTATTTTCGTGGAACTTTTCTTACCAGAACTATTACCTATTTGAAAACAGACTCTGCAAGTCTCTGAATTTGGTATCTAGTAGATTCTCTCGGAGTCACCACTTGAATAACATCAATATCTTCATCTTCATACACTTATTACTTGAGTCATAAAACCTTTCTCTTCCTTATTACACCATTATCTCCACTTCCTAGAAATTTCTTTCACACAAAACTTCACACAGTTCTCATTAGCAACATTAGTATAAGTGAAGTGGTAAAACCTTTTGAGTCCAACTTCAACTGAAAACCATCAAAACATAAGCTACTGTAGCAACTCCTTCCGAAAACCCAAAAAGAATTCAAAAAGGAAATCGAATAAAGAAGCAAATGCAAGAGTGGCAAAATCTGTCAAAACAGACCAGCAGGTAAAGATCAATTTTTTCGAAATTCTTCTGTTGCTCAAATCAAAAAGTGCAAAACTAACGAAAGTTAAATAACAACCTGGGGCAGAAGCACAAAACATTACAACTCAATCCGACAGACAGAGATCTCTCACGAATTTTTACGGTGAAGCACAAAAATCTGTTTCGGGACATCAACTTCCCCAAATCTTACTTCTCTCTCGTTAGAGGTTGATCTTGACATAAAAACCAAACAAAACGGATAAGGAGCGGTTATTACCAAAGTAATAACTTCCAAGACTCAAAGAAACAAAAACAAACTAAAAGCAAAAACAAATTGGGTTGTCTCCCAGAAAGCTCTTTCTTTATAGCCATTAAGATGGGCATGATAATTTTGGAGATGCTCACTCAGGAATATGAATTGAAGTGAAAGGGAGCATTAAGAAGCAAGAACACACACACACACATTTAAGTCTAACCCACTTCCTATGCAAGGGAATTTTGTAAACAAACAAGTTGTTGAAACCAAAGGCTACTTGCATAAGAAGGCAAAAGAAGTGCAACATAAAAAATTTCAGCATAAAACGAGGAAACTTGATATTATTGAGATACATAAGAACACTTTTCCCTCTCTCATAGTAGCTTTCAGTATCATGCATAAACTTAACAATATAGCTATCACAAGGACCATCATAGCAATGATCACTTATTCTAATAGAAAACACGGGAATACCAGCTCTCATAACACTACTTTGTGAAACAATATTAGAGGTATCCTTACAAAGGATAGGGTGTACCTCTTTTTCATACTTAGTGACAAAGTCTTTCACATTTGCTATTATAGGTTCATCAACCTTTTGTTTATCAGGTTCAATAGCTTCATTCGTACTTTCATTAACCATACTAGATATCATAGAATGTTCCTTTACCTTAACTGGGAAAGGCATTTTCTCAATATAAGGTTCAGGTAAAGCATGATTAGTAGTATAAACTTCAGTATTTCTTGCAGGAACACTCTTAGCAATATCTTTATAAGGTTCATGATACTTATTCCACTTCTTTTTAGGCACTTCAATATAGGAAGCAAAAGCCTTAAAATAAGAAGCAATAGCTTGAGAGTCTAGACCATAAGCATTTTTAATATTTTGAAAGTCATCAGTTCCCATAAAAGATTCAATGCATTCATAATCATAATTTATACCTAACTTTCTACCTTTGTCATTCTCCCAAGCTTCAACATTGTCTTGAATACGGTCTAGAAGGTCCCATTTAGCTTCTTCTTCCATACGAGTGAATGATCCAGCACAAGAAGCATCCAATAAATCTTTATCATGTAGAGGGAGCCTTGCATAAAAGTTATTGATAATAATATTGTTGGGGAGCTCATGAATGGGACATTTGAGCATTAGTAACTTCAATCTCCCCCAAGCTTGAGCTGTACTCTCTCCATCAAGAGGCCAAAAGTTGTATATTTGATTCCGATCTTTGTGAATCTCACTAGGAGGATAAAACTTTGAATAAAAGAGAGGCACTATTTCCTCCCATTCCAGAGCTTGACCATTCTTCAACATCTTATACCATTCCTCAGCTCTTGATCTGTAGTAATACCTGCACACTTGAACAACCCGCATAATTCGTGTATAAAGAGTAAATGATCACCGGGATGGACAGTTCCATCCCCAACATAGTAGTTATCCATAACACAATCAATAATTCTTGTAGGTATTTTGAAAACATCATTCTCAGCAGGTGGTGACTTATCTACTACCTTAGCAGTGGTAGTAGCATTACCAAATAAGAAACTCAGCGAATTATCCATAACGAAAATAAAGCAACTAACAGAAGTAAACAATACTCATAGTAGAAGTTTCCTTTACCAGTTCCACTTTCCAATAGCGCTTCACTCCCCGGCAACGGCGCCAGAAAATAGTCTTGATGGCCCACAAGTATAGGGGGTGTATCACAGTATTTTCGATAAGTAAGAGTGTCGAACCCAGCGAGGAGCAGAAGGTGCTGGCTAGTGGTATGGATCAGGAATTCTCTGCAAATACTTAGCAAACGGATTTTTAGGGGTTTTTGATAAAGCAAGTAAACAAAGTACGAGTAAATAAAAGACTGTAGGAATAAATGCAGCAAGTGGCCCAATCCTTTATGCAGCAAAGGACAAGCCGGTTGTATTACTTAAGATGACCAAACATTCTCGAGGACACATGGGAAGACTGTCAAGTGCTTTCGCTTCATATAGTTGATTAATCTTCTCTAGCTTGCTAAGTGTTGTGTGGGTGAACCCGTGCTAATGTACCGCCCCATCCAAGACTAATACATACTTGTGATTATACCCCTTGCAAACATCTGTAAGTACAAGAAAGTAATTAAGGTAGAAACCTAACCACAACTTTAAACTCTAAGACCCTTACGTCCCTTGTGCAATGGTTTCCTAACGGGGGTTCAGGTTTCTGTCACTCCGGAAACCCCTACGACTAGTAGCCAAATACACAATGCATTCCCCTAGGCCCATATAGGTGAAGTGTCATGTAGTCGAAGTTCACATGACACAGCTAGAAGAAGTACACCACAACTTAAATAACAATCTATTGAATCTTTCTCAACGCAACTCCACTACTAACAACAAGACTTCTCCCATGTCCTCAAGAACAAAACGAACTACTCACAAGACACCATATGGATAATGATCAGAGATGGAATAATGATGTATAAGAATCTAAACATAAACAATAATTCAATGGTTCACTCAATAGCATCAACTACAAAGAGTAATCAACACCGGGAAAGTTTCCCCTATGAACTATGCAAGATTCAACGCAATTGTTACAGCAATATGGAGATGGTGATGAGCGTGCTGATGGTGATGATGATGATGATCCCGATCAAGTCCAGCTTGATGGTGGTGTTGATGGCGACGATCTCCCCTCTCCGGGAAGGAATTCCCCCGGCAGAAATCTGTCTGCCGGAGAGATCTTTCTCTCTCGGTGTTTTCCGCCCGAGAGGCGGAATCTTTCTGTGGTCGCTCCCCGAGTCTTAGGGTTTCGGGAGGATGATATACACTAGAGGGGAGAGGCTGGAGTGGGCCAGGGCGGCCACACCACCTCCAGGCGCGGCCTAGGGCTGCCCGCGCCATGGGGTGGTGTGGGCCCCTTGTGGCCCATCTCCACTCCATCTTCTAGCATCCTTAGTCTTCTAGAAAAATAGGATTTTCCGTATATTTTTCCGGATTTTCTGATCTTCGCGAATTTTGCCTCCAAACAGCACCTTTTCCATCAGAATCCTGACTGCAGCGGTCCATGCTCCAAAAGTCATCAACCATGCAAAAACAGATGAAATAACATAAGTATCACCTCTCAATACGGAATATATAAATGAATAATAGTGAATTAAGACATAAAATAGTGATGCAAAATGGACGTATCAACTCCCAATAAGTACTTTTCTTTAACGCCTTTAAGTTAGGCATAGGAGTAAGATTCAAGTATTTTTGAATGAATAAGCATTAAGATCAATACAAGAAATATCTTTATTTTTCAAGGCTTCATGCATTCATACAAGTTTTTAACTGAAAAGCTTCCATGGAAAGATTTGTTTGGTTTCATAGGCATGAACACAAGTGTTCAAGGTCGACCCCCACTTAACCATTACTCATATTTCCAATCACTTTCCTTTTTGAAAACATTTTTAGGTAACAAATACAACTATTTTTTTTTGTAATTCGCATTCCCTATCCATACTAAGATAGAGAACAACTTAAAACTGAAAGTAAAACCTACTTAGAGATAAAGCAAACAAGTGCACACAAGAATATTCACCCACACGCTATTGCTCCCCGGCAACGGCGCCAGAAAAGGTCTTGATAACCCACAAGTATAGGGGATCGTGTGTAGCCTTTTCGATAAGTAAGAGTGTCGAACCCAACGAGGAGGTAAAGGTAGGATAAATGTTCTCTCAAGTTCTATCAACCACTAATACAACTCTACGCACACTAAACATTTGCATTATCTAGGAAATAAAACTAGAGCAACAATACGAGTAATAGAGATAGCTTCGCATGATAATAAATAACAAGAAAGTAAAGCTAGTTTCTACAGGAATAAAATACACTAAACTAAAAGAACCATGAGTGTGGAATAGTGGTGGTAATTGTGGTGGCTTTGTCCAAGTTTAAATAGCGAATAGATCAGGTTCAGTGTCTTCGATGCAGTTTTCTATGGGGGAGAGGCTAAATATACATGTGATTCACTACTTGGAATTACATGTACTATATGATTGGATTGTTAGCAAACATCCGTAAGTACTAATCAATGCATTAAGGTTTCCCCAACCATAGCCTTAAGTTTAATGGTCCTCTTACTCCCATACGTGCAACGTTCCGATTCGTGTCCTCAGGTTTCTGTCACTCCGGCAGAACTCTCCCCTTCCTTTTACACATACTACAAACCCTATGATGTTTAATCCATGCGCGCACAAATATAATGGACACCAAAGGACTATACCATATCAACATACAACTCTAATGAACCAAAGACATTCAACCATTCAATCCAAGAACAAAGAAACTACGCAAACATGACATAAATCATAGGATTATAACTTATAGCATCAAACACCATGTTTACATAGGACGGTATAGAGGTGTGTGGGAGGATGAACCACTTCATACTAGGAGGATTAGGTGATGGATATGGCGGTGAAGAGGGCGGTGGCAGCGGCGCGGGGGACTCCTTCCCCGCCGCCGGTATCATGGGGGAGCACCGCCCCTTAGCCCCCTTCCTTCATGGCTTCTTGGGAGCCCTCCCTCATGGAGATGGGATCCATGGGGGAGGCAAAAACGTGGCTTTGGTGGCTGCAAATTCGTGGGTGGAAATGCATTGGGCGAATTAGATTTCCTCCCTTTATATAGCTTGTCGGATTCCCGTCACCTCATCTCGGACACGGAATCAGCTAAATTTTATGTCTAGAACGTTTGTCGCAAAATTTCCAACAACTTTGTAGTTGAAGTTGTTTGACGCCGTTTTCGACCCAAAACGTGATCATCTTCAAAAAGAGTTCTGAGACAGATTTCTGGAAAAATCCCAATTTGAATCCAACAAGATGTCCACTTGTATTCTTGGTAATTCCTACACATCAAAGTGTAAAACAAGAACATTGTGCACTTTTGCAACCATTAGTAGGTTAGTCCAAATAAATCATAAACTTTATACAAAAAGGAGTGTCAAAAGCATATTATTAGCATAAAACCATCAAAAATTATAGATACGTTATGGACGTATCACACCCAAATTTTGCGTCAAGGTACAGTTTGGAATGGCAGCTTTTGCAAGGATCATCATGTCCTCCTCATTGACTCTGGTGAACTCACCACGGGCCTGCAGGGTGTTAGCAATAACATAGAACAAATAGCGAACTACAGGACACTCGATTTGGTTCCCCTTTGGCATAGGATTGGAAGTAATAGTTAGGGTTAGGACTAAGTGTGAAACAAGTGGAGCGGATGTCGGTGACGTTGTTTGAAAAAACAAAGTAGTGACACCAATCATCGAAAGGCAAGTTATACTCATGGTTCATCAAGTGGAAGGTGATCCTATCAACTCCTGGGATATCCTCCTCATAACGGTAGAATTGACCCACTGTATGTTTCAAGGTGCTAAGAAACTTGTGTTGGGTTCAGAGCATAGAAAACAAAAAAATCCTATGATGTGAACATCTAAGCACCAAGATCTATCTACCTAGATACAACATCCATAGAGAACATACCCTTGAAGAGCGACAAAGCATTGTTAACGAAACTGATTTCGTGGTTGATGTAGTCATACACTTGCCGATCTCAAGATCATGATGAAGTCCAGCAGGTCCATCAGGTCCAGTACCAGCAAGTCTAGCACCGCAAAGTAGCGATGCATCCGTGATCACGCACACACGTCCGGTACCCCAAAAACCTCCACGTCCTCGCTCCAGCGATGCAGCGGAAGCAATAACTCCTTTCCAGATAAAGCCACCGGGAACATGTATCTCGCTAATCCGAGACCATGGGGAATAATTTCTAGAGGGGGTGAGAGATCCTTCACGAGGATGTGTGAGAGTGGAGGAGAAGGGGCTACTTTTATAGGAGGAGGGGGAAGCCCCCATGGCTCCATGCGCATGGGATGGTGTGCCCCCACCTCTCCCTCCATAATGGTGAGTGGAGCTTCCACTTAGCCCACTCCCATTAATTCCATCTCCACTCAAAGTTGCATTAATTTTCCACCAAATTTAATGCAAGCTCTCATTAAATAAAACTATTTTATTTATTTTATTCAGAATTTTGTTAATTACTTTAATTAACAAACATTCACATAAAACTCCTTGCAACATTTCAATATCACATGCAGAACCAGTTTCTACAATTTCACCCGAAACAATTCCGGTTTCCATCGAAATGATTCCAGCGCTTTCTTAAATCTTTATCTGAAACATATTTTCTCCAAATGGTATCGGTATCCCTTAAGTGTGTCACCCTATGGTTCACGAATAATGCATATATGATGGAGACCCCTCTCCGATCAATAATCAGCAGCGGGACCTAAAGACCCGTACTGACTCCCCACATTCAACGATGACTCTAGTGACCGTGTGAATCTTTAACGTCGTAACTAAATCCCTTTTTCTTGCGATATATTACATGTCCGAGATTTGATCATCGGTAACCCCATACCTAGTTTGATCTCATTACCGATATGCACTCTTTTCTTGTTCTCGTGATATAACATTCTAGTGATCACATCACTTGCTTGCAAGCTATCTCAATGTGATATCACCGAGAGGGCCCAGAGTATATATATCCGTCATTGGGATGGAAAAATCCCAGTCTTGATCCATGAGCCTCTACATAACACCTTCGTAGCACTAAACCCACCTTTATAGTCACCCTGTCATGGTGTGACGTTTGATGTTATCAAGATACTCTTCTAGTGTTAGTGATTGACATGATCTCATGGTTTAAGGACTAGAATTACGTCATATGATGTTATAGAAATTTAAACACAATGTCTTTGATCGTATTGCTATAATTTGGATGAATGTTCATCACATCATTCCACTAATGTCGTGACCTTGTTATAAACAACATCCAATGTACATGATCAGGAAACCTTGATCATCTTGGAATTAACGTTTATATGAGAGGCATAACTAGGAACTCTTTATTTGTTTATTAAACACACATGAATTAACGTTTCCAATTAATAAAATTATAGCAAGCAAAATAAAAATTTATCATAAACATGGAATAAGATAATAACCACTTTATTATTGCCTCTCGGGCATATTCCCTTCAACTCGAGTGTCAAGCAGAGATAGGTGGCGGCCTACTGAAAAACAAAGTCAAGCAAACCAACATTATTGCAAAGATAATTAAAATCATGACGAATGCCTAGTTTGTTCATATGGGGGCATGCCCATTTGGTGGACTTGAACTCGCGGTTCTTGAGATGGTTGAAATGATTGAGATGAAAGTCATCAGTGAACTCGATATTGAGCACTATAGGGGTTAGTCCTTCAACTGGTGGCACGACTTGTGTAGCTACCGCAAGCATATGGCTCCTTGTGTTCATCTAAAAATAAAAACTTTCACTAATTTAAAACGCTCTTCAAATAAAATTTTAATTTGATAAACATAAGCATGGAGTACTCCTCTACACATTCTACAAAAGAATCTCCTCTAAATAACAAAACTAAACATGCACAATTAGATAATAAGATCAAAATAAGACCTAAGTCTAGATTGATAATGGCAAGAGCAAGGGCATGGTTTTGCTGCAAATAAGTTAAGGATTAGAGGAGAAACATGCCTTGAATTGATGATGTGCGAAGAATCGAATAAAAAATGAGTAGAGGTGAAGATCCAATGGAGGTGGTTTGGAGTTTGGAGGAAGAAGAAAGATAAAATAGGAGTTTAGGTATGGGTTTATCTCTTCCCCGGGCTCAAGTCGCTGCCAAACGGGCAATACATGTGGGCGTGATACCTTCGATCCGGATTACGGATGTAGTATATCTTCTTTTTCCCTAGTTGACCTAGGTTATCGAATCCTCGGGAAGCGAATGCGTAGTGAAGTTATTTTAACGGACCTTCAGGAGTTTTAGAATTCCTTTTCTGTTTTCACCGGACTAGTAGTTTGCGTCTTTTGGTTGTTGTTGATGATGGAGAGAAAGGGCCTAGGGCGTTCGGTTTCACCTGTAGCTGTGCAAAACATCTGATGGAAATAAAATATAAAAATAAAGCATGCATGTACTTGTTAGAGCAAGATAAATTATATGTGGGCAGTGCATCCATAATTGCTATTGCCTCCACAACCGCTTATAGCAATAACCTACTAGTCTCATCCATAGAAGAAAGAGAACTAATGATATGCATCGTGATGTCACCGTTAATACCAAGCAAATCCCTCACATATAGCCGTACTACCCTTTCTGTCACTGGGGTTCCCAACCTGCAGATCAGTCATCACTCATACTCCCTATACCTGGCTCAACCCTCGGGTCTTGGGTACCTGACAAGTCCTTGGATTGAGGCAAGAGAGGATACAATAATCATCATGTCATACAAACTAATACACGACCCCATCTATGATAATTCACATGCACAATTGCTACATGGCTAGATCGAAGCCCTTAGCCCAAGGAGAATTATTGACACATAGAGAAGAGATCAACAATCATAAACATTGTAATAAAAATCATCAGATTGATAGCAATAGTCTTAGAATGTTGCCAATCGGAGAAGAGATCTACTATTACAAGTGGTGAAGTATGGCTATGGAGATGGAGAAGGGTTTGGAGATCTGAGGCGGCTTTTTGGCGGAGTCTGGCTTCTTTGGGGCGGAGCGAGAGATAGCGTGCGTTGTTTTCCTGTCGCCTGAGGCTTCTTTATATAGGGGTACCTTCACGAAAGTTGTTCTGTTTGACCTAACGGTGGTGGCGCCAACTATACGACCGGAGCTATACAGTCGGAATTTTTGCTCTGGCCGTATAGTTGGTCGTTACGGCGTCTGCCTTCGCTGGGCGGCTCCTGGTTTCTTGTGGTCGAAGGAAATATCTTATATTTGACTTTAATGTAGTGATTCCCTCCTTTAAACGACATTATCTGCGCATGAAAAATACAAGAACAAAGGATCGCATACCCCTCTGAATATTAGCATTAGTGGCAGGGTTTAGAGAGATATTTCATCAAAAATATGACTAATATCTAGTTTAAATGTGGACATTAGATGGCTATATTTCGGAGCCATCAACCTCCCCAAGCTTAAACTTGATCGTCCCGAGCAAGAAAACCAAAATAAAAAAAGGAACTCAGCATTTAAACTAAAATAATGAGATGGTGATCTTACTCATGATTGATAGTCTAATGCTTCCTCCACTTCGTAAATCTGAAAAACTTCAGCATAAGTAATGGCAAGCATATCATACGGGTGTCATGCATCCTTATAGCACAGCAAAATTATTGTAAGTATGGATGATACAAATGAGTAAATTGTATTCCATGTCAAGTAATCAACTCATAGGCTTGCCTTTGAATAGTAAAAAGTATAATCATGTAAATTAAGAGTGTGAGAGTTGTCATGAAAAGCATATATACTAGAGTATCTCAATTCTCCCACATCAATAAATCAAGACTTTGCAAGCACTATTTTTCTATTCATTGTCCTTCAAGAATTTCAGTTTTTAAGTAATTGAGAGCATGCCAAAAAATTATTAGTTTATCGGGCTGTGATGGACACTCGTGGCTTCACTAAGGTTTTTGTTCCTTTTGCATAATGATTTCTCATAATATCTATAGGAGTGATACCATCTTGATTACAGCTACCCGGGAGTGCCAAGAATCTTACCCACTATAGCATTGCTACTACAAGTGTTTAATTAACTCATATCCGAAATCTAGGAGTTTCCTCCATGAAGATCGTTCGTAGGCCAGGGGAGTTGTTGGCATCCCATGAAGTTTGACACGAATAAATCTATATCATTCTTATGATTAACAAGTCAAACTTTGGCATGCTCACAAAAACTGCTAAACATTAATTCAATCGAACAAATCCTTTCAAAAAGAGCTATCAAGTCAATCAATATTTTCAGTGGTGTCGAGTGTCTCTAGAAATAAGCCTTCAAGACTAAGCACTACAACACCCAAGCCTTCAATTGTGAGACTTTTTCTTATTACAATTGTTTAGCAATTTTTAGGCAAGACTTGGTTAACTACGAGAGTTGGAACAAAATGAGCCCAATTAAATACCCATGCAAACGACAATCTTATGACAATACAAAGACTCACTCTACCAATATAATATCTCAACATTTTACTACTAACTAGCATGGGTTTCTCAAACTTCAAAAGTGGGGAGTCATAAGGCATACCTCTCATGTTTGGTTCCACTTCTCTCTTCCTTTTTATTTGTTTCTTAGAAACTCGAAGTCGACCACTCTCCTGCAAACATACGAAGACCTCGAGGCAAAAAGAAAAGAAAGAGGAAAAACAAGGAAAAATGGAGAAATCTTCTTGTGATTTTTAAGAGAGGGAAATAAAGAATAGAAAATTAGCGGCAAAGCTTGGCTAGAAAATTTCGAAAGCAAATAAAAAGAACTAAAGATAAAGTGTTGGGGAAACCAATGATGGCTCAAGATATCTCGAGCTCGTTGGGGAGCCCCAAGAGGAAGGTATGATGATCACAACAACAAGTTTCCCTCAGTTACGAAACCAAGGTTATCGAACCAGTAGGAGCAAGGAAACACCTCCAAGGTGTTGTTGCCAACTTGGAATCCTGCACAACATAACCACAGAACTTTGCCCCCAACTTACAGTGAGGTTGTGAATCTCACTGGTTTTGCTGAAAACAAAGGATTAAACGTATTGTGTGGAAGAAAGTAAAAGCTTGCAGAAACTAAACAGAAAACAGTAAACAGTTGTAGATTGATGGTAAAAGAAAGGACGAGGGTCCATAGTTCACTAGTGGTGGTTCTCCTTAAGATAGATGACATGTTGGGTGAACAAATTATTGTGGGGCAATTGACAAACATCGAGAAAGCATACATGCATGTACTAATCATCTTGACTCCTATGAGATTTGATTGGGCATTACAACATTATACATAGAACATAATCCAACTGCATCTATGACTAATAATCCACCTTCATGTTATCAATCTGAACCCCCTCCAGTATTAAGTTACAAGCAATAGATAATTGCATTACGCATTACGTGTAAAGTAAACAATACGATTGTTCTATGAACAAAGGATTGTTGTTTTCTCCCTAGTAGCAATAACACATCTAGTACCTTAGATATTTCTATCACTTCCCTAGATTACTAGAGGCATGAACCCACTATCAAGCATAAATACTCCCTCTTGGAGTTGCTAGCATCTACTCGGCCAAGATATCTACTAACAACGGAGAGCATGCAAGATCACAAATAACAAAGACATGATAGAATCAATAATCAATCTAAAATAGCATCTCAATATCAATCGGATACCCGCAAACACAACATGTATGATTACAAATAGATGATCTTGATCATGAAAAGAGCTCACAAGATCTAAATATGGTACCACAAAGGAGAAGAACCAACCATCTAGCTACTACATGGACCCGTAGTCCAAGGATGAACTACTCACGCATCACATCGGAGGCTTGCATAGTGATGAAGAAGGCCTCGTGGTGAATTCTCCTCCCGGCTGTGGTGCCGGAAGAGCTGATCCTCCCGATCTAGGGATGGAGATGACGGTGGCTACAGACTCTTTCGCAGAATTTTGATCGGGTACTTAGGGTTTCTATATCGGAGGCATCTTATAGGCAAAAGGGGAGGCCGAGGGGGTGCCCTAGGCGGCCACACCACTCCCTGGTGCGGGCCAGGCCTAGCCGCGCGGCCAGGTGGTGTGGCGGCCCTCTGGCCCCTCTCCGTCTCGTATTCTGGCTTCGTGTCCCCCTCGGTGAAATACTGACTTTGGCTTTTGTCCTGTCCAATTCCGAGAATATTCATTTTCTGACTTTCCCGGAACCAAAAACAGCAGAAAACGGGCAACTGACACTATGGCATCTTGCTAATAGGTTAGTCCAAGAAAGTGTATAAAAAGTACTCCAAAGTGTGGACAAAACATAAGAAAGTAGATAAAAACCAAGCATGGAACATCAAAAATTATAGATACGTTTGCAACGTATCAACCAACATGAGTGCTTATAAACTCAAATAAAAACGTAACCTCGAAAAATTAAAAGCAAATGAACACCAAATAAAGATACATGAGGAAACTTCCCCAAGCTTAGGCTTTTGCAAGCCCTTCAAATCATTGTTGTGGCGGGAAAAAGTCATTACTCCAGTTCACGAATTGAGTGGAGAGGTTACTTGTTGATTCTCGGAGGTTCAAAGAGAGGTTGTGCATCCTCTCCACAGTCCCTCCAAGTCCTTGGAAATCTTGGTATGTGGCGAACCGGGTTTGTGGCTGCACCTCTTGATGAGGAACTTCTTGCTCCTCTTCTTGGTCCTCATCCTCTTCAGGAATCTCCTCCTCGGGTTGGTACTACTCAACCTGCACATCATATAGCAAATGTCCTTCCTCGATAGAGAAAAGACCAGTAGGCAAAGGAGCGGGGTAGATACGCCCAACTCCAGCAATATGCAGGTAATAAACACCACCTCTCCTAGTGAGCATTCCACAGGCTCTCAAGGTGGAGAAACCAACACGTGTCTCACCAAGTACGGGTTGCAACCCACCTAGGTCGAGGCCTAGGGCAATGGCAAGCACGGTGATGCCGCCTCCTCTAGTGATTGGCCCTTGGCTTTGGGAGGCTTGGTTCTCCAGGTAGCGCATAAGGATGGCGCCCAAGTTGAGTGACAAGCTGCAGTTGATGTAGGTAGCCTTTGTGTTGAGTCTCATAAACTCATTACATGCCTGCAAGGTGTTAGCAATAACATAGAACAAATAGCGAATTGTAGGATGTTGAATATTCTTCCCTTTGTTCACTCTACTAGTGAAACTCATTCCATTATAGTATTGATCGGGGGAAGGAATTAAGCCAGTAAAGGATGCATGTAAAGCATTAATATCATTGTTTGGCAAATTAAAGCATGCACACCATTCATCTAATGTTAAAGTGTAGTTGTTGTTCATCAGACGGAAAGAAATAGTATCCTCTCCTTGCCATTGTTTAACGGTGCTTTGCAATGAGCTTAGGAATTCAATGGTTAAGCGGCGATAAGTAGGTACATTATTGTACACAAAGTTTTATAGGCCGACTCTATTGCAAAGTAAATTAAAATCATCAGAAATACTGATTTGGTTCAATATAAGGGGGCAAGCCCACTTGGTGGCCTTCACTTCACGGTTCTTGATCTTGTTGAAGCATTCGCGATGGGCCTCATTCCTGAACCGTATCCCCATGCGTTCCCGAGTGACAGCCTGAGAAGCGCTAGCGATGGCAGGAGCACGAGTTTGGCTCCTTGTGTTCATCTTCTTAAACATTGAAGAAAGGCAAAAATAAAACTTTTTGATCCAACAATAGTAAGTATAATATATTCCTCATCTAAACACACTAAAGAATCTCCTCAAGATAATAATCTAGGTAAGAAAATCATTGCAATTGGTTCATAGTAGGTCTCACCCTAGACTGATAATGACAATAGATCGAAGATGAACTTGCAAAAAGTAATTGAAGGAGAAAAATATCCTAGATCACTCGTGTGCGAGAAAATCGAACGAAATTGAGTAGAGATGAAGATCCGTTGAGGTTTTGAGAGAGTTTGGAGGTAGAAGAAAGTAAAAGGATTAAAGTTTTGGAGTTGGAAGTACCTTCCTGTGTGATTTTATGGTCGGACGCAACTATACGGGTGCAACTATACGGGCGGAACATGTGTTTCGGCCGTATAGTTGGCGTTCTGCCAAAATATTAGGTCTTCCTCCTGGCGGCGCAGCTATATGGACACAACTATACAGGCGGAACAAAATGTTTCGGCCATATAGTTGGTCATTAAACTGTCTGTCCTTGCGAAAGAATTTTTTGCAAAGGCATAGATATCTATACGACCGGAACTATACGGCCGGAATTTTTATTCCCGCTGTATAGTTGGTTGTTAAACTCTTAGTATATATGAAAACAAATTGTACGGAGGCATCGATATCTATACGATCGGAACTATATGACCAGAATTTTTATTGCCGTTGTATAGTTGGTCGTTAAACTCTCAGTACATATTACAGAAATTTTTTCGATGGCAAAGATAACTATACGATCGGAACTATACGGCCAGAATTTTTATTCCCACCGTATAGTTGGTCGCTAAACTCTCTGTGTGCGTCAAAAAAATTCTGTTTCTTCGTAAAATATTTCTTTTCCTGTAACTTAGTGATATACCTTATTTTTGATAGAAAATTGATAGTAAATATTGTCGATCAACAATAGCATAAATAAAGCAGAATTTCAAGTACTACCAAATTTCTTCTCCTCAAATGGAGTTTTCTATCACTCTTTATTAAACAAAAACTAAAAACTTAACTCAAACCTTTATTTAACATGGGTTGCCTCCCATGGACCGCTCTTTTACGATCAATAGCTTGACCTTGATGGTACTCACTTAGGCTAGATGAGTAGAACACCCACTCCAAAGTAATTAGCCTTTAAAGTGATGGCCTCCTTTTCGTCATGCTTGGCTTTCTTCTTCCCGGGGAAATGAATAATAAAAGGATCTCGCGAAGGCAATTGCAACTTCATGTTCCCTTCATGCAGATTAATAAAAGCCTTAATAGTTCTTAAGAAAGGATGACCTAGAATTATAGGAGCAACTGTATCTTGAGGCATGTCAACAATAACGAAATCAATTAAAGCAGGACAACCTTTGATGTAAAATAAAGTATTCTCTTTAATCCCTACAGCTTGTTTGTAGGTAGAATCTGCTAGATGCAATTTTAACTTAGTAATTTCAAAGGAGCCAAGATTTAACTTGTTAAAAAGACTCTTTGAAATTGTTGAGATGCTTGCACCTAGATCACAAAGTGTAGCTATCTCATTGGTTCCAATCTTTATCTTAATAGTAGGCTCAAATATGTCATCTAGTTTAACAGGTAACTTTTCAATGATTTTCTTGTATTTTTCTTCAAGCTCATGTACCTTTATTGCTACTTGATCAATAAAGTGTTCATACATGGCTTCATCATTACCTTCACTTACCGGAATTTTGATGTTGATCCTTTTTACGAGATCTTCGATGGTGTAGCTTGGTGAAGGGGCATTACTATAATCAAGTTCTTCAGGTTCCTCCCTTTGGATCCTCATCATTTTGAGTTCCTCAACAGGATTGGGCTCAGCTTTTCCTACAAACTTAACTAGAATGAGAGTTTGACTCTTGGTTATCTTACCTAGTTGTGCCTCAACGATCCTTGTTCTTTCTTGAAGGGCTTGTAAATCATTTCTCAAACTAACAACATGGTTAGATAGTTTACCAAGCATATCATCATGGTTCTTCGTAATTTTAACTAGGATTTTATTCGTTTTGTGAGTCTATGAAAGACTTCAGTGTTTCCTGGAGACTACCATTACTATTTCCCATATTATTATTAGAGTTTCCTGCAGGACTAGCATAGTGTTTCTGAAAGTTAGGATTGTAACTCTTCTTCCAAGTAGTATTATAATCATTACAATCTACGAAGTCTATTTCTTCAATATTTGTTTCGGGGGTGGCTCTTACCTGAGTTTCCTTACCTTTTACGGCTAGTATGAGCTCATCCAGCTTAGCATTGAGATCTTCGTTCTCTTGTGGTCAGACAGAGTTCACCTTCTTCGTGTTTGATATTTCCACATGCCATTGGGCATGGTTGTCTTGCATATTGTCTAGAAGCTGCTTGGCTTCGGTAATATGTTTACCCATAAATGTTCATCCAGCTGCAGTATCAAGCATAGACTTAGATACATGATTAAGAGCATTGTAAAATAAATGGAGGATTAACCAATCTTCCATCCCATGACTAGGACAGTTTCTTAGGCATTCTTTCATCCTCTCTCATGAAAGTGCTAGTGGCTCACACTCTTCCTGCCTAAAACCAGTAATATTAGATCGGAGTTGCATAGTCTTTGTCGGTGGAAATTTTTTAGTCATAAATAAAGAAGTACATCCCACCCATGATGTAATAGTATTTTTAGGCAAAGATAGCAACCATTATTTAGCTCTTCCTCTTAGAGAGAAAGGAAATAGACGTAATTTGACCGCATCAGGGTCAACGTCTTTTATACGCATCATATCACATATTTCAGTGAAAGTATTTAAGTGCATACATGCGTCTTCAATAACATAGCCTCCAAATTGATTCTGTTGAACCAAACTTAAATAATGGGGCTTAATTTCATAATCATCAGCAACAATTGCTGGTTGAGTAATAGGAGTACGCAAATAATCATTATTGGGAGTAGTGAACTCCCCAAGCTTCTTTTCAGCCATACTTCCTATTTTTTGGGTTTTCTTAGATTAAAAATTATAACAATAAATCAAGAATTTATAGACTAACTATTGTTCTTGGTTTATCAAAATAAAGACTGAAAGCAAACTAACAAAATTAAAAACAAGAATTACAACTAGCAAGATTCCTAATAACCTCACCAGGGCAGCTATTGCTTCCCTGCCAACGGCGCCAGAAAAAGGGTTGATACCTTTGATCTGGATTACGGATGTAGTATAGCTTCTTTTTCCCTAGTAAACCTAGGTTATCGAATCCTCGGGAAGTGAATGCGTAGTGAAGTTATTTTAACGGACCTTCGAGAGTTTTAGAATTCCTTTTGTGTTTTCACTGGACCAGTAGTTTGCGTCTTTTGGTTATTGTTGATGATGGAGAGAAAGGGCCTAGGGCGTTTGGTTTCACCTGTAGCTGTGCAAAACATCTGATGGAAATAAAAGATAGAAATAAAGCATGCATGTACTTGTTAGAGCAAGATAAATTATATGTGGACAGTGCATCCATAATTGCTATTGCCTCCGCAACTCCTTATAGCAATAACCTACTAGTCTCATCCATAGAAGAAAGATAACTAATGATATGCATCGTGATGTCACTATTAATCCCAAGCAAATCCCTCACACACAGCCATACTACCCCTTATGTCACCGGGGTTCCCAACCTGCAGATCAGTCATCACCCGTACTCCCTATACCTGGCTCAACCCTCAGGGTCTTGGGGTACCTGACAAGTCCTTGGATTGAGGAAAGAGAGGATACAATAATCATCATGTCATACAAACTAATACACGATCCCATCTATGATAATTCACATGCACAATTGCTACATGGCTAGGCCGAAGCCCTTAGCCCAAGGAGAATTACTCGCACATAGAGATGAGATCAACAATCATAAACATTGTAATAAAAATCATGAGATTGATAGCAATAGTCTTACAATGTCGCTAATCAGAGAAGAGGTCTATTATTACAAGTGGTGAAGTATGGCTATGGAGATGGAGAAGGGTTTGGAGACCTGAGCCGGCTTTTTGGCAGAGTCTGGATTCTTTGGGGCAGAGCGAGAGATAGTGTGCGTCGTTTTCCCGTCGCCTGAGGCTTCTTTATATAGGGGTTCCTTCACGAAAGTTGTTCTGTTTGACCTAACAGTGGCGGCGCCAACTATACGACCGGAGCTATACGGTCAAAAATTTCTTCGTCCGTATAGTTGGTCGTTATGGTGTTTGCCTTCGTTGGGCGGCTCCTGGTTTCTTCTGTTCGAAGGAAATATCGTATCTTTGACTTTAATATAGTGATTCCCTCCATTAAACGACATTATGTGGGCATGAAAAATACAAAAACAAAAGATTGCATACCTCTCTAAATATTAGCAATAGTGGCAGGGTTTAGAGAGATATTTCATGAAAAATATGACTAATATCCAATTTAAATATGGACGTTAGATGGCTATATTTTAGAGCCATCAGGGCGGTACGGTCGCATTGTTCACATCATGCTCGTACTAAGCGAGCTTGCCTTAGGATCGAGGTTCGATCTTGGCGCCCCACTCGTTACGGACGTGTAGTACGGTTGTGCCCCACCATACTGACGGTCGTTAAGAGTACAATAATTTCTGACAATCTCGCAAACTTTGCTTCGAAAACGGTATGGAAGAGCGGTACGAACGCATCCCCCATAAGGGTGGTCGTTAAGGACTTGGTACCTTCAAACAAAATTTGCAACCTTCATATTCTTCGAATGATATGTGGTATGGGTGCGTGGTTAATATATCTCAAATGTATCTACTTTGCTCAATGATTTGCTCTAGAATTTCACCATACTTAGATAAAACTGCTGAATCTGATGCTATTTTTAGCAAAAGTCTTCCTTTTGTTTATTTTCACATGTAAGAAAATCAAGGAAAAATACCACGCAGGTTTTTCACCAAATCAATGAGCATGAGATTTGGAATAACATGAGATGGGATACAAGGCCCAGAAGAGCACAGGTGGTGCGCCCTACCTTGCTGGGCGCGCCACCCAGGCCCTTTCGGCCTTGGAGCATCATCTCGACCTATCCTTTGGTGTACCCTCATAAATACCTGAAAAACCTGGGTATCTAGGAGGGTAGACTCTTTCACGAAATAAAACATAGTCACATCCACGATCTTCGTTTTTAGGGTTAGATGGGTCCTGCTCTCCACGTCGGAGAGGGGGATTTCGAGGTCTTCTCCACCACCATCATCACCAACAACCATGTGCTCACTCTCTATCATCATGTGTGAGTAGTCCTCTGTAGGCATATGAGGTGTATGGGGATTGGATGAGATTGATCATGTAATCATCCATATGTATCGAGATTTGAGGTGTTTATCTTGAGGATATTCTTGTATGAGTGTTGGTACACCTTTTATATGTTTAATGCTTGTTGCTAGGGCCCGAGTGACATGATTTTAGTATGAACTTTTATTGCCCCATCATATATATGAGTTTGGTATCTATCTGCAAAGTGTATTTCCTATTATTGTGTTGAACCTGCGAACCCTAAAGTGACAGTTAGGAAAAATAATGGGAATATATGATAGTTTGAGGATATTGTGTGGTCATGAAATGTTAATGCTCTGTTTCAGGCTATTCGAAATGATAGACCTTAATTGTCTATAGTTCCAAGTTGGCCCTGGTGAAATGGGCAGGCAGGACAATAGATGTTATGCAAATTCTCTTGGTTGGTATGCATAACTATATTAGGATCACACACCTACACACAATTGAATTAGAAATGAATGCCATGTTATTAGGATTACATTATATGATCAGTATCATTCGTGCAACACCCCACTATCACCTTATGCCATTGAAAGTTACACACTATTACTTCCGGTGAAAACTGGAAATCTGTTGCTATTGTTTACTGCTATAAATCACCATTTGCTTTGTGATATTATTGATATACATGTGTGGTTGAGAGTGACGTCTCAATTGCTAAAGTATTATTGATATTCTTGTGTTCCCCTTGAGTCGAACTATAAATTTGGGTAATACTTCCCATTGAAGATTCTAGCGATCCCCTATACTTGTGGGCATCAAGACATTTTCTGGCGCCATTGCCACCTAGATTTATTGGTAAGACCACTGGTTATCATTTACTTGTTGTACTTATTTGTTTCTCACTACAGGAAAGGATAAGGATGTTGCTAAGAAGGTCATTATGCCTTCCACCACAAGGAGAGGTACGGATTTGCCTTCTAGGAAACACTTTTCTCCTAATACTGCTACTACTCTTGCTACTAGAAAGAAAACTATTGTCCTACCAAGTTCACCCTTGTCTAGGATGTCTACTAAAACTGAACATGACTTGTTGGATGTTGGCAAATATAAAGAGAGGACGCATGGTTTATCTAAGTCTATGTCCAATGATGCTATAGAATCTAAATATGATGAAGATGAACTTTATGATGAAAATGATGTTGCAACTAGCTCCAAATCAACACCTTCTGAAGAAGAAATGACTTTTACTAAAGCTGTTATGAACTTTGATTTAGATGACTTAGATAAATGTGATGCTAGCATGAGTACTTCTTTAGGAGAGTTATTCTTTGTGGCTAGTAAAATGGATGCATCTGCAATATACAGTAAAGATAAATACTATGGGTTCACGGTAGACTTTGAAATAATAGAAATGGTTGAAGCATCTAAGTTTTATGGTAAAGAAGAAGAATTCTCCTACGAACACTTAACAAATCTTAATGACCTATCTAGCCTATTCGGGAAAACTGAAATCCAACAACACTTTTACTTCTTTAAATTGTTTCCTTTCTCTTTGGGAGGAAGAGCAAAAGCTTGGTATGACTCATTAGATCCAAGGTCAATCAATATCAAAGAGGCATGCATATACTTGTTCTATAATAGATATTTCCCTTCTACTAAAATACATGCCATGATTGCTGAAATTGGTAATTTTGCGCAAGGTAAGGAGGAGAGTATTCCCCAAGCTTGGGGGAGATATTGTGCCCTTGAGAGGAGATGCCCTTCTCATGGTTTGAAAGATAATGAATTGCTTGATATATTTTACAATGGACTAGCTGAAAAATATAGATCTTATCTAGACATTGTTGCAGGGAATATTTCCAGGCACAGGACTATTGAAGAAGATAAAACATTATTGAACACTATTACTCAAAATCATCATGATTGAGATATTGAAGAGGAAGAGAAAATTTAAATGATCCATAACAAGAGAGGTATTCATAAATTATCTAATGAAGACATGAAAGAAGCTCTGAGGTCAATCAAAGGAAGTGGTATTAAAACTTCTCATTTGAAGGAGCTTTCTGAAATGGGTGTCAAATTTCCTATTGACGAACCATGTTTTCCTATCCAAGTACACGCTATATGCTTCGTTGAAGGTAATGGAAGGGTATCACCCCACAATAATCAGATAAACCTCGACTCCCTTGTTTGTCTGATAAACCGACGAAATCCACATCGTTCTCTTTTCCACGAAACCCTAAGTCCATAACCATGGGCATTGCCGAGGTTACCTCTCGTCACCTGCTTTGAACAGATTTCTAGGATAAGGATCAACTACCATAAAAGTGAACTTATCCCTATTAATATGGAAGACTTAGAAGTTAAACCCTTCCTAGATATTTTTAGTTGTGTTATGGGTAGTTTTCCTATTAAGTATTTGGGCATTTCTTTACATTTTGATAAGCTTAGAAGAGAGGACTTACAATATCTAATAGAAAATCTTCTGAGTAGAATTACTGGCTGGAGAGGGAAACTTCTTTTTTATGCAACAAAAAAGGTTCTGATACAAGCCTTCTTATCTAGTATACCTATTTACCTTCTTTCCTTTTTTAAGTTTCCTAAATGGGCTCTAAAACTTTTAGACTCTCACATGGCAAACTTCTTCTGGAATGATGAAGAAGGTAATCATAAACTTCACCTAACTAATTGGCCTTTCTGTGTGTATGAAGAAGGATTTTGAAGGGATGGGCATACCAAATCTCCAAGATTTAAATTTATGTTTACTTGGTTCTTGGGTGAAGAGATATATTCAGGGAGAGGGAACTCTCTGGAGAAAAGTTAGATGATAAATATAGAACTAATGCCCCTAATATCCTCTGTTGTCATGATGTTCATCCTTCTACTTTGTGGAAAGGAGTTATGTGGGCCTCTAGAGCAGTAGATATAGGCTATAAATGGCATGTGGGTAATGGAAAATATATTAAGTTTTGGGAAGGCATTTGGTTTGGAAACTCTACCTTAGATACTCAATTTTGGGAAATTTACTTAGTATCGAATCAGCATACTAAAACTATAGCTGAGTTGTGGGATGGAACACAACTTAAGTGTGACATTAGAAGAACTTTCACTGAACAAATGATGGTCCAATGGCATAAAATCGTAGGGATTGCTCAATACATAGTTTATTTTGAGGGGAAGGATCAATTGATTTGGCAGTAAGAAACTAAGGGTATCTACTCCTCTAGTTCTGTGTATTCCTTGGTAAACTTTAGAGGCATAACCGATATTTACTTACCCGCTGTTTGGAAACTTAAGATACCTCCTAGAATTCAGGTTTTCCTGTGGCTTTTTTCTCAGAATAAAATTATGACTAGAGATAACCTTAGAGCCAGAGGGACTCCTAAACCTCTAGAATGCAATCTTTGTAAAGAGATAGAATCTATCCATCATCTATTCTTTGACTATATTGTTTCCAGAGTTTTGTGGACATATGTCTAGGACATTTTTGGTATCCTAGTTGTTAACTATGAATCCATTGCTTCAAAGTGGTTAGCTAATAAGAAGCATTTACATTTTAATGTTGTTTCTGCTGCTGTACTTTGGAGTATCTCGAATAACAAAAATAGTTTAGTTTTTAATAAGGCTTCATGGATAAATATGAAACATGTATGGCGCCTAGTTCTTTTATATCCGAGAAACTGGACAGCGCCATTCAAAGAGCTGGAAGAGGGGAGATATCCCTGTTCATGGACAAGATGATAAGCAGGCTAAAAAATCATCTTATACTCCCAGCGAGTTGATCTGTATTGGTTTTGAGTGGATCTCCACTTGGAAAAGCACAGCTTCGTCGAGCTATGGAGGACGTGAGGCTCACCCCGAGGAGGAAGATGCTACCCATGTGGTGTACTAGCTGCTGTCTTCTCTATTTCCCTGTTCTCTTTTGTAATGGCTCCAAAACTTTGTGACTCTAGGTTTTCAGCTTACGATAGATGCCCAGGTGCCCTCTTCCCATTTTGAGTTGAGTTTTAGTTTCTTTTTAGTTTCCTGTAGTGCAAAGTCTTGTTTTTGGAAAGAGTGTAGGCCTCTTTCTGCTGTAAGGGACAAAAATACTTGGATGGTTTCATTTCATGAAATGGAACAGGGAAAGATCCCTTTTGATCTAAAAAAAATACTGTGCAGAGTAAACTGCAAAATGGGAACCAAGAAAAGCCCGTTTATCACCAATCATTCTGCATTCCAAACATATCCAGGACTTTTTCTCAGACAGGGCGCAGGTTTCTTTGAAACAGTGAACTGTATATATAAAAAGAAAATCCCATTTACTTGACACAATCTCTATGTTTACAAATAAGAGCAGCACAAGGGCCTTTCGCTACATCTTCTAGTATTTGTTAACAAAAATATTGGGAGGATCTAATTACCCATTTCTTTTTGCCTGACTGGCAAGCATATGGTACCCGGGGTTGCTCAAAAGAATGCTGCAATTATTAGCCGTTTTGGCAGCACAGGCCAAGATGAGCACAAAAACTGTAACTCTAATACCAGATGAGCAAAATTGGGCAGATTTTGATGCACTCCTAAGGTGCCACAAGCCCTTAGACTGTATACTGAAGAGACTTGGCTCAGTCTTCCTTTAAGTGTCAGGTTTGTACAGTACTGTTTTTCGTAGCATTGTAATCCAAATCCAGTATGCGCTCCCAGGCCTGTAATGGCATAAATAGATTCATGGGAATCAGTTGTTTTAGTTTTTTCACAGCTCAATTTTATCAATACTAAATACAGAAAGCAAAAATATATACAAAAGCAGTCAAGAGACACATCAAGGGGGCGTATTGGGCACTCGTTCACTATACCACATAAACAACAGAGCTAAAGAAGGAACTAGATATCTCCCAGCCCAAAAAGCAGGGCATAATCCATACATGTAAGCCAAAAAATTAAGTGCCACAGGTAAAACAAAACCATGTTCCTCAGTAGGTACCTTTTGCTAATAAATTGTTACTTCGATACTTTTGCCACCATTCACAGTGGCAGACATGGGTCAAATCCTATCCCGAGCCCTTTCTTACAAGGGAAAATGACAACTAAAACTGTGGGGGATGCTCTCATAGAGAAGAAAGGCATATGGGGAAGAACAGCTGCATAATAAAACGTGCAAGACAGAAGTCGCCCTGTGATATGGGGAAGAAACGCTCATTGGATTTTCTTTTTCGTGGAACATCTTCTGAAACAAAACTGTGTGAAACATCAACCAAACAAAAGTCATAATCTAGCAGTACCACAGGCCCCTCACACGTGCTGACGTGCAGTCGAGTATTGACTATGTTAGGAAATAGATGCATCTCCAGTTTCTTATCTATGTTAGATAGTACATCTCAGGCCACTTTGGTTTTTCCTGCGCAAAACATGGGCAAGCACCAATGAAAATGCAGGTCCCAAATAAAAGATGGGCACCGAGCCACGCCAAAAATCTCAGCAGATGCAGTAGTACCTGCAACTTTTAATCTACAAAGTAATAGTAACACTACGATTACAACCGTGACAATCCACATGAAGAGTATACACTACTCAGAAGACATGTAACCATTGAACAACATATCAAAACAGCAACCTTCCATGAGCAATCCGAGCAAGCAAACATTGGGAAGCAAGGAACTAAAGCAAAGAGAAGAGGTTACCAAGTTTCTTCACCGTCTGGCCATCACTTGATTCGCTTCTGATTTCCAATTTCAGTCCAGATCGTCACTTCTTAAGTCTAATTTCAATGCCGACAGGAGTGCTCTGCATGCTCGTGCATACTCCTAAACAAGCAAACATCAGTGCATGGTCAGGGAATATACCAGAGTATGAAAAACAGAATGCTATGAAACTCTCCCTGCTGCAGCTCACCTCAACCAGTATCAGAGCTGCTGCTTGCTCACAGCAGGAATTTGATAGATCCATCTTCATAGTTCTGTAGGTATAAGCATCAACCAAAGCCTTGTCTTCTTCACTCATATGCAGCCAGCAAAGGCTCCTCTTTGCATACAAGGTTGAATCGTCAGGGTCAGCCTCTATTGCCTGCAAACATCAAATGACACCACATTCGCACCATAGATCGAATTAGCTGTATTCAAAACACACTAAAGCACGTTCTTCTCTTGAGAAAACATATGTACGCATTGACCAAATAGGATAGACATCTGGTTCACAAGAATCGGATACAAGGCATAAACAATTTGTACATGCAGCTGTTTGTAGTGCAACTGTTTTATAATCCGGAGCATCTTAGCCTTTTAGGGCAGATAGGGGTTCATCAGCAAGTAAAGTGTATTAGTTAGCAAAGTTTGGCTGTGGAATTAATTTGTGTAAGACCTGGTTGGGTGAGATCCACCAGAGTTTTGTATGACTTTATTGGCAACTGAGAGTGCCGGCATTTGAAAAAAAAAGCTGCAGCGTTTAATCTAAAAAAAGCAAGTAAAGTGCACAGCATAACCAATGAAGAAGTATATGATGCAAGAGTATACCTTGGTATAGACAGCCAATGCATCAGCATAATCATTTTCGTCGAATGCAGCATCGCCTTGCTCTTTCAAAGCACATCCATCATTTGCATCGAGAGGATCCTAAATCACATGAACAATTTGCAAGTCAAACAGAATATGAAATGTAAATTTAGTCTTGAGTTCACATATTGCAACTATTTCACATGCTGAATTATTACATCAGTGCCTGCAGGGGAGGTGAAAGCAGAAATAATCTCAACGCAGTCCATCCATCCTTCCATTGAAGCGATTTCTGCTGCTGTTCTACCAAATTTCTGTTCAAAAGGATATCAAGGGTAAATCTCACAAATAAACAAGGGAGAGCCTGGTGTTCCGTTACGCAATAACAGAAGAATGAAGCGAGGCACTTATACTCATATCACTATGAGATTCAAAATATGACGAATTATAGGCAATTGTGCAGGGCATGTATTACCGTAGAAATGTACAGAAGAATATGGATGTCTAGATGAGTGTATGTAGCCAGATTCTCATTATATCCTGGACATGTCTAAAGGGTGAACAGGTGCAAGAATGCTTAAATAAGCCTCTTTCGATCATTTTGCTATTTTCTTTTCTGTGGTAAGCAGAGACCGTGTCATGCTGCCTTCAGTATTAGCTAGATGCAACATTCTATGAGCGATCAGATATAGGCCTTCAGTGTGGGGCATTTTACCCCAAAGTTCACCGAGTTATGAAATAACTCTACTGATTAAGACAGAATTCACAATACCTTAGTTCGTAAGTGCAATATCAATTTTGTTTTAATATTCAAGCCTGATAAGAAAAGCTTCCAATAAGACAGAATTCACAATACCTTAGTTCTTATACCTATTTTCTAGCCCAATAATAACTGTCCAAAAATTTCAGTTCAACAGTACAGCACACTATCTCTTGTGGAGTCAAAAATAAATATTGGTCCCTAGCAGGCTAGTCACTTTATTTCTTTCAAGTAACAGCCTTCAGCCCTTTTCATGGACCAAAATTAATTAAAACTCGAAAACTATACATAAAACAGGCTAGTAAAGCAATGCTTTACAAAACCGAAATAACCCCAAATAGCAACCTGTGGTATCATTTAAGGCCTTATTCACCTGAAAAGGCCTAAATTCACCTGTGTTATTAGCCACTCTCTTATAACATTCTAAAAATCTACAGATTTGCAGCTACATTAAGCAATCCGTATCTAGCTTAGAAGATCAACAAGAGTGACAACTAAAAACTTAAGTAGCAGTGCAAAAACTCACTTCATCACGAATACTTGCATTAGCGCCAGCTTCCAACAAACACTTGATGCCGCAAGCGAAACCATAGGATGCAGCTAACATTAATGGTGTTATTACAGGCCTACCAGCATTGACATCAGCACCAGCCTGAAACATGGAATGTATAAATACAGAATGCTGAAGATAGTGTTCCAAAAAAATGCAACAGCTTGCCTCTCAAAAACTTTATACGGTAGGAGCTCTAAAGGGACAAGTCACTGCACCTTAATAAGTAGTTCCACACATTTCAGTGAAGAAGCGGAGATAGCATATGAAAGTGGTGTATAGAATAAATGCACAACTGTGTTAGGCTGGAGAGAAGGCAAAGAAAAGATTACTTGCAGATAAAAAAAGACAAGAAGGGTGCTGGAGGAATATAAAATATCAAAGTTTATGCAATTTTCAGCAAAACATGGAAAAAGTTACTGACATTATTCCAATGATAAAATCCCACATTATTCTACTAAGGAAAAATTCTCAGATTCAGCTAGGTCATCAATATTATCTGGATGCTTAGGTCTCAGTTTTGCGGCATATCAGCTGTTCACGGTAATATAATTTCCCTTTTTCCATCTGGACAAAGCCAGAAGGCTAATCGAGAACAGCCTCCTGGTGGGGTGGTGAAGTTGTGGGGGCATGACCACCCACCAGGGTTCAAATCCTGGTGCTCACATATATACTGTAAGGGTTTCCCTTACAGTCTTTCTATAAAAAAAGCCACAAGGCTGATTGTTCCATATTAGAGTACAACCGATTTGCAAAATTTCCAACTAGCAGGACACAGGAGGCTGATTGTTCTCAAACCAAGAGAACTGGCAACTTAAGAAATGTAACTGGAGACAGAAGAGTCTGTACAGGACATGCTGATTACTTGATGTAAGCATGCTCCTTAACCAGATAAATAATACATGGGTGGACAGGATGTCACCCAGTAATGGTCAGTAGCTAGATTTAAGTATAGCATAAATATTAGTTTGTGAGAAGACTACAAAATCCTGCATTACCTAGTTAAAAATAAAACTATAAATCTTCTGTATATCCAAGGCATAAATAAAATTACATGTTGATCAGAGAAATTTAATAGGCATAGGATTCTATCACTAATCAATTAATGAAAGTATAACCCATCGCATATTTTTGAGTCAGATTTACGGTTTGAATTTCATATGACAAGGAATATGGACATAATATTATAGGGTATGTGCCGATCCTGACCCACTCAATTTACCTGCTAATAAGAGAAATATAAAAGACCAGAAATGTACATCTATTATAACATGCTGGGATATCAAGTCGAGTTGCACTAATAAGATATGCACCATGCAACAACCACTTTCCATTTTGAGACAGAATCAGATATGCAAATCTAAATAAAAAGATGTACATATTTCTCATTTCGCTCTAACTATATATAAAATCTCTAAGTTCACTTTATAATAACAGTAACATAATTCTATATATATATAGTACCAACGCTATGAGTGACCAGGAAATAAGCAGTCGTGTGGATAAGGGAATATTGTACCATACACAAGTACACAACACATAATATTTGATCAGAAATAGTGACCAAAAGATGGGAAGAAAGAATTAATTACATTTGCCTGATGCCTTAACAACAATTCCAACATTCTCGTATTTCCGTTTTTAGCAGCAATGAGTAGTGGTGTTCCTTGTTCGCACATAGGGTCAACATATGCTCCCCTGGACAATAATAACTCTGCTATTTCACAGGTATCTGGATAAAATAAATGAAACTTCTCACGTCACATTACCATCAAGGATACATTAAAAAGAATATGAGTGAGAGCTTATGACCTCGGGTGTTAGCTGCCCATAACCTGGCTGGCTCGGAGTCGGCATGTGTGCCTGGATGAACAATTTAGTAGCTTACTATGTGCCAGTATGTGTAGGACTGCTAACAAAACTGCAAAAACTTCAAACATACTATCTTTTTTTGGCAAGTAGCATTTATGATTAGATTCCTATTTTTCCTTGTGATCTTTGTTGATTGAAATTAGAAAGCCACAATGTGCTTTTTATTTATATGTTCAGTAAACAAAATACGACCAATGCCCAAGCGCCTAATATTTCAAAAATATATCTACAGGACATTTTTACAAACTTATAAGCTAACTGGGAAAATTATCGCAACATAGGTAGGAACTAAAAGGGCTTTTCTGCAGCTGACCAACAAAACCTGATCTAGGCCAATGCTTAAGCAAAGGAAAACAGCAAAAAAAAAAACTGACCATACCAACCCAGCCGGACCAAAATTGTTTTTCCAAGCCAAGGACTGGCATTTTAAGCCCTACTCTGAGTCTTGTTCAATTGTACTTATGTGTTTTGTTCGAGTGAAAAGTTTATGCACATCACATACTGTTGACTAGGCATCTGAATAAATAAAATATCAAATGGCAATGGTTTCTATTGTCTCTAGATTGACGACAATTAGCCCCAAAAATGTAATGCTAATTAAACAATGTTGTCACCACCTTTAGTTAATCACTACAAACGTACGTGCGCAAGACAAAAAAACTGAGGAACTGAAATTTACTGCAGGATAGACATCGCAGCCAGTCCTGGGTTAAATATGAAGCAGAACAGATCATCAAGATGAATAAAGCTACAGGTACGAAAAACAGAAACAAACATACGCAGGGGCAAAGAAGAACCTGGCATTGTAGCAAAATGCAGAGCGGTAGTCCCGTTTATATTTGCTTTGTTTGGCTTCGCACCACGGTCAAGAAGAAACCTTACAACAGATGTAGATCCACAACCATATATTGCATACAATAGAGGCGTTGCACCTAGCAAGGGCACAAGAATGGCAATCACTTGATCAGAATTATCAATAATACGTGCTTCCAACCAACAAAAAGCAATAGATAATCAAGAGCATCTGCCCCTGCAAGATGCATAGTAAAACATCACTCGAGTAGATGCTACACATGAGTTAAAACCGAAGAGGAAAAAAATTTAGCCCACAATGCCAGCATTGATGTCCATGGTACCACAAAAGATCGTGCTTTGCAGATCCATGATTCAGCATGCATTTCAGAGGCTAACCATCTGAAACACTTTCTCAGGAAAACACAAGTACCTCCCTGCTTTAGTGCGAAAACTGTAAAATCACAAAAAGACTTAGGGGCATACCGCCCAACAAGACCAAAGCAAAAGATGGTGATGATTGCTTATAATAGATCGTACTAAGCCACACCCTGCAACATCAGTAGTCTGGTTTGCGTTCAGAATTTAAATTGATAGACTATTAAGAAACAAATGCGCCCTTGAGCAGCATCCACATTTGCAGAATTTCGTAACTTAAAAAAGGTAACTACCAATGCCACTCTAAAACAACCAGAGCCACCGCAGAAAGCTTTCAGCAAATGTTCTGTCAAACAAAATAAATAAAACATCACTGCATCGAGATGGCACTCTGCATCTCTGAATCGATCCAGCACTGCCAAGTCCGTCAAAACGGTGCTGGTAACGAACAAATTACCATGGTCGCCAGGCGCGTTGACGTTGAGGCGGAGTTCATCGACCAGGTACTTGCACATCTCCAGCCTCCCGGCCCACGCCGCCATGTGGAGCGGCCCACGGCCGTGCTTGATCGCCGCCAGAGTCTCTTCCAGGCCTTTCCCCGACTTCCTCATCTGCCTCACGAGCTCTGCACGGATATAACCTCGTCAGATCCACGAGAAACGTAACGCGATACGCTGCGGGCGCGAGGGGCTTACTCCTCACGGAGGGGATGTCGCCGTCGACCGCGTCGTTGAGCGTCTGCACGGCCGACCATTCATCCTTGGAGAGCGTGCGGTTCCCGATCCTCACCCGCGTCCGGGGTGTGACCATGGAGGCGCGCATCGGCTGCATCCTGGGATCCTGGTGGGATGGAAGCTTCTAGAAGCCTAGGGTTTGGAGAGGAGGTCGAGGCGGAGCGGAGTGGGTAGGCAACGGGGGGTGGGGAATGGGAAAAGGAGGCGGGAAGCGTTCCGTACAGAGGGTGATGACGCTAGACGACGAAGGCAAGTCAGTAACGTCCAGGGTACCAGCCTCGCTTATGTGGGCCGCAGAGTACTGGGCTAGGATGAGGCTGGTGGCGCGTCGGCCTTTCTTCCTGCTTTTCCTTTTCTTTTTGGTATGAACTATTTTTTTCCTTTTTAGCCGTGGAGGGAGTGAAACAAAGTGAATGACTAGATTTATTGGTGAAAGGCAGGTGCAGTTTTTAATCACTTTGTTGATTTCAGAGAAGAGTGGATATATAAGTACACTAAAATACGACTACATGAGTCAAATAAAAATATTATAACTTCACAAAAAATATAAGTTGAAGGGGAAAGGAAAGCAATGCGTTTATACATCAACACCTCCACTCACGCTTGGCTCGTCAGGACTAAACGCGGACCGAAGTGGACATCAATTGTTGAACTAAATTGCTTCTACAAGATCTTGAACTCAAACCTCTTAGACCATGTACTACATAGGCTTAAAGCGGTTCAAAGGCTCCAATGATTCAGTTCTATACATAGTAGAGCATCGATTCAAAAGCTCTGACAAGAAAAGCGCATCAACAAGATAGTTCGCTTCTTTGCATGCAATTGTGGTCCCTTTTGGCACAGCCGTGTGTAAGAGAGGCTAAACGAAGTAGAAAAGGGGCCGTTGTTTATTTGACCATGGGACCCACAAGCGATTCATCACATAGCAGAAAACACGTCGATTCCTAAATCTGACACATCTTTCTTTGAACCGAACCCACATAGTACATGGTCTTAGAGCGGGGCACTTATGTCAACCATGAAATGGAAATGGGTCTATGGCTGCATCGGCAGCTCTAACTTCTGACTCAAAGGGGAAACATGCCATCCTTCCTGACCGCGAGACTAGTTCTTCATGCTAGTAGGGTTTATCAAACTGGGCCCCATCACTAAGAAAGTTGGTCTTGGAATTATCATCTGTGATCACCTTGGTCGAGCAGTTTTCTCTGACTGGAAGTATATTCTGTGGTGCATAGGAAGCAGATCCTTGCATACCTAGAGGCAGTGGCAGACGCGGCATCCCTGTTGCCCGGGCAGTTGCTGCCCGGGCTTCCGAACAGCCGTCCAGCTTATATTTATTGCTACTTGACACAAAATAAGCAAACTTAGCCTCTAAAACTACTATTTGCCAAGGCTTATAAATAATCTTGAGTCTGCTAACACCTAGAGGACCTAAAGCATCTAATCGACCTGACCCTGGCCAGCAACTTTGGAGACCGATTACCTCTAGGCTATCCAAATCATTCTCTCTCTAGGCCAAGAGCATTCTCCGGACCGAACTTTGTACTATGAGGCACGAGAAATGCTTAGGGTTTATCGAGGCATCAAGTATGAAGGTGGATCATGTGCGCAATAGTGTAGCACATTTGTTAGTGTGGCATCCCGCTAAAACCACTATTAGAAAATCGCGGTGTTTTTGGTGCATTGCATCATCATGACTGCATGCTTATGTCATCATGCCACATTGCATTTGAGCATCGTCATCATCATGCATATGTTTGTCTGAAACTATTTTTCGAAAAGCCTATTTTGTTTTCTAAATACCCTGCCTTTATTTCAAATCAAAACATCGGGCCTCTTCCGGGTATTTTGTTTTGTCTAAAAATAATTTACAAAAAGATTTTAAAAATAAAAATAAATAATAAAACTATTTTTCGGACCGGGGAGGCAGCCCAGCCGTTAGGCCAGGCCACCTACAACCCGGCCCATCTAAAACCAAATCCTATCCTAACCGGCCACCCTAATCCTACCCAACTCCCTCCTGCCCCGCCGCCACACTCCCTCCTCTCACCTCGTTTCCCGCCCAGCTGACAACTCCCATCACCTGGCCCCTCCTCCACCGATCCCAGCCCGCCACCTGCCCCCCCGGGTCCCACCCTGCAGGAGAGACCCGTCCCCAGGCGCCTTTCTCCCTGCCGACAACCTCCACCTGCCGACAACCTCCCTCCCTCTGCCCCACCTCCTTTTTCCCGCCCGTGCGCGTAGCCCACCACCACTCTCGCCCAGCCGGCCACCAACCGCGCGCAGACAACTCCTCCCACCCGTAGCCTTCCTCCACCCTCCACCTCACCCCACCCAATCCGTGCGCGCCACCACCTGCATGTCTCCCAACTCCACCTGTCCTCTCCTCGGCCCACAACCCTTCCTCCCCTTGTGCGTCTTCCCGTGACCCGACTCCCTCTCCCTGTGATGCCCGAGCCCGCATCCCATCCCGCCTTCCCCTCTGCTCCCCGCATCGGCCTCCCTCCGTCCTCTCCCCTTCGCCAACCGCCGTCGACCACGCCTCCTTGCCGTGACCCAGTCTTCTCCGCCCGACGCCCTACCCGACCCCGGCCGCACATCCTCTACCTTGCCGCCATTCTGTTGCTCACACGGCGCCTCTCGCGCGCCCATTTCGCCCGTCCGTCGGTGAGACCACAGTGCCTCGTCGCGGCCCTGGCCCGCAAGCCGCCAAGCGCCCACCGCCTCTGCTCCGCGAGAAGCGTCACCGCGCCCTCCTCTCCCCGATGGCGCCTCCTCCCGTCGATCGCAACCCCGCCTCCAAGTTCGTCGGAGCCCCGTCCTCCCCGAGCCCCTCCGTTGCCTCCGTCTATGAACCAGGTGCCGCCACCTCGACGTTCTCCTCCCCGAGCAAGCTAGCACCGCCACCGGCCGATGTTCCCCTGTTCCGTATCTCTCGGCGCCCGCTCCTTCTTGAGCTTGCTCCGGCCGCCCCTCTCTGCTCCGGTCGCCGCTTCACGCGTAGGTGCTCACCTCGCCGGCCTCTCCTGCGGCTCGGCCTCCCGGACCTCAGCCACCAGGAGCGCCCCCAGTCACCCGTGCCTCGTCGTTCCACGCGCGTCCCCGATGACGGCCTCAGCTCATGCGCCCCTACAAGCTCGACCACCAGTGGCTGCCTCCACGGCCCCTCAGTGACGTCGCGCCCTCGACCATCCCCATCCCGTCCCCCTGCAAGCCATCACCATGGCCACGCGCCTGCGACCTTGCCGGTGTCCTAGGTTGCTCCCTCCGTGCGTCCTTTTACCCGACTATATTGCCATGTACCTGTGTCAACCGCCTGCTCGGTTCTCTCTACAGGGCCTGGTTCTTTTGCACGAGTTGGTGGCCAGATGCTCCTGTCGATGGGTGATGGGTGATGTACAAGTACGTGTTTTTGCAAAAGCCCCGATGCCATGGTGCCTAGGACAAAACAAAGATACATTGATCCCACGTCGCAGGTTCGTCACAGACCAGCAAGTATCACTACCTAGATTCGATGACCTGAAGCTCTCCCTCCCGGATCGAAGACCTCCTTCACAGAACGCCAAGCCTCGACCCCGGAGGCCAAATCCGAACCCTCGGAATTCAAGATCTCCGAACCTATATGTGTGATCCCTATTCGAGCCTTATTTTTATAGATGATATATACTTGATACATTAAATCATTCGTCTCGCATTCATATCATCGTGGTTTGGGGGCATTATGTCGATTCACCTCATAATTAAATATGGAGTCTGTATGCGGAATATCTTTGTCTTATTCCAGACTCCATTCAAATTTGTGTAGCGAACCGATACCCTGTTTCGCCTTGTTAAGACAACATTTAAATTGCGGGGTATCTAAATAACTTGAACCGTGTAATTAATTATCGGGACCCCGGTTCCGCTTAATACTGTCTAATTGCACCGCATCTGTATCATATCATAATCATGCCGGATCTTCTGCCATAGTATTAAATATTGCATCCGGTGTTTCTTCTAGTGTTTGCTTCTTCGCGGACTAGGCCGATGAGTGGATGCGAGTATCGACAAGTTCTCCGGATGAATCTCCGGCAGTGTTTCCCAGGCGAGCATCTCTCCCCCCTTCTACCTATTTTGCATTTATAGTCTTTATTTCCTCCTGTTGATCTATTACTATCCGTGTTGCGATGCTTTAGTTCCCGTGCACCAGATATATTCCGTGCAGCCTTTATATTGCCATGAACACATCCTGTTGCCTGTTGTTTGATAGATAGTCGGTCTTGCGAGTCGTGGTTGCTTGCTTCTGTGTTGCTTCGCGTCGTTGTCGTTCCACCGTTGACGGCAAGTTGGCACATGATAAATGGTGGAGGTGCTTAATGGTGGAGATGATCATGACTTTAAATACAACTATTAAATTGCTGGGATAACTAATGAAAGAGGCACCGGTGGACAATATATGCTATTTGGTTTTCATGTCCACTTGTGTCCCGTAGGCCCCGAGTACTTGATACCTGTTTCTTGACTATTCGCACTATCCACATACGGGAGACTCTATGAATCCCCCTTAGCCAGAGCTTGATTCATTTCTTATTTCTTGGGGCCACAAACTAGTTTGGGGTTTTATTACTATCCTGTACTTATGCCATGCTTACTGCTTTATTTATGATTGTGCGTGGAGCACCTGTACTATTTTGGAACGTGGAATGTTTTGCATGTCGACAAGCCCCATCACACTTTCGGGTTCCCAATCGTTTACAGCCATTGTCACAAACCCTGGGTCCGTTCCGGAGCCGGCCAACTTCGTTGCGGGTAGCTTAGTGGGGTGGCCCCCTGAAATATTTTATGAATCCTATGACTGCTTTGTCGTGAAAGCCTCATTAGGTTTTGATTTGGTTTTTCCGAGGTTGATCGTGTGTGTGTTGCTATTTGTGCATCCCTGCAGTGTAAATCTTTCTGAAAGCCGTGTCCGCGGTTATGGACGACTTGGAGCACAGTATCTCGATCATAGACAAGCATAACTAAAGTAGTGCTATAAATTTGACTTAATATGTGACTAGTAATTAGCTCAAGTATAACGGAATGGATATTAAAAATGCCAACATCTAGTGGATCTAGGTTGTTTTGTGACATGCTGTACCTGTCTAGTAAGTATTGCAACTCCAATGGAATGTGATAAAAGTGCCAACAACTGCTAGGTTTTGGGATTCCTCGGGACAATTATATCTGACTAGTAAATGTTCCAACTACCACGGAATGGTTAATTAAACTGCCCACTACTTATGCTTCAGGATGACTCATGCTATCTATATATGATTAGTAAGTGCTGCAACTATAATGGAATGAGTAAAAGTGCCCAATGTGTGAGTTCCTTGGTCCGACTTCCTCGTTTGGTCTCGAGGGGGAAATACCAGGATGGGTATGTTTGGTGTTAGTATCAGGTAGGATCCGAATATGTCTTTCTTACCCCTCTCTAATAGCCGCCAATGATACCGAGTCTCTATATGTTGTTTAGTCTGTCTTGTCGCCGATCCACCATACCTATGTGGCGAGTCGCAATTCTAGCCTCGCTGCATCTTGGCCTCGATCGACGCTCCTCTTTTTCCTTTGCCCTTTGTCGGCACCCCTTTTGTTTTAGCAGGTTTGAGATCGACGTCGTTAGCAGGGTTACCCTTCCGGCTTGGCCTGGGCAGGGTTATGGACGCCATTGGTTATTTTTCAGGGCTCTTAGTCCCATTTGCATCTTGTCTGTAGTCGGACGGTCTATCGTTTTCAAGGTGATTTGGATCTTTGTATAGTATATCTGTATTCTTGACTCATGGAGTCGTTGATGTATATATCTGTTCTGTGGGTCCCATCGAGGACTGTTGTGTAATGGTATTACTTCATTTTCCACCCGTACGAAAGTACCTGGTGGGCGTCCTTGAATCGTTTCTATGCGGGTTTGGCGAAAAGGACTAAAACTTGCATAGGGCCGATTCGAGGGTGTTACAGTTAGCTCAGTTAGGAAAATATGGTACTAGTGGTACCCTTCATGATGCGGCGCTGACATGTGCGTTGGCTATGATCACAACCTAATTAATACGGGGTAGATGTCATGGTTCCCGTAAAAAATGTTAGAAGAAATCGAGAGAAAAGGAGAGAGAGCAAATGATTCAAACGTTCTCTTATTCCATCGAGAGGAAAGGAGAGAGAGCAAATGATTCAAACGTTCTCTTATTCCATTGATGATCTCAGTATATATACAAGGGGAAGGGACGCGAGCAAAGAGACACGTTTGTACGAGGGGGTGCGAGATAGTCGGTTCCATATTGCAACCGACATAGGAATATTACATGGGAGGATTATCCTTTTAATTAATCTAATCTATTAATTAAATCCTAACACTCCCCCTAATCCTTTCATGTCCTTGCTATCGATCATCTTTAGAATTATCTCCTCCAAAAACCCTGTGGGAAAAATATGAGGAGAGTAGTGTATGATATGTTGCTAAAACTCCTTCAAACCAAGTGGAAAAATAAGGAGAAAATGATGCAACATATAATGGTTAGATATGCTATTAAAACTCCTTCAAACCCAGTGGGAAAATAAGGAGAAAATGATACAGCATATAATAATTATTGCCTCCGTGTTAACTTCATATGAGAAAAACCTTATAAAAGGGAAAGACCCATAGAGTTTAGAGGATAATATATATGTCGTGTATACTTTCCTAAAAACCCGGGTGGGAAAAAAGAAAGTATGACATATGATCTTGTGTTGATATTACCTCATTAAAAACCTTGATGAGAACCTGGATATTAAACTCATAAAGGGAAAAGAGTGTAATATGATACTTTGAATAGGAGTAGTCCAGGGTGATACTCCCCCTGATTCTTGCAAATCCTGAAGCCGTCAAATACCAATTCCATAAATATATTTATGGAATATGAAAGTTGGTAGAGACTTCATGAATAGATCGGCGAGGTTATCACATGATTTGACTCGCAAGACGTTTATTTCCTGACTCTTCTGGAGTTCATGAAGATAAACCAATTTAGAGGCAATATGCTTAGTGATATTGCTCTCGATGTATCCTATCTGCATCTATGCAACACAAGCAACATTATCTGTATATATAATGGTCGATGATTCAAGAGAACCAATACCACATGACTCATGTATGTGGTTTATCATTCTGTAAAGCTACATATGGAAATGTGGCTTTGTATCTCAGAATGATTGGTAGGTGTAGTCACCAAAGTCTATTTCGAAGACATCAATGGAGTGACACTGCTACCATGTAGGTACACATTATAGGGATCATTCAAGTAGCCAACATCAGTGTATTCTGATGATATTGGAGTTTATATTTCTCTGAAATTACATGAACATATCAAATAATGTGTGGTGCCTTGGAGATATCGAAAGATATTCTCGATTCCAAACCAATTGTGTTGGTGGGTCCAATGGCACTGGGATATGGAACTTCAAGTCTCAACATCCCTTGTACATCATCCTGTGGTTTGAGTGAATCTTTCTCTACGTCTAGAGATCGAACAACCGGTCATGGGAGATGGATATGACTTGTCTATTTTAGGTTTATCCAATATTTATAATATAGGCAACTTGGTGTACCATAATACTTGAGTGGAGGAGTTCGAGTTGTGGTCTCTAGAACTATTTGGTTTTATCCAAATTCTTCATCTCAAATTCCGTCTTTTAGATGATCACGTGCTTCGTCATTGTAGGAGTGCTCCTTGAGCATGACAAACACGCATGGGTAATCATCATTGTAGGAGTTTTCCTTGTGTATAAGGAACTCACTACGTCGGTTGTACCAAAATATGCCGACAACAATAAGCCATGTAGTGACTCATTGATTTTACACAATCATGTTGCATTTGTAGTTTGATTCGGATTGAGATTCCTTTTGGAACCATACATGTCTGAATCTAGTGATCCACATGGCTATGTAGTCACTGCATCTATCAACTGCACAAATAGATGACTTTATACTGCCAATGATATAGGTATCGGAAAATGAGGATTCCACTCATGTCTGGAGAGTAGGTCTCGGATCTCTGCGGAAACCCGACCTTGTGCTACAAGCCTTGCGTTCTCACCACCTTGTTGTTCCCATTCCATTTTTGAAAGAGAACATATGGAATCCCATGCATAGGGAATTCATTTGGAAGAGCGAGGCTAATTCTTCTTGGATTGCATCCTTTGTTTTGTTTCAGTCCGAGTGAGTGGTTTACACTCTTCCATGGCCATGATCTTTGGATCTGAATCATTTGAAGGATGTTTGCAATCATACAAGAGAATGTTTGTCGACAATTGTAGTCTTGGTTATATGATTCTCCATAATTAATATTGTTGGAGGAAATCTCATGCACCCATGATGACTCTTCGTGATTTCCCAATACGCGTGAGTCCGGGTGTTCCGATGTCCCAGCCAGTGTGTGCAAGCTGAAGCTGGGGTTGTGAAGGTTTTCCTTCCACTGGGTGTATACTACCCATAAGGTGTTTATCAACGAAGGTTGACTTGCATTTACTGATTTAGAGGATATCTCCTCGATTTCCTTTGTTTCTTGGAGGAAGCTACATCCTGGTTAGAGGCCGTATTACTCCCCCTCTTCTCAGGTATGGAGAGTTGAGTGATTTTTATTGGTACCTCCACTCTTTCGGACGCATTTCTAGCCAGACTAAAGGATTTTGTAACACCTTTGAGATCAGTAAATGAATCTGGCAGGTTATTTGCAATATGTTGCAAATATGTGAATTCCGGACGTAGTCCAAATTCTTGAATACGTGGATATAAGGTGGAACGTGGAGTCCCAATTGATTTCCTGGCATTCTGTGTGGTACATGAAGTCTCCCCCTAATGCCTGGAAATAATCCATCATTTAATATAAGCAATCAACATACTAGGCTATGAATGTATCCCTAATGAGGGGTCCAAGGTACATGTTGCTCGACGGAGATCTGTACCCCACATAGATCCCAAGTATGTGGGCCCAATGATGTATGTTGTGGTGGTGAGATCGGTACGCGTGAAGCGCTTCCAAACTTATGCAGATGGGAAATGCTCGAAGGATTTCCACGTATCAATTACAGAGGAGGAGTACTGCGATATGCAGTTAGTCATTGAGCAGTGTGTAAAGCTCCATGACTCCAACGTCAAGTTGGTAGTGCATTTCATCAACAAAAGTCATGCAATGAGTTTGATCCTCTTATTCAGGGATTCAACCAAACCATTATGAGTGAGGATGTATGGGATAGAGTGCTGAACTTCAATCCGTATGGCCATGCAATATTCATTGAAGGCACATGAGGAGAATTCTGCAACATTTTTTCTGCGAATTTGTCAAATTCTACTTTTCTCGATAATGGGAATGTAACTTGATTACTTCCATCATTATCATGGTAAATACATGGTTTCATGTGGACAGAAAACACATGTATGAGCATCGTATAGATGCATAATTGAGAACCATGAAGAATACCTTAAAATATCCACACAATAGTTGGGGAATAATAAATGACTCCCTGGATGTGTTCAAGGAATTGAAGCGGTCCAACTTGTATTTTGAGGTGTGAATGCCTCAAAATTAGCTTCCCTGTGTGGCACAATGTGCACACAAAGTCTGATGACCGAGGGAATTTGGACTCATGCAACTTGTGACCAATGGAATTTCTTTATATGCAACATTTGCTATGGGTTGGATGCACGTGTAGTACAATCCAAACAATAGAGAGGGTACTTTTTCAAATACTTGTTCCTCATCCATCGGATTGAGTCCCATAAAAATCTATATATCGAGCTAGAGTTCGCTATGGAAATCTTCTCTCAAATATATAGAATACATACAATCTTTTTTTATCAGAGTGCTGATACAATGTATTGTGATATACAATACTTATGTTCTGTTACAACATCACAAAAGGACATGATTAAATTGATCACAAAGGAGATAATGGGACTAGTCAAAGTCTCCAAACACGTCGTTTGAGGTATACTCAACGATCATGTCCTCCGTGCTCATAGAATCCTCGAACGGCTGGAGAGTCATGGTGTTTCTAGGTCCAAGAGGAACATCTTGCGAACAACCAGCTCCATTGGTGCCATTCGGATGAAGGTTGAAGTTGATATCAAACCTTTTCCCTTGAGGTACTTTCCGTCCTTGGGATTGCTGGTAGAGAATTTCCAGATGCTTTGGGGTCTTGCACTTGTTAGTAGGGTGCGTGTAACATCCACACTTGTCACAAAGCCTAGTTTTGTCATACTTTGGCTTTGCGGTGCCTTTCCTACAGTCTGAGTTTCGAGGCTTCCTGTTCCGGTTGTGCTTACGCTTACCCTTGAAGTTCGGTTGGTTACCGTTGAAGGCGCCACCAAACTTTCTTCCGTTTGCGACATTCATATGAACTTCCGTCAAAGGTTGGGAACCAACCGGGCGCTGAGAGCCATTCTTATCAAGAAGCTCATCATGCATTTCAGCCTGAAGTGGGATATGAATAAGGTCTGAATAGACACAGTAGTCATGAAGCTTGATATTGTCTTTGGAGGAGCCTTTCAGATGGGAGCATGGTGGATAGAGTTTTTTCTATCTTTTTCGCATCTGTAGGTTCCTTCTCGCAAGTGCAACTTAGAACTTATCTTATGAACCTCATGATTATAATCCCCGACGGACTTAAAGTCCTGGGATCGAAGATGAGTCCAATCATGAAGTGCTTCGGGCAGGACAAACGCCCTCTGCTTTTCATATCTCGTCTTGAGGGCCTGAAACAAAGTAAATGTGGATTCCTCCTCCAAATACGCAGTCTTAAGATCCAGGTGGATATGGTGCCTTATAATGTACAAGGCATCATGTTTCTGCTCTTCTCTCAGCGATGTGACTCCAACCGGAAGGGGGTCCTCCGGGTTCTAGATGGCACACACTATTCCACGGGACGCAAGGGAGATCTTGATGTCCATGGTCCAGGTAGGGTGATTGTGGCCATCGAGTTCGAGTACATCGAACTCTCTTCCAGCCATTAGTTACCTACTTGGGTAAACCAGAGGTTATTAATTTACGCTTTGGTAAACCACGCACCATCATGGTTATGTTGTAATGAACTATGCAAAAATTAATGATAAGTTCAAGAAGTGGGCTTAAAAATCATTAGTGTGAACTTCAAATTGTTAAGTATGACACATTGTAGATAATCTCCAAAAGAATATTCGAAGTCCGTCTCGCAGCACTAGAGAGTATAATCTGATGAAATCAGTAGATACTCATACTTCTAATGCCTTATGTCATGACTTAATAAAATGTTTGGGGAGAGCACATTGTTAAGCAATCATAATGTCAAATATGACAAAATGTAGGCTTTAAACAGTAGTGGCAATAATCTGCAGTGCAGTAGATCTAGCCACTACCTTGTGTTCCCGAAACATCAATTTGAAGAAATCACTTTGAATTTTGCATACCAATTCGTGCTCGTATCGAGTCAAAATGACTCAATTAAGACGATTAATTGATCTATTTGCAAGAAATTGAAAATCTCAATTGCAAATGGTGAATGTAATAAATCTCAACATGTGTACACATGGAAATATATTACATCTGACATTGTCAGAAATACACTTAGTACTCAAACTGACAAACAGTACTAAAAACTTGTACTGAAAAAACAGTGTCTTTAACAGAAGTAGAATACTACCGGAACTTGTTAGTAATCTAATATGTGCATGCTGAAATATCAACTAAATTAATTAGAGAGATACCGTATGTGGTGTACTGTCCGCCCACTACTCCATGTGCCACGCGCGAGGATAAGGAGTCCCTGTGCTGTGCGAGAGGATAAGGAGACTCGAACAATCCCAAAATCCTCCACTGAAACAGCAGAGAGCACCACACGACCTCCTCTGGTACTACTGCAGCGAAGCTCACCGACCAATGGCGCTCCGGCCGTCCTCTTCCTCGTCATAGGATCCGTGAGCCAGGTCCCAGGCGACGCTGTTGGGCGCCATCCATGCGAGCCGAGCCCGGCTCCAGTGCGATCTGTGGCCGAGGCTGCTCGTTGGCGAGTCCGCTGACGGACTGGCCAGCGGGAGGCGGAGAGCCAGGAGGCGG
The DNA here is from genome assembly GCA_023614405.1 of Avena insularis. Classification (NCBI taxonomy): domain Eukaryota; kingdom Viridiplantae; phylum Streptophyta; class Magnoliopsida; order Poales; family Poaceae; genus Avena; species Avena insularis. The sequence goes on along the minus strand of CM042686.1, from coordinate 592,708,037 downwards.
CGGCGTGCGCATGCGCGCGGTGGAGGAGGCGTCAAGGTGTTGTCGATCGTCTACTCGAAATTGCTCAGGGTGAAGAGCGTGCTGATAACGTGTTAGAAGAAATCGAGAGAAAAGGAGAGAGAGCAAATGATTCAAACGTTCTCTTATTCCATCGAGAGGAAAGGAGAGAGAGCAAATGATTCAAACGTTCTCTTATTCCATTGATGATCTCAGTATATATACAAGGGGAAGGGACGCGAGCGAAGAGACACGTCTGTACGAGAGGGTGCGAGATAGTCGGTTCCATATTGCAACCGACATAGGAATATTACATGGGAGGATTATCCCTTTAATTAATCTAATCTATTAATTAAATCCTAACAAAAAATTTAAAGAGGCCTTCGAAGAGGCGCCAGTTCGTAGTGGAGATCATCTAGAGAGGAATTCCCCGACCGTTGCACATGTGGCTTCGCCGGTATGCGTTAACCTGCACGAGTGCATGACAATTGAAGTTGCACACCGCCCGTGTCAGTTTGTTTGAATTTCAGTATCTACCTAATACATGTCCTGCCACGAATAATGTGTGTGTTTTTTCTATTTGCAGACTCCACTCTTATCAAAACGAGTGTGTTGACTCGTCTTCTCACCAACTCTTGCGTTGACTAGTCTTCTTATCAACTTATCGGTTGACTCGTCTTTCTCACTACAGCGATCGGCGACCGGTAACTAGTGATGAGTGGGTATTCTCTAAGCACCATGACAACTACGCCTCACATCTTTAGAGATTTTTTGGTGTACCAACGATTTGAAAAAATATATCTACAACGTAGTACAAACGTTATATTGACCATAAAATTTGAGGTTAATATGTGTTGCGGTTTGAGAGAAACATAGAAAGACAAATTTTCATGAATTTTATATTATGTCGGCCAGGGAATGCCGTTGTGGCTGCATCGGCAGCTCTAACTTCTGATTCAATGGGGAAACATGCCATCCTTCCTGACCGCGAGACTAGTTCTCCATGCTAGTAGGGTTTATCAAACTGGGCAGCCCCATCACTAAGAAAGTTGGCCTTGGAATTATCATCTGTGATCACCTTGGTCGAGCAGTTTTCTCTTATTGAAAGTATATTCTGTGGTGCGTAGGAAGCAGATCCTTGCATACCTAGAGGGCCTAAAGCATCTAATCGACTTGCAACAGTGGCCAACAACTTTGGAGACCGATTGCCTCTAGGCTATCCAAACCATTCTCTCTCTAGGCCAAGAGCATTCGCCAGACCGAACTTTGTAATATGAGGCACGAGAAATGCTTAGGGTTTATCAAGGCATCAAGTATGAAAGTGGAGCATGTGAGCAATAGTGTAGCGCATTTGTTAGCTCAGTTAGGAGAATATGGTACTAGTGGTACCCTTCATGATGCGGCACTGACATGTGCGTTGGCTATGGTCACAACCTAATTAATAGAGGTCATGGTTCCCGTAAAAAAAATTAGAGAGGCCTTCGGAGAGGCGTCGGGTCATAGTGGCGATCATCTAGAGAGGAATGCCCCGACCGTTGCACATGTGGCTTCGCCGGTCGCTCGCCACGGTCATATGCGTTAACCTGCACGAGTGCATGTCAATTGCAGTTGCACACGGCCCATGTCAGTTTGTTTGAATTTCAGTACCTGCCTAATACATGTCCTGCCATGAATAATGTGTGTGTGTGTTCCATTTGCAGACTCCACTCTTATCAAAACGAATGTGTTGACTCGTCTTCTCACGAACTCTTGCGTCGACTAGTCTTCTTATCGACTTATCGTTGACTCGTCTTTCTCACTACATGGATCAGTGACCGGTAACTAGTGATGAGTGGGTATTCTCTAAGCACCATGACAACTACACCTCACATCTTTAGAGATTTCTTGTGTACCAACGATTTGAAAAGAAAAAAATACAACGTAGTACAAACGTTATATTGACTATAAAGTTTGAGGTTAATATGTATTGCGGTTTGAGAGAAACGTAGAAAGACAAATTTTCATGAATTTTATATTTAAAAATACTTGCCACCACTTGTTAATTCGTATAGACCACATATTATAACTATTTTTCTTAATATTCTTTTGCAAAGTATCATAATCTTGGACTAAGCCCACTGTTTTATGTATTGTTGTGATTTAGTATTAAAAAAATCAAAAGTTGGTGGTTGTACGTGTCGTGATGCGCAATCACAACTTTCTCAGCTAGTGATACTACGCACGCAGAGTCATGATTTCTATAGTATTAGAGATATTAAAACTGGAACAAGAAAAAGCTCTCTCACAATCTGGGTATTTTTAACCATTGGATCGTGTCATTTGTCTATTTCTAGCCATCATATTTCTTTGGAGTACCGCGTGGGCCGAGCATCCCATAGGCAGCTCCTCGGCGCGTCAAATTTCCGCTCTATCGTTAACTGGGCCAGAATTCAGCCCATGGGAAAGCTTACGAGATCATCGCTCAATCCTGGATACATCGTTGTTTCTACCTCTCCTTCCCGACCTGCCTTCAAAAAGATCTCGCCTTCCCGACGTCTCCTCTCCGCGAACCTGCCGCCTTCCCGAATCCCTCCCACCTCATCTTTAGCGCCGCCCGCCGCAGTTGAACAAGACCTCAAGCGGCCGCACGCCTCCCTTCGATCTCGACCTCTCGAGGCGCGGTGGTGGAAAAGGATATGGCGTGGCCCGAAGCAACCGACGACCAATCTCGGCGGCCGTACTGCCCCTCTCCAGATCCTTCCCCTTCGAAGAATGGGGCTCTCCTTTCTCTTACTAGACACCCCTCGATGTCCACGTGTCGGGCCAGGAACGCCAGCACATTTCTGTTTCCTTGGTTCGATGGCGAGCGGAAGCCACACCATCTTCAGTTCGTCGGCGGCCAGCAAGGCGTAAGGAGTGCACGCACCTGTGGCGAAAAGGGAAGTACCAGTTGCTATTCCTTTCCTCTCTCTCCCTTATTATTTTATATGCAGTTATGGACCATATGCTATTTACATACTAGACAGATTCAGATATTTTCAAACTTCAAATTCTATAAAGATAAGTCTCATGTTCTCTGGGTCATGGGATAAGTAAATAAAAACTTTGGATAGCAATTTTGATTATGGTGTCCCATAGATATGTAATTAGGTTTGCAGTTTAACTGAATTATTTTCTCATATGCTACTTGTGTTGCAAAATTGCAGAATTATATGCAGACCTCAGATGAGAACTAGAAAGCCCACAAACATCATAAGACGGGAGCTTACAATTCTTGCATTAATTTTCTATTTTTTCCCATAGGTATCATATACAAAAATTTGTTTTAGTTATTGTCTACATGACTAGCAATTATGCAAATCTAAAGTGATATGACCTTTTCAGATGAGATATTTGCAAGCAAGAAATAAATTGGTTTTAAAAGCATATGATCCTCGCATCAGATTTTTGGATTGGTATTTCTCTATATTGAAACACTTGGCTTCTCTGGGTTGTAGAGCATCACAATTGCAAGACGTTGCTTTTAGATGAAGGTATTGGTGATGTTCAACGTCTATGGTTCAGAGCATGCCTTTGATGAGATTGTTGTTTCGAAGAGCTGTGGTTTGGTTTCCCAAGTTATCCACTATATTCGTTGTACTCTGGTCGATGCGAAAGAAGCTATGGAACTACATGTGTATACACTTTTCCATATGTTCGACTAAACGTCTGGTCCACATCTGTTGGATACAACGATATAGAAGTGATTCCTAGACCAAAGCAACGGAGGAAGATATAGCAGGCTTTAGTAAAAAAAAGTGCATAATTACATTGGTGCACATACATACGAAGATGATCCTTGATCATGCAAGTCGATAACATGGAACAGTTCTTACAAAGGTCGTTTACATTGATTTTGTCGGACTATGGTATTCAGTATTCATCAGGTGAGCCCACTCGGCCTTGTATTCAACCATATGCAGTTTACTTCAACATCAACCATGTGGCCTATATCAAAATTAAGATTGGTCATTGCATGTGTAACAATTTTGCTAACTATTCACTGTGGTAGTCAAGTCTGTTGGCTGACAAAAAAGAACACTGGATAACGTGCTCTACTGACTGATTATGTAACGTAGTACACATTCTTTTGGTTCCGTTATTTTATATTATGTACTTATTACCCAGACTGAGATAGCTCCCACATTAATTAAAAGGAAAAATATCCGAATTGAACCATATGGCTGGTACAGCTGATTTCAACTCTCAGATATAATTTATGTTTAGCAAAAAATTATACATGGACACAATTGGGTTACGTGGAAACTCTGATTTCCTGGACTATTATAATTACGTGGAAACTTTGATTTCTTGCGCTATTATAATTATACTGTCCATGTGCGAGATGACACATAATGAAACTATCAAAATATTGTTGTAATGGACTGGCGCGGCAATGCGCGCTAGTTTGTCTGAAAATGCAAGCGAAATGAAATTGGATTTTGACTTCCCCAAAGGTTCAGCTTGGCACAGCGGAGAGGACAGCCGTGCAAGCTGATACGAGCAAACATAATTCATGACCGTGACCCGTCGAGGATCAATGTATCCACTGTCTGATTGTCCAGCAGTGGCACACGAGGTTTAATCAGCACCGGCTGCGTGCAGCGAATATCAGGAGGAAGTTGCAACACCGAATATTGCTGAAGCAGTGCGATGCGCCGTGCTATAATCCTAGCTAAAGATGAAGGCTTTGCCAATGTGATCATCAGCTCAGATTGCATATCTTTCGTGAATCAAGTGACAGCCATGATTGACGAGCGATCGCTCTGTGGTCCTCTCATCCATGACATCAGGAAAATGACGGAATCTTTCAACCTCTCTTCCTTCAAACATGTTAGGCGTAATTTGAATGTTCCAGCTCATAAGTTGGCTAAGTTTAGTGAGTTTTCAGTTTACTCAGTGTGGCATGGGTGCACTCCGGATTGTATCCGTGAGGATATTTGTAATAACAATTTGATTATGTGATCAATAAAGCCCACGTCTCCCTAGAAAAAATCAAGATGCAGTTCACATTTTGACAGACAACAGGAACCAAGAAACACCACTGTGCAGAGTAAATTGCAACATGGAGCTATAGGAAAGTTCAGCAGAAAAACAATAACACTAAATGAGCTGGGCACTTGCACCGCCGCGTAAAATGGCAAGATCCGTGCTCTTTCGTATCAACAGAAATGAAGTATAAGCCTACTTATCATCAATAATTCTGCATTCCAAACATATCCACGAAATTTTCTCGTGCAAGGCATAGGCTTCTTTGAAACAATTAACTGTATCTTTGTGTATACATAAAAAGGAAAATCCCATTCACTGATACAATGTCTCCGTTTACAAGAAAGAGGACCAGGGTAAGAGCCCTTCATTACATCTTCTAGTATATATTAACAATAAAAAGATGATCCCAGGGGCTTGTACTCCAGTTGCTCAAACGAATGATGCAATTATTAGTTTGGCCTGGCGTTTTGGCAGCACAGGCCAAGATCACAAAACTGTAACTCTAAAACAAAGTAAGAAGAACAGGAAAATCAGCCATCGACTCCATGTAAACAAGATGAGCAAAGCTGGGAAGATTCCGATGCACTCTTAAACCCTTCGGATTGTATATTGAAGAGACATGGCCAGTCTTCCTTTAAAAGTAAAGCTTTTAAGGTTTTCATAACATTGTAATACAGATCCAATATGCACTGCCAGCCCTGTAATGGGATAAATAGAAACAGGGGAATCAATTATTTTTAATTTATTAATCTCAATTTTATCAATACTAAATAAAGAAGCAGAAATTTATACAAAAGCACTTCAGAGACGCATCAAGGGGCCCTGTTGGGCATTCTTGTTCACTAAACTACATAAACAACAGAGCTACAGAAGGAACTAGATATCTCCCAGCCCAAAGAGCAGAGCACAATCCATACATGTAAGCCAAAAAATTAAGTTCCACGAAGTAAAACAAAACCCTGTTTCACAAAAAATTAGGTACTTTTTGCTAATAAATTGTTATTTTGACACTTTTGCCACCATCCACAGTGGCAGACATGGGTATAAAATCCCATCCCACAGCCCTTTTTTTACAAGGGAAATGACAACTAAAATTGTGGAGATGCTCTTATAGGGAAGAAATGCATATGGGGAAGAAAGGCTTCATGATAAAATGTGCGAGACACGAGTCACCCTGTGATATAGTGAAGGCATGCTCATAGGATTTCTTTTTCGTGAAACATCTTCTGAAACAAAACTGTGTGGAGCATCAACCAAACAAAAGTCATAATCTAGCAGTACTATAGGTCCCTCACCCGTGCAGTCGAGCATTATCTATGTTAGGAGATAGATAGATCTCCAGTTACTTATCTATGTTAGATAGTACATCTCAGGCGGCTTTGGTTTCTTCCTTCGCAAAGCATGGGCAAGCTCCAACGAAAATGCAGGTCCCAAATAAAAGACGGACACCAAGCCACGACACCAAAATCTCAGCAGATGCAATAGTACCTGCAATTTTTAATCTACAAAGTAATAGTAACAATATACGATTACAACGGCGCTGACCCCATATACACTACGCAGAAGACATGTAACCATTGAAGAACATATCAGCCTTCCATGAGCAATCCAAGCAAGCAAACATTGGGAAGCGAGGAACTAAAGCAAAGAGAAGAGGTTACCAAGTTTCTTCACCGTCTGGTCATCGCTAGATTCGCTTCTGATTTCCAATTTCAGTCAAGATCGTCGCTTCTCAAGTCCAATTTCAATGCTGACACGAGTGCTCTGCATGCTCGGGCATACTCCTAAACAAGCAAACATCAGGGCATGGGCGGGGAATACAACAGAGTATGAAAAACAGAATGCCGATGAAACTCTCCCTGCTGCAGCTCACCTTAACCAGTATCAGAGCTGCTGCTTGCTCACAGCAGGAATTTGATAGATCCATCTTCATAGTTCTGTAGGTATAAGCATCATCCAAAGCCTTGTCTTGTTCACTCATACACATCCAGGAAAGGCTCCTCTTTGCATACAAGGTTGAATCATCAGGGTTAATCTCCATTGCCTGCAGACATCAAACACCGCCTCATTCGCACCAAAGATCGAATTAGCTGTATTTAAAAAAAACTAATGCACTTTCTTGTCTTGAGAAAACATACGTAAGTAACCAAATAGAATATACATCTGATTCACAAGAATCGGATACAAGGCATAACAGTTTGTACATGGAGATAGTCTGGCAACAATATATAATGCAACTGTTTCATGGTTCGGAGCATTTTAGCCTTTTAGGCCGAAAGGGTTCATCATAAAGTAAAGCGCAGAGCAGAACTAATGAAGAAGTATCTGATGCAAGAGTATACCATGGTATAGAGAGCCAACGCGACAGCATAATCATTTCCCTCAAATGCAGCATCCCCTTGCATTTTCAAAGAAAATCCATCATTTTCCTCGAAAGCAGCATCCCCTTGCTCTTTCGGAGCACATCCATCATTTGCATTGAGGAGAGGAACCTAAATCAAATGAACAATTGAAAGTCAAACAGAATATAAAATGCAAGTTCACTCTTGAATTCACATAGTTCGCATGTTGAATTATTACTTCAGGGCCTGCAGATCTAGCTACAGGGGATGTGTGAGGGGAAAGAATCTCAACGCAGTCCGTCCATCCTTTGGTTGCAGCAATTTTTGCTGCTGTTCTACCAAACTGTTCACAAGGATATCAAGGGTAAATCTCACAAATAAACAAGGGCGACTTATGCAATGAAAAAATTATGTTTTCCATTACGCAATAACAGAAGAGTGTGGCAAAGGGATTTATAGTCATCTCGCTACGAGGTTCAAAATATGACGAATTATAGGCGATTCTGCAGGGCATGAATTACTGTGGCAATGTACATAAGAACATGGATGTCTAGATGAGTGTATGTGTAGCCAGATTCGCATTATATCCTGGACTGGACATGTCTAAAGAGTGAACATGTGCATGAATGCTTGAACCAGCCTCTTTCAATCATTTTGCTATTTTCTTTTGTAGTAAGCAAAAATCGTGCCAAAGGTATTAGATAGAACATTCTGTGAGAGATCAGACATTGGCCTTCATTGTGGGGCATTTTACCCCAGAGTTATGAAAGAACACTAATTATGACAAAGTTTTACGGTACCTAATTTCGTAAGTGCCACTCCCCATTTTCTACCATATTATCTAGCCCAATCACAACTGCCCAAAACGCTCAGTTCAACAGTACATCACACTTTCTTGTGGAGTTAAAAATCAATATTGGTCCTTAGCAGGCTAGCACTTTCTTTCTTTTGAAGTAACAGCCGTCGGCCCTTTTCATGGACCAAAATTCATTAAAACATGAAAAATATACATAAAACAGGCTAGTAAAAGCAATGCTTTACAAAACCCAATTAACCTCAAATAGCAACATGCGGCAACATTTAAGGTCTTACTCAAATGGCCTGAATTTACCTGTGTTACTAGCCACTCTCTTATAGTAGTAACATTCTACAAAATCTACAGATTTTAGCACCTAAATTAAGCCATCCGTAGCCAGCTCAGAAGATAAACAAGTGACAACTAACAACTTAAGTAGAAGTACGTAAACTCACTTCATCAGTAATATTTGCATCAGCCCCAGCTTCCAACAGGCACTTCACGCAGTCAGTGAAGCCATAGGATGCAGCTATTATTAATGGTGTCACAGGCCTACCAGCATTGACATCAGCACCAGCCTGAAACATGGGATGTATAAGATAGAATTCTGAAGATAGTGTTTCAAAAAAATGAAACAGCCTACCTTCGCAAAAAAAAATCTACAGTAGGAGCTCTAAAGGGACAAGGCACTGTACCTTAATAAGTAGTTCCGCGCATTTCAATGAAGAAGAGAAGATAGCCATCGATAGTGGTGTATAGAATAACTGCGCAACACTGTTATGCTGGAGAGAAGGCAAAGACAAGATTACTTGCCGATAAACAATGACAAGGGTACTGGAGGCAAATATATTATCAAAGTTTGGTATGTAATTTTTGGCAAAACATGGAAAAAGTTACCGAAAATAGTTTGCATACCATAAAAAGGCAAGAAAGAAACAACAATCCTAACAACTTTGATTGTTTCACTGTATTATCTTCTATATACTATTAGTAATTAGAGGCTCCTTTCAGTCCAGCACATTAATCTGATGATAAAATCCCACATTAATCTAGAAAGATGAAATTCTCTCACATTCTATTAGGTCATCGACAGCACCCTTGATGTTTAGATTTTGATTTTGCGGTAAGCTGGGGGAAAACGAAACTGGTATGTTGAGTCCAGCTGATTCATGGTAATATAATTTCCCTTTTGCCATCTAGACGAAGCCAGAAGGCTGATTGTTCAATATTAGAGTCCAACTGGCTGACATAAGAATTTTTTTCCCATCTAGCAGGACACGAGAGGCAGACTGTTCTCAGTCCAAACAAGCTAGCAGCTTAAGAATTGTAACTGGAGATAGAAGAGTCTGTACAGGAAAGGTTGATTACTTGATGTCAGCTACCTCCTTAACAGGATGAATAATACATGGGCAGACAGGATGTCGCCCAGTAAAGGTCTGTAACCAGATTTAAATGTAGCATACATATAGTTGTGAAAAGGCTAGAAAAATCCTGCATTACTGAGAAGTAAAAAAACTAAAAACCCTTTGGTATACCCAAGGCATAAATAACATTCCATGTTGATCACAGAAATTTAGCAAGGATAGGATTATCTCACTAATCGGTTGATGAAAGTATAATCCATCGAATATTTTTGAGTCAGACCTACGACTTGGATCTCATATGACAAGGAATATACAAATAATATTATAGGGTGTGTGCCGATCCTGACCCGCTCAATTTACCTGCTAATAAGATAATATAAAAGGCTAGAATGTAAAGCTATAATAATATGCCAAATCAAATTAGAATGGGATATCAGGTTGAGTTGCACTAACGAGATGCATCATGCAACAACTTTCAGTTTTGAGACAAATTCAAATATGCAAAGCTAAAGAGAAAGGAATACATAGTTCTCAATTCGCTATACTTATATATCAAATGTCTAAGTTCACTTTATGATATGAGTGAAAAAATACTAGTGTCTAAGATTTATATATGTAGATATCAGGTTGAGTTGCACTAACGAGATGCATCATGCAACAACTTTCAGTTTTGAGACAAATTCAAATATGCAAAGCTAAAGAGAAAGGAATACATAGTTCTCAATTCGCTATACTTATATATCAAATGTCTAAGTTCACTTCATGATATGAGTGAAAAAATGCTAGTGTCTAAGATTTATATATGTAGCTCATGCAGATGCACGGCTGGACAATTAGTTGGTATACTCCGAACATTTTTCAGCTCCATCTCTTACAATAAAGCTCCTCGTGCAACTAGCCGGCACATGGATCAAATAAACAATCAAAAAGCACAGCACATCACCTGAACTCCAGTCACTAAAGTCAGTGTACCAGCACATAACATACCCAGTACCAACACTATGAATGGCCAGTAAGTAAGTGGTTATGTGGATAAGGTGGGAAGAAGCGGGGAGAAGAGGTGAGCACCATCACGCATGCACAGTTGATTAAGCTATAATTAGATCTCACCACAACAACTTGATGTGAATACTCTCACAAAAATCATGGTTTAACCATACTATCATTTAGCGCAGCTACCAGGAATATAATACATTTTAAGCAAGGAAAGATCTAAAGGTAAATGAACAAATAATACATGAGAAAATAAGTAAAGAACACAAAGAGTCATAAGAATAGAGGCACTCAGTAAAACATAAGTCCTGGTCAGCCAGGTCAAGGAAGTAATATAGCACCCCTTCCACCTTGGCAGGACCAAATCTTTGGACTAGGCAAGGTTGGGAAAGGGGAAAACATATAAGAACACTGCTAGGCCCAGCTGTATAAATCCAACCATGACTTCTCAGCTATATTGAAGGAATATAATACCGTAAACAACACACATAATATTAATAGGAGCTAGGAAACCAAAGATGGGAAAAGGGGATTATTACATTTGCCTAATGCCTCAACAATAATTCCAACATTTTCACATTTCCATTTCGAGCAGCAATGTGTAGTGGTGTTCCACTTAAACATATAGGGTCAATATAAGCTCCCCTGGACAATAGTAAATCTGCTATTTCACAGGCATCTGGATGAAATAAATGAGAATGCTCAGGTCACATTACCATGAAGGATCTTAAATAGAATATGAAAGATAGCTTATTACCTCTGGTGTTAGCTGCCCATGACTTGGTTGACTTTGAGTTGGTACATGTGCCTGGATGAATGATTCAGTACCTTACTATGTGCCAATAAGGGTATAACTGCTAACAAAAACTGGAAAACTTCAAAAGTACTGTGTTTTTGGCAGGTGGCACTTATGATTAGATTCCTATTAGAAAGCCAGCATGTGTTTTTATTTAAATATTTAATAAGTAAATACAACCATGGCCACCAAGCACCTAATATCTCAGAAATCTATCAACAGGACATTTCTACATACCTATAAGCTAAAGTAACTACTAAGAATAATGAGTGGTTTCTACAAGCAGTAAGCAAACTGGGAAAATAATTGCAACATAGGTAGGACCTAAAAAAGGCTTTTCAGCAGCTGACCAACAAAACCCGATCCAGACCAATGGTTAAGCATAGGAAACACAGCAAAGAAAAAAGAAAAATACCTGACCGTATCCAACCAGCCAGACCAAAATTGTTTTTCCAAGCCAAGGACTGGCAATTTAAGCCCTACTTTGAGTTTTCTTCAACTGTACTTATGTGTTTTGTTCGAGGGAAAAGTATGCACATCTAATACTGTTGAACCAGCTATCTGAATAAATAAAGAATCAATTGACAATGGTTTACATTGTCTCTATATTGAGGACACTACCTATTGGCCCAAACAGTGCATCGTTAATTAAACGTTGTTGTCACCATCTTTTTAGTTGATCATTACAAAAGTACAATGTGCAAGACAAAAAAAAAACTGAAGAGCTGCAGTTTACTGCAGGACAGACATCATGACCAGCTTTGGGATAAATATGAAGCAGAACAGATCAGGCAGGCTTAATAAAGCTGCAGGTAACACAAACAGAAAAGAACATACACAGATGTAAAAACAAAACCTGGCATTGCAGCATAATGCAGAGCGGTAACCCCATTTTTATTAGCTTTGTTTGGCTTAGCACCATTGTCAAGAAGAAACCGTACAACTGATGTAGATCCACAACCATATATTGCATATGATAGAGGCATTGCACCTAGCAAGAGCAGGAGAATGGCAAACATTTGATCAGAATGATCAGCAATTCGTGTTTCCAACCAACAAAAAAGCAATAGATAATCAAGAGCAGATGCACTTGCCAGGTGCATACTAAAATATCACCCAAGTAGGTGCTACACGTAAGTTAAAACGAACAGTAAAAATTCATTCGCGACAGCCACCATTGATGTCCATGCTACCACACAAAATATTGTATTTTGTACGTCCAGGAATCAGCATGGATTTCACAGAAGCAAACTATTTGAAATACAAAAGAATTTAGGGGCATCCCACTCCCACCCATCAAGACAAAAAAGGTGATTATTGCTTATCAGAGGCCACGCTAAGCCACACCCTGCAAGGCTGCAACATCAGTTGTTTGGTTTGTGTTTAGAACTTAAATTGATAGGTGATGATCAGGTGACAGCCTCCATGCTCTTAACAAACAAAAGGCGTCCTTGAGCAGCATCAGCAGTTGCAGAACTTTGCAAGTTAGAAAAGCTAACTACCAATAGCCCCATACACCAACTGAATCGCCGCAACAACATTTCAGCAACTGTTCTCTCAAACAGAATAAATAAATTAATTAAAGACCACTGCATGAACATGCCATTCTGCATCTCTGAATTAATCCAGCACTGCGAAGTCTGTCAGAAAAGTGCTACTAGTAACGATCAAATTACCATCTTGGCCAGGGGCGTTGACGTTGAGGCGGAGTTCCTCGACCAGGAACTTGCACATCTCCAGCCTGCCGGCCCACGCCGCCAAGTGGAGCGGCCCACGGTCGCGGTACTGCGGGTGCTTGACTGCCGCCAGCGTCTCTTCCACGCCTTTCCCCGACTTCCTCAGTTGTCTCACGACCTCTGCATGTATAAAATCATCAGATCCACGAGCACCAGAGCCCGATCCAAGGCGGCGCGCGGGAGCCTTACTCCTCACGGCGGGGATGTTGCCGGCGGCCGCGTCGTTGAGCGTCTTCACGGCCGCCCGTTCATCCTTGGTGAGCGTGTGTTTCCCGATCCTCGCCTGCTGCCGGGATGTTACCGTGGAGACGCGGGTCGGCTGCATCCCAGGCTCCTGATGAGATGGAAGCTTCTAGAAGGCTATGGGCTTGGCGAGGAGGTCGAGGCGGAGTCGGTGGGGAAAGGGTAATGGCCGATGGGGAATGGCAAAAAGGCGGGAAGCGTTCCGTACAGAGGCGGTGACGCGCCAAAACTGCAGGCTATCAGGTTCAACGCGGCGTATCCGCCCCCAGACAGCAGACTATATGCCGCTCAACGCGGCGGAAGCGACTCGCGCCGCGTAACCCCGTCAGCGCTGCGCGTAATCCCTTGTTCCACCTGGGCCTGGCCCACCTTTTTGGTGCGAGGCTGTTTCAGCATTTGTTTTCTACTCCTCCATTTGAAAATATAAGATGTTTTATCTTTATAAAAGAAAAAAAATATATCTAGACCATTTAATATATAGGTTCGTCTAAATTTGAAGTAAACCTACACACTAAAAACGTCTAAATACACTTCTTTCATAAAACTAAAACATCTTATATTTTATATTTTAAAACGAAGGGAGTACGATATCTTCTTCCAATTTCCTTTAACGAGACCCACGTCCCTGATACTTTCGCTCTGCTTCTATGGTTCATCGTAGCTGCTTTCTTTTATGTTTCTTTTTTCCTTTCATTTTTCTTTTCTTTTTATGCTCCTTCTTATTATAAATAGTTTACAGAGTACATGGGCTTTTTGTGCGGTTCTATCATATTAAATTTGTTATAAGTAGTTTCAAATTGTTCTAGATTCTAAAATTTATGTTACTGAATTAGAGAATTATTCACAAAGGTTTTAAAAATTGTTCAACGATTTTTTGAAAATGTGTGTATGTCTTAAAAAATTGCACATGATATTTTGAAAATTTGTTCATGATTTAAAAATCGGTTCATGATTTAAAAATCGGTTCATGATTTATAAAAACTATCATGACATTAAAAAATTGTTTATGGTTTTAAAATTTTGTTCATGAATTTTTAAAAATGGATTTTAGTTTTAAAATGTGTACATGATTTTCAAAATATTCATGATTTTTTTAATGACTAAAAAATGTTCAGTTTTCAAATCAATAAACTTTTTGAACATTCTAAAATTCACAAACATTTTTGCAGATTCATGAACATTTTTTAACCCGTGAACTTCTAAATTCCGAAGGGACCAGAAGCATTACATTAACAAGAGGTGGAGGTACAAAAGATTACAAAGAACCCCATGAGATAGGAAAAAATAACATAGACCCTTATAAATACAGAAAAGACCTCACTGAAAGATGAAGAATAACAAACCAGTCCTTCTCTTTATCCACCGCCGAGCCGGAGGTCAGACTCACCGCCTTTAAACTCGAAAGCGGGGACGTAACCACTTGCTTCCACAAAGACGAGGAATGCGGCAGCCAACCTCGAGAGGGGCCTCATCGGGGAGGTTAAACAAATGACGGGACCCTTCGCCGGCTTCTGGATAGACCATGTTCTAGCCTTGGATGTCGAACGGTTGTCACCCGCCGCCGAGGTGGTGCTCAAATAGATTGCTTCCCAACTCCACTACTTCAAGACACTGCTGTTCACCCAATCAACACCTCCAATTCCCGCCACCATTGTAACCATCGAAGGGAGAAGAGGGTATGTGGAGCAAAGCAAGCCAACAGCATAGGACTCTTTACCGGAGCCGAAAGTGATTGCCGGCCTGCCAGACTCACCACGCCTGCCACGGGTGGGAGCACGAAGGCGGAGAAGAACAGCCCCGAGAAGAGTCCGAAGCCCAAACCATCCAACTTAATTAGAGGCTAGTACGCCACCTCTCTCCCCTCCCTCGCCACCATGGTCGTCCAAGGGGAAAGTGCCGACAAGCACCAGCAAAATGCAACACCACTCCTCCTCGCCACCACGGCCGGTCAGGAGCAGCATCATATCATCATCTTCCTCAAATTGGAGAAAGGCAAACACGCACTTTATTTCTTTGCTCCCGGCCACCTCAATCCACGCCGAGAAACAGGCTCTCGAAGAGGAGAAAGCAGCCAACCTTCTGGCGCCGTGCGGGAACGCCAAAGACCGAGGAGCAGAAGGGCGACGGGCTAACTGACGGACGGAGCCCCCAGTTCTTCCCCCGCCACCATGGCCGGCCGAAGAAGGGGGGGTCCACTGTACAGCAGAGCACCGCCCAGGAAGGACCTTATTAGGAGGTGCGGCTGGCCTTCCTCCACCGCCGCACCGTCGCCTGGACGGCAAGGGGGAGGAGTGAAGGAGATATGCCCTGGAGGCAAATAATAAATAGGTTTTTATTGTCATATCTCAGTTAGTTTATAATAGTTTCATATTGTGCTATAACTATGCTAAGTAGAAACATTGGTACAGGTGTGGTATGAAACAACAAAGTCCCTAGTAGCCTCTATTCATACTAGTTCGTTGGTCACGAAGATGATCTGGGTTTCTAGATCATGGGCATTTATGCCTACTGACAACGAGATCATATCATTAGAGAATGATGTGATTGGACATTCCTCAAAAGATTGCAACACGATCAAGTCATATAGTTCATTGTTGCAACAACTATACCTAGACTCCTTCTCCTTAGACCGTGAGCTCATATTACTCACTGTTTCCCTAGGCTGCTTAGACTGCATCAACCGTCATCTGGTAATACGGTGGCCATAAAGGTGTACGTTGGATATTCCGAAGGAACAGTAGATGACATGTGACTGCAAGACCGGGATTTGTTCACCCACATGACGGGTAAAGATACATATGTCCGGCTTGGTGAGATTACATCTATAAATGTTGCAACATGTGACTAGGTCACGGGGATGTAATATCATGGCAACAAGAAAACAGAACTTGTTGTGAACGAGATTGAACAAGGTATGGGATACCAATGATCAGATCTCGGACAAGTTGTATCGAGAAACAAAAGGAAGAGGATACTACATTTAGACGGTTCAAACGACATTGTCATCAGGAATGCATAGGGGTCATATGGATATCCCCGGTTCCTTTGTTGATCATTGATATAGATCATGTCTAGAGCATTCTCGAGCCATGAGAGGATACATTTAAGGGTACGATGAGAGCGATCATTCGTAAGACAGAATCACAGTAGAGAAAGAGATAAAGCCGGAATCGTTCCGCAGAGAGATCCGAAGCTGTTCGGAGAAAGAATAAAGGGCCGGAATCATTCCGGAAAAGATCCGAAGTCGTTCGGAGGAAATCGAAAAGGAACCGAAAGGGGTTTCGGGTCAAGATGGATTTTGTAATATGTATTTACATATTAATTAATGTAATTAATATTAAATATAATATTAAAATCTAATTTGAAGGGTTATTCCACTAATGGGCCAAACTTCCTAAGGGAAAAGGGCCCATAAGGGAAAACCGGAGGAGGGAAGGGCCAAGGGCCAGGCGCCTCAAGGGGGCCCACCCGGCCAGCCTAGGGCTGTGCACGGGGTAGGGCCCACCCCTGGCCGGCAGCCCATGAAGGCCCATGCGCCTCCCCCTCTCTCCTTTGAATAGTCCCACATGGGAAACCCAAAGGGGAGGGCACACCCCCTCCCCCTATATAAAGGGGTGCCCATGGGTGGGACTAAACATACCAATATTGGAGAAGTCCTTTGGTTGACTTTCTCCTCCTCCCTCTCTCTATACCTTGTGACCATGGCCCCAAGTTTGGGTTGTGCGATCGAGGCACACCTGCAGTACGCCATTGCGCTGCAGGGATTCCTAGCCGGATATCAACTTCCGCACTCCCGGCGGGATCGGGGAGCCGGAGGTCTCATCGTGCACCGGATGTGTACGAAGACACGAGGCGCAACACTTGGGGCGCTAGAATGTCATGAGCTGGAGCTGTTGCACGATGAAGATGGCGAAGGAGCAAGGGGTGACCTGCGAGGAGCTTCGCGACCTTGAGGTTGGCTACGAGTACGACTACTTCAACCATGTTCCCCACGGAACGTTAACCACGTACGGTCTACAAGGGTATGTATTCTCTACGCATCGGTCGTTACCGCATTACTACATAGATAGATCCTAGGCAAGTTTCTAGGGTTCAACGTAGGAATTTTTTGTTTTCCGCACCGATCCCCAACAGTGGTATCAGAGCCGATCTATGCGTAGGAGTGCTGTATGGACACTACGCACAAGTTTTGTACGGGCATTGATCCCTTAGTTGTTACCCTCTAACGTGTACTTGTTTATATCGCGGTATTGTTTGATGAAGTGGCCCGGACCGACCTTACGCGTATTCGTACGCGAGACTGGGTCCACGCTCAACATACGGCTTGTACCGTATAAGTGGCTAGCGGGTGTCTGTCTCTCATTCAATAGTTGATATAGCATTTATAATGGAGGGCCCCGAAAGGGGTGCAGTAGAGACAACTGTCGGATCCATGTCATGGTTGGAAAGTTCGTAGTTTAGAAACGGTTCTAGTGCGAAAGCCCTAACAACCACGTAAAACTTGCAATAGATAAAGTAGAGGAGTCTAACTTTATTTTGTAGGGGGCATGTGATTATGATATGGCATTGGTTGTTACAAAAGGTAAAGTAGTTTACTTTTCTGTTACTAAGTAGTATAGTGATAGTCATCGTTCCGATGGACGACCTGGTGGAGGCGTCGTGGACTTGGCATCAAACCAAGGGCACGATGGAGATCATGCCGGAGCGCTCGATGGAGATCAAGGCGCAAGAAAGACCATATCATATCACATTATACATATGATGTTGATACCAGTTTTTACATCTTGTTGTGTGCTAGTATTTAGATACTCAAGGGTAGCAAATAAGATAATCCCTATTTAATTCCAATGTTCCGTGTTCCCCTTGTGTGTGCACCACCAAGAAAGTTCTTCGGTATGAGGCGATCCAGGGTTACAGGCCTGGGTGTCAGACATATCTACGTTCGCA
The DNA here is from genome assembly GCA_023614405.1 of Avena insularis. Classification (NCBI taxonomy): domain Eukaryota; kingdom Viridiplantae; phylum Streptophyta; class Magnoliopsida; order Poales; family Poaceae; genus Avena; species Avena insularis. The sequence continues at coordinate 592,689,813 of CM042686.1, read as the reverse complement.
TACAATGGGCGTAAGCCATGTTGCACAGCGAATACACACAAGTTAGATTTGGCGAGCCTAGCACGCTAGAGAAGCGTGGCCTCGGAACACAAGAGATCGAAAGATCGAGCATGAGTCACATGGATCATGTGATTGACATTAGTGAATGTCTATCTTTGATAATGCACTGATGGCCGTGATGATCGGGGGAGGTGCAGAGGATAGAGATCATGTGATCACTAAAATCGTCCAGGGGATGACAATTTTAGTGGAGACCAATTATAAATTGATCTCTTATTATAAACTTAGTCTAGATGTCTGTTTGCAAATATCTTATTAGATCTTAGCCTATACCATTGAGGTCCTTTGCGACCGTGGAAATATATTGCTTAATTTGGAACTTAGCAAAAGGGTCCAACTTCATAGATTAATACCCACGCCTAAGGGATATCCTCGTAAAAGGTGATCTTCTCTTCTTGATACAATAACCATTAGGAGATAATTCGATGACTCCGGATAGTTTGCAAAGACACTTAGTGATCTTGCATTAGAGTTGAGAACTCTTAGAAGGGCTTGATTGCAACGAGGTCATTGATGAAAAGGTATATGTAAGATATACATATTATGAATGTGGTTCTTGCAAAACTCAATGCAGTTTGCAAAGTATTTGATACTTGTCCCGTTTTGTGAAAACAGGAGGATCTGCTTGAGAATTGCTGGTTTTGAGGCAACGCGACTTGATAACGGCAAGCAAAACAGTTGATGGCCGACATCACCTCTTCCCTCAAAGTTTGTGATTTGGATTAGTGGACTTGAATATAATTTGTAATCCTTGCATGTGTGTCTTGCTTTTGGCAAGACGATTATTCATATGAATAAGTTACAAACCAGTTTGTACTATTCTTATAAACAATACCGTTGTGGTCACATTATGATTACAAACAAGTCATTCTCGTCACTATGTTAATGATAATGGTTTAAACATTTATAAAGGATTAGAATGCTAAAAGATATCCAAAGTTTAATAATGAAAAGACACTACAGTTTAAGTCATTTTGGTTATTGCATGTTCTTTATGAAAGATCGGGGTCCTAGATGCTTAATCTAGAGACTTTGCAAAACCATGCCTCTTGGGCAGAATGACTAAAACTCCGCATTCTGGTAAAACGGTGATATGCGAAGAAATGTTGAATCTTATACATAGTGATGTATCATATTTTCAACAAATAGTGGAAATCATTAGTTAATTGTGGACTTAAGTGAATAAGTGTATTTACTTAATGAAACATGAAGTTTGAAATGACTTGAATTGTTCAAATGAGTTCACAACAATATGAGGATATTGAAATTAATAAGAATACAAAGTCTCTCTGATTTGATCGATACGACAAAAGTATTCAAGTTAAAGTTTAGCATAAAAGGGGCTTGTGAAAGATGTTTCACAAATTATGATAATTGGACGAATTCAAACTATGTTGAAATGTCTAAACATCATAATCATTATGTATTAGATACATATGGTATAATATTATCTCTTATCGGGGTTATAGTTATCATTTAGAGTTAGAGATCAAAATAAGCAAACACTCATTTGAAATACAAAGGAACATCTAAAGATTCGTGGAAACAACACCATAAGTGTTATGGCAAGTTCGAGTTTCTAGGGATTTCGACAAGTCGAAATCATGGTGAATAAACAAGTCTTTGTAGAGCATTCTTAGGAAGCTATGAATGCATCTTCCACAAAAGAGGCAAACCAGTTGTTGTCCTAAGTTGATGTGTCTTGATGAAGATACAGGTGGAAGAAAGTAAAATATCAAAACAAGGTATTTAACCTTACCTCCGGATTGTTGAGTGGCGCAGCCGAATTTGTTTCGTGAATCCAAATTCTACAAATAGAGGAGAAACTATTGATAATGATCATAAAAGTTTCAAGTAAATACTTTTATTAAAGAAAGTAGGATTCAACTATATATTCTACAAGTTTGTGGAATTATATTGTTGATTCACTTGTCATGTTTTGAGCGAGACATACCTACGAAATACAAAGAAGCGCGATGGACCTAAGTACGAGAAATGGATAGTCATTGAAATCTCGTTAGTGGAATTCTCGATTTGATTATGATCAAGGAATTTTGGAATGTCCAAGATTATCGAGAGGACCTAGATTTGAGTGGGAGCAAATCAGCTTAGCTAATTCATAATATGTAGCTGACATATTTTGAGTGGGAGCTAAGTGAAATCCTTAGATCTCAAACATGAATGTCATATTTGAGTGGGAGCGTGAAATCATTCTGTGATATGTGGACGACATATGTGAATGATGTGATCGGTGTTAATAGTATCTAAGTTAGAATGAAGTTGAAGTTATTAAACAATAAGATCTATCAAGATAGATTGGTGAGTTTAATAAACACTGAATGTCGACTGCTTTCTGGACTTGATTCTGAAAGATGTTCAGAATGTCCTAAGCAAGATTCTGAAGTAGCTCAGAACAGAACAAAGTAAGAAAGAAGTTCTTACTATATGAAGCATTGAGTTAGTATTGCAACTATGGTTGAAAGAAAAAGATGTGTTGCATCTCCTATGCCTCAGTCATAGGTTCTTCCATATAACCATGTTGCATATTCGACATAATGTGACCCAAGGTTCTAGTTGGAAGGACTAGCTCTTAACTGTAAGAACATGCATTTAAGTGATTCCTGAGTTGATCACTGAACCAGAATTAAGTTTGTACTTAAATGGCAAGAAGCAATGTAAGTGGCATAGTTGCATTTCATGCACTAGGATCTATATAGATATAGAAGTATAAAGGTTACATCTGATGTGATATATAATGTTATGGCGGGGCTAGTTCGCTTTTAACGTAGAATGATGTGTCCCAGGGCCCAGGGCCCATGAGAAAGCCCTCGAGGTTGATCTAACGTCACTATAAGCTCCTGGAATCCGGCCTCGTTCTGCTGTCATGACTATAGTATATACACAAAGGATAGCAAAGTGTGTTTCGAAGTTTAGATGACAACGGTGAAAACGACCGTCATCATAAACACTAGAAACAAAAGTCTCACTTTGTTGCCAAACAAATACTTCGACCCATTATAAGATTGAATGTCAAAGTTAGGAAGACATTAGCGATTTGCAAAAGACATAATGATCTGGTAAAATAGAACATGGACATGACGTTTCCCATGAGCATGCATGATCCGTAAACGCATATGGTATATGGTTTATATGAGTAAAATGCAAGCTAGGTTATTTGTACTCTAGTGCAAGTGGGAGACTGAAGGAGATGTGCCCTAGAGGCAAATAATAAATAGGTTTTTATTGTCATATCTCAATTAGTTTATACTCCCTCCATCCCAGGGCATAAGGCGCATGAAAATTTGCACGCTTACTAAGGAGACTCGATGTACCGCTAGCAAGGAGAGAAAATATCGGGACCTTTCCTTTTCTACCCCTGCATGCAACCAAATCCCCCTCCTTAACTGTCTCTCACAGAAAATCTCGACCTCCTCGGTTTCTCCCTGGGCTGTCTCCTTTTCAAGCGTGCCCCCTCTTTCTCTCTCTTGTACAGAATCTCCATTGATGTAGAGGTTGATCCATGGCAAAAATTGCTGCCCAACCGGAGAGGAATTACATGATCATCGATTGGGCACACCTTTGGGCCACGGATCAGCCCCAATTTGCACGGTGGAGATGGAGATCTGATGAGAAGATGGGGGCTTGGCGCCATGGTTTGAATTCCATATCGAATTTTTCGACGTCCTATAAGAGCTTGGTGCCATGGTTCCGGTGCTCATTGTCCCCTTCCTCTAGTCCTTTTCCTGGTTCTTCCTCAAATCATGGCACACCTGGACCTAAACGAGCCCATCGACTGGGATGTTCTTGATGACTTCGATGGGGAGGCTAGGGAACTTGCAGGAGATTTTTTCTTTGAGGTGGACAACGACGAAGGTAGAACTTCTTGTTCTATTCGTTCAGTTCTTTGAGGTGTAGACACCATGATTCGGTTCTTACAAGTTTTTGTTTTTTGAGCAGACGAGGATATCGATGTTGATCAGCCACAACACAGATGTTCGACTTGAATTCCTCCGTGGAGGGGGGGAGGGGGGGGACGGTCGAGGACGACGTACTCTCGGCCTCACTGGTCTCCGATCAGCCCAGAGGTGGAACGCGGAGGAGAGCAGTGGCGGACACGGTCTAGGGCGTGGCCCGCTGTAGGTGGGCGAGTCGAGCAGAGCCGGAGCTCGCCGTGGCGCACAGTTCGCGGGAAACTCTAGCGGCAACGGAGCTGGGCGTGGCGGAGTTGACGACGAGCCTGAACTCGTGCCCTACCCTCTCTTCGACGGCGTCTTCATGTTCACGAGTCCGCCGATCGCCGCACGAGGCCGTGGAGCTGCTGGGCGCGGAGCAGCAGGGCGAGGTGCTCGTGGCCGTGGAGCTGCTGGGCACGGAGCCTCTGGTAGCGGTACTCGTGGAAGAGGAGGAAGTGCTAGCCGCAGTGGTCGTGGAGCTGCCAATGGTGGCGATAATCAGGACGCCGATGCACATCAACCAGGAGCAGGTGGTGCAGGTACGATTCTCATGCAAAATGTACTGTTCACGCACTTCAAAATTTGATTGGATTAGTAGTAGATCATGTCCGTATGCTACTGTTTTTCTAGTACCAAAATTTAGAAATTTTGATTGGAGTAGTAGTAGATCATGTCCATATGCTACTGTATTTTTAGGAGCACAATTTAGAAAAATTGATTGGAGTATTAGTAGATCATGTCCATATGGTACTGTTCTTTTTAGGAGCACAATTTAGAAAAATTGATTGGATTAGTAGTAGATCATGTCCGTATGCTACTGTTTTTCTAGGACCAAAATTTAGAAAATTTGATTAGAGTAGTAGTACATCATGTCCCTATGCTACTGTATTTTTAGGAGCACAATTTAGAAAAATTGATTGGAGTATTAGTAGATCATGTCCATATGGTACTGTTTTTTTTAGGAGCACAATTTAGAAAAATTGATTGGAGTATTAGTAAATCATGTCCATATGCTACTGTTTTTTTAGGAGCACAATTTAGAAAAATTAATTGGAGTATTAGTAGATCATGTCCATATGCTACTGTTTTTTTAGGAGCACAATTTAGAAAATTTGAATGGAGTATTAGTAGATCATGTCCATATGCTACTGTTCTTTTAGGAGCACAATTTAGAAAAATTGATTGGAGTATTAGTAGATCATGTCCATATGCTACTTTTTTTTTTGCAAATTTGATTGGAGGAGTAGTACATCATGTCCATATGCTACTTTTTTTTTTGCAGTTGTGCCATTAGGACGAATGGTGAACGTCCGTAGGGTTTATAGTGACGAGGACAAAAGAATAATTCTTGCTGCCCTTTTGCGTAAAACAAAGCCAGACGTTTTGAGTTTTGGTGTAACCAAGGAAGTGGCGGCCGAGCTCATGGTACCGTTGCGAGTTATGCAACGTGTGTGGTTTGATAATCTTGAAGGTATTGAGAATGTTTGTAACAAGAAGCCTTTTAATTGTTGGTGTAAAAGAGTTGAATTTAATCCCCTAGCCATCATGCAAATTCCACCATCCAAGAGGACAACTTTGAAGGACCTAGCTTTTGAGTTGGGCATATCAAAGTCCACTTTGCATAGGAGGTTCAAGGAGAAGGAGTTTAGGATGCATTCAAATGCTATCAAGCCTCGTATCACAGATGACAACAAGAAAGTAAGGGTCCGGTATGCACTCTCTACGCTAGACCCGGATAGCGTAGCTCCTAAGTTTCAAGGCATGTACAAAACACGGTACATATAGATGAGAAGTGGTTTTATAAAATCAAAGGCTCTCAAAATTATGATTTGGCCAATGAAGAGGAGGAACCTTACCGATCATGCCAAAGCAAACACTACATTGACAAGATCATGTTTCTTTGTGCTGTGGAAAGACCAAGGTATGACGCGCAGGACAATTGTACTTTTGATGGCAAAATTGGTATGTTCCCATTTGTGACCGAGAAGCCAGCGGAACGTCGTAGTGACAACCGCCCTAGGGGAACAATGGAAACTAAACCGTTGAGTGTTACACGAAAAGTGAGCCGGGAGTACCTTATTGAAAAAGTGTTGCCCGCTATCAAGGAGAAGTGGCCGTTGGAGGATATTTGGAGCCCAATATTCATTCAACAAGACAACGCAAAAACTCATGTGTTGCCAAATGATCTTGAATTTTTAGAGGCGGCTGCTACAGGTGGATGGAACATTAACCTTGTTTGTCAACCTCCGAATTCACCGGATACCAACATTCTTGACTTGGGTTTATTCGCCTCTCTCCAATCATTGTTTCAAAAAAGTCTCCAACTTCTATTCTAGACATTCTCTTTAAGGTACACAATTTTTGTTGGTTTACTTGACACATTTTCATATTTTATTTATTAATGTTGTTTTTGTAATGAAGGTACAACAAGCGTGGGATGAGTACCCGGCTGAGAGGAGCAACCGTGTCTTCTTGACACATCAGACGTGCATGGTGGAGGTCATGAAGCTAATGGGGGAGCACCGGTACAAGATCCCTCACATAAGGAAGGGGGTTCTACAAAGATTAGGGATACTACCTGAAGTGCTAAATGTTGATCCCGCAATTGTAAACACGGATAAAGAGTTTATCATGTAGAGAGTTCATGTAATGGTCATGAGCTATGCTTAGTTCATGATGAAGACCATGCTAAGTTTGTTGTAATGAAGTTAATTGTCCCAATTGTTGTTGCTAAAGACCTCACTGAAAAAACAAAGTTTTAGTGATAAGTTGGAAATAATAATGATAAGTTTGCGTTACTCAAAGCAATGTCCACAATTTGCATTACATGGATAGACTTTGCAATGGCACTACATAACAGACATAGTTTCTCTAATCCTCACGATATCGGTACGTGTCATTGACGTCTATATAAATGTTCGGATGATAGATCTCAAACATGACTTCAAATACAACCTGTTCACCGGCTGTGAGAACATCAAACGGGTGCACTTGTCCGTCCATCTCCACGATAGCATCTTCTACTCTATCCATGGCAACCTCTTGTCCACCCATCGATACAACATCTTCCACTTCGTCCATCACCACGGCAGCTTCTTGCACTTCGTCCTTCACCACGGCAGCTTCTTCCACTTCGTCCTTCACCACGGCAGCTTGTTTCACTTTATCCATCACCACGGCAGCTTCTTCCACTTCGTCCTTCACCACGACAACTTCTTGCACTTCGTCCATCACCACGGCAACTTCTTCCACTTCGTCCATCACCGCAGCAACATTCATCATGTCAACATCATCTTCAAGTCCAAGGTTGTTCTCCAAACCATCGAGCCATGAATCGAAAGTGCTTTGCAAATCGAAAATCCACTACAAAAAGAATTACAATAATCTCAAGCACAAGAATTACACTAATTTTTTTATGGATAACAGTACACTATTTGAAGCAGAAGCACTAGTATGGCACTAATTTTTGATGGATAACATAACACTATTTCAAGCAGTACACAATAATCTCAAGCACTAGAATTGCACTAATTTTTTATGGAATCAGTATCACTACACAAACAATATGATCATGATGTACAGTAGCACTACTATGATCACATGAGCACTACACGTACAGTAAGTTAAACATGCAGTTTTTTTTAGCACTACACGTACAGTAAGTTAATCAAACTAGGCACTATAATGACACTAATTTTTGATGAATAACATAACACTATTTCAAGCAGCACACAATAATCTCAAGCACTAGAATTACACTATTTTTTTTATGGAATCAGTATCACTACACAAACAATATGATCATAATGTACAGTAGCACTACTATGATCGCATGAGCACTACACGTACAGTAAGTTAAACATGCAGATTTTTTTTAGCATTACACGTACAGTAAGTTAATCAAACTAGGCACTATGACTAGCATTAATCCCGCTTCATCTTGCGAGCGTTCAGCTTCATCTATCCTGAAGTTTCGGACACGGTAGTCTGGCACCAAACTGCAAACGACACATACTCTGCTACTTAATTTTTTTTAGCACAACACATACTCTGCTACTTAGTGAGGCACTAACCATGCATAACTTTTTTTAGCACAACACGTACAGCAAGTTAATCAAACTAGGCACTAAACACAAAGAAAATTCATACCTGCACATTCAATCGATGTTGCTCCATGAAGAAGCTGTCCAAGTCACCCTCCACGATGTAGTCGTCGACGGCGAGGCCTTGGTCCTGCATCACCGGGAGAAGACCTCCATGGCCCTGAACGCTTCTGCCCACCATGCCCTCGACCCCCACGCCACCAGACGAAGAAGAGCCGACGTCCGTCGCGGAGGCGGCGCCGAACTGCATCACCGGGAGAAGACCTCCATGGCCCTGAACGCTGCTACCCACCATGTCCTCGCCCCCCACGCCACCAGACGAATAGGAGTCGGCGTCCATCGCGAAGGCGGCGCCATGAACCCTAGCTAGGGTTCCGGCTTCAACTTCCTGAACAATTTAGATCTACCCTGTCGTGGGAAGGTTGCTGCCCGCCATGCCCTCGCCCCCCACGCCACCAGACGAAGTGGAGCCGACGTCCGTCGTGGAGGCGGCACCGAACAGCACCACCGCGGCCCCAGCACCTTCAACGACGCCGCCAACACCATCACCGACGCCCCCTAGTCGCCATGAAGACTCGAAGAACAATGGGGGAATTGCAGAACGGGGGAGAGGGGATGCGCATATGAAGAAGAGAATTCTCTCAGCCATGTCGCCATATTCTATAGGCGGATTGTGAGGCGGCGGCTATGAATTCGATCGTAGGAGTCGAGGCGTGCGAGGCGTCGTGGTTTTCTAATGCGAGCCGAGAGTAGTACTTTTCACGGGAGTCAAGGAGGGTGCGGGACCGAAAATCAGGGGCAAAAACGGGAGTTACAGCTAGCCCCCCGATCGTACGCCTTAACCCCTAGGAAAATTTGCGTTTTCTTAGGCGTCGTATGCCCTGGGACGGAGGGAGTAATAGTTTCATATTGTGCTATAACTGTGCCAAGTAGAAACATTTGTACAGGTGTCGTATGAAACAACAAAGTCCATAGTAGCCTCTATTCATACTAGTTCGTTGGTCATGAAGATGATCTGAATTTCAAGATCATGGGCATTTATGCCGACTGACAACGAGACCATATCATTGGAGAATGATGTGATTGGACATTCCTCGAAGGATTGCAACACGATCAAGTCATATAGTTCATTGTTGCAACAGCTATACCTAGACTCCTTCTCCTTAGACCGTGACCTCATATTACTCACTGTTTTCCTAGGCTGCTTAGACTGCATCAACCATCATCTGGTAATACGGTGGCCATAAAGGTGTACGTTGGGTATTTCGAAGGACCAGTAGATGACATGTGACTGCAAGACCGGGATTTGTTCACCCACATGACGGGTAAAGATACATACGGTCGGCTTGGTGAGATTACATCTATAAATGTTGCAACATGTGACTAGGTCACGGGGATGTAATATCACGGCAACAAGAAAACAGAACTTGTTGTGAACGAGATTGAACAAGGTATGGGATACCAATGATCAGATCTCGGACAAGTTGTATCGAGAAACAAAAGTAAGAGGATGCTACATTTAGACGGTTCAAACAACATTGTCATCAGGAATGCATAGGGGTCATATGGATATCCCCGGTTCCTCTGTTGATCATTAATATAGATCATGTCTAGAGCATTCTCGAGCCGTGAGAGGATACACTTAAGGGTACGATGAGAGCGATCATTCGTAAGACAGAATCACAGTAGAGAAAGAGAGAAGGCCGGAATCGTTCCGCAGAGAGATCCGAAGCTGTTCGGAGAAAGAATAAAGGACCGGAATCATTCCGGAAAAGATCCGAAATCGTTCGAAGGAAATCGAAAAGGAACCGAAAGGGGTTTCGGGTCAAGATGGATTTTGTAATATGTATTTACATATTAATTAATGTAATTAATATTAAATATAATATTAAAATCTAATTTGAAGGGTTATTCCACTAATGGGCCAAACTTCCTAAGGGAAAAGGGCCCATGAGGGAAAACCGGAGGAGGGAAGGGCCAAGGGCCAAAGGGCCAAGGCCCAAGCGCCTCAAGGGGGCCCACCCGGCCAGCCTAGGGCTGTGCACGGGGTAGGGCCCACCCCTGGCCGACAGCCCATGAAGGCCCATGCGCCTCCTCCTCTCTCCTTTGAATAGTCCCACATGGGAAACCCAAAGGGAGGGCACACCCCCTCCCCCTATATAAAGGGGTGCCCATGGGTGGGATTAAACATACCAATATTGGAGAAGTCCTTTGGTTGACTTTCTCCTCCTCCCTCTCTCTATACCTTTTGACCATGGTCCCAAGTCTGGGTTGTGCGATCGAGGCACACCTGCAGTACGCCGTTGCGCTGCAGGGATTCCTAGCCGGATATCAACTTCCACACTCCCGGCGAAATCGGGGAGCCGGAGGTCTCATCGTGCACCGGATGTGTATGAAGACACGAGGCGCAACACTTGGGGCGTTAGAATGTCGTGAGACGGAGCTCTTGCACGATGAAGATGACGAAGGAGCAAGGGGTGACATGCGAGGAGCTTCGCAACCTTGAGGTCTGCTACGAGTACGACTACTTCAACCACGTTCCCCGTGAAACGTTAACCGCGTACGGTCTACAAGGGTATGTATTCTTTATGCATCGGCCGTTACCGCATTACTACATAGATAGATCCTAGGCAAGTTTCTGGGGTTTAACGTAGGAATTTTTTTGTTTTCCGCACCGATCCCCAACAAGGAGAGCCCACCATTGGCGGCTCTGGCCCGAAAAGCACGTCGAGGGCCTCGCGGCATGAAGCCAAGGAACGACACCAAGCCAGACACTATTCCTAATATATACAGGGGCTCCGGCGCCGCTCCTGCACCTCCCTCTACCGATGATGCCGGCGAGTTCGGCTTCGGATTGGCCCGGAGCACGCGGCGGCGGCTTGTGGTGCTGTAGCAGGGGAAGGGGATAAGGGGATAAGGTTTCCCAGTTCAGACCTCTCTGATCCTGATATTCTATTTCCCTGTTTTCGCTCTGCTATCTATGGTTTTTTTCTTTTTTTTTCGGGCCTGCTATCTATGGTTCATCGTAGCTGCTGTTTACTCATTATTACAAATTGTTTACAGAGTACATGTTTTTTTGTGCCGTTCTATCATATTAAATTTATTATAAGTAGTTTCAAATTGCTCCTAGATTCTAAAAATTATGTTAGTGAATTTGAGAATTATCCACAAAGGTTTTAAAAACCGTTCATCGATTTTTTTTGAAAATGTGTGTACGATTTTAAAAATCGGTTCATGATATATTGAAAAAAATCATGATTTAAAAATTGGTTCATGATTTATAATAACTATCATGATATTAAAAAAATGTTTATGGTTTTAAAATATTGGTTCATGAATTTTTAAAAATGGATTTTAGTTTCAAATTTTGTTCATGATTTTCAAAATATTCATGATTTTTTTTAAAAAATAATGACTAAAAAATGTTCAGTTTTCAAATAAATGGACTTTTTGAACATTTTAAAATTCACAAACATTTCTGCATATTCATGAACATTTTTTTAAATTCATGAACATTTTTAAATCCACGAACATTTTTTCAAGTTACATTTTTTAATTTGCATTTTTTTTCAAAATTATGAACATGTTTCCAAATTTGTTAACATTATTAATTTACGACCTTTTTAAAATCCATGAATATTTTAAACAAAAATAAAATAAACTATTTTGGATAAAGGTGTATTTTAACAACGTGCAAAGCCGCAACTCGGAATACCTTTTATTTTTGGTTGCGTGATAATAACCAAAATATGCCATCTAAAATAGTGAACAGTGCAAATTTTCAAACCCTGAAATCTCTCGGTTTTTGTCATTTTTGTGTATCAGTGGAGAGAAGATATTTCCGGTCGAGATTTGTGCGTTGGTAGAATATATCTTTGTTTACGCCCAGGAGTTCTTTCATATTTATTTGAAGCTTTGAAATGTAATTTTCTAACTTTGGGAAAAAAATGGCTACCAGTATACCAGTTCGTATGGAGATCTACGCATTATGGTTCGGTGGTTGGCATGGGTCCTCCGAACAGATGGTTCGGACGACGGAGCTGACAACCGTGGACACGAAGAAAACAAGCATATGCATACACAAAGCAGTGGTGTGACAAAGCAAGAATCAAATTGCCAACCGCTGATCGAGCACAGGACCTCCACCACGCCTTTGACCAATGTGACACGCGCACGTGACCTTCTTCTTCTCCTTCTTTTTTGTTTGTTTCGTAGCTCACGAGATCAGACGCAATGATGATCCCTGTCTTATCCTGGACGACGTTTGCGTGTGCCGGGCGGGCTCGTGGTACTACGTGCCTGAACCCTGTAGAAGCGAAGAAAAACTGGTGGTGACTACATCTGCATCCCGACCGTGCACAAATGACTGCAAGGGCAGTAGTACGTACTTCTGGAATCCTTGTCGGACGCCGACGACGACCATGACACACACACGGTTACGCGTACGGCGATCGATAATGGAGGTGACGAGACGGTATGCAATAACGATACGGAAGAGACCGATGCATATGCCTGCAGCCTGCCTGCTGCGAAGCTAGCATGAGCACGTAGCCTGCCGGCCAGGGACCCTGTTACGTCTCGCAAACTTTGGTGCGTCAATCTGTTCGGGATCAGAAAAATATTCAGCCAAGTCTCTACCATACGAGTGCGTTCAGCATCCAGTGCGGTAGTGCAGGCCCAAAATTCTCGGGTTTCGATCGGCAGCTGCATGCACTGGTGCGTGCGTGTGTGCCCGACCGTGATTTGCCCACACGACTGCACCGCAATTCCTCCGGCCGACAGATTCAATTCAGCCGCACACAAGTTCATGCATGCGTGCGTGCGTGCGCATGCGCCTCTTTTTCTGCGCCGAATTGTTATCATAATAATGGTGTGATTTATTGACCTGCTTGAGGCAGAAATGCGAGAAATGCATGGAACACGCACGAGCAGAAAGGACTCCGTTCGGAAATGCAACTTCTTTTAGTAGTACTAATAGATAGACAGTCTCCAACATAAGTATACTCAACACTTAGTAGATATACAGAAATGCATGGAATCATAAGAACTTTGTCTTTTCATTTTTAAGTACAAAAGGACGTATCACTCCGTTAGCAACGTTTATGAAAATGAGGAATTGCAATTTTTCATTGTAGAATAATATCAGATGATTTTTTTACGCACATAAGTACGTGTGCATGTGTTGAGAACTTCGAAAGATAGAACTAGACATGATTGAGGACTACACGGTAGAGAAAAAAACGGAGCGGCTCCTGCGCTCGCTCTCCGCGAGCGACGCAGAGCCCAACCCTAGCCGTCGTCCCCCGACCTCCCCTCTCCTCCTCTCCCCGCCGCCGGGCTCTACTTTACCCGCGTGTTCGGTCGGGCCTGCGCAGGGCGGTTGGCCGGCGGCGGTGCTCCTCGGCGGTCTAGAGCTCCTCTTCGGCGGCGGCGGAAGGCATGGCGGTCGCGCGCTCGGGCAGGGACAAGAAGCTGCGGCGGATGCAGGCTACACGACGACGGGGCGTGGCAACTGGTGGTGACCGGCGGCGCGGCCCAAGTTCTGGGCCAGGCGGGCCTAGATCGGGGTCGGGTTGTCCGTGATGTTGGCCAAGCGGGCATCAAGCGCAGTCTAGGCACAACAGAGGTGGTGGCTGGCGGCGCGGCCCAAGATCCGGGCCAGGCGGGCCTCGATCTCGGCCGGGCGGGTGGGCCACATCCTTGGCCAGGCGGGCCTCGGCGGGGACCCCTTGTGTGGTTGCCATCTCTGCTGGTGCCATATAGCCTGATTCTGGTGGCCCCTGGCTGTGGTAGCCAGTACCCGGTTTGCGCTTCGAGGTCTCAATCCAGGGGCGCGGGAGGCTATGTCCTATTGTCGTGCAACGGCGAGTTAGTGGGTACCGCGTGCGACAGACCTCAGACCAGCGATGACCCGGCAAGTCCGGCGGGGGTCTATGGTGGCGACGGACTCACTGGTAGATGGAAGAGTAGTGACTAGGGCTAGGGTTGACGGCGACGGTGACACCCTTGCTATAGTGTGGCACTGGGGCTTCATGAGTCCTTCTGGGGCTCAGACGGGCTAGTGAGGGCTTGGTATGCCTTCGGCTGCTACATCCGGTCGGCTATCGCCCTCCGGCGGTGGACGTTGTTCCCTCCCGCGTGTCATTGTACCGCCGACCCTGCCGAAGTTACTTCTTTTTCGGTTGTACCAGCCTCACATCGTGGGTCACGGTGCGACGATGTTGGTGACTGCAAGACCGTGGTGGCGCGTGCTGGTGGGCGGCGAGATTGGAGGAGCGATCCGAAGCATCCGGGAGTGTGGTTTTTTTCAGGGGTCGGGAGAAATCCTTGTCTTCTAGACATGACGTGGGGACACCTGCGGGTGTCGCCGGCCTTCCTGAAGGGCATCGGGTGTACCTCTTCCCCACCTCCTGTAGCGTATCGGAGGAAACAGTAGGATCATTCCGGACAGCAGCGTCGTTGTTGTCGCTTTCCTTGTTGGAGGTGCAGCTTGGTACGTGACGGTTCAAAACGCTAGGAGCATGATGGAAATTCTCTGGAGGGCGCAGCGGTGGCGGGTCATCCTCGTTTTCGTCAAGCCACAGTTGTCGGCTTTTCTTTTCTTTTCTTTTTTGTCTTAGTTTCTCTTTTGGGTGTTGTGCTGTCTGGCCTAGCAGTAGTCTCAAATGATTGCTATATTAATATAGCTGGGTGCATGCCTGTTTCGAGGAGAACTAGACATGATTCGCTCCTTCCGTCAAGTGAAAAAAAGTACCCTTGTCTCTAGTGGCGGTTATGGACAACTCCAGCGATGCCCCGCATACGGACCAGCCCCTTTGATACTATCCAATCGGACATATGGTACGGTCCAACAGGATACCAAAAAACGGATGTAGGCCGCGAACCTAACTTTTAACTCAAATTTCGGTTGGCTTTGCGAGACACGGACAACCAAAGCGTCTGTGTGTGTCCTCCCCTGGTTGTCATAGAGCCGCACATCAGCCTTAGGCAAAGGAAGTGATCGTGGTCCACCAACCACTCATGTCTTTTATAATGACGGTTTGATGTCGTCCACCATCGATATCCGTGCACACTCCTAGTCCCCCACACCATGCTCACATGCGCACAATACAAACCCTCGCACAACCCGAGGGCTCCAATGACGAAGGGAGACGACAAGGACTGCCTTGGCCACCCTATCTGTAACGACCACGAGGCAGGGTCCTCCCACAATGGCGTCAGTGGCGGCCGCCGCCACCATTTCTACGCATGCCCGCTTCCGAGCGTTGGGTATACATCAAGGTAGAGGTGGTGTGGTGGTTCGCTGAGCTGTCCATGTTGCTGCCCTGGACAAATGTCCACCTATCCCAGGGGTGGCACCTTAACCAGGCGTGCATGCCGATGGCTCCCATTCCGACGACCGACCCATCCCGCCGCCACAAGATCCTCCAACGATAGGCCTTTCTCCGATTGGATCTACAACAGTGCCCATGTACGCTGTCAACTACTCCTGCCTGTTTTAATTGATGATAGTAGATCGATTACAATGTCTCAGCGGCTTAGCTCAATGCTAAGGCGACGGGTCGACTACTATGATTTCACTATGACATTGTTGGATACCCTCAAGGGTGAGCTTAGCCGGCTTTATATACATAGCAGGCCAAGGGTTATATATCCGATCTACTCTGGTTCAACACAGAGTTCCTATCCAAGCCGGTTGCACTACTTGTCTTGCACATCAAGACGTAGCCACTGCCTTTCTCCCAGTTTCATCATGAACCATTTCTTGTCAGTTTCGGCTCGTGTTTCTTTCCATCTTTTGGGTTTACCCGGTTGGTATGCCCACGTCACGACCGACACTATTCAGTGTTGGGCTTCGCCCAGAAACAAAAAAAATGTCCTTGTTGGCTCCCGCCAGCACGGACCTGGACCAGCAAGCATAGCTAAGACCACCAGACATGGAACTAATGTGACACCTCCAAGGAGGGGAACAACACCCTCAAGCATCGCTAACAGAGAGCTTTCACCCATTACACTGACTTCTACCTCGAGGAGTCTCACCTTTAGAGACCAGTAACCTGGTTTCCGATCATGGTGGATCATGACCAGGATCAGCACCTGCCATGCAGTGGATGTGGATAGAGGTTACCTCTTGTCGGCAAAGAGCATGACCGGTGAGAGAATTTGTCACCCTAGGTCGCATGACCAGATTCAATCAGAGAAGACGGAGCAGCCGAGCTAATCTTGCGTAGAGGGCTTGCTGGTTGACGGAGGAAGAGTGTGCCCTAGGCAGGGACTCGGAGGAGGACCGCGGTGACCCAGCATATCACTTCATGTTGTAGTACTCAAGACGATGACATAACACCAATGAAACGTCGTTCCACTTGTATTACATCCCTTAGAGTGGTACAACAGAAATATCATAGCTCCAAGGCATGACTATAATTACACTTAGTGTAGGGGTTCCGCGTATGAAAACAATAAATTTTACTCTACGCTCCTCAACCCCTGAAGCTGCCAGGACCTATCTATTAGTAATACAGTAACGGGAGGGGTTTTTCGCGAACTTACCCTTGAAGACCGAAAAGCGTTATCAACGCTCAGGAGAGCGTGGTTGATGTAGTCGAGCCGAAGCCGACCTCAAGGTCATGATGAAGTCCTTGCGCTCCTTGGCTCCAACGACTTGAGTGCCTCAAGTGCGACACCTCACGGGGAGTTACACACGTCTGGTGCCTGACGATGGCTCCCGCTTTCCCGATCCAACAGTAGTTGTGGAAGTAGAGCTCCCGGATCCGAATCCCGTACGACGGCGCATGGTGAAGATGTCTCGCCACAGCCTGCACTTGGGACCACGGTCACGAGAGAGAGAGGGGGAGAGAGAAAATATCAACTGGAGGTCCTCCTAAAAGTGAGAAGACCTTTATTGGTTATTGGTGTATTTAATTTGGCCAAATACCCCCACTATATATAGGGGGGGGAGGTACTACCTCCCTCAAAGTCCCGGGGTGGGACTAAAGGAGAGGAGGGGGGAGGGGTGGCACCGCCGGCCACCCCCATGGGCCCCGTGCGGGGGGGCTAGCCCACTAGGGCGCCGGCCACCCCCTTGGCCCCCTTCTCCCTCTCTCCTTTCCCTAATGGGCCCTCTCCCCTCCAGGAATTGGTCCATTAAGCCTTTGACCATTTAAATTGATTTTTCTCTTTATTAAATAATTATGAATAAATGATTAAATCAATATTTAACATTCATTCACATATTATTCAACCTCCATGGTTGTGGAACACTTCTACCTCCACTGCGGACATCCTCCAGACTTACCGAAACCCTTCCGGTTTTCTCTCTACTGTTCTTCGGCGATTCTACTGATCCTATAAACACTCTCTAAGCATCATCAAGCCCTTAAGCGTGATACCCCACGGTTCGGGAACACTCCAGACATGGTCGGGACACTCCCGCACCAATGATCAACAGAGGGACCTGGATGGCCATATGACACATGTGCGTTCCACGAAGATCTTTCGTCGTTTGAACCGGGACAATCGTGTCTTATTCCCTTTGTCTCTTGATACTTGCATTGCCCGAGATCTGATCAATGACATCACCATGTCATGTCCAATCTCGTTACCGGACAACGCTACTTGACTCGTTCCGACAAGTGATATCCCCGTGATCAAATCACACGCTGCGCAGCTATTGGATATAACTTCTTCGAGTGGGCCCTTTGAGTATCTTCCCATCACATGGACGGACAAATCCCGTTCTTGACATATATTTCCTCTACGGTTTCCTCTGAGTACCTGAACACACCTTTATAACCACCGTATTACCAGATGGCGTTTGATGCTATCTAAGCACTCTCGGGAGACAGTGATTGATATAGCCTCACGGTCTAAGGAATAGTCTACGAGGATCTATTTCTAATCATCGTAACTTGAACTTCGTGACATGATCGGGTCATGATGTTTAGGTTGGGTATTGGTTCATCATCTCATTCTCGGAATGAGATGACTTCATTTCCAACTAGCATAAATGCCACATGATCAGGAAACATGATCATCTGTTGACCAATGAACCAGTGACTAGAGTTTCACTGAGAACCCCTGGTTGTTTGTATATCACACGTGTATTGATGTTTCCACTCAATACAGTTATAGCATGATATAAAACTTAATCATAAACTATATGAAATATGATAATAGTCCTTACTACTATTTGTCTTTAGGGCATATTTCCAATAGTCTCCCACTTGCACTAGAGTACAAATACACTAGCTGCATTTGTTCTCAATCTTTGGCACCATATACCCGGTACCCTGAACATGCTTGCTCATGGAAGAGGTTGAGTCTTGGGTCTGTACTTTACAATCCCAAATCCTTTGCAACTTACTAATGTCACCTTGATTGACATTAATACTTTATCATCACATGATAGCATCTGTGTGTATGCATCGTTGTTATGGCAGCAGAACGAGGCCTGATTCCAGGAGCCTACAGTGACGTTAGATCAACCTCGAGGGCTTTCTCATGGGCACTGTGCCCTGGGACACATCATTCTACGTTAAAAGCGAACTAGCCCCACCATAACATTATACAACACTTTAGATGGTACCCTTATCTATTATTATAAATGTATTCATCGAAACACCAGTGCACTCTGTGCAACTTTCGATGTTTTGTTCACCTCGCTTCCTACTTGACTTTAATCGGTATTTATAGGAGTTTCCAACATATTCCCTTATAACATAACCCTTTATGTTTTAAGATATGTCATCCTTTATGGATTTGGAAAACATGTCTACAGTTCTCTATTAGACACTGCGTACAAACTTAGCTCAACGTTCTGTGATTCGAACTTAATCACTTTCAAACGTTCCTTCTTGTATCATATATTATGTTAAGTTATCATCATGGTTTTCTAAGATAGAACCTATGTCTCAACATAGTGTATGATGGTCATCCTTTTCTTTCTTTCAACCATTGATGTTAAACTTAATACTATTCCTAATTTGAGTTATTAAGGACCAGTTCAGAAACCCCTTTCAGAATCCCTTAAGGAATTCTACACAATATCATAATACACCTATTATCAACTTCTACATCTTATAAATCATTATTTATAAGTATTTGTGCTTTCATTCTTAACATACTTAAGAATTACTCCTACAAGCTCCCACTCAAAAATATGTCAAACACATATTGTTTTAGGAAGACTTTCATAGCTCCCACTCAATTTCATGCAAATTGCTTATCCACTCACTATTTTGAATAACTTCAAAATTCTTTGATCAAATATCAAACTTGGAGTTTTATTATGAGATACTAGTACTATTACTAGTTCTGAATCCTCTATACATTCAACACACTTGAATCAAATTCATTTGAATTTGTCCAATACTTGACAAATTGTGCTTTTGTCATTCACCCCCTTTTCCATTATGGCTTTACAGTCATTTGGGAAAATTCCAAGTAACTCCTTTTACTTGTGAGATTCAACAACAAATTACTTTCTAATCTCAAGGGAATTTTGCTTCTAGGATTTCTCATAATTCTAGTTTACCATTATTTCCTTAGTAGTTCGTAGGCATGTCATATTCCAAGAATCATGACAAATGATTCACAAATGTCTCCATACTAGATGTGGATTTACATTTTGAATCCTACTTCATGTAGTGAAAACACTAGTGGGAAAACACAATGATCAATATCATTGACTCTTTCCTTATGTGAAGAGAATCGTTTAGGAACGTTGTCAGTTGCGCTTCTCTATACTCTAATGCAGGGTTTTGAATCCTCATCGTGTTTTACACTATCTTCCATTTGCTCCATAATCGAGAAACGTCACTAAAAGTGATATTTCTCAAGAATGTACCAAAATCCAAGCAATACAATTTTTGCTTCTCTTTTGGTTTAGCTATGGATTTCGTATTCAAAGTTTCTAATGAATACTCTACAAGGACTTATTCGCTATTGTTTTGGTTATATCGAATAACACCAAAACTATCATGAATTCAAATGGTTCACTACATTCTAATTAAGTGCTAACTATTTCTAACTAAAGGTCTCTACATCTACACTACAACGATTTATTTGGTGCCTTCTATTCACCCACTTTGATATCTAATATCACATTGTGATGCTTTGCATTTTGACGTTTCAAAATGCTTTGCATTTCACAATTTCCTTTTATGCCATTCTTATAAAGTCGAATTTTATTACTATTGATCAAATCATAGTAATTAGATTCTCTTTTATCTTTATACCCTTTGTTGATGAAACACTTTGATCAAATCAAATAGTTTCATATTCATGTTTCCTTTGGTAAACTTCTTTACACATTTAAACAATCATTTAATGATAATTACCATTTTCGTTAAAGCATAATACATCGAATATGTATTTACTTTTAACAATTCATTAAACACTTTGTATTCAAATAATACATGGTGTTCAAGTTATTTTGCCGAATTTAGGCATGATTTATATGTGATAAGAAATCGAATGGCTTTCACATATTATCAGCATAACTTTGAATTTAAACAATGGTTTTCTCTCATTAATGAATATATCATTAAGTTGAGTATTTTAAGGCATTCTTAATATTTTACAAATGTTCATGCATTATCAATTAGTTTTAAACAACAAGGATAATTCACACATAATCAAACAAGATATGAACACGGATAGAAATCATTCATAAAAGCAGAACAACTATTTATTACAAAATCATATGAATAACCGTCTCACGAAGTGTGAGACACACTAAAGAAGTTCACAATCTCTTGATTACAATAATCATCCTAAACATAAACTAAGTGATAAATGTCGAGGGAGAGTGTCGTTGGTCGTCATTATCATGCTCGCCATCAACACGCAACGTCACCTCCTCTCCAGCAAGCACCTCTCATGCAGAAGGACCCGTTTTCATCAAAACAGAATAAGTATCAGATATACTTAACACTGCAAATGTGTTTGCAAGATTATAACATTTATAAAACTGTATATCAAATATATACCTTTGTCATTGATAACCTGTAGCGACGTTGGGTTCATCCACCACATTTCTGAAATATGATATGAACTCGAGGAAATCCAGTGTTTTCGTGTCACCTCTCATAATGCAGATCCTGACCTGTGCTTGGAAGCTTGGTGGAAGCGACCGCAGCACAACTCCCATCACAAAAGAGCTTGAGAACCAGTTGTCCATGTAGTATGCCAGACTCATGTATGCATCGTATATGCTCATTACGTTCTTGTCTAGTGAGGAACCCTCCTCCATCTTTATGGAGAGGAAGTCCCCCATCAGCTCATACTCCCACATGCGCACTTGTTCCACGAAATGCGATCTCAGATGTGCCATGACCACTCGGGGTTTAAGACTTCCCACCATTGGCCATAGCCCATCCTCCATTCCAAGGCGCATCGTCATTGATATGAATGTGGCCATCACACGACGATGGCAGCGCAGATCCCGCCACTCCTGGGTCTCATGAGAATAGGGTGGCTCCAAATACATCTCGCAGGTCATGTAGTCAGCTAGATTGTTCTCACCAAGGAGATCAAACAGGCGTATGACCCATGCAGAAAAGTTGGCTCCATCTAACTTGAGCTTTTCTCCTTTTAACCAATTATTGATAGGGAAGGTAATCTCGGGGAGAACCATTTTCTACATTTATAATTGCAAAAGGAATTTAGACTAAGTTTATAATTTAAATGAGTTAATAATAACTCCACTCAGAAACACATATCCCCAGAAGGGTTCCTAGTGATAACACGACCCCTATCAACCACATCTCCCCCGATCATCACGGCCATCAATGTGGGTTCAAGGGTGGACGCTAAACGTCGGTCACATCATTCATGCAACTCGTGCTCGATCTTTCGACCATCTATGTTCCGAGGCCATGTCTGCACATGTTAGGCTCGCCAACTCAACCTTAGTGTATTCGCTGTGCAACATGGCTTACACCCACTATATGCGAACGTAGATCTGTCTGACACCCAGGCCTGTAACCCTGGATCGCCTCATACCGAAGAACTTTCTTGGTGGTGCACACTAAGGGGAAACACAATCATTGGTAATTTTAACAGGGATCATCTTATTAGGCTACCGTCGAGTATCTAATACTAGCACACAATAAGACATGCAAACAATAACAATGAATGTAAATTCTATGTGATATGCTCCTTCACGTCATGATCTCCATCCATCGTCACCGGGTTCCGGCGCCAGGGTTCCGACGCCATAGACACCAGGGTACCGGTGTCTTTCCGGCGTGGTAGTCCGTCACCTCCGTGACTATCTACTACTACGTAACAAAAGGTAATCACTTTACCTTTGCCACAACCATATCACAAAGCAACGCCCCCCTTCAAAACAAAGTTAGACGCCTCTACTTTATCTTTGCATGTTTTACATGGCTGAATGGGCTTTCGCACAAGAACCGTTCTTACCTACGAACTTTCAGCACAACGTTGATCAAGTAGTTGACTCTACTACACCCTTTCGGGGCCCTCCGTTGCAAATGGTATACCAACTAATGCAAGAGAGACAGACACCCCCTTAAGCCACTTTATACGGTACAAGCCGTATGTCAAGCGTGGACTAGTCTCGCGAATGAACATGTACAGTCGGTTGGGAGCCGCTTCATCAAGCATTACTACGGTATACACAAGTACACGTGGGAGGGTAACAACTAAAAGATCAACACCCACACGCTACATCTCGTGTGTTCTACCCGTACTAGCATTACTACGCATAGATCTAGCTCTGATACCACTATAGGGGTTCCGCGTATGAAAACAATAAATTTTACTCTATGCCCCTGAACCCCTGAAGCTGCCAGGACCTATCTATTAGTAATACAGTAACGGGGGTGGCTTTTCACGAACTTACCCTTGAAGACCGAAAAGCGTTATCAACGCTCAGGAGAGCGTGGTTGATGTAGTCGAGCCGAAGCCGATCTCAAGGTCGTGATGAAGTCCTCGCGCTCCTTGGCTCCAACGACTTGAGTGCCTCAAGTGCGAACACCGTCGGGAGTTACACGCCCGGCATTGACAGTATGACTCCCTGCCATTTCATTTAGACATAGCAGCAGCCATAGCAGAGCCTCATCCGGATCCTAATCACAATAAGACGACGACGCTCAAAGGATCTCATGATCACTGCTCACACAGAAGCTCAACTTGGGAATAACATGAGAGAGTAGAGAGAGAGAGTAGAGAGAGAGAGATTGAAGACCGAAAAGCGTTGATCAACACTGTGAGAGCATGTCAGATGTGTAGACTACCTGAAGCCGACTCCCAAGGTCGTGATGGAAGTCCCTGGCGCCCTTTGGCTCTAATGACTTGAGTGCCTCAAGGCGGCTACACTGCGGGGGAGTTACACCGGGTAGCTTGACTTACTGACCTCGCCCCAAATAGCAGCTAAGTGAGTAACACTTCTGATACTCTGAATCACTTATGAGCTACGCACGAGTAAGGGGTGAAGATGTCCGACTGCTCACAGCAATTTCAACTTGGGACCCCACAACATGAGAGAGAGAGACGAGAGGCTCACTCCCCCAAGAGAGAGAGAGAGAGAGAGAGAGAGAGAGAGAGTATAGAGAGAGAGGAGGCAGAGGGAGGGTGGAGTGGTGGAGTGGTATATAGAAAATCACCAATCAAGGGGGCTGTGGTCCTCCCAAAGCCGCCATGATAACACCTTTTATTGATTATTCGGTCTCATTTATCTCGCCAAATACCCCACTTAGAATATAGGAGGACGGAGGCTACCTCTCTCCCTCCGGCCCTTGGTGGACTAAAGGAGAGGGAGAGGGAGGCACAACTTTATTCAATATGGGGTTTATCATAGCCGTCACACCGCCTTTCTCCCTTTCTCTCCTTTCTCCCTATCGGCCCTCCGACATTAACGCCAAGTCTTTGACCTTTAAATAGATTAACTACAATAATTAGAATAAATCATTCAAATCATCATATTATTCAACCACCGCGGGTATGGAACACTTCCACCTCCAATCCTATACATCCCTCCTCGGACTTACTAAACCCCTTCCATGAGCTTTTCTTCTA
Source organism: Avena insularis (assembly GCA_023614405.1). NCBI lineage: Eukaryota > Viridiplantae > Streptophyta > Magnoliopsida > Poales > Poaceae > Avena > Avena insularis. Next base: position 592,665,653 of record CM042686.1, on the reverse strand, counting down.
CAATTTTTGGCTGCATTCCACATCCTATAAACACTCTAAGCATCAACAGAGCCCTTAAGCGTGAAAACCCAATCCCAATGGTAACGAATACTCATGCATATGGTCGGGACACCTCTTGAACAACCAATGATCTAGACTCAAGGAGACTCGGATGACCTATGGCGTGAGTTCCACGAAGATTACGAATGTACCTATTCTTGAACCGACAATAGTCATGTCGTATTCCCTTGTGTCATTCCTAACATTTTCCAGATTCGATCAATGACATCACCATTTGTCGTGTCTCAATTCGCTACATGATCAACAATGCCATATTTCACCATGTCGTTCAATGACTCGCATTCGAACAATGGTTCTTGACGAGTGATCATCCTTCACCAAGTGATTCTATCCCCGTGATCAAATTTTATTTGCCACGCCGCTGCTAGCCTATTGGAGTAACCTCTCACTAGTGGGCCTTGAGTATCTTTCCGGCTACATGGACTCACAAATCTATTGACATATAGGTCATATGGTTTCCTGTTTCCTCCGGTACCTGAACACAATTCCTATAACCACCGACATAATTCTAACTGGTGGTAAAGCCATGCTATCTAAGCAACTTGGAGACAAGACAAGGATCTAGGTTATAAATTTCAAAGCTGTATTCTATAAGGAATAGAAGTCTACGGTGATCCACTTTCCTAATCATCGTAACTTTGAACTTCTCGGATATGAGCTGGTCAGTCATTAGCTTTAGGTTTAGGTTGGGTTCATTATTCCATTCCTATCTGCCGTGTAATGAGTGTAGCGACTCTCATTTTCAACTGGAGATAAAACATGATCAAACATTGATCATCTGACTAATGAACCGCTTTGGATCAATCAAGACCACTAGGAACCCAGTGACTAGTTCCAATTAGAACCCCTCATAGGAGATTTAATGCAGAATATTGATGTTTCCACTCAATACAGTTATAGCATGATATAAAACTTAATCATAAACTATATGAAATATAATAATAGTCCTTACTACTATTTGTCTCTAGGGCATATTTCCAACACTTAGTACATTACGAAAGATCTTCAGAAAGCTCCTTGATACATTGGGGATAGTTACTTTACAAGATAAAACCATAAGCATCAACTCATAGACTACTCTACGACAAAATCTACTTCTAATACTATTTGGCTTGCGATTGCTGCTACAATAGTGCTCTACAGAGATAAGTTTAACTGTCTAGGATAGGCCTCTTATCTAGTCTTGGACTTCACATCCACCGTAATTGATGTCAATGTTGATTTCATTGACTCCATTGGATAGCTTCGTCTCTTCATAGTAGTCCTTATTTGCAAATTATTGGGTTTGGATGCCGTCCTTTATAGCTTTGGAATCTAGCAAGAGTTAAGAAGGTATGGCTGAGTACGAGTGTACTCATCAAGTTCATTAAAAAGGTCTATTTGATGTACTATCTACAGCTACATACCATAGGTCATAGGCTATGTAAGTTTTCGCAAACATTTCTTCAAAGTGTTGCTTTTATTCTGAAAAACTATGGTTGTCGGCCTTCACAAGTTTACTAGAACTTCAAGGATTTCCTTTCCTACCGTGTTTGCAATTCCTTTCTAGATGAGGCGGTAACATGTCACATTTTGTATACTCTGCAGAGGTTCGTTGCTTTACTCATAAGACATCAAATCCTTATTGCACAACTGGGTGCACTTTCTCGTCCACACTTTCTTTGGTGTGGGCCCAATAGATTATCCAACCCAATCACTGCCATTCTCCACAACCCCGCATACCATACCCACCCTTCTGTATATGCAGAAGGGTGGGATCTTCTAGCATTTATGGTATCTCCCATGGTTTTACAGTCTGAACATGTACAATCCATCATATACACAAAGAGCGCCCCGTCTGACGAGGGAAGCTCATAGTCTCCAAGCTACGGAAAAAAGCACACAACCCGACTCCACTAGCATATGTTGATATGCAAAATGAAGAAGATCCAACTGACTTCCCTAGAGCTCATATAGATCTTATGGTCAACGTATAATATACGACCAATATTCTAAATGTATCTACTTTTCCAAATAATTTGCTCGATGATTTGCTCTAGAATCTTACCAAACTGAGATAAAATTGCTGAATCTGATGTTGTTTTTAGCAAAAGTATTATTTCTATCTCTTCACATAGGAAATTAAATCGGGAAAAATACCATACAAGTTTTTCATCGGAATAAGGACCCTGGAGCCTGGAAATTTACGACAGAGGCCACAAAGCCCAAACAAGCCAAGGTGGCGCGGCCACTGGTGGGCCCCGCGCCACCTAAGGCTATTTGACCCTCAAGTGTCGCCTCACCTCCTCCTTTCGCATACCTCCTTATATATCCTGAAAACCTTCCCTGCTAGCAGCACGAAGGTTTCGTGAAATAGAGTGCCGCCGCCATCACGATCTTAATTTTTGGGGTTAGGTTAATCCTGAACTCCATGCCAAAGAGGGGGATTTTGATGCCGCCTTCACCACCATCATCACCAATATCATCTCCATCAACCATGTGCTCCTTCTTCCTCGCCATGAGCGAGTAGTACTCTGTAGGCATGTGAGGTGGATGGGGAATGGATGGGATTGATCATGTAATCATGCATATATATCTAGATTATTTATCTTATGGATGTTCTTGTATGAGTGTTGATGCACAATTGCTATGTTTTTAATACTTGTTACTAGGGCATGCGTGACATGATTTCAGTACTATAATTTTATTGCCCCATCATATATATGAGTTTGGTATTTATCTGCAAAGTGTATTACATGTTATTATTTTGAACATGTAAACCCTAAAGTGACATTTAGGGAAAATAAGGGGAATATGTGATAGTTTGAGGATACCGTGTGTTCATGGAGTGTTAATGCATTGTTCCGGGCTATTCTAAAGGGTAGACCTTAATTACCAGTAGTTCCAAGTTGGCCCCGGTGAAATGGGCAGGTAGGACAATAGATGCAAGACCCCAGTATCACCCCATGCCTATGCTTTTAGCCACTGAAATTTACATGTTCACTACTTCTAGTGAAAACTTGAAATCAACTGCTATTGTTTACTATTTTCTTTATTGTTTTGTTTCAACTGCTGCAATCACCACCTGTTTCTTGATAATATTGATACATGGGTGTGGTTGAGAGTGATGTCTCAATTGCTAAAGTCTTATTGGTATTCTTGTGCTCTCCTTGTGTTTAACTATAAATTTGGCTAATACTTCCCATCGAAGATTTTAGCGATACCCTATACTTGTGGACATCAAGATATTTTCTGGCACCATTGACAGTGAGCCTTGCTTTATTGGTAAGCCACTTGTGATCATTTACTTGTTGTACTTATTTATTTCTCATCATGGGAAAGGATAAGGATATTCCTAAGAAAGTTCTTTTTCCTTCCACTATCGAAAAAGTACAAACTTGCCTACCAGGTAACAATTTTCACCTAATGCTATTACTACTCATGTTACTAAAAAGAAAACTACTGTGATACCAAGTTCACCATTATCTAGGATGTCAACTTGTATTGAAAATGTATTATTGGATGATGATATGGATAAAGAGGGAACACCCTAATCTATCCAAGTATCAGTATGACAATGAAGAAGAATCTGATTACTATGAAGATGAACTTTCTGATAAAAATGATGAAACTAGTATTGCTACTGGTTCTAAATCAACACCTTGTGAAGAGGACATTGCTTTTACTACATCTTTTATGAATATTGATTTAGATGATCTAGATAATTTTGATGCTAGCATGAGTAACTCACTTGGAGAATTATTTCCTACTGTGTTGGTGATGGGTGGATTTAGACCGGTATTCCACCACTAGTGGAAAAAGGCACATCAGTCCCAGTTCATAACTGCTTTTAGTCTCGGTTGCACAACCGAGACTGCGTAATCGGGACTAAAGGGATTGTGCCATAAACCGGGACTAAAGGCCCTCCACGTGGTTGCGGTCGTGTGCTGGGACTGGAGGACCCTTTAGTCCCGGTTTGTGGCACCAATCAGAAATAAAGGTCCGGCTGGAGTTTTAAATTTTTTTCAAAAAAAGTTTCTGTTTTTTTTGGATATTTTTAGTTTCAAAGTTTTGGTTTTTTGAATTGTTTGAAAGCTTAATCTCTAATCACCCATATTCTCATATCAAAGTGCATACTTATGTTCAAACTTTCCGGTCGGTCACCCCTCCTCATATTGTTTCACCCTCAACATGCTTAATATTTGAGTTCCTTCCAAATTAGCTTCCAAGACTGCTCTCGCGCGTTGCTGATAATAATATGTTATCAATTCTATTAACCTTAAACTTTGATAACACATAATTTTATTTTTTGAATTCTAAATAATTTTAAAAATAAGCAACAATGATTAAGTAATAATAAGCAATAATGAATTCCAAATAATCTTTATGCATAATTCAATTATTAATTTAAAAACTCATAATTTAAAATAAAAATAAAAAACACTCAAAAACTAAAATTTTCGAACATTCCAAAATAATATAAAACTTCAAAATAATTAAAATTAAAATAAACAATAAAGAGTTTCGAAAATTTCAAAAAATATCAATTTTTCTAATTTTTTCCTGGTAAAACCTAAAATCTTCGTGCTTTCATATTTTCCTTTGGAATTTTGAAAATATATCATTTGTGCAAACGACCTTAGGTGTTGAAATCGGATGTAACTTTTTGCGTAGATATGTTTTCATATATTACACATTTCTTTCGAGTTCGTACGCAAAAGTTATAGCCGTTTTTAATTCGGAACAACTTTTCTTTGCAAAAAATCAAAATTCAAATTTTAAAATTTTCCCTAAAAATTGGTTGTGTGATGTACATGCATGTCAAAGGATTTTTAAATTTGAAGTTTTTATCATTTTTTTAGATTTTTTGCGCACGAGTGGGGGTAGGTAGGCATGAGAGAAAAATGTATGTTTACCTTTAGTCCAGGTTGATGTCTCCAACCGAGACTAAATATGGACTAAAGGTCTATCTTTAGTCCCGATTGGAGACACGAACCGGGACTAAAGAAGTCTCATTCGAACCGGGACTGATGCTGGCCCTGCCCCGTACGGCGTCCTAGCCGTTCGAACCGGGACTAATGCTCACACCATTAGTCCCGGTTCATATCACGGCCGGGACTGATGCTCCGGGTAGCTCCGAACGAAATTCTTGATTTCTACTACTGCACATGGGCCTTAATCCACGATTCCTGCCCACGCCTATTTCTACGATCAAAGACTTAAATGCCTACATCTAGAATCTCTCAACCGACCTCACCAGTGGGATGCAAGATGGCTCTCTAGAGACCCCAACTACCAGATGTACATTCAGAGGAGATCGAAGATCAAGATTACGTGCCAGACAAAGATGAAGACCTGACATGACTAAGGAAGACTCTGCTAACATCGACGCCTATAAGTACTCGAAGACATTCACCCGGGAAGAACACACCATAATCGCCCAAGTCTTCGTCATTAGCCTTAGTCATAGCTCTAGATTCATCTCTCTTGTCGGGTATCATTATAAATCCAGTGAGATCATCATGTAGACACATTGTACGATCTATCGACCATCCTATGACTAAAGTCTGAGGGAATCCTCCCCATTATACGTATACCTTCGTACAAAGATCCAAGGCTGCTAACCCGAGCCGATTGCCAACAAATAAACTCTCTTTTGTTCCTCAAAAGTGAGACCGCGGAGGGATCATCGAAACTATCCTTCATCAGTTGGCACGCTAGGTAGGGTGAGCCTGCATCATGCAGATCATATCTACGAAAGACCTCTCGCAAATTTCTCCTTCCTAGGGAGAGTAGCCTGACGGGGGACCTTAGTCACCAGGAGGTGGACGTGGAGACGGGCGCAACATGATGCTGCCCCAAGTTAAGAAGCCTCTCCCCCACAACGACCATTGCTAGCATGTCGAGGAGATATTTCAGGCCAAGGGGGAACAAAAGCTCTCCATAACTGGAGCATAGATGAAAGCAACCTCTGCCTCATCGACGGAGCACGTGGATGGAACCCAAAATCACGTTCTCAAAGTCGGATCACCCAAGATGGGGAGGAATAATGGGAGACTTTCCGTTACTCATCTCGCCGGTAATCGCTAACGTCCGGGCTGGACAAGTCCTGGTTGATGGTAGATGTTCATGTGCCCTCATCACGGCATGTGTCCTGAATTGACTCAGATCCCGTGGGGGCTCGTGCCGCCAATCATAAAAATGATAGTCGCGATAATACCAGGAGGCGCGGGTATCCCACGTAGGCTGATAACACTTCATGTAACATTTAGAATTGGGAACAACTTATGGACGGAGATGTGTTTGTTCGAGGTAATGGACATGGAGATGCCTTACAATGCTATCCTCGAATGACCGCAGCTCACCCAGTTCTTTGCTATATCTCACCAGTCATACCGGTTCCTTAAGCTCTCGGGACCGTTGGGGATAATCACCATTCTAGGAGAAGCCTGCCGTAATGACCCTCGTGCCACCAGGAGATCTGGGGTGATCATCCCGCCTCGGGTCGCCCCGTCAGAACAAAGAGTACGAGCCCTACCAAGCCACGGGAAGATCAAGGCCCCCATTAGACGTCAAGGCCCGGGCCAGTGGAGCAGGCCCGGGCGGTCCCGCTCAATGCCGACGACGAAATGAGAACGACTCTCACACTACAAAAATATCCCCATACCCGGCAGATATTTTGGGGCTGCACAAGCAAAAAGTACCTACAATAGTTGGATACACGGCGGATGGACTGTCGCGGCACCATTTTGTTGGGGCAACCACTTATATGTTGTGGCACACTCGATACCGACGGATTATAGTGTCGTGGTACATGACTGGCAAGCCCGGAGGCACCGAATGCGATGGTAGCTCGATGGAGGTTGTTATGATAGCACCGTGGATGGCAAGCGCCGTGTTGACTGGTCAAATGCCTCATACTAAGTGGTGAGCCCACCACTAAAAAGTTTTTGCCTGTTATATTCAGATGTTTACATTTTTTTATCATAGACCAGGATTGAATGTTTTCCTTTTCCTCTCCTGCAATTTTTATTTTTTAAGAGATCCTCCCCCGCAATTAAAGCAAGACCGTCCGCTTCCTCCAATCCTTCTTGTATTTTTGCTTTTATATTTCTCCAAGGGGAAGGAAAGTGTTATGCAATTTATTTATGGTCCCTTACGAATACGACCCTAAAAGCTGGATGCCTAGACCACACTTTCTCGAATGGCCCAGACTTTCTACGCCCTACTCCCCATTCTATATAATATAGAGGAAACCTAGCAACTAATCCCATTATCAGTCCCCACCTAACACAGACACCTCCAACTCAAGAACTCCACGCGCAACATATCAACCGGGTAGCGCATGATATAGCGCGATCGTACCGTCCTAGATCTTCTGGGCCATTTCATCGCCGGATCTTGCACGTCCCAGCCGCACCGGATCTTGCACGGGCCCGTTGTTGGCTTATCCGATCCACATGTTTGGTCCTCATCTTCTGTACACATCTTCGTTAGCTTGCTCTTTTAGATCACTGCTTTGCTCTTTCTCCTCTTAATCATCTTTCTTGTTCTTCTTTCAGTTCAAAGTGAAGTTATCTGCATATGGTGTGTGCTAAAAGTCAGATCTGTTTTGATGATGTTGGCAAGCATAGACTCTTCAGCACCGACATGATGTTGATGTCGATCGTAATAGGGAGGTGCTCAGAAGTCTAGGATTAAATTGTTTTTTCTCCTAATTAGTAGTAGTTTTAGGTTTTAGAGGTAGATCTGCTAAATAGAGAGGGGCTAAAGACCCGATTAGAGTGGGGATCAAATCCAGTGTAATATGGTACAATATAATGAATATTTTACATATGAATAAACTGGAATGTTTGAATTGCAATAAGATTAGCAACGTCAATCATTTATTATTAATGTAATTAACTTTCAGTGATGTTGGACGGTGTAACACGGCAAATAATGTGTGGTATTTCTGCCAGTCTTTTATAGTGTAATATAACGCTTCCTCTGCCGCTCCACGGAAGCGCTGGCTCGGCGGATCACGTTGTGCCGAGCCAAAAAATCCACCGTCAGAATCCCGACATAGTTATCCCTAGAGCCTTTTTTTGCCGCGCTAGTGCGAGCACGGCGACTGGCTGTCCTCGGCGTATATAAGCGCCAGCGCCCGAACTCCGTGTTGCAATGTCATCAAACCAAATCTCGAGCCTGAGATCGCGGCCATGCTAGTCACTTTCTTGCGTGAGAATGTCGACGTCTTTGCCTGGGACTGATCTGACATACCAAGAATACCACAGAACCTCACCGAGCACCGCTTGAACATCGACCCGTGCGCGTGGCCGATGAGGCAAACGCTTAGAAGATTAATTCCTAAACAAAGGGATTTCATAAAAGGGAATGTTAAAGAGCTCCTCACCACTTGACAGATCGAGAAAATTGACTACCCAACCTGAGTGGCCAACCCCATTATAGCTCAGAAGGAAGGAAGAGGTCAGCGGATGTACGTGGACTTCACGAGTATGAACAAGGCTTGCCTTCACGCCATGGACATGGCACCCAGATATGTTTTTGTAGCAGAGATGCGATCTAGGTAGTCAAGGAGATGTCGTCTCGTGCACTCGACCATATAATAGCTGCGTGGTGTATAGTCAGGAATCAACACTGCGGATTGAGTCGACGTAGTGGACAAATTATCAAGTGTGTGACCAGTGCTCTCGCTGGAAGTAGCCCTCGAGTTTGTATTTAGCTACTTGTAGCCGTGCATGTGATCGTTTTGTTAGCGCACCAAGTGAGTTTTTTGTCGGGTCCGTGATCAGTGCTCCCCATGTGACGTTTTTCATCGAGTGCACGACCAGTGCTCACGATGTGAGTAGCCCCGATGTTGTGTTTGGATACTTATAACAGAGCATAGGCTCATATAGTATCGAGCATTGCATTCATCCATGGAAGTACTCGATTTGGGCCATGGTCTTGTAGGTGCTCGTAATCATTGTCGACTCTTTTCAAAGGACTCGATCAAGTAACTTCGCATGGAAAACAAAAAATTTCTACCGCAAGAACAAACAAAACCCAGATCTAATCTAGATAAAAGCCAAGATCTAATCTATTAGACATGTGCAACGAGATAGATCTGTACTAACCCTCATAGAACCGAAAGCGTTACGAGATTAGATCTCGGGGTTGATGCAGTCGATCACTTGCTGATCTCAAGATCGTGTGGACGATCCTTCCGGCGCCGCGTTCCGGCAGCGCTTCCGTAGTCGGTCACACGTGTGGAGTCGAAGCAGACCTTCCTCTCCCCGTTCCAGCAAGCAGCGGAGGTAGTAGATCTTCTCCACGGAATCCCAGCAGCACGACGGTGTGGTGGTGGTGGTGGAGGAGAGAATTCTGTAGGGCTTCGCCTAAGCCGGAGCAGAGCGAAGGTAGAGGAGAGAGGCGGCGGCTAGAGCTTGTTATGAGAGAGAGCTAGGAGGGGGCGCCCCCTCCCTTCTATTTAAAGGAGGGAGGCGCGCCTGGGGAGGGGGAGTCCTAGTAGGACTCCCTCCTATGGCCGGCGGGTTGGGAAGGGGGGGAGTCCTCCTCCCCCACGAATCCATGTCTCGCCCCACAAGGTTTCCTTTAACCCTTTCTTGGTTTTCAAGCAAACTCCAAGAAATCCTCTAGAACCTTCCAGAACATTCCAAAACCTTCTAGAATCTCCATACAAACACTCCGGAACATTTCCTAACTTAGAAAATGATCCCCAATATATGAATCTTATTCTCCGGACCATTCCGGATCTCCTCGTGATGTCCCGGATCCAATCCGAGACTCCGAACAACATTCGGTCTCCAACGCATATTCCATATCTACTTAAAACAACTTCGATCCTTAAGTGTGTCACCCTACGGTTCGTGAATATGCAGACATGGTGGAGACACCTCTTCGATCAATAACCATCAGCAGGATCTGGAGATCCATAACGGCTCCCACATACTCAACGATGACTTCGTGATCGATAGAACCATTAACATACGAAACCAATTCCCTTTGTCACGCAATATTCTACTTATCCGAGGTTTGATCGTCGGTATCTCCATACCTAGTTCTTCCTCGTTACTGATAAGTACTCTTTACTCGTTCCGTGATATGTCATCCCTTGTGACCTAGTCACATGCTTGCAAGATAACTAGATGACATTCCACCGAGAGGGCCCAGAGCATATCTATTTGTCATATGGATGGACAAATCCCAATCTTGGTCCATGCGCTTCAACACATACTTTCAGAATACCCAATAACACCTTTATAACCACCCAGTTACGAAGCGGTGTTTGATGTCATCAAAGTACCCATTCGGTGATGGTGATTAACATAACCTCATGGTCGAAGGATTAGGTTACTATGCATTTGAAAGCTTACATCAATACGAACTTAATGACTTGATCTTATGCTACGCTTACTATGGGTGTGTGTCCATCACATCATTCTCCTAATGATATAACCTTGTTATTAATGACATCCAATGTCCATGATCAGGAAACCATGATCATCATTTAATCAACAAGCTAGTTTAACAAGAGGCTTACTAGGGACTCTTTTATGTTTACAAAACACACAAGTATTAATGTTTTCGGTTAATACAATTATAGCATGGGATGTAAACATTTATCATAAGCATAAAGATATAATAATAACCACTTTATTATTGCCTCTTGGGCATATCTCCAACAGTCTCCCACTTGCACTAGAGTCAATAATCTAGTTAAAAATTTGTGCATTCAACACCTATGTCTTTCTGGTGTTGTATAGACACTATTGCTAGTGGTAAACATAATCTTCGGATCTGACACTTCTAGGTCCGTGTGTATTTGCATGTCCTTGCGTTTCTACGCATTACTCATTCTCCAATGAGATGGCATTGTATAAATTTGGTCCTTTCGTGAGACCTTTAGTTCCTTGGGATTAAATCATGTTGATACAATTTTCATACAATGTATCTTCATAGAATTATCCCACTATGAACCACACCTAGTTTGATAACAAACTACTTGACGCAAATGCCCTCATTTGCTGCTACAATAGCAGTCATATACTTAGCCTTTTGTTGTAGTATCTGTCACAATGTTTTAACTTTGGTACTCAACCAAATCCGTTATGGAACTTCCTTTCCATTACATTGTGCCACCCATAGTTTAAATTGAGATAAACTTAATTTGTGACAAAACTAGTATCAATGCAACAATTTACAATGAACTATTTTTCATCACTATATAAATAATATATTCTTAGTTCTTCCAAAGATCATAGGAATATCCCTACTATTGTCCAATAATCATCTTATGAGTCATTCTGATATATGCTCATAACATTTAGAGCATAGGACATATCTGGATGTGTACATCTCAAAGAATGATTGATCAAAATATTCTTGTGGTTTCACCAAGTGTCAAAACACTTGAATCTCGTGTCAACACACTTGAATCTTGATTCAGTCCTTTCAAGGCCAAGAACCTTTCTTGTTGTTTCCATATTGAACTCATTCAACATCTTATCTATGTACATTTGGCAAAACCATATTAGCGCCTCAATCTATCCATATCGACATTGATACCTAATTCTTGGATTATGCCTAAGTCTTTCATCGAAATGAAATTCTTAACCTGTGTCAATAAAAGATACATCATTTCTAATCAACGATATGTCTTTCACGTAATGTATTAGAAATATGTCTTAGCGCTCCCACTTAATTTCTTGCAAAATGCAAACATCTTCATCGTCTCTGATGAAATTAAACCTTTTAACGGTTTCATCACGGTGAAGATTCCAACTACGCGATGCTCACTTCAACCATTGAAGTTTTGCATACTCTTTTAGCATCCTTTGAATTAACAAAACCCTTTGGATCGTGTCATGGACACGTCCTAGGTAACCATTCTATTATAAGAATTTGTTTTGTTTGTTCAACTACCATATACCAAAATATATGTAGTGGTTGCTACATTAATTCGTCCAGACTAAATATCGCTATGAAAGATCAAACCTTATCATAGTCAATTCCTTGAACATTGTCGTAAACTTTTTTCGACATGTCGACTATTTCATAGATGTGAAACATCCATGTCTATTTCTTTATAGTTCCATATACGACTGTAAGGTCTTGCACCTTTCCAGAGGGTCTTTCAAATTCAAAGCTTGATTTCTCGTTTATGGAATTATCACGGATTTTATGGCTTCAAGCCACTTAACAAAGTCAGGGCCCATCATTGATTATTTTCATATAGTCGGTTCATCATTGTCAAACAACAATGATTTAACTCTCAAATCTTGGCATTTGATTACTTACCCGACCTGCTTGGTTCAATAGTAACTTAGATCTCCGTGACCACAACCTTTGAGGCACATGAGCCATGAGCATTGTTGTTGCCTTCGGGATATTTACCGATGCTGCGCAACTCAGCACATATTAGCCAAGGTTCAACGACCTTGTCAAAGTTCTATTGTCCTCCCACTTAACTTTTCACCAAAATTCCTTCTCAAGAAACTCGACATTCTAAACGACAAACAATTTTGTCTTCGGTGTTATGGAGGAATACCTAATGGTTATTCGAAATAACCTACAAAGACATGCTCATCCGTCTTTGGTTGTAAACATTTTACTTATGCCTAGCATACCAAAAATTTAAGAAAAGACAACCTGGGTTTTATCCAAACCATGACTTATAAGGTGTCATTTTAACGGATCATGATGGAGCTCTTTTCAGTGTAAAAGTGGTAGTCACTAAAGCTTTAATCTTTAAAATATAATGGCAGTTTTATAAATGACACCTTTGATCTTACCATATCAAACAAGGTTTCATTACATATCTTGAACACTCCATACTCCTATGGTGTTTTTGAGAAATGCAAATCCATGGAACGATTCCTCAAATCTTAGGTGTTTTGCTAAACTTGTAACTCAAACATCTTTCTTTATGATCCAATCATAAACTTTTTATTTTCTTGTTACAATGATTTTCCACTTCATCTTGAAAGTCTTTGAACATTTTCAAATGTTTCATACTTCTTCCTTATTGAGTAATTATATACATATACTCACTCAAATCTTCGGAGAAAGCATATGAAGTTGAAATCCATCGCCCACGACTACACATAATGGACTATATACATCAATATGTACAAATTCCAATCAGTTAGTCGTCCGTTCCTCTTTTGGCCTGCGAACGGAGTTTTAATTATCTCTAGGAAAGTATCACAAGCGTCATTTGATCAAAATCAAAGACTCCAAAAATCCATAAACATGGAGTTTCTTCATGTATCCCTTTCAATATAATTTAAACGGTGATGTCACTTCGTAAGTGATCTTTCAATCATTTGTCTTGCGACATTTTAGCATTAGTTTTATGGTCGTTATTTCTCCAACCAGACTTGTATATCATCCATCTATTATGGAATGCGGTAATTATTTGAACAACCTTTTGTCGTCATAATACCTGATCAAAATAACAATTATTGAAACAAATCTTGAAGGCAAGCTTTGATGTTAACGAGCAACACAACAACCCTTTGTTTGTTTTTGATGAACATCATCACATATTCTCTTGCTAGTTACTTAGGCCATTGTAGTTCATGAATTGTGTTGTCCTGTATGATACTTCATACCAACCAATTCGGTATCCAATACCGCAGAACCACATTGTTTAACAACCAAGGAATAGAGCCATAACATGTATCTTCTATATACCTAAGTTGGATATCTTCAATCTTTTCTTTTCTGCCAAATATTTTATAGATTCTCTTTCAACAATTCCTTTTCTTTTAAAAGAATCTATCAACATCAATAGTGGTGTCATTCACATGACACATAGTATAAAGTGTGTATAGTCAAATACTAATACCTTTGGACTTGCACTTTGAAGTGGATCACCTTCATCAAATGTTTGGCATTCTTTCAAAATTCCATTCTTTAGTAATCTTTTAGTGTAGTAAACATTTTACTTGCATATTCTATTCATCCTTATCATGACAACTTTCATGATCAAGCTGCTATAGCTTATAAAGGTGAATTGCGAGTATAATGTTTCTTTTCCAAAACCTTTTTGGAGGATTAGAACGACTAGCGTCTCCAACCTTCACAAATTCTCATCAAATATGAGGACATATACTCTATCATGTTGTAACCAACATATTGTTTTAGATATCGCAATACCTTTCACATATGATGGTTTCTGAAACATTGCTTTCAGCTCTTTGATAAACTTGATATTAAAAACAATCTTTTGAGTATCAAGAATCATGGAGGCAAACATGATACATTAGATACTAACACTGGAATTGTTACTCTTCATTTAATACTGTTTATTAAACTTCACAGAGTAAACGGAGTTTGCTGAAAGTTTGCAATATGACTTTTAAACTTTAGATTGACACTCAAAACAATACGATACCAGTTCGTAAAGCAAATATCCAGAATTTCTATAGTTTCACTATCTCAACTATAACTAAGCGTAAGGTGATGAACGGATGTCAATGACTACAACAAACTATGCAAATTCACTTTGATTGTGTTTATGGTAAATTGAGTTTGACTAATCCAAATTACAAATGAACTCCCACTCAAAACAACATCCCTCGAGTTGTTTTAGTGATTACACGAACCAAATCCACTACACCAAGTCCGATCATCACGTGAGATGATGTAGATTTAAAGGCGAACAATCAACATGTTCATCATATCATCCATATGACTCATGCTTTACCTTTCGGTATTCCGTGTTCCAAGACCATGTCTGTACATGCTAGGATCGTCAAGGTTAACCTTAGTATCCGCATGTGCAAATCTGGCTTGCACCCATCGTATGCACACGTAGAATCTATCACACCCGATCATCACGAGATGCTTCGAAACGACGAGTCTTAGCAATGGTGCCTACTAAGGACGAACACTTTAATTAGTTGATATTTAGTGAGAGGGATCATCTTATAATGCTACCGTCGCGATCTAAGCAATACAAGATGCATAAAGGATTAACATCACAGGCAATTCATAATTAGTGTGATATGATATGGCCCTTTCTTATTATGCCTTTGATCTCCATCTCCAAAGCACGGACATGATCTCCATCATCACCAGCATTAAGGCCAAGGTCGATGGCGCCGCTTCATGGTTGTCCATCATCACTAGCAACTATTACAACTACTTGGAATAAAGCTATTACAAGATGAATAGACACGCAGGTCTTAGTAATTAAAGACAACCATTAGGCTCCTGCCGGTTGCCATATTACAACAAGGATCATTGCATACATCAAATATAATCACAATCACATGATGGCCATATCACATCACAAAACCCCTGCAAAAACAAGTTAGACGCCTCTAATATTCTTTGCATGTTTTACGTGGTTTGGGGCTTTCGAATAAGAATGGATCTTACCTACGAAATTGAACCATAACGTTGATACAAGTGCTATCAAGTGCAAAGTGTAGATTGGATCTATACTATGATGGGAGAGCCAGACACCCGCAAAGCCACTTGTGCAAAGCAAGTTACACGTCAAGCATGCAGAAAGTCTCATGTGCGATGACATGTAAGGTTAGCCCGAGCCGCTTCATCCCACCATACCGCAAGATGCAAAGTACACAAAGCAAAAGACGGCACGAGCACCAACACCCACAAAACCATTGTGTTCTACTCGTGCAACAAATCTACGCATAGACACGGATCTGATACCACTGATGGGTTCGTAGCATGGAAAACAAAAAATTTCTACCGCAAGAACGAACAAAACCCAGATCTAATCTAGATAAAAGCCAAGATCTAATCTATTAGACATGTGCAACAAGATAGATCTGTACTAACCCTCGTAGAACCGAAAGCGTTACGAGATTAGATCTCGGGGTTGATGTAGTCGATCACTTGCCGATCTCAAGATCGTGTGGACGATCCTTCCGGTAGCAGCGCTTCATGATCGGTCACACGTGCGGAGTCGAAGCAGACCTTCCTCTCCCCGTTCCAGCGAGCAGCGGAGGTAGTAGATCTTCTCCACGGAATCCCAGCAGCACGACGGTGTGGTGGTGGTGGTGGAGGAGAGAATTCTGCAGGGCTTCGCCTAAGCTGGAGCAGAGCGAAGGTAGAGGAGAGAGGCGGCGGCTAGAGCTTGTTATGAGAGAGAGCTAGGAGGGGGCGCCCCCTCCCTTCTATTTAAAGGAGGGAGGCGCGCCTGGGGAGGGGGAGTCCTAGTAGGACTCCCCTCCTATGGCCGGCGGGTTGGGAAGGGGGGGAGTCCTCCTCCCCCACGAATCTGTGTCTCGCCCCACAAGGTTTCCTTTAACCCTTTCTTGGTTTTCAAGCAAACTCCAAGAAATCCTCTAGAACCTTCCAGAACATTCCGAAACCTTCTAGAATCTCCATACAAACACTCCGGAACATTTCCTAACTTAGAAAATGATCCCCAATATATGAATCTTATTCTCCGGACCATTCCGGATCTCCTCGTGATGTCCCGGATCCAATCCGAGACTCCGAACAACATTCGATCTCCAACGCATATTCCATATCTACTTAAAACAACTTCGATCCTTAAGTGTGTCACCCTACGGTTCGTGAATATGCAGACATGGTGGAGACACCTCTTCGATCAATAACCATCAGCGGGATCTGGAGATCCATAACGGCTCCCACATACTCAACGATGACTTCGTGATCGATAGAACCATTAACATACGAAACCAATTCCCTTTGTCACGCGATATTCTACTTATCCGAGGTTTGATCGTCGGTATCTCCATACCTAGTTTTTCCTCGCTACTGATAAGTACTCTTTACTCGTTCCGTGATATGTCATCCCTTGTGACCTAGTCACATGCTTGCAAGATAACTAGATGACATTCCACCGAGAGGGCCCAGAGCATATCTATATGTCATATGGATGGACAAATCCCAATCTTGGTCCATACGCTTCAACACATACTTTCAGAATACCCAATGACACCTTTATAACCACCCAGTTACGAAGCGGTGTTTGATGTCATCAAAGTACCCATCCGGTGATGGTGATTAACATAACCTCATGGTCGAAGGATTAGGTTACTATGCATTTAAAAGCTTACAACAATACGAACTTAATGACTTGATCTTATGCTACACTTACTATGGGTGTGTGTCCATCACATCATTCTCCTAATGATATAACCTTGTTATTAATGATATCCAATGTCCATGATCAGGAAACCATGATCATCATTTAATCAACAAGCTAGTTTAACAAGAGGCTTACTAGGGACTCTTTTATGTTTACAAAACACACAAGTATTAATGTTTCCGGTTAATACAATTATAGCATGGGATGTAAACATTTATCATAAACATAAAGATATAATAATAACCACTTTATTATTGCCTCTTGGGCATATCTCCAACACTCCTCACCGCTTGACAGATCGAGAAAATTGACTACCCAACCTGGGTGGCCAACCCCATTATAGCTCAGAAGGAAGGAGGAGGTCAGCGGATGTACGTGGACTTCACGAGTATGAACAAGGCTTGCCTTCACGCCATGGACATGGCACCCAAATATGTTTTTTTAGCAGAGATGCGATCTAGGTAATCAAGGAGATGTCGTCTCGTGCACTCGACCATATAATAGCTGCGTGGTGTATAGTCAGGAATCGACACTGCGGATTGAGTCGACGTAGTGGACAAATTATCAAGTGTGTGACCAGTGCTCTCGCTGGAAGTAGCCCTCGAGTTTGTATTTAGCTACTTGTAGCCGTGCATGTGATCGTTTTGTTAGCGCACCAAGTGAGTTTTTTGTCGGGTCCGTGACCAGTGCTCCCCATGTGACGTTTTTCATCGAGTGCGCGACCAGTGCTCACGATGTGAGTAGCCCCGATGCTGTGTTTGGATACTTATAACAGAGCATAGGCTCATATAGTATCGAGCATTGCATTCATATTTGGGCCATGGTCTTGTAGGTGCTCGTAATCATTGTCGACTCTTTTCAAAGGACTCGATCAAGTAACTTAATTATATGGTTGACGTCAGGAATGACATCAAGATTACTCAAGTGCTTCTCTGAGCAGCTGATGGGATGCTGTTATATGTTGATCCAAATTCTACAAAGTATAGGCCAACTTCTGACGAGTGGAGCGAGGCCCGTCGCCGGGAGGCTTGGGCCAACTTCTGACGAGTGGAGCGTCGCCGGGAGGCTTGGTACGGTACGGATCGTCGAAGACCTAGGTTTCCACCGATATATAAACCCCTTGTAAGCCGCCGGTTGGGAGAGTTGCATCTGTGAAATCCCCGGCGTTTGTAAACACTCCTCGATATAGTGAAGTTTCGCTGGCTGGCGCCCGTGGTTTTTTCCTCTCTTTGTTGGAGAGGTTTTCCACGTTAAATCTGTGTCTCCTTGCTGTGTTTTTCATTTTCGTTCTTCGTTATCTTCTTGTCGCGATTGTAACAGATGCTTCAACAGTTGTCCCCGGTGAATAGTGATCGGCGTGCGCAATGGTTGAGATAGATTTGACCACATGACGCGCAGAAACCGGAGCACGACCATAGTCTTATCAATTTCTATGGGCAGAGTTAGTGGGGCGTGATGGTTCGCTCTCCGCGCTGCCACATGTCGCGGTGGATGCGAACCATATGTCGGTAAAATCAATCGGAAGGCTACGAGCAGCCGCAGTAACTCTATAAAAATAGTGGAAAGGGCGCACAATCTCTTCTTCATCCTCCCACCGCCGCTTTCTTCCTCCTCTTGCAAATCACCATTGTCGCCCAAAATTTCAAGTTCTTGAGCGCCCACTTAGTTTTAAGCAAAGCTCCCAATTCATATCCATGGGAAAGTCGAAGGGTGTTGGCTCCTCCTTAGGCATCGACGCGCTAAAGAAAAAGTCCGATGACTTGGGGAAAATCCACTTTCTCCTAGAGGGACCTCAACTCACTGAGGAAGTCCGAGCTAGTGCCGAAGAGTGACACTAAGGCATGGGTCCCTGGCAATGAGGTGATCCCCAACCCTGTTGCTGGATGGCGGGTAATCTTCATGTCCTTCCTCCTAAGTGGTCTCTCCTTCCATGCCCACGAATTTCTCCATGGGCTGCTCTTCGTCTATGGCGTCCAGCTTCACCATCTTACGCCCAACTCCATTCTCTACAGTGCTTGCTTCATTACATTTTGTGAATGCTTCTTGGGCATCCATCCTCGTTGGGGTCTGTGGAAGCGCCTCTACTTTGTGAACATACATGCGGGAAAAGAGAGAGTCTACCCCATTGGCGCGTTCAGGATCTCAGTTTGCACGGACCTCGAGTACTTCAACTTCAAGATCATCCAATCCGTCCAAGGTTAGAGGAAGAATGGTTTTACATCCGCGACGAACCAGTCCCTCCCTAGGAACAAGGGCTCCCACCATTCGATGTTGATGTTGTGGTGACGAAGAAGAAATCCTGGAGCCACAAGTTGTCGACTGCCAAGGCGGACGAAGTTGCCAAGCTCATGACCCGAATCTCTGATCTTCAAAGGACAACTAGGAAAGAAGTATCAGGGGTTCAGATCCTCGTCACCTTTCTTCGACGTCGGAACCAAGCACTCCAGGCCAGGTCTCACCCCATGTTACTCGGGTGCGTCAGATCCAACCCAAGCCCCGAAGGAGCGGCCTTCTGGAGAGGCAGAAGGCCGCCGGCGTCGGCACCGGTCGGGCCTTGCCCAGCGATGCGCACACCGGTGACGGCAGTGGAGAGGATGGTCGGAGGCTCTGGTGGGAGGTAAGCGGCGCCGTGGCCCTGTCGCCCATGTGGGACGACGGGTCGCAGGAGCGTTTCGTGTTTTCTCCCCTCCGATCATTTTTTTTAAATAAGACCCAAAATGTGAAGGCCAAGGTCCTCTCTGAAGCTACGTAATCTTCATACTGTATGAATAAAGAGCTGTTTGATATAGAAGATAAGGCATGCTCCCTGACCAAAGGCCGACCTCGGGCATGTCCAATGTGCCCTTCTTTCGATCTAAAACTTAGTGGAATATATACCATTACTTGCGTGAATTCTTCCCTTGTCTTTCATGTTCTGTTTAGTAATTGATGAAGAATTCTTCCACCAGTCTCGCCTCATGCATCTTTAGTCTTTACATAATGGAACCGTTTGAATCTGAATAATTTAAGGGGTGAAGAAGAAGACCAAAAACGTTTATGCATTGAGCCGTTTCTTTCTTTTTCTTCGGGATCGATCGATAGATTCTTCTTCTGTGCGTGAATCGCGACGAATCTGCATCCTAATCCGCACCATAAAATATAACTTAGCTCAGCTAGAGTAGTAGCATAGCTGTGCAGTCATGAATGTGTAAGTGCTCGTATGAGTAAAGGATCTGCATGCGATATTGCGGTGATCCCGGTGAATCTTTTGCAGAGACAGCAGCAGGCTGCCTAGCTAGATCCGTAGAAGTTTAATTAAAAAGTGGACAAGAAATGACGCGACGTAGTACATGAGCTATCGCAGTAAATATAACATGGACAGATCGTAGGCTGAAAATTAGCGACAGGCTAGCAGTAATCGGGCATTGGCCGCAGCTGCTTGCCTGCGTTTTTCAGTGTAAACCTCGGGAAGGGACGCGCGTACTACTACGTCGGAGTGCGTACGTAGGAGTATGCGTGTGTCTTGGATCGCCATGATTGGCTCGCTGAATATATTCACGGACTCCTAGCGCACATGATTTTGATGGGTGCTTTTCCTGCCTGCCTGCCACAGTTTGTAGATCAGTATTGTGTAAGATCATTGTTTTTTCTTTATATACTCCTAAAACTTATATTTTTTGTTTGTCCCAAACAATAAACATACGATATGTACTCCCTCCGATTTCAAAATATAAAACATTTTAGCTTTGTGAATAAAGTATATCTAGACCTCTTTTAGTGTCTAGATTCATCTAGGTTTGGAGTGAACCTAGATACTAAAAGGGTCAAGATACATTTCTTTTACAAAACTAAAACATCTTACATTTTAAAACGAAGGAAGTACTAGTTAAAACTTTGCATATCAACAATGAGAATGCTAGAATTGGTCATAAAATCTTCACTTCAGATATTAAGGACGGCCAAAAACAATCAGGAATTGTTTACACACCGAGCTTTTCCATTTTTTTGATCCGTCGTAGTATTAAGATTATGTGTTTTGTCCTTTGGGAGAAACGAAAAGGAGAAAGTTATTCACCTTATATTCGTCGGTAGAGGAGTACTCCCTCCGTTCAAAAATATAAGACGTTTTAGCGTTATGAATCGATTGTATATAGATGTTTTTAGTGTATTTCGTAGAGGTTCAGAGTGAACATATACATTAAAAAGTATGTCTGAACGGAGGGAGTAGTTATCATGATTTGAAGATCTTAAATAAACCAACAACATCATGCGATATACATATACCTTCTCACAAAATTTCAGGTCCAAATTCAGAGCGTATCTCTGGAAATTAAAAAGAAAATATTTCACTATGAATAGTACCAGCATAATGCTATCCACCAAATAACGTTTGGATATATATGTTATTGTACCATTCACTAGTCTATTTTTCTCATGTTATCAAGTTAGGGAACCCACTTGAAGTTATGATTTTATAGCATGGTAAATGCATGTTTCATCTGTGTCATGAATTTTTGTATAGAATATTTCACAACTTTTAGATGTGGTTTTTGGTGTCCGAGAACACTAATATTGTAGCCAATATTGTATGCCCCGGGATAATGTGTTATCTACATAATGACAACTTGACTAATAATTTTCTTGAAAAATATGTTTTATGAAAGAAAAAATGTAAATGATGAATGTAACTATTTAACAAAATTATTGGATTTTTATCTATTTGTGATTAGAGGTCAGGTGTACTATTCTCATTTTTTTCGGTGCAAGTGTGTAGTCTCATGCTAAGATCGTTGTCTTGTAAAAATAGCAATTGCAATTTTTTTGAATCAACCAATCAGGTCATCACATTAACGGGGGTGGAACCCCAAGGGCGAAACCAGGGGCTGAACCCTAGTGCCGCTGAGAGCCCTCCCTTCTCCGTCTCCCCACGCCGCTGCTACCGCTGGACCTTGCCGTGGTGGTGGCGGGCCCAATTGCCGAAGGTGGCTGGGGTTGGTGGTGCATCCGGGCGAGCGCGAACGCTGCTGGGGTGGTGACGGTGGTTGTCGCGGTGCGGCATTCAGGGCGGCGCCCCTGCATCGGTGAGGGTCGTGGTCTTCTGCTACGACCTTGGCGCGAGCCAGAGCGGTGAGGAGGAGCGGATGGCGGCAACAACTGAAGCTTCGGCGGCGTCAGGTTCGATCTGGGCCTGCTAGGGCTGTGTGACGCCAGTTTGCCTTCTCCTCTGCTATTCTGACCAGCGACGAGGGGGTCGTTTGGTTTGCTTGATTAATGGAGGCGGTTCTAGGGTTCTTCCTCCCGCCGAGATGAAGACTGGCCGGATGCAAGTCCTTATCGATCCGGTCATTGTGGCGTGTTCCGTAAGGCTCCACCGGCGAGCTCCACGGGGAGACTCATGCCTGGAGTTTGCTGGATCGGGATATTCGGTCGTGCGCACCCGTGTTTTACTTTGGCCGTTTGGTTTCAGAGGGAGCGTTTTGAAGCTCTACTGGCTGTTAATATCATGGGGCATGTTTTCGTTCCATGGTGCTAGCGGAGAAGGTCATTGAGGCCGAGATGTGAGGACTAGCAATGGTGGTTCAAAGCTCTGTGGCGATGAGGAATTGGCTTGGCGTTTCTTTACTTGGAGGAGTGGCCTGCAAGTGGGGGCGATTGCATAGGAGAAGTTTAAAGTCTTGCCTTTTAGGGTGAAAATCTAAGGTCTAGCCTTTATTGGTTGTTCCTGGCAATGGTCTTGTTGAAGATATTGTTTTGAGAGCGAGGATTTTCTTCAGGGTAAAAACCTAAGATCTATGATCGGGCGACAACAGCGCTTGTGCACTGTTCCCTTCTCGAAGGCATCATTTTTCGAGAAGCTGGACTTCTGGTGCTGTCCTGATGATGTTAGTGCTACTCTAACAAGGGATAGATCGATGTAGCGAGACCTCTTTTTTTTGTAATTTCTCTTTCTTTCTTTTGGCTGTGTATATCCGTATTGCTGCTGGGTGATGCGTTGTTAAAGAGGCTATGTGTAGTTGGTATCTTCGCGATATTAATAAACACTCTTTATTATAAAAACATCGCATTACTTTTTTTTTCTAGAACACATCATGGAAGGTATACTAATCAGACAAAAGAAGTGCTAAACAGAACGCAATGTCGCAAAGCGGCGAGTTCACTGCAAACAAGAGGCGGCGTCACATTACTCTTTCTTGTTTTCAAATTAAGAGCAAGCTGGCCTACTTTTGTAATAAAATATAAGCATTACTACGGGCTATGGCATCCTAGCGTTACAGTAGTACTACCATCTACTAGAAGTCACCACTCCAAAAGTATGAAGCAGATGTCTAGGCACCTCGCCTCTCCGCGTTCTTGATTCGCTATTTGTGATAATTATTAATGCTAGAGCTTCTAGCCAAAATATTAAAAAAAATACTACTAGTAAGGAGTGCTATCTAGCCACGTTCGGATAAATGCATCCTAAGCACATGTCATCATAAACACTTTCACTTGGGATGTCCCCCTCTTTTCAAACTTCGATAAACAAATCCTTAATATCGATTCGTTTCGAAGACCGTACAAACTCACCCAAAGCCTCTATGGTCCTCTTAGATATATACTCACCGTACACGTATACTCACGTGCGCGCGGGATGCGAAATCAGGAGATATATAGTAGCAGCAACAAAATTTCAAAATGTGGCATGCACTTATATCGCGATAACGAGTGGTGGGATCAGCCGCTAGAAACGTGGAGTATACCCAGCTCGACCGAGTACACCTATATGGAGATATACATGGTCTGGATATGGGTTTCGACGGGTCAAAAGAAAACCGACTGATGCAAACTTGAGTTTTAGGGGCACACCGAAGCACACCTCCATCATAAAATAATGCAGATATATGTGTTTCTTTTAAAGCTTGCAGATATATGTGCTGTAATATTGCTATTCATCCAATTCCGAGCTATAGCAAGAGTTCTTTCAAGTTGGGATTCTGAAACCATCATTAGCTTTCCTGAAAGAAAAAAAAAACTCAAGCTATAACTAGTAATGAACTTCTCAAACCCTTAATGCATGATTTGGACCCAACTTTTGGGCTCTTGTCTTGTTCAGCCCCACTTTTCTGGACTAGAGTAGTAAGTACTACTAGTACTTATCTTGAGTTAACCGATTTGATTCTTCCCTGATATATAGAAGCTGCCGTCCAGCCCTCCCAGTCCCTTTCACTGGCTGCAGTGACCGTTTTGCCTGGCAGCATTCCATGTGGTGGCCACAGCCACAGAGACAGAGTTGCTCTCCACTCCTCTCCCTATCATACAAACAAAACAAGAAGCACTCGATGGCTTCGGACTGAAGTCACACAACCCCTTGCCAGGCTCCCCCAGACATTCAATGCAGATGCAGGCTGCAGGGATGTGAGAGAGAGGAATGAGGGAGAGACAAGGGAACAGGGCCTTCAACAGGAAGGACCTATGTTCTTCAGGGACAGATAGGCGCAGGGGGAGAGAGAGAGGAGCTCCTCTAGGGTAATCATGATCCTCTTTTCCCTAGAGAGAGACCTCTGGCAGTGAGAGTGAGAGCGAGAGAGAGGAGATCAAAGTTACATCACTGGGAAGATATCACGAGCGAGCTACCTAGCTAGGGCTGCATGTCCATGTTCACCTCTGCGTGGCCCCTCCATGCGCATGGCTTTTGTCTCTCTCTCATCTCATGCAGGGATATCTACCTAGCTACGCATACAGTACATGCTCGACATGGACACAAAATATTATACTACTCGCACTGTTGTGCAAAAGGCTAGCTAGCGTGGCCACGAGAGGATACTGGCCACGAGCTAGTATGTGATCTCATGAGCCTAGCTGCGTGCTTCCTCTTGACTGACTCGGTGGTTTTTGCCGATTCCGTGGCCATTCTTGATGCCAAAGTTATGTGGTGAGCGTACTGCTACTGCGTGGCCGGTCGGTCGATCGATCGATCACATGATCTCGCAGAGGGGCAGGCAGTTCGAGTGCGAGTTAATACGGTACGTAGCCTGGTGGCCTAACTGATTGTGATTGGCATATTGTTGCTATAGCCTCTACAGTTCATGCGCGGAGTACTGTGTCACTGTGTGTGCGACAGTGCGAGGCACTGTGCGGGGGCGGCGCATATGCTTGCTACCGTGCGCGCTACTTCTCTAGGCAAATGGAAGGTAGGTTAGTGGGTAGAAGAATCACACGATTTTGGCACACGAACCACTGCGATGGAGCCCATAACTCCATATGTGTAGAAGAGTCATTTTCAGAAGAAAAAAATCCCTATCATAGCCCACTAAATACACCCAATTACACAAATTCTTACAGCACGTTTGCTCAAAGGATTTTCGTAGTAATTTTGGAGGATTCTTTTCCTTAGGACCGACTTGTTCCTATAGTGCCTGTTTGGTTTTGGTTTGTTGGATTTGGATCTGTAGGAATTTTTCATGTGGTCTACTTTGCATCAATTTCGGAAAAAAAAATCCATATGGAAATTTCCCTTAGGTCCAAACTTATGGGTTTTTTCTTTTCTTTTCTACGAGAATAGTGTTTTTCAAAACACAACCTTAGGATTCTACATCTCTAGGACATACACAATCTTTTTAAAACTTTTTGTGTTTTTTCCTGCAATGCAACCAAGTGAGACATATTCCTGAAGGGAATAATTCTTGGTGGCAAAAATAAATGTTATTATTTATTCCTATGTTTTTATTAATGTTTATACATCTTTATACTGTAACTTCTTGGATATTGAATATGAGACTTAAACGAAAACTCACATGCACGTGTAGAGAGATAAACATAAAGTTATTCTAGTCCCGCATCTAGGACTAGCTCACGTGTCACTTGATGATCAACACTACAATGGCACATGCGGGCCTAGGCGGTTATAAACGATGAGTCACACGCCTAATCGTCGGTCTTGTGTTGTCACGGCAAAAAAAGCTACCAAGGATAACGATGTCAAGGAAAGTGCATAGGCAGCTCATTTTTTTGCTCAGCGCATGGTCATTCGATGTGCCATCTATTCCACAGCAACGGAGGCTATGTGCCTCGGTACGATAACACACCCCGGAGATTTTAGTGTTGTGGACAACCGTGTTCCCTCGCCGTGTTTGGTACACTTTTCAGCGGCATTTTCTAGGCAATTTGATTCGGGTCATACTTTTCATCTTATTAAGATATTAGTAATTATCCTTCTCACTAAGAGAAAGATAACAAAAATCCTAAAGCCACTTAAGAAAAACTACTTAGGAAATAACTCCTAATTATGAGATTTTGAGATCTGAAATCTATCATACACCAGTCATGTGTTGATGACCTCCTTGATGACCCGCCCATATATCTTTGTGACGCTGTTTTGACCGACATTATCCTTGTGGCGTATGCTGATGACCTCTCTGATGATCCGTCTGTGGCCCTTGTTGGGTCTGTTCTGGCTGCCATCTTGGTCGCAAATCCGCAAGAGAATGAGTGGTAGGGTCAGAAAAGGAGAACAAGTAATCAAGGAAACACAATTTGCAGAAGGGATAATGAATGTGTACATGAGTGGTGGAGGACTTCGCCGTGAGTTGAGCATATCGCGCAACATGGACCAACTGAGGACCGCTTGGGCATATCTGGGTTCTGAGTGGAAAGAGGGAGTGCATGGGTTTAGAGAGGAAAGAGGGAAAACCTAATGAAAACTACGTTTTGGAGTGGATAGAGGGAAATCCTAATGAGATCTAGGGTTTAGAATGGAAAGAGAGAGCTTGAGATCTAGGGTTAGCAGTGGAGGGAGTGTGGCGACATGGGAAGTAGGGGTGTGTGAAATTGTGTTCTGTGTATTATATAGGAAACTAGCACAGTCGATGTGGATGGGATTTTTTTATGGCTATTGAGTAACTTAGGGTTTATGGGACTCCGTTGGTTAAAGGCCCCGTTGTGGGGTGATGTCTGGGTTCCTGCGATCAACAACAAGGTAATTACAGTACTTGTAGTAGCAACTATTTATTAGAAAGTTCGTCCCATGGAAGCTTTGCAAATGGCACCAACACAAACCCGTAGTCACGTTGTCAGTGCTGCCACGTTCGCACCGAAAACGGTGTTTGGAAATAGTGTACTCTATAGGTTACTAGAATGGCAATGAACAAGTGAGGTTTTAAAGTAACAAGTAACAAAATAAATAACAAAAGTAAACTAAAACAAGAGAGTGTTTATGAAGTGTTGTGTGATATGGTTGAGGGGTTCTCAAGGAGTGTAGGAATCGCCACTAGCATGGAAGGATTATGTGTGATTAGGATAATCTATGTCTTTCGGAATGCCATGTGTGGAGAGAGCTCAATAATAAGATGTTCACTACAAGGCTCGTGGGCAGCCGCTTTCTTGATCCAGGTAATGAGGTCATCTCTAAATAACCACTGTGATGCCTGAGAGAAATCACTCATACATACCACCACAATCAAGGGTTTTCCCATGGATATCGTAATAAGCTTTCTGAATCTCTCTTAATTTCCCCTTTGACCATATAGTCTATAATCCAATGTTTATTGTCACCTCTTAGCACTGGACACACTCCCATACGCGTCCAAAGAGTATCACCCTCTCTTTAGTACCAAAAGCAAATGATATGTGGCCGACTACACATACCATCTAGAGAGAGATCAAACACAATATCATAGATCAATGGATCATGGACCAAAGTTATAGATCATCTTTATTTCAATACATAAGAATACTAGGGTTTCACCATCTCTCCCCAAAAACAAGGAAACTACTCATACATGAAGGGGATCAACATCATGGCAATAGTATGGATGATATATGAAGGCACAATTGAATACAAGTGCAAATCCAAAATAGAAATTGTACTGTATGATGAAGACATAGTTGATAAAGATGGTGATGAAGATCGATGCGTAGCCCTTCAAGATGTAAGCCTCCTCTTCCTCTTGAGTGGTATGGTGGTGTAGATCTTGTGGGCAGCGGCTATGGAGGCGGCGGAGCGGCAGGGTTCCGCCCCTATGGCATGTGTGGACTCTTCCTCTTGCGTCTAGGGTTTCCCCTCTTTAAATAGGCATTCTGGAGGGATAGATTTTAGGAAACTCCGATTTTCACCGCAATGAACGATCTCCTTCTATATTTGTGAAATTCCTACACAACAAAGTATAAACCAAGAAATTGTGCACTTTTGCAACTATTAGTAGGTTAGTCGCCATAAATATAATAAAATTGCACAATAATATGGATTTTAACACAATAAAGTACAAAGTCCATGGTTGTATTTCACATGCATAAAGACCAGTTGTATGCCTAGCCCACCCTCGAAGAAAATTACGTGTAGCATACACTTTATTATTCCATCTTTGGATTAGGTATGGCCACACATAGGTTTACCACAAACAATTTTAACCAAATCTTGGAAGCCGTCATGGTATAGCTAACCAAGTTCAAACTTGAATTGACGTTTGCATTGTGACCTAGGTGTACCAGTGGACAGAAGAATTTGGTGTGGTCAGAAAGAGCATCAATACGTTCTATTGTGCGCAAAGTATCCATAGGGAGTTCTATTGCACGCACAATATCCATAGGGAATTTAGATTTCCAATCAGTGTCCATAAACACATGATCTAGTTTCTGATACATGGGTTCAGGTAGACTGTGCGCCCAAGTGAATTATCTTCTAACCATGAATACCTCTCCTAAATTAAGACTGTCATTACAATATTGAATAAGAAAGACCAATGGTTGTTATCAAACGTCACCTTCGACATTTCACCAAGTGAGGAAGGAGTTGCTTATCTACTGTGCCATGCAACTCCTCCTCCTCCATCGGTGATGTGTTAGACTTGCTAGAGACATTAGAACTAACCGTTAAACGATCATACTCCATATGCTTCAAATTGTTAGTCGAAAATAAAACTTCTGTCTCAGAACTACCTAATTTAACACCAACATTATTTAATTTTAGAATGAATAACCAGATAGAAAAGTATAGAAAGGATTAAGAAGAAGGGAAAACATACGTTATCTCAATTTTTTCCATGTTCACCTGGATGCTTGAATGGAAACAGTAGTTGTGGTGATTAGTGTGTGTTAGCAGTGGCTTGGCTTTGCTGATCTTCCCTAACTGCAGAGATAAATGTTGACTCTGGAGTAGGTATAGGATCCATGTTTATCACATAGTGACTCTACAAATTTAAACTAGTTCAGATAGTAATACAAAATGGAGTAAGGCAAATTTAAACAAGAATGTATGCATATGAAAATGGAGTACAAAATGGAGTCACTATGTGGAGTCATTAATATGTCAACTTTAGAGTCAACATTTATCTCTGCAGTTAGGGAAGATCAGCAAAGCCAAGCCCCTGCTACATCACGTAGAGAAAGCAATACTATCAGACAAGGAGATCTTGCTCAGAGGTTACTAGCCATGCAACAAGAGAAAAACAACATGAAGATAGCAAGTTTAGAGGCTCAGTACACATCTAGGCTAGTGAAACAAGAGGAAGCAGCAAACACAAGACTTCAGAAAGAGAAGAGGAAAGCAAAGCAAGAAATTGCAAGAGAAGAGTAGCAGAAGCACCAGAGAAGCAGCAAGAAGCTATTGACAGAGCACAACTACTGACTACACTGAGAACTGCTCAACAAGATGAAGATGCAGATGCTTTTGTCACTCAAGATCGAAAATGATGTACTTTTCTACTAGTTTCCTAAATGACATGACACTTGTACCAACCTTATAATTATATATCGAGAAACTACATTTATGTGGCACATCTATCGTGTTTATCCTGTATTTTATTCATAGTTTCATAGAAGCATAGACATAGAGTAGCATTTTATTCATACAAGCACCCAACATACATAAGTTCATCCTCCTACAAGCACAAACATAGAGTTCATCCTACTACAAGTAGTACTACGGCTCTAGTAGCTGTATTTTATTCATAGAACAAATTGCCCTTTTTCTTCTACCTGCCTTCACCAAAGTTCTCCTTCTTCTTCTTCGGCATCTTGATCCTATCTTTGCACTACTCAATGCTAGCTTTAAGCAAACACAAGGAACTAGCTGCTTTGAGATCAGGAAGCAACCTTGCTAGAACTTCTTTAGGCAAAGTGTAATCAGCAGTTCTAGTGAATAAACATTTGCAAATTTCTTCATGCTCTACTATTATTGGATCATCGGGCAGTGCTACCTCACCCAACTTATCAAGTCCCCTACCAGCCTTCCTCTCCTCCTTCTCTTGCTTGCTTCTCCTTGTGTAAAACTTGGTCGCCATGGATGAGAATGAAATGTCGATGCAGAGTCTGCTAGCTTTTATTGATAGACAAGAGCACCTGTGGACAAGAGCATGCACACACAAGCAACACAGTGCACAGTTCAAAGATGCCCACTACCACTTCAGCCAAATGAAAATAAGAGTGACAAGTAAATGCAGCCAAAATGGCAATTATGCATTTATTCCATTTTGAGGCATCTATCAGACATCTATCACTTCACCCATGCTTCGAGACATTACAAAAGATGACAAATATAGATAGTAACTTGTGCCTTTATTCCATTACATTCATCATAGATAG
This sequence comes from Avena insularis, assembly GCA_023614405.1. Taxonomy (NCBI): domain Eukaryota; kingdom Viridiplantae; phylum Streptophyta; class Magnoliopsida; order Poales; family Poaceae; genus Avena; species Avena insularis. Next base: position 592,634,977 of record CM042686.1, on the reverse strand, counting down.
TAACTTGGTCATGATAGAAGCTTTGTTCTTAAACATAGATAGTAATGTCATAATGCAACATGCACATGACATTCAATACCACTAGCACCATACTTCTACATGATCTTAGACTTATTCACAAGCAACATGCCACACATCAGACAGAGCAGAGCCACTATCATCACAAGAAGAATCTACACCATCTTGAGTGAATCAAGAACTGCTTCAGTTTTGGTCAGCAGCCGCTCCTCCTTCAGCTTCCCCTCCTTCTTCTTCCTTCCATGTGCAATTCCATCGCCAATAGTAGAGTTCTCTGCCTTCCGAAGCTCCAGCTCCTCCCTCCTCTCTTCAGACCATCCTATTGCCTCAACAACAGAGTCTCCAACCAGGATGTCATTGTCAACCACAACATATTCTAGCTCCCAATGCCAGAAGTTACATCCATCCTGTCCAATTACAATGAAAAAAAAGAGTTACAGCAAGATTCAGTCAAGTTCATCTCATAGCCAAATTTAGTCAAGAAGATGTAATGAAAAGTTGGATCAACAAAACTAACCCCATGAGTCTTGCATTTGTAGTATGTCAAGCCATTGTGCTTCTCCGAGCAGGAGACATTGCGACTGACCATGTGGTGGCAGTCGGGGCAGGGGATTGTGGGGATGAAGGGGACACAGCGCCGAACATCGGAGCAGGTGCTGGAGCTACCGCTTGCCATGGCGCACGGAGACCGCATTGGAGACGGTAGCGGCGATTGGAGAGCTAGGGTTAGCGATTTTGGGAGGACAATGGCTTCAGCGGCGGCGTGTGGCCATTTCAGCTCACCGACGACAGTTTTGCAATATCCCCCTCTGATTTTCGACAACCGCGAGCTAAGGAACTTTGTGAGAGTGACCAACATGAGCCTCTCCGACAAGTTTGAGTACCAGGGCGTCCTAACAGATGGGTCCCACGTTGCCACGTCACCACGTACGTGCGCTGTCAGCGCGCAGTGGCAGTATAAAACATGAATCGTGTCTTCGGTGACCTCCGCGGCGTATTTCCTGAGTACAGTGACCGTTTTGATCTAGCGTGACAAGTTAGGTACTAACCATGTATTTTACTCAATTATTTTCTGGACTCAATTGCAAAATGCCTCGACCGGGACAGCTCACCCACGGACAAATTTATTCAAAACCGGTTAAATTTGTCCGAATTTGCTCAGTTTGGACTAAACTGCACCCGGGATACAATTTGTGGGTTTAAAAATATCCGAATTTTGCACCCGGGAGTAAGTTGTGGGATGGAAAGTGTATTTAGCTCGAGCAGAAACGACCCAGATCGGTTGAGGCGACGATGACGTGTGTGTTGGGAGTTTCACGAAAACGATCAAACGCGATAATTACGTTCTCGGTCCAGAAAGAATCAAAGAAGAGCGACAGCAGTATTTATTTGTGCGACGATCATGTCGCAATGCACAGAAACCGTGGAGGTAGCTTAGCTAGCTGGTGTGCTACAGTGTATGACACCGTACGTAGGCGTACTCCCGCGCGCATGCATCGGAACCGGGAAAGGGGAAGGCGTACGTACCAGCGCGCGGGTGCGGAGCCGCGGACCCCGCCCGGTCGGCCTGGTTCGATGCTACCGCTGCTGCTACGTACGGCCACGGTCCTAGTAGGCCATACTTTTTCCATGTACCAGTAAGTAGTAGTATCAATCATGGCAGAGAAGATATCCGTCCTCTTGTTCCTGTGCACATACATACACCATACGTTCCCTTGGAAAAAAGAATATCCCTTCACGTACGGCCGTAGCTAACGGAGAACACTACGGTTAAATTGATGTCATCTTTGCTGCAATTGCCGTCATTTATCCCACACAGTAATAAGTAGCAGCATTCACTAATTTACAAAGGGATTTCCACGAGTCTTTGGTTTCAATCCTCCTCACAAGTGTCTCGATGCGTTGGCAGCAGGCCTATTTAGCGACTCGCAAATACTTATTGGGATGGTGCTTTTTTTAAGAGATCTTGCAATGGTTGAAACTCGGCGTCTCTTCGACGTGCGTCTCGGTGCTGGAATTGGGCGGCGGCCGCTGGTTTCGGTGGTTGCAGAAAACACTAGTCATCGTTTTGTATTTCTCCATCTCTCAGAGTTTTATCTGCAAAGTTTTTTAGGATAATCATTTTATTCAGATTTATCATTTCGTCTCCACATGTGTAACTTGATTTTCGATTGATAAAATACGTGGTTCCTTAAAAAAAAACTCACCGTTCTAGGAGCCCAATCGGGCACGCATCGGCCCTGCCGAAGTTGCAGTGAGGGCTCCAGAAAATCAAAAACTCGCATCCCGGCCGCCAGTCCAAAATAGAGGTGCGGAGATCGTGTCGCACGTGGCTGCCTATAAATTCCGTCGTTATAACCTCACCTTTGCACTGTTTGTATTTTCTCTGTTCCATTATTTTTTATCATGATTTTAGTTCAAATTTAAGCTAAAACAATGACAAGAATTATGAAAAGGAGGGAAGTACATTCAACGTTAGACACGATAACTGGTACACCAAATGTGTATCCTTCCCGGTCCTCTCGTACTAGGGAAAGGTCCTCTCAATGCTAAGCGCGTGCAAAACAAAGCGAAAATCGTTGGTTTAGGCTCCCTGCCTCTGACGTGTCAAGTCAATTTCTATCGGTTCACAGCCAGGAAGATAATGGTGTGACTACCTTGACGTCAGTTCCGGCAGGACAATTTAGCTAGTTATCTGGTTGGTTCTTATCTATGCATGCATATATGGCGGCTTATTGACATAGATTGATCATTGGAGTTTTTTTTTAACAATAAAAGGGTCTCGGCGGTCTTAGAAGCTGCGATTATACAACATGGCAGGTACAAGATTTGGGAGGCCTCTAGCAAAAAACACCCTAGCCAGGCTAGAAAATAAAAAAAGGGGCCTCCACTTTACACAAAGCACCAGAAACCAAAAATGAAAATTACAATTCCAACCCTAGGTGCCTCAGCCACCAGACTCAGGCGATCTCCGGCCGAGAGCCAGCGAGATCGAGGTCTCTTGCTCGTGACGCCTATGCAACCGAAGAAGAAGCAGGGAACCAGCTAACTTGATGCCGACGGGGACGAACCACTTGCCATCATCAAGACACCGAGCTTTGGATCCAAGCATCGAAAGGGGGCCTCCAATGGAGGTTGATGCCCACGACCGCCTTTCAGCCAGAAGAGGCAGAGGCCCTGCAGACTCACCACAGCTCAAGGGCCACTGCAAATAAGCACAAGCAGGCGCAGCTCCGAAGGGCTTCTGAGCCAGCAGCGACAGTGGCCTCCGCCAGTCTCCCTTCCTCGCCACCACGGCCGGCCAAAGGAGAGCAGGAGAAACACGCATCGATGGAGAACCAGAAGCCTAGAGATGGCGACACTTATTGGCTTGGGGGTTCGCCACATCGAGAACGCTGAAAGCCTCCTCCCTCCATGGGAGCACGACCAACCCGTCAAACGACGACCACCTGCCGCCTCAAGCGGCGAGAAGGCCCCGACATCCTATCCTCGGCACCGCTCCTTATCCACGACCCCCCGCCGCCACGACCGGCTAGAAGTAGGGGAAGAAGCAGAGCACCGCCTCCAAGGAGAAAAGGAGCGCTGACCTTATAAACGGAGATCCCCGGCCACAGGATAGCCGCCGCCACCTCCGACCACCGGAGAAAGAACAGCCACCACCGCCACCGGATGTACCAGATCTAGCCAGGGAGATCTAGAACCCTACTCCAAACTACAGGCACATGGCCCAAACACCTAAAACTACTCCTAAGAACTACTCCGACACCTCTCCTCCACCCTCTCCAGCCGGCGAGGCCGGCAACCGACAGAGAGGGCTCGGGATCGAGCCGACACTCTACAGGCGACTCTCAAAGCTTACGGGAGGGAGAGGGGCCTCGCGAGGGAGAAAGGAGGTTGTGCGTTATAATGGCGTCCCATTCGAGGGTGTTTGAGAAGGGATTTGAGTCTTGAGTGCATGGGCGATGGCAGAACAAATTCTCCATGATTGATTGATCTGTTTCGGTTGCCTTTCACTCCAAATACCCAAACGCTTCGGCCCCGCCAGTCAACCTGACCAAAAACAAACAAACAAATTTAATAGCGGCAGACAGGAAAACGCGCACACGCCACACATCAATCCTCACCTCACATCAACACTTCTCTTGTTTGTCCCCCATATATAAGCAGAAAATAAATGGAAAATGGTGAACTCGAACTCGATCGACCCGTGCATGTATGAACAGGCACCATGCATCGATGGATGCCTTTTTCCTCATCTCTGTCTCCCTGCCTGTGTGCGTGAGAGAGAGAATGCAACCTATGTTAGGGCTAGGCGAGGAGGAAGCAGTTGCCGTATTCAGGCGTAGTCTGCGCTCCATGCCCTGTCCTTCTTCATAGTCCCCACATGGCGCCTTTCTTCTCCGAGGCCGGAGGGAGGGAGAGCTCGTACGCGTACGTACGTGTGTCAACCTCACTCGTCCCTCTCCAAAAGATATCGCCATGATCCTCTCGCAAGCCAACTCGAGCTAGCCCCAACCCTATATCATCACCATACCTACACCCCTACTACACTCCTAGCTCTCCTAGTCCTCCCAGCTACTGCCTGCCTCCATATAAACCCTCTCATGTGATCCATCCATGTCGATCACATCTCTCCTCAAACCCCAGCTGCTCAGACCCATCTTCTTCCTCTTCACCACTCTTTGTCACTGGCCTGCTCGCCATGGACAAGGCGAGCGTCTGGAGACACGTGCATCAGCAGCAGCAGCAGCAGGCCACCGGCGGTGGAGGCAATGCCGTCGCCGCCGCCGCCGGTGCCACCGCGGCGTCGCCGGCGTGCAGGCCGACCGGGGCGCGGTGGACGCCCACGCCGGAGCAGGTGAAGATCCTCAAGGACCTCTACTACGGCTGCGGCATCCGCTCGCCCAACCCGGAGCAGATCCAGCGGATCGCGGCCCGCCTGCGCCAGTACGGCAGGATCGAGGGCAAGAATGTCTTCTACTGGTTCCAGAACCACAAGGCCCGCGAGCGCCACAAGAAGCGCCTCGGCGTCGTCGTCAACGCCTGCCCCGGCGCAGACGCCGGCCACATCGGCGTCATCTCCCCTGGTTCCGGTACGTGTTAGTACACGTCGTTCTCGCGCTCGCGCGCTACGTTTTCTTTGCTTCACGCACGTTCATTTCTCGCATTTTGCTTCGTGTTCGAGATCAAATTGATGGTGGATTTTCTTGTTTGATATTGGTGCGTAGCGTGTTCAGGTGCGGGGGCTGCCGCCTCCTCGTACGGCTTCGGCAACGGCGGTATGGCCGTGCAGATGGACGGGAGCACTACAACTACCTGTTGGGGGGACAGCGCCGCCGCCATGGGCGCCACCGAGAGAAGCAGCTTCGTGCAGCTGCAGGTAATTTACCGAGAGCAATTACACCCGCACACTTTGGCTGGATCGCAATGAACTAGTGCTGCTCGATCTTGATCGATCGATCGATCATCTCCACACCGATGAAAATCCAATCAATCTATGTGCTTGCTGGATGCATGCAGGACTACATGGGCGTGACGAGGAGCACGGGGGCGGGGAACCACGGCGCCACCGCGCCTTCGCCGTGGCCGGCATGCTTCTCTTTCTCCGCCAACCAGACGCTCCCGCCAGCGACGCGGGAGCCCGAGACGCTCCCGCTCTTCCCCACCGGCGGCCACCAAGGAAGCGTCGTCCACGACAGCTACCCGCAGCATGTGACAGTCCAGAACAGCTTCCAGTGGTGGGGAGCCGCCGCTCCAAACACCACGACACTCCAGCAGCAACAACACCATCAGCAGCTGCAAGATCAGGAGTACAGCTACTACAGCAACCAGCAGCTGACGATGATGCCCAGCCAAGACGCAGGCACCTCCCTGGAGCTGACCCTCAGCTCCCCTTACTACCCTGCTAGGTTCATGTGAGATGAGCCTACAACTGCTCCAAAGAGTACTGGCGTCACTGTCCTAGATAGCTACCCACTTACTACTAGCAACAGTTATCAGAGAAGCATATATGGAAGCATGTCTGCGAGTTGGTTATAGCAGTACTACACTAGTCTTAACCGGTAGTGTGGTCCTCAACCTCAACTGGTAGTGTGATCTGCAGTAGAGTAGGAGCATGGTGCAGTGTGAGTTTTATTAGCTAGTAGTACTCCAGTTCCAGTGGCTTGTGCTGGTTGGTTGTGTAGCCATCGATCCAAAGTGTTGGTGGCTGGGGAACTAGAAAGCAATTGTGTGTTTGGGATTGGGACAGGAGGTGGTACCAAAGCTCCCTTTGGTGCATTCTTGGTCTGTATCTCTCCCACAGCCTGGTTGAACACCTGTTGAGATTTCTCCATGCTTTTATTTCAGCCAAAGAGCATATAATTTCTGTCTGTACATGCCACTGCATGCAATGCATGCCAGTTTTGTCATCTCAGCATTTCAGGTTTGCTTGGGGACCACACTGGTTGAATTGTTGGGGGGAATGTTGGTCTAAGAAAAGGATCAGTTTCCAGTCAACACATTTTGCTCTTTGGACTTCATCAGTCAGGCTGGTCTGTTGCTTTCTGGGCACATGGCATGATATTTGATTTCACAGAATATATAGACTTTTACCCATTGTTGTGTTTTGCATCATGGAAACATTTGGTTTTGCGTAATTGGCTGTTATATAAACAGTAGAGAGAGCGAGAGCAACCAATCACTGTGTAACATGTGCATGACTAGAGTATAGACAAACAAGTCAGACTTTGGTTCTCTGGACCAGACAGAATCAAGGCAGTAGTTAAGCAAAGCTAGCCGTCTTGCAAAAGAAGATACTACTACTACTTGGTAAGCTCAAGTGCATTAATCTGGAATGCACTTCACACTGGCAGATTACTACATGGCTAGAGTAGCCTCGAAATAAGAACAAAGATTAGTACATGGCTAGAGTAGCTGGCAGATTACATTAATTACGTACTGCTCTACCCAAGCATACACAATCTTCTGCAACTTGTGCATGTTTTCTTCGTTTCAGAAATATACGCCCATTACAATGCTAGAGTATCTTCGAATTAAAACAAAGATTAGCCGAACTACATTACAAACTGCTCTTCTCAAGCACAGCGCGGATCTTCTGCAACTTCTGCCTCTTTTCTTCATCTCGTAAATATACCCCTATATCGTTGCCATAGCTAAAGCTTGCAGTATCCTTCGTTTGAAAGTGATCACTCAACTGACTTTAAGGGCTTTTCTTGCTCAGAACTCATGAGTTCCAATCACAGCTTCCTGCTTAGACCATGGAAGAAACGGTGTTTTCTTCTCCTAGAATGCTTCTGATGTACCCTCGACATGACGTGCAGCGAGAAACAAACCTAGTTCAACACACCACAGAAACAGGGTCACACTACTTGTAATAAGTAATAACACTATCTCTGTATAAGTGGATGCATCTGTGGTCAAACTATCTTATCTTATTTGGTAATAGTACAGATTCCACTAGGCCATCTTAAGAAAGAACCAAATACAAATGTTTTCCAACAAGGTAAGTATCTATGTACCATAAGAGATGCGTGGTTCCCCCAGAGAGAGGTTTCGCATGCTACAATACACACTAAAAATTCTGAAAAATTGAAATGAAAGAATTCTGTTATTATTCTTTAGCAGGAGGAACTATACCTTTGAGTTACCACGAATGCCATAAGAAGAAAGTACGGAATTCTCATCTATCAACTTCTCACTCTGATGTGTCAGGCAGTAGTTCTCCCAAATATGCTTCCTGGAACAAACATAAATACTTGTAGCGAAGTTCGGAAATTCTTGGTATCCTTACCAAAGGAAATATTGACAAATAAAAGGTTGAGAGATGCCACCAAAAGTAGTTCTCCTTAATAAGGAAATGGATAACATGGATATTTACGGCTAAAATAATAGAGCCGAATGATAAAACGAAGCAAGAAAGCATTGCACAGGTAGCTTCCATACACAACTTCTGCTAAGAACCACATAAACCGTGATGCATTTGAACTACATAGTTCAGGATGTGATGGATACCAAGATGGCACTTTCAGGGACTTCAATACAAGACTGACAGCTATTATATAACTGAAGCTATAACTTATGACAGAATCCTAGCTATTATATAACTTGTATAACTAATAGTTGGGAGAGTGGCACACCCACATTGTGGACTGGTAATTTTTCTTGCAGCTTCTAGTACTGTATGAGTCCATAATAGGTACAGAAACAAATAATGAGCCTTCCTAAATCTGTACTTTATTATAATACCACTACAATCTTCATACTACATAGTAGCCTTTCTCTGACAAAGGGATATTGCTTGACAAATTAGTTGCAGTAATACTAATGCCATGTGCTCTTCGCAGCTAGTGCTACTGTTATATCAGAGGGGCAAAAGGTGTACTGTACTACTGTCCTAGACGTAGTCACGTGACTGACACTTCAGGCAGGCAAAATGTGTACTGTGATACTCTCTAGACAGCCATATAACCACATCGCTTAAGCTTCATGGAGTCAAGGAAATGGGGTCACAGCTTACTGTTAAGAACATTATATTCTACTTAATTTCAACTGAAACAGATTAGTTTTGATAGGGATCTTAACTCAAATGGGTTTGACTAGACTTATGTTCACATATTCAGCTAATCAATAGAAAACAGGTCAAGTTCAATGCAAAATCCAACTAAAAATCACAATAAGTCTCAACGTCTTGAGTTAATTCAGAATCCAAATCAATCTCATACAACTTGTGCCGCTCAGCTTATTCGGATCATGATGGCTATCTAAATTAGTACCTTTTGGTAGATCAGCAGTGCCTGAGTGCCCATTGTGGGAGACATGATAGCAAAGTTATATCAATTTCATTTCGAAGAAAAATTAAATGTATATCAATATCAGGAAGTGTTTGCAGAGAGGGCCACGGTAGCCTTATGTAAACACATTCAACTATTCAATACCAAGCAGGTCAAGTTATCTGCAAATTCAGACTTAAACGCGATAAACTTGAGGTTGGATTCTCAATATGTCGAGCTAATTCAGAACTCAAATAATCTCATGTGTCTTGTGACTCTCAGTTTACTTAGGTAATCACACCCATCTAAACTAGTACCTTATAGTAGATCAACTGTGCCTGAATGCCCATCATGGGTTAAATTAAATAGCAAAGAAACACCAACAACATTTCAAAGAATATCAACTAGATGAACCCATGTCAGCATGAATCAAGCCGATGCTATGAATGTCAGAAGACATGATCCACACTAGCAATCAATTCCAAGAACGCCTAATTTTATGCCTTACCATGAGATGTGGCGATGGCCCATCTGGCCCTGTTCTATCTCAGTTATCTTCTTCCTGATAGCCAGCTTCAAATCCTTGACCGTAGCAGTGTTCAACACCGCAACATCTATTCAGCAAAAGGACGAACGAAAAACGAGCTGTGGCGGGTTAGCACTTAGCACATTGTACAGGATCAATCTGAACAAAATATGTGGGATTGGAAGAGGAGCACATATATACCGAACGAGGTGTTGTCCAGCTTGACGACGTTCACTCTCATGGCGCTGCCGAGCTCGAGATTGATGAGCGTGTCCACGTCCCCTAGCGAGGGCTTCCTCGGGACGTCAGCGAGTATGGGGTCGTCGAGGAGCGCGGCGAGCATGGACTGCAGCCTCGCCTGCTTGGCCTCGGTGCTCTGGTACGCGGCGACCTCCTCCGGCTTTGCGCCCCCTGCCGAATCCATCTCCTCTACTCCGTAGAGAGCGGACACGGCGCGGATCTCCGCGGTGGCGGGTGCTCAATGGCGGCGGCGGGCGCCTCGCCGGAACTGATACGGAGAAGGGGGGGTGAAGAATAGTGGCCGACAGGTGAGACCCCTCCATAGCAGAGCAAAATACTCTGGTTTTGTGGGCCATTGATAGCCGTCCGATCGGGCTGCCTGGGCGATGTGGACGGCTATCCCCATCGCGTGACCACCAGAAAGACCTCTCCGTCTTTTATCTGCAGGCTTCCAGTCGCATCGGCCGCCGCCGCCAAAATCTCTGTCCGTCGTCGCCGTCGTCTGTCTCAGGGTCTCAGCGCGTCGCCTGCGGGGAGCAAGGAGCAAGCGCCGTCGTATACCGAGATCGTACTCGCGAAGGTGCGTGCGAGCAGAACCTAGAGCTTCTCGGTTTTGTATGTTTGAATACGAGTACATTCACTAGCCTCCTCCGCCGTGCGTCCGTGCTCAGCTCCGCTGGCTTCTGCTTGGTCGCTTTCCCTGTACGCGCTAGTATCATGTTTCTCGCGCTGCCCTTAGGTCAGCCGCCAGAGCTTCAGGGTGGGCCGAGTCCTTCTGCACTAACCCTAGACCTGTAAGCGCCGGCGAGTAGCAACTTCCGATTCGCGTCTCTAAATCCATTAAGCCTCAAATTATTCGATTGGTTGCAAACTGAAACACATCCATGAGTAAAGGATAGAGGTGTCATTAGCATGTAATGCACTTATGTTGCTGGCTGTAGTGACATAGGAGGCTCGAACACATGCTTTAAATTTTATTTTGTGGGACTGAAGTAGCGATTAGAAAATTAATTACTAGTATAGTATATTCTGGTATGTCCTATGTGTGATGCATTTATCTTATTGCTAGTGGTATGAAACAAACGTACACTGTTAAATTTCATATGGTCATCAGGAAGTGATGCCATCTATAAATTTTTTGTACTGGAATTTTGCTGTTAAAGCCATATATTGTTTGTATCAATCGAATTGATAGCTGTGCACTTTGAATTCGTGTTCTTAGTCTTCACAACATTCGGTTGTATAGAGTTTCTGAGTGTGTATTATGTTAAAATTATATGGATATAGCTGTGGTAGGTACTCTTTGGTCCGTTTTAACCCTTGATTTGAACTGTCAATAAGTATTTTTGTAACCAAGTGATCGATCTGGTTGGAAATGTTATGGAACAGCTTCCAACATCGGGTTTCCATATCAAAGAGTTAGAACTTAAAACCTCTGAACCGTAAATTTACTGAGTCATGATAGAGGTTGCATTGGTAAATATATTGGTGTCCTGTTAGTAAGAGATGTGATGCTATAATTGTTATCATGCAATACACTTATATTATGTTGCTCTAGTGACCTAGGAGCTGGGGTAAAATATTATTTGGTTGTGCATACATTATGCTGGCCGAGTGACCTGGGAGGCTGGAAGCCTGGAACAGATGCTATAAATTTACTCCCAGCTATTTTGGAGCTTTTCAACATCTTAGAGGTAGAAATAAGCTTAAGCCAAAAAGAACTTGATTTTAAGCCCTTTTTTGGGGCAGTTAGCTTCAATCATTCCTTCACAGTGGGGAGAAACTGCCATACCCCAGCTTCCTGCAGCTTCTCAGACCTCAATGGACCATTATTTGCGTTTACCCCTATTTTGAACAGCTATTTACGTCTAAATGCCACCGCACTGCACATGGTGAGGTTTCTTTTGGCCGAAGCGTTTGTTCTCAGCCCAGCCGAACTCGAATGATAGCCTCTCTCTCCCGTCAGGTTCATCCTGTACAGACCCCTCCTCTGACGCCATAGGAGACTCTGGCCGCTACCCTACGCCGCCAAAAGCCTCCCCTGATGATCCCAGTTCCATTCCATGGTGGAGGAGTAGCCCGTGCCCCTAGCTCGCCGGCCTGGATCGAGCTGAGCTCGAGCTCACTGTGCGGGATCGATATGTTGCGGTTGGGGCAGTTCCTCCGTGCCACGAGATCCGCGCAGACATGAAGAACCCAAAGATGTTGTCAGCTCTATCCCCTCAACAGAATTTGTCGAGTTCTTCACGAAGTCCGGCCATCCTCCGGCGATCTCTCGACTATTCCGAGCACATCATTATGTACCGCTTTTAATCTCCACTTTCCTTTTTTGTTTTCATGACATGCCCATCACCTCTGTTTTGCTGGCAAAATCTCCAGGACCACCATGGCACGGCCTGTTCATGATCCGCTCCTCTTGTTCTATATGCAGAACAATTCTATTAGTGTCCATTAGGAATTGCTTGTAATGCAAAGTTTATTCACCTTTTTGTGCTAACATGCAGAACAACACAATAATTAATTGTGCTGAATGTGGGGTGTCCAGATCGTGCTTTGCTGCTGATTTTGGTTATTTAAATTGGGGAAATTTGAGTGTTGGAAGGTAGCTGCCGTAATGGCCTCCAATTGTTATCGTAATATTTAGCATTTTAGGATGTTCAGTAATTAAATCTGTGCTCATATACGTGGAATAACATTACAAACTAACTCTATATCAGTTAATCAGCCCATAAACTCATTCTAGGGGTTTTAGACTTTACAGCAGACAACTCAAACAACAAGCTGCGAGGCTGGAAGCTGAGAAGAACTGGGTCACTGTTTTCTAGGGGTTTTGGACTTTACAGCAGACAACTCAAACAACAAGCTGTGAGGCTGGAAGCTGAAAAGAACTGGGTCACAGTTTCTTAGGAGCTTGTTTCACTGCTGTTTCTCTGGGCAGCTCAAGCCAGAGTGGTTTCTGCACAAGCCGGAGCGCATAAGAACTAGGCCTTAATTTTGTGGGATTGAAGTATCTCCTATGTGATGCATTTATGTTATTTTTAGTGGCCTAAAACAAATTTAAGTTGTTATTTTAGTATGCTACGGGATGTAATGCCATGCTCTGGTGTATAAATTTGTTATACTAGAATTTTTCTGTTAAAGCCGTAGGATGTTCAGAAGTTTTGCAACTTCGAAATTCGTGTTCTTTAGTCTTTACCCCGTCTGATTATATTTGAGAGTTTTCAAGCCTGTATTCTGTTTAAATGTACGGGTATATAGTTGCAAATTTAGTTCAGTGCGACAAATTTTGTTCAGTTTAAAATGTACTTCGAAATGTACTTTGTTCAGTTTCCACTCCTATTTTCAAGTCGTCAACACAAAATTTCCATAACTAGGTGACCAATCTGATTGGAAATGTTACAGATCAGCTTCCAACATCGAATTTAGTGTATCGCGGAATGCGTACCCTCTGAACTGCATTTTACTGTATCAAGATACCTTACCTAACCATACGAAAAATATACCCTCCGAATGTTGTGGGGCGGTGTCTAGGATTTTTATTTCTCCCGCTTGCATTATGTTTCTAGCTCCACTGCTAGTTGTTAAGAATGTGTGCCTAATGTGGCTTCAGTAGAAAGCAGAAACACGTGCAGGCATGTCTATGCTTTTATGATATCATTCCATGTATGAAACTGAAAACAATTCTGGTGGTGAAGGAGATAGCCACCAGGAGATTGCTATTTGATTGACTTATGATAAAGTAAAACGGTTTTCTGGTGATGTTTAATTTTGGAAAAGATAGCCCATAAATATATTTGATGGGACCCTAATGCACGAATGAGTATATTGGGGAAATATTGGTGGCATTTGGAACATACCCACTGTATGTGTGTCAGTTATTATCCTAGGGAAGTAGTATGTTTGAAGAGGCCCTACCGCCCTAGTGAGTAGTGACACTAAATGAATATATCTGTAACAGTGTGTGTGGAATTCGGAACCATACCCACGGTATTTTGTGTCAATGATTATTATGGATTCTAGTAGAAAACTCCCTTCTGTAAAAGGTTTAATATGTTCTCGTGTTAATTATTATTATAACCAACAAGTGTCATAGGTTGCAAGTGCAACAAATAAATTGCTTTAACGATTTCCTTCTCCACAAGATGCCACATTAGCAAACCTGCGGTAACTGAATTAGCAGTTTGTTTCTCTTAGGGATGCTCTACCATGTTTTTTTCGTTTGCTGACAGCCTGATATGACTAGATTCTGATAAGCATTGCGTGCAATTATGGTTTTTTCACAGGTTAGCATCTGACAGCCATGGCGAAACATCATCCCGATCTCATCATGTGCCGTAAGCAGCCTGGCATCGCCATCGGCCGCCTGTGCGAGAAGTGCGACGGCAAGTGCGTCATCTGCGACTCATACGTGCGCCCATGCACGCTGGTCCGTGTCTGCGACGAGTGCAACTACGGCTCGTTCCAGGGGAGGTGCGTCATCTGCGGAGGAGTGGGCATCTCGGACGCCTACTACTGCAAGGAGTGCACGCAGCAGGAGAAGGACCGGGACGGGTGCCCCAAGATCGTGAACCTGGGAAGCGCCAAGACCGACCTCTTCTACGAACGCAAGAAGTATGGCTTCAAGAAGAGATGAATGGTGTGGGTTTCTCTCGGGTCGTTTCGGCCTGATCCTCCTGTGTTGGTGACAAGGAGGGTAGGTTGCGGAGGCGGCGATGGCGTTGTATGCTGTGTTGTGGTTTGGTACTAGTGCGAGAATGCATCCCGGGTATTGATCTGGAGGTAACTGTTTCTGGTGTATGGTTTATAACTCTCAACTGCTTATGATGACCATCAGCGTCTGACTTGGATGGCAACCTCTATCATGTTGTAATTGTCTTGCGTTGCAACAATCTGACATGTTTGTCATCTGAAAAAAACAAGTTGGTAGCAGCTGATCATGCCAAGTCTGCCTATCGTAGAAGTGTAGAACCAGCTGGAAATGTTATGATCAGTGACTTGGCTACCTGGCAGAGCATACAGTACAAACTTTCCATGCATTTCCAATATCTTCTGCGTTTGCTAGCAGATACAGCATCCGGAGCCTCCCCGCATAAGAGCAAGTTCAATAGTGTAGCCTCTGGCTGGATATAGGAAAGTGTCATGTCATCTATAGTCAACTCTATAGCTGACACATACAATAGCTAGTTACAAAAGTTTACTACTTAATCAATATTTGGTCCAAATTTTAGTCTCACAAAGCATCTAGGAGCATGTGCCACGTGCTATAGCTGACTTTTGCATGAGAGCATGTTCACATTCTCTCTCCTCTTCTCTCTCCTCATGAGAGTCCGCTTACATTCTCTCTCCTCTATCTCATCCAAAATATAGTATTTAAACTCTTATAGTCAGCTGATCGTACATTATTGTACTTGTACTTGCTCTAATAACGGCTAGTTTGAGGTACGAAGCTCAAAACTGGCTATTCTAGATACCGTAAAGCCTATCGCATCACAATTTTTTTTGCAGTTCATCGCAAATACGCGTTTCCACGCTGCATATTTGCAGTTTGGGAGTCCGATATGCAGTGAACTGCAAACGGAAAAAGGGTTGACGGGAGAGAATATTCAGCTACAATGCTTCCTATTCTGGCTGCCATCGGAGGTCGATTCTAGCCATCCCAACGATGCCGTCGTCGTCGGTCGTACCGGACGTGCACCTCGCCGCCGTCACGCACGCGCACATCCCCATCGCCGCCGTTCTGGGCACTGACGTGGTGACAGCCTTGACGTCGTGGCGGCACTGCTCGTAGTCGGAGGGGGTGACGACGGCGTAGAAGCCGGGGTGGGGCAGCCGGTGAAGGAGAGCAGAAACTCCCGTGGACCAGAGCTGAGCCATAAACCGGATGGAGCCCTTGCAGCGGCCTGAGGCGGTTGTCATCTAGACGAGGATGCTAGGGAGCGTGTCGCTCCTTGGCCTTGGCTGTGGAGCTCGTAGAGGTGGTCGGGTCTAGGATGATGCCACACAGCACACTCGAGTACATGGCCGGGAACAGAGCGGCCGTGGATTTTCATTGCTCTAGGATGAAGCATATGTTGATTAGCGCAATTAAACAGTGAGATCGATTTAATCCGCCGATATTAATTTAGACCGTGTGCGTCTCGCCGGAAGTCGATCGAGCCAGTACTAGCTACGCAGATCGGACATGACGCGGCGGTGAGCGGGCGTGTAACGAAGCAGCGTTTGTGTATACGGACTTGTGCAGGGAAGAAGAAGAGAGAAGAATATGCTGAGATATATTTTTTTACGATTTCAGATGCAATATATATTCAGCGTGAACTCTTTTTTAGCCAAAAAAAAAACTGGTTTACGGTTTACCACATACGACTTTTGCGGGTCGATAAAATGCGGTATCTGTTAGAGATGCTCTAAGAGCATCTCCACTATGTCCCAGGCCATTTTCCGGCCCTAAATTAGCGTTGGATGGGGAAAACTTTCGGCCCGTTTGGCTCCCCTTGGGTGATAAATTTAAAAGATGTTTTTCCTGTTATAAAAAACACTTAAATCCTCGCCCAAATGCCACAGTTCGACGATCAAAAGCCAGAGTTTGGCAACACAAATTATTACATAGACTAGGGGATCAAATGGCAGGTTCCTCCACTATGGAAGTTATCGTGGTTGCTGGCGGCTCCTCCGCAGTTGTGTAAAAACTCGGCGACGCAATGGAAGAGGAAGCTGGGACAGAGCTCAGCGAGACAGCGTGAGAGGAAACTGGGTTAGAGCTCGCGTCCATGTTGTGGCCATCACGGGTAGCTTGCTCAGGATCGCGTCACGCTCGGCCATCTACCACGCCTTCACCTGGACATCCATCATCGCCATGTTGGCCCTCATCAGAAACGCTAGATCGGTGTTCCGCTTCTTTGCCACAACATTGGTCTTGAGCAGGTCGATCTTGATTCCCTGGTTCTGCAGCATCACCTTCCACCTCTCGTCAAACTTCCTGTTCCTCTGTGCGGCATGAGACTTCGGGTCGACCATGCACTTCTCGATCGATACTTGTATCCTTTCGGTGGGGGGCCCATGGCCTTCAACGCCTTGGCTTTCTTCTGGTCGAGCTTTGGGCGTCCCTCCGCAGCAGCTGGCGTTGACGTGTCCGGGTTGTAGGAGATGTCCTTAATTTTGGCGAGTGACAGGCGAACATTCCTCCAGTTCTTGCACATCTGGATCCTGGAGTAGACGTAGAGGAACTTGAAGTGACGTTGTTGTTATCGCCGCGGTACATGCTGAGCGCGCGGAGTATCTGTCGAAGACCAGCAAAGTTTGGTCATGAGCAAGGCAGAAACTCAAGAAAATCTCGGTGAAGAACCATTTTACCTTGCGCTCGAAGTCAACGCCACTCTCTGGATGAGTTTTGATCTCCTCTTGTATCCCATGCCATTTGCTATAAGCTTTTTGAACGAGCCCCCAATGGGTGGCCATGGACTTGTCACCGTGATCCATGTGAATCATTGAACTACGGATCACAAAGTTTGCGCTCGTCGAATGTTACCTTGATCCTCTTTCAATAGGTTTTGGAGTTTTGATTCGCACCGGTGATCAATTCGATGGACACAGTCTTCCAAGCTTGAGCGAGGCACTTGTTTTCCCTGGCCATCCACTTGATGTGGGCCTCGGCCGGTGTTGCCGATGGATTTTCCGCTTCTTTTTCCTCTTCCTGTTGGCTCGATCGATCGTCGGTTCTTCCTCCAGATCACGGGTGGCTTCTTCTTCCTCCAGATCCTCATCGGCTTCCTCCTGGTCTTAGCCAAACTCTTGGGAGTCCAGGTCGGGCTTCCTCTTGAGTGAAGTACCCATGGCTCGAAGCGGTGGCCATGGAGCCGGGCGTGATCATGTTGTGCATCAAAGAGTTTCCCAACATTCTACCGAACACACTACCTGCGTCGGCGTTGGCCCATCCGAACTGGTGCGACGAGCAGGTTTCACGGCCTAGGGCGAACAGGAGAGGACCACGACACAGCACCGACGACAGACCTCCGTAGGAGGAGTCGAAGACAAAGTTGGGGTTGAAGTCGCCTAGGTGGTCACCGTCGTAATCCATCGAAGGAGAGAACCTTGTGTACGTGGGTAGTGTGAGTATTGTTCTCCTAGAACAGGGTCTGCTACGATGGTGAGAACGTCGTCGCCAGGGAGACACTCGCTTGACTGCCCCACATAGCGGCTGGAAAGTAGTGCCCGACGTGTGGCGGCGGATGCATGGACACCTTCACCGTAGCGATGCTTAAGTCGGTTAGGATTATGTTAGCAATTATTGCATATTTTGATTATGAAATATGGCAGATGGATGTCAAAATTGCGTTCCTCAATGGTAATATTGAAGAAGAGTTGTATATGATACAACCTAAGGGTTTTGTCGATCCTAAGGATGCTGATAAGGTGTGCAAACTTCAGCGATCTATCTATGGACTGAAGTAAGCATCCCGGAGTTGGAACCTCCGCTTTGATGAGGTGATCAAAGAGTTTCGATTTGTCCAAACTTATAGAGAGGCTTGTATTTACAAGAAAGTGAGTGGGAGCAATGTGGCATTTCTGATATTATATGTGGATGACATATTATTGATTGGAAACGATTTAGATCTTTTAAACAGTGTTAAAAGTTATGTAAACAGCAAATTTTAGATGAAGGACCTTGGTGAAGCTTCATATATATTAGGCATTAAAATCTATAGAGATAGATCAAGACGCCTAATTGGGCTATCGCAGAGTACATACCTTGATAAGATATTAAAGAAGTTTAATATGGACGGAAGTAAGAAGGGGTTCTTACCTATGTTGCAAGGCAAGACATTGAGTAAGACTCAAAGTCCGGCTACGGCGGAAGAAAGAGAGATAATGGATAAGATCCCCTATGCCTCAGCCATAGGCTCTATAATGTATGCCATGCTATGTACAAGACCGGATGTGGCACATGCTATTAGTTTGACTAGTAGGTACCAATCTGATCCAGGTTCGGAACACTAGATAGCGGTCAAGAATATCCTTAAGTACTTGAGAAGAACTAAGGATATGTTTCTTATATACGGAGGTGAAGAAAGCTAGTCGCTAAGTGTTATGTCGATGCTAGCTTTGACACTGATCCGGATGACTCTAAGTCTCAATCCGAATATGTATTTCTCTTGAACGGAGCAGCAGTTAGTTGGAGGAGCTCCAAACAACCTGTGGTGGCTGGATCAACGACGGAGGCAGAATATGTTGCTGCTTGAAGGCGGCAGGAAGCGGTTTGGATGAAGGAGTTCATAACGGGCCGGTGTGGTTCCGTCGTTGGACCCGATGGTGATCTACTGTGACTACAATGGAGCCATAGCCAACGCAAAGGAACCAAGGTCTTACAAGAATTCCAAGCATATTAAGCGCCGGTTTCACTCCGTTCGCGAGCATGTCAAGGATGGAGATATAAAGATTTGTAAAGTGCACACGGACCTGAATGTAGCAGATCCGTTGACTAAAGTACTCCCTAGGGCAAAACATGATCAACACCAGAACTCCATGGGTGTTAGATTTATCACTATGTGAACTAGATTATTGTCTCTAGTGCAAGTGGGAGACTGAAGGAAATATGCCCTGAGAGGCAATAATAAAGTTGTTATTATAAATTCCTTATACATGATAGATGTTTATTTTGCATGCTATAATTGTATTGATAGGAAACATCAATGCATGTGTGTTTAATAAACAAAAAGAGTTCCTAGTCACGCCTCTCTTATAGACTAGCTTGTTGATTAACAGAATGATCAAGGTTTCCTGATCATGGACATTGGATGTTGTTAATAACAAGGTCACACCATTGGTGGAATGATGTGATGAACATTCATCCGAAGTATAGCATTACGATCAAGTCATTATGTTTATATTGCTATAACATCATACGGAGTAATCTTTATCCTTAGACCATGAGACCATGTTAATTGCTAACACCGGAAGAGTATCTTGATAACATCAAACGTCACACCGTAACAGGGTGACTATAAAGATGGGTTCAGTACTACGAAGGTGTTATGTTGAGGCTAATGGATCAAGAGTGGAATTTGTCAATCCAGATGACGGATAGATATACTCTGGGCCCTCTCGGTGATATCACATTAGGATAGCTTGCAAGCAAGTGATGTGATCACTAGAATGTTATATCACGGGAACAAGAAAAGAGTGCATGTTGGTAACGAGATCAAACTAGGTATGGATATACCGATGATCGAATCTCGGACATGTAATATATCGAGAGACAAAGGAATTTAGTTACAAGCGTTAAAGGTTCTCACGATCACAGGAGTCATCGTTGAATGTGTAGGAGTCAGTACGGATCTCCGTGTCCCGCTGATTATTGATCGGAGAAGGGTCTCGGTCATGTACGCATTATTCATGAACCGTAGGGTGGCACGCTTAAGAGTTACGGACACCATTTTGGAGCACATATATTTCGAGAAAGAATTGCAAAGCGAGGAATTGTTTCAATAGAAACCGGAAATTATTTCGTGAAATTGCGTAAGGTGTTTCGCATGTGATATTGAAATATTGCAGGGGCTATATGTGAATGTTTGTTAATTAAAGTAATTAACAAAATTCTGAATAAATTTAATAAAAGAGTTTTATTAAATGAGAGAGCATTAAATTTGGAGAAACTTAATGCATTTAAAGTGGAGACTTTAAAAGGGAATGTGAAGAGGCATTTTAATGTGGAGGAGTTACCACCACATGAATGGGGGAGGTGAGGGGTCACCCCCCATCCGCTGGCCATGGAGAGAGGGGGCACCCCCCTCCTCCTATAAAAGGCCACCCATTCCCTCCTTCATCCTCACACCTCCTTGTGAAGGATCTCTCTCCTCCTCTAGAATTATTTCCCCATGGTCTCGGATTAGTGAGATACATGTTCCCGGTGGCATTTAAATGCGAAAGGAGTTGCTGATTCTTTGGATCGCTGAGCGAGAAGGTGGAGGTTGTCCGTGGCTTGAACGCAAAAGGAAAAGTGATGCGTGCATTGAGTTGCGGCGCTCGGACTTCCTCACGATCTTGAGATCGTCAAGTGTACGACTACATCAACCACGAGTTCCTACTCGTTAACAAAGCTCGTTGTCTTCGAGGGTAAGTTCTCCATGGATGTATGTCCACCCGTTGCTCTGTATCTAGTAGATAGATCTTGGCGTGTAGTTCTCATCGTAGGAAATTTCTTGTTTTCTATGTCAGACCGATGGCGTCCCACTCCTTCTTGGCTCGGGCTTGGCCCGCTTAAGCGGAGGCGCGAGGGAGGCGGCGCGGCGCGCATGATGGCTCACCTGCCGTCCTTCACCGACGGGAGAGCGAGGTAGCGCCGGGGACGCCGACGAGCCTTGAGGAGGAGGAGGAGGAGGACATCGACGGCAGCAGCAATGGCCGCTAACGATTCTTGGCGGCTTCTTGGCGATCGCCATGAGATGCGGCGGCATCACCTGTGGCGGGTTGTTGCCGTTTGCGATGTGTTCCAGACCTGAGAGAGGTCCGTCGGCGCTCCACCACCGCTTCCGGCCTTCGCTGTTGTAGTTGGCCGGCGGCGGGCCAACGCCGTCGTAGGCCTCAATGTGTTCCTCGCGCTGCCGCGCGAAGAACGCCGCCCACGACTGGGGGTCGTTGCGCTCCTCGTCGGTGAGAAACCCCCAGTAGTGCTCGTAGATGGCGGCCCTGCGGGCCGCGCCGGTGAGGATGGGCGGCATAGCGAGGGCGCCGCGGCACACCGCCCACCCCGTCGGGAGCCGGAAAGTCGGCGCTCCACAGCTCCTGCGCCTCGTCGACGTGGAGCTAGAGGCGGCCAAACCCGTTGGCCGCCGCGTCGTCGTAGCGCGCCATCGCAGAGAGAGAGGGAGAAGAGGACGCCGTTTGGGGGAGGAGATGGTGGAGCTCGCCGTCGAGGTAATGCGCGTGCGCGGCAATGGAAACCGCCGCGGGTTTTTATACTGGGGAGGAGGGAAGCGCGGTATTAACGCCGCCGCTTTTGACGGATCGTCTGGCCGTCATTCACGCCATTGGCTGGGAAGGCTGTGGCGAGCAGCGCCATTACTCGAGACGGTTTGGCGCGCGCGCTCCCGCCTATCTTGCCGCCACCCGTCCTGCCACGCGTCCATCCGGCGCCCCCGCTCGCCTCCCTGTAAATTGAGTTTGGCCTGGGACCGCCGGATAATAACTCGGCCGCGCCGGCGCCAAAAAAAATAGAGCGCGCAACTGGACTCGAAATTCCGCGCCGGCGCTCTCCAAAACGCTACGGTGGTCTTCGAGACCCCCCGAGTGGAGATGCTCTAATATCTTCAATGACAAGCGCGTGACTCAGCAGACAATTCCTGTAATTGCTTCATTGTTTACCACCTGCACCGCACCTGCTCTTGTCCAGGCCTGTGCGGTATGAACGCAACGCACAATGAAGGGCGATGTTGTACTAAGTACAAAATTAATTTGGGTGTCGAACTCACAGGTATTTGGCTTCTGGTACCAGAAGGCTTAGACCATAAAGTATAGTGCTTAAAATATCATTATCTCAGGAACCCAAACTGTGCATCTTTTATCATAAAAGTCCTTGTCAAACAAAGTCGGTACTGGATGGAGTGTTCCTGTCTGGTACGTCTCCCTAAAACACTAACCTTCGACTAATGTGCTTTTGCCAAGCAGTAGTACTATAGTACGTCTCATGAACCTGCTCGATGAGCTAATACCTAACCAACTAAGGACGACAATTAGGTGCCGGTTAAGGATTTGTGACGAGGAAATTATGTATTTGCCCCTGGGAACTTTTCGACTCAGAGTCTGGAACGGAAGCGGACAACCCGGTAATTTCGCACCGACTTGGCCTCTCCTTTCCGGAGAGGCTGGGTTTATATTTGGAAGATTAATCAATACCGTATCGGCCCGGGCTGGAAAATCGCAAACTGATTGCGGAAAAAAAAAACGCAAATCGACGGTACGGTAGATAAACAAAGGGGCAGGAGCGCAGGGGCGCCGACGCCAGCACATCCTCGCCTCACCACCACCTCCCGTCTCCTCCTCCCTCCCTCCCCATCCACCGCCGCCGCCGCCGCCGCCGCCACGAGGATTGAAGGTGGTGACCCTATCACGAGTTTCCCCCAATCTGCCAGCCCGCCTGCCCGCCTGCCCGCCCGTTCCCTCGATCGGATTCATCTCGCGTTTCGTCCCGTCCCGTCCCGTCTAGATCGGATTCGATTCGGTAGCGATGGGGTCGAGGCGGCCGAGGCGCGTCTCGTGGGCCACCGGACCCAATCTCTGCAAGGTATTGTGATCGACAAACACTTGGAGACGGATTCGCGCTGACGGTCCCATTCAAGCATCTACGGATTTCGGTGCTTTATTTCTTCGATTCGATCGATGGTTTAAAACTCGGCTTGAGTTGCTACGATTGCTTGTGTGTTTCTTTTGATTTCGAGAGTTTTCAATCTCACCAACGGCGCAAGAGAGAATGAGTTGTGAATTTCATTCCGCCAATGAGGTATCAAAAAAAATCTGCGCCAATGCTGAACTGAAAGCAAACTAATAATAGAACGGCCTCTCCATATTATATCTACACTAACTGATATCTGTATCGAACAACTTAATGATACAGATTACTGCGGGGAAAAAACACAAATAAAGGGGAAGTTGTATAGGGCAATGAAATAAACCATAACGATTGAACAACGATGCAGTGATGCATCTATTAATTTCATTCGCACCAGCTCAAGTTTTTTGTTTAAAGCATTTACACTATATCACCTATTTTTGACAAAATATACTTACTTATCTTCTCGAGGAACAAACTTCAGCTCTTTAATCTCCACTCTTCACTCGGAAGAGGGGAGTAGTTTCCACGCTCTCAGGTGTCGTTTCAAATTTAGGCAGACAACATTTATACTTAAGCCTATTTATTTTTCATGAACCCATACCAACATTTTTTCCTGCCAGTGTTAACATGTGATGCTGAAATTTGCTACCACCAAGCACACCAGTATTAACATGTGGTCTGTGTAAGTATGTAGATGTGCCACTAGTGATAAAGTATAATTGGGGCATATGCAGTTAATTTTTTCGTGATGAGTAGGTCTGTTCAAATTAAAGAATCAACCATACATCCAACTTCAGTTTTGTACTGATCAATCTGGCTGCGCTTATGCATGCAATGTAGTGTTACTGGCATGCTAGTGCCTTTTGTCCCATCATTCTATATTTTTCAGTTAATGGCCTGAACCAGTGACTCAGTTTCTGAATAAATATCATAATGTTATACGAGCTGAAGAGATTACTCTTAAAGTTTAAAATACATCTGACCCCACAGTATAATACATCTCATGCTGCTGCGATGTGAATTTCATTCTGCCAATGAGGCATACAAAATTCAGTGCCAATGCTGAACTGAAAGCTAAACAATAGAACGGCCTCTCCATATATATCTAAGTAATATCTGTATCAAACAACTTAATGATACAGATTATGCGGAAAAAACAAAAACAAAGGGGAAGTTGTATAGAGCAATGAAATAAACCATAACGATTGAACAATGATGCATCTAGTAACTTCATTAACACCCGCTGATTTTTCTGTTAAACCATTTATCCTATATCACCTATTTTTGACAAAATATACTTATCTTCCCGAGGAACAAACTTAAGCTCTTTAATGTCCACTCTTGACAGGGAAGAGGGGAGTAGTTTCCACGCTCTCAGGTGTCAATGATTGCATGATTTAGGTGTCGATTCAAATTTAGGCAGACAGCATTTACTTGCCTATTTCTATTTCATGAACCCATGCCAAGATTTTTTTCTTAGCAGTGTTAACATGTGATGCTGAAATTTGGTACCACCAAGCACACCAGTATATAGATGTGCCACTAGTGATAAAGTTTAACTGGGCCGTATGCAGTTAAATTTTTTGTGATGAATAGGTCTGTTCAAATTACAGAATCAACCATACATCCAACTTCAGTTTAGTACTGAACTACTGATCAATCAGGCTGTGCTTTTATCTATGCAATGTAGTGTCATTGGCATGGTAGTGCCTTTTGTCCTGTCATTCTATATTTTACAGTTAATGGCCTGAACTAGTGACTCAATTTCTGAATAAATATCATAATGTTCTACAAGCTGAAGAGATTACTCTCAAAATTTTAAATACATCTGATCCCACAATATAATACATCTCATGCTGCAATTCTGTATCACAGACTCCTGAAGTTCAGAATGTAACATAATAGAGATTTACCGATAAATAAATACAATAGGCCAGTACCAAATTTTTGCCGAGGACTAGTTAATATACTGAGCTTAATGGTTTGACTATGGTAGGATAGCTTGCTGAAACTAAAATATCATCAGCGGTGCGACCCATAGTAAAAATATGCAAAACAAATTAGCTGACATCAGTCTGTTGTGTTTTGATCATTTCATGTCATCAATGAATGTGAACTGTTCATGATTTGGTTCAAGCGCATGGAAATTTTATTGACACGCTAGATTCTCTCTTTTTGGGTAAATAATCATATTTGACCGATTAAGCCAAGTGAAGCTCTTGACACTTAACACATCGGTCTTAAGAACCAGAAACATTTGATGACCATTTTTGTGAGACATATTGTTAGGCAAACACCTTTTTTATGCTGACATATGACAATAGCAAAGTTTACTTTATTAATCTGTCCTTTTAATGAGATAAAGCATTCATTGACTGATGCCAGGAACAATATATACAATTACCTCGCAGACGCTTGTGCTGTCATCTAACATCCCTAAGTTGATTGCATTTTCGTTCTCTAAAACCACTGGTGAATACATCACACTCATGCTTGTCATTACACGGTTGTATGCGCATAAATCAGACCTGTCCGTGTTTCCTAGTCACTGCGGTACTAATTCCTGGTTGATAAGTCCAGTCATTGGCTCCATGGATCATGGATGTCTTTTTAGGCTCCAGCACCATGACTGATTTACAGCGTATGCTTGCAGTGATAACAGTAGAGCGGTGTGTTGTGTATTTTTTGTTCCAGTAATATCATTCCATCTACTGCTGAGTGATGCGCAACATATAAACCGTTGATGTTGTATTCATTGTTTATTGCTGATAGCATTCATCAATAGCTGGAATCATCACTTAAAGTTGTGTCCTGCCTCTACGACTGTACTTATATGTCACAGAACCGTTCATCAAAATCTTCTTTCTTTTCCACTTTTTAATTAAGCTGCTATTACAATTTTTATTGATCATACAAAGTCCTGAACAGTGATTCTCGTAAGGGGAAGAAGAAACCACGAAGTTTAAACTGCATGAATGTGTCACACAACTGCTGCTTAAAATCTCATTTTCTTTTTGTCCGAGAGTAGAGTGCCTTGATTGTGCAGCTATTAATTGTCCTGTGAAGCCATCTTCTGTATTACCTGATTCAGGTTAAAGCTTGCCGTTTCTATTTTGATGGTTAACCAAGCGCATTTTTTTTTGCTATATCACCTGTCAGTCTTGAACAAAATTGGTCTTGATGGTTCACGTATAGTAATGGTCTTATTGCTCATGTACGCTGTATCCGAGTTCAATGAGTTGCAGTATAGTTTTTAATTCTAGGTCGGTTAAACGTTGTAAATGTAAATATTAGGAGACCCCATCTTATGCATTTGTAAATCTGCCAGGTAAGGCTTTTTATATCTGAGGATTCCCCTTCTCAAGCTGGACTAAGACCACAAGACAATCTCCAAGCAAAAGGCTCATGCTTTATGCATGCAGCTGGCCCGAGTTCAGATGATTCGCTGCCTCCAGGCTTTGAGTCACCACAACCAACCAATGACCCCAAAATTGACATATCTCAAATTCCTCGCATTAAGTGGAAATGCCCACCACATGTAAGACCCATGATTTTGACTGCTCTTTTGCACTTAATTCCTAGATAACTTATGTATCACTAATGTTCTGAACATCATATTATTTGTAGATATTATTGGACACAGATTGGCACATTGCCTTTGGAGAAGAAAGCAAGGAGATTGCTACACAAAATGAGAGAATGTTTGGAGCTCTTGAGGCTATGTATCCACGTGCATCGAACATTCCTCCAAAGTAAGCAAGCTTCACATTGGTTTATTCATTCTTTGGTTTTGACACATCATTTGTTATTCATAAAACTCTTTCTGCTAATACAGCCCGTTTGTATCTCCTGGTGTGAAAGACACTGGTTATGATGATTCCCGAACCCTATTAGTGCCTTTGATCCCTGTTGAAGATGATGATAGTTCAGATCAGTCAGAAGAGCCAGTGCTTGATATGCCAAACCATCACCATCAGTCAGAGAAGTATGACCCTGCGAGAATCAGTGTGCCACAACTTTCAAATACTCTAATTAGGACTGCACAGCAACATCCCTGTGGATCCAGTGGTGCAACAGGCTACAGTGTTTCTGTGGAGCCAGATGTGTTGGCTGCAGCCTCTGCTGCATTTACTGCAATAATGCAAAGCAATCAAAACGGAAGTATGGTTGATGAAGATCTACTTGTCAAAATACTGAGTGATCCTGCACAAGTTGAGAGGTTAATGCAGGAATATAACCAAATTAGACATGAACAGTCTAGGAGTAGTTCTGTTGTTGCCCCAGTGCCACCAGGTCAACCACCCCAAATGGCAGCGAGTGTTTCAACGAGTGCTTCCGTGTCATTTTCTGATCATATGACGACCATCCGGAATTTGCTTCCACCTCGAATGGCGGTAAGTGCTCCATTTCAGAACACAAATTCTACACTGCCTCCACCTCAAAACACAAATTCTACACTGCCTCCACCTCAAATGGTGGTTCCACCACAAATGGCTCCAACGCCAATGATGAATAGACCACCTCAAGGATTTCCTCATATTCCCATGAATCGTCCACTAGGTTCAAGTCCGGCAATGAATGCCATGCATTTTCCATCAGGTTCTAGTATGCCTATGAATTCCATGAATCTTCCACAAGGTCCTAGTCTGGCTATGAATGTTATGAATCGTCCACAAAGTTCAAATTCCTCTATGAGTGCCATGAATCTTCCACCAGGATCAAGTCCGGCCTTGAATTTTGCAAGTGCCCCAGCAAGGGGTATCACCTATTACAAAACCCTTATCCATCAACATGGAGGGGAGAGGAAGGACCCACCTGAACAACAGCAAATGCAACAACAAACACAATATGGAATGTACCACCAGTCCGCTCCCTCACAAACTGATGTTATTAATGGTGTTTCTATGGTTAATAGAGATACCAAACCGAGGCCAATGAAACTATGTGCTTATTTCAATGGCCCGAGGGGTTGTCGCAACGGTGCTAGTTGTACTTTCCTACATGACTCGTCAGCACCGCCGAGGCAGGACGGCTCAAAAAGACTTAAGCTGGACAACAGAATAGCCGGTCGAAACTGAGCTCTGATTGGTACTCAAGTTTTGACCGTTGTTTGGTTGAGTGTCTTCCACATGCATCGTTCAGTAAATATTACACCTGCTAGCTCCCTGGTCGTTTGATTGCACTAGCTTTTGAGGAAAAGGTGTTCGAGAAGAAAGGGAAATATTCTGCTGAATCATTATAACAGTTCTCGGTTGAAGCACTCTAACGTGGCTAGTTGCATGCTACGTTGAACGGTGGTCATTCTTGTTTTAGTTATTTGAAAATCTTAAATAGACAAAAAAAAGTCCAAAGATTGATGTTAACGTTGGACATTCTTGTTTTAATTATTTGAAAACTTAAGTAGACAAACAAAGTCCAACGGTTGATACAATGTGGTGACCTCAGAAACTATAATCACTTCGTATTGTACGGGGTAACAGTATAACGGTAAGTCCAGGTAATGTGCGTGAGTGGCACTAAAGCAGAATGATAATGCAGTCACTACTACTGCCACATACTAATTTGTGTTGCAAACTAATATTGGAATGAGTTACTTTTTTTCATAGTGTTATTTTTTCTATTTAAGCAAACACATGCAAATTTTAAAAGTTATTTTTATCAAATTTATTTGTTGTGACAATTAGATCTGACCGGAGGTTGTACATAGATTCATACCATTTGGTACCACATTGAGTTGTGTATCACTGCAAACTCATGCGGTACTTACATATTGTGGTTCAGTTAATTTTCTATATTGTACCACTCCCTCTCTGTTGAAATTAACCGACTCACATTTGTCGAGATTTATATAAAACTTGTCTACGCACATGTCATTCTAGACAAATATGAGCCAGTTACTTTCAATTTCATACGGAGGGAATATATGTTATTATATGTCATTTTGAATTTTGCGAGTGAGTGTACATATTGTTTTTGGTTAAGATGTCAATATTGACGGGTTCCATATTATTTTTTTGGTTATAGTCAATGTTGACAAAGTTTTTATCGAGTACTCCCCTCGTCCCAAAATAAGTGAAGTGGCTACACATGTATCTAGACATTAAAACACGACTAGATATATCCGAATCTAGACAACCACGTCACTTTCACTTATTTAAGTGACGCGGGAGTATTTTATCAAGAAAGGTATATCAACATGTGCCAAATGCATATGTATACTCTCTCTGTTTAGAAATATAAGACGTTTTAACTTTGTGAATCGAATGTATCTAGATCTTTTTTAGTGTATAGATTCGTAGAAGTTTGGAGTGAACCTATGCACTAAAAAAACGTCTAGATATATTTATTGCACAAAGCTAGAATGTCTTATATTTCTGAACGGAGGGAGTAATTATTTGGATTGGTGGTCGTATAAAACTATATTTTTCGGTGATTCTAATAAATGTTTTAGATGAAATTTGACTTTGACTAAAAAAATAGGCAATGTATTTTGAAAAAGGAGGAAGTATATATGTACGACTGTGCGTATACTGTTTGTAAGTGTACAAGCAAAATGTACGGGCGTGGATCACGTGAGTACACGCATGGTATTTTGTTTGTGCATGCTGACTAGCTAACCTAAACACTACGCAGATAGCTCGTGGTCGTGGCCACTGTGTATTCTGGATCCATGAGCCAACTAATTGAAAATGTCTCCCTAGTGTCCCGAGAGTTCCAAACTAGTCTCCGGCATCATCGACGTGTCCAGTCTGTACGTCTCTTCGGCCGCTCCACGTTGCACTTGGCAGCTACTAGCACGTACGGCTTGCTAGCTAGGCGGTGATGTATCTTCATGCACGTATATGTAGTAGTACGTACAATACAGAACAGGGCCGCGCTAGCTAAGCCTCCTGTGCGTGTAACTTTCTTCATCCCACGGGCCTCCGCTAGCTCGGGCCGGGTTCTTTCTAGCAGCTACTTGGAGCATCCCACGAGCGGCAGCGGCACGGCTACTCCTGCTCGCTCCGTCGTCAATCACAAGCCATGCACGCAAAGAGCCTTCTCAAGGGGATTTAAAATGCGTCAGGAGCAGTCGTTCGCTTGTAGTACTGTTATTAGTCGCTGCATATGCCTGGTACGTACGTGGCCACCGTACGTAGTTTTCCTTGTCGTGTCTCAGAGTATGGCATATTTTTGACTTCCTGTTTGAAGATCAGCGGACCCATTTGTGTCTGTCCTGATATAACTCAAAGAGAACGTGAACTCGTGGTACATTTTCCTACCTTTTAACATGCTACACCCTGTCCCTCTCAGGCCTCAATTTTAAATTACTTGTGTCGCTTTTTAAAAAGATTAAATAAAAAGATTAAATGAACCTACACATTACAACTTGACTAGATATATGTAGATCAAATCAGTGTAAATATTTTGGAACGGAGGTAGTACGCTGATTCCCCCGATCCTAAGAGCATCTCCACTCGGACCTCCTAAAGACCACCTACCCGTGAAATGAAGGCGCCGATGCAGAATAATCCGTCCAGTCCACCCAAAAACCGAAGTGGCGTCGGTGCGGCCCAACTAATTATCCGGCGCCCCAGGCCGAATCCAACCCAAGGGGGTTTATCGGGGATGCCATGCTAGCCTTGTTGATAGGACGCCAAAATTTCCCTTCAATAGCCCGGCTTTCCTCATTTTCCCCTCAACAACTCCAATCCCCCTCGCCACCCAGTCCTGCCATTTTCCCCATGCCACTCCCACCATTCCCCTCCCTGCCCCTCCCCTCCCGTGCTCCACATGTCGTCGCCGCTATGCTGCCGAAGAGGTACCAAACTCCCCGCGCATCGGCCCCTAGGCCAACAAAAAGCGGCCGAAGGGGATGACTAACATAGAGTGGGCGTTCGACATCCAGCGCCGGCCGGTGGAGAACGCCAGTCGCCGGCTGAGGGAGAAGAACTCGAGGCTGCGCAGGACAGCCAAGACGTAGGCGGGCGCTCTTGCGGCGCAGATGGCCGCGTCCATGGCGTCCATGGCGACGCCAGCTTACAACGCTGGCCTGCACATCCTCAGGAGCCAAAGCAGTGTCTCCTCTCCGCCGATGTCCGACCAGGCGAACACGCCGCCGCCTCTCACGCGTTTCTCGCCGGGCTACAACGACTTCAACCCTCTCGGTGGTTTCGACTCCAACTCCTTCGCCAATGACACCTCATCGGCCCACCGCCGCCCTCCTTGTACGGCGGCGTGCCCCCACCCCAGGCTAGCTTCAACCAATTCGATGCAGGATGCACTAGTCAAAGCGCTCCCAGGATGTTCAGCGGAACACACAACAACGACTTCATCATGGCCAACATCTTTATTGGCGACTTTTTAATGTTTGGATTTGTCAAATATGCATGGTACGTACGTGGCCACCGTACGTAGTTTTCCTCGTCGTGTCTCAGGGTATGGCCATATTTTTTACTTCCTGTTTTATCTTCTCTCCAAGCGGAGATCAACGGGCCCATTTGCGTCGTCATGATATAACTCGGAGAGAACGTGAACTCGTTGTACATTTTCCTACCTTTAACATGCTACACCCTGTTCCTGTCCCTCTCAGTCCTCAGTTTTAAATTACTTGTGTCAGTTTTTAAAAAGATTATATGAACCTACACATTACAACTTGACTAGATATATGTAGATCAAATCAGTGTAAATATTTTAGAACGGAGGTAGTACGCTGATTCCCCCGATCCTAAGAGCATCTCCACTCGGACCTCCTAAAGACCACCTACCCGTGAAATGAAGGCGCCGACGCAGAATAATCCGTCCAGTCCACCCAAAAACCGAAGTGGCGTCGGTGCGGCCCAACTAATTATCCGGCGCCCCAGGCCGAATCCAACCCAAGGGGGTTTATCGGGGATGCCATGCTAGCCTTGTCGATAGGACGCCAAAATTTCCCATCAATAGCCCGGCTTTCCTTATTTTCCCCCTCCACAACTCCAATCCCCCCCTCGCCACCCAGTCCTTCCATTTTCCCCATGCCACTCCCACCATTCCCCTTCCTGCCCCTCCCCTCCCGTGCTCCACATGTCGTCGCCGCTATGCTGTCGAAGAGGTATAAACTCCCCGCCCGTCGGCCCCTAGGCCAACAAAAAGCGGCCCAAGGGGATGAGTAACATGGAGTGGGCGTTCGACATCCAGCGTCGGCCGGTGGAGAACGCCAGTCGCCGGCTGAGGGAGAAGAACTCGAGGCTGCGCAGGACAGCCAAGGCGCAGGCGGGCGCTCTTGCGGCGCAGATGGCCGCGTCCATGGAGTGCATGGCGACGCCATCTTACAGCGCTGGCCTACACATCCTCAGGAGCTAAAGCAGTGTCTCCTCTCCGCCGCTGTCAGACCAGGCGAACACGACGCCGCATCTCACGCGTTTCTCGCCGGGCTACAACGACTTCAACCCTCTCGGCGGTTTCGACTCCAACTCCTTCGCCAATGACACCTCATTCGCCCACCGTCGCCCTCGTTGTACGGCGGCGTGCCCCCACCCCAGGCTGGCTTCAACCAATTCGATGTAGGATGCACTAGTCAAAGCGCTCCTAGGATGTTCAGCGAAACGCACAACAACGACTTCATCATGGCCAACATCTTTATTGGCGACTTTTTAATGTTTGGATTTATCAAATATGCATGGTACGTATGTGACAACCGTACGTAGTTTTCCTCGTCGTGTCTCAGGGTATGGCCATATTATTGACTTCCTGTTTTATCTTCTCTCCAAGCGGAGATCAGCGGGCCCATTTGCGTCG
Organism: Avena insularis; assembly: GCA_023614405.1. Classification (NCBI taxonomy): domain Eukaryota; kingdom Viridiplantae; phylum Streptophyta; class Magnoliopsida; order Poales; family Poaceae; genus Avena; species Avena insularis. Next base: position 592,602,342 of record CM042686.1, on the reverse strand, counting down.
TCCTGATATAAGTCAGAGAAAACGTGAACTCGTTGTACATTTTCCTACCTTTTAACATGCTACACCCTGTCCCCCTCAGTCCTCAGTTTTAAATTACTCGTGTCGGTTTTTAAAAAGATTAAATGAACCTACACATTACAACTTGACTAGATATATGTAGATCAAATCAGTGTAAATATTTTGGAACGGAGGTAGTACACTGATTCCCCCGATCCTAAGAGCATCTCCACTCGGACCTCCTAAAGACCACCTACCCGTGAAATGAAGGCGCCGACGCAGAATAATCCGTCCAGTCCACCCAAAAACCGAAGTGGCGTCGGTGCAGCCCAACTAATTATCCGGCGCCCCAGGCCGAATCCAACCCAAGGGGGTTTATCGGGGACGCCATGCTAGCCTTGTCGATAGAACGCCAAAATTTCCCTTCAATAGCCCGGCTTTCCTTATTTCCCCCCTCCACAACTCCAATCCCCCCCTCGCCACCCAGTCTTTCCATTTTCCCCATGCCACTCCCACCATTCCCCTTCCTGCCCCTCCCCTCCCGTGGTCCACATGTCGTCGCCGCTATGCTGCCGAAGAGGTACCAAACTCCCCGCGCGTCGGCCCCTAGGCCAACAAAAAGCGGCTCAAGGGGATGACTGCCATGGAGTGGGCGTTCGACATCCAGTGTCATCCGGTGGAGAACGCCAGTCGTCGGCTGAGGGAGAAGAACTCGAGGCTGCGCAGGACAGCCAAGGCGCAGGCGGGCGCTCTTGCGGCGCAGATGGCCGCGTCCATGGCATGCATGGCGACGCCATCTTACAGCACTGGCCTGCACATCCTTAGGAGCCAAAGTAGTGTCTCCTCTCCGCCGCTGTCCGACCAGGCGAACACGACGCCGCATCTCACGCGTTTCTCGCCGGGCTACAACGACTTCAACCCTCTCGGCGGTTTCGACTCCAACTCTTTCGCCAATGACACCTCATCGGTCCACCGTCGCCCTCCTTGTACGGCGGCGTGCCCCCACGCCAGGCTGGCTTCAACCAATTCGATGTAGGATGCACTAGTCAAAGCGCTCCCAGGATGTTCAGCGAAACGCACAACAACGACTTCATCATGGCCAATATCTTTATTGGCGACTTTTTAATATTTGGATTTGTCAAATATGCATGGTACGTACGTGGCCACCGTACGTAGTTTTCCTCGTCGTGTCTCAGGGTATGGCCATACTTTTGACTTCCTGTTTTATCTTCTCTCCAAGCGGAGATCAGCGGGCCCATTTACGTCCTCCTGATATAACTCAGAGAGAACGTGAACTCGTTGTACATTTTCCTACCTTTTAACATGCTACACCCTGTCCCCCTCAGGCCTCAGATTTAAATTACTTGTGTCGGTTTCTAAAAAAATTAAATGAACCTACACATTACAACTTGACTAGATATATGTAGATCAAATCAGTGTAAATATTTTGGAACGGAGGTAGTACGCTGATTCCCCCGATCCTAAGAGCATCTCCACTCGGACCTCCTAAAGACCACCTACCCGTGAAATGAAGGCGCCGACGCAGAATAATTCGTCCAGTCCACCCAAAAACCGAAGTGGCATCGGTGCGGCCCAATTAATTATCCGGCGCCCCAGGCCGAATCCAACCCAAGGGGGTATATCGGGGACGCCATGCTAGCCTTGTCGATTGCACGCCAAAATTTCCCTTCAATAGCCCGGCTTTCCTCATTTTCCCCCTCCACAACTCCAATCCCCCCTCGCCATCCAGTCCTGCCATTTTCCCCATGCCACTCCCACCATTCCCCTCCCTGCCCCTCCCCTCCCGTGCTCCACATGTCGTCGCCGCTATGCTGCCGAAGGGGTACCAAACTCCCCGCGCATCGGCCCCTAGGCCAACAAAAAGCGGCCCAAGGGGATGACTAACATAGAGTGGGCGTTCGACATCCAGCGCCAGCCGGTGGAGAACGCCAGTCGTCGGCTGAGGGAGAAGAACTCGAGGCTGCGCAGGACAGCCAAGACGTAGGCGGGCGCTCTTGCGGCGCAGATGGCCGCGTCCATGGCGTCCATGGCGACGCCAGCTTACAACGCTGGCCTGCACATCCTCAGGAGCCAAAGCAGTGTCTCCTCTCCGCCGCTGTCCGACCAGGCGAACACGACGCCGCCTCTCACGCGTTTCTCGCCAGGCTACAACGACTTCAACCCTCTCGGCGGTTTCGACTCCAACTCCTTCGCCAATGACACCTCACCGGCCCACCGTCGCCCTCCATGTACGGCGGCGTGCCCCCACCCTAGGTTGGCTTCAACCAATTCGATGCAGGATGCACTAGTCAAAGCGCTCCCAGGATGTTCAGCGAAACGCACAACAACGACTTCATGACTTCATCATGGCCAACATCTTTATTGGCGACTTTTTAATGTTTGGATTTGTCAAATATGCATGGTACGTACGTGGCCACCGTACGTAGTTTTCCTCGTCGTGTCTCAGGGTATGGCCATATTTTTGACTTCCTGTTTTATCTTCTCTCCAAGCGGAGATCAGCGGGCCTATTTGCGTCGTCTTGATATAACTTAGAGAGAACGTGAACTCGTTGTACATTTTTCTACCTTTTAACATGCTACACCCTGTCCCCTCAGGCCTCAGTTTTAAATTACTTGTGTCGGTTTTTAAAAAGATTAAATGAACCTACACATTACAACTTGACTAGATATATGTAGATCAAATCAGTGTAAATGTTTTGGAACGGAGGTAGTACGCTGATTCCCCTAATCCTAAGAGCATCTTCACTCGGACCTCCTAAAGACCACCTACCCGTGAAATGAAGGCGCCGACGCAGAATAATTCGTCCAGTCCACCCAAAAACCGAAGTGGCATCGGTGCGGCCCAATTAATTATCCGGCGCCCCAGGCCGAATCCAACCCAAGGGGGTATATCGGGGACGCCATGCTAGCCTTGTCGATTGGACGCCAAAATTTCCCTTCAATAGGTCGGCTTTCCTCATTTTTTCCCTCCACAACTCCAATCCCCCCTCGCCACCCAGTCCTGCCATTTTCCCCATGCCACTCCCACCATTCCCCTCCCTGCCCCTCCCCTCCCGTGCTCCACATGTCGTCGCCGCTATGCTACCGAAGAGGTACCAAACTCCCCGCGCGTCGGCCCCTAGGCCAACAAAAAGCGGCCCAAGGGGATGACTAACATAGAGTGGGCGTTCGACATCCAGCGCCGGCCGGTGGAGAACGCCAGTCGCCGGCTAAGGGAGAAGAACTCGTGGTTGTGCAGGACAACCAAGGCGTAGGCGGGCTCTCTTGCGGCGCAGATAGCCGCGTCCATGGCGTCCATGGCGACGCCAGCTTATAGCACTGGCATGCACATCCTCAGGAGCCAAAGCAGTGTCTCCTCTCCGCTGCTGTCCGACCAGGCGAACACGACGCCACATCTCACATGTTTCTCGCCAGGCTACAACGACTTCAACCCTCTTGGCCGTTTCGACTCCAACTCCTTCGCCAATGACACCTCATCGGCCCACCATCGCCCTCCTTGTACGGCGGCGTGCCCCCACCCCAGGCTGGCTTCAACCAATTCGATGTAGGATGCACTAGTCAAAGCGCTCCCAGGATGTTCAGCGGAACGCACAACAACGACTTCATCATGGCCAACATCTTTATTGGCCACTTTTTAATGTTTGGATTTGTCAAATATGCATGGTACCTGCCGTACGTAGTTTTCCTCGTCGTGTCTCAGGATATGGCCATATTTTTGACTTCCTGTTTTATCTTCTCTCAAAGCGGAGATCAGCGGGCCCATTTGCATCATCCTGATATAACTCAGAGAGAACGTGAACTCGTTGTATATTTTCCTACCTTTTAACATGCTACACCCTGTCCCCCTCAGGCCTCAGTTTTAAATTACTTGTGTCGGTTTTTAAAAAGATTAAATGAACCTACACATTACAACTTGACTAGATATATGTAGATCAAATCAGTGTAAATATTTTGGAACGGAGGTAGTACGCTGATTCCCCCGATCCTAAGAGCATCTCCACTTGGACCTCCTAAAGACCACCTACCCGTGAAATGAAGGCGCCGATGCAGAATAATCCGTCCAGTCCACCCAAAAACCGAAGTGGCGTCGGTGCGGCCCAACTAATTATCCGGCGCCCCAGGCCGAATCCAACCCAAGGGGGTTTATCAGGGACGCCATGCTAGCCTTGTCGATAGGACGCCAAAATTCCCCTTCAATAGCCCGGCTTTCCTCATTTTTTCCCTCCACAACTCCAAATCCTCCCGCCACCCAGTCCTGCCATTTTCCCCATGCCACTCCCACCATTCCCTTCCTGCCCCTCCCCTCCCGTGCTCCACATGTCGTCGCCGCTATGCTGCGGAAGAGGTACCAAACTCCCCGCGCGTCGGCCCCTAGGCCAACAAAAAGCGGCCCAAGGGGATGACTAACATAGAGTGGGCGTTCGACATCCAGCGCCGGCCGGTGGAGAACGTCAGTCGCCGGCTGAGGGAGAAGAACTTGAGGCTGCGCAGGACAGCCAAGGCGTAGGCGGGCGCTCTTGCGGCGCAGATGGCCGCGTCCATGGCGTCCATGGCGACGCCAGCTTACAGCGCTGGCCTGCACATCCTCAGGAGCCAAAGCAGTGTCTCCTCTCCGCTGCTGTCCGACCAGGCGAACACGACGCCGCATCTCACGCGTTTCTCGCCGGGCTACAACGACTTCAACCCTCTCGGCGGTTTCGACTCCAACTCCTTCGCCAATGACACCTCATCGGCCCACCGTCGCCCTCCTTATACGGCGGCGTGCCCTGATGACCCACAAGTATAGGGGGTGTATCGCAGTATTTTCGAGGGAAGTGAAATCCAATTTATTGATTCGACACAAGGAGATCCAAAGAATATTTATCAGCCTTAACAACTGAGTTGTCAATTCAGCTGCACCTGGAAAGAATCTTGCTCACGGCAGTTTATCAGTAGCAACAGTTTTGTAGTAGGAATAGTAAAGCAGCAGCAATAGTAAAGCAAAGACAGTAGTAACAAAAGCAGCAAACAGTGGGATTCGAGTGCGGTAGACATAGGGATGGATGGACGGGCGTTGCATGGACAAGACAATTCACATTACAATCAGAACATAGGGCAATTGCAGATAAATAAGATAAAGCATCCAAGTACTAGACAATCCTAGGCATGTGTTCCATATATAGTCATACGTGCTCGCAATGAGAACTTGCACAACATCTTTTGTCCTGCCAGTCCGTTTGCAGCGGGGCCTCTAGAGAACTACTGACAATTAAGGTGCTCCTTTTAATAAAGCACCAGAGCAAAGCATTAACACTCCGTGAACACACTTGATCCTCACATCAAAGCCTTTCCCTTCCTGTTATCCCGATTTCTGTTACTTCGGGGCCATAGGTTCCGGACAATGACGTGTGTATACAACCTGCATATAAGACCCAAAACAATACTATCATAATGAATCAATAATAAGTTCAAATATGAAATCATGGCACTCGGGCCCTAGTGACAAGCATTAAGCACAACAAGTCGCAACAAAGTCATAAAACACTAATAGAAGATACTAGGCACCATGCCCTAACAATCTGATGCCATTACATGAACAATCTCATCCAATCCCTACCATCCCCATAGCCTACAACGGGGGATTACTCACTCATAGATGGGGGAAACATGGATGGTCGATGGAGAAGCGATGGTGATGATGATGGCGATGATCTCCTCCAATTCCTCGTCCCGGCAGGGTGCCAAAACAGAGTTTCTGGTGCTGTTTCGTGGAATCTGGTAGTGGCGGCGGAGCGAAACTCCTTCTGAAAAAACGTCGAACCCCCGAAGTTTTTAGGTCAAAAGGCTCCTTATAGGCAAAGAGAGAGACCGAGGGGGTGCCTGGGGGGCCCACACCACCCCCTGGCGCGGCCTGGCCTGGCCCGTGCCAGCAGGTGGTGTGGCCACCCCAGGGCTCTTCTCCGCCTCAGATTCGCTCTGAGTCTTGGTGAAATAGGATTTTTGGCATATTTTCCGGAATTTTTCCTGATAGTTGATTTTCTGCACAAAAAGTAGACACCAAGGCAATTCTGCTAAAAACAATGTCAGTTTGCATTAGTTGTATCCAAATCACACAAGTATAGAGGAGAAACTATAGCAAAAGTGTTCGGGAAAGTAGATACGTTTTGGACGTATCAACTCCCCCAAGCTTAGCTTATTGCTTGTCCTCAAGCAATTCAGTTGAAAACTTAGTGCGATAAAAGAACTTTCACGAACACATTTGCTTCATATGATGTAAATATTCTCAGCAATGTGATCAACTACTTAGACAATTCATAATAAAGAGTATGCAACTGAGTCTACTTAATAGTCATTGCAAGCTATGAAGAGATTCCAACTCAAAAATAATAAGTAGCACGAAGCACAAACATAAGCAACATTACAATGCTCATAGAAAGGTATGATAGAGTGGTATCTCGCTTGCCTTTGATTATGAATGCCAAGGCACCTCTGAAGTTCAAGTGATGACTAGAAGTAAAGATATCAAAGATACAAGCATCAAAGTCATAACGCAAATAATCAAGTAATGGGACAAACACAAAGAATGACAACTATGCTCTCAAGAAGGTGCTCAAAGAATATGTGGAGAATCAACAAGTAGAAGAAAAAAGTTTTGAAAAATTTGAAAGGCTTCCAAATGCTGAAAGTATGGTACTTGTTAGCTTTGAGCTCTCATTGCCCCTATCATAGGCATCTTTAATGTGGTTAAGGTGAAAGTGAGGTCCAATCTGAGTTATATGCTTGACAGACTATAAACTGGAAATCCCAAGTCCCTTGAGTACGAGGGCCGCTCCTCATGCTACTCAACTTTAGTTACCGGTAAGTTCTTGTCATCGTAAGTATGTGCGTATCATTGAGAACCGCCAACGGGGTACCCCTTGCCCGATGATACGGAAGAATGCCCATATCAAAATGACAAGGCAAGCAGACAATGAGTATCTCAGCAATCTTCTTATTTACCATGGGAAAATGGTGCTTTTTTCTCTCTTTCCTCTTTTCATAAATCTCTTTTTTTCTTTTCTCAATAGCTATATCTCTCTTTTTTATAAGAAGAATGCTTCATAGATATCATTATGGTTATTACCAAGGTTTCCACCATGTCGGCATGGATTAGACCAGCCCAGCGTTTCTCTAACACACCTACATAACTCCATGGACTTACAAGCTCCCCTTTTATTTCACACCGACGACATCCGCAAACAAAAGAGCAAGGTATCAACTGGGTATATATTTACAAGTGTTGAAAGCGTTCCCTCGTGACAAAGATGGTTCTGCTAATCCCCAGCCTATAATTTGCAAGCATATAACTTTCATGGAGAGTTCACAATGGTTCAGGTTTATTAAGTGCAGGAAATAAAGTGTGCCATCAAGTTCGTGAGAGCTTTACTAACTAATTTTCCCATAACAAACAAACATTTATTCGGAAGAAAACAAGGCACATTGAATATGCACGGGAGTAGCAAATAATGCTAATAGGTAGGTATGGTGGACACTTTGGAAATATTTGGTTTACGGAGTTGGAAACATGAGTAAAACACTCAGTGGAAGTGAAGGCTAGCAATAGTAAGAGAGCGACAAACGAGAGAGAAATAGCTGTCATTATCATGCTTGCAACAAAACAGGACTAATCATGGCATGAAAGTGATTCAAGATCCTCAAGGCAAAATAATTCAACGAGGCTTAACTGATTATTACAGTCATGTGCATGCGTGAGCATGTGCCAAGTCAATTCAAATGAAACATTCAGAGGAGGATACCACAGTGTCATACCAATTTATGAATAGAGCAATGCAAGCAAAAATTCATGAGACATGCTACAAACTATTAGCGAGCTGGAGCAAGAACTACTAAGCATCCAAAGAAAACATACACTCTACATGAACAGACTAAGCACGCCCACAGTGATGAGTATATGTACAAAAATGAAAATAAATAGAGTTCGTTACCAGCCTCTTACCACGTCTCAAGTTGTCTTTGATCCTCATTATTGCTCTTCACTTGTGTGGCTTGAATAATAATATGAAACCAATAGTCCACTAAGAACTGCCGAACCCTGTAGCAAACTCGCAAAAACCAAAGAAGAACGGCAAATATTTTTGGTGTTTTCGATTTTTAAATAAGAACCAAAAGAGAAAAACAAGCAAAGCAAAATCTTTTTGGGTTTTTCGAATAGTTCAAACAAAGCAAAAAAAGGAAAAACAAACCAAGGTAAAAAGAAGAAGCAAACTAAAGAGAAACAACAAAAATATTTTTGGTCTTTTTGTGTTTTTAGAAAGCAAAAGCAAAGAAGAACGAAAACTAAAAAGAGAACGAAAACATGAATATACAAAGTACCGACGCAACATGATATGGAGATGAGTGCCGTGTCGGTGTACCTCCCCCCAAGCTTAGGCTTTTGGCCTAAGTGGGTATCAATCCCAAGTTGGCCAGGATGAAGTATCACCGGGGTACGACGAGGAGGTACCCTCGTCCTGGTGCGAGCCCGAGTACGCCCCTCCGTAATATGCGGAGTAATCATAGGAGGGCGCATCCTCCTGGTGCTGTTCGTGGAAACCCAACAAGCGAAGCTGCTCGTACACCTCCTCCTTGGAGCGCGACCATGATCTCCTGTCAACACTAAACAAAGCAGGCTATGGCAAAAGGATCTCCCTTTCATCCCCGTCAGTGAAAAGCATCCTATATACTAGATTGTTCAAATCAGAGGTAGCAGTGACAAAATGATGAGTTTTCATGGCAACAAGGTCGAGCCTCTATGGTGCTAACATAGCATCATCGGGATCCACTGAAAGGCCTAATGCATTGACTACACGCGAGGCAATGATGCCCCCATAGATAGGCCCCCTAGCAGCTAGGCGGCGAGCAATAAGCGAGCCAAGATTGTATCGAGTATCATTGTTGAGCGCAACAGCAAGGAAAGCTAAGTGATAGTTGGAGATATTACTAGTGTTCTCCTTACCCAATACACTAGTGGCAAGATAGTATGCAAAGTATCTAAGAGCAGGGAGTTGGATATTTCTTATCTTTCCACTGCCTTGGTCATCATCATTGGTCACCCCTCGGTAAAGCTCCAACAAATCAGCGGGTCTCCCTTGAATTTTCTTCACGGTCCCTGTCATACGCACACCTACAATACTGCAAAATCTCTCCAAAGGCATGGTAAAGGGCATATCATAGATTTTAAAAGAGACAGTAGATTGATAGGATGTGTTAGTAAATGAGAAGCTCTCAACAATTTTTTTTGGTGAGCATAGCGTACTCTGCACTCTCATCTTGCATATAAGAGGTAAAGCCAACCCTCTCAATCAGTAGCAAGAAATCATCAAGAATACCTGCAGCTTGCAAGAAAGTAAAACAAGAAAAAGAGGATGTGTGAGCATCTCCATCATCCCTTTCACTGCCAATACGTGTTGCAATGAGGTCTTCACTGTATGAAGGCCTAGCTTGAGAGGCTGTTCTTGAGGGCCTCGACCTCCTAGGTGCATCACTCTCAAATATCTCTCCAAAAGTGTGGTTGTTCATGCTTGGTATTCTGAAATTTAAACACCTATTAAACAAGTGATTGCAAAGTAAATATAAAGAAGGATTCTACTCATAGGGACTTGAAAGAGGCCTAAACATGCATCAAAACTATATATCTAAGCATCAAACAAGCTTACAAGCTCTCATAACCAGTCACCTACAGTAGCAAAATACTCAACATATAAACCGTTAAACACAAATCTACTTGGACAAGGGGAGGAGTCTCATACCAAGGAACAATTGCTCCAAATTTCAGCAAGAAAGATGGGTTGAGCAAGGAGATCGAAGAAATCGAGAGCAAGCACAGAAAGAACGCGATTTTGAGATATGAACTGGAGCTTACTCGAGAGAGAGAAGAAAGTGGCAGGTGAGAGAAGTAGTGGGGGGCCAGGGGTGGTCCACACCAGGGCATGGCGCCACCCAGGGCTGGCCGCGCCACCACATGGTGTGCCTGCCTGGTGGGCCCCCTGGTACCTACCAGGTACTCCTCTGCCCCTTTTTTCATGTAAAAATTTAATATGAATTTTCTGGAATTTTTCGAGACACTTTATTTTGGGGCTTTTTTCAGAAATAAAAGAATGATTTCTGACAGACAGATTTTTTTTTGGAAACATGATGCAAATACAAAACAAGCTAGAACTACGGAAGTTCTAGCATGCAAGCAACTAACAACACAAAGAAAACCAAACGAAAGCAAAAACTAAAATGCAAAGGATAGAATTAAACGGAGACAATCATAATGAAAACATTGTTTTGTTCAATGGAATCCTTTTGTTAGCAAGGTTGATCAAGTCTTGCTACCAAAACAATTGCATATGAGACAAAACTTTGTACTCCACTAATGATTATGTTACCTCAACCTTGATAGCAATGGTCCCAATCATAATAGTTTCAAATTTTTCTTTTGGTATGGGACAATATATTTCTCCAACTTGAATGCCTTCAACATGTTCAATTGAATTTAAACCATAAGTCCTTTCAATCTTCTTGGGGAAATAGACAGTATGTTCCTTGTCATTAACATTGAAGGCCACCTTTCCTTGATTACAATTAATAACAGCTCCTGCAGTATTAAGAAAAGGTCTCCCATGAATAATGGACATATTATCATCTTCAGGCATTTCTGTTGGAGATATGCCCAAGAGGCAATAATAAAAGTGGTTATTATTATATCTTTGTGTTTATGATGAAAGTTTACATCCCATGCTATAATTGTATTATTAGGAAACACTAATACTTGTGTGTTTTGTAAACATAAAAGAGTCCCTAGTAAGCCTCTTGTTGAACTAGCTTGTTGATTGATTGATGATCATGGTTTCCTGATCATAGACATTGGATGTGATTAATAACAAGGTTATATCATTAGGAGAATGATGTGATGGACACACACCCATAGTAAGCGTAGCATAAGATCAAGTCATTAAGTTCAGTATTCGTAAGCTTTGAAATACATAGTAACCTAATCCTTCGACCATGAGGTTATGTTAATCACCATCACTGGATGGGTACTTTGATGACATCAAACGCCGCTTCGTAACTGGGCGGTTATAAAGGTGTCATTGGGTATTCTGAAAGTATGTGTTGAAACGCATAGACCAAGATTGGGATTTGTCCATCCATATGACAGATAGATATACTCTGGGCCCTCTCGGTGGAATGTCATCTAGACAGCTTGCAAGCGTGTGACTAGGTCACAAGGGATGACATAACATGGAACGAGTAAAGAGTACTTATCAGTAACGAGGAAGAACTAGGTATGAAGATACCGACGATCAAACCTCGGATAAGTAGAATGTCACGAGACAAAGGGAATTGGTTTCGTATGTTAAATGGTTCAATCGATCACGATATCATCGTTGAGTATGTGGGAGCCGTTATGGATCTCCAGATCCCGCTGATGGTTATTGATGGGAGAGGTGTCTTCATCATGTCTACATATTCACGAACCGTAGGGTGACACACTTAAGGTTCGAAGTTGTTTGAAGTAGATATGGAATTTGCGTTGGATACCGAATGTTGTTCGGAGTCTCGGAATGGATCCGGGACATCACGAGGAGATCCGGAATTGTCCGGAGAATAAGATTCATATATTGGGAATCATTTTCTAAGTTAGGAAATGTTCCGGAGTGTTTGTATGGAGATTCTAGAAGGTTTCGGAATGTTCTGGAAGGTTCTAGAGGATTTCTTGGAGTTTGCTTGAAAACCAAGAAAGGGATCAAAGAAACCAAGTGGGGTACTACACGGATTCGTGGGGGAGGAGGACTCCTCCCCCCAACCCGCCGGCCATAGAGGAGGGGAGTCCTACTAGGACTCCCCCTCCCCAGGCGCGCCTCCCTCCCTTAAATAGAAGGGAGGGGGCGCCCCCTCTTGCACCTTGTCTCATAACTCCCAATCTCAGCCGCCTCTCTCCTCCACGTTTCTTACAAGAGCATAGGTGAAGCCTGCAGAATTCTCATCTCCACCACCACCACGCCGTCACGTCTTTGGGATTCCGTGGAGAAGATCTACTACCTCTGCTTGCTGGAATGGGGAGAGGAAGGTCTGCTTCGACTCCGCACGTGTGACCGTCTGCGGAAGCGCTGCCGGAATGCGGCGCCGGAAGGATCGTCCACACGATCTTGAGATCGGCAAGTGATCGACTACATCATCCACGAGATCTAATCTCGTTAACGCTTTCGGTTCTATGAGGGTTAGTACCGATCTATCTCGTTGCTCATGTCTAGTAGATTAGATCTTGGCTTTTATCTAGATCAGATCTGGGTTTTGTTTGTTCTTGCGTTAGAAATTTTTTGTTTTCCATGCTACGAACCCTTCAGTGGTATCAGAGCCTTGTCTATGCGTAGATCTGTTGCACGAGTAGAACACAATGAGGTTGTGGGCGTTGGTGCTCGTGCCGTCTTTTGCTATGTGTGTACTTTGCATCTTGCGGTATGGTGGGATGAAGCGGCTCGGGCTAACATTACATGTCATCGTACATGAGACTTGCTCCACGCTTGACGTGCAACTCGTATTGCACAAGTGGCTTTGCGGGTGTCTGTCTCTCCCATCATAGTATAGATCAAATCTACACTTTGCACTTGATAGCACTTGTATCAACGTTGTGGTTCAGTTTCGTAGGTAAGATGCGTTCTTAGTCGAAAGCCCAAGCCACGTAAAACTTGCAAAGATAATTAGAGGCGTCTAACTTGTTTTTGCAGGGGTTTTGTGATGTGATATGGCCTACATGTGATTGTGATTGTATTTGATGTATGCAATGATCCTTGTTGTAATATGGCAACCAGCAGGAGCCTAATGGTTGTCTTTAATTCTGTTAAGACCTGCGTGTCTATTCATCTTGTAATAGCTTTATTCCAAGTAGTTGTAATAGTTGCTGGTGATGATGGACAACCATGAAGCGGCGCCACGGACCTTGACGCAATGCTGGTGATGATGGAGATCATGTCCGTGCTTTGGAGATGGAGATCGAAGGCATAAGAAGAAAGGGCCATATCATATCACACTAATTATGAATTGCCTATGATGTTAATCCTTTATGCATCTTGTATTGCTTAGATCGCGACGGTAGCATTATAAGATGATCCCTCTCACTAAATATCAAATAATAAAGTGTTCGTCCTTAGTTGGCACCGTTGCTAAGACTCGTCGTTTCGAAGCATCTCGTGATGATCGGGTGTGATAGACTCTACGTGTGCATACAACGGATGCAAGCCAGTTTTGCACATGCGGAAACTAAGGTTAATCTTGACGAGCCTAGCATGTACATACATGGTCTCGGAACACGGAATACCGAAAGGTAGAGCATGAGTCATATGATTGATATGATGAACATGAAGATTGTTCGGCAATGAAGCTACATCATCTCACGTGATGATCGGACTTGGTGTAGTGGATTTGGTTCGTGTAATCACTAAAACAACTGCGAGGGATGTTGTTTTGAGTGGGAGTTCACCTAGTTAATTTAAGATTTAAATTTGAACACTATTTATCATAAACTTAGTCTTAACTACTTGCAAATATGTTGTAGATAATGGCGAACGTTTCCATCAATTTCAATGCGTTCCTAGAGAAAGAAAAGCTTAAGAACAATGGAAGCAATTTCACGGACTGGTTCCGTGGACTGAAGATCGTCCTCAGGGCTGGTCAGTTGACCTATGTGCTCGAAGCACCGCTAGGTGACCCACCTGCAGAAGATGCCACCGATGACGTAAAGAATGTTTATGCCACTCGGAAACATCACTACTCCACAGTTCAGTGTGCCATCCTGTACGGTTTAGAATCGGAGCTTCAAAAGCGTTTTGAGCACCATGACCCATTTGAAATCATCAAAGAGCTCAAACTCATATTTGAGACTCGCGCGACCATGGAAAGCTATGAAGCTTCCGAGAAGTTCTTTACCTGCAAGATGGAAGAGGGTAGCTCCGTTAGTGAGCACGTGCTCACCATGTCTGGGCACGCAAACAAACTCCGAGAGTTGGGGATACCGATTCCTAATGAATTGGGGATTCACCGTGTCCTCCAATCACTGCCACCAAGTTACAAGAACTTTGTGATGAACTACAATATACCTTTGCATGAACAAGACGTTGCCTGAACTATCGTCCATGCTGAAAACTGCTGAAGTGGAGATCATGAAGGAGCACCAAGTGTTGATGGTCAATAAGACCACCAATTTCAAGAAACGGGGCAAGCCTAAGAACAAGGGCAACTTCAAGAAGGACGGCAAGAAAGCTGCCGCACCTGCTAAGAAGCCCAAGGCTGGTCCTAAACCTGAAATCGAGTGCTTCTCTTGCAAGGGTGCTGGTCCTTTGGGCGTGAATGCCCCAAATACCTGGCGGATCTGAAGAATGGCAACATCAAGAAGAAAGGTATATTCGATATACATGTTATAGATGTGTATCTTACTAGTAATCGTAGTAGTGCCTGGGTATTTGATACTGGTTCGGTTGCTCATATTTGTAACTCGAAACAGGAGCTGCGGAATAAACGAAGACTGGCAAGAGACGAGGTGACGATGCGCGTTGGAAATGGCTCAAAGTTTGATGTGATCGCCGTCGGCACGTTCCCTCTACATCTACCATCGGGATTAGTTTTAAATTTAAATAATTGTTATTTGGTGCCTGCGTTAAGCATGAACATTATATCTAGATCTTGTTTATTGCGAAACGGTTACTCTTTTAAGTCTGAGAATAAAGGTTGTTCGATTTATATGAGTAATATCTTTTATGGTTATGCACCTGAGATGAATGGTTTATTCTTATTAAATCTCGATAGTAGTGATACACATGTTCACAACATAGATGCTAAACGAATAAAATTGAATGATAATTCTACATACATGTGGCACTGTCGTCTTGGTCACATTGGAGTGAAGCGTATGAAGAAACTCCATTCTGATGGACTTCTTGAATCACTTGATTTTGAATCACTTGAAAGATGCGAAGCATGTCTAATGGGAAAAATGACTAAGACTCCATTCTCTGGTATAATGGAGCGAGCTACGGACTTATTGGAAATAATACATACCGATGTGTGCGGTCCAATGAGTGTAGCATCGCGTGGTGGATATCGTTATTTTCTCACTTTCACGGATGACTTGAGTAGATATGGGTATATCTACTTTATGAAACATAAATCCAAAACTTTCGAGAAGTTTAAGGAATTTCAAAGTGAAGTGGAAAATCATCATAACAAGAAGATTAAGTTTCTGCGTTCTGATCGCGGAGGTGAATATCTGAGTTATGAGTTTGGCATGCATTTAAAGAAATGTGGAATACTTTCACAGTTGACACCGCCGGGAACACCACAGCGTAATGGTGTGTTCGAACGTCGTAATCGAACTCTCTTAGATATGGTTCGGTCTATGATGTCTCTTACAGATTTACCGTTATCATTTTGGGGCTATGCATTAGAGACAGCCGCATTCACTTTAAATAGGGCACCATCTAAATCCGTTGAAACGACACCGTACGAATTGTGGTTTGGAAAGAAACCTAAGTTGTCGTTCCTTAAAGTTTGGGGTTGCGAGGCGTATGTAAAGAAGTTAAAACCCGATAAGCTTGAACCCAAAGCGGAGAAATGCGTCTTCATATGATACCCTAAAGAAACAATTGGGTATACCTTCTATCATAGATCCGAAGGCAAAGTTTTCATTGCTAAGAATGGATCCTTTCTGGAGAAGGAATTTCTCTCGAAAGAAGTGACTGGAAGGAAAGTAGAACTCGACGAGGTTGTTGAACCTTCTTTCGGAGTTGAGAGTAGCGCAGCACCGGAAGATGTTTCTGTGCCGCCTACACCAACTGGAGAGGAAGCTAATGATGATGATCATGAAACTTCGAACGAAGTTACTACTGAACCTCGCAGGTCAACAAGGGTCCGTACCACTCCTGAGTGGTATGACTCTTCCTTGAACGTCATGTTGGTGGATAACACTGATAACCCTGCGACGTATGAAGAAGCTATGGTGAGCCCAGATTCCGACAAATGGCTAGAAGCCATGAAATCCAAATGGGATCCATGTACGAAAACCAAGTATGGACTTTGGTGGACTTACTGGATGGCCGAAAGGCTGTCGAGAACAAATGGATTTTCAAAAGAAAAACAGATGCTGATGGTAATGTTACTGTCTATAAAGCTCGACTTGTCGCGAAAGGGTTCTGACAAATTCAAGGAGTTGACTACGATGAGACTTTCTCACCAGTAGCGAAGCTAAAGTCTGTGAGGATTATGTTAGCAATCGCTGCATATTTCGATTATGAAATTTGGCAGATGGATGTCAAAACGGCGTTCCTTAATGGTGACATTGAGGAAGAGTTGTATATGGTACTGTAGGGGTTCGTAGCATGGAAAACAAAAATTTTCTATCGCATACAAACAAACAAGCCAAGATCTATCTACTAGATTGTAGCAACGAGTCGATGGAATAACTCACCCTCGAAGATTCCAAAGTGTTTAACGAGAGCAGATTCTCGTGGGTGATGTAGTCGTACTCTTTCCGATCTCAAGATCGCGTAGACGATCCTTCCAGCGCCACGTTCCAGCAGCGCTCCCTTGATCGGTCACACGTTCGATTTTCGACGAAGACCTTCCTCTCCCTTGTTCCAAAGAAAATGGAGGTTGTAGCACTCTCCTCGCGATTCCTAAGTGACAACTGGCGTGGTACCCAAGTAGAGGAAATCCCCAGGCTTCGCTTTAAGCCGGTAGTATGGTGGAGCTTATGAGAGAGGCTATTAGTGGTCTAGTAATTAGACACACCAATTAGAAGGCTCTAAACCAATTAGAAGGCTCTAAATCAAATAGCTCTAAACCGGGTTTAGATCTAGGGTTTAGTTTAGAGGATAGGAACTAGTGTGTATAAGGAGGGAGCCCTGCCTCCTTATATAGGTGGGAGGCTGGCGGCCAAGGGAGGAGTCCCTCCCAAGTCGGCCTTGGGAGGCGCTACGCCAAGGGGACTCCTCCCCAAGTGTTCCTCTTCTCCTCCTCTTTCCACTTTCCAAAACTTGCCGTTTGACTTTCAAACTAGCCGTTTGACTTTTCAATTTAGGATTTAAATAAACCCTTTATTTTGGACAGCGAGAACACTTAGTACATGATGCAATCATTCCAACTTACAATGACACATTCATGTACCCTTCCCCCTCCTGGAGTGCCGGACATTCCGGGACCTTCTAGAATGTTCCCGATGAAAACACCTAACCATTCCCCAACTCAAACGGGACTTTCCTTATATGAATCTTATTCTCCGGACCATTCCGTATCACCTCGTGATATCCCGAATCCCATCCGAGACTCCGAACAACATTCGGTCTCTTTCTCATAATACCATAACTACTCAAACAACGTCGAATCCTTAAGTGTGTCTCCCTACGGTTCGTGAATTATGCGGACATGATCGAGACACTTCTCCGAACAATAACCAATAGAGGAATCTGGAAATTCATATGGCTCCCACATATTTCTACGATTACTTTGCGATCGAATGAACCACTTACATACGATACCAATTTCCCTTTGTCTCACGATATGTTACTTATCCGAGGTTATGATCGTCGGTATCTCTGCATACCTAGTTCAACCTCGTTCGATAAGTACTCTTTCTCGTTCCGTGATATGTGATCCCTTGTGACCCAGTCACATGCTTGCAAGCTAATTGGATGACATTTCACCGAGAGGCCCAGAGAATATCTATCCGTCATATGGATGGACAAATCCCTCTTGATCCATGTGTTTCAACCAATACTTTCCGAACACTCAATACCACCTTTATAGCCACCTGTTACGGTGTGGTGTTGGATGACATCAAAGCATCCATCCAGGACAGGTGATATGCATGATCTCATGGTCGAAGGAATTAGGTTACTATGTATCAGAAAGCATATAGCAATTGAACTATTGAAATGACTTGATCTTTATGCTACGCTTATCTATAGGAGTATGTCCACCATATCATTCTCCTAACGATATGATCTTGTTGTTGATAACATCTCAATGTTCATGATAGGGAAACCACAATCATCAATCAACCAACAAGCTAGTGAAGTATAGAGGCTATACTAGGGACTTCAAATTAAGTTTACAAATCACACAAGTATTAATGGTTTCCTTGTTAATACTATTATAGCATGAATGTAAACATTTATCATAAACACAAAGATCTAATAATAACTACATTTATTATTGCCTCTAGGGCATATCTCCAACAGTCTCCCACTTGCACTAGAGTCATCTAACCTAGATTACATGGTAATATACGAACACCCATGGCAGTTTGGTGTTGGTCATGTTTTGCCCTCGGGAGGTTTAGTCAACGGATCCGCCACATTCAGATCTGTGTGTACTTTGCAAATCTTTATATCCCCATCCCGGATATGTTCTCGAATAGCGTGGAACGCAGCTTGATATGCTTCAGCTTCTTGTGTGACCTTGGTTCTTGCGCATTGGCTATGGCGCCCATGTTATCACAAGAGATAGACATTGGGTCCAGCGACTTGGAACCACACCAGCTCTGTAATGAACTCTTTCATCCATATCGCTTCTTGTGAAGCTTCCAAGCAGCCATGTATTCCGATTCAGTTGAAGATCTCGCCACAACGCTTTGCTTTGCACTCCTCCACTAATCGCTGCACCATTCAAAATAAATACGTATCCAGTTGTGATTTAGAATCATCCGGATCGGTGTTCCAACTAGCATCGGTGTAACCATTAACAACGAGCTGTTCATCACCTCCATAAGAAAGAACCATATCCTTAGTTCTTCTCAAGTACTTAAGGATGTTTTGATCATTGTCAATGATCCACTCGATCACTTTGATATCTGCTAGTTAGACTAACAGCATATGCGATGTCGGGTCTAGTACATAGCATGGCATACATTAGAGATCCTATGGCTGAGGCATAGGGAGTCTTACTCATCCTTTCTCTATCTTCTGCCGATGTCGGACTTTGAGTTTTACTCAAGGTCGATTAGCAACATGGGCAAGAACCCTTTCTTGCTATCTTCCATTCCAAACCTCTTTAGAACTTTGTCCAAATATGTACTTTGTGACAATGATATTTGGCGTTCGATCTATCTCTATAAATCTTTATGCCTAATATGTAAGCTGCTTCGCCAAGATCCTTCATTGAAAAACTATTATTCAAATACTCTTTGACACTATTAAGAAGGTCTACATCATTCCCAATCAACAATATGTCATCCACATATAGTATTAAGAATGCTACAGAGCTCCCACTCACTTTCTTGTAAATACAAGCTTCTCCATAAGTTTGTATAAAACCAAAACTTTTGATTACCTTATCAAAACGTTTGATTCCAACTTCGGGATGCTTGCTTCAATCCATAGATGGACCGTTGAAGCTTGCATACCTTGTTAGCATCTTTAGGATCGACAAAACCTTTGGGTTGCATCATATACAACTCTTCATCAATGTCTCCATTGAGGAATGCTGTTTTGACATCCATCTGCCATATCTCATAATCATAATATGCAGCGATTGCTAACATAATCCTCACAGATTTTAGCTTCGCTACTGGTGAGAAAGTCTCATCGTAGTCAACTCCTTGAATTTGTCGAAACCCTTTTGCGACAAGTCGAGCTTTATAGATAATATTACCATCGGCATCTGCTTTCTTCTTGAAAATCCATTTGTTCTCGACTTAGGCCATCCGTTAAGTCCACCAAAGTCCATACTTGGTTTTCGTACATGGATCCAATCTCGGAGTTCATGGCTTCTTGCCATTTATTGGAATCTGGGCTCATCATCGCTTCCTCATATGTCTCGGGGTCATCGGTGTTGTCCACCAACATGACATTCATAACGGAATCATACCAATCTGGAGTGGTACGATTTCTCGTTGACCTCCGAGGCTCTGTAGCAACTTCAACCGAAGTTTCATGATCACCATCATTAGCTTCCTCTCTTATTGGTGCAGGCACCACAGGAACTTCTTCCGGTGTTGCGCTACTCGCAATTTCGAGAGAAGGTTCGACAACCTCGTCGAGTTCTACTTTCCTTCCAGTCACTTCTTTCGAGAGAAATTCCTTCTCTAGAAAGGATCCATTCTTAGCAACGAAGATTTTGCCTTCGGATCTATGATAGAAGGTATACCCAATAGTTTCCTTCGGGTATCCTATGAAGACGCATTTTTCCGCTTTGGGTTCAAGCTTGTCCGGCTGTAACTTCTTTACATAGGCTTCGCATCCCCAAACTTTAAGGAACGACAATTTAGGTTTCTTCCCAAACCATAATTCATACGGTGTCGTTTCAACGGATTTAGACGGTGCCCTATTTAAAGTGAATGCGGCTGTTTCTAATGCATAACCCCAAAATGATAGCGGTAAATCTGTAAGTGACATCATAGAACGAACCATATCTAAGAGAGTTCGATTACGACGTTCAGACACACCATTACGCTGTGGTGTTCCCGGCGGTGTCAACTGCGAAAGTATTCCACATTTCTTCAAATGCTCGCCAAACTCGTAACTTAGATATTCACCTCCACGATCAGAACGTAGAAATTTAATCTTCTTGTTACGTTGATTCTCTACCTCACTTTGAAACTCCTTAAACTTCTCGAAAGTTTCGGACTTATGTTTCATGAAATAGATATACCCATATCTACTCAAGTCATCCGTGAAGGTAAGAACATAACGATAACCACTGCGCGATGCTACACTCATTGGACCACACACATCGGTATGTATGATTTCCAATAAGTCATGGCTTCGCTCCATTATACCGTAAAATGGAGTCTTAGTCATTTTACCCATCGGACATGCCGCATCTTTCAAGTGATTCAAAATCAAGTGATTCAAGAAGTCCATCGAATGGAGTTTCTTCATACGCTTCACTCCAATGTGACCAAGGCAGCGATGCCACATATAGGTCGAGTTATCGCTTGATTTCAATCGTTTAGCTTCAATGTTGTTGATATGTGTATTTCCACTATCGAGATTCAATATGAATAGACCATCTATCAAAGGTGCATGTGCATAAAACATATTACTCATATAAATCGAACAACCATTATTCTCGGATTTAAACAAGTAACCGTCTCGCAATAAACAAGATCCCGATATAATGTTCATGCTTAACGCAGCACCAAATAACAATTATTTAAGTATAAAACTAATCCCGATGGTAGATGAAGAGGTAGCGTGCCAATCGCGATCACATCAACCTTTGATCCGCTTCCTACGCGATCGTCACCTCGTTCTTCACTAGCTTCCGTTTATTCGCAGCTCTGTTTGAGTTACAAATATGAGCAACCGAACCAGTATCAAATACCCAGGCACTACTACGAATACTAGTGAGATACACATCAATAACATGTATATCAGATATACCTTTCTTCTTGATGTTGCCGTTCTTCAAATCCGCCAAGTACTTTGGGCAATTCCGCTTCCAGTGACCTTCTCCCTTGCAGTAAAAGCACTCAGTTTCAGGCTTAGGTCCAGCCTTGGTCTTCTTCGTCGGTATGGTAACTTTCTTACCACCCTTCTTGAAGTGTCCCTTCTGCTTAGACTTGCCTTTCTTGAATTTGGTGGTCTTATTGACCATCAACACTTGGTGCTCTTTCTTGATCTCCACTTCGCAGATTTTAACATAGCAAATAGTTACGCAACTCTTTTTTCATGTTCTGCATGTTGTAGTTCATCACAAAGTTCTTGTAACTTGGTGGTAGTGATTGGAGGATGCGGTAAACCCCCAAAGTATTAGGAATCACTATACCCAAACTTTGAAGTTTATTTGCGTGCACAGACATCTTAAGCACATGCTCACTGACGGAGCTACCCTCTTCCATCTTGCAGTTAAAGAACTTTTTCAGAAGCTTCATAACTTTCAATTGCCGCATGAGTCTCAAAGATTAATTTGAGATCCTCGACAATATCATATGGATCTGACTCTTCAAACCTTTTCTGAAGCTCCGATTCTAAACCATACAAGATAGCACACTGAACTATGGAGTACTGATTCTTCCGAGCGAGGTAAACATTCTTTACTTCATCGGTAGCATCAGCTGCAGGTGGGTCACCTAGCGGTGCATCCAGCACATAGGTCAAATTACCAGCATTGAGGACAATCCTCAAATTGCGGAACCAATCCGCGAAGTTGCTTCCATTGTTTTTCAACTTTTCTTTCTCTAGGAACGCATTAAAATTGATGGTAGGGGCTGCCATTGATCTACAACATATTTGCAATAGTTTAGACTAAGTTTATGACAAATTGAGTTCAAATTAATTAATGAAATTAAACTAGGTGAACTCCCACTCAAAACAACATCCCACATTGTTTTAGTGATCACACGAACCAAATCCACTACATCAACACCGATCATCACGAGAGTTGATATAGTTTCAATGGCGAACAATCATCATGTTCATCATATCTACTATATGATTCATGCTTTACCTTTCGGCGATCCGTGTTCCTGAGGCCATGTCTGTACATGCTAGGCTCGTCAAGATCAAACCTTAGCTACCGCATAAGCAAATCTGGCTTGCTTACGTTGTATTCACCCGCGGAATCAAAGACACCCGATCATCACGTGGTGCTTCGAAGCGCAAGCTTTGGCAACGGTGCATACTAAGGGTGAACACTTTAGAACTTGAAATTTATGTGCATGAGGGATCATCTTATAATGCTACCTGTCTACTAAGCAATACAAGATGCATAAAGGATTAACATCACATGCAATTCATAATATGTGATATGATATGGCCTTTCTTCTTTGTGCTTCCGATCTCCATCTTCAAGCACGAACATGATCTCCATCATCACCGGCATAGCATCAAGGTCAATGACGCTTCTTCATGGTTGTCGTCCACCAGCTTCAACTATTACAACTATTTTGAATAGACACGCAGGTCTTAACAAAAATTAAAGACAACCATATGGCTCCGCCGTTGCCAACTTACAATAAGGAACATTGCATACATCAAATATAATCACAATCATGGCCATATCACATCAAGACACCCCGCAAAACAAAGTTAGACGCCTCTACTTTCTTTGCATATTTTACGTGGTTTGGGGCTTTCAATAAGTGTCGTTCTAACTTACGAACAAGAACCACAACATTGATACTAGCATTGTTGATCACCCGTGTAAATTGGATCTTTACTATGCTAGGAGAAACAGGCACCATAAAGCCACTTATGCAATACAAGTTGCATGTTAAGCGTGGAGCAAGTCTCATGAACGATGTCATGTAAGGTTAGCCGGGCGCTTCATCCCAACATACCGCAAGATGCAAAGTACACAAAAGCAATCTACAATAAAAGCATCAACGCCCACAATGACCATTGTGTTCTACTCGTGCAACAGATCTACATATAGACACGGCTCTGATACCACTGTAGGGCTTCGTAGCATGGAAAACAAAAAATTTCTATCGCATACAAACAAACAAGCCAAGATCTATCTACTAGATTGTAGCAACGAGTCGATGGAATAACTCACCCTCGAAGATTCCAAAGTGTTTAACGAGAGCAGATTCTCGTGGGTGATGTAGTCGTACTCTTTCCGATCTCAAGATCGCGTGAGCGATCCTTCCAGTACCACGTTCCAGCAGCGCTCCATGATCGGTCACACGTTCGGTACTGACGAAGACCTTCCTCTCCCTTGTTCCAAGAAAATGGAGGTTGTAGCACTCTCCTCGCGATTCAAAGACCGGCGTGGTCTGGAAGTAGAGGAATCCCAGGCTTCGCCTTAAGCCAAAAGAGTATGGTGGAGCTGATGAGAGAGGCTATTAGTGGTCTAGTAATTAGACACACCAATTAGAAGGCTCTAAACCAATTAGAAGGCTCTAAACCGAAATAGCTCTAAACCGGGGTTTAGATCTAGGGTTTAGTTTAGAGGATAGGAACTAGTGTGTATAAGGAGGGGAGCCCTGCCCCTCCTTATATAGGTGGGAGGGCTGGCCGGCCAACGGGAGGAGTCCCTCCCCAAGTCGGCCTTGGGAGGCACGCCGGCCAAGGGGACTCCTCCCCCAAGTCGGTTTCCTCTTCTCCTCCTCTTTCCACTTTCCAAAACTTGCCGTTTGACTTTCAAACTAGCCGTTTGACTTTTCAATTTAGGATTTAAATAAACCCTTTATTTTGGACAGCGAGAACACTTAGTACATGATGCAATCATTCCAACTTACAATGACACATTCATGTACCCTTCCCCTCTGAGTGCGGACATTCGGGACCTTCTAGAATGTTCCCGATGAAAACACGGAACCATTCCCCAACTCGAAACGGACTTTCCTTATATGAATCTTATTCTCCGGACCATTCAGTATCACCTCGTGATATCCGAATCCCATCCGAGACTCAACAACATTCGGTCTCTTTCTCATAATACCATAACTACTCAAACAACGTCGAATCCTTAAGTGTGTCTCCCTACGGTTCGTGAATTATGCGGACATGATCGAGACACTTCTCCGAACAATAACCAATAGAGGAATCGGAAATTCATATGGCTCCCACATATTTCTCGATTACTTTGCGATCGAATGAACCACTTACATACGATACCAATTTCCCTTTGTCTCACGATATGTTACTTATCCGAGGTTATGATCGTCGGTATCTCGCATACCTAGTTCAACCTCGTTCTTGATAAGTACTCTTTTCTCGTTCGTGATATGTGATCCCTTGTGACCCGTCACATGCTTGCAAGCTAATTGGATGACATTTCACCGAGAGGGCCCAGAGAATATCTATCCGTCATATGGATGGACAAATCCACTCTTGATCCATGTGTTTCAACCAATACTTTCCGAACACTCAATACCACCTTTATAGCCACCCTGTTACGGTGTGGTGTTTGATGACATCAAAGCATCCATCCAGTAAAGGTGATATGCATGATCTCATGGTCGAAGGAATTAGGTTACTATGTATCAGAAAGCATATAGCAATTGAACTATTGAAATGACTTGATCTTTATGCTACGCTTATCTATAGGAGTATGTCCACCATATCATTCTCCTAACGATATGATCTTGTTGTTGATAACATCTCAATGTTCATGATAGGGAAACCACAATCATCAATCAACCAACAAGCTAGTGAAGTATAGAGGCTATACTAGGGACTTCAAATTAAGTTTACAAATCACACAAGTATTAATGGTTTCCTTGTTAATACTATTATAGCATGAATGTAAACATTTATCATAAACACAAAGATATAATAATAACTACATTTATTATTGCCTCTAGGGCATATCTCCAACAGGTACAACCCAAGGGTTTTGTCGATCCTAAAGATGCTGACAAGGTATGCAAACTTCAGCGCTCCATTTATGGACTGAAGCAAGCATCCCGGAGTTGGAATCAACGTTTTGATAAAGTAATCAAAAACTTTGGATTTATACAAACTTATGGAGAATCTTGTATTTACAAGAAAGTGAGTGGGAGCTCTGTAGTATTCCTAGTACTATATGTAGATGACATATTGTTGATTGTGAATAATATAGAACTTCTTAATAGCGTCAAAACCTATTTAAATAATAGTTTTTCGATGAAGGATCTTGGCGAAGCGGCATATATTCTAGGCATCAAGATTTATAGAGATAGATCAAGACGCCTAATAGCGCTTTCACAAAGTACATACTTAGACAAATTTCTAAAGAAGTTTAGAATGGAAGAGAGCAAGAAAGGGTTCGTGCCCATGTTGTCGGGTAAGACCTTGAGTAAAACTCAAAGTCCAGCTACGGCAGAAGATAGAGAAAAGATGAGTAAAATTCCCTATGCCTCGGCCATAGGTTCTATCATGTATGCCATGCTGTGTACGAGACCGGATATAGCACATGCTATTAGTTTGACTAGCAGATATCAAAGTGATCCTGGAATGGAACACTGGACAGCGGTCAAGAATATCCTAAAGTACCTGAATAGGACTAAGGATATGGTTCTTTCTTATGGAGGTGATGAACAGCTTGTTGTAAACGGTTACACTGATGCTAGTTGGAACACCGATCCAGATGACTCTAAGTCACAGTCTGGATACGTATTTATTTTGAATGGTGCTGCAATCAGCTGGAGGAGTGCCAAGCAGAGCGTTGTGGCGAAATCTTCAACTGAATCGGAATACATAGCTGCTTCGGAGGCTGCACAAGAAGGCATATGGATGAAGGAGTTCATTACTAAACTTGGCGTGGTTCCCAGTGTGTTAGACCCGATGGCCATCTACTGTGACAACACAGGTGCCATAGCTAATGCACAGGAGCCAAGGTCACATAGCAAGCTGAAGCACATCAAGCTACGTTTTCATGCTATTCGCGAGTATGTCCAAGATGGTGACATAAAGATTTGCAAAGTACACACTGATCTGAATGTAGCAGATCCGTTGACTAAACCTATCCCTAGAGCAAAGCATGACTAACACCAGAACGCCATGGGTGTTCGGTATATTACCATGTAATCTAGATTATTGACTCTAGTGCAAGTGGGAGACTGTTGGAGATATGCCCAAGAGGCAATAATAAAAGTGGTTATTATTATATCTTTGTGTTTATGATGAAAGTTTACATCCCATGCTATAATTGTATTATTAGGAAACACTAATACTTGTGTGTTTTGTAAACATAAAAGAGTCCCTAGTAAGCCTCTTGTTGAACTAGCTTGTTGATTGATTGATGATCATGGTTTCCTGATCATAGACATTGGATGTGATTAATAACAAGGTTATATCATTAGGAGAATGATATGATGGACACACACCCATAGTAAGCGTAGCATAAGATCAAGTCATTAAGTTCGTATTGCTGTAAGCTTTGAAATACATAGTAACCTAATCCTTCGACCATGAGGTTATGTTAATCACCATCACTGGATGGGTACTTTGATGACATCAAACACCTCTTCGTAACTGGGCGGTTATAAAGGTGTCATTGGGTATTCTGAAAGTATGTGTTGAAACGCATAGACCAAGATTGGGATTTGTCCATCCATATGACAGATAGATATACTCTGGGCCTCGGTGGAATGTCATCTAGACTTGCAAGCGTGTGACTAGGTCAAGGGATGACATAACATGGAACAAGTAAAGAGTACTTATCAAGAACGAGGAAGAACTAGGTATGAAGATACCGATCAATCAAACCTCGGATAAGTAGAATGTCGCGAGACAAGGAATTGGTTTCGTATGTTAAATGGTTCAATCGATCACGATATCATCGTTGAGTATGTGGGAGCCGTTATGGATCTCGGATCCCGCTGATGGTTATTGATGGGAGGTGTCTTCATCATGTATGCATATTCACGAACCGTGTGACACACTTAAGGTTCAAGTTGTTTGAAGTAGATATGGAATTTGCGTTGGAGACCGAATGTTGTTGAGTCTCGGAATGGATCCGAGACATCACGAGGAGATCCTAATGGTCCAAGAATAAGATTCATATTGGGAATCATTTTCTAAGTTAGGAAATGTTAGGAGTGTTTGTATGGAGATTCTAGAAGGTTTGAATGTTCGAAGGTTCTAGAGGATTTCTTGGAGTTTGCTTGAAAACCAAGAAAGGGATCAAAGAAACCAAGTGGGGTACTACGGATTCGTGGGGAGGAGGACTCCTCCCCAACCCGCCATAGAGGAGGAGTCCTACTAGGACTCCCTCTCAGCGCCTCCCTCCCTTAAATAGAAGGGAGGGGGCGCCCCCTCTTGCACCTTGTCTCATAACTCCCAATCTCAGCCGCCTCTCTCCTCCATGTTTCTTCTGCACAGGCATAGGTGAAGCCCTGCAGAATTCTCATCTCCACCACCACCACCACGCCGTCGTGCTGCTGGGATTCCGTGGAGAAGATCTACTACCTCCGTCATTTGGAACGGGGAGAGGAAGGTCTGCTTCGACTCCGCACGTGTGACCGTCTGCGGAAGCGCTGCCGGAACGCGGCGCCGGAAGGATCGTCCACATGATCTTGATATCGGCAAGTGATCGACTACATCATCCACGAGATCTAATCTCGTTAACGCTTTCGGTTCTACGAGGGTTAGTACCGATCTATCTCATTGCTCATGTCTAGTAGATTAGATCTTGGCTTTTATCTAGATCAGATCTGGGTTTTGTTCGTTCTTGCATTAGAATTTTTTTGTTTTCCATGCTACGAACCCTTCAATTTCAAGCACAACAAAATCAGTTAATATCAAGCAATTATGAGCCACCTGAACAGGTACATCCTCACATATACCCATAGGAATAGTGGTAGACTTATCAGCCATTTGCAAAGATATATCAGTTGGTATCAATTTTTCAAGCTGAAGCCTCTTATAGAGAGAGAAAGGCATAACACAACTCCAACTCCCAAATCACACAAAGCAGTTCTAACATAACTGTTCTTAATAGAGCAAGGGATAGTTGGAATCCCTGGGTCTCCAAGCTTCTTAGGAACCTTACCATTGAAAGAATAATTAGCAAGCAAAGTAGAGATTTCTTCATTAGGGATCTTCCTTTTATTCGAGACAATGTCCTTCATATACTTTGAGTAAGGAGGCAATTTAATAGCATCAGTCAAAGGAATTTGCAAGAATAAAGGCTTCATCCACTCACAAAACTTATTATAGTGTTCATCTTCCTTTGACTTTTGTTTCTTATCAGGAAAAGACATAGGTTTTTGGACCCAAGGTTCTCTTTCACTACCATGTTTCTTAGCAATAAAATCTTCTTTAGTGTATTTAGTAGTCTTAGTGTGATTTTCAGGTTCTTCTTCAACTCTTTCTTCATTAGGAACTTCATTTTCTTCATTACCACTTTCAGTTTTAGCATCAGAGATAGATATACTATTAGGATCTATAGCAGGTTCAGAGGATTCTACAATAGTTTTATGTTTCTTTTTCCTTTTCTTACGAGTAGAACCACTATTTTCAGCTTGTTGAGAATCCTGCTCAATTCTTTTGGGATGCCCCTCAGGATATAGAGGATCCTGGGTAGCAGCACCACTTCTAGTTCTAATTTCATAAGCATGTTTTTCTTTAGCAGCATTAACTAGCAAGTCGTTTTGCACTTTAACTAGTTGATCTATTTGAGTTTTAACCATTTGAAAGTGTTTAACAATCATTTTAACATCATTAGAGGTTCTTTCCACAATATCTTTCAACTCAACAATAGCTCTAGTGTTTTCCATTAGATGATTTTGCACCCTTTTATTAAAGTTATCTTGCTTAACAATAAAGATATCAAATTCTTCTAAGCATTGATCAGGAGGTTTCAAGTAAGGGATATCACCTTCATCAAAGTGTTGGAGAGAGTGTACCTCAATAGTGGGTGAGTAGGGAATAGGCTTACATAATTCTTCTATAGGAGGTAAATTCTTGACATCTGCAGCTTTAATTCCCTTCTCCTTAAGACATTTCTTAGCTTCCTTCATCACTTCATCATTTAATTCAATAACTCCCCTCTTCTTTGATGTTGGAATAGGCATAGGAATAGATGGTTCAGATACAATTACTTCAGGTATAGCTTGTTTAGGAGGAGTCCGATCTTCATAATTCTTGCTTATTTTAGCCATTAATTCCTCAGCTTCCTTAGGACTCCTATTCCTAAAAACACAATCAGCACAACTATCTAGGTATGTCCTAGATTCTTCGGTTAGTCCATTATAAAATATATCAAGAAGCTCATTCTTAGGTAATGGACTTCCGAAATGCATGAATCAGAGCACAAAACCTCGCCCAAGATTCGGGCAATACCTCTTTTTCTCCCTATTTAAAATCAAAAAGTTCCTGCAAAATAGCATGTCTAGCACCGGGAGGAAAATATTTCTGCAGGAAAGTACTAATCAAGCACTGAGGGCTATCAATAGATCTAGGAGGTAAATTACTAAACCAAGTTTTAGCTTCTCCTTTCAGTGAAAAAGGAAAAATCTTAGCAACAAAGTAAGTACACATCTTAATATCATCAGAAAACAAGCCACTCATGGTAGAAAGTTCATTCATATGTGCTACCGCACTTTCATTCTTAATCCCACAAAAAGGTTCTTTCTCGACAATAGCTATGTAAGATAGATCGAGAGAGAAATCATAATCTTCATCTATAATATTTATGGGAGAAGCAGCAAACTTAGCAGCAGGATATAATTTGGGTCTAATAGTACGTCTCTCAAGGAGACTCTTAGCAGCGCTCCTATCATGGGTGTTCTTACATTCTTTAATAAACTCATCGGTCATCTCAACATAATCTTCTTCAAGATCATAACTCTCACTAGACTCAGGTGAGCTAACAGGTGTGGTAGTGTCTTCATTAGGAGTTTCGGTATTTCCAGCTATAGTTCTAGCAATCGTAGCATCTAGGAAAGGACCTAATGAACCACTCTTATCAAGAACAGTAGAAGCAGCATCAGAAGTTTCAGATTCAGCAGTAGTAGCAGTGTGTGTAGCATGTGTATGTGGTGGTGTAACGAGCTTACTTATAACAGATGGTGAATCAAGAGCAGCAGAGGTGTTCAGAACCGTACCTCTTCTTGTAGTGGATGGTAAAATAGGAAACTTGCCATCACGAGACTTACCCATGATGGATGGATAGCAGCGAACAATAGAGAATCCAAGTGAACTTGATAAATAAAGCTATGCTCCGACAGCGGCGCGGAAAATAGTCTTGATGACCCACAAGTATAGGGGGTGTATCGCAGTATTTTCGAGGGAAGTGAAACCCAACTTATTGATTCGACACAAGGGGAGCCAAAGAATATTTATCAACCTTAATAACTGTGTTGTCAATTCAGCTGCACCTGGAAACAATCTTGCTCATAGTAGTTTATCAGTAGCAACAGTTTTGTAGTAGGAATAGTAAAGCAGCAGCAGTAGTAAAGAAAAGATAGTAGTAACAAAAGCGAAGAAATGGGATTCGAAAAGGTAGGCATAGGGATGGATGGACGGGCGTTGCATGGACAAGACAATTCACATAGCAATCATAACATAGGGCAATTGTAGATAAATAAGATAAAGCATCCAAGTACTAGACAATCCTAGGCATGTGTTCCATATATAGTCATACGTGCTCGTAATGAGAACTTGCACAACATCTTTTGTCCTGCCAGCCCGTTTGCAGCGGGGCCTCTAGGGAACTACTGGCAATTAAGGTGCTCCTTTTAATAAAGCATCGGAGCAAAGCATTAACACTCCGTGAACACACGTGATCCTCACATCAAAGACTTTCCCTTCCGGTTATGCCGATTTCTGTCACTTCGGGGCCATAGGTTCCGGACAACGACGTGTGTATACAACTTGCAGATAAGACCCAAAACAATACTATCATAATGAATCAATAATAAGTTCAGATCTAAAATCATGGCACTCGGGGCCTAGTGACAAGCATTAAGCACAACAAGTCGCAACAAAGTCATAAAGCACTAATAGAAGATACTAAGCACCATGCCCTAACAATCTGATGCCATTACATGAATGATCTCATCCAATCCCTACCATCCCCATAGCCTACAGCGGGGGATTACTCACTCATAGATGGGGGAAACATGGATGGTCGATGGAGAAGCGATGGTGATGATGATGGCGATGATCTCCTCCAATTCCTCGTCCCGGCAGGGTGCCAGAACAGAGTTTCTGGTCCTGTTTCGTGGAATCTGGATTTTTCCTGATAGTTGATTTTCTGCACAAAAAGTAGACACCAAGGCAATTCTGCTGAAAACAACGTCAGTTCGCATTAGTTGCATCCAAATCACACAAGTATAGAGGAGAAACAATAGCAAAAGTGTTCGGTAAAGTAGATACGTTTTGGTTTTGGAGGTATCATTGCCCCCACCCCAGGCTGGCTTCAACCAATTCGATGCAGGATACACTAGTCAAAGCGCTCCCAGGATGTTCAGCGGAACGCACAACAACGACTTCATCATGCCCAACATCATTATTGGCGACTTTTTAATGTTTGAATTTGTCAAATATGCATGGTACGTATGTGGCCACCGTACGTAGTTTTCCTCGTCGTGTCTCAGGGTATGGCCATATTTTTGACTTCCTGTTTTATCTTCTCTCCAAGCGGAGATCAGCGGGCCCATTTGCGTCGTCCTGATATAACTCAGAGAGAACGTGAACTCGTTGTACATTTTCCTACCTTTTAACATGCTACATCCTGTCCCCCTCAGGCCACAGTTTTAAATTACTTGTGTCAGTTTTTAAAAAGATTAAATGAACCTACATATTACAGCTTGACTAGATATATGTAGATCAAATCAGTGTAAATATTTTGGAACGGAGGTAGTACGCTGATTCCCCCGATCCTAAGAGCATCTCCACTCGGACATCCTAAAGACCACCTACCCGTGAAATGAAGGCGCCGACGCAGAATAATCTGTCCAGTCCACCCAAAAACCGAAGTGGCGTCGGTGCGGCCCAATTAATTATCCGGCGCCCCAGGCCGAATCCAACCCAAGGGGGTTTATCGGGGACGCCATGCTAGCCTTGTCGATAGGACGCCAAAATTTCCCTTCAATAGCCCGGCTTTCCTCATTTTTTCCCTCCACAACTCCAATCCCCCCCGCCACCCAGTCCTGCCATTTTCCCCATGCCACTCCCACCATTCCCCTCCCTGCCCCCCCCTCCCGTGCCCCACATGTCGTCGCCGCTATGTTGCCGAAGAGGTACCAAACTCCCCGCGCGTAGGCCCCTAGGCCAACAAAAAGCGGCCCAAGGGGATGACTAACATGGAGTGGGCGTTCGACATCCAGCGTCGGCCGGTGGAGAACGCCAGTCGCGTGCTGAGGAAGAAGAACTCGAGGCTGCGCAAGACAGCCAAGGCGCAGGCGGGCGCTCTTGCGGCGTAGATGGCCGCGTTCATGGTGTCCATGGCGACGCCATCTTACAGCGCTGGCCTGCACATCCTCAGGAGCCAAAACATTGTCTCCTCTCCGCCGCTGTCCGACCAGGCGAACACGACGCCGCATCTCACGCGTTTCTCGCCGGGCTACAACGACTTCAACCCTCTCGGCGGTTTCGACTCCAACTCCTTCGCCAATGACACCTCATCGGCCCACCGTCGCCCTCCTTGTACGGCGGCGTGCCCCCACCCCAGGCTGGCTTTAACCAATTTGATGCATGATGCACTAGTCAAAGCGCTCCCAGGATGTTCAGCGAAACGCACAACAACGACTTCATCATGGCCAACATCTTTATTGGCCACTTTTTAATGTTTGGATTTGTCAAATATGCATGGTACGTACGTGGCCACCGTACGTAGTTTTCCTCGTCATGTCTCAGGGTATGGCCATACTTTTGACTTCCTGTTTTATCTTCTCTCCAAGCGGAGATCAGCAGGCCCATTTGCGTCGCCCTGATATAACTCAGAGAGAACGTGAACTCGTTGTACATTTTCCTACCTTTTAACATGCTACACCCTGTCCCCCTCAGGCCTCAGTTTTAAATTACTTGTGTCGGTTTTTAAAAAGATTAAATGAACCTACACATTACAACTTGACTAGATATATGTAGATCAAATCATTGTAAATATTTTGGAACGGAGGTAGTACGTGATTCCCCCGATCCTAAGAGCATCTCCACTCGGACCTCCTAAAGACCACCTACCCGTGAAATGAAGACGCCGACGCAGAATAATTCGTCCAATCCACCCAAAAACCGAAGTGGCGTCGGTGCGGCCCAACTAATTATCCGGTGCCCTAGGCCAAATCCAACCCAAGAGGGTTTATCAGGGACGCCATGCTAGCCTTGTCGACAGGACACCAAAATTTCTCTTCAACAGCCCGGCTTTCCTCATTTTTTTCCTCCACAACTCCAATCCCCCCCTCGCCACCTAGTCCTGCCATTTTCCCCATGCCACTCCCACCATTCCCCTCCATGTCCCTCCCCTCCCGTGCTCCACATGTCGTCGCCGCTATGCTGCCGAAGAGGTACCAAACTCCCCGCGCGTCGGCCCCTAGGCCAACAAAAAGCGTCCCAAGGGGATGACTAACATGGAATGGGCGTTCGACATCCAGCACCGGCCGGTGGAGAACGCCAGTCGCCGGCTGAGGGAGAAGAACTCGAGGCTGCGCAGGACAGCCAAGGCGCAGGCGGGCGCTCTTGCGGTGCACATGGCCGCGTCCATGGCGTCCATGGCAACGCCATCTTACAACACCGGCCTGCACATCCTCGGGAGCCAAAGCAGTGTCTCCTCTCCGCCGCTGTCCGACCAGGTGAACAGGACGCGACATCTCACGCGTTTCTCGCCGGGCTACAACGACTTCAACCCTCTCGACGGTTTGGACTCCAACTCCTTCGCCAACGACACATCATCGGCCCACCGTTGCCCTCCTTGTACGGCGGCGTATCCCCACCCCAGGCTGGCTTCAACCAATTCGATGCAGGATGCACTAGTCAAAGCGCCCCCAGGATGTTCAGCGGAACGCACAACAACGACTTCATCATGGCCAACATCTTTATTGGCGACTTTTTAATGTTTGGATTTGTCAAATTGTAATTTGGAGGGCGATGTTTGGAGGCGGCGGGTGAACCTGCCCCCCCCCTCCCCCCCCCAGACACACGCATAAGGCAACATTTAAAATACGAACCAAGGTCACGATTACTCCCCCCACCGCTGAGAAGGGGCAGAACAAAAGGTTCTCGATGGAAGCACTTTCAATAATTGTGTGACGTGCGCATAATTTATAATTTTCTATTTTTTAACATGCCGCATTGTACCTCTCGATCCTAACATTTCAAATACGAACATGGTCTAACATTCTAGGCTAATTGAAAGTTCGATGCCAACGGCTCGAAGGAACCTAAGTTCATTGCAATTGATGAAAGGTACCCAAATTTGGCACACGTCCGGCGGATCTCTTGGGATCCGGTCGTTTTTCGTATTCGTTGGTGTGATTTGAGGTCAGTCTCTTCCGATCTACGTTTTGTCATCTTCGGCGATGGTTGCTGTTCTAGTACGCTGGTCCTTTGGGGATTAGCACGATAACTTCCCGTCCGTCTACTACAACAAGCTCTACTACAACAATTTTTACCCGACTCCGGTGATAGAGGGGCGGGGACGGCGGCGCGCCTTCGACTCGTGCTATTGTATATAGTCATCCTAGGTGGTCCAATGAGCTACATGTAATTTTTGTACTGTTGTTGATGATTATTAATTGATTAGTTAAATTTCGCAAAAAAAATGACAAAAGGGATTTTTGAATGAAATTTGGTTAAATAAAAATTTGATTTGAAAAATACAAATTCTTTTCAACAATTACAAATTTTGTAGGCCAAGCCTGTCAGCTTTGTGGCTCTCTTTTAGCTGACCATCATTTCTAGCCGAGTAAATGGACTGCTTCTGTCACCGCTGAAAGTGCATGTGTGCTCCATATGTGGTTTTGACAATCTGTATGGACTGATGTTTGAATCGAGTCTCACTTATAGGCCAACAAAAGGCGGCCCAAGGGGATGACTAACATGGAGTGGGTGTTCGACATCCAGTGCCGGCCGATGGAGAACGCCAGTCGCCAGCTGAGGGAGAAGAACTCGAGGCTGCGCAGGACAGCCAAGGCGTAGGCGGGCCGAGAGGGTCGAAGTCGTTGTAGCCCGGCGCAGAGGGCCGCGTCCATGGCGTCCATGGCGACGCCATCTTACAGCTCCGACCTGCACATCCTCAGGAGCCAAAGCAACGTCTCCTCTCCGTCGCTGTCCGGCCAGGCGAACACAACGCCACATCTCACGCGTTTCTCGCCGGGCTACAACGACTTCGACCCTCTCGGCGGTTTCGACTCCAACTCCTTCGCCAACGACACCTCATCGGCCCACCGTCACCCTCCTTGTACGGCGGCATGCGCCCACCCCAGGCTGGCTTCAACCAATTCGATGTAGGATGCACTAGTCAGAGCGTCGCCCCCAGGATGTTCAGTGGAACGCACAACAGCGACTTCATCATGGCCAACATCTTTACTGGTGACTTTTTAATGTTTGGATTTGTCAGCTTGTAATTTGGAGGGCGATGTTTGGAGGCGGCGGGTGAACCTGCCCCCCCCCCCCCCATATTGGGGGTGCTGAGTGGAGATTCTTTGATAACATTTAAAATACGAACCAAGGTCACGATTACTCTCCCCCGCCGCTGAGAAGGGGCAGAACAAAAGGTTCTCGATGGAAGCACTTTCAATAGTTGTGTGACGTGTGCATAATTTATAATTTTCTATTTTTTAACATGCCGCATTGTACCTCTCGATCCTAACATTTCAAATACGAACATGGTCTAACATTCTAGGCTAATTGAAAGTTCGATGCCAACGGCTCGAAGGAACCTAAGTTCATTGCAATTGATGAAAGGTACCCAAATTTGGCACACGTCCGGCGGATCTCTTGGGATCCGGTCGTTTTTCGTATTCGTTGGTGTGATTTGAGGTCAGTCTCTTCCGATCTACATTTTGTCATCTTCGGCGATGGTTGCTGTTCTAGTACGCTGGTCCTTTGGGGATTAGCACGATAACTTCCCGTCCGTCTACTACAACAAGCTCTACTACAACAATTTTTACCCGACTCCGGTGATAGAGGGGCGGGGACGGCGGCGCGCCTTCGACTCGTGCTATTGTATATAGTCATCCTAGGTGGTCCAATGAGCTACATGTAATTTTTGTACTGTTGTTGATGATTATTAATTGATCAGTTAAATTTCGCAAAAAAAATGACAAAAGGGATTTTTGAATGAAATTTGGTTAAATAAAAATTTGATTTGAAAAATACAAATTCTTTTCAACAATTACAAATTTTGTAGGCCAAGCCTGTCAGCTTTGTGGCTCTCTTTTAGCTGACCATCATTTCTAGCCGAGTAAATGGACTGCTTCTGTCACCGCTGAAAGTGCATGTGTGCTCCATATGTGGTTTTGACAATCTGTATGGACTGATGTTTGAATTGAGTCTCACTTATAGGCCAACAAAAGGCGGCCCAAGGGGATGACTAACATGGAGTGGGTGTTCGACATCCAGTGTCGGCCGATGGAGAACGCCAGTCGCCAGCTGAGGGAGAAGAACTCGAGGCTGCGCAGGACAGCCAAGGCGTAGGCGGGCCGAGAGGGTCGAAGTCGTTGTAGCCCGGCGCAGAGGGCCGCGTCCATGGCGTCCATGGCGACGCCATCTTACAGCTCCGACCTGCACATCCTCAGGAGCCAAAGCAACGTCTCCTCTCCGTCGTTGTCCGGCCAGGCGAACACGACGCCGCATCTCACACGTTTCTCGCCGGGCTACAACGACTTCGACCCTCTCGGCGGTTTCGACTCCAACTCCTTCGCCAACGACACCTCATCGGCCCACCGTCACCCTCCTTGTACGGCGGCATGCGCCCACCCCAGGCTGGCTTCAACCAATTCGATGTAGGATGCACTAGTCAGAGCGTCGCCCCCAGGATGTTCAGTGGAACGCACAACAGCGACTTCATCATGGCCAACATCAGTGGAACGCACAACAGCGACTTCATCATGGCCAACATCTTTACTGGTGACTTTTTAATGTTTGGATTTGTCAGCTTGTAATTTGGAGGGCGATGTTTGGAGGCGTGGTGAATCTGTTCCCCCATATTGGGGGTGCTGAGTGGAGATTCTTTGATAACATTTAAAATACGAACCAAGGTCACGATTACACTCCCCCGCCGCTGAGAAGGGGCAGAACAAAAGGTTCTCGATGGAAGCACTTTCAATAATTGTGTGACGTGCGCATAATTTATAATTTTCTATTTTTTAACATGCCGCATTGTACCTCTCGATCCTAACATTTCAAATACGAACATGGTCTAACATTCTAGGCTAATTGAAAGTTCGATGCCAACGGCTCGAAGGAACCTAAGTTCATTGCAATTGATGAAAGGTACCCAAATTTGGCACACGTCCGGCGGATCTCTTGGGATCCGGTCGTTTTTCGTATTCTTTGGTGTGATTTAAGGTCAGTCTCTTCCGATCTACATTTTGTCATCTTCGATGATGGTTGCTGCTCTAGTGCGCTGGTCCTTTGGGGATTAGCACGACAACTTCCCGTCCGTCTACTACAAGAAGCTCTACTATAATAATTTTTGCCCGACTCCGATGATGGAGGGACGGGAACGGCACGCGCCTTCGACTCGTGCTATTGTATGTAGTCGTCCTAGGTGGTCCAATGAGCTACATGTAATTTTTATTACTTTTGTGACTCTTTGTATTGCTGTTGATGATTATTAATAGATCAGTTAAATTTCGCAAAAAAAACTGACAGAAGGGATTTTTAATGAAATTTGGTTATATAAAAATTTGATTTGAAAAATACAAATTCTTTTCAACAATTACAAATTTTGTAGGCCAAGCCTGTGAGCTTTGTGGCTCTCTTTTAGCTGACCATCATTTCTAGCCGAGTAAATGGACTGCTTCTGTCACCGCTGAAAGTGCATGTGTGCTCCATGTGTGATTTTGACAATCTGTATGGACCGATATTTGAATTGAGTCTCACTTATAGGAAGTGTCCACAGGGAGGAGGAGGAGGAGGAGAAGGCTCATGTGCATATTCAATACATCATCATTATGGGGATAGAAGAAATGAAGTGCAAGCTCAAGATGCACCATCTCATGCATGATGCTTGCCATCCTCGATGATCATGTTTTGATGAAGACAAGTTCTCGGAACATGTCTCCCTTGGTGCATGAGGGAGCAATTCGCAAGTCTTCTTCAAGCAAAAGCGAGCAAGAGCAATCAAGAAGTGCCATTTTGAGGAGGACAAGACGTTCGACATCAATCTCAAGTGAAATGCTCAAGACAAAGATATGATCTTGATAGGTTTTCTCTTTTGCCGGTCTCATGTTGTTAGTTGGGTGACCGGGTTTAAGATAGATAGCCGTACTATCAAGAGGAGCTCTCGGGTGAGTGACTCGATCGCATCCTTCGGAGAGAGCTCAAACCTTTGCATTCTTGCATCATCTTTCTTGGTTGTTGTTTGGATCTTGTTCATGTGAGGATCTAGTGGTGCGCACTCAGGTGGGGGTCACCTGTCAGAAGTGAAAAATTGGAAAGAGGAGGTGGGTTCCCTTTTTTGGAAAATAAGGGTCGACTATTGCAGGAAAGGAGAGGGGAAGGCGATGTTGGGTTGGAAACGTCCCAAAATGATTTTACCTCTCCCTCATGTTTTCTTTTATGGAACCTATTTTTGAAACCAAATGTACCGTTTGAATTGTTTAGGATTTCAAACATGACTGAAAAAAATACAATATTAGTCACGATTTATTTATTTATTTTTCTTTCACTTGAATATTCTATGCTTTTTATTCATTACTTTATTTTCAAGTTAAATTTACCAATAAAATGGTGATTAATCATGGTGTAACCTTCATTTAGTGAGTTTTTTTAATTTACAACTCCATACAAATACCACTTTAAGATATCCTAGTACATCATTCTATGTCATAGCCACGAAGAAATTTTGAAGATTTAACCTATTGCCATGAATGACCATGCAAGCAATTTTGAAAAAGCCAAAGAAAATTTGAAAAACACTTGCACATTAAGTCATTTATATTACCTAGTAGCAGGGAAAATATCAAACTTGGAATATTGCAACTACAAAAAAATATACGCGAAATGGATTATCATGTATGACTTATCTTAACTTTTAACCAAATGATCATGGTGATGGCCATATCCATGTAATACTTCGTTAAAATTCTCCCAATGTGCACCATAGGTGCATCTTGGCATGACAAATAAAAATATCAAAAGGAGTTTGACAATTTTATTTACAAAAAATGACTTCCCATTTTTTAGTGCAAAATTGAGGTGTCACTCTCAACCACATATGTTTATCAATGTTCTCAAAATAAAATGGTGAATGTGGCGGTTAAAAAAAAAGGGTAAAGCAACGCAATAAACCATAACATTAGATTTCTAGTTTTCACCTGAAGAGTTTAAGTTGTAACTTTCAGTGGCTAAAAGCATAAGCATGAGGTGATCAGTGATATGTTGCATAGATAGGAGGAATCATGCAACAATATTTGAAGTGCCACGGTGCTTGACCTTAGTTCTGTGATGTGTAGGCGTCTGTTCCTAATATAGTTGCATGTGCTAACTTAAGAATTTGCACAACATCTATTATCCTACCCTCCCATTTCACTAGGGCCATAAGAAACTTAGGGTAATTAAGGATGACCTTTTCAAGTTAGCTGAATCAACACATTAACACCCCATGAAGCTTGTACTCAACCGTATCTTCTTATACCCTTGCTATACTGTGAGAAGATCAACGAGGCAACTTTCAAGGACCTCGCAGACGGGAAATCTACTATGAGGAACCAAATTTTTCTAGAAGCATAGAAGGTGTAGACTAAGACATAGAATATGTAACTAAAGATAAAGATATAGACATAAAAAAATAGATAAAGCTAGCTTAG
The DNA here is from genome assembly GCA_023614405.1 of Avena insularis. Classification (NCBI taxonomy): domain Eukaryota; kingdom Viridiplantae; phylum Streptophyta; class Magnoliopsida; order Poales; family Poaceae; genus Avena; species Avena insularis. The sequence continues at coordinate 592,561,979 of CM042686.1, read as the reverse complement.
GCTAGATGAGCGAGAGTGAAACCTTACTTAATAAGTTGATAAGTTCACATGGTACTAAATTTAGTGGTACCATTGATCTTAAAACTAGTGCATTTGAATTTAGATTCTACATTGAATCCTCATTGGACTAAGGAGGGTCTTTGAGTGATGTAATATCCACGACAGTGTTTCATGAGTATTATATAGACAATTCACACTAACATGCAGTGTTGGGTCACCGTATGCACTCCCTCCGATCCAAATTAACGTTATCAGATTTATCTAAATTCGGATGTATCTAACACTAAAACATGACTAATACATCTGAATCTAGACAAATGTGAGAACATTAATTTGGATCGAAAGGAGTAGGTGTTTTTTGTTCAACTTTGAGTCACTAGACAATTACTACCTTAGTTCCTTAATACAAAACGTTTTGGTAGTTCAAACTAAACTACCAAATCATCTTATAATTGAGGGTAGAGCAATATCACATACATGTGTACTCAATGGGTACAAACTTTACCTATTGTGATAAAATTGCCCGCGCTTGGCACCTAATATGAACCGACACAAGGAAACATTTCCAAACTGATCCAGATTTTTGATGCAGGCAGTTGCAGACTTTCAAACATGACACAGGAAACAGCAAGTTGAACATAACTCGGTCCCAAATTTCCGGCAAAAATCACAGAAATAACCTAATTAAAAAATGATCACACGAAATAACCTACTTTGTCGAAGAATTCCCGATCTGACCCTTTTCATGGCGCTTTACCAGAAGGCGCCATGGTCAGTAGCATGGCGCTCCCGCCGAAAGCGCCATGATACCATAGCGCCCTTATAAAAAATGCCATGTCCCGTCCGACGTGGCAGTCAACGTGGACCACGTGGGCCCGATTTTAATGTTTGGCGCTTTTGCGTGGGGCGCCATGCTACCTAGCATGACGTTTTTGCGGAGGGCACCATGCCCCTTTAACTGGGAACAACGTGAGCCACCACCCCGACCCCTCCCAGTTATCCCCTCCCAGCGCCATACCCCCGAGAACAGACCCTGGCGGCGGCTGCTCCCCTCCACACCCCCCCTCAAATCCACACTCTAAACCCACGGATCTGAGGTGATTTCTGGTGGATTTTCTTCCTCTCCCCTCACTTGAGGTATTCTCCTTTGATTTTTCTTGTTCTATTGGTTGGAATCCTCACATGGTCCTCTTCCTCCTAACCCTAGTTCTTTGCAAATGTGGCATGTATATGAATTTCTTTGGAGAAATCAGTGTGGTGCCATTATAGTTTGTTAATGTTAGTTAGTAAATGAGTGAAATTGCTTAGTTAGGGTTAGTAAAATTTATTTGGCATGTATATGGTAGAATGGTGTATCCATATTGTGGTTTTTGTAGATGGGAATATATGAATGTATGGAGTATAGATGGCATGGTTTATAGATTGGCATAGATGGACATATGTTGATTATAGATTGGCATATATGGATTATAGATGGGCATACATTTATTATATATTGGCATAGATGGGCATATATTCATATATGGAGTGTTTGTCATAGATGGGCATATATTCATATATGGGCATAGATTGGCATAGATTTTGTTTGTTTATATATATTCTATGTATATTTGTGGTGGATTAGAGAATGTGCATAACTTAAATTATCCATTCCTCTCGTTGCTCACATATGTAGGATGGAAGAACAATATATTTTGAATGGCCATTATGACCAACGACACCGTGGGCGGTACATTGCGGAGAAGAAACATGTCTTTAAGTGGCTGCATCTTAGGTCCAAAGAGGTGCATAGCAAGAAAATGCCATGTGATGAGACTACACTCCATACGTTCAGCGGACTGGACTTCTCCCCTTCGTCCAGCTTGTCTCTCGTTCGACGCTGCATCTGAACCCCTGTTTGATCACAGCGCTTGTTGATAGATGGAGACCGGAGACACACAGTTTTCACCTCCCTTGTGGTGAGATGACGGTGACTTTGCAGGATATCTCCATGATATTTGCGCTTCCCATCAAAGGACAGCCCGTGTGTATGAGCTCAGATTCGGATAACTGGCGTGAAGTGATGATTGGCCTAATTGGTAAGGCGCCAACGCAAGAGAAGATGTCTGCCGGTGCTACTTACAAATGGATCCAAGAAAATTTTAAGAAATGCCCTGAGGATGCTGATGAGGAGGTAATCCAGATGTATGCCCGTGCATACTTATGGTATGTCATAAGTAGAACTCTTTTCTCGGATAGCACGGGAGGGATCGCGTCCTTCATGTGGCTCACTCTCTTTGCGGAATGGGGCTATATGCATAGCTGGGGTTCAGCGGCACTTGCTTACTTGTACCGACAGGTAATAAACCATACATATTTTATTCTTCTACTACATATGTTTGCTCACCTAGATACTTACCTATGCTTTCTCCATATGCAGCTAGACGAGGCGTGTTATAGGACCGGAAAAGGAGCAAGTATTGGTGGACCTATGGTTCTACTGACGATATGGTCATGGTTGCGCATACTAGTTGGTCGGCCCATTCCGATGAAGGAAAAACCATGGGATGATCATGGCAATAGCCGTCTCCGCGCGCCTACATGGGCGTACTTGTGGGATAATACCAAAGTTTTCCACGGTGAATCCGAGGAATGCTACTTGCGGTACACCAACCAACTAGACTTTCTAACTCCGGAGAAGGTAATAGTTTGATTGGTCGCAAGAACTCATCTTTTCCTACAAATGTACTTTGGGTTGACAGGATAAGGTTGTGTTCCTCACAGGTGGAATGGGAGCCATACGGAACTCGAGGGAATGTGGGTACGGGTGTCTGGTTCCAGGCGGACTTGAACCGCAAATGTATGCAAGAAGCACATCTCTGGCGGATTCGTGCCCCGTTAATATGTGTCTATGCTGTTGAGTTCCACCTTCCACAGCGGGTGATGAGGCAGTTTGGGCTATTCCAGGAGACCCCGCCGCCGTACAAGGACACTAGCACAGCTCTTCACGGGTGAGTGGTTCGTGTACCCTAACTTGCTACTTTTGTTGGGTGTCTAGTGATACTAATAAGGTGATGAAAATGATTGTAGGTTGGACAAGATAAAGCAGAAGAGGGAAAAAAATTGGCCTGCATATCATCATAAGTATATTCAGAAGTGGTATGCAAGGATTGAGGAGATAGAAAATCCAAATGCGGTCTCTCATCCTGAGGTGCCGCATGATGCTACAGCCTTTAATCGGTATCTCGTGTGGCTTGGTGGAGTATCTCGCTTGTACCTGCAACCGTCGCTTACATCGATGACATAGTGGAGGACCCATATCCGCTTTTGATGAGCTGAGCCAGCTGAGTACAATGAGACTTGTTCGAAGCGGTAGGGGCGCAAATTCAGGGGGGGTTATCCGCTTTGTGGTAAGTATTGTACCGGGAGATTGTGATGTGCAATTATAGCAACAAAATATTGACTACTTTGTCCTTTTGCTAGCGCGAGGAGATCTCGAAACACGTGGATGACGCCACTGAAGCACTAAAACATCCTCTAGGGAAGGGATCCGAGTCAGCCCTTCGAGAGTTTGTGGAGGTATGTGTTCATACCGTTCAAATTGCTATAGTACTTTTATCTGTGCTTAAATTGCTCTTCGTCAATGTCGTAGCGTACCAAGCGTTGGGGCCGTGGATTAGGTGTTTTGCTTGGTTGCCGCACCGCCGAGGCCGCATCGCCAGTGAGGTCTTCTAGCCTTGAGGTGACGGGCACAAGCAACGCAAATGCCGAACTAGACGATGATCTAGAGGTCGACCAGGATGGAGAGGGCGAGGATGAGGATGAGGATGATGACGAGGTAATCAATTGCTAACTTTGTTATTTTTTTGTTGCCATGGAAATTGCGGGAATGCGCTCACTATTGGATGTCGAATGTAGGAGGGATTCGAGAATGTGGACAAGGATGAGGAAGAGGGACAAGATGAGATAGGCATGTCTCAACTACACGATGCCCCCAGTCTAGTCAACGGGCGCGGCGTTTCAACCTAAAGCCGAGGCAACCGAGGGAACCATACACGCCAAGTGAATGGGAGAAGAAGAAAATGTTGGTCGAGGAAAGGAAGCGTCGGTCTCAGGTGGCACGCAATGCTCCTAGCAACGAGGATGAAGACTACGATCCACCTCGGAGGAGTAGGAGGCACGAGGGTCGTAGCAAGGCGAACGAGGATCGGGTGGCAAAAAGGGGGAAAGGGAGAACCGACCGTAGCTTGAACTAGTGCTTGTGGCTTCGACTTGTTTGATGTGGTCATTATGAACTTGTATCTTGAACTTGTTGTTTGGTGTGGTCATTTTGAACTTCGTTTGTGGCTTGAACTTGTTTGATGTGTTGAAATGTTAAAAACTGGATGTTCTACAATTATTCACTGTTATGGTCAAAACTGGATGTGGGACAAATATGTTTGCACTGAAATGTTGAAATGTGTAGTGGTCATTGCTCAAAACTGCATGTTCTACAGAGCATGGCGCCCCTTGAAAAACGCCATGCTCGGTTGCATGGCGCATGCTTGGTTGCATGGCGCCCTGGCCAAAAGCGCCATGCAACCAAGCATGGCGTTTTTCAAGGGGGCGCCATGCCCAGGACTTGGCAAAATTTCTGGCTGCTTGTTTTCTTCGCTCGCGCACAGGTTCTGTGACCCAGCGCGTCATAGTAGGCTTAAAGCGCCATTGTGGCATGGCGCCCTGGTCAAAAACGCCATGGTGGCATGGCGCCCTGGCCAAAAGCGCCATGCAACCAAGCATGGCGTTTTTCAAGGGGGCGACATGCCCACGACTTCAAATATACATCCAACGTTTCAGTGCTAGTGGCAAAATTCCAGAAATTTGCATGAAGATAGAAATATTGACATAAGCAGCATAACAAGAAATTGCAGTACTGAATGTTTACGGAATACATGACGTTTAGCCCTTAAGGGGTTTTACATACTCAAGCAAGCACATGACAAATTGGACATAACAATGTTCAAAATAAATTCCACATAGTGGAGTCCATAACGCCCACAGATGGTGACAATTCTATTGTGTCATGCGAGGCTCCTTCCCCTTTGCCTTCCTCTTCCTCTCTTCCGCTTCCTCTTCCTTTTCCCTCAAGTCGCGTGCAAGCTTGACAACCGAGTCGAACTCGGCCTCGTATTGGCGTCTACTCTCCTCTTTCCTCTTTTTCTCTTCTTCTTCCTCTCTTATGAGACTCGCCTCTTCAGCCACCCTCTCAAGTCTTCGATAATTTCTCATGCTCTTCAAGTACATGTCTCTTTCATATTTTGCTTGTTTTTCCTTTCTCTCGTGTTCTTTTTTTGCTTTCTTTATGCTTGCCTCTCGCAATCTCCTGTTGAAATCTTCCAGCCACCGCCGTTCTTCCTCAGCCTCCTTCCTTTCCTCGTCCCTTTTCTTGATCAACTTAGCTACTTCATCATCCCTCTCCTTCACCCTCCTCATAGCCTCCTCCCATACTGTGGAGTAGCTCATATCGTTTCCATCATTGTTCTCCTTGGTGGGTTGGGTCGACATACCTATAATAAAAATGCAACATATAAGTTAGTAAGGATAAGTTAACTTAAATGCAAGAAGGTAGTAAAGAGAAATAAACATGCAAGTAAACATACGGGAATTCTCCTCGAAGATACGTAAACATACTACTGCCACGACCTCTACCACCGACACGACCTCTACCAATGGTAGGCCCTCTACCACCGACACGACCTCTACCACCAACACGGCCTCTACCAATGGTAGGCCCTCTACCACCGCCACGACCTCTATCACTGACATGACCACCTCCTTGGCTAGTGCTTCTACCACCATCACCACCTCCTTGGCTAGTGCTTCTACCACCATCACCACCTCCTTGGCTCGTGTCCCCAATAGGTGTGTTGGCTCTCTTTGATTTTTTCCTTTGGCTACATGATGTTTTATTATGGCCCTCAACATTGCATTCTACGCAACGGGTTTTGTCATGAGGCTCCGCGAAATACTCGCTTCCCCATTCCCGTCGGTATCCACCCGCCCAATCATCCATGTCACCTCGTAAACGCTTGGTTTGTCTTCTTCCCCGACTAACAACCTTCGTAGACGGATCGGGCCAAAGTTGGACACCATGATATTCTGGCCATTGAGATTGGTCAAGGTAAGGCTGAAATCTACCAGCCCATGTGTTCTTCACCGCTTGGATGGAATGCTCGTCCAACCTAACCGTATCTGGGTGATTAAGACCCACCATTCGTTCAGATGCCGCCTTCATCACGTGTGAGCAAGGGAGATGGTACAATGTCGGCCTCTCGCAGGAGCAGTAACCATTGCGTAGCCATACCTTATAGGATAGTCCGCCATGTTGCACACCTCCCCTTGTGCTACCTCCATGCTCATTCACTTGGTAAATCAGTTCTTGGTTGTCAAAACATTCAACCGTTTGTGTATCACCTTTCTTTGATTGATATTCCAACCAATTATCAACAAACGGTGGGTACTCATACTTCTTTTTTTTCTTGTTATCCCCAGCGATTTGCTTATCCGTTTCATTACTATACTTTAGAAAGTATTCATTCAACTTCTGAAATGTGTACTTTGCTATGGCAGTCACGGGCAATTGACGTACACCTTTAAGTACTTTGTTGAAGCATTCTGCCATGTTGCTGGTGGAATCACCGTATCTCTTGCCGCCATAATCATAAGCCCTTGCCCACTTTGTCCTTTCATTAAGGTTCCTTCTGAGAAACTCTTTTCCACCATCATTTGTGAGACAATACAATCTATCATATAATTTTTGAAAATGCCGAGCGGTGAAGGCAAGAGAACAATCTTGTAGATCGTCGGCATGCTCCTTGTTGCCACATGCTCTATAGAAGTTGGACACAAAATGCCTCATGCACCATCGATGGTGGATACGAGCACACCCGGGAATGTCCTTCTCAACTGCGTTGAGTATTCCTTGATGGCGATCCGAGATGATGCAAACCTCTCTATCAGGTTCTATAACCTTGGTCCTCAATATATGGAAAAACCACTCCCAGTTGTCGTTGTTCTTCACCGAAACCAAGGCAAAAGCCAAAGGCAAAACCCGGTTGTTTGCGTCATGGCATATGGCAGTCAATAGTGTGCCCTTGAACTTGCCGGTCAAAAATGTGCCATCCACGGACATAACAGGCTGACAATGCTTGAATCCCCTAATGCATGGTCCGAATGTCCAAAATGCACGGCCAAATACTCGGACAGTGGCACCATTGTACAACCTAGTCACCGACCCAAGAGGCTCCACCACATGATACATTCCTGGGTTCCTTGCGGCCATCGCTCCTAACAACCTAGGGAGGCGGTTGTATGCTTCTTCCCAATCACCATACAACATCTTAAATGCGGCTTGTTTGGCCTTCCACGCCTTACCATACTTCACTTTATAACCGAATACTTCTTTAACCAAATCTATGACACCCTTAATAGTATATGTTGGGAGAGACCTTATGTTATTTGCAACTCTATACGCGATGAAATCGGAGGTTCGCTGATGATGGTCATCCTTGACAACTTTGCCATCTTTGATAAACTTGTCATCACACATATGAATGGACTGACAACTTACGATGGTCCATTGTGGCCCGCCCCTCAATGGTCGTGCACGCACAACCCATGGACATCCTTTCTTCTCACACTTGACTGTGTAACGCACCTTAGTGTCTGAGTGAGCCACCTTGTACGGTCGATGGTACTTCACCGTGTAGTCCTTGATTCACATCTGAAATTCCAACAAGCTATTAAACTTCACCCCAGGATTTATCCCGTACTTTTTCGGCTTCAAGTCCTTTTTAGAAGGTGCTCGTGGCTCGAGCACTCGACTAATTCCACTGTCAACTTGGGCCTCATCCGCCAGGCTAACATCACGGAACAATGAAGGTCGATGATCACGACCTACTACCTTTTTATGAGCTTCGGCGAATTTAACTGTTAGACCATCCTCATCCACGTCTTCATCTGGTCCTTCATCCTCGGAGTCCGATGCATGACACCGCAAATAAGGGAGATCATGGTCCATGTCCTCCTCATCGCAATTTGCCTCCACATATCCTACTTCATTGTCACGAAGGCTATGCTCTACTTCATCACCCTCAAGGTCATCATCCTCCATTTGGGGTGCTTCATAATTCTCATTGCAAACAGGACTCATGGGAGGTTGGCTCATTGTTGTGTCAACGTAGGTTGGCTCTACGCGGATCGGGCTCAAGGGAGGTTGGCTCATTGTTGTCTCATACACATGTGGCTCACCTTGAGTCGGGCTCATGGAAGCATGCTGGTTCAAGTCAATTTGCAACCGAGCCCCAACCTTTCTTGTGGCAAATATCTCAAGTGACTTATCTTCGGATTCCGCAACCATCTCCTTATATGCACTCCAATTCAACTCGGAGTTGATAGGCATTATCTTCAATCTATTGTGATGGCCAAACCCGGCATTATACCTTCCAACCAACTCATACGCATCACTAGGATCCATGCATTTCAAATCATTCCTAACTCTTTCCACAATCTCGGCATAGGTAGGACTAGTGGCAAACACCATAACTACCTCCTCCGGGTCACACTCAGCTTTGCCTTTCAAAAATGCGGCCTTGTCCACATGATGAACATTAACGATTCTTACCATCTAAAAAACATTGACAACAACTATTACACATCAAAGGGAATTATATTACCACAAACAACCATAGCAACCTACTAAAACAAGTCATACCACTTTGCTACTTCTAACATATAGATCCTATCCCTAAGCTACAAATCTAATTACTAGAAGCAACAACACCAACCCTAGGTAGGGTTAGGGTTTCAGAATTTTTGCTAAAAGAGAACCAAATTGCATAGATCTATTTGGACCAAACCAAGGGATCGGGGGAGATTACCTCTTGAGGCAAGGGGGAGTCGAAATCCACGGAGAAAAGCAACAGATTTGAAGAGATTTGAGTAGGTGCAGAGCTGGGGGCGAGAGAGAGAGAGAGGGGGGCACAGTCGGGGACGAACAGGTGAGTGGTAGTGACCGGGTCGCGTCGTTCCCAGTTAAAGGGGCATGGCGCCCTCTGCAAAAACGTCATGCTAGGTAGCATGGCGCCCCACGCAAAAGCGTCAAACATTAAAATCGGGCCCACGTGGTCCACGTTGACTGCCACGTCGGACGGGGCATGGCGTTTTTTATAAGGGCGCTATGGTATCATGGCGCTTTTGGCGGGAACGCCATGCTACGGACCATAGCGCCTTCTGGTAAAGCGCCATGAAAAAGGTCAGATCGGGAATTCTTCGACAAAGTAGGTTATTCGTGTGATCATTTTTTAATTAGGTTATTTCTGTGATTTTTGCCCAAATTTCCTCGAAAATAAGATAACTCAGTTCCAGATCACCATGAATTATTTAACTCACGAGAGAAGTGTTGTGGCTGCAGGCTAATCTGAAAACACATCTCGATCACCGGCGAGACGCATGGCCGTCAACCCGAGCCCCGAGGGGGGCGACGCTCGAGAGAAACAGCTAACGTGTCCACTGGCTGCGGCCTGAACAAGCAGGTGGACAGCCACTCCACAGCAGGGTCGGTTGGAGGGTCGCGGCTGTGGAGCCACCACAGCAGGTTCGTCAGCGTGCTGCCGTCGTCGTCGTGCGCCGTCAGCGCCATCGCCTTGTCCAGCGCCGAGTACTTGTCGTAAATCCCTTCCAAGGCATACACACCGCCCTTCAACCCTTCTCCGACGCCCTGCCTCGACAAGGCCGGCGTGGCCCAGTCCACCAGCTCGCGCACGAACTCAATGTCTGAGAAAAGAGCCCCTGTGATCGGCAGCAGTGGCAGCACCTGGAGCCCCAGCCTGCGTTCCGGTGGGTGCTCGCCGTCTCTCTTGTTCGCCGACACCACACGGACGACACGGGTGCCGCTGCTGAACTCGTCCTCGTATATCATCGCCCCTTCTTCCTTGGGGACATGACACCATGTACGTGCCGCCAGTATCTCGAACGCGGTCAGCGTCGTGCCGGCGGTGGTGAGGCTGCTATCCTTGTAGCTCAGATCGAGGAGCTTGGCGGAGTAATAGGCGTTGACAGCCTCGCCGGTTCTTTCCTGTCTGCGCCCGTCGCCGGACTCTGTCAGCCCTGAGGCCCAGGAATGCAGCTTCCAGAGATCGAAATTCCTCAGGCTGTTGCACCGAGCGCCGTTTTCTCTGGACAGAGTCATGAAATCGGCGAGGATGGAGTAGGCCTCAGACTCGTACCTCCTCCCCCAGGACGGATCGATCTTGACGAGCACGGCGATGGCGTACAAGAAGTAACCAAGCTGATAGTGGTGGTCCTTGTAGATCCCGAAACCAGAGTCGGCCTCAGCGTCCGTCAACCCCCGCCGGGTCACAACACAAGGCCGCCCCACTTGGGTTCGTACAAGAACCCGTTGCCCTCAAAGCTGCCGTCCAGCCATGGCGTGAGGGTGGCGCTCAGGAACCGGCGCACCTCCGGGATGACGTCCGGGCACTGAACCTCCTCCGCGATCAGCGCCAGCCTCGCCGCCCTTGCGACCGCCTTGCCGTAGAGGTAGCACGAACTGGTCGTGATGGGGCATGTGGCGAGGCAGTCCACGTCCTTGCGCAGCGCGGCCACGATCTCGTCCACCCCGCCATCGTCGAAGCCCTGTTTAGAATGCCATGTGGGGGACAAGCTGCGCGATATTGCGCCTGGATTTAGGAACCACGAATTGCCCACGACCCCGACCAGGTCCCCATCGATGCTCCTGTACCGGAAGTCCTTGAGCACCCGGACGGAGAGATCCTCGTAGAGCACCTGGAGGTGGAGATGATGCGCGAGCATGAGCAGGTCCCCCGATCCCCGCGTGCTCCACGTGTACTCGATGCTGAAGGGCCGGTTCAGCACGGCTTCCCCTGCCGTCGAGAAGCACCCACTGTAGCGATCAAGAACGGCCTCCATGGCCGCGTGAGGTAGGTACGCCATGCGTACCACACCTGAGAACCCGCATGCCGACGACAGCTTGGAGTCGCCGGACCGCGAGAGCTGAACCGGCGAGTCCGCGTACAGGAGAAACGTCTGGCCGCTGGTCATCCGGAGGCGCCACTTGGTGAGCGTCCGGTCGCAGGGAGCGGCGTCAACGAAGGCGTGGGCAGAGCTGACCAGGGAGATGCCGGCAGTGGCGGACACGGTGACGAACGGGCTGCCACGGACGAGGAACGCGTGCCGGGAAGGCGACACGTCAAGGGTGACCGAGAGATCGTCGAAGGCGGTGATGCGGTGGTTGATCGCGGCGGCGGTGTCGGACGGGGACGAGACGGTGAGGTCTGCGACGAAGGTCTGGACGACGGAGGACGAGGAATGGTTTTTGTTGGATCTGCAAGCTCTCGGTAGATGCCTTGCTAGGGTAGAACTAGACACAGAGAGAGAGGAAGATAGAGGGTGTGTACCTTCGTTCTGGCTCGATGAGCCAGAGGCGTTGGCCATGGCAGAGGGGCGACGGTGTGAGCGTGGGTAAGGTGGCGGCGGTGGTGAGTCTTCCCGTAGCTAGCGCTAACCCTAGATCAGAAGGGATGTCAGTGGGGAGAGCGGTGGCGCGACCAACCTCGTGACGTGTGCCCCGCCCCCCACCTCCTCTTTATAGCGCTGCCACAGGGGCCCCACCAACCTGGTTCGGTTGGACGCCCCCGACCAGGGCGCGAGTCAAAGGCCTCGTTCGATCCGTTGGGATCGAACGGGAGAGGTCAATCTAACACTCTTCCCCTTGATCTCGACTTTCCTTTATACTTTACACTTTACTCGTTTCATCACGGTTCGGTACATAGAGCATGTTTCATCATCACAGCTCAATTACCGATAGAATCAGACAGCTACAATATACCTCTTATTTTGAAACAAATTCTGTTTCTTTTGGGCCTCTTATGATCCAGGAATCATAGACTTTCCCTTAAACCCATGTCGGCTAAGTGCTCATTGAACACATTGGGTGGTAAGCCTTTCGTTAGCGGATCCGTAAGCATATCCTTTGTCCTTATATGCTCGAGTCTTATAGTGTGATCCTGGATCTTATCTCTCACAACATAATATTTTATCTCCATTGGTTTGGAGGCATTACTCGACTTGTTGTTGTGAGCATAGAATATTGCGGGTTCGTTGTCACAGCATATCTTTAGTGGTTTAGCAATGCAATCTACCACTTTCAAGTCGAATATAAATTTTTTTAACCATATTGTCTGCCCCGTTGCCTCATAACATGCTATAAATTCTGCATACATGGTGGATGATGCAACTATTGACTGTTTGGAGCTTCTCCACGAAATAGCCCCTCCCGCGAGACTGAAGACGTATCATGTCGCGGACTTTCGATCGTCTTTGTCTCCCGCAAAATCAGCGTCTGAATACCCTCTTATTTCTAGGGAATCAGATCTTCTATATGTTAGCATCAGATCTTTTGTGCCTTGCGCATAATGCATAGCTTCCTTTACCATCTTCCAGTGCTCTATGGCTGGATTCTCTTGATATCTGTCGAGTATCTCGGTGATAAAAGCTAAGTCAAGGCGAGTGCACGTTTGTGCATACTGTAAGCTTCCAACGGCCGAAGCATATGGTACCACTTTCATTTTGATCGATCTCATATTGACTCTTGGGACATAGAAATTTCCCAAAACTATCGCCATTGACTATAGGAGCAGGTGTGGTATTGCATGCATGCATACTGTATTTCTTTAGAATCTTCTCTAGGTATGCCTTCTGTGATAGTCCTAGAACCCCATTTGGTCTATCTCGGTGAATTTCTATGCCCAAAACATATGAAGCTTCACCAAGATCTTTCATGTCAAAGTTTGAGGATAAGAACTTCTTTGTTTCTAGTAGTAAACTGACATCGCTGCTAGCAAGCAAGATATCATCCACATACAGAATTAGGAAAATATATCTCCCACTTTTAAACTTGCATAAACATAATCGTCCTCAACATTTTCTCTAAATCCAAATTTCTCAACATGCAGTGCATCTTCTGGAGGTGGCTGCCGCTACTCCCTTTCATGCTCAATAGTGGGTTTAATCGGCTCCTGACGGACAGGTTCTGGATCTTCACTCACCATTGTCATGGGTGAAGTTGCGACAGGTGCTTGCACCACAACCTCTAGGGTTATCGATGCAGGAACGACAGGTAGCTCGAAGAATGGCTCCTGAGTCATCGGATTAGGTGCATGCACCCTCTTCTCCTCAAGATCAATTTTCTGAGTTACCATGCTCCCCCTCGTCATTTCATCCTCTTCGGAAACAACATGTCTCGTTTCTACAAACTTTGTGTATCTGTCTTGACAGTAGAAACGAAAACCTTTTGACTTTTCAGGATAGCCAATGAAATGGCAACTGACTTTGGCCTTGGCTGGGCTCCCCCACACCCTTAGGTGTTATAGCGAGGGAACTCTACTTTGGCCTGGGCTGGGCTCCCCCAAACCCTTAGGTGTTGTAGCGAGGAAACTCTTAGTCTTTCTATTCTCCCCCTCGAAATATGGCCTAAACAATAGTGCCATAATTTCAACGAGTCATGAGTTCTCATTCTTTTATTTGGATCTTTATTCGACGAAGAAACATGCTTTTTCACATTACATACAGAATAAACTTTTCGCAAGTAGATAATTAAAAGAAGCTCATTGTGAAGGAAAGCAACACCCACACAATCTTCATTACAATAAATGGCACACTGGCCATGTCCACAATGACATTCAAAGTTTACTTTGTTCGAACACGATACACTTATTAAAATTTCTATGCAAAAAAAGAAGCATAGAGGACATCCGTAAGAAAGATCGTCGATCCATCAGCAAGCTCCAAGGAGATGTTGCCAATGGCCTCAACGTCCGCTAGGATTCCATTTGCGACTTCATCGCATCCTTCGCTTCTTCTCATAATCCTCGTCGAATGGAATCCCTGTAATGAATTTGCAACAGGAACAATTGCACCTAAGTCAATCCACTAAGTAGATTTTGAAAACTGTGTATACAGGGATTCATTTAAAAAAGAAACTATGTTGTTACCTTTCCTTGCCATCAGTTCCTTTAACCAAATAGAGCAATCTTTCTTGAAATGCCCTTTCTTGCCACAGTGGAGACAAGCATCTTTGTCCACTAGAAGAGCAGGTCTCTGCTGATGCTGATAGTGCATGAGAGCTTTACCATATGGCTTAGTAGGGGAGCCATGGTTGCTTTGAGTGAAATTCCTTTTCTTGTTGTCCTTGACAAAGTTCAAGGAACCTCCATTCTAGGCTATGAGCCTCTCCTCTTCTTGAGTACACATGACGATAGTCTTTTCTATGTCCCATTTTTTAGGGGCCATATTGTAATTGACAATAAAGTTCTCAAACTATTGAGGCAGTGACACCATGACTAGGTGGACAAGGAGAGCAGGCTTTATCTCCAGATCAGCTTCCATGGCCTTCAATTTGGCAGCCATGTTGCTCATCCAGAGGATGTGCTCCCTGATGCCATGTCCACCTCCTGTATAGTTCTCTGTCACCAACTGCTTCAGCAGCTGGGTTGCATATGTCTTTGAAGAACCAGTGAACTGGCTCTTTATCTTTTCCATATACTCCCCTGCGGAAGCACACTCTGTGATTGAACCAACAATTGCCAGCTCAACCGTGTTCTTTATGAATGCCATGCATTTCTTGTTGGCGTTCTGCCACTTTTGGTTCTCTATGGAGTATGCCAGCTCTACTGGAGCATAGTCCCTTTTCTTTCTGTCCCATGCAACATCATCATCGGCAGCATCTCTGATGGGCTCTGTCGGCTTGGTGGGAGGCTTGGTCTCAAGGACCCAATCCACCTCAGCGCAGATGAACGTGAAGTCCACCTTCTTTCTTCACTCGGAGTAATTGTCACCTCTCAGTGTGGGGACCTCCTTGATGTAGTTCATCAAGTAGAACCCTCATGAAAACCACAAAGAAGTAAGAACAATAACATTTGCATGTATTAATCCAACATTGGTAAAAATTAAGACATGCAAATAATTCTATATCATCGTTGGGCAAAACATAGAATCAAAAGCACATTACTTTAATTACTTTGAGATAACATACTAATCACATTCATGCTATTTACAACGTTGGTTAGAAAAATAACATGAATATGACTAGAATATTACTTTAACATGCTCTCAAAAAAATTTAATATCACTTTTGTCATTTATTTAATTTTAAAAGAGCTCTTTTGACTATTTGCAGTGGAAGAATGAATTAAAATTCGTTAACTTTGTACTTTACAGAAACTTACTATTACTTTTTTATTTTCTAAACAAACTTATCGTTGGATAACTTTGAATAGAAAAAACTAGGCAAAACTTCATCAAAACTTGATTCAGAAAACCCTAAAAAAACCTTCTATAAAATAAAGATAAAAAACGGTTCTCAGCAGCGGAAAAAACGACCCACACGACCAGCAATCCGGCCCACGGCCTGCTCTACACGTAGCTGCTAGCTGTGCACCGCGCATGCCTACACGCCGCCCGCACCTATACGTCGCCCACGCCCACGGCCCACGTAGCAGCCCAGCCCGGCGCCGTCCGCCCCGCCCGATCGTGGCCGTCCATCCGATCGGACGGACGCGCGTGTCCATCGCGTGGTCAAAACCGCCCCAACGGAGGGACTGGCAACCCTAGCCGCATACGACTCGCCCACTCCCCCGCGTCTTTGTCCCCTGCCCTAGCGCTGTCTGGCGGCGGCGGGGAAAAACTTCCCGTGGCCGGCCTCCCGACGAGCGGCGCCGCCCGGTCTCAAGCCGACGACGAGATCTCCTACCTTGTGTCCTATTCTATCTGTCCCATTTCCCAGCAGCAACGACCAACGGCGCCCCCTGGCCCCTTGCCGGCGCACGTGAGCACATGTGTGTGAGCGCGTCACCGTCAAGTGGCCAGAGGCGGTGCCCTTCGCCGGCGGTGCCCTTTTACTTTTGGCTTTGATCTTTTCTATGGGGATGTCTTTCTCTGGAAAAATGGGGATCCTAGTTTTGAGTACGGGATTTGGGGCTTTTCCTTTGCAATTCTTTACCCCGTTAGGGGTTAGTTCTTCTTCTAGATGCCTTACTCGGGATGCCCATCTAGATCGAGAGGAACGGCGCGGCCGGTTGGGCGGCGCACTGTAATTTTCGGGGCTAGGGTTTCTCTGTTTTCATTGATTTCTTTCTACCCAAAAAAAACTACAGAGCCAATTGCTCTGATACCATTGTTGGATCTGCAAGCTCTCGGTAGATGCCTTGCTAGGGTAGAACTAGACACACAAAGAGAGAGAGAGGAAGATAGAGGGTGTGTACCTTCGTTCTGGCTCGGTGAGCCAGAGGCGTTGGTCATGGAAGAGGGGCGACGGCGTGAGCGTGGGTAAGGTGGCGGCGGTGGTGAGTCTTCCCGTAGCTAGCGCTAACCCTAGATCGGAAGGGATGTCAGTGGGGGGAGCGGCGGCGCGACCAACCTCATGACATGTGCCCCGGCCCCCACCTCTTTATAGCGCTGCCACAGGGGCCCCACCAACCTGGTTCGGTTGGACGCCCCCGATCAGGGCGTGAGTCAAAGGCCTCATTCGATCCGTTGGGATCGAACGAGAGAGGTCAATCTAACAGTTTTGCCTCGGGTAGCAAACGGTTAGAGCACCGGCGGCGGATTTGATCAGGTACGGGTGGATGTACTCTGGAACGTCGCCGTCGTTGAGCGCGAAGTTCTGGAAGAAGGAGTTTGTTAGGAGCGACGCGGAGAGGAGCTCTGGCGCGAAGAACCGGGCCGGGTCCGGCAGCACCGTGGACGCTGCCGACGGGAACATGGTGTCAAGCTGCGGGACAGTGGAGAGGGATGCGGCTGGAGGGGTTTGAGAAGAGATGAAGTTCGACGAGTGACTTTAGAGCAAGGACAATAGTATAGCCTGCTGCTGGCTATAAGCCAAGTGTCGTGTTATCTATAGCCAACTTAGAGCTAGCACGTACAATAATGAGCTACAAAAATATACTACTTTAGAGCAAGTACAATAAGGTCCAGTCAGCAGGCTATATCACTTAAAATAATATATTTGTGCTTAGTTGAATGAGAGAGAAGATGAGAGAGAAGAGGAGTGGGCTCTTAGTTAACAGTCAGCTACAGCACGTGCTCTTAGGCACTATGTGAGAGTGTAAAGTGAGTCATATATTAATAAAGTAGTATACTTTTATCTCTATCTATTGTACATGTTGACTATTAGGTTGACTCTAAATGACATGGACATGGCTTATAGCCAGCAGTTGGTTCTTCTATTGCCCTTGCTCTTAGCACTACATGGCTCACCTTTCACTATCTCAAAGTGCCTAGAACACGTGCTAGAATTGGCTCTTGCATGAGAGCTCACTCTTCTTCTCTCTCCTCTTCTCTCTCTTTCAACTAGGCAAGAAAATAGTATTTTAATCATTATAGCCAGCTGATTAGGACTTATTGTACTCACTCTTGCCATACCATCGACGGTTCGGTGTTAAACTTAAATGCGAGCACGACAATGGTGGGCACGTCGGAGCGTCGCCTTGGGTGCTGGAACAAGTGATAACTGCTGTGTTGACACCATCCTCTGGACTGGTTGGCCACCGTATCGGCTTCTTCCCGTTGGCCGTTGCGTGCGGCGAACCAGCGACCCAATGTAGTAGTGGAGTCAAACACAAAAGACTCGACCTCCCCATCCATGTGGTGCGGCCCGTTCGCGCGGCTCGCGTGGACATCAGTCGTGCCCCCTGTCTGTTTTGTCGTTGCACCTAGGCGTGGACGAGAAATTTTGCACAAGAACACTGTAAGACAACCAATGTTCAATGAATTACTAGGTGCCAAAGTCTCCGCAAAATTTTATTGGGAGCTAACATGGTGCAAATATAAGACCTCTCGCAATAAAAGGAAAGAGCGTGACACCTAGGGGGAAAATGAAGACATTGCAATTCGGATAAGAAAGATGACTAGGGTAATCACGTCACTCGTATCTCCTTAGAGCATCTCCAGCCGTAGGCGTCCCAGGCCATTCGCCGACACTAAAATGGGCCACTTAGCGGGCACCGGCCAAAACTATCGGCGTGGGGGCATCGATTCCCAACCGCATCTCCGATTTCACCACCTAGCGGACAATTTTGGTAAGGAAAAACTTAATTTCAGTAGAAATTTGGCCAAAACTTCGATATAAATTTGGCCGACGGTTCGACAGAGTTAGCAAATAGTACACAAGACACATAGTTGGCATAAATGAAAGTTTTAAAACACAAATTAAAACACATATCACTAGGTGTTGCCTTTGCGCCTCCAAGGGTGCTCCACCAGATCTTGCTGCAGTTGTTGATGCATATACGGGTCTGGGATCTCTTGACGCATAGCGAGGAAGGCATCCCATGATGTCGGCACTTGTGGTCAGTAGCTGCAAGAGGACCATGTATAAAATATGGTTCAATGTCAATCACCGGCTCCACCTGCTCATTCCCAATGATCATCTTGTGCAAGATTGCATAGGCATTCATCACCTCCCACGTCTGATCATTCGACCATGTCAGAGCGGGATACCGGACAACGGCAAATCGGGCTTGGAGCACACCAAACACGCGCTCGCGACATACTTCCTGCAAGCTTCTTACTCCTTGACAAAGTTGGAATTCTTGCCCACAATAGGATTTGAGATAGTCTTCATAAATGTTGATCATTAACGTGGGTGATCACGTCAATGCCTATTATTATGGACTTGGGTTTAGGGAAGAGCGGCGAGCTGGAGACTTTATCGGCTAACAAACAAGTAACACGGGGACATGAGGTTTACCTAGGTTTAAGCTTCCAGAGGGAAAATCCTACTCCTGCTTGTCTGCTATTGATTAATGGAGAACCGAAGGTTACAAGGGGTGTCTTGATGGCAATGGTGTGTAGATTGGATCTGACGGGTGTATGCATGCTAGTGGTTTTTGTGTCTAGAGCTATTGTCTATTGTGGGATGTCTCCTCCTTGTTCGATCCTCCTAGCCTTTATATATGGGGAGGCTAGGTCTCAGGTATCAATACGAGTCGATTACAAGTAGGTGTTTATATAGAGTCTAATCTTGAGTTTTTCTTGTCTTGTACACTTGGAGTCGATGTCCATATGGGCTTCGTATTATCTGAAGTGCCTTGTGCATGTCATCGAGTGGAACTTCCGTCGGGTCGAACCAGGTAGGCTAAAAGCAAATGCCCGTTGGGCATACCTATGTCAACCATCTTGGATAGATGTCATCTGCCGGGTTAGTATCCCTTATTGTAGTGGTGCCCATTGATCACATAGTTCACTAGGGGGCATGACCTTAAACAAGCTTGGAAAGACATTCAAGCACTACAGACATTGAAGTCGTTGTGAGATCCTACCATTCCAAAGAAGGAATGCCAAATCCAGAGATCCTGTGTAGCCACCGCCTCAAGTATTACACTGCAAGATCCTTTGTGGCCTTTGTACATTCCCTGCCAAGCAAATGGGTAGTTCTTCCATGCCCAATGCATGCAATCGATGCTTTCAAGCATCCCAGTAAATCCATTGGCTTCATTCATTGCTAGGATCCAAGTAGTGACTTCAACAATGGGTGATCTCAAGTATGTTGGTCCAAACACTACAACATAGCCATGCAGAACTTGTCCATACACTCAATAGTGATGGACTTGGCCATGTGTAGGTAGTCATCTTGTGTATCAACGGGAGCTCCGTATGCAAGCATCCTCAAAGTGGCCAGGCACTTTTGGATTGAGGAAAATCCTACTGTGATGGTGCGATCCCTTTTGCATTTTAAGTAGGTGTCGAACTCTCAGATGGCATGCACAATCTTGAGAAAGAGCTTCCGCCCATCCTGAAATGGCGTCGAAACACCGTCTCGCCATCCAACGGATCATCAGCAAAGCAATCAGCATAAAGCATGCAGTGGCCCTCCAACCGCTGCTTGGGCTTGCTCTTGTGGTGACATGGTGTCGAGCCACCATGTCGGGGCTTTGAAGTATGCATGTACAGATCAGACAGACATGGGCCAAAATTCCTAGGAAAAAGGGCCCATGAGGGAAAGACCAAAGGGGAAGAGAGAGGGGTGGCCATATGGGCCAAGGGACCCCGTGTGGGGCCCACTTGGACCCTGGCCGACGGTGGCCAGCCGCCCTCCTCCCCTCACCTTTGTTTAGTCCCACATGGCTAAGCTAATTAGCTGTCTGGGGAGTTTCCCCCTATATACTGAGAGGTATTTTGACAAAATAAATACACCAATAATCAATAAAAGTTCTCTCTCTTTTGGGGATACCTCCAGTTGATATTCTCTCTCGCGCGCACGGGTGACCGTGGTCCCAAGTCTGGATCACGCGAGTAGGAGACTTATTCACCACGGAGCACCTCGTGTTGCGAGATTCGAAACTAGAAGGTCTACTTCCGCAACTACTACTGGATCGGAGGAGTGGGAGTCATCGTTAGGCACCAGACATGTGTAACTCCCTCGAAGGTGTAACACTTGGGGCACTAGGAGTCGTCGGAGCCGCAGGAGCCATCGGACTTCAACATGACCCCAAGGTAGCGTCGGAGCGACTACATCAACCACGCTATCCCGAGCGTTGACAACACATTTCAGTCTTCAAGGGTAAGTTCGCGAAAAGCCCCTCCCATTACTGCATTACTAATAGATAGGTCCTGGCATTAGGGTTCTTGGCATAAGAAAAAAATATTATTTTCTAGAATATTTGTGGAGGATGTCTCCACCGGTTTTGCCCCATAATTTGTTAGGCACCGGTGGGCAACTACAGAGAGGAGAGAGGAAGGTAGGGTGGTGAGATGTTGATTGTGGGCCTATTTGTCTCAATCCTGCGTGGAGTTTTGTTACCACGGTTACCAGCACTCCCTGTAAATCCCCTGTGTGTAATATAATGAGTGCAATAGGGGTGCCTAGCAAACTTTGGATCCTCGCATGTTGTCGACAGCCTTTGGGAGGCCCATGTGGGCTTTTTCCCCAACATCCCCAAAGCCTTTTGGGGCTGATGGCTCAAAATGTAGAGCTCGTTGAGAACCCCAAGAGAAAGGTATGATGAGCACAGTAGCAAGTTTTTCCTTAGTTATGAAACCAAGGTTATCGAACCAGTAGGAGTAAGGAAACAACTCCAAGGTGTTGCTAGCAACTTGGAATCCTGCACAACACAACCACAGAACTTTGCCCCAACATAGAATGAGGTTGTCAATCTCACTGGTTTTGCTGAAAACAAAGGATTAAACATATATTATGGAAGATAGTAATTGCTTGCAGAAAGTAAATAGTAAACATTAACAGTAGATGGTATATCAATGGTAAAAGAATGGACTGGGGTCCATAGTTCACTAGAGGTGATTCTCCTTAAGATAAATAGCATGTTGGGTGAACAAATTACAGCGGGGCAATTGACAGATTCGAGAAAGCATACAATGCATATACTAGACATCTTGACTCCTATGAGATTTGATTGGGAATTACAACATAATACATAGACCGTAATCCAACTGCATCTATGACTAATAATCCAACTTCAGGTTATCATCCGATCCCCTTCTAGTATTAAGTTGCAAGCAACAGATAATTGCATTAAGCAAAGTGTGTAAAGTAAACAATATGATTGTCCCATGGACAAAGGAATGTTGTTTTCTCCCTAGTAGCAACAACACATCTACAACCTTAGAGATTTTTATCACTTCCCCAGATTACTAGAGGCATGAACCCACTATCGAGCATAAATACTCCCTCTTGGAGTTGCAAGCATCTACTTGGCCAAGATAGTTACAAACAACAGAGAGCATGCAAGATCACAAATAACATAGACATGATAGAATCAATAATCAATCTGAAATAGCATCTCAATATCCATCGGATCCCCACAAACACAACATGTAAGATTACAAATAGATGATCTTGATCATGAACGGAGCTCACAAGATCTAAACATGATAACACAAAGGAGGAGAACCAACCATCTACCTACTACATGGACCCGTAGTCCAAGGATGAACTACTCACACATCACACTAGAGACAGGCATGGTGATGAAAAATGCCTCCAGGATGATCTCTCCCCTCCGGCAGGGTGCCGAGAAGAGCTTCAGATCCCTCCCGATCTAGGGATGGACATGGCGGCGGCTACAGACTCTTTCGTGGAATTTTGATCGGGTCCTTAGGGTTTTCGTCCCGGGAGGCTTGTATAGGCGAAGGGGCAAGGTCTGTGGAGTACCGGGAGGCCCACACCCCCTGGTGGCGCGCCCTAGGGCTGGCTACACCACAACCAGGTGTGGCCACCCTGGTGCACCACTTTGTCTCCCCTCCAGACTCCGTGTTGCTTCGGGTAAAATATTGACTTTGGCTTTTGTCCCGTCCAATTCCGAGAATATTTTCTTAATAGCTTTTCTAAAACCAAAAATAGCGGAAAACAGGCAACTGACACTATGGCATCTTGTTAATAGGTTAGTTCCAGAAAATGTATAAAAATACCTCAATGTGTGAATAAAACATAAGAAAGTAGATATAAAACAAGCATGGAACATCAAAAATTATAGATACATTTATGACGTATCAGGGGCGATTTGAGGACTGCCGGTGGAGATGCTCTAAGTGCTTATTTGGATAGAGTGGATTGGCACTATGTTTTAGCAAAATCATGTTTCACAAAGAATTTTCGGAAAACCACTATTACTAATAATTATGTTAAGTTCCCACAAAAAAGTTTTAAGAATAAGTATATACAAATTCATGTTTAGATTAGAGAAACCTTAAGAACCTCTAACAGATGCCCTATAATAAGGCACCATACTTCGATTATACGGCACTCGCTTTGTGTGTTATAGAGCACCAATTTTATTTTTTTGCTTTTCCATATGTTCTAAAATAGGGCATAACCGCTATAGCAGCTGCCATATTTTAGGGCACAACATCAATTGAAACTAGACATTGCAAACTTTGACGATTTGAATTTAAACATCAGAACAATGATTTGGACATTACACATGACAACTCGACCCAATGTTGGATAGTTCAATCTAAACTTCGACAGTTCGAACTAAACTAACACTAATTTGACACTAAAACTAAACCTAACCCCACTTTAATTCATCATCCATTGAGGTCCTTCCCGCCTCAAGGCTTGACGAGCACTACACCTTCACCACCATCGACAGTATGACCTCCTCCTCCTTATGCAACATGGATGGGCTAGCCTCTTCCTTCTTCATCATGGCCCAGCCAGCATAGAAGTTGAGCTCCACCTACACGAGCTCTGGGTGCTCCACACGGAAGCGGGCCATGGCAGCCTCGTCGGTCTACGCCCCATAGAGCATCTTCAACACTCAGTGGTGCTCCTTCTCCTACTCCATGGAGACATACCGAATGTCGTCTGGTACGAGAAACTCCACATACTCCTTGTTCAGCACCTCCAGGAAGTTGAGGTTACAGCGGTCGAGGCTGAACATTTAGAGCCAAGGTTGTATGCTGCGGCTGATACATTGCAAATGTATCTATAATTTTTGATGTTCCATGCTTGGTTTTATCCACTTTCTTGTGTTTTGTTCCAACTTTGGAGTACTTTTCATATGATTTCTTGGACTAACCAATTAACAAGAGCCACAGTGCCCACATTTTCTGCTATTTTGGTTCCAGGAAAGTCGAAAATAAATATTCTCGAATTGACGGACAAAAGCCAAAGTGCTTATTTTCGGATGTCATCAAGTGCGAATCTGAGGCAGAGAGGGGCGAGGGCCACCACACCACTGGCCAGCGGCCAGGCCTGGCCCGTGCCAAGGGGTGGTGTGGCCGCTCCTGGCACCCCCTCGGCCTCTCCTTCCGCCTATATATTGCCCTCGGGACGAAAACCCTAAGGGCCGGATAAAAAATCCATGAAAGAGTCTGTAGCCGCCGTTATCTCCATCCCTAGATCGGGAGGGATCTGAAACTCTTCCCGGCACCCTATCGGAGAGGGGAATTCACCCTGGAGGCCTTCTTCATCACCATGCAAGCCTCCGGTGTGATGCGTGAGTAGTTCATCCTTGGACTACGGATCCATTTAGTAGCTAGATGGCTAGTTCTCCTCCTTTGTGCTTTCATGTTTAGATCTTGTGAGCTCCGTTCATGATCAAGATCATCTATTTGTAATTCTACATGTTGTGTTTGCGGGGATCCGATGGATATTGAGATGCTATTTTAGATTGATTATTGATTCTATCATGTGTTTGTTATTTGTGATCTTGCATGCTTTCCATTGTTAGTAGCTATCTTGGCCAAGTAGATGCTAGCAACTCCAAGAGTTAGTATTTATGCTCGATAGTGGGTTTATGCCTCGTAATGGGAAGTGAGAAATCTCTAAGGTACTAGATGTGTTGTTGCTACTAGGAGAAAACAACAATCCTTTGTTCATAGAACAAGCGTATTGTTTACTTTACATTGATTCGTAAGCAATAATCTATTGCTTGCAACTTAATACTGGAGGGGGTTCGGATGATAACCTAAAGGTGGATTATTAGTCATAGATGCAGTTGGATGGCGGTCTATGTATTATGTTGTAATGCCCAATCAAGTCTCAAAGGAGTCAAGATGATTAGTATATGCATGTATTGCTTTCTCGATGTTTGTCAATTGCCCCGCTATAATTTGTTCACCCAGCATGTTATCTATCTTAAGGAGAGCCACCTCTAGTGAACTATGGATCCTGGTCCTCTTTTCTTTACATACAATATATAAACTGTTTACTTCTTTGTGTTTACTTTCTGCAAACTATTACTTCTTTCCATTCGATACGTTTAATCCTTTGTTTTCCGCAAAACACGGTGAGATTGACAACCTCATCGCAAGTTGGCGACAAAGTTCTGTGGTTGTGTTGTGCAGGTCTCCACGTTGCTACTAGCACCGGTAGTGCGCCCTGCCAAAGCTCAGCTAGTAACACCTTTGGGGTGTTTCCTTGCTCCTACTGGTTCGATTAAACCTTGGTTTCATAACTGAGGGAAACTTGCTGCTGTGCTCATCATACCTTCCTCTTGGGGTTCCCAACGAGCTCTACATCAACACCGCCATCAAGCATTTTTCTGGGCACCGTGCATTGAGCCATCAGCGGCCTCCTCGGGGTGGTCGCACATTCCCATCCACCACCAGTAGAGATGGCAGTTTAGAACCTTTAGGGTACCTTCAATTTTAGTCTAGTTCAAACAAATGAATTAATTTTATCAAAAAGTGATGATTTGGCAAAACTTAGTTTATTTTTTGTAAAACAAAAGGGTAGAGGAAACCATTCAGGGTACCCACTGCCATCCTTAACCACCAATCACCTTCAAGTGTGATTTTCGTCACGTACCAACCCATTGGCGGACTCTGTGGAAGCTGGTGGTGCTTCGAGGGCGGCGACGCAGAGGCATGGCGGGGAGAGGGAGAGGGCTCAGACGGTCGGGGGAATGATGGTGAGGGTCTGCGGCGGCAGGATCTGGACCTAATCTGTGATTAGGTGGAAGGAGCACATGTACTGAGTCGGTGGTGTGGGAATGAACGGGCGCGGTGGGAAAGAGGGCGGTTGGAGGGAAAAAGGAAATTTCTGCTGGTGGGTTAGGCCACGCGTGCATGCTAGTTTTGGGATAGGGCACAGGACGCCCTGCCCAAAATATGGGGAAGAGAGGGCCATTTTTATAAGGCATGCCCTAAAAATTTAGGGCACGTGCTAGTTTAGGTCATCTACAAGAGAGATCTTTTAGCCACTTATGCCCTATAAACGGTTTTTAGAGCATGGGTGCTAAGGCTAGTCATAGCGAGATGTATCTTACACTAGTATAATGCATATGATACTAGTGTATGTTACTATTTTCATGATGCATGGTATCATATACTTCATTTGAAAGCCAAACCATACTCTTTAACCGATCAATGATCTGATTAGAGGTGATTCAATAGGGGCAGAATTACCTAAGCCTGCTAATCTTGTCTTGGCCCCTGCGCATTCGTCCTCCAAAGGAGTAATAGTATTATAATTTCATACTATTTAATGATTGTAGAATCCCAATCTAAATATATGTACACGATTTATTTATTATTAATTGTTTTCAGTTTATGTTTTATGATACTGCACCATATCATGATATTACTATCATCTATTTTTATTAATTAGTGTGCCACATCAGCTTTTTACATGTATGAACCGCATAATACAACCTATGATACTCCTACTATGTGCAGCATAAAAGCATCTCCACTGGTGGCCACTGATACGTCCATTTTGCATCACTATTCTATATCATAATTTGCTGTTATTCATTGATATATTTCATATTAAGAGATGATACTTATGTTATTACATCTGTTTTTGCATGGTTGATGACTTTTGGAGCATGGATCGCTCCAGTTAGGATTCTGATGGAAAAGGGGCTGTTTGGAGGCGAAATTCGTGAAGATCAGAAAATCCGGTAAAATACATGGAAAATTCTATTTTTCCAGAAGACGAAGATTGCTAGAAGGGCGAGTGGAGATGGGCCACAGGGGGCCCACACCAACCCCTGGCGCGGGCAGCCCTAGGCCACGCCAGCAGGTGGTGTGGCCACCCTAGCCCACTCCAGGCTCTCCCCTCCGGCGTATATTACCCTCTTGAAACCCTAACACCGGGGGAGCGACCACAGAAAGATTCCACCGCCTCTATGGGGCGGAAAACACTGAAAGAGAAAGATCTCTCCGGCACACTGAATTCTGCCGGGGGAATTCCTTCCTGGAGAGGGGAGATCGTCGCCATCAACACCACCATCAAGCTGGACTTCATCGGGATCATCATCATCTCCACCAGCACCATCGTCACCACCTCATACCGCTGTAACAATTGGGTTGAATCTTGCATAGTTCTTACGGGAAACTTTCCCGGTGTTGATTACTCCTTATAGTTGATGCTATTGAGTGAACCATTGAATTATCGTTTATGTTCAGATTGTTACATATCATTATATCATCTCTGATCTTGATCCATATGATGTCTTGTGAGTAGTTCGTTTAGTTCTTGAGTAGGGTTGAAAATGGTAAGGAAACTTTCCGTCCGTTTCCAAAGAAAAAGGAAAGAGCTAAAAAGGAAACGGAAACGGCATTTTGTGGAAGAGGAACGGAAACGGAATATTTTAAATGAAAACTGAAAAGGAAATGGTGGAGCGATTTTCGGCGAAAACGGAAACGGTAAGGAAATTCCGGATAAAAAAATATGGAAACTTTCCGGAAATATAACTAGTCAAGCCCATGTACGAGACAGTACTTTGCATCAGTGATTTCTCTTGCGCTTGTTGAGCCATAGAATATATGAAGGGCCTATGTAATACATGCAACCAGCCTAGATGACATACTAATCAAGTGAGTGTCTTAGCGTTGATGTGAAACTAAACATGTGAACTTGTGTGCTTGTTGAAGTATTGAATTATGTGTATTACTTTATATTCAATTGTCGCTTTTCAAAGTTGTGAGATATTCTTTGTCTGTTATACGTTACTTTTAGTTATATTACACCACTATTATATTCTGACAAATGTCCGTTTTTGTATCGTATCCGTCCCGTATCCATACCATATTCATTTCCGATGATTTCCAATTTCGTGTTCGTTTCCGGAGTTCTCTGTTTCGTTTCCGATTCCGGTAACACAAGAGGAAACAAAAATGATAACGTATGTTTTCGTCTGTTTCCGTTCTGTTTTCAACCCTATTCTTGAGGACATGGGACAAGTCATGTTGTTAGTAGTGGAATTGTGTTGAGAAAGATTCAATAGTTTGATATTTAAGTTGTGGTGTATTTCTTCTAGTGGTGTCATGTGAACGTCGACTACATGACACTTCACCTTTATGGGCCTAGGGGAATGCATTATGTATTTGGCTACTAATCGTAGGGGTTGCCAGAGTGACAGAAACCTGAACCCCCATTAGGAAACCTTTGCACAAGGGACGTAAGGGTCTTAGAGTTTAAAGCTATGGTTAGGTTTTTACCTAAATTACTTTCTTGTACTTGCGGATGCTTGCGTATAATCACAAGTATGTATTAGTCCTAGGAAGGTCGGTACATTAGCACAGGTTCACCCACACAACACTTAGCAAACTAAAGAAGATTAATCAACTATATGAAGCGAAAGCACTTGACAATATTCCCGTGTGTCCTCGAGAACGTTTGCTCATCTTAAGTAATACAACCGGTTTGTCCTTTGCTAAAGAAAGGATTGGGCCACTGATGTCTGCGCACTTCTATTCTTGTAGACAGTTGTTGGGCCTCCAAGTGCAGAGGTTTGTAGAACAGCAGCAAGTTTTCCCTTAAGTGGATTACCCAAGGTTTATCGAACTCAGGGAGGAAGTGGTCAAAGGTATCCCCTCTCAAGCAACCATGCAATTAAGATACAAGAAGTCTCTTGTGTCCCCAACACACCCAATACACTTGTCAGGTGTATAGGTGCACTAGTTCGGCAAAGAGATTGTGAAATACAAGTGGTATGGATAATTATAAGTTGTAACGGTGATAGAAAATAGCTTGATGGCGTGGAAAACACTAAAGGAAAACTGAAATAAAGATAGCAGCAAGCAAACATGTAACGGATCTAGTAGAAAATGGTGTTTCAATGCTTAAAAACAAGGCCTAGGGATCATAATTTCACTAGTGAACACTCTCATATAAATATATTCTCCTTATGATACTACTCTTAACTACTCTCTGGTTGGACACTCTAATCCATGGTAGGGCTATAACAGCACACCTCAAAGTTCACTTTCCCCATCTAGATAACCCCACACTGTCACCTTAAGCTCTAGATGGTTCCAACAAACACCACAATTTCATAGAAACATCCAACTCCAAATATAACTCATAACAAGTATTTGTAATCTCTAGCCTAAGTGCCACCATTGTGTGCACGCTGTCACTTTCACACACATGGGGAGAGCAGAGATATATTAAAGCACTTGAGTAGCAAGGTAGATCTATAGATTACAAGCTCATGATCTCAATAAGATCATGCATAGAGAGAGAGATGAACACATAGCTACCGGTAGAACCCTTAGCCTCGAGGAAGAACTACTCCCTCATCATCATGGGAATCAGCAATGGCGATGGAGATGGTGGTGGAGATCGATGGAGATGGCTCAGGGCACTTCCCGTCCCGTGGTGCGAACAGAGACTTCTCATCCCAGATCTCCCCTTGGTGGCGCGTAGTAGGAACTATTCGTGGATTTCTGATTGATGACTTAGGGTTTTGGTATCAGGAGACTCTTATAGGCGAAGGAGGCAAGGTCGGTGGCCGGCCAGGGGGCCCACACCATGCCCTGGCGCGGCCTAGGGTTGCCCGCGCCTAGGGGTGGTGTGGCCACCTTGTGGCCCCTCTCCGACTCTCCTTCTGGCTCCGTGAGTCTTCCGGGAAAATAGTAACTTTGTCTTTTGTCCCGTCCAATTCCGAGAATATTCATTTTCTGACTTCCTGGAACCAAAAACAGCAGAAAACAGGCAACTGGCACTGTGGCATCTTGTTAATAGGTTAGTCCAAGAAATCATATGAAAAGTACTCCAAAGTTGGAACAAAACATAAGAAATTAGATAAAACCAAGCATGGAACATCAAAGATTATAGATACATTTGCAATGTATCAGCCACTTGCTGCATTTATTCTTACAGTCTTTTATTTACTTGTACTTTATTTACCTGCATCATCGAAAACCCCTAAAAATCCGTTTGCTAAGTATTTACAGAGAATTCCTGCTCCAAGCCATTCGCCAACACCTTCTGCTCCTCGTTGGGTTCGACACTCTTACTTATCGAAAATACTGCGATACACCCCCTATACTTGTCAAGACTATTTTCTGGCACCGTTGCCGGGGAGTGAAGCACTATTGGAGAGTGGAACTGGTAAAGGAAACTTCTACTATGAGTATTGTTTACTTATGTTAGTTGCTTTATTTCAATATGGAAAATTCGATGAGTTTCTTATTTTGTAATGCTACTGATGGCTCAGTGTCGGCGCCAGAAAAATGCTGGAGCGATGATGATGTAGAGCTCGTTGGGAACCCCAAGAGGAAGGTATGATGAGCACATCAGCAAGTTTCCCTTAGTTATAAAACCAAGGTTTAATCGAACTAGTAGGAGCAAGGAAACACCCCAAAGGTGTTGCTAGCTGAGCCTTGGCAGGGCGCACTACCGGTGCTAGTAGCAACGTGGAGACCTGCACAACACAACCACATAACTTTGTCCCCAACTTGCGATGAGGTTGTCAATCTCACCGTGTTTTGTGGAAAAACAAAGGATTAAACGTATCGAATGGAAAGAAGTAATAGTTTGCAGAAAGTAAACACAAAGCAGTAAACAATTGTAGATTGTATGTAAAAGACAAGGATCGGGATCCATAGTTCACTAGAGGTGGCTCTCCTTAAGATAGATAACATGCTGGGTGAACAAACTATAGCGGGGCAATTGACAAACATCGAGAAAGCAATACATGCATATACTAATCATCTTGACTCCTTTGGAACTTGATTGGGCATTACAACATTATACATAGACCGCCATCCAACTGCATCTATGACTAATAATCCACCTTCAGGTTATCATCCGAACCCCCTCCAGTATTAAGTTGCAAGCAACAGATTATTGCTTTATAAACTGCGTGTAAAGTAAACAATACGATTGTTCTATGAACAAAGGATTGTTGTTTTCTCCCTAGTAGCAACATCACATCTAGTACCTTAGAGATTTCTGTCACTTCCCAGTTACGGAGGCATGAACCCACTACCGAGCATAAATACTAACTCTTGGAGTTGCTAGCATCTGCTTAGCCAAGATAGCTACTAACAACGGAAAGCATGCAAGATCACAAATAACAAAGACATGATAGAATCAATAATCAATCTGAAATAGCATCTCAATATCCATCGGATCCCATAAACACAACATGCGAATTACAAATAGATGATCTTGATCATGAGCGGAGCTCACTAGATCTAAACATGAAAGCACAAAGGAGGAGAGCAGCCATCTATCTACTCCATGGATCCGTAGTCAAGGATGAACTACTCACGCATCACACGGAGGCTTGCATGGTGATGAAGAAGGCCTCGGTGAATTCCCCTCTCCGGTGGTCTTGAAGAGCTTCAGATCCCTCCCGATCTAGGGATGGAGATGACGACAGCTATAGACTCTTTCGTGGGTTTTTTGATCGGGCCCTTAGGGTTTTTGTCCTGAGGGCATCTTATAGTCGGAAGGGGAGGCCGAGGGGGTGCCAGGGGCCACCACACCACCCCCTGGCGTGGGCCAAGCCTGGCCACACAGCCAGGTGGTGTGGACGGCCTCTCCGTCTCATATTCTGGCATCTGATGACTTCTAGAAAAATAGGCACTTTGGCTTTTGTCTCGTCCAATTCCGAGAATATTCATTTTCTGACTTTCCTGGAACCAAAAACAGCAGAAAATAGGCAGTTGGCACTGTGGCTCTTGTTAATAGGTTAGTCCAAGAAATCATATGAAAAGTACTCGAAAGTGTGGACAAAACACAAGAAAGTGGATAAAACCAAGCATGGAACATCAAAAAATATAGATACATTTGCAATGTATCAACATCCCCAAGCTTAACTCCTGCTCGTCCTCGAGCAGGTAAGTGATAAAAAGAAAGAATAATTTTTGAGGTGACATGCACCATCAAAGACTTGATCAAAGTATTTGCAAAACATTCAAAGCTGGGATCATAGTACTTCAATCATAACATGAAAGAGAAAGTTCTAGCAATAAGACAAAGAAACTATGATGCAACATGAAAAGGTACAAACAAAAGATTCATGAATAACAATGCTTTGCAAGACGTTTGTTTGTTTCACATAAATAAAACATAGCATAATAGTATTCAGCTTGTCCCTCAATAGAGTAGCAAATATAAATGCATAGGATACCTTCAAAGTTCATAAGAGTGACTAGATACAAATAGTTTAAAACAAGCAATATCAAAGTATGCATCAATAAACTAGTCTTGGGACAATGCACATAGAACTAAGAATGGCCACTATGCTCTCAAAGTAGGTGCATAAAGATAGAAGGTGGAGACTCAATATAATGGTGGAAGAAAGGCCTTTTTATAAAAGGAAGTAGGGATTCAAGTCTCATAAAGAGCTTCCAAAAATTATGGTACTTATAGCTTTCAGCTCTCATTGCCCCTATCATAAGCATCTTGAAGTGATTAAGGCTAAAGTGAACAAACTATGGTGTACATGCTTGACGAAGTATAAGTTAGAAATCTTATGTCCCTTGTATACGAGGGCTGCTCCTCATGCTACTCAAGTTTAGTCACCGGTAAGTTCTTGTCATCGTAAGTACATGTGTATCATAGAGAACCGCCAACGGGGTACCCCTTGCCCGATGATACAGAAGAATCCCCATATCAAAATGACAAGGCAAGTAGACAATGAGCATCTCAGCAATCTTCTTATTTACCATGGGAATATGGTGCTTTTTTCTCTCTTTCCTCTTTTCATAATATCTTTTTTTCTTTTTCTCTTTTTTCTCAATATAGGACTCGTATTTTATAAGAAGAATGCTTCATAGATACTTGTTATGGTTACTCTGCAGGTTTCCACCATGTCAGCATGGATTAGACCAGCGGCCTAGGCATTTCTCTAACACATATACATAACTCCATGGACTTACAAGCTCCCCTTTCATTTCACACCGACGACATCCATATACAAAAGAGCATGATATCAACTAAGTACAAGTACCAAGTGCAATGTTGAAAGCGTTCCCCATGAAAGCATGGTTCTGCTAATTCCCAACAAATAAGTGCAAGCATATACGACATAGACGACGCAATGGTTCAAGTTTATTAAGGGCAAGAAAAGTAAAGTGTGCCATCAAGTTCGTGAGAGCTTTAATCACTAGTTTTCTCATAACAAGTTTAATTTGGAAGGTAAACAAAAGCATGAATATACTTGGAATAGCATAAGCTAGTAGGTAGGTATGGTGGACTCTTTGGAATAACTTGGTTTAGGGAGTTGGATGCATGAGTGGAACTCATACTTGGTGGTGGAGGCTAGCAAAAGACTGGGAGCGACAAACTAAGAGAGCAATAATGGCCATAATCATGCAGAGAGACAAAACATCATTGATCAAAGCATAAAGTGATACTACAAGTTGAAAACTAAAGGATCATAAAGGCTATGGTGACTTGAGATAGTCATAACATGGTGTGAGCATGCGCCAAGTCAACCCAAATAAAGCATCAAAGGAGAATACCACTATACTATGCCTTAATATGCTAAAACAACGCATGATTCATCCAAGGCACATTAAGCAATCTCAATTGTTTATAACAAGTCATGCTACAGCAAAGAATACTAAGCATAAAGCCAAAACAATACCAAGCATGGCATGACAAAGCATAGGCCATAGTCAAAAACGAGCTCTTTTTACCACATAAGCATGAACTTTCCTACTCTTTTCCAAACCAAACCAAACTATTTGAAAACCAATCTATGAGAGAGGGGGTCCAACCAATTTATTCAGAAAACTAAGAAAACCAAAGCAAATGAAAAACCAAAACGAAAATGGAAAAGAAGACGCTCCAAGAAAAACACAACTATGCATGAAACAATAAAAATGAAGCGTTTGGAAGAAACCTAGGATTTTTATTGATGAAGAAGGGAATGCCTTGGGCATTGATACGTCCATTTTGCATCACTATTCTATGTCTTAATTCACTACTATTCATTGATATATTTCATATTGAGAGGTGATACTTATGTTATTTCATCTGTTTTTGCATGGTTGATGACTTTTGGAGCATGGACCGCTGCAGTCAGGTTTCTGATGGAAAAGGTGCTGTTTGGAGGCAAAATTCACGAAGATCAGAAAATCCGGGAAAATATACGGAAAATCCTATTTTTCCAGAAGATTAAGGATGCCAGAAGACGGAGTTGAGATGGGCCACAGGGGGCCCACACCACCCCATGGCGCGGGCAGCCCTAGGCCACGCCAGGAGGTGGTGTGGCCACCCTGGCCCACTCCAGCCTCTCCCCTCTGGTGTATATCATCCTCCCGAAACCCTAAGACTCGGGGAGCGACCATAGAAAGATTCCGCCGCCTCTGCGGGGCGGAAAACACCGAGAGAGAAAGATCTCTCCGTGCATGTGTTTCGCCAGGGAATTCCTTTCCGAAGAGGGGAGATCGTCGCCATCAACACCACCATCAAGCTGGACTTCATCGGGATCATCATCATCATCACCACCACCATCATCACCATCAGCACCCTCATCACCATCTCCATATTGCTGTAACAATTTAGTTGGATCTTGCATTAGTTCATAGGGGAAACTTTCCCGGTGTTGATTACTCTTTGTAGTTGATGCTATTGAGTGAACCATTGAATTATTGTTTATGTTCAGATTGTTATACATCATTATTCCATCTCTGATCATGATCCATATGATGTCTTGTGAGTAGTTCATTTTGTTCTTGAGGACATGGGAGAAGTCATGTTGTTAGTAGTGGAGTTGTGTTGAGAAAGATTCAATAGATTGTTATTTAAGTTGTGGTGTACTTCTTCTAGTGGTGTCATGTGAACGTCGACTATATGACACTTTACCTATATGGGCCAAGGGGAATGCATTGTGTATTTGGCTACTAATCGTAGGGGTTGCCGGAGTGACAGAAACCTGAACCCCCATTAGGAAACCATTGCACAAGGGACGTAAGGGTCTTAGAGTTTAAAGTTGTGGTTAGGTTTCTACCTTAATTACTTTCTTGTACTTACGGATGTTTGCAAGGGTATAATCACAAGTATGTATTAGTCTTGGATGGGGCGGTAC
Organism: Avena insularis; assembly: GCA_023614405.1. Taxonomy (NCBI): domain Eukaryota; kingdom Viridiplantae; phylum Streptophyta; class Magnoliopsida; order Poales; family Poaceae; genus Avena; species Avena insularis. The sequence goes on along the minus strand of CM042686.1, from coordinate 592,527,201 downwards.
ATTAGCACAGGTTCACCCACACAACACTTAGCAAGCTAGAGAAGATTAATCAACTATATGAAGCGAAAGCACTTGACAGTCTTCCCATGTGTCCTCGGGAACGTTTGGTCATCTTAAGTAATACAACCGGCTTGTCCTTTGCTGCATAAAGGATTAGGCCACTTGCTGCATTTATTCCTACTGTCTTTCATTTACTCGTACTTTGTTTACTTGCTTTATCAAAATCCCCTAAAAATCCGTTTGCTAAGTATTTGCAGAGAATTCCTGATCCATACCACTAGCCAGCACCTTCTGCTCGTTGTTGGGTTCGACACTCTTACTTATCGAAAATACTGCGATATACCCCCTATACTTGTGGGTCATCAAGACTATTTTCCGGCGCCGTTGTCAGGGAGTGAATCGCTATTGGAGAGTGGAACTGGTAAAGGAAACTTCTACTGTGAGTATTGGTTACTTCTGCTAGTTGCTTTATTTTCGTTATGGATAATTTGCTAAGTTTCTTATTTGGTAATGCTACTACCAATGCTAAGGTAGTAGATAAGCCACCACCTGCTGAGAATGATGTTTTCAAAATACCTACAAGAATTATTGATCGTGTTATGGATAACTACTATGTTGGGGATGGAACTGTCCATCCCGGTGATCATTTGCTTTTTATACACGAATTATGCGGGTTGTTCAAGTGTGCAGGTATTACTACAGATCAAGTTAAGAAGAAGTTATTCTCATTATCGCTGAAAGGAAGAGCTGAGGAATGGTATAAGCTGCTGAAGAATGGTCAATCTCTGGAATGGGAGGAAATAGTGCCTCTCTTTTATTCAAAGTTTTATCCTCCTAGTGAGATTCATAAAGATCGGAATCAAATATACAACTTTTGGCCTCTCAATGGAGAGAGTACAGCTCAAGCTTGGGGGAGATTGAAGTTACTAATGCTCAAATGTCCCATTCATGAGCTCCCCAACAATATTATTATCAACATCTTTTATGCAAGGTTCCCTCTACATGATAAGGATTTATTGGATGCTTCTTGTGCTGGATCATTCACTCGTATGGAAGAAGAAGCTAAATGGGATCTTCTGGACCGTATTCAAGACACTGCTGAAGCTTGGGAGAATGATAAAGGTAGAAAGTCAGGTATAAATTATGATTATGAATGCATTGAATCTTTTATGGGAACTGATGACTTTCAAAAAATTAGTAATGTTTATGGTCTTGATTTGCAAGTTATTACGAATTGCTTTAGAGCTTTTGTTTCCTATATCAAAATTCCAAAAAGGGGATGGAATAAATACCATGCACCTTACAAAGATATTGTTGACTATGTTCCTGTTGGGAGTGCTGAGTATTGCATTATTGATCCCATCTTACATGAACCTTATATCGAGAAGATTCCCTTCCCAGAAAAGGTAAAGGACCATCCTATGATAACTAATGTAATCACCAAAAGTGAAAAGAGAACTGTAAAACCTGATGAACAAATAAACATTGAACTTGTGGTAGCAATTGTGAAAGACCTTGTCACTAAAAGCATAGAAGATGGGCACATAGTCTTTTGTGAGGATGCTTCTAATATTGTTTCACATCCTAATAGAACTAAAAAGGCTAGTGTTCCGGTGCTTTCTGTTAGAATTGGTGATCATTGCTATTATGGTTTATGTGATATTGGTGCAAGTTCTAGTGCTATCCCCTATGAGCTTTACAGAGAAATTATGCATGAAATCAGTCCCTGTGAATTGGAAGAGATTGATGTGGTTATTCACCTTGCTAATAGAGAGACCATCTCTCCAATTGGTATTGTACGAGACGTGGAAGTTCTTTGTGGTAAGATTAAGTATCCTGCTGATTTTCTAGTACTTGGTTCAGCTGCTAGTAAAACTTATCCTATCATTTTTGGTAGACCCTTCTTGAGTACTTGTGGAGCTATTATTGATTGCAAGAGGTAGAAAATCTTGACTAAGTTTGATGGGGAATCTTATGAGTTTAATTTCTCGAAATTTGCTAAAGGACCTTGTGAAGAGGAAACCCATAATGAGGATTTTAGAGTTGAACAACTTGCTTATATTTCTCTTGCTCCTAACAATGCTTTGCAACAATTTATGGAAGATCATGAAAGTGAAATCTTCATGGAAGAAAGGAACGAGATTGACAGGATTCTCCGTGATCAGCCTAAGATGCTTAAGCATGACTTGCCTGTAGAAGACTTGGGTACCACGTTGCCGCCTAAAAAGGATCCGGTTTTCGATCTAAAACCTCTCCCTAATGATCTTAAATATGCTTATATTGATGATAAAAAGATATATCCTATTATTATTAGCTCTAAACTTTCAGGAAAGGAAGAAGAAAGGTTGTTGGAGGTTTTGAAGAAACACCGAGGAGCTATGGGTTATACTCTGGATGATTTAAAAGGAATTTCACCTACTATATGTCAGCATTCTATCAACATCGAACCAGATGCAAAGCCAGTAGTAGAGAACCAACGACATTTAAACCCCAGGATGAAGGAAGTGGTAAGGAATGAGGTATTGAAACTCCTTGATGCTGGTATTATTTACCCTATTGCTGATAGTGAATGGGTTAGTCCTGTTCATTGTGTTCCTAAAAAAGGAGGTATTACCGTTGTTCCTAATGATAATGATGAGCTTATTCCTCAAAGAATAGTAGTAGGCTATAGGATGTGCATTGATTTAGAAAAGTCAATAAAGTTACCAAGAAAGATCATTACCCGCTTCCTTTTATTGATCAAATGTTGGAAAGGTTGTCTAAAAAGACCCATTTTTGTTTTCTTGCTAGTTATTCTGGTTTCTCTCAAATTGCTGTTAAACAACAAGATCAAGAAAAAACTACTTTTACTTGCCCTTATGGAACTTATGCTTATAGACGTATGCCCTTTGGTTTATGTAATGCTCTTGCTACTTTCTAAAGGTGCATGTCTGCTATCCTTTATGGTTTTTGTGAGGAAATTGTAGAAGTGTTCATGGATGACTTTTCTGTCTATGGAACTTCTTTTGATAATTGTCTACACAACCTTGATAAAGTTTTGCAGAGATGTGAAGAAACTAATCTTTTTCTCAATTGGGAGAAATGCCACTTCATGGTTAATGAAGGGATTGTTCTTGGGCATAAAGTTTCTGAAAGAGGCATAGAAGTTGATAGAGCTAAGGTTGAGGCAATTGAGATGCCATGTCCAAGAGACATTAAAGGTATTCGTAGTATCCTTGGTCATGCTGGTTTCTATAGGAGGTTTATTAAAGACTTTTCTAGGATTTGAAAACCTCTCACTAATCTTCTTCAAAAAGATGTACCCTTCGTTTTTGACGATGATTGTAGGGAAGCTTTTGAAACTCTTAAGAAGGCTTTAACTACAGCCCCTATTGTTCAACCACCTGATTGGAGTTTACCCTTTGAAATAATGTGTGATGCTAGTGATTTTGCTATAGGGGCTGTCCTTTGGCAACGTATTGATAAAAAGTTAAACGTTATCCATTATGCTAGTAAGACTCTAGACGCTGCTCAAAGGAATTATGCTACTACTGAAAAGGAATTTCTAGCTGTTGTTTTTGCTTGTGATAAGTTTAGGCCCTATATTGTAGATTCAAAAGTCACCATTCATACTAATCATGCTGCTATTAAATACCTTATGATGAAGAAGGATGCTAAGCCTAGGCTTATTAGATGGGTGCTGCTTTTACAGGAGTTTGATCTACATATTGTAGATAGGAAGGGTGCTGAAAACCCTGTAGCTGATAATTTATCTCGATTGGAAAACATCACTTTTGACCCTATGCCTATTAATGATAGTTTCCCAAATGAATAGTTAGCTGTAGTAGGGGTGAGCTCGCGAGGGAGCCCTTGGTATGATGATTATGCTAACTTTATTGTCTCCAAGTATTTGCCTCCAACTTTTACAGCTCAACAAAGAAGGAAGTTCTTCTATGATTTGAGGCATTATTTTTGGGATGACCCACACTTATACAAAGAAGGAGTGGATGGTATTATGCGAAGATGTGTTCCAGAATATGAACAAAAGGAGATATTGCGTAAATGTCATGGTAGTGCTTATGGAGGACATCATGCAGGAGATAGAACTGCACAAAAGGTGCTACAATCAGGTTTCTACTGGCCTACCCTTTTTAAGGATTGAAGAAAATTTGTTTTATCTTGTGATGAATGTCAGCATGTTGGTAATATTTCTAGATGCAATGAAATGCCTATGAACTACTCTCTAGTTATTGAACCTTTTGATTGCTGGGGATTTGACTTTATGGGTCCTTTCCCTCCCTCGAAAGGTTATACTCATATTCTTGTTGCCGTTGATTATGTTACTAAGTGGGTAGAAGCCATTCCTACAAAGAGTGCTGACGGGGAAACCTCTCTAAAAATGCTTAAGGATGTTATCTTTCCTAGGTTTGGAGTGCCTAGGTATGTCATGACTGATGGGGGTTCTCATTTCATTCATGGTGGTTTTAGAAAGACCCTTGCTAAGTATGATGTTAATCATAGAATTGCTTCAGCTTATCACCCCCAAACTAGCGGGCAAGTAGAGTTATCAAATAGAGAAATTAAATCTATCCTGCAAAAGACTATTAATAGGTTTATAAAAAACTGGGCTAAGAAGTTGAATGATGCTTTATGGGCTTATAGAACTGCTTACAAAAATCCTATGGGAATGTCTCCTTATAAAATGGTTTATGGGAAAGCTTGTCACCTACCCTTAGAATTAGAACACAAAGCTTACTGGGCAGTTAAAGAACTAAATAGAGATTGTAAGCTCGCTAGTGAGAAAAGACTATTTGACTTAAGTTCTTTAGATGAATGGAGGAGTGAAGCCTATGAAAATGCTAGGCTCTTTAAGGAAAAAGTTAAAAGATGGCATGACAAGCGAATACTTAAGAGAGAATTTCATGTTGGTGAGAAAGTTCTATTGTATAGGTCTCATCTCAGATTTTTTGCAGGAAAGCTACTATCAAAATGGGAAGGACCTTTTATCATTAAAGAAGTATACCATTCAGGAGCAATAAAAATTTCTTCTCTAAAAGATAATACTACACAAGTAGTGAATGGACAGCGACTCAAACACTATATTGCTGGAGATTCTTACAATGAAGATGTTGATGCCTTTAAAGTTATAACTCTGGAGAAATTCATCGAAGACCAAATTCAGAGACCTGCAGAGTCTGTTTTCAAATAGGTAATAGTTCTGGTAAGAAAAGTTCCACAAAAATACTATCCAACTATATTTTTGCAGTTTTTAGTCAATAAGGGAATCTACGAAGCGAAAAAGGGACGAAAACGGAGCCAGGATGGCTCACACCACCCTGTGGCGCGGCCCTCCCCTGGCCACGCCACGAGATGGTGAGTCCACCCCGGACTCCGCCTCTGACTCGTTTTCACCTAGTACCTTCCTTTTGATATGAAACTTCGTAATATATAACCCCCCGGATCTCCCGAGGTTCGTATATCGTGTTCTCGTCGTGTTTTTGTTTCGATCTGTTTCTGCCAGGACATACTCTTTGAAAGATTAGAAGCACCATGGTGTCCGCCAAGGATGAAGGGAAGGAGCCTATGGAGGAAGACCTCCAGGACCCCTGGAAGGAGAAGGAGATAAAGAGTGAAGGTGAAGAGGAGGCAAAGCACACCGACACTACCGTTGTAAGGATTGGAGTGGTGGCAAATCCGGCTATTGGAGGGAAACCTCCTCATCACCGTTTAGATCCCTGGTCACTTCCTCCACGCACCAAGAATCCTTTCCATACCCTTATCCATGAGCATCAATACCAGGATATGCCCAAGGGGAAATTACCCTCCAATTGGGATTTGCCTCGTTCTAGCCATGCATGAAAAGAAGACTTCAAGGAGGAAGAGTGGGGAAAGAATAGCAAGAGCTGGAATTCTCAACACGAAATGATCATGAGCCGCATTGAGCAAAACTCACAGCTGATTCGTAACCTCACTTTCAAGATTGAGAACTTGGGGAAATTGGTCAAGAGGCTCATTGATAGGATACCACCACCACCAAAAGAGTAATTTGTCATCAGGTTTGGCATCCCCTTGGTTTATTCCAAGCTTGGGGGAGTGCCGCGGTATCATATCACTATCTTCTATATTTTTACATTATTAGTAGAGTCATATCATGAATAGAGGAGTTATTATGTAGGATGGTTTGCATTATGGAAGTGTCCCCTCTCTCGTTAGATATGTATCCCTTGGTGTGAGTTGCCGTTATGGAATATTAATGAGAATTTCTATCATTCACTCTTTTTCATAGCTTATATTAGTTTTCAATTCGTGGTTATATGATTGATCTTGTTGTTAGTATTGGTATCACTTTGGGATCATTGAGTTAATTTAGTAGGTTTTGGAAAACCTGGCTCGGTCAGTAGCACACTATTTTTGAAGAGTTGAATGAAAAAGATAGAAGTACTCTAGAGAAAAATAATTTCATCATCTTTCTTTCTTGATTTTCTCATAAGTTTAGTATTCTCTAGTTAAGATCTTTTGTGCTTCCAAGGAAGATTGCATGTTTGTTTTTATCACTTGTATGTTTGGTTGTTTCCTTCAACTCTTATACTTGTTACCCAGCCTTGCTAGCCAAAAACCTGTACTGAGAGGGTACCCTTCTAGTGCATCCACTCCTTTAAACCAAAACCTTTGCCATTTGTGTCCACCATACCTACCTAGTAGCATTATTGCTATTCCAAGTAAATTCTTGTTTTATCTACCTCCCAAATTAAACTTGTTATGCGAAAATTAGTGATTAAAGCTCTCACGAACTTGATGGCACACTTTACTTTCTTGCACTTAATAAACTTGAACCATTGTGCTCACCTATGTTGTGTATATGCTTGCGCTTTGTAAGTTGTGAATTAGCGTAACCATCTTGTCATGGGGAACACTTTCAACATTGCCTTTGGTACTTTGTACCAAGTTGATATCATGTTCTTTTGTCTATGGATGTCGTCGGTGTGAAATGAAAGGGGAGCTTGTAAGTCCATGGAGTTATGCATGTGTGTTAGAGAAACGCTGGTCTAATCCATGCTGACATGGTGGAAACCTGCAGCGTAACCATAACAAGTATCTATGAAGCATTCTTCTTATAAAAAAAGAGATAGAGATTGAGAAAAAGGAGAAAAAGAAAAAAGAGATTTATGAAAAGAGGAAAGAGAGAAAAAAGCACCATATTCCCATGGTAAATAAGAAGATTGCTGAGATACTTGTTGTCTGCTTGCCTTGTCATTTTGATATGGGGATTCTTCCGTATCATCAGGAAAGGGGTACCCCGTTGGCAGTTCTCAATGATACACATATGCTTACGATGACAAGAACTTACCGGTGACTAAACTTGAGTAGCATGAGGAGCGGCCCTCGTATTCAAGGGACATGAGATTCTCAACTTACAACTTGTCAATGCATATCCTCATATTTGATCACTTTAACCTTAACCACCAAAAGATGCCTATGATAGGGGCCATGAGAGCTGAAAGCTAGTAAGTATCATAATTTTTGGGAGCTCTTTATGAGACTTGCAATCCCTGCTTCCCTCTTTGAAGGGCCTTTCTTTTACTTTGTAGTTGAGTCAGTAAACCTACTTCCTCTCTATCTCAGCAAGTATTTCGAGTTGTTGTGTTTCATTCATTCATATGATGATTTATTCAATCATGTCTTATGTTCCTTGTTTTGCACATTGCTCTTATCTTGATGTTTACTACTTTGAAAGCTATCATTGAAAACCAGCTATTTGTGAACTCCAGCAAATTATCAACTATTCTTCGACCAAGAGCTAAGTTTGCCATTACCAATTATGATTCACTTTATGTATCTTTATTGTGTTTCCTTTACTCATTACAAGTTGAGTTATATAATAGTGAGTTGTCTTCTATTATGATCTATGCTTTGGATGAATGTGATGCTTCTTGTCCGTATTCTTTTATCGACTCTTCACTCAATAAACCTGAGGCCATGTTTATTGAGCTCAGTTTCGCTTGGGGACAAGCGAAGTCTAAGCTTGGGGGAGTTGATACGTCCATTTTGCATCACTATTCTATGTCTTAATTCACTATTATTCATTGATATATTTCTTAATGAGAGGTGATACTTATGTTATTTCATGTGTTTTTGCATGGTTGATGACTTTTGGAGCATGGACCGCTGCAGTCAGGTTTCTGATGGAAAAGGTGCTGTTTGGAGGCAAAATTCGCGAAGATCAGAAAATCCGGGAAAATATATGGAAAATCCTATTTTTCCAGAAGACTAAGGATGCCAGAAGACGGAGTGGAGATGGCCACAGGGGGCCCACACCACCCCATGGCGCAGGCAGCCCTAGGCCACGCCAGGAGGTGGTGTGGCCACCCTGGCCCACTCCAGCCTCTCCCCTCTGGTGTATATCATCCTCCCGAAACCCTAAGGCTCGGGGAGCGACCACAGAAAGATTCTACCGCCTCTGCGGGGTGGAAAACACTGAGAGAAAAAGATCTCCCCGGCAGACAGATTTCTGCCGAAGGAATTCCTTCCCGGAGAGGGGAGATCGTCGCCATCAACACCACCATCAAGCTGGACTTCATCGGGATCATCATCATCATCATCACCACCATCATCATCAGCAGCACCCTCATCACCATCTCCATATTGCTGTAACAATTGAGTTGGATCTTGCATTAGTTCATAGGGGAAACTTTCCCGGTGTTGATTACTCTTTGTAGTTGACGCTATTCAGTGAACCATTGAATTATTGTTTATGTTCAGATTGTTATACATCATTATTCCATCTCTGATCATGATCCATATGATGTCTTGTGAGTAGTTCGTTTTGTTCTTGAGGACATGGGAGAAGTCATGTTGTTAGTAGTGGAGTTGTGTTGAGAAAGATTCAATAGACTGTTATTTAAGTTGTGGTGTACTTCTTCTAGTGGAGTCATGTGAACGTCGACTACATGACACTTCACCTATATGGGCCTAGGGGAATGCATTGTGTATTTGGCTACTAATCGTAGGGGTTGCCGGAGTGACAGAAACCTGAACCCCCATTAGGAAACCATTGCACAAGGGACGTAAGGGTCTTAGAGTTTAAAGCTGTGGTTAGGTTTTTACCTTAATTATTTTCTTGTACTTATGGATGTTTCCAAGGGGTATAATCACAAGTATGTATTAGTCTTGGATGGGGCGGTACATTAGCACAGGTTCACCCACACAACACTTAGCAAGCTAGAGAAGATTAATCAACTATATGAAGCAAAAGCACTTGCCAGTCTTCCCATGTGTCCTCGAGAACATTTGGTCATCTTAAGTAATACAACCGGCTTGTCCTTTGCTGCATAAAGGATTGGGCCACTTGCTGCATTTATTCCTACTGTCTTTCATTTACTCGTACTTTGTTTACTTGCTTTATCGAAAACCCCTAAAAATCCGCTTGCTAAGTATTTGCAGAGAATTCCTGATCCATACCACTAGCCAGCACCTTCTGCTCCTCGTTGGGTTCGACACTCTTACTTATCGAAAATACTGCGATACACCCCCTATACTTGTGGGTCATCAAGCATCCCCAAGTTTTGACGCTTGTACTTCTTGGATATTTCTTGGGGTTACATGTGTGGCATCCCCAAGCTTGAGCTTTAGTCCATCCTTCATCTCATTACTCATTCCTTCCATACACCTGAAACTTTTCCTTCATACAAAACTTCACACAATCTTTATTAGCAACATTAGTGCACTCAAGATAAATAAGTCTTAAGGTTCAGTTATAACACCAAATAAACTTCCATTAGGACACTAGATACTGTAGCACTTCCCTCAAAAATCTCAATTGCCCAAAAGAACTCAAAAAGGAACCATCAAGAAGCAAATGCAGAAAATGGCAGAAATCTGTCAAAACAGACCAGCAGGTAAAGACAATTTTTTTCGAAGACCTTCTGTTGCTCAAATCAAAAATTGTTGAACTAACTAAAGTTAGATAACAACCTGGGGCAGAAGCACAAAAATGCACGCCTCAAAAAGACATTCAGAGATTTTACACGAATTTTTACGGTGAACTTTTCCAACCATTACAAAAATCTGTTTCGGGACAGCAACTTTTCCAACCATTACTTCTCTCTCATTAGAGGTTACTCTTGGCACAAAAAGCAAATAAAAAGGATAAGGAACGGTTATTACAGAGGTAATAACTTCCAAGACTCATCTAAAACTTTTGGGTTATCTCCCAATAAGTACTTTTCTTTAACGCCTTTAAGTTAGGCATAAGAAGCAACAAAAAGAATCAAGTGTTCTCAAATGAAGAAGCATTAAAACCAAATTTCTTGCCCTTACCTCTCTTACTTTTATTCTTAACCTTGGGGAAAATATGATTGTTTGGTGGAGAAGAAAGGTGCATGGTCCCCTTTCCCACATCTATTATTGCTCCAAGGAGTTCTAATAGGGACCTTCCAAGTGTAATTTGTCCTTTTTCCAGCACATTCAATAACAAGATAATCAGTAGAAATCATTTTCCCAAGGATCTTTGTAAACACTCCTTCAGCTATTCCAAGAGGTAATAAGGTAGCACTATTAGCAAGAGATATTTATTTTCCTCCTTCAGTAAGCCCCCAAGTATTCAGAGATTCATAAATATCCTTGGGCATAAGACAAAATTCAGACATGATATCACAGCGGGCTTGAAAAGTTTCAGTGTTTATCTCAATCTTTACTGTAGGGAGCCACTTTGATGGTTCAGAATTTATTGGAACATAATTGTGATGCTCCCTAAGCGTATTATAGCAATCTTTTAAGCTAGCAGTGCCAGTCTCAAGAGTGTTCAATCTAGCAAATATTTTTGCGAAAGAAATATCAGTTTGGCTAGGCAAGTTGTAAGTGAGGATCAATTTCTTTATAGCATTGATGGCATCATCCTCATTACATTGGAGGAAATCTCCTCCCACAACAGCATCTAAAGCATATCTATAGCAAAGAGCAATTCCAAGGTAAAAACTGCTAAAGAACAAGCTTTGAGTCATTTTAGGCTCAGTTTTTTCATGTAGATCAGAGATTCTAGACCAAGCTTCCTTGAAACTCTCTTCCATCCCTTGTTAAAAAGTGAAAATCATTTCCTCGGGTGACATAGTGATTGGAGCAAGGCTAGACATAGTGGCAACTAAAGTAGACTTAATTTTTTTTTGTCTTTGATAACAAAACAAAAAGGAACTAAGCAAAACAAAAATAACAAAGTAAAGAGATTGGTTATGAGAGACTCCCCTTGTGAAGATGTCCTTGACTCCCCGGCAACGGCGCCAGAAAAATGCTTGATGGCTCAGTGTCAGCGCCAGAAAAATGCTGGAGCGATGATGATGTAGAGCTAGTTGGGAACCCCAAGAGGAAGGTATGATGAGCACAGCAACAAGTTTCCCTCAGTTATGAAACCAAGGTTTAATCGAACCAGTAGGATCAAGGAAACACCCCAAAGGTGTTGCTAGCTGAGCCTTGGCAGGGTGCACTACCGGTGCTAGTAGCAACGTGGAGACCTGCACAACACAACCACAGAACTTTGTCCCCAACTTGCGATGAGGTTGTCAATCTCACCGTGTTTTGTGGAAAACAAAGGATTAAACGTATCGAATGGAAAGAAGTAATAGTTTGCAGAAAGTAAACACAAAGCGATGCAGATTGTAGATTGTATGTAAAAGACAAGGATCGGGATCCATAGTTCACTAGAGGTGGCTCTCCTTAAGATAGATAACATGCTGGGTGAACAAATTACAGTGGGGCAATTGACAAACATCGAGAAAGCAATACATGCATATACTAATCATCTTGACTCCTTTGGAACTTGATTGGGCATTACAACATTATACATAGACCGCCATCCAACTGCATCTATGACTAATAATCTACCTTCAGGTTATCATCCGAACCCCTCGATTAAGTTGCAAGCAACAAATTATTGCTTCTGAACTACGTGTAAAGTAAACAATACGATTGTTCTATGAACAAAGGATTGTTGTTTTCTCCTAGTAGCAACATCACATCTAGTACCTTAGAGATTTCTATCACTTCCCGGATTACGGAGGCATGAACCCACTATCGAGCATAAATACTAACTCTTGGAGTTGCTAGCATCTACTTGGCCAAGATAGCTACTAACAACAGAAAGCATGCAAGATCACAAATAACAAAGACATGATAGAATCAATAATCAATCTTAAATAGCATCTCAATATCCATCGGATCCCCGCAAACACAACATGCAGAATTACAAATAGATGATCTTGATCATGAGCAGACTCACAAGATCTAAACATGAAAGCACAAAGGAGGAGAACCAGCCATCTAGCTACTACATGGATCCGTAGTCCAAGGATGAACTACTCACGCACCACACCGGAGGCTTGCATGGTGATGAAGAAGGCCTCCAGGGTGAATTCCCCTCTCCGGTAGGGTGCTTAGATCCCTCCCGATCTAGGGATGGAGATGACAGCGGCTACAGACTCTTTCGTGGATTTTTTGATCGGGCCCTTAGGGTTTTCATCCCGAGGGCATCTTATAGTCGGAAGGGGAGGCCGGGGGTGCCAGAGGCCACCACACCACCCCCTGGCGTGGGCCAAGCCTGGCTGTGCGGCCAGGTGGTGTGGCCGGCCTCTGGCCCCTCTCCATCTCATATTCTGGCATCTGATGACTTCCAGAAAAATAGGCACTTTGGCTTTTGTCCCGTCCAATTCCAAGAATATTCATTTTTTGACTTTCTTGGAACCAAAAACAGCAGAAAGCAGGCAGCTGGCACTATGGCTCTTGTTAATAGGTTAGTCCAAGAAATCATATGAAAAGTACTCCAAAGTGTGGACAAAACACAAGAAAGTGGATAAAACCAAGCATGGAACATCAAAAATTATAGATACATTTGCAATGTATCAGCTACTACCACTGCTAAGGTAGTAGATGAACCTCCACCTGCTGAGAATGATACTTTTAAAATACCTACAAGAATTATTGATCGTGTTATGGATAACTATTATGTTGGAGATGGAACTGTCCATCCCGGTGATCATTTGCTCTTTATACACGAATTATGCGGATTGTTCAAGTGTGCAGATATTACCACAGATCAAGTCAAGAATAAGTTATTCTCATTATCACTGAAAGGAAGAGCTGAAGAATGGTATAAGCTGTTGAAGAATGGTCAAGCTCTTGAATGGGAGGAAATAGTGCCTCTCTTTTATTCAAAGTTTTATCCTCCTAGTGAGATTCATAAAGATCGAAATCAAATATACAACTTTTGGCCTCATCATGGAGAGAGTACAGCTCAAGCTTGGGGGAGATTGAAGTTACTAATGCTCAAATGTCCCATTCATGAGCTCCCCAACAATATTATTATCAATAAATTTTATGCAAGGCTTTATCTTCATGATAAGGATTTATTGGATGCTTCTTGTGGTGGATCATTTACACGCATGGAAGAAGAAGCTAAATGGGATCTTCTAGACCGTATTCAAGACAATGCTGAAGCATGGGAGAATGACAAAGGAAGAAAGTCAGGTATAAATTATGATTATGAATGCATTGAATCTTTTATGGGAACTGATGACTTTCAAAATATTAAAAATGCTTATGGTATAGACTCTCAAGCTATTGCAACTTATTTTAAGGCTTTTGCTTCATATATTGAAGTGCCTAAAAAGAAGTGGAATAAGTATCATGAACCATATAAAGATGTTGCTAAGAGTGTTCCTGCAAGAAATACTGAAGTTTATACTGCTAATCATGTTTTACCTAAACTTTACATTGAGAAAATGCCTTTCCCAGATAAAGTAAAGGAACATCCTATGATAACTAATGTAATCAATAAAAGTACAAAGAGAACTGTAAAACCTGATGAACAAATAAACATTGAACCTACTGTAGCAATTGTGAAAGACCTTGTCACTAAAAGTGTAGAAGATGGACACATTGTCTTCTGTGAGGATGCTTCTAATATTGTCTCACGTCCTAATAGAACTAAAAAGGCTAGTGTCCCTATGCTTTCTGTTAGAATTGGTGATCATTGCTATTATGGTCTTTGTGATATTGGTGCAAGTTCAAGTGCTATTCCTTACGAGCTTTACAAAGAAATGATGAATGAAATTAGGCCTTGCGAACTAGAAGAGAATGATGTTGTTATTCACCTTGCTAATAGGGAGACCATCTCTCCAATTGGTATTGTAAGAGATGTGGAAGTTCTTTGTGGTAGGATTAAATATCCTGCTGACTTTCTAGTACTTGGTTCAGCTGCTAGTCAAACCTATCCTATCATTTTTGGTAGACCTTTCTTGAGTACTTGTGGAGCTATTATAGATTGCAAAAGGGAGAAAAATTTATCCAAATTTGATGGGGAATCTTACGAGTTTAATTTTTCGAAATTTACTAAAGAACCTTGTGAAAATGAAACCCATAATGAGGATTTTAGAGTTGAACAACTTGCTTCTATTTCTCTTGCTCCTAACAATGCTTTGCAGCAATTTATGGAAGACCATGAAAGTGAAATCTTCATGGAAGAAAGAAATGAGATTGACGAGATTCTCCATCGTCAACCTAAGATGCTTAAGAATAACTTGCCTGTGGAAGATTTGGGTACCACATTGCCACCTAAAAAGGATCCGGTCTTCGATCTAAAACCTTTACCTGATGATCTTAAATATGCTTACATTGATGATAATAAAATATATCATGTTATTATTAGTTCTAAACTTTCAGGGAAGGAAGAGGAAAGGTTATTGGAGGTATTGAAGAAACACCGAGGAGCTATGGGATATACTCTGGATGATTTGAAGGGGATTTCTCCTACTATATGTCAGCATGCTATCAATATAGAACCAGATGCAAAGCCAGTGGTAGAGCATCAGCGTCGTTTAAATCCCAAGATGAAGGAAGTGGTAAGAAACAAGGTATTAAAACTCCTTGATTCTGGTATTATTTACCCTATTGCTGATAGTGAATGGGTTAGTCATGTTCATTGTGTCCCTAAAAAAGGGTAATTACCGTTGTGCCTAATGATAATGATGAGGTTATTCCCCAACTAATAGTAGTAGGTTATAGGATGTGCATTGATTTCAGAAAAGTTAACAAAGTTACTAAGAAAGATCATTACCCACTTCCTTTTATTGATCAAATGTTAGAAAGGTTGTCTAAAAAGACCCATTTTGTTTTCTTGATGGGTACCCTGGGTTCTCTCAAATTGCTGTTAAACAACAAGATCAAGAAAAAACTACTTTTACATGCCCTTATGGAACCTATGCTTATAGACGTATGCCTTTTGGTTTGTGTAATGCTCCTGCTACTTTTCAAAGATGCATGTCTGCTATCTTTCATGGTTTTTGTGAGGAAATTATGGAAGTATTCATGCATGATTTTTCCGTCTATGGGACTTCTTTTGATAATTGTCTTCACAACCTTGATAAAGTGTTGCAGAGATGTGAAGAAACTAATCTTGTTCTTAATTGGGAGAAATGCCACTTCATGGTTAATGAAGGGATTGTCCTTGGACATAAGATTTCTGAAAGAGGCATAGAAGTTGATAGAGCTAAAGTTGAGGCAATTGAGAAAATGCCCTATCCAAGAGAAATCAAAGGTATTCGTAGTATCCTTGGTCATGCTGGTTTCTGTAGAAGGTTTATTTAAAGATTTCTCTAAGATATCAAAACCCCTCACTAATCTTCTTCAAAAGGATGTACCCTTTGTTTTTGATGATGGTTGTAAGGAAGCTTTTGAAACTCTAAAGAAGGCTTTAACTACTGCTCCTATTGTTCAACCACCTGATTGGAGCCTACCCTTTGAAATCATGTGTGATGCTAGTGATTTTGCTGTAGGTGTTGTTCTTGGGCAACGAATCGATAAAAAGTTAAATGTTATCCATTATGCTAGTAAGACTCTTGACGCTGCTCAAAAGAATTATGCTACTACCGAAAAAGAATTCTTAGCTGTTGTCTTTGCTTGTGATAAGTTTAGACCTTATATTGTTGACTCAAAAGTTACCATTCATACTAATCATGCTGTTATTAAGTACCTTATGACAAAGAAAGATGCTAATCCTAGATTCATTAGATGGGTTCTGCTCTTACAAGAGTTTTACCCACATATTGTAGATAGGAAAGGTGCTGAAAATCCTATTGCTGATAATTTATCTCGATTGGAAAACATCTCTTTTGATCCTATGCCTGTTAATGATAGTTTCCCAAATGAACAGTTGGCTGCAGTAGAGGTAAGCTCGTGAGGGAGCCCTTCGTATGCTGATTATGCTAACTTTATTGTTTCCAAGTATTTCCCTCCAACTTTTACAGCTCAACAAAGTGATACATTGCAAATGTATCTATAATTTTTGATGTTCCATGCTTGGTTTTATCTACTTTCTTGTGTTTTGTCCACACTTTGGAGTACTTTTCATATGATTTCTTGGACTAACCTATTAATAAGAGCCACAGTGCCAGCTGCCTGTTTTCTGCTGTTTTTGGTTCTAGGAAGTCAGAAAATGAATATTCTCGGAATTGGACGGGACAAAAGCCAAAGATATTATTTTACCGGGGGACACTTGGAGCCAGAATACGAGACGGAGAAGGGCCAGAGGGCGGCCACACCACCTAGCCGCACGGCCAGGCCTGGCCCGCCCCAGGGGGTGGTGTGGCCAGCCCAGGCACCCCCTCGGCCTCTCCTTCCGCCTATATGTTGCCTCTGATACGGAAACCCTAAGTACCCGATCAAAATTCCACGAAAGAGTCTGTAGCCGTTGTCATCTCCATCCCTAGATCGGGAGGATCAAGCTCTTCGGCACCTGCCGAGAGAATTCACCCTGGAGGCCTTCTTCATCATCATGCAAGCCTCCGGTGTGATGCGTGAGTAGTTCATCTCTGGACTACGGGTCCATGTAGTAGCTAGATGGCTGGTTCTCCTCCTTTGTGCTTTCATGTGTAGATCTTGTGAGATCTGTTCATGATCAAGATCATCTATTTGTAATTCTGCATGTTGTGTTTGCAGGGATCCGATGGATATTGAGATGCTATTTCAGATTGATTATCGATTCTATCATGTCTTTGTTATTTGTGATCTTGCATGCTTTCCGTTGTTAGTAGCTATCTTGGCCAAGTAGATGCTAGCAACTCCAAGAGTTAGTATTTATGCTCGATAGTGGGTTCATGCCTCCGTAACTGGGGAAGTGATGAAATCTCTAAGGTACTAGATGTGTTGTTGCTACTAGGGAGAAAACAACAATCCTTTGTTCATAGAACAATCGTATTGTTTACTTTACACGCAATTCATAAAGCAATAATCTGTTGCTTGCAACTTAATACTGGAGGGGGTTCGGATGATAACCTGAAGGTGGATTATTAGTCATAGATGCAGTTGGATGGCGGTCTATGTATAATGTTGTAATGCCCAATCGAATCTCAAAGGAGTCAAGATGATTAGTGTATGTTTGTATACTTTCTTGATGTTTGTCAATTGCCCCGCTGTAATTTGTTCACCCAGCATGTTATCTATCTTAAGGAGAGCCACCTCTAGTGAACTATGGACCCTGGTCCTTTCTTTTACATTCAATCTACAATCAAACTGTTTACTGCTTTGTGTTTACTTTCTACAAACTATTACTTCCTTCCATTCGATAGATTTAATCCTTTGTTTTTAGCAAAACCGGTGAGATTGACAACCTCATCGTGAGTTGGGGACAAAGTTCTGTGGTTGAGTTGTGCAGGTCTCCACGTTGCTGCTGGCACCGGTAGTGCGCCCTGCCAACGTTCAGCTAGCTACACCTTTGGGGTGTTTCCTTGCTCCTACTGGATTGATAACCTTGGTTTCGTACTGAGGGAAAACTTGCTGCTGTGCTCATCATACCTTCCTCTTGGGGTTCCCCGACGAGCTCGATATATTTTGGGCCATCACAAAGAAGGAAGTTCTTTTACGATTTGAGACATTATTTTTGGGATGACCCACATTTATATAAAGATGGAGTATATGGTATTATGCGAAGATGTGTTCTAGAATATGAACAAAATGAGATATTACGGAAATGTCATGGTAGTGCCTATGGAGGACATCATGTGGGAGATAGAACCATGCAGAAGGTGCTACAATCAGGTTTTTACTAGCCTACCCTTTTTAAAGATGCAAGAAAAATTGTCTTATCATGTGATGAGTGCCAACGTGTTGGGAACATTTCTAGATGCAATGATATGCCTATGAATTACTCTCTCGTTATTGAACAATTTGATTGTTGGGGATTCGACTTTATGGGTCCTTTTCCCCCTTCAAAATGTTACACCCATATTCTTGTTGCTGTTGACTATGTTACTAAGTGGGTAGAAGCCATACCTACAAAAAGTGTTGATGGGGAAACCTCTTTAAAAATGCTTAAAGATATCATCTTTCCTAGGTTTGGAGTGCCTAGATATCTTATGACTAATGGAGGGTCTCATTTCATTCATGGTGGTTTTAGAAATACCCTTGCTAAATATGATGTTAATCATAGAATTGCTTCAGCTTATCATCCCCAAACTAGTGGGCAAGTAGAGCTATCAAATAGAGAAATTAAATCCATCTTACAAAAGACTGTTAATAGATCTAGAAAAATTAGGCTAAAAATTTGAACGACGCTTTATGGGCTTATAGGACTGCCTATAAAAATCCTATGGGAATGTCTCCTTACAAAATGGTTTATGGGAAAGCTTGCCACCTGCCTTTAGAATTAGAACACAAAGCTTATTGGGCAGTGAAAGAACTTCATAGAGACTATAAGCTTGCTGGTGAGAAAAGATTATTTGACTTAAGCTCGTTAAATGAATGGAGGAGTGAAGCATATGAGAATGCTAGACTCTTTAAGGAAAAAGTTAAAAGATGGCATGACAGGAGAATTCTTAAGAGGGAGTTCCATGTTGGTGAGAAAGTTCTATTGTATAGGTCTCGTCTCAGATTTTTTGCAGGGAAACTACTTTCAAAATGGGAAGGACCTTTTGTTATCGAACAAGTATATCAATCAGGTGCAATAAAAATTTCTTCTTTAAAATATAACACTACACAAGTGGTGAACGGTCAGCGACTCAAGCACTATATTGCTAGAGATTCTTACAATGAAGATATTGATGCTATCCAAGTAGTAACTCCGGAAAATTTTATCAAAGACCAAATTCAGAGACCTGCATAGTTCGTTTTCGAATAGGTAATAGTTCTAGTAAGAAAAGTTCCACGAAAATTCTGTCAAATTATATGTTTGGAGTTTTTATCCAACAAGAAAAGCAATGAAGTGAAAGAGGGACGAAAATGGAGCTAGGGTGGCTCACACCACCCCTGGCGCGGCCCCCCCTGGCCGCGTCAGTAGGTGGTATGGCCACCTCGGACTCCGTCTCCAACCCGTTTTCTCCCAATACCTTCCTTTTGTTGTAAAACTTCGTAATATATAATCCCCTGGATCCCCCGAGGTTCATATATCGTGGTCTCATCGTGTTTTCGTTTCGATCTGTTTCTGCCAAGAACTATTCTTAAAAGTTTAGAAGCACAATGGTCTCCGCCAAGGATAAGGGAAAGGAGCCTATGAAGGAAGATCTCCAAGACCACGGGGAGAAGAAGGAGATAAAGAGTGAATATGAAGAGGAGGCAAAGAAAATCCAGCATCCGCACACCGGCACTACCATTGCAAGCATTGGAGTGTTGGCAAACCCTACCAAGATCAAAAGGATTTCATGGATGTCAACTGGAGGGAAGCCTCCGCGTCACTGTTTGGCTCCACAGTCACTTCCTCCATGCACCAAGAATTCCTTCCATACCCTTATCCACGAGCATCAATTCCATAATATGCCCAAGGAGAAACTACCCTCCAATTGGGATATGCCTCGTTCTAACTATGTAGGAAAAGAAGACTTCAAGGAGGAAGAGTGGGGGAAGAACCGCAAGAGCTAGAATTCGCAACCCGACATGATCATGAGCCGCATTGAGCAAAACTCGGAGTTGATTCGTACTCTCACCTTCGGGATTGAAGACTTGGGAAAATTGATCAAAAATCTCATCGAGAGAATACCACCACCGAAGTAGTAATTCATCATCAGGTTTTGGCATCCCCTTGGTTTGTTCCAAGCTTGGGGAGTGCCGCGGTATCACATCACTATCTTCTATCTTTTTACCTTTTTAGTAGAGTCATATCATGAATAGAGAAGTTATCATGTAGGATGGTTTGCATTATGGAAGTGTCCCCCCTCTCGTTAGATATCTATGTATCCCTTGGTGTGAGTTGTCGTTATGGAATATTAATGAGAAGTTCTATCATTTACTCTTTTGCATATCTTATATTAGTTTTCAATTTTTGTTATATGATTGATCTTGTTGTTAGTATTGGTATCACTTTGGGATCATTGAGTAAATTTAGTTGGTTTTAGCAAACCTGGCTTGGTCAGTAGCAGCACTATTTTTGAGAATTGAATGAAAAAGAAAAAAAATACTCTAAAGAAATATAATTTCATCATCTTTCTTTCTTGATTTGCTCATAAGTCTAGTATTCTCTAGTTAAGATATTTTGTGTTTCCAAGGAAGATTGCATGTTTGTTTTTATCACTTGTATGTTTGTTTGCTTCCTTCAACTCTTATGCTTGCTACCCAGCCTTGCTAGCCAAAAACCTGTACTAAGAGGGAATGCTTCTCGTGCATCCAATCCTTAAACCAAAACCTATGCCATTTGTGTCCACCATACCTACCTATTAGCACTATTGCTATTCCAAGCAAATTCATGTTTTTATTTACCTTCCGAATTAAACTTGTTATGTGTAAATTAGTGATTAAAGCTCTCACGAACTTGATGGCACACTTTACTTTTTTGCACTTAATAAGCTTGAACCATTGTGCCCATCTATGTTGCGTATATGCTTGCGCTTTGTAAGTTGTAAATTAGCAGAACCATGTTGTCATGGGGAACGCTTTCAACATTGCACCGGTACTTTCTACCTAGTTGATATCATGTTATTTTGTCTATGGATGTCGTCGGTGTGAAATGAAAGGGGAGCTTGTAAGTCCATGGATTTATGTATATGTGTTAGAGAAACGCCTGGGCCACCGGTCTAATCCATGCGTAATCATGGTGGAAACCTGCAGCGTAACCATAATGAGCATCTATGAAGAATTCTTCTTATAAAAAAGATATAGAGATTGAGAAAAAGAAAAAAGAAAAAAGAGATGAGAAAAGAGGAAAGAGAGAAAAGGCACCATATTCCCATGGTAAATAAGAAGATTGTTGAGATGCTTGTTGTCTGCTTGCCTTGTAATTTTGATATGGGGATTCTTCCGTATCATCGAGCAAGGGGTACCCCGTTGGCGGTTCTCTATGATACACATGTACTTACTATGACAAGAACTTACCGGTGACTAAACTTGATGTAACACCCCGTCCACTCCTGGGCCCGGGGGGTGTCACTCCTGGCAGCTTAATAGGATATCTAGACTGGCCCCACAGACCAACACTAGTCTTTTCTGTGCACTTTGTCCTCACTTTCGCGCTTTTGATTACCCACTTCCCGGTCGGTCACCCATCCTAGAATTGCTCTAGGCCAAGCACGCTTAACCTTAGAGTTCTTTTCGAATGAGCTTCCGGAAAAGAAGTTGCAACTTGTTGATATGGGTATCCTATCAATCCTATTAAGCCATGTGCCTGGATCTCACACTTGAGTAGCATGAGGAGCGGCCCTCGTATTCAAGGGACATGAGATTTTCAACTTACAACTTGTCAAGCATATCCTCATATTTGATCACTTTAACCTTAATCACCTAAAGATGCCTATGATAGGGGCAATGAGAGCTGAAAGATAATAAGTATCATAATTTTTGGAAGCTCTTTATGAAACTTGAAATCCATGTTTCCCTCTGCGAAGGCCCTTTCTTTTACTTTTTAGTTGAGTCAGTAAACCTATTCCCTTCTATCTCAGCAAGTATTTTGAGTTGTTGTGTTTCATTCATTCATTCGTATGATGATTTATTCAATCATGTTTCTTATGTTCCTTGCTTTGCACATTTACTCTTATCTTAGTGATTACTACTTTGAAAGCTATCATTGAAAACCCTTTATGTGTGAACTCCTGCAAATTTTCAACTATTCTTCGACCAAGAGCTAAGTTTGCCATTACCAATTATGATTTACTTTATGTATCTTTATTGTGTTTCCTTTACTTATTGCAAGTTAAGTTATATAATAGTGAGTTGTCTTCTATTATGATTTGTGTATTGATGAATGTGATACTTCTTGTCCGTATTCTTTTATCGACTCTTCACTCCATAAACCTGAGGTCATGTTTATTGAGTTCAATTTTCGCTTGGGGACAAGCGAAGTCTAAGCTTGGGGGAGTTGATACGTCCATTTTGCATCACTATTCTATATCATAATTTGTTGTTATTCATTGATATATTTCATATTAAGAGATGATACTTATGTTATTTCATCTGTTTTTGCATGGTTGATGACTTTTGGAGCATGGACCACTACAGTCAGGATTCTGATGGAAAAGGGGCTATTTGGAGGCGAAATTCGCGAAGATCAGAAAATCTAGGAAAATACATGGAAAATTCTATTTTTCCAGAAGACGGAGGTTGCCAGAAGGGGGAGTGGAGGTGGGCCATGGGGGGCCCACACCACCCCCTGGTGTGGGCAGCCCTAGGTCGCGCCAGTAGGTGGTGTGGCCATCCTGGCCCACTCCAGGCTCTCCCCTCTGGTGTATATTACCCTCTTGAAACCCTAACACCGGGGGAGCAACCACAGAAAGATTCCGCCGCCTCTACGTGGCGGAAAACACAGAGAGAGAAAGATCTCTCCGGCAGACAGAATTCTGCCGGGGGAATTCCTTCCTGGAGAGGGGAGATCGTCGCCATCAACACCACCATCAAGCTGGACTTCATCGGGATCATCATCATCATCACCACCATCATCTCCACCAGCACCATCGTCACCACTTCATACCGCTGTAACAATTGGGTTGAATCTTGCATAGTTCTTAGGGGAAACTTTCCCGGTGTTGATTACTCCTTGTAGTTGATGCTATTGAGTGAACCATTGAATTATCGTTTATGTTCAAATTGTTACATATCATTATATCATCTCTGATCTTGATCCATATGATGTCTTGTGAGTAGTCCATTTAGTTCTTGAGGACATGGGAGAAGTCATGTTGTTAGTAGTGGAATTGTGTTGAGAAAGATTCAATAGTTTGATATTTAAGTTGTGGTGTATTTCTTCTAGTGGTGTCATGTGAACGTCGACTACATGACACTTCACCTTTATGGGCCTAGGGGAATGCATTGTGTATTTAGCTACTAATCATAGGGGTTATCGGAGTGACAGAGAACCTGAACACCCGTTAGGAAACCTTTGCACAAGGGACGTAAGGGTCTTAGAGTTTAAAGCTGTGGTTAGGTTTTTACCTTAATTATTTTCTTGTACTTATGGATGTTTCCAAGGGGTATAATCACAAGTATGTATTAGTCTTGGATGGGGCGGTACATTAGCACAGGTTCACCCACACAACACTTAGCATACTAAAGAAGATTAATCAACTATATGAAGCAAAAGCACTTGACGATATTCCCGTGTGTCCTCGAGAATGTTTGGTCATCTTAAGTAATACAACCGGCTTGTCCTTTGCTAAAGAAAGGATTGGGCCACTTGCTGCATTTATTCTTACTGTCTTTTATTTACTCGTACTTTATTTACCTGCATTATCGAAAATCCCTAAAAATCCGTTTACTAAGTATTTACAAAGAATTCCTGCTCCACGCCATTCGCCAACACCTTCTACTCCTTGTTGGGTTCGACACTCTTACTTATCGAAAATACTACGATACACCCCATATACTTGTGGGTCATCAGCCCCCAAATTGTAGCCAGCAGCAACGTCGGCACAATGTTATTGGGGGCACTGATACATGCTGCCGCGATATTGGAGAGGTGTCCCATGCCGTCTTTCTCAATACCTCCGGCCCAAATCTCTTGATGTTTTTGGGCCAATATCAATATTTTGCATGGTTTAAAACAATATTCAAAAGCATATTACATAGTTCAAATAGATTAAATAGTTTTACACAATAATCTGAACAAACAAAACAAAATTATTAATACAAGCCTTCAATTAGAATATCAATTTACCTTGTTCACAAATCTTAGACGGTGTTTCCTTTGAGCACCCACACATGTTGCACTGGATCATTTTGAAGCCTAGTATGAACCTGTGCATTGCGGATTTCTTGATGCCTAGCAAGGAAGGCACCAAACTCGACGAGCACCTAATCATCAAGTTGAGCAAGAGGTCTGTTATGATCAAATGGCTGCTCATCGACCACCGATGCTTCCCATTCACTCTTGATGATCGTTTTGTGCATGATCATACAACAGCTCATAACCTCCCATATCCGAAATTCCGACCAAGTAAGAGCAGGGTACTCAACAATTGCAAACCGCTACTAGAGCACACCAAATGCCCACTAATACGTTGCAAACGTATCTATAATTTTTGATGTCCCATGCTTGTTTTATATGTACCTTCTTATGTTTTGTCCACACTTTGGAGTATTTTTATAAATTTTCTTGGACTAACCTATTAACAAGATACCACAGTGCCAGCTGCCTGTTTTCTGCTGTTTTTGGTTCCAGGAAAGTCAGAAAATGAATATTCTTGGAATTGGACGGGACAAAAATTATTTGTATCTAGTCACTCTTGTGAACTTTGAAGGTGTCCTATGTATTTATATTTGCTACTCTATTGAGGGACAAGTTAAATGCCACTATGCTATGTTTTCTTTATGTGAAACAAACAAACGTCTTGCAAAGCATTGTTATTCACGAATCTTTTGTTTGTGCCTTTTCATGTTGCATCATAGTTTCTTTGTCTTAT
Organism: Avena insularis; assembly: GCA_023614405.1. NCBI lineage: Eukaryota > Viridiplantae > Streptophyta > Magnoliopsida > Poales > Poaceae > Avena > Avena insularis. The sequence goes on along the minus strand of CM042686.1, from coordinate 592,502,368 downwards.
TGCTAGAACTTTGTCTTTCATGTTATGATTGAAGTACTATGATCCCAGCTTTGAATGTTTTACAAGTACTTTGGTCAAGTCTTTGATGGTGCATGTCACCTCAAAAATTATTCTTTCTTTTTATCACTTACCTACTCGAGGACGAGCAGGAGTTAAGCTTGGGGATGTTGATACATTGCAAATGTATCTATAATTTTTGATGCTCCATGCTTGGTATTATCCACTTTCTTGTGTTTTGTCCACACTTTGGAGTACTTTTCATATGATTTCTTGGACTAGCCTATTAACAAGAGCCATAGTGCCAGCTGCCTGTTTTCTGCTGTTTTTGGTTCCAGGAAAGTCAGAAAATGAATATTGTCGAAATTGGACGGGACAAAAGCCAAAGTGCCTATTTTTTCAGAGGACTCTAGGAGCCAGAATACGAGACGGAGGAGGGCCAGGGGCTAGCCACACCACCCCCAGGCGCGGGTTGGGCCTGGCCACGCCAGGGCATGGTGTGGTGGCCCCAGGCACCCCCTCGGTCTCCCTATTTGCCTATAAGAAGCCTTCTGACCTAAAAACTCCAGGGGGTCGACGTTTTTCCATAAGAAGTTCCGCAGCGCTGCCACCACCGAAGGGGAGATTCAGGGGATAGAAAGTCTCTGTTCCGGCACCCTGCCGAGACGGGGAAGTGCCCCCGGAGCCATCTCCATCGATCTCCACCATCATCTCCATCGACCATCCATGTTTCCCCCATCTATGAGTGAGTAATCCCCCGCTGTAGGCTATGGGGATGGTAGGGATTGGATGAGATCGTTCATGTAATGGCATCAGATTGTTAGGGCATGGTGCCTAGTATCTTTTATTAGTGCTTTATGACTTTGTTGCGACTTGTTGTGCTTAATGCTTGTCACTAGGGCCCGAGTGCCATGATTTCAGATCTGAACATGTTATTGATTCATTATGATAGTATTGTTTTTGGTCTTATCTGCAAGTTGTATACACACGTTGATGTCCGGAACCTATGGCCCCGAAGTGATAGAAATCGGGATAATCGGAAGGGAATGGTGTTGATGTGAGGATCACATGTGTTCACGGAGTGTTAATGCTTTGCTCTGGTGCTCTATTAAAAGGAGCACCTTAATTGCCAGTAGTTCCCTAGAGGCCCCGCTGCAAACGGGTTGGCAGGACAAAAGATGTTGTGCAAGTTCTCATTGCGAGCATGTATGACTATATATGGAACACATGCCTAGTATTGTCTAGTACTTGGATGCTTTATCTTATTTATCTGCAATTGCCCTATGTTCTGATTGCTATGTGAATTGTCTTGTCCATGCAACGCCCGTCCATCCATCCCTATGCCTACCGCACTCAAATCCCACTGTTTACTGCTTTTGTTACTACTGTCTTTGCTTTACTACTGTTGTTACTTTACTATTCCTACTACAAAACTGTTGCTACTGATAAACTGCTGTGAGCAAGATTGTTTCCAGGTGCAGCTGAATTGACAACTCAGTTGTTAAGGCTGATAAATATTCTTTGGCTCCCCTTGTGTCGAATCAATAAATTGGGTTTCACTTCTCTCGAAAATACTGTGATACACCCCCTATACTTGTGGGTCATCAGTGCCCCCAGAGCCATCTCCATCGATCTCCGCCACCATCTCCATCGCTGTTGTTGATTCCCATGGTGAGGAGGGAGTAGTTCTTCCTCGAGGCTAAGGGCTCTACCGATAGCTATGTGTTCATCTCTCTCTCTATGCATGATAATATTGTGATCATGAGCTTTGTAATTAAGTAGATCTACCTTGCTACTCAAGTGCTTTAATAGATCTCTGCTCTCCCCATGTGTGTGAAAGTGACAGCGTGCACACCATGGTGGCACTTAGGCTAGAGATTACAAATACTTGTTATGAATTATATTTGGAGTTGAATGTTTCTATGAAATTGTGGTGTTTGTTGGAACCATCTAGAGCTCAAGGTGACAGTGTGGGGTTATCTAGATGGGGAAAGCGGACTTTGAGGAGTGTTGTTATAGCCCTACCATGGATTAGAGTGTCCAACCGGAGAGTAGTTCAGAGTAGTATCATGAAGAGAATATATTTATATGAGAGTGTTCACTAGCGAAAGTATGATCCCTAGGCCTTGTTTCTAAGCATTGAAACACCGTTTGCAACTAGATCTGTTACATGTTTGCTTGCTGCCATCTTTATTTCAGTTTGCCTTTAGTCTCTTCCACGCCATCAAGCTATTTTCTGGCACAGTTGTCTTTTATCCATACCACGTGTATTTCACAATCTCTTCGCCAAACTAGTGCACCTATACACCTAACAAGTGTATTGGGTGTGTTGGGGACACAAGAGACTTCTTGTATCTTGATTGCAGGGTTGCTTGAGAGGGGATACTTTTGACCACTTCCTCCCTGAGTTCGATAAACCTTGGGTAATCCACTTAAGGGAAACTTGCTGCTGATCTACAAACCTCTGCACTTGGAGGCCCAATAACTGTCTACAAGAATAGAAGTGTGTAGACATCACCGAGAAGAGCTTAGAATCCCTCCCGATCTGGGGAACAAGATGGCGGCGACTACAGACTCTTCCGTGGATTTCTGTGGGATTTTGATCCCGGTCCTTAGGGTTTTTGTCGCGGGAGGCTTTTATAGGCGGAAGGGCAAGGTTGGTGGAGCACCAGGGGGCCCACACCCCCTGGTGGTGCCCCCCAGGCCGCGCCACCACCAGGTGTGGCCGTCCTGGTGCATCACTTCGTCTCCCCTCCGGACTCCGTATTGCTTCGGGTAAAATATTGACTTTGGCTTTTGTCCAGTCTAATTCCGAGAATATTTCCTTACTAGCTTTTCTGAAACCAAAAACAGCAGAAAACAGGCAACTGGCACGGTGACATCTTGTTAATAGGTTAGTTCTAGAAAATGTATAAAAATACCTCAAAGTATGAACAAAACATAAGAAAGTAGATACTAAACAAGCATGGAACATCAAAAATTATAGATACGTTTACGATGTATCAACATCCCCAAGCTTAACTCTTGCTCGTCCTCGAGTAGGTAAGTGATAAAAAAGAATAATTTTTGAGGTGACATGCACCATCACAATCTTGATCAAGGTATTTGTAAAACATTAATAGCTGGGATCATAGTACTCTAACATAGACATGAAAGATATAGTTCTAACAATAAGACATAGCAACTATGTTGTAACAAAAGGTTCATGAATAACAATGCTTTGAAAGACGTTTGTTTGTTTCACATATAGAAAACATAGTGAGAATGGTATTCAGCTTGTCCCTCATGGTGTAGCAAAACATAAATGCATAGGACACCTTCAAAGTTCATAAGGGTGACTAGATACAAATAGTTTAAGAACAAGCAATATCAAAGTTATGAATCAATCAACAAGTTTTGGGACAATGCACATTAAACTAAGAATGACCACTATGCTCTCTCAATAGGTGCATAAAGATAGAAGATGGAGACTCAACATAAAAGTAAAAGAAAGGCCCTTCATAGAAGGAAGCAGGGATTCAAGTCTCATAAAGAGCTTCCAAAAATTATGGTACTTATTAGCTTTCAGCTCTCATTACCCCTATCATAAGCATCTTTAGGTGATTAAGGTTAAAGTGAACAAATATGAGGATATGCTTGACAAGTTATAAGTTGAAAATCTCATGCCCCTTACTTACGAGTGCCGAACCTCATGCTACTCAACTTTAGTCACGAGTAAGTTCTTGTCATTGTAAGTACATGTGTATCATAGAGAACCACCAACGGGGTACCCCTTGCCCCATGATACAGTTCCCATATCAAAATGACAAGGCAACAGACAATGAGCATCTCAGCGATCTTTTTATTTGCTATTTGCATGGTTTTTTAATTGAGGATGCTTCATAGATTGCTCACTATGGTTATGCTGCAAGTTTCCACCATGATTAGGCATGGCTTAGGCTAGCCGCCCATGTGTTTCTCTGTCACATATACAAACTCCATGAGCTTACAAACTCCCCTTTTATTTCACACTATCGGGATCCATAAGCAAAAGAACATGATATCAACTAAATAAAGTGCAATGTTGAAAGCGTTCCTCGTGGTAACATGGTTCTGCTAATTCACAACTTACAAAGCGCAAGCATATATGCAACATAGATGGGCACAATGGTTCAAGTTTATTAAGTGCAAGAAAGTAAAGCGTGCCATCAAGTTTGTGAGAGCTTTAATCACTAATTTTCACATAACAAGTTTAATTTGGAAGGTAGATAAAAACATGAATATACTTGGAATAGCAATAATGCTAATAGGTAGGTATGGTGGACTCTTTGGAATAACTTGGTTTTATTTGGAGTTGTATGCATGAGTGGAACTCATATTAGGTACATGTGGAGGCTAGCAAAAGACTAGGAGCGACCAACTAAGAGAGCAATAATGGCCATAATCATGCAAAGCGACAAAACATTATTAATTAAAGCATAAAGTGATATTACAAGTCGAAAACTAAATGATCATAGAGGCTATGGTGACTTGGTATATTCTTAACATGGTGTGAGCATGCGTCAAGTCAACCCAAATAAAGCAACAAAGGAGAATACCACAATATTATGCTTTTATATGCTAAAACAACGCATGATTCTTTCAAGGCAGATTAAGCAATCTCAAATGTTTGTAACAAGTCATGCTACAACAATAATCACTAAGCATAAAGTTAAAGCAATATCAAACATGACATGATAAAGTCTAGGCCACAGTCAAAACAAGCTCCTTTTTTGTACAACTCATAAGCATGAACTTTCCTACTCTTTACCAATTCAAATGAACTTATTTGAAACTATGTATGAATACGGGGGTCCAACCAATTTATTTAAGCAAACTAAGCAAAAGAAAACTAAAAACAAAAATGATGACGCTCCAAGAACAACACAATTGTGCATGAAACAATAAAAATGAAGTGTTTGGAAGAAACCTGAGATTTTTATTGATGAAGGGGATGCCCAAGGCATCCCCAAGCTTTGACGCTTGTACTTCTTAAATATTTCTTGGGGTGACACGGGTGGCATCCCTAAGCTTGAGCTTTTTTCCATACTTCATCTTATCACATTGTTCTTCCCTACACTTTAAAATTTCCTTCATACAAAACTTCACACAATCTTCATTAGCAACATTAGTGCACTTAAGATAATAAGTTATTAGGTTCAGTTTCAACACAAATAAAACTTCCATTAAAACACAAGTTACTGTAGTAATTCCTTTTAAAAGTTCAAGTGATCAAAGAGAACTCAAAGAGAAAGAGATTAAGAGGCAAATGCAAATAATGGCAGGAATCTGTCAAAACAGACCAGCAGGTAAAAACCGATTTTTTCGAAGACCTTATGTTGCTCAAATCGAAAAGTGTTAAACTAACATAAGTTAGATAACAACCTGGAGCAGAAGCACAACAAGTTACAGCTCAATCCGACGTACAGAGATTTTTCACGAATTTTTACAGCAAAGAACAAAAATCTGTTTCGGAACAACAACTTTCCCAAGCATTATTTCTCTCTTATTAGAGGTTATTCTTGGCACAAAAACCACACAAAAATGATAAGGAGAGGTTATTACTGAGGCAATAACTTCCAAGACTCAACAAAAGAAAAATTTATTGACTAAAAATTTGGGTTATCTCCCAATAAGTGCTTTTCTTTAACGCCTTTGAGCTAGGCATAAGAAGCAAAAAATCAAGTATTTTCAAATGAAAAAGCATTAAGAGCAATACCAGAAATATCTTCAACAAGGGAAGGTATCTCATCCAAATAAGTTCTAGAGGATCCTCTCTCACTACTCTTGGGTTCACTATTTTCATCAAATGGGTTTTCGGGAACAATCCAATCGAAATTCTTTTCTAAGGCTTCATGCATTCCTACAAGTTTAAAAGGTATCCGTATTTTAATTTCCTCTCCATTTTTAGGTTTGGTTTTGTCCATCTTTTCTCGCGTACCAATAATATCTACACATGAGCCTAGCATATTAAAACGATCAAAGACTTTTCTAGCTTTCTTAACAACATCATAAAATTCTTTAAGCAAAGTTTCTAGAATAAAATCTCTCTTTTTAGTCTCCTCAATATCTTTAAGTTTAAGAAACATTACTTGCATTATAGGGTTAAGGTTAACAACCTAGTTTCCAACATGTGAACTAAAGAAGCTGCAGCAATTTCATAATTTGGAGCAAGTTCTGCTTGGGATCTATCCTCAATATCCTCATGCTTGCTAACAAGATTAAAGAATTCTTCAATATTATCTTTCCTAATTATAGAGCCACTACCTATTGAAAGGTCTTTCAGTGTGAACTTAGGGGTCAACATGGTGAGCTAAGAACGAGGTAACAACTATAGAAAGAACTAAAAAAATGTGCTTTTGATAAAGGAAGCAAACCAGTACAACTAATTTTTTTTGTGTGTTTTTGGTAAAAGAAACAAGCAAACAAAGCAGAAATAAACTAAGCAAAACAAAAAAACAAAGTAAAGAGATTGGTTGTGAGGGACTCCCCTTGTGAAGATCTCCTTAACTCCCCGGCAACGGCGCCAGAAAAAAGGCTTGATGGCTCAAAATATATCGAGCTTGTTGGGAACCCCAAGAGGAAGCTATGATGAGCACAGCAGCAAGTTTTCCCTCAGTTATGAAACCAAGGTTATCGAACTAGTAGGAGCAAGGAAACAACTGCAAGGTGTTGCTAGTAACTTGGAATCCTGCACAACACAACCACAGAACTTTGCTCCCAACTTACAGTGAGGTTGTCAATCTCACTGGTTTTGCTGAAAACAAAGGATTAAACGTATTGTGTGGAAGATAGTAATTGCTTGCAGAAAGTAAACAGTAAACAGTAAATAGTAGATGGTTTAGCAATGGTAAAAGAATGGAACGGGTTCCATAGTTCACTAGAGGTGATTCTCCTTAAGATAAATAACATGTTGGGTGCACAAATTATAGCGGGGCAATTGACAGACTCGAGAAAGCATACCATGCATATACTAATCATCTTGACTCCTATGAGATTTGATTGGGCATTATAACATTATACATATACCGTAATCCAACTACATCTATGACTAATAATCCACCTTCAGGTTATCATCCGAACCCCCTCTAGTATTAAGTTGCAAGCAACAGATTATTACTTTAAGCAAAGTGTGTAAAGTAAAAAATACGATTGTCCCATGTACAAAGGATTGATGTTTTCTCCCTAGTAGCAATAGCACATCTAGTACCTTAGAGATTCCTGTCACTTCCCTAGATTACAAGAGGCATGAACCCACTATCGAGCATAAATACTCCCTCTTAGAGTTGCTAGCATCTACTTGGCCAAGATAGCTACTAACAACGGAAAGCATGCAAGATCACAAATAACATACACATGATAGAATCAATAATCAATCTGAAATAGCATCTCAATATCCATCGGATCCCCGCAAACACAACATGTAAGATTACAAATAGATGATCTTGATCATGAATGGAGCTCACAAGATCTAAACATGATAGCACAAAGCAGAAGAACCAACCATCTAGCTACTACATGGACCCGTAGTCCAAGGATGAACTACTCACGCATCACACCGGAAGCAGTCATGGTGATGAAAAAGGCCTCCAGGATGATCTCTCCCCTTCGGCAGGGTGCCGGGAAGAGCTTCGGATCCCCCCCCCCCCCGATCTAGGGATCGAGATGGCGGTGGCTACAGACTCTTCCGTGGATTTCTGTGGGATTTTGATCCCGGTCCTTAGGGTTTTCGTCTCGGGAGGCTTTTATAGGTGGAAGGGCAAGGTCGGTGGAGCACCAGGGGCCGCCACCGTGTGGCCGCCACTTTGCGGTGCCACAGTGTGCCTCCCCTCTGGACTCCGTATTGCTTCGGGTAAAATATTGACTTTAGACTTTGTCCGGTCCAATTACGAGAATATTTCCTTACTAGCTTTTCTAAAACCAAAAACAGCAGAAAACAGGCAACTGGCACTGTGGCATCTTGTTAATAGGTTAGTTCCAGAAAATGTATAAAAATACCTCAAAGTATGAACAAAACATAAGAAAGTAGATACTAAACAAGCATGGAACATCAAAAATTATAGATACGTTTACGACGTATCAATGGTTGATACCGATCATCGGATCTCGTACAAGTAAAATATCGCGAGACGAAATAAATTGGTTACGATGTTGATGGTTCACACGATCACAAGATTCATCATTGAATGTGTGGGAGTCATTACGGATCCCGTTTTTGACTATTGATCGTAGAGGCGTCTCGATCATGTATACATTACGGATCCCGCTGCCCCTCTAGATAAAGAGGGGTGGGAGCTCCCTCACACCATTCCAAGCCCCTCTCTCTTGCTCCTCTAGTTGCTCCACCCCTTGGCTTTAAGATTAGTGGAAGCCATGGCGAAATAGTTTTCTCCTGTTGATCTACTACTTCCGCTGCCCCGCTGGATCGAGGGGACGGAGGTTGTCGTCAAGCCGTACGTGCGACCAAGTATGGAAGTGCTTCCGGATTGCAGACTCGTCTACACGATCTTTAGATCGGCAAGTGTTCATCTACATCATCCACGAGATCCGATCTCGATAAAAACTTTCGATTTTTTAGGGTAAGTTTTTATGGATGATGATCTACCAGTTGCATGCATCTTCTAGATTAGATCTTGGCACCTTTGATATTCTTACCGTATGATTTTTTTGTTTTCTATGTTGTCAACCCTTAAAAAGCTATCGTCCTCGATGTTCTTGTGTTGCCTGCGATGTTGTCTCCCTTGGCCGACCATGGTGGTGAGGGTGGGAGGCGTGCCATCGAGTGAGGTGGTGGTGTTCTGGAGCTGCTCACGGACGTCCACGATGGCAAGAGGGAGTGGTCAAGGGGCGCAGCTTCCTCCGCATCAACAAGAAGCTCGATTTGGTCCCCTGTGGAGGGGACATACAGTGTGGAGCGCGTGAGTTGGCCTAGGAGGGGGACGATGTCTTGTTCACGCTGGTCGCGGCTACGGTGAGGCAGACATCCATGCGTTTCCTTGGTCCTCTGCTCCTGGTGCTCTTCGGGAAGATGGAGGGTGTGGGTGTCTAAGCCCTCCCGAAGGTGTGCTTTCTGGAGAATCCAAGCTCCGGCGAGGTCGCTGGCACTATCCGAGGCCACAGAGGCCGCTCCTGGCTTGGTGGTGGCTGAGTTCTTCTTCCTAAATGGTGATTGTGATGCAGCCTGGCGCGCATCAACCTAGAAGGAAGTATTCTGACCCCTATCTAGGAGGCAGTGCTACGATAGCCCCAAGTGGCATGTTCCCCGGCGGCGATGGTGGTACCCGGTGTTGGCGGTCTTGTAGCAGCGTGGAGGGGACCGAGGGCTCAATTGCTTTTTAAGATTCTATTCTAGGGTCCTTTCTGCAATTTGTGCACCTAGAGGCCTTTCCCATGCAAAAAAAACGTAGATGTTAGAGGCCTTTCCCATGCAAAAAAACATAGATGTTAGAGGCCTTTCCCATGCAGAAAAAAAAACATAGCTTAACATCTGTGCCAGAACCTGATCTCACGTCCAAACTAAATTCGGTACATGCAGCTGTTCATTATCTTGGGAGACGCAAGAGGTTTTCAGAACATTACACGACATGTCATCCTCTCATACAGAAACACGCGGAGTCTGACAGCAGAAAACTTCATCCACACCAACACGAACTTCATTCATTCAGCATCAGTAGCAACAAACACATCAGATCATTCCAAATCCACAATCACTCTTATCAGACCGTTGTTACCCGGTTCGTTTCGATACAAGTCAAGTACTGTAGGATATATATTACACACAAAAGAAATCATTACTACCAGTCAAATAGCACAACCAATAAGAACCAACAAATGTACATATATGATGGAAGCTGCTGCTCTTCTCCTCCTTCAGTATTCCAAGAAAAAATATTAAGAAACGACTGACAAATTAGAGGACCTGCGACGAGAAAAAAACAAGGGGCAGTATCTCAGTCATCTCGGGAGTGCTTCTAGATATATATTTGATGGCGCGCTCCACGTCCATCATATATTCCACCTCTTATCTGCACACAAGAAGAAATACATTATGGAGAGTACTATAATAGTTCTACGTCTCGATAGAAGTTAATGCAATTGTAGCTAGGGCACGGTGGTCCATTCTGAGCAAGCACAGGACAGACTTAGGAAAGCATAGCTAAACAAGCGAATGTTCAGGAATTTCCAGACATTGCACCCTTGCGAGTTTCGATTATTGTTAGCTGTAGGTTCCTGATATTGCTTAATTATGCATTCAAGTGATTCATACAAGTACCATGATTCAGCAAGTTGATGGACCACCAAGATTAAACTAAAAAAAATCTACACTACTTGGTAACTACGACGAGTCATCGAACGTGAGAGAAACACAAGGCCGTTATTATGAAATGTCCTCACAACCAAACTCCAAACAGAAAGGGATATCAGGATAGCATAAGGCACAAGATTATAGCACTTACCAGATGGATTGTGAGGAACCGCGACGTTGGTTTTCACCTTCTCCTGAGCCTGCGATGATGATCGTTGCATGCGAGGAGATGTATCCTGTTTACCATTTGTTATGGGCAAAGAATGCCTTTTCCTCGGGTTGCTGTCTTGTACATCTGGGCTCATCTTTGGAGACAAAGCAGCCGCCTTTGCTCTTGCAGATTCTGTAAACTGCATATAACTTGGCAATGGAGTGCTGTTGCTCATGCGGGGTTCTTGATCAACATTGTCAGACTTAGCAACCTTGATCGAGCTCTCTCTCTTTGCATGCTTATAATCCTTTGACAAATTATCAGTGCTGCTTCGTCCTACTGAATTGCTTGGGCTAGTTAGTGACCTTCTGCTTACACGGGACTTCGGTTTTTTGCTCTTGCTCTTGCTTTTATTGGTATTAACAGATACCTCACTTGATGGTGTGCCGTGAGATTCTGCAAAGGTGGTTCGGCTTATGGGAGTTCCTTCAGGTGACCTAGCATGTGATTCTACAGAATTCTCAATTTGATCATGCAAATCTGGCTTTCTTGGTTCAACATGTGATTGCTCAAGGATAGGATCTGAGGCAATGGCAGGGTTAGCAACATCGCCATTTAGTTCTTCCTCTTTCTCTGGCTGGACAACTCCTTCAGACGTATCCTTAACTTCAGAATGTAAAACATGGTTATCTTTGTCAGCATTCTCAATGGCGTAGTTCCTACCTCCAAGAGCTCCAATCTCCATTACAATCTCGCCACCATCAGCTTCTGATCTATCTGGTGAGTCAAGTGTGGAGGAAATTGAAATCTCAGTGCCGCATTCTGAAGCAGCAAGTATGGTCTTAGCATCACGACCAACTGCGCTTTCTGGTATGCCTGTATGACTGTTTTGCTTGGGTGAGGTGCAGTCCTGCGAATGGGAAGTTTGCACCTTCAATTTGCTTGGCCCATCCACATAAGATGAACTGTTAGACCTACTGACTGTCGAATTTGAGGTCAGCTCTTCAAATTTCATCTGTGCTGCAGCAAATGCTGGATTGCAGGCCTTTCTTGCTGCGCTTCTACCATCCATCTCCAGTGACTGCTCAAGATTATATGGATCCATAATATCCTCACTGGAAGATTCAGATTTTTCAGGAAGAGGGCTGGCTTCCCTTGATAGATCAGTTTGGGAAAATTGTTGACCAGAGAGCTCCAAAGATTGCTCCACAACATTCTCTATCTTTGAATCATCCATCTGTTCAGCATCGTCATTGATCCCTTGGATCAACTCAGGTACAGGATCATCATTGGTTTCTGACCTAGAGGCTTCCTCTGGAACACATTCAGGTCCCTTCAATCCAATAGAATCAGATGGCCTTAGTGTCTCTTCCACAAAGGCACTAGAATCAGATGACCTTAGTGTCTCTTCCACATCATCAGGCACTAACTTGGGGAATGACATGTCCGAGTCCAAAGGAACAACCTTTTCTTCATGCAGGGCATCTTCTTCCATCTTTTCAACCACCAACCCACTATTTTCAGCATTCTCCTGCAAGTGGCCCCCAGTGACCGGCAGAATCAGAGCTGTCCACCTCTCCATCCACTTCCAGGTAGCATCAGTTTCAGAAGGATCACATCTTATGTTCATGGATTTTGATGTTGACATGCTGTCCATGAGCTGGCAGAAGATAACAGTGTAAACATGAGGAAATCCAAACTAGAGATAGTAAGATGGCAATCTTTGTGGGTAAGAGTTATTTTGTCTCACCTTGAGAGCAAATCCATTCTGAAGCAGTTTCTCACTTGAAGAACAGACCAAAGTGTCCTACAAAAAAACAAAATTCCGCAGTATTTATAAGAGAAACATGGTTGGGAAATGTCTATGCAAGGGTGCTACTCAGTATTATAACACCAAAAAAAAGGATCAACTTGCAAGTTTGGGGAAGAGGAAGAGAATCAACATGAGAAGTAATGATTATGCAAAGCATGGAATTTCTCAGGAGAACAGCAGACGAAAATAACACAACTTGGATGGAAAGTTTGAATTATTTCATGACACTGCGACAAATAGATGATCCTGGTTGCTAGCAAAAGGAAATTGAAAAAATTGCACTCATTCAACTGAAAGGCAGCAAATGGAGTTCCCAGTACTAAACTAAGAAGTCATATTGATACAGTAGGTTGTCTGCTGGAAATATGTAAAGGAAGTTATATTAAGTAATGTTGATACCATGATATTCGTCCCACAAACAAGTAATGCAAGTGATAAATATGTCATAAATTGAAAATATATTAATGAGAACCCTTCACGCACCTTTTGTGCTTGATGCGCACGGACAAGCCCTTGTGTTTTAACAATAGCAAGCAAGCATTGTAATGATTCTGCAGCCTGCCTCCTCACTAGATGCCCACGTATCACAGCTTGCAGTTTCACAAGATCCTTATGATTTGATAGTTCATGCCTTGCCTGCAGTCATTTAAATGCTTAGTATTGTACTAATAAATTAAACAGAAAAATATCATAGTGAACATAATGATAACAGCGTTGTATGTTCTGATAGGTGCCAAATATTGTAACATACGTTGTATGTTCTGATGCCAGACTGAATGACAACAGCGGCAGACTCCACATGATCTTCCTCATCATGGTGTGGGCTGCTTCTAACAGCAAGTGAGGCAGTTTCATCCCGCTTCAGCTCAGTTGATGAAACTGAGATACTTTCATCTGGCTTTTCATCAAGTTCCTCAACAGCACTCTCAGTTGGCTCTTCAATTGGTTTTTCAGATGTCCTTTCAGCTGGCTCTTCGCTCGGCAGCTCAGTTATCTTTTCATCTGGCAGTTCAATTGACCTTTCAATTATCTGGTCCGCTGGCTCATCAGTTGGTTTCTCTGCTGGCTTTTCATCGGGCTTCTCTTCATGTAGAGGCTTCTCGTCCAGCTTCTCTTGGTGCAGAATCTTTTCATCTGGCTTCTCCACATCTGGCTTCTCTAGATGTATGGGCTTCTCTGAGGCATAAGAGTACGTTGAAGAGTAGACGTTGTTGCTTGGAGCAATTTCAACTTTTGCTTTGCTCGAACTTAGAGTTTCAGGTTCGGATATATCAGAGTTCTTCAAAACTCGATGCCTTGTCGACCTCCTACGAAAGCTCCATCTGCTTTTATCTGATATGGCCTTGCTCTGGAGAAATTAACATGTGGATCAGCCATTAGTATGAAATCGTATAACTGATATAAAGAAGACGCATTGCTTAATAATACTTTCACATGAGAAAAATAAGAGAGAACTACAAAGTAACAAGTGAATATAGCAAACTGAGTGTATCCACAAGGCAGGAAATACAGTTCTTATCTAAGGAAGTAAGTTGTCAGATAGGAAAAACTACACAAAAGGCAAGCATAAATACAAATCATCACTATTCTTCAGTCAACAGCGAAAATTCAAATCAAACCAACGCATTAATAGCTTTCTATTACATGTTTCTTTAGTTAATTAATTTTCCGTTTCTTTAATTAATAGAGTTTGGTAGCGGTACCATCTATCCATCAAATTATACCTGTCCTCGGAATCTTCAGCAATATATATCTTGTCAATTATCACAGCTGGTTAATCCAAATTAAACTAAACATGTGCAATTTTGTCAATATTATAAAAATTGTAACTACTCCTAATTCAAGTACTGCGGCTCCTCTAAGCTGTCTTGTCAAGATCCCATTTCCACCACATGTTGGTGCGGAATCTCCGCTAAATAAGCGAATTTCCCAGTAAACCACGTGGGTTTAATTCAAGATCCTCCCAGCTGATCGGTCCAACAGGACTTGCATTCCAGAGCCCAGCCAAAGTCCCTCCCCGCTCCATGATTCTCACAGTAGGGGAAGGCAGCCTAAAGTTACAACAGGAAATGTCAAATCAGGGGGGTGGGGCAAGGCGAGCAAAATCCAAACACCGGGAGGAGGAGGAGGACAGAGATGCAACAGGCCAAGAGACCAGTACACACACAGCGACGACCAAGCGCACTTGCATATCATGGCGCAGCACTAGGGCGGAGCAAACAAGCTGCGCGCCATCAGATCAGATCCCACCCTGCATGGGATCGACAGGACACAGACAGGAACCTGGAGAGTCCTAAACCCTATCGCCGCCAGCATGGCAGCTAGAGGTATACAGCGAAAAATGGAAAGAAAAAGAAGCTAAAAGGGGGAATTCGTAAATTTATCTGTGTAGAAATTAATTTACGGGGCCTGGAGCAGCTTAGCTCCGCCTCCCAGCACGACGCCAGTTTTGAAAAAATCAGAATTTTACGCCTACGAGCTGAGCTAGTGGTGGGATCACTGGCGAATCTCCCAAATTGGCGGCCGTTTATGTATGCCTGCCACGAACCAGCCATGGATCTAGCTAACCCCGCGCGCTGAACGGAGATCTGCCGAAAGCGAAGCGCACCAACTCGAACCAACCAAAAAGAAAAAAAAGAAAAAAAAGCAGCTTGGACGAGCAGCACACGGGCAGTGAGGGGCAGAGCAGAGACGCCGCCGCATTGGGCGGTGCGGCGGGTAGGGTCACCCACCTCGTCGGCGTGGGCGTCGTTCTCGGGGTCGGAGCCAGCCGAGGGGTCGGATCCGGCGCCGGCGCAGATGAGGATCTTGAGGCAGCCGTTCTTGGATTTGGTCATCTCGGATCGGCTCGCTCACTCTTCAGTCCCGCCGCCTTCTGCCGCCGCCTCGGCTTCCTCGGCCGCGGAGAGTCAGTGCAGAGTGCTGCTCTGCTGTGGGATGGGAGCGTGCGTTTGTAGCCGGAGTGCGGGACTGGATAGGGGCGGGGGCGGCTCTGCTGCAGCTGCCGCTGCTGCTGCGGGGGCGTTTCTGTGCTGTTTGCTTGCGGCAGCACGCTGGCTGGCTGTTTTTATATTTCCGAGCGTTCGCCTCCTTCCGGGCCCTCCCACCTTTCTCTTTCACGCTTCTATCTTTAATGAAAGCAAGAATTAGTGCAAGTAACATTTTCCCCAAGTTTCACTCCATTAATAATTCTTTCTTATATTTCAATACAACTTCAGTTAAAAAAGTGTAATCTACACATTGCAGAAAACTGCAATTAGGCTAGTCATAGTGCTAAGTAATTTAGACTAGTAATATGTTACTAGTTCATGTTACTAACTTTATAGTGGGTAATAATATATGTGGTCATATAAGGCCCAATTAATGAGGTTATAGAGTCATATGATCTTGATATGTGATGTTTTGGTAACTAGTTAAGTTACTACCATCTCTCTTTCTTCATTAATTATCATGTCATATTACATATTTGCTTAGTTGACATTGCATAATATATGCATATTACTAGCTTTTTTTGACGGATCGTACATGCTACTACTCCCTCTATTTTAAATTATTCTACATTATGGGTTTAGTCAAAGTCAAATTTTATAAAATTTGCCTACATATATAAGAAAAAATATCAAGATATAAAATATGTAATAAATATAACTAGACTCGCTAAAAATATAGTTTATATTATATGCAATTGATATTATGAATGTTTGTATTTTGTTGAATATACTAGGTTAAACTTTAAAATGTGCGACTTTGACCAAATTCAGAGTGCAAAGTAATAGAGGGAGTAGCTAAGTTCTATGCCTTGACAGAAAAGGCGCAAGTTATATTTTTGACTAGAATATAATTGCACTTCTCGTAATCGACTTGACTTACAAAATCTCGATCGACACATATCGCATAAATACCCATAATCCTACCAACCATCTCGGTACTGTTTTTCAGATCAAATGGTGTGTATTTTATCAATCACAGTCGCAATCAGATGGCAAAAGGTTCACAATCCATCCCAGGTTGTAGTATTAGAAATTTTATTACCTGAGCCCTATTTCGCCAAACGATGCGCAGCCTTCTTGCATGAGCGTCGCAAATTGATTTATCGAAAAATCATCAAATCCGCTCAACGGGCGACTTGATTTCCTCGACTAGGGGTTAATGGGCCGATGTGTCCGGCTCTACATTTGGGGCACCCCCTCCCCCTAAATGGACCGGGTGGGTACGAACCAGTACGAACAAACCAATGCCATGGCCCAACAGCCATCCGCAAACGGAGCTAGACCCGCGGACCTGCCCGGTTCGGCGCATCCGTGGCCCAAGTTGCGGGACATAGGACGGCTCGGGCGTCCGACCGATGTCCTCCCACTTGCCACCCGGGCCCTCCAGTCAGACATACAACCCCCCTCCTTCCTCCTACGCAACCCCTCCTCCACCCACCTCTTCCTACCCCCCTACCACCCCCCCGCCCGGCTTCGCCGTCGCTCGACGGCCCTTCGAAAGGCCGTGGCTGTACCTCCTTTTCTGTCCCCTTGCCGCCGCCTTCCAGGCCTGTTGCCGGCGATTATAGGCCTTGTTTCCACGGTCATAGCTGCCCAAGAGGTACCCGCATCGTCGTCTGCCAGATTTCTCACCTGGCCGCGGGGCATCTTTTTCAACCAATTGCCTGACTAGTATAGGTATTGGTTTTCCGGCCTACGTTCTTCATTTCAGTAACCATTTGATGGGCGTGTTTTTTACATTAATTAGAATCGCTAAATCGTGCATGCCATGGACAACTCGGATGAGTACTACTACAAGAAGTTTATAGAGCCATCTTCCGACGATAGCGACGATGACAAAGAGTTTTTCATGGCCGTAGCTGCCCTCCTCCATGATTTCGCGACGCTCCCCGAGTTCTGTGGCTTGGTTCCTAGGCACACTGGCGCGCTGGAACGCAATCGGAAGGCCGGGCACGAGCAACTATACCGTTCCACCGGACGAAGCCATTGTACGGGCCTGCTCTTTTCCGGTGACGTTTTCGGATGTCGCGGAAGATATTCATGCGCCTTATTTTCGACGTCAGGGACTACGACGACTACTTCTCGTTGAAGAGAGATGTCGCCGATAAGTTTGGCTTCACTTCTTATAAAAAATGCACGGCGGCACTTCGAATGCTTGTGTGTGGGGTAGTTGCTGATAATGTCGATGAATACTTGCGAATGAGGGAGTCCACCTGCTTAGAAGCAATATACCAGTTTTGCAGGACAGTGTTACCGGTGTTTGGGAAAGAATACTTGAGAGCACCAAATGATGCGGACACTCAGAAGATCTTGGGTTCCAATGAAACCATAGAGTTTCTAGGGATGCTAGGCAACATAGATTAAATTCACTGAGAATGGAAGAACTATCCATTCTCCTGGCATGGAAAATATGAAGGACATTCTAATGGGTGCTCAGTTATTTTTTAGGTCGTATGGCTAGTTCTTAGAATGACATCTGTGTCATCCAGAGATCGCATGTGTTTTCTAGGCTAGTTGAAGGCACTGCTTCAAAGGTGAACTTTGTGGTTAGAGGCCACTAACACAACAAGAGGTACTATCTAGCAGATGGTATCTATTCTAAGTGGTCTATATTTGTGAATACATGGAGCAAACCTACAGAGGAAAAACACAAAAGGTTCGTAAAGGAACAAGAGGTCGCTAGGAATGATGTGGAGCGGGTATTTGGTGTTCTCCAAGCTCAATGGAAAATCGTGCGGCACTCTAATGGAATATGGAGCAAGAACCACATGTGGGAGGTGATGACCGCTTGTGTTATCATGCATAACATGATTGTGGAAGAAGAGCGTGATGATATCATATATGACCAAGGATGGGAAGGTCAGAGAGATTTGGTACAACCCATCCAAGGTCCACCTGCTTCATTCGCTGATTTTCTCCATGTCCATGCCGAGATCCATGATAAGACAATCCACACCATCTTACAAAAAGATTTGTGTGATCATATGTGGGAATTTGTGGGGAACCAATAGCCACTACCTGAGAGCAACAAGTCTTAATTTGTGAAAAAATATTTATGTGAACTATTTGTTATAATTTATTTGTATGGACTCTTCGTTGTAAACTATGATAACTATTTGTATGAACTATTATTGTGTCCTAGTAATTTTTAACATGAATTATTGCATCCTGATATTTGTAAGAACAAAAAATAGCCAACGGGCCGGACCGATGCTGGTTACCGTTGGGGGCAGCGACACAGACAGCGCAGACCTGGGTCTGGCTCCTATCCTTCTCGCCCGCAAACAGACTGAAATGGTAAAAAGGACCATCCAGTTTGCGGGGATTGTTGGAGTTGCCCTAACTACCCCCATAACATCTACACATGTTGTAGGGTGTCCTCCATCTAACAGCCCCACATGCCAATAACTCGAAGCATGTCGAAAGATATTTTTTATATAAATAATAACACCGGTGAGTTGCTTGGGGCGCGTTTGGGAGGCTATATAAAGTACAGCCAGGCTAGGTGGATCCAAAATCGGGCTGATTGGATGTGGCCATGTCCGTGGCCCCACGTATGCTCGTGCATGATATTTTTTCTCTCTCCTCTCGTAAACATATTGATCTGAATCACTTCCAATCAGCACATATTAGTTCCGAATCATATCAAGATCTATATGGAAAAGATGCACATCGACGACGGGGTTCCATTTCGACCATCGGCACCGAGTTTCATGAACTATATCTTCTTAGAATCAATGTCAAAGTTAGAGTTTTTTGGAAGATTTTCGTCAGATTTGTCGCACACAATCAATCATTCAAAGTTTCCTTTTAGAAGTAGCCAAATCTCGTTGTTCCCACAACTTTCATGTTGCAAGTTTTTTATTTTCTTGTAGGTAGAGGGATTCATCTGTAGCTATGTGAAGTGTACATGAGAGAGCTAATGAACCCATTTTCTTCGTCCTCTCTCAAACCAACTCTTCGCTAACCCTCTCGTAATCAACGCAACCATGCTTCGTTTTACAAGAAGTTGTACATAAAAATGATGTACCTTGATGATGGGGTTTCATTCTAACCATCGGCATCGGGTTTCGTAAATTGTATCTTCTCAGAATCATGGCCAAAGTTGGAGATTTTTTAACGATTTTCGCTAGGTTCACGTCCAGAGCTTGCATTTCAACCTGTTAGAAGAAACTCACCACGCATTTTAGTTTGTTTCTTGATCACATAAGACATGATCACTTGTTTGATGTTGCCCATTTTGTCACGGCACTTGCGCTATGCAGTGAACGATTCTTCAGTTTCTTCTTGCACTTTGTTCTCCGTTTTTGCAATGCCAAAAGTTCAGAGAAGTTTAAAGTTTGAGGGATTGTCAGCATTAGAACCTCGGTAGTAGTCTAACCTCCACTCAATTCTTGGCCGTGGCAAGAGAGAGTGAGCAGTCACCGATGACCGAGAAGCTAAGGACGCCCGACCTCGGCTCGGTGTCGAGGTCGACATCGAGTTAGTAAAGTGAAGAAATGTCGAGGCGTCTACAACATTCCTGGAGCGTCGCGGGATGTCGTTCTACAACACTAGCACCCTCAGATGGCTCCTCTCCCCACCGGCGTTCTACTTTTGTGCCGCCTCCGCCGCGCTTCCGGTCATGGCCGCTAGCCGTGGCGGTGCGAGCTAAGTGTATTTATCCTTGGGATTAGTGTGTTGCCACCGGGGCGGTGCGATCGAAGTGGATGCCAACAACCAATCAACAAGCCTCATGCGTTGCCACCGATGCGACCAACCAAACGAGATGGAGAACATGATTTTTCTCCGTGGCCGTGCCTCTCAAAGAGGCTGGCCCGGGGGGAGACGGAAAATGAGTGCAGCTAACCAAACGACGCCCTTGTTGCAAGGTGTTGTGCGTTGCATTTGATCGGATACACCGCGACGCACGTGGTCCAGGGAGCTGTCTCGATCGTACCTACTTCCCCTCCTCCCCACCACCACCACTCTCGTGCGTCCTGAAGATCGACACGACACCCTGCCATCCGGCTCCGTTTTTGCAGTGCCAAAAGTTTAGAGAAGTTTAAAGTTTGAGGGATTGTCAGCATTAGAACCTCGGTAGTAGTCTAACCTCCACTCAATTCTCGACCGTGGCAAGAGAGAGTGAGCAGTCACCGACGACCGAGAAGCTAAGGATGCCCGACCTCGGCTCGGCGTCGAGGTCGACATCGAGTTAGTAAAGTGAAGAAATGTCGAGGCATCTACAACATTCCTAGAGCGTCGCGGGATGTCGTGCTACAACACTGGCACCCTCAGATGGCTCCTCTCCCCACCGGCGTTCTACTTCTGTGCCGCCTCCGCCGCGCTTCCGGTCATGGCCGCTAGCCGTGGTGGTGCGAGCTAAGTGTATTTATCCTTGGGATTAGTGTGTTGCCACCGGGACGGTGCGATCGAAGTGGATGCCAACAACCAATCAACAAGCCTCATGCGTTGCCACCGATACGACCAACCAAACGAGATGGAGAACATGATTTTTGAGCCGTTTTTCCGTGGCCATGCCTCTCAAAGAGGCTGGCCTAGGGGGAAGACGGAAAATGAGTGCAACTATCCAAACGACGGCTTGTTGCAAGGTGTTGTGCGTTACGACGCAGGTAGTTCAGGGAGCTGTCTCGATCGTACCCACTTCCCCTCCCCACCACCACCACCACTCTCGCGCGTCCTGAAGATCGACACGACGCCCTGCCGGCTAGCTAGCTGTGCCCGTCGCCGGTGGATCGAACGCTGCATTTGTTAACCGGAAAGAAATAATATAGCACCGGTGGTCAAACACACTTTTTAACTTGTTGGCAGTACGCCCTGGCGCCGTGCACTGTGGAGATTTCCTCCGCTGCGTCGTACTCGTACCTGGAGATGGCCGGCCAAGACGGAGAAACGACGACAGCAGAGATGGACAGCGTGATCGACGGCAACGGAATGGCAGATCGAGGAGCACGATAAAGTGCCCCGCGGTCCGGCCGGGACGGGATGACTCGCGGCGTGCGCGCCCGGCGAGGTGCGGGGCCCGTGGCCGGTGGAGCTTCACGTGACTCTACTCTACTCCAGTCACCACTCGACCGGCCGGCCGGGTAGAAAAAAGCAAGCTCGAAAGGGTGCACCGGCCGGCCCTGGCCTCGCTGTTCACTGACGGCTCACGAGCTGTCTGCCTGCCCCTGCCGCACGCAGCTCGCTCGCTCCACTGCCGCACTGACTGCCATGGTCGGTCCACGACCACTCCGGAGACCAGAGAGGGATGGTTTCTCTCTTTTTTTTATCTCGGTCCCGCCACCTCGGGTCTCACTCTGACCGGAGACGTGACGGGGAAGTCTTGCTTTGGGAAAAGGTAGTAATGCAAGGCCCAAGGTGATTTTTTTCCCAACCAAACTAGGTGCAAATCTGGTCCTTCATGGTGTGACCCAGTAGGATGTACGTGCCACATCTTGCCCGCCTATGTGGATCTAGTCTAGGCACGACGTGCTACGTCTTAACCGGAACACCACACGGTCCTCGACCAACGCACGCTCCAAACTTAGATGCCCCGTTGGATTTGAAAGATTTTCAAAATAATTTTGGGGGAATCAACTTCATAGGATCTTTTTTCTTTCTATATAAAGGAAAAAGCCTTTGGATCAAAGGAATGATACCTCTAAAGTACATACGGGTTGCATTCTTACGCCTCAATCCAATATGAATTTCAGCATCCACTCTAACATCTTTTTTACACCCATCCGCGTAGGATCGAAATAATATATTCTCTATGTTTTTCATACGTTCCATCTAAATGACAATTCATGTAGTTTATCTCTGTTTTGCACACTTGTAATTATGATATCAACATTTATAATTACTTATTGATACAAAAAATAATATTGACCCCACCTGCGGTTTGCATGGTCGGAAAAATATGGACATGTGCCGTGTCATCTCCTGTGCAATCTACTCAACTTAATCTTATTCTGACCATTTTTAGAGGTATAACATGATTCTACTCTCTCCCTCGTTTACAGAAATTCTTACTTCATGTGTCTCCGAATCTTGTAGGAACCTATTGTAGATGAATAAAATGTATCTGATTCGCAACAAAAAAAAAGTGTCCTTGAGATTTTTTGTTTTTGGGCTCGCTCTAGTTACTCGCATGTTGTGACTTAAAATTAGTACTTCATTCCTATTTGCATGGCAAACATGTTTCTCGAGGACCAAATTTAATCATCAAATGGACCAACTATGTTATCTACTATCACAAAGTTACATCATTAAATTTGTGTTCGGATGCTGTTTTTTATATGTACCCCATTCATCCAAGTTAATTCACGCAGGTTCACTGAATATATACATATCTAGAAATTATTTTATCTAAATCTATATCAATTAATTTGAAACAAAGTGATTTTTTATTATAATTAATACATGTACAATATTTTCTTCATCCTAAAATAAGTGACTCCTAGAATCACATTTATCTAAACACGTTTTAGTATATACATACACACGAATTTTTTTAAAAAAATCCGAGTCACTTGTTTTCCGAGGGAGAGGCTTCGGTGAACATGTGACTAGGTGTGCCCAAACAATGCGGGCTGCGTGCGCAAGGAGGATGTCTGTCTGCAGGTGGGCCTGCGAGAACCACACGACGGTCTCCCGCCCATGGATCGACAGGTGGCACCTGAATTCTTTAAGTTACCCATCCCTCGCGCAGGGGATACACGTTCCAGCCACGTGCAGTGCCAACGATATTAACCTTTCCTTTGTACCACTAGTACAAGAAGACCTTTCCGCTAAGCATCTTCGTCCTCTTCCTCTGATCCTCCTACTTCTAATGACCTCTCTAGTTACCAATTAACCACGGTCAGAGTGTTTTTGGCAGCGTCCTAATTAACCAGGTTGCTTTTTTGGCATGGAGCAAATGATATTGTGCTTAATGTAAAGGCATTTGGATAGGAAACAGAGAACGACGACCGCCAGGTGTAGATCTAGAGTGAGAGGCGACCAAAATCCAAAAGCAGCCATGATTAGTTCTGGAGCTGGAGGTTAGTACTAACAGCTTTCTTGTTTCCATCATAGCATGTGTCTTGTGGTGGCTTCGTGTACTTGCGTGATCCTCCTCCTCCTAATTACTAGCTTAGCTAGCTACCGAGTCAACAGCTGCTACGACTTGTGAGTAGTGGTAGCAATGACCATCGGCAGCACAATAAGCTGTACCAAAGCGAGGCTGGTAATTAATTAATTAAGAGCTGGGAAAAAAAGTGATTTATTTGAGTGGATGGGAAACGAACATTTCTTTCTTGTGATCCGGATCAGATCCGACGCAGATGTTTCACTAGCCGGTGAGCTAGCTGTGCGAAGAAAGAAGAAGCTAAAGGCCACTATCATCTTCTTCCCCATTTGTTAAACACGGTAGCTAGCTAAATTAAAGCAGGGAGTAAAGCGGCACGCAGATCTTCCATGGATAACTAAAGCCACCCATGCTCATGCCCAGCTCAACGGGGCACACATACACACCACCTTTTCTTTTTTTTCTCTCTTTGCAGATCAAGTGCAACAATGGTTGCTTGTTTCAGAAGCTGGCAGCAGGATTGGTGCCCACAGAGAACAGCATGTGTCATGGCTCAACTGCTGAATTGCTCTTGCATGGGATAGATAGATGGATGGATGGATGGCTCCAGTGTCTTCAGATGGAGCACAATTTGGTTGGGGTCTGTTGTGGTTGCTAAGAACTCTTCTAGTAGTATCTTAATCTAATCGGACGTGGTTAATTGATTGATTAGTGGCCAAGTGGAATGTCACTGTCAGAGGGTTGGGAGGCAGTGACAGGCTACTCCATGTTGCTTGTGGAGGAAAAAGGGCAGGGTCTGAGGGCACACGGCCATCCATCCGAGGGGACTGCATCCAGTGACTGCTTGCCATCAGAATGAGATCCACTGGCAATGGCTCCCCTAGTACTTATTGTCCTAGAACACCACACATTTTCACAATAAATCTTCCCTGAATTTGCGGGAAAAAAACCCTTAAAAGAGCAATTATGATGATTTACACAAAAGGAAGAACAGAAAAGATAGGCTAATAGTTTGATGCTCAAGGGTAGGTACATCATTCCCATATATATATATCAGCATGCATGATTGAGATTAGGAACATGATTAGCGGTTGGGGTTTAACTACTAGTGCTAGCTAGCTTGTAGTACTAGGCTAAACCCCGTCCTAATCTGACAAGCTGTACTCTTCCTAGCAGTACGATACGTTGATCTGGATCCTTGATGGCAGTGATGGGATAGCAGCATTATCTTAATATGTGCCAATGGAAGGAAGAAAGGATTAAGAGTACGAACGAGCAATTATTTGGGGCCTTGTCATTTGTTGGAAGGACAGATGAATGCTCATCCGGGATGCATGTGTCTCTACCTACCAATCCTTCCTCAAGCTGGGGCCGAAAAGAAGAATTCCCAACTGATATGCTACGTTATGTACTTGATGAATAATAATTCGTGAAAAGTCATATCAGGGCTACTACTCTTCAAACACTTTTTTTAAATTTTTAATTAAACTTCAAATCCTTAAGTAATCGAGTTTTGAGGAGAAATTTTCAGCGGAAATGAAATGATGCCTTAACAGAAAGGGAAGGTAGTTAATTAAGCAATACTAGTAGTTAAGGAGAGATCAGACTTCGATTTCAAATCAGATTTGCCAGTTTGTCAGGGGCACCTAATTGTAGCTCAACAGCTCTAGCCTTTAGGTGGAGCGTTCTATTCTAACTGTTAGCTGAGGATATTGTTTGTGGATGCTACAGCTAATTAACTGTTTCTAGGGAGCTACCGGGCATCTTATCTGTAATATAGTACGAAGTAGGAGAATCACTAGATAATTCATGCATTTTTTTTCATGAAATAAAATCTATAGACTCAGCTAATCCGACACAGACATTCATGCTAACGGAATAACAATTGAACTTGTGTGCATAGTACCAAAATGTTGTCGAGCCTCACTGAAATTTAGAAAATTATTCCAGAATTATAGGTAAAATAATCAAATTCATGTGAATTTTGATATTTTTATGAAATTTAAATTTAATTAGAATTTAGTTTGAATCTACACCGAAACTTTGTAAATTTCACTGAAATTTAAAGGGTGCTTCTTGCGAGTTCTTAATATCATTTTCGCCGGTGTATCATCTCATGAACTCCCATTACCCCTTAAGTCTCTTCAATCATGAATGGGTAAAATGGGTACATAACGAGCACTTAGTGGTGCAAGCTGAAGGTACTTTGGTTCAAGGATGAAGGCGAAGAGCATCAAAGTGATAAGCAGTACACACTCAATCCTGATAGATATGGTCCAATTAAGGTGATACCGATCTTCGCTCCATTGCAAGGCACGTGAGACACAGGAAGTCTCGCGGCTACATCCGCTCGACTACCACCAATGGTGGTGGAGGTCGTTCTCTCCCGTGCCGTCGCGGTACTATCGTCTCTAGTTCCTGACTTTTCTTCTCAGTTTCTCCGGTCGTGTTGTGTTGACTGCAGCGAGACGACGTTGGTGCTTGCAAAACCGTGGTGGCGCGTTGCTAGGCGAAGATGGGTGGAGCGCTACAGTTCGTCGGTGGCGTGATTTGGGGGTCGGGAGAAATCCATGTAGGCATAGCCGGCACCGACGCGGCGACACATGTCGCGCCTCCATCCTTCCGGAAGGGCGTTGGGTGTACCCCTTTCCACTGCCCTAAGCATACCGGGAGAAACCCTAGTACTAGTCCGGGCAGCAGCATCGTCGCCGTCGCATAGCCGGCACCGACGCGGCGACACATGTCGCGCCTCCATCCTTCCGGAAGGGCGTTGGGTGTACCCCTTTCCACTGCCCTAAGCATACCGGGAGAAACCCTAGTACTAGTTCGCAGCAGATCGCCGCCCAAGATAGCGGCAAGACCGACACATGACACATGTCGCGCCTCCATCCTTCCGGAAGGGCGTTGGGTGTACCCCTTTCCACTACCCTAAGCATACCGGGAGAAACCCTAGTACTAGTCCGGGCAGCAGCATCGTCGCTGTCGCTTTCTTTCTTGAAGGGCTTGCTTGATACGCATCAAGTTGGTGCGCTAGGGAGTGGTGGGACTATTTTGGAGGGCACAGCGGTTTCGGATCATCTTGGTTTTAGTCGAGTTGTCGATGTTGGCATTTGTTTCTCTTTTCCTTTCCTTTTTCTTTTATGCTTGCTTGTGCTCCGGCCCCAGCATTGTATCGGGTGGTTTGCTATATTAATAATATAGCGGGGCGAAAGCCTATTTCGAGAAAATTCAGAAAATCATTCAAGAATTATAAAAACCAAATTTCTACGAATTTTGGCAATTATATAAAAAATAATAATTAGAATTTAGTTTGAATCTACTGCGGAACTTCAAAAGTTTGACTGCTATTTAAAGCGTGCTTCTTGCGAGTTCTTAATATCACTTTTGACAGTACATCATCCCATGAACTCCCATTAACCCTTGGTCGCTTCAAATCATGAATGGGTAAATCGAGTACATAACGCACTTAGTGGTGCATGATGAAGGTACTTTGGTTCCGTTTGATTAAGGCGACGAGCATGGAAGGGACAAGTAATACACTATATATGGTCCAATTAAGGTGATACATCCTACCGATCTTCGCTCCATTGCAAGGCACGGGAGACACAGGAGACTTGTAGTATTACCAGAACAATGACAAGATAGCCTAGCATCTAGGAATCTTAGATTGGCGGGAAACCCTCAGAAAATGACAAGTGTTAGCTGGGTAGCTCTAATCCTGGAGAGACTTTTGCCTCGATAAGCAGCACGCAAGGACAAGGAGACTTCACCTCTTTCTCCACTTTTCTCTCATCTAGGGGGATAATGATGCTTCATCTAATTGGTACTGTACTAGTGTGGATGCTCTCTCTCCTTTTCTTATAGTAATTCTGTTAATTAGCTAGCTAAGGGAGCACCATCTCTCTATGTGTGTGTGTGTGTGTGTGTGTGTGTGTTTCCTACCTGTGTCACCTAATTGTCTTGACAACACATTCCAGCATGACAAACCGAGGTACACCATACACTATGGAAGATGCTCTTGCGGCGTAGGTACAATGCGGTAAGCAACGGGCTGAAGTTAAGCATATACTACTACACTCTGTCTTGACATGACTGATGGTTCTTGTCTACCGGAAGGCAGGTTGTGGTCTGGAGTCTACTATGAAACGAGTAAATGGCGATTAAGACAAGACAGCCGAAATTAATTCCGTTTCGAAATAAAAAGAGCCGATAATTCATTATTTTGGTACTGTGCTGCCTAGCGTCGATGCCGTAAGCAACGTAATGGGTTAGGCGTACGTATTGCACTCTGCCTTGACATGACAGTTGAGTCATGTGTCTGCCGGAAGACAATGGTGATTAAGACCAGACAGCCGAAAACCATTTGCACGACGCATGCCGAGTTACAGAAAATGCCTAGCCTTGGGTTCTACCAGGCTAAACTATTTACTAATCTGACGACGTTGACATGGAGCTGACAGCGGAGACCATGAGCAGACAGTTTTACAAACTCGGATCGAATCTACCATACCCGGTGGTCAATCCTGTACACCTCCTGCCTTGATACGCGCCCACGTGCCGCTGCATCTTGCTACAGCGGGAGTCGGCGCGCACATGGACAATGAGACGTTGCCGAGTAGTACGCCACATGCATCAATGGCGGGTTACCGTCCATCCTGCATACAGTAGCATATGATAGTCCCGTCTCGCGTCAGTCGCGTGTCCCTTGTCGTCGTCCTCGCGAGGAGCCTCCAATGGCACATGGCTCGGACAACGCATGTTACTGCTGCTACCACTACTACTCGATCGTCGAGGGACACGTTTATGAATGCTCGATGTTGATTCATCAACTCTATTTATCAGTCGGTACTGCCAATTCAGCTGGGAGAAAGTACCACCAGTTCTCTGACTAAACTATCCATGTATGTATGTATGTGCCCCTGGAAGACGCGTACAAAGGACATCATACCATGTGCAGATTGAAAGAAAATCTTGTGGACAAAGGGCACATACGCCTGCTTTCGTACTACTACAGTACTAGGACGAAATGAATAGCAGCGGAAAAAGTAATTGAATACGAGCTGGATAATAATGCACTCCAGGGTACACGTCGAAGGCAAACTGGGGGACTGCGTTGCTCTGCTGTTTACAGTGACCCCTGCCCTCGTTCCGTCCTGGACGAATAAACTTGGTGCTGGACAACAAGCCTGCGTGGCGTGTCCACAGTCCATACGCTCATTCAAGCCCAGGACGGTAGCATGCGATGGGATATGGGCATACAGCAGCAGCAGCATGAGAATTGAGGTCTCGGATCTTTCTGCAGGTGTCTGATGCTGCAAGAAATGAAATGCACACTGCTTGGGAGAAGGCATTCCACAGGATTGCACAGAAGAAGAAAATCACTCAGAATTACCAATGAATAATACGGGGTTGTGCATGTCAACATTCCAGACACACAATCAGAGGGTACTACTACATTCAGAAAAATCCTTTGGATAGCAGGCAGTTGGCCAAAGCGAGAGCCGAGAAAACATCCTAACAAACGAGTGCTCTCCAATGGCTGGGCTGGATCACGTCAGGCGTTAGACATCACTTGACCTGATTTCCACAGAAAGACTTGCCAAGGCTCAAGACTTGCGAGGTCTGCCTCGACCTCTCTTGCCGCCTCGGCCCGAGCTTCCTGCTTTTGCGGAGGGAGGGCTCTCGGTTTTCTTCGGGCGGCCTCTGCCCCTTCCAGATGACTTTGGTTCCGGAGTGGCCTTCTTGGCCCCCCTGCCTCTTCCCCTAGTCGACGGTTTGCGGCCACCCCTACCACCCTTGACATCTCCGTTCTCGTCGTCTGAGCTATCGTCCTCGTCCTCTTCTTCTGATTCGGAAATGTCCTTGGTTTTCTTACGCTTATTGGACTTGGCGCTAGCAGGCGCCTTCTTGGTTGCCTTCACCTCAACTTGCTCTTCCACTGCAGTGAACAGTTCAAAACAAACCATGAATACACAGCAAACAGAGGAATGATAAAACAATATATGGTAAGCATTTTATGAGACAACACACTTCTCCTTTTTTGGGGATGACAATTAACACCATGCAAATGTAAACAAACATGCTCTACTGCAGTGAACAGTTCAGAACAATCCATGGCCAGGAGGACACAAGAAACAGCAGAAAGGTAAGCACTACGGCGAGCATTGTAGCAGTAAACACAATTCACATGTAAACAAACAGGATTTCTGTTGTATGGATTCACACAAGGTGCATTACAAGAAAACCATAAAATCAACGTCATAGGTGCACTACCATTACAGAGTTTGGTCAGAAAAATAACGTTCAAAAGTACTCCCTCCGTTCGGAAATATAAGACGTTTTAGCTTTGTGAATCGAATGTATCTAGACGTGTTTTAGTGTATAGGTTCGTAGAGGTTTGAAGTGAACCTATACACTAAAAGGTGTCTAGATACGTTCATTTCACAAAGCTAGAATGTCTTATATTTCCGAACGGAGGGAGTACACAATTACCAGTACTCGATACATCCTACACATGAAAGCATAATTCAACCCTAGATTCGCTTAAAGAAGTATTTGGATGGACAAGAATATATAGTAGCTAAACAGAACCTAGTAAAATCAGTACAATGGTGGCTAGTGTTGTACTGTTGTCAAACATCATGCCAAAAATATGCAGTTCTGTTTTCTAGTGTTATACTGACCAACGTGGCACCTGTGCCATGCTTCTCCATCCATGGGCAGGTCCAAGAGGGTGCAAGTGATAATTTATTCAAGATAATTAGAGTAAGGTCCAGTTATTATTAACTTAAATATTAAGCTTAGAATAAACTTTCGACAATATAGCAGAGAATGTCTTAGAGAACAGGATAGAACTTTCTTCTCAAACAGGTCAAGTCAAAAAACAAGGATCAGCTTAACTAGTGAATGTTTCAAGCTTGCATAAAAATGCATGTGCAACCTTAAAAAACAAAATAAGATCAATGCAAACCTTGAGTGGAGGCATCACCATCATAAATATCCAGCTGAGAGAAAAACATTTATACATATATTAGCTGGATATTGAAACGAATTAACAGAAAATCAAAATTGTGAGGTTCTAAACTAGAAGGTGCACAGTCTGTGGATGTTAATTGGTATCAATATGCGTGGCACATTTTGTTTCACTGTACCCTCCCAGCTTATTTAATCATATTAGCATGCCTAAATTTTTTCGGGAAGAATTCATATTTACAAGTCACCTAGCAGGTGGTGTTATAATCATATTAGCATGCCTATATGACTGATCACCTGGGTCTGTTACTATGCTAATTTAGTTGTTGAGGACACGTGTAACACGACATGTACATAGCTCAATTTATGATTGGATGGCCAGAAGAAAGTCTCTAGAATCCAAAGTTCACCCATACCATCCAATTGATGATGTAGAATACATGAAACATTGGATATTACAGCTATGCTACAACATATAAGTACAGAAAGTTCAGGTACTCATGAATCAAACCCGTTTCATTCTTTAGCTTTAGCATTACAAATAATACAATGCGTTAAATTTTAAAGGCACGGTAACTTTGCGCAGGAAAACAGTTTGTGCATAAAAGCACATATAGCATATAGTTACCTCATCAAGCTTAGAACCAGCTTTTGCTCTGTCCACAACAATCAGAGACAGTCCATATCCACAACCAACACTGCAGAAAGTGTTCACAATTTAATATTGACTATACTGCTAGCAATCAGAACTAAGAGGAGATGCAACACATATTGAGTACGTGCAATTACCTTGTAACATGCATTCCATTAAGACTTTCAACCTTTTTAGGATTCGCAGATGATCTATATTAAATTGTAATTCATACAAAATAACATGTAAGAGAGGAGTAATGGTTAAGAGTTCGCAAGGCTAGTATTTCACATAATATCAGCATTTTAAATATACATACTTTTGTCCATTAGGGCCATAACCGAGCTCTCCAAATTGAGCATTACCCCAGCTTATGCAGGAATCATCTGCACCAACAATGTGGTGCATGTTACCAGAAGCCATGCAGCGGACATTCCAACCACTGAAGCAAACAAATCATCAATTAAATAATATAAGTGAGGACAATAGATAAATGAAAGAAAGTATAAAAGTATAGCCCATGATGGCACTGGGTATAACTACAGTAGTTTACAGTTTTTTAACAGTTTGAAAAGTACCTTAAATCCATTAGTGGCTTTGGATACATCCAGTCATCGCCTGTAGTCTTCATCTTTCCCCACATGTACATCTGTCCACCACCTAATAATCAAATGAAATAACCAAACAATTGATAATAACATTTTAGTTCCAAATTTTGCAAAACAATCAAACACCAATCTAGTTGCTAGAGTTCAAGGTATGTGATTTTAACTCTCATTTAACTGGCAGAAGAAAAAACTTTTTGAATAACAGTAAATCCAAGCAGATGGAAAATAGGATTATTCAAGAATCATTTCATATGTCTCTTTTTGTGCACCTAAACCAAAGCAGAAGCCTTTTAAATAGATAAGTAAATAGTGTACACGCCTTCCATAGTACAAAGAATTATTCAAGGACAAGCCATACAACAACAACGGGACAATTTGAATGGATGATTACAGCAGCAAGTTGCCAGAATTTCTAATGAATAGGGGTGTTCTATACATTGATTGGTGGAACAAGCATATAAAGTATTTAATTTGACCTTCTGAAAGAAATATAACTTAACTCCACAGCCTCATCCGGAAACTCTTTGTCTAAAAAACACCATTCCGATCATTAAAAAAGACATTTGCTTTAATTATGACAAGAAATGAAACTGGGGGTGATTGGTCAAACAATGTTTTCCCTTGCATGAATTAATGCAAGCATAATAGTATAAGAAAAAGGAATAAGTATTCAGGTATGTTATATGTTGGCAGAATAATATTGGCCAGGTTTGAGGACAAGTTCGTGTCTGCAACAGGACTAGTTCCATAATCAACTCTATTGTTCGAAGGCATTTCCCGGAGATGCATCAATAATTGCACAATCAGCTCGATATAACCAGTGTGGTACACAAACATTTGTCCCATGTATTATTATTGGCAATCTAAAACTCAAAAGTGGTCTTCCCTTTTCCTTTCTTTTATGATAAGCCTAGTAATGAACTCTGATAATTCATAGCCCGAACATATTATAAGATAGCGTGTGCACCACAGATAACTGTATCATACCAGCAGTGCAAGCAGAACTTGCGGAACCAGCTGAGACAATAGCATTGGGAGGCAGAACATTATGCTTTTGAAATATTTCAACAAGGCGAGGTTTCCACTCATCCTTTTGTTCTCTGTGGCCCAACCTATATAATAAGCAACTGGTTAGATCAATAACATTGTGTGTATCGTGATTATAGTAACATACAAGACAAGAATATCTTACCTTCCATACCCACCATACCCCCATCTGCCAAAACAAAAAAATAAAGTAAATAACTGTACAAGAAAAGAGAACAAGGTCTTGGAGTATGCAATACAGAACGGAACTTGGTATTCCCTCCAATTCAAAATAAATGTCGCTGATTTAGTACAAAGTTGTACTAAATCAAGTTGTACTAAATCAGTGACACTTATTATGAATCAGACGTAGTACAACATTTAGATACAGTGGTAAGTCATATTTGAATCTTTAACCATGTCAAACATATGGGGGATTAAGAACATACGTGTAAACAAATCCACTTGAATCAACTGCAACTGCAATATACAAGTAAAGAAAAGGTGTAGAGATTAGTACTAACCTGAACTCTAAAAATAAACATGAAAACGAAGTGGTGAGAATCAACCTGTATGATTTGTTCCACATGCAACTTTCACGACAGTTTTCTCAGAGAACACGGCTATTGCCTTGGGGCGGGGTTGGGCTTCATACGATAGCTTTACTGACGAATCTTTGGTATTGTACTACAATAGCAGAAGTCAAAACACAATTATTGATAACAACAAAATAGAGAGGTTAGCTGTGTTAGTGAAGTGTAGAAACAAACCTCATTGTCAGTTCCATGACCAAGTTGG
Source organism: Avena insularis (assembly GCA_023614405.1). Taxonomy (NCBI): domain Eukaryota; kingdom Viridiplantae; phylum Streptophyta; class Magnoliopsida; order Poales; family Poaceae; genus Avena; species Avena insularis. The sequence continues at coordinate 592,469,008 of CM042686.1, read as the reverse complement.
CCGTACTGGGGAAGACCTGCTGTCCTGAATTGAACAAACGAATAAAACACTGCTTAAAATAAGACAAACAACACCCCCTAAAACTAGAGCAAAATCAGATATATCAATTGAAAGATGAATATCCTGGGAGTTTCATAAGTTCAGTAAGACATACAGTATAGAAGAGCCCTCAACCGAAGACAGCCAGACAGTAAAATCACCACCACAAACAGCGTTAGTTACGTCAGTCACAAGACAGGGCACTGGCGATGTCTCCATTTCTGCAGCAATTTTAGAAGAACAGGGACAACGAACACATCAGTGTAAAAAACAAAGACAAAAATAAGCTGCACATAACATTCTTGTAATTGGTCTAGGACCAGGATGCTGAAACATATAATATGCATCTTATCCTTAGTAGCCCAACAGGTAAGTATGTTAATCAACCATCATCAATACAGGGTAAAAGAAATACTGAGATGACATCATTAGTAACAAAATTCTAAAGATACGTACTCCCTTCGTCCAGCAATAAGTGACTTGCATTTGTCTAGATTCACATGTATCTAGTCTTAAAACATGTCTAAATACATTCGAATAGACAAACCCAAATCACTTATTTTCAGACGGAGAGAGTAATAGATTAAACGAGACGCATTTGTCTAGATTCACATGTATCTAGTCTTAAAACATGTCTAAATACATTCGAATAGACAAACCCAAATCACTTATTTTCAGACGGAGAGAGTAATAGATTAAACGAGACATTGAAATATAGGACTAATGGCAGGTAAAACATATAACACATTGAAAATTGTAAACAGAATGTATAAGGCAAATCCCAAACAGATAAATCCACAACTTCCCAAGCAAATAATGATTTTCACACAACAATTGATGTCATATTAACTGAAGGAAGACATAAAAGAAGAATACCAACCATTCCTTAGGGAACCTGTCCCCAACTGTCCGTGTTTGTTGTGACCAAATGCGAAGGACTTTCCCTCATCGGTTACAACAACTGTATGATTTCTTCCAACACTTGCTTTAATTATTTTATATCTGCAGAGTTCACAGCAACACATTAGCATCTAAAAAAATGTCGAGGCAACCTATATAACACCTTTAAACCATTCAGTGCCTGCTCAGTTTATAAACTTAGCAATACCATACAGTACCTACTAGTATTAAACAATTATAATGCAGGTACAGAATTTGGTTGCAGAAACCTATCTTACTTTGATAGTTCGGAAACAACAGTTGGTAGGTTACGCTGAAGAGTATCCCCATGCCCCAACTGCCCCTTCTGCTAGAAAATATTAGTGTCAAGTACAAAACAAACAAAATCAACTTTCGTCACATATTTATACCTCATTGCGACCCCATGTATAGCAACGACCATCGGCACCCAAAGCAACAGAATGGCAAGCAGCTGGCAAAACAAAAGGAGACCAATAAGATTGACTAGCGACTTAACAGAAGATAAACAAAGGATGAAAAAGTAACTTGTTTAATATTTAATTAGAGGTCCCTATTGTAATGATTTGGGCATAACTAACCCTCCCTCTGTCCCTCACTCATTCTCACTGACACCAAGCTCCAGCTGTCATACAGTTATAACTGCTTAGTGAGGCTTAAACATACAAGCCAGCCCACGCTCACCCAGGCCAGAATACTTACATTTACCAACTGTAGATCAACAAATGATCTATTGAATTCCACTTTATGGGCTTTTTCGCAGTATAATCTTACGCTGCATCCTTTTGCTTAGTCTCCACCACCACATCCAATGACTAGAACTCAAAGTATTTGACAAAAGAGCTACTAGTGCCTTCTGTCATCAACTCGGCATAGCATTCGATAGACCTTATTATAAAATCATTTCACAACACATGAAAATCGAGATTTTGAAATCAAAGAACCTTGCAGGCTATATTTTTGCAACAACAATAATTCAATGTACATGGCAACTTTTCAATATAAAAAATGATTTTATGGAGTAATGAGATTGAGATAAATAGTGTAATGGATTTTAAATGTTATAAAACATGAAAATAACAATAAAATCCCACTTTCTGGTTACTTCTAATAGAGCTCTTTGTGGCATTGAGCAAATCCTTTTTGTACCTTTCTGCAGTTACCTCAATTCACACCGCCTTACAACAGTCTTGGATGAAATTGAGATATTAATAAAAGGCAGAGGTGTTACAGACTAAGGATTGAGAATGTAAGCAGCAAAGCAAGGTCTGGGCAGCTGAATAACCACAAGCTTGACAGGCGACAGTGCCATTGAATCAATGCACGTGAGTAAAAGGGTGGAGGGAAGAGAATATAGTACTACCTCCGTCCCAAAGCTTAAGGCTTATATTTCTTTGAAAAGTCAAGCTACAAAAAGGTTGACCAAACTTGTAGAAAAAATATCAAAAACTATGATATTATATAGATATCATGTGAAAATATGTTTCATGATGTATCAAAGGGTATGGATTTCATATTGTAAATATTAATATTTTTTCCTTAAAAAATTGGTCAAACTTTACATAGTTTGACTTTTGAAAGAAAAAAAGCCTTAAGATTTGGAACGGAGGTAGTAAATCATTTACTACACTTTATTGATGAACCAATGCAGTTATACAGAAGGGTTGCAACTTGCAACCAGATATAGACTAGACCTACTTATTTCCAGTGGCGGACCGAGAAACCTCTCAAAGCCTGGGCAAACATGATTACGATGCCAGTATTTACAGACAAAATCACAGTACAAAAGTCACATAACTCAAGCAGGGGCGTCACCGGAAAGCCTGGGCTACTGCCCGGGCAAGAGGGATGCTAGATCCACCCCTGCTTCTTTCCTAACTCATTTCAAACTCCTAAGAGAAAATCAAGGGAGCACTACTCCGCACACAAATTAGAACTCAATACGATCAAAATGAAACTCATTGCCAAGTGCCATACCAAACACTGGAGATTACAGAAAATACCATCACCATTTGGGTTTCAACCAGTGCTGGGTGTTAAGGTGTGAGAACTTCTCAAGATACTAAGTTTGCCACCAACATATAGGGCAGGCAGAGAACTCTGTCACAGCGCTCTATAAGGCAGGCACTAGCATCGCATGTCCATCTAGGGCACAAAGAAGGCAAATTGGGCAGCGATGGTACTTTCCACAATTGCCAGTGTTTGGGATGGAATTTCTTTAATTTCCATCTTTGCAGTTGGACTGATCTAATTCTCTCAACTTCTAAGAGACATCACTTGTTTGCCAAGGGAGAGCAATCTTAATCGACTAGTGCTTTGCATCCATAGCAACAACTAACTAGTGTGCCTGGTCATCGCTAACCCTAGGCATGGAAGAATTTTCACTGTGTTTTTTCCCTCTTGAATAGTTATATGTAATAGTCTTCGTGAAAAAAAAAGGCAAAGGACTTTTGAAGCAGTTTACATGGTTCATTATGCGTGATGTTTCAAACAAGCTATAATCAAATATCAAAGTCGATATTTTACTACGATTTGATAAATCGCCCCAAGGGTGCTAGCACAGCAAGTTTCGTTGGTTTACTGAAATGTCCTGTAGATCAGGGTACAGCGGGTCCTTGTGACACGGTTTACATCATTAGATTGTTATAAGACCTAACAAAACGGCGGCGTTCCAGAATAAGATCATTCGGAAACTCCAAACCAAGACCAGCGACCCATTTAACCTCCCCTCATCTCGCGGCCGGGCAGCTCTACTCGTCGAACATTTCAATGGGCAGGCTGGCGCCATTTCCCAACCCGCCACACCACACACGCACAACAAAGAGGGACGAAGGGACACTCACTGCAGCCGGTGGCGACGGAGCGGATGTCGACGCCGACGAGCGACCGCAGCCGCGTCGGGGAGACCAGGTTGCCCTGCATCGCGCCTGGCAGCTTCCGGTTCATGGCGACGAAGTTGGTCCCGCCGCAGTACAGCAGCTCCCCGCCAGAGCCGGCATCCTCCTCGCCTGCTCCGGCGGCGGCGGCCTTCTCGGGCTCGGCGCTGGCCGACATTCTCGCCGGCGGCGGGTGATTTTGGCCGGAAACCCTAGATTTGGTGGGGAGGAGGCGGAAAGGGGGAGCGCGGTTTGAAATTAAACGATGCTGGGCCAGATTGAAAACTTCTTTTACGGCGGGATATTTATCTATCTGCTGGTCGCCAGTACAGTTGGGGCTGGGCAGTGCGGCAACTAGTTACCGAGAATGCGCGGAGATATTTTGTACATTTGACTGTGCATATGACTTGTGGGGCCATGTCAGTTTTCGGGCCACTTGTCACCGAGCGTGCTGTAGTCCGTGTGCAGACGTGCCTGTGAATCGTGCTTATGGTAAGTACCGATGAGTTGCTGACATGTGGGCCGTATATCATTGGGAAGCAACACTCACGTTTGACACAATACATCTTCACCACTCATTCCATCCAATGGCGAATCCAAAATAAAAATATATGGTAGGCTCAAAATATCGAGAAAATAGGTCCCAAAGATAATACAATTCAACCTACAACATTTTAGCTCTATTTTAACACATTTATATGCCTTCACTAATAAAACTTTGACCTTTCATCATCAACCATGGTTGAGGCACTCATATTTGATAGTTTCTTGCTAAAAAGGAGTGTAGGCTCGAGCCTAACTATGATAAATTCGCTCCTGATTCCATCAGTCATGGATTTAATAGGATTATCTACAACAGTGTTTCTATATTTGCTCTGATCTCTCATAGAAGCTAGATTTCTTAGGCCTTTAACAATGAGTGTATCTTAGTTCTATATCCTAGGTTATTTGTTTATGTGACACCATAGTTAATAATGAAAGAGAGTGGTGTTGTATCTTAGTTCAATGAGTGTATCTTAGTTCTATATCCTAGGTTATTTGTTTATGTGACACCATAGTTAATGATGAAAGAGAGTGGTGTTGTATCTTAGTTAAGATACACCTCCTGCATGCAACCATAGGCAAAAAAATTGGCTAGCCAATCCTATGCATGCATGAGTCCCAAATTATTAAATGCATGTATCATTTAGATACATTTCTTAGAGTATATCAATGCATATGATAATGCGCTAAGAATCCATTGTGAAAGGCCTTAGCAGGCATCAGTGAGGCAGGCCTGCAAAACGAACAGAGCATGTCATATTTCCATCCGACCGAATAAAGACTCCGAACAGACCATAGTGTTTTTCTTTTACCCGATTCACCCCTTTTTTAACCAAATTTACGCCGGTTTGCAGTGAACTGGACGCGTCCGGGCTCTCCGTTTGTGTATGTCAACGTCCACTTGGCCCAACCCAACACTTAACCTACGTTTTGGACGTTTATGCGCACACGTCCCAACTATAGGCCACTCCATCCCAAAAACCCGGACGGAAATGGGTAAGAAATCTCTCTCTTATAAGCTTGGTGTAGCCTCCTTAAGTAGGCGAGGTGGGACTAAACTCAGCAGCCTCCACTAGTCAACAGCAGTCCTAACATCCCATCCCCCTGAGAAGCCCCTCAGGAAGGCATGGTGACGCTCGCTCTGATACCAGATGTCAGCGTCCACTTGGACCAGCCCAATACTCAGCTTACGTTCCAAACGTTTATATGCACATAGCCCAACTATAAGAAGAGAGCCCACTCCATCCCAAAAGCCCATACTGAAAGGAGGAAGGAATCTCTCCCTTATAATGGGCGTGGCCTCCTTTCGTAGGCGGGGTGGGACTAAACTCAAGGAGCTTCCACCGGTTAATAGGTCCCTAGCATCCCATCCCTTGAAAAGCCCCTCAGAAAAGCATGTTGATGATGGCTCTGATACCAAATGTTAGCATCCACTTAGGCTAGCCCAGCACTCGGCTCACGTTCTGGACGTTTATGCGCCCACGGCCCAACATTCAGCAGAGAGGTCACTCCATCCCAATATTCTAGACTAGTGAGTGGAATGAATCTCTCTCTTATAAGGTGGGTGTGGCCACCACCCGTAGGCGAGGTTGGTGTGGTCTCCTCCCGTTTCGTGAAAGCCTTCTGTTGCCACACCGTTATCAATAATTGTTCCTCCATTGTCTTCTGATTGTTCTGATACCATGTCATGGATTAATCCACCGGTATAGGTCTTCTGCTTCGTTGATCGCCTAAGCAAGGTTTTTAAGATGGATAGATTAAGTACGAGCGTACTCAGCAAGTTCCATGGGATTGTTAGATGCTCTAGCTGCAGTTGTAGACCAATGATCCAATACTAGTGCAGGTTTTCAAAAACATTTTTTAGAAAAGATGTTTTAGATTTTAGAAATTATAATACTGTCAACCTTCACGGGTTTACTGAACTTCGTGGAGTTCTTTCCACGTTGCAATCGTAATCCTTTCCATGATAGGGAGTAACATGTCATGTTTATACACTCTCAAGAGGTGTGCTACTTTACCCACAAACATCCTTGGCCTTATTGCTCTCTTCCATACTTCCTTAGGTATGGGTCCGGTTACCGAGTTTATCCGAGGAACGGTGAGTCCCCCTCCATGATCCCGTTGTCCACCCGTTGTAATGAATTTCGGTCTAAGGTTTATGTTCAATTACCATCCCTTCAAGTATACAATATCATTACTGAAAGGCCCAACTTTGGTCGACTAGAGGGGGTGAATAGGAGACTACCAATTTTTAATATTTTATTGCAATTTTATGGCTTAGCACAAAGTAAAATTCACTAGAGATGCAACCAGATGAATATCCTATATGGCAAGCAACACAACAAGTAAACAAGACGGTAACTACAAGAAGTAAAGGAGTGGAACGAAAGAAGCGACGAGGGGACACGGAGATGTAATTCCCGTAGTTCACTTCCAAGGAAGCTATGTCTATGTTGGAGAGGTGTCGGGGCCACACAAGGTCACCCGAGTGCCACAAAGGCCTCACCTTCTTCTCCGGTGAGCACCACCACAAAGGTAGCCTCACAATCCACTAACCGGTGACCTTGAAGGTGCCAACCGAAACCTTTACAATGAGGTTGAGGGGAGGCTCCACAACTCAATTGGAGACCCTCAACGACACCACGGAGCTTCACAATAAATGCCCCAGCTCCGAGGATGCCCTACACCGTCTAGGGTTCCAAGAACCCAAGAGTAACAAGATCCACGAAGGATGAGTGGGGGAAATCACGATTCCTTTGGTGGAAGTGTAGATCTAGGTCACCTCTCCCAGTCCTCAAAAGATCAAGAGATTTGAGTGGGTAGGTGATGACCCACAAGTATAGGGGGTGTATCGCAATATTTTCGAGGGAAGTGAAACCCAATTTATTGATTCGACATAAGGGGAGCCAAAGAATATTTATAAGCCTTAACAACTGAGTTGTCAATTCATTTGCACTGAAACAATCTTGCTCACATGATTTATCGATAAATGCTTTTTGTAGTAGGAATAGCAAAATGTGATGGTAGTAAAGCAAAAGGTAGTAACAAAAGCGATATGATGGGATTCGAGTGCGGTAGGCATAGGGATGGATGGACGGGTGTTGCATGGACAAGACAATTCACATAGCAATCAGAACATATGGCAATTGCAGATAAATAAGATAAAGCATCAAGTACTACACAATCCTAGGCATGTGTTCCATATATAGTCATACGTGCTCACAATGAGAACTTGCACAACATCTTTTGTCCCGACCCGTTTGCGGCCAGGGCCTCTAGGAACTACTGGCAATTAAGGTGCTCCTTTTAATAGAGCAGGAGCAAAGCATTAACACTCCGTGACACATGTGATCCTCACATCAAAGCCATTCCCTTCGGTTATCTCGATTTACATCGCCCGGGGCCATAGGTTCCGGACAACAACGTGTGTATACAACTTGCAGATAAGACCAAAAACAATATCATCATAATGAATCAATAATATGTTTAGATCTGAAATCATGGCACTCGGGCCCTAGTGACAAGCATTAAGCACAACAAGTCGCAACAAAGTCATAAAGCACTAATAAAAGATACTAGGCACCATGCCCTAACAATCTGATGCCATTACATGAATGATCTCATCCAATCCCTACCATCCCCATAGCCTACAGCGGGGGATTACTCACTCATAGATGGGAGAAACATGGATGGTCGATGGAGATGATGGTGGAGATCGATGGAGATGGCTCCGGGGGCACTTCCCCGTCGGTAGGTCTTTCTTAGAGACTTTCGTCCCGAATCTCCCCTTCGGTGGTGGCGGCGCTACGGAACTTTTTCTAGAAAAACGTCGAACCCCCCGAAGTTTTTAGGTCAGAAGGCTTCTTATAGGCGGAGAGGGAGACCGAGGGGGTGCCTGGGCCACCACACCATGCCCTGGTGCGGCCAGGCCCAGCCCGTGCCTGGGGGGGTGTGGCCAGCCCCTGACCCTCCTCCGTCTCGTATTCTGGCTCCTAGAGTATTCTGGAAAAATAGGCACTTTGGCTTTTGTCCCGTCCAATTCCGAGAATATTCATTTTCTGACTTTCCTAGAACCAAAAACAGCAGAAAACAGACAGCTGGCACTATGGCTCTTGTTAATAGGTTAGTCCAAGAAATCATAAGAAAAGTATTCCAAAGTGTGGACAAAACACGAGAAAGTGGATAAAACCAAGCATGGAGCATCAAAAATTATAGATACATTTGCAATGTATCAACATCCCCAAGCTTAACTCCTGGTCGTCCTCGAGTAGGTAAGTGATAAAAAGAAAAAATAATTTTTGAGGTGACATGCACCATCAAAGACTTGATCAAAATATTTGTAAAACACTCAAAGCTGGGATCATAGTACTTCAATCATAACATGAAATACAAAGTTCTAGCAATAAGACAAAGAGACTATGATGCAACATGAAAAGGCACAAACAAAAGATTCATGAATAACAATGCCTTGCAAGACGTTTGTTTGTTTCACATAAAGAAAACAGAGCATAGTGGCATTCAACTTGTCCCTCATAGAGTAGCAAACATAAATGCATAGGACACCTTCAAAGTTTACAAGAGTGACTAGATACAAATAGTTTAAAACAAGCAATATCAAGGTATGCATCAATCAACAAGTCTTGGGACAATGCACATATAACTAAGAATGGCCACTATGCTCTCAAGAAAGTGCTCAAAGAATGTGTGGAGACTCAACAAGGAAATGAACAGGTTTTGAAAAGTTTGAAAGGCTTCCAAATGCTGAAAGTATGGTACTCATTAGCTTTGAGCTCTCATTGCCCCTATCATAAGCATCTTTAAGTGGTTAAGGTTAAAGTGAGGTCCAATCTGAGTTATATGCTTGACAGACTATAAACTGAAAATCCCATGTCCCTTGAGTACAAGGGTCGCTCCTCATGGTACTCAACTTTAGTTACCGGTAAGTTCTTGTCATCGTAAGTATGTGCGTATCATTGAGAACCGCCAACAGGGTACCCCTTGCCCGATGATACGAAAGAATCCCCATATCAAAATGACAAGGCAAGCAGACAATGAGTATCTCATCAATCTTCTTATTTACCATGGGAAATGGTGTTTTTTTCTCTCTTTCCTCTTTTCATAAATCTCTTTTTCTTTCTTTTTCTCAATAGCTATCTTTCTCTTTTTTTTATAAGAAGAATGCTTCATAGATATCATTAGGGTTACGCTGCAGGTTTCCACCATGTCAGCATGGATTAGACCAGCGGCCCAGGCGTTTCTCTAACACACATACATAACTCCATGGACTTACAAGCTCCCCTTTTATTTCACACCGACGACATCCGCAAACAAAAGAGCAAGGTATCAACTGGGTATATATTTACAAGTGTTGAAAGCGTTCCCCGTGACAGCACAGTTCTGCTAATCCCCAACCTATAATTAGCAAGCATATAACTTTCATGGAGAGTTCACAATGGTTCAGGTTTATTAAGTGCAGGAAATAAAGTGTGCCATCAAGTTCGTGAGAGCTTTACTAACTAACTTTCTCAAAACAAGCAAACATTTTATTCGGAAGAAAATAAGGCATATTGAATATGCACGGAAGTAGCAAATGATGCTAATAGGTAGGTATGGTGGACACTTTGGCAGTATTTGGTTTAAGGGAGTTGGAAACATGAGTAAAACACTCAGTATAAGTGAAGGCTAGCAATAGTAAGGGAGCGACAAACGAGAGAGCAATAATGGCCATAATCATGCAGAGCGACAAAACATCATTGATCAAAGCATAAAGTGATACTACAAGTTGAAAACTAAAGGATCATAAAGGCTTAAGGTGACTTGAGATAGTCATAACATGGTGTGAGCATGCGCCAAGTCAACCCAAATAAAGCATCAAAGGAGAATACCACTATACTATGCTTTAATATGCTAAAACAACGCATGATTCATCCAAGGTCAAATTAAGCAATCTCAATTGTTTATAACTAGTCATGCTACAACAAAGAATACTAAGCATAAAGCCAAAATAATATCAAGCATGGCATGACAAAGCATAGGCCACAGTCAAAAACAATCTCTCTTTACCACTTAAGCATGAGCTTTCTTACTCTTTTCCAATCCAAACCAAACTATTTGAAAACCAATGTATGAAAGAGAGGTCCAACCAATTTATTCAGCAAACTAAGCAAACCAAGCAAACGAAAACCAAAACGAAAAACGAAAAAGAAGACGCTCCATGAACAACACAACTATGCATGAAACAATAAAAATGAAGCGTTTAGAAGAAACCTGGGATTTTTATTGATGAAGAAGGGGATGCCTTGGGCATCCTCAAGCTTTGACGCTTGTACTTCTTGGATATTTCTTTGGGTGACACGCGTGGCATCCCCAAGCTTGAGATTTAGTCCATTCTTCATATCATTACTCATTCCTTCCATACGCCTAAAATTTTTCCTTCATACAAAACTTCACACAATCTTTATTAGCAACATTAGTGCACTCAAGATAATAGGTCTTAAGGTTCAGTTCTAACACCAAATAAACTTCCATTAGAACACTAGCTACTGTAGTACTTCCCTCGAAAAGCTTAATTCGCCAAAAGAACTCAAAAAGGAACCAACAAGAAAGCAAATGCAGAAATGGCAGAAATCTGTCAAAACAGACCAGTAGGTAAAGACGAATTTTGTCGAAGACCTTCTGTTGCTCAAATAAAAAAGTGTTGATCTAACGAAAGTTAGGCAACAACCTGGGGCAGAAGCACAAAAAATTATAGCTCAATCCGACATACATAGCTCTCTCACGAATTTTTACGGTGAAGCACAAAAATCTGTTTCGGGACAGCAACTTTCCCAATCATTACTTCTCTCTCATTAGAGGTTACTCTTGGTACAAAAAGCAAATAAAAAGGATAAGAAGCGGTTATTACGAAAGTAATAACTTCCAAGACTCATTTAAAACTTTTGGGTTATCTCCCAATAAGTATTTTTCTTTAACGCCTTTAAGTTAGGCATAAGCAAAAACTAAAATGGATAGAATAGAAGTAAGCGGAGATAATCATGTTTAAAACATTGTTTTGTTCAATGAAATCCTTTTGTTAACAAGGTTGATCAGGTCTTGTTACCAAAACAATTTCATATGAGACAAAACTTTGTATTCCACTAATGATTATGTTACCTCAACCTTGATAGCAATGGTCTCAATCATAATAGTTTCAATTTTTTCTCTTGGTATGGGACAATATATTTCTCCAACTTGAATGCCCTCAACATGTTCAATTGAATTCAAGCCATAAGTCCTTTCAATCTTCTTGGGGAAATAGACAATATGTTCCTTGTCATTAACATTGAAGGTCACCTTCCCTTGATTATAATTAATAACAGCTCCTACAGTATTTAAGAAAAGGTCTCCCAAGAATAATAGACATAATATCATCTTCAGGCATAAAAAGTTTGAGAGGATGCTCTCATAAGAAATATGAGTTGAAGTAAAAGAGAGCATCAAGAAGCAAATTCAAAACACATTTAAGTCTAACCCACTTCCTATGCATAGGAATCGTGTATGCAAATAATTTCACAAAGAACAAAGTGACAAGCATAGGAAGATAAAACAAGAGTAACTTCAAAACTTTAACACATAGAGAGGTGTTTCAATACCATGAAAACTTCCACAACCATATTTTCCTCTCTCATAATAATTTTCAGTAGCCTCATGAAGAAACTCAACAATATAACTATCACAGAAAGCATGCTTTTCATGATCTACAAGCACTAGAGCTTTATTATAAACATTTTCAAAAGAAACCTCGGGAACATAACATTCATCCTCCTTTAGTAAGCATGGAGGACAATCAAATAATTTAAGGGATAAAGAGTTACTCTCATTAGAAGGTAGGCATGGGTAGCTAATACATTCTTCCTCCTTTTGTTCATCACTCTCCTCCTCTTTTTCATCTAATGAGATTTCAGGTTCATCAATTTCTTCTTCCATAGGAGCCTGCAAGGCATTAGTATCTTCCATAGGGTCCTGCAAGGCATTAGTCTCTTCCATTTGTGGAAAGCATCTATTAAAATATTCAAGGATATGGTTATTTTCATCCTTGTAATTATCAAAGCAAAATTTAAGTATACCATAAACCTCATACTTATAAGGTGAATCATCAATATTTTCAAGCAAACTAGCAAGTTCAAAAGCACCCTTCCAAGCAATAAATTCTTCAATTTGTTCTGCATCATAAAAGTCATAAATTCCTTTAGCATAGGAAGATATGGTATCATTATCACTATACTCACATTGAAAAGGGAGGTGTTTATACCTCTTTCTGCAACAAGACTCATCACAGCAATAAGTAACATTATAAGTAGAGCACACGTTTCTAGCAATGGTATACAATCTATCAATTTGTTCCCATAAGTGTTTCCCTTTTTGTGACAAGCGGTGTTCCTTATAATAATATTTTTGATCTTCCATGAACCCACCTTGCCAATAAGCTTCAGTTTCAAAGAAACCAACCATTGACAACAAGCATGCCAAAGCAAGACAATAACAGACCAACAAAAATAACAACTAGAGTAGGAACTAATTTTTTTGTATTTTTGATAAAGAAACAAGCAAACAAGGAGAAAATAAACTTAGCTTGAACAATAGTGAATCTAAGTGGACTTGATAAATAAAGCTATGCTCCCCGGCAACGGCGCCAGAAAATAGTCTTGATGACCCAAAGGTATAGGGGGTGTATCGCAGTATTTTCGAGGGAAGTGAAACCCAATTTATTGATTCGACACAAGGGGAGCCAAAGAATATTTATAAGCCTTAACAACTGAGTTGTCAATTCAGCTGCACCTGGAAACAATCTTGCTCACATCGGTTTATCAGTAGCAATAGTTTTGTAGTAGGAATAGCAAAGTAACAACAGTAGTAAAGCAAAGACAGTAGTAACAAAAGCAGTAATAGTGGGATTCGAGTGCGGTAGGCATAGGGATGGATGGACGGGCATTGCATGGACAAGACAATTCACATAGTAATCAGAACATAGGGCAATTGCAGATAAATAAGATAAAGCATCCAAGTACTAGACAATCCTAGGCATGTGTTCCATATATAGTCATACGTGCTCGCAATGAGAACTTGCACAACATCTTTTGTCCCGCCAAATTTGTTTGTAGAGGGGCCTCTAGGGAACTACTGGCAATTAAGGTGCTCCTTTTAATAGAGCACCAGAGCAAAGCATTAACACTCCGTGAACACATGTGATCCTCACATCAAAGCCATTCCCTTCCGGTTATTCCGATTTCTGTCACTTCAGGGCCATAGGTTCCGGACAACAACGTGTGTATACAACTTGCAGATAAGACCAAAAACAATATTATCATAATGAATCAATAACATGTTCAGATCTGAAATCATGGCACTCGGGCCCTAGTGACAAGCATTAAGCATAACAAAGTCATAAAGCACTAATAAAAGATACTACGCACCATGCCCTAACAATCTGATGCCATTACATGAACGATCTCATCCAATCCCTACCATCCCCATAGCCTATAACGGGGGATTACTCACTCATAGATGGGGAAACATGGATGGTCGATGGAGATGATAGTGGAGATCGATGGAGATGGCTCCGGGGGCACTTCCCCGTCCCGGCAGGGTGCCGGAACAGAGACTTTCTGTCTCCCGAATCTCCCCTTCGATGGTGGCGGTGCTGTGGAACTTTTTCTGGAAAAACGTCGACCCCCCTGAAGTTTTTAGGCCAGAAGGCTTCTTATAGGCGAAGAGGGAGACCGAGGGGGTGCCTGGGGCCACCACACAATGCCCTGGCGTGGCCAGGCCCAGCCTGCGCCTAGGGGTGTGTGGCCAGCCCCTGGCCCTCCTCCGTCTCGTATTCTGGCTCCTGGAGTATTCTGGAAAAATAGGCACTTTGGCTTTTGTCTCGTCCAATTCCGAGAATATTCATTTTCTGACTTTCCTGGAACCAAAAACAGCAGAAAACAGGCAGCTGGTACTATGGCTCTTATTAATAGGTTAGTCCAAGAAATCATAAGAAAAGTACTCCAAAGTGTGGACAAAACACGAGAAAGTGGATAAAACCAAGCATGGAGCATAAAAAATTATAGATACATTTGCAATGTATCAGTAGGGAGAGAGATCTAGGCAAGTCAAGCTCTTGTATTAATGGAGGAGAGAGAAAACGAAGAGATAAGGCAAGAGGAGGAAGAAGGGGGGCCTTAAATAGGGCCACTCCAAGCAAGCGATTCTGCCCGATCCATTCATCGGTACTACTACCGGTGGCGGACGTAAGTAATCTGGGTGAGCGAGCCACTGTGACCTAGCAGAGGCCACGCAACGGTCAGATTGACCAGTCAACGAGCCCGTAGAGCTGGCCGGAAGTACCGGTCCTAGTTCCGTCCCTACTACTAGCAAATAGGTAGTGCGAGGCAGAAGGTTATCTGACCCACACAGCCTAGCGTCGGAACTAGGTCCGAAACTAGGCCCAGAACTACCGGTGACAGAAGGTGGCCGGTACTACCGGTCAGGCGTGGCGGTACTACCGCTCAGGGAGCCAGGCGCTGGTCAGGCCGGTACAACCGAGCCAAATTTCGGTTCTAATTCCGACAAATACGCAAAACTAGACAGAAGTCTTACTGAACCAAAATATGGCTCATCGGAATTAGGACCGGAACTTCAGCGAGAAGTTCCGCTCGAACAACCCTGAGAAACTCCTTGGCGATTATCACGCTTTGTCGTACTACCGGGTCAAAGAAAACCCTCTAAAGCAGCAGGGAACACTCTCTCACAGGAAAACTGGGATGGCTGTGGAAGTGCATATAGGGTATGTGCATGAAATGGTGATTTCCCACAACCTTCCAAGGTGGACCCCCTCTTGATAGTACGGTAGCCTAAAACATAAAGACAAGAGAAAGTGGAAATAAGCGCCACCATCTTCAAGCTATTTCTAGAGAGAAGTCCACCAACAAGCACGTCCGTAGATAAGCCCTTGAACTTGGACAGATAGTTAAACCACAAGATAAGTTGTCATCAGCACCAAAAATATAAGGAGAAAATAATATCCTTTCAATCTCCCCCTTTTTGGTGTTTGATGACAACCCCACAAGATTTGCACAGAGAATAACAAGCAGTAATAACTGAGGGGAGTAAGAGAGGAGAGAAGCTCCCCCTGGAGCATACACGAGAGAGAGCTCCCCCTTACAAGATAAAACAACAAGGGTGCAAGGAAGCAAATGAGAAAGGAAGGGAACTCATACCTTGCACCAATACCATTGTGGTGAGACAAAGATTGGATAAATGAAAATAGTGTACCACAACCACTCATACGAATACCACAAGGATACCTTAACACATAGTCTCACCAACATAGTAGTAACCATACAAGAAGTCCAAAGACAATAACGGAGGTCCACAAGCATACATAATGGAATAAAGTGTGCACGAGCATAAAAAGATCAACGGAAGAGCGAGCTCGTGACATAGCCCATGCAAATCCCGTAGTCCTAACGGAGCACTTTCTCCCCCTTTGGCATCAAGACGCCAAAAAGGGACAAAGTAGACAATCTACGCACCCCACCAATGAACGGAGGAGGAGGCTCGGGGTCCCAAGAGGCATTGTTCCAAGCGGGCGGAAACAGACTGGAGATCTCAGGCTCGTCATCACTATCGGTCCACCTGCAATGCATGTTGACCCACTGATCCTTGGGCGCGGTGACGGAGCTAGACTCAGGAGATACCTCAATATCAAGCTTCTTCATGATGGCCTTCTCCCTTCGAACACTATGCCTCTGAGCGACATAAGACTAATACTCGTGGTCCTGAATGAAGCGAAAAGTCTTCTTAACCTTCTTTAGCAACTTCTTGGCCCAAGAGGGTTGTCTCACAAGTTGGGGTGGAGGAGAAGCCTTAGCACGGTCCCCATCACTAGCATGGCCTGACGTGGCAGTAGCATCCCTGGCAGCAACAGCTTCCTTTTCAGCCTGAGAGCGAGGTAGTTTGTGCTTCATCACACGGATGGTCTTTTCCTCATGGATAGTGAGAGCTTCCTGAGGGTAGAT
Source organism: Avena insularis (assembly GCA_023614405.1). Classification (NCBI taxonomy): domain Eukaryota; kingdom Viridiplantae; phylum Streptophyta; class Magnoliopsida; order Poales; family Poaceae; genus Avena; species Avena insularis. The sequence continues at coordinate 592,452,591 of CM042686.1, read as the reverse complement.
AGAACATATTGCCTCCCTCCATTTGGCATTGATGAGAGTCTAGATGTATGGAGCATATGGACAAGACCTCTTCTCAATCATAGCAGACCAGATTTCTTCAAACATATAATCCATAACATCAAGGCGCTCATGAGAGTCTCTGTGGCGGTAAGTCTGATACATGATATTAATCTGGAATGCATGAAGTTGATCAAAGTTACCTGCCTTGGGAGCAATAGTGTTCTGATAGACCTTGTGCATGATGTCATAGGTGGGAAGAAGATGGGCAACATTTCCATTGACGCCCCAGCCCTCAATGTACAAGGTCTCAAGAACTTCCGGCTCGGAGGCCTTCCCCCTATGCACCCACCACCCATTGGCACGACGACCTTCCTGAATAGGGTAGCCAAGAAGGGTAGCAAACTCAGACCATTTAGCAGACAAATACCTGTTATGAGTCATCCATTTCATGGTTCGATCAACAGGGTCAGTATCAAAGTAGAGGGTGGAGTAGAACTGAGCAATGGCCCTCTCATCATAGTTCTCACGGTGTTGCATAAGCTTGATGAGTCCAAACTGCCTGCACATATCGAGAGCTTCACCAAAGTACTCGAGGTTTCTCTCCATCTTCGCAATGTTGATGTGCTTCTGAGGGGCAACAACATTCTTCTTCTTGGTAGCATAAACCTCAGAATAGATCTCTGCTTGGCGCATGGTGTGGAAGAAAGGATCCTGAGCCAGGCGGTCACGAGGAACACTGTAGGGATCAATCTTGCGAAACTCCTCATATGCAAGCTAAGGCCAGGAGGAGATTGATACGTCCATTTTGCATCACTATTCTATGTCATAATTCACAATTATTCATTGATATATTTCATATTAAGAGGTGATACTTATGTTATTTCATCTGTTTTTGCATGGTTGATGACTTTTGGAGCATGGACCACTGCAGTCAGGATTCTGATGGAAAAGGTGTTGTTTGGAGGCAAAATTCGCGAAGATTAGAAAATCCGGCAAAATATACGGAAAATCCTATTTTTCCAAAAGACGAAGGAAGCCATAAGAGGGCTGGAGATGGGCCACAGGGGGCCCACACCACCCCCTGGCGCGGGCCACCCTAGGCCGCGCCACCAGGTGGTGTGGCCGCAGTCCACCCTCGCACTCCTCTGGCGTATATTATCCTCCCGAAACCCTAAGACTCGAGGAGTGACCACAGAAAGATTCCGCCGCCTCTACGGGGCGGAAAACATCGAGAGAGAAAGATCTCTCCGGCAGACAGATTTCTATCGAGGGAATTCCTTCCCGGAGAGGGGAGATCATCGCCATCAACACCACCATCAAGCTGGACTTCATCGGGATCATCATCATCACCACCATCATCATCAGCAGCACCCTCATCACCATCTCCATATTGCTGTAACAATTGGGTGTAATCTTGCATAGTTCATAGGGGAAACTTTCCCGGTGTTGATTACTCTTTGTAGTTGATTGATGACCCACAAGTATAGGGGGTGTATCGCAGTATTTTCGAGGCAAGTGAAACCCAATTTATTGATTCGACACAAGGGGATCCAAAGAATATTTATAAGCCTTAACAACTAAGTTATCAATTCAGCTACACCTGGAAACAATCTTGCTCACAGCAGTTTATCAGTAGCAACATTTTTGTAGTAGGAATAGTAAAGTAACAACAGTAGTAAAGCAAAGACAATAGTAACAAAAGTAGTAAACAGTGGGATTCGAGTGTGGTAGGCATAAGGATGGATGGACGGACGTTGCATGGACAAGACAATCCTCATAGCAATCAGAACATAGGGCAATTGCAGATAAATAAGATAAAGCATCCAAGTACTAGACAATCCTAGGCATGTGTTCCATATATAGTCATACGTGCTCGCAATGAGAACTTGCACAACATCTTTTGTCCTGCCAGCCCGTTTACAGCGGGGCCTCTAGGGAACTACTGGAAATTAAGGTGCTCCTTTTAATAGAGCACCGGAGCAAAGCATTAACACTCCGTGAACACATGTGATCCTCACATCAAAGCCTTTTCCTTCCGGTTATCCCGATTTCTGTCACTTCGGGGCCATAGGTTCCAGACAACAACGTGTGTATACAACTTGTAGATAAGACCAGAAACAATATTATCATAATGAATCAATAATACGTTCAGATCTGAAATCATGGCACTCGGGCCCTAGTGACAAGCATTAAGCACAACAAGTTGCAACAAAGTCATAAAGCACTAATAAAAGATACTAGGCACCATGCCCTAACAATCTGATGCCATTACATGAATGATCTCATCCAATCCCTACCATCCCCATAGCCTACAGCGGGGGATTACTCACTCATAGATGGGGGAAACATGGATGGTCGATGGAGAAGCGATGGTGATGATGATGGCGATGATCTCCTCCAATTCCCGTCCGTGAGGTGCCGTAACGAGTTTCGGTCTGTTTAAATGGAATCTGGTGGTGGCGGCGAAGCGGAACTCCTTCTGGAAAAATGTCGAACCCCCCGAAGTTTTTAGGTCAGAAGGCTCCTTATAGGCGAAGGGAGAGGCCGAGGGGGTGCCTAGGGGGCCCACACCACCCCCTGGCACGGCCTGGCCTGGCCCGCGCCAGCAGGTGGTGTGGCCACCCCCTGGCTCTTCTCCGTCTCGTATTCTGCCTCCTAGAGTCTTCGGGTGAAACAGGATTTTTGGCATATTTTCCGGAATTTTTCCTAAAAGTTGATTTTCTGCACAAAAAGTAGACACGAAGGCAATTCTGCTGAAAACAGCGTCAGTTCGCATTAGTTGCATCCAAATCACACAAGTATAGAGGAGAAACAATAGCAAAAGTGTTCGGGAAAGTAGATACGTTTTGGACGTATCATTGATGCTATTGAGTGAACCATTGAATTATTGTTTATGTTCATATTGTTATACATCATTATTCCATCTCTGATCATGATCCATATGATGTCTTGTGAGTAGTTCGTTTTGTTTTTGAGGACATGGGAGAAGTCATGTTGTTAGCAGTGGAGTTGTGTTGAGAAAGATTCAATGGTTTGATATTTAAGTTGTGGTGTACTTCTTCTAGTGGTGTCATGTGAACGTCGACTATATGACACTTCACCTATATGGGCCTAGGGGAATGCATTGTGTATTTGGCTACTAATCGTAGGGGTTGCTGAAGTGACAGAAACCTGACCCCCCGTTAGGAAACCATTGCACAAGGGACGTAAGGGTCTTAGAGTGTAAAGATGTGGTTAGGTTTCTACCTTAAATACTTTCTTGTACTTACGGATATTTGCAAGGGGTATAATCACAGGTATGTATTAGTCCTAGGAAGGTCGGTACATTAGCACAGGTTCACCCACACAACACTTAGCAAGCTAAAGAAGATTAATCAACTATATGAAGTGAAAGCACTTGACAGTCTTCCCATGTGTTCTCGAGAACGTTTGGTCATCTTAAGTAATACAACCGGCTTGTCCTTTGCTGCATAAAGGATTGGGCCACTAGCTGCATTTATTCCTATTGTCTTTTATTTACTCATACTTTGTTTACTTGCTTTATCAAAAAACCCTAAAAATCTATTTGCTAAGTATTTGCAGAGAATTCCTGATCCATACCACTAGCCAACACCTTCTGCTCCTCGTTGGGTTTGACACTCTTACTTATCGAAAATACTGCGATACACCCCCTATACTTGTGGGTCATCAAGACTATTTTCCGCACCGCTGTCGGGAGTGAAGCGCTATTGGAGAGTGGAACTGGTAAAGGAAACTTGTCGTGAGTATTGTTTATACATTAGTTGCTTTATTTTCGTTATGGATAATTCGCTGAGTTTCTTATTTGGTAATGCTACTACCACTTCTAAGGTAGTAGATGAACCACCACCTGCTGACAATGATGCTTTTAAAATACCTACAAGAATTATTGATCGTGTTATGGATAAATATTATGTTGGGGATGGAACTGTCCATCCCGGTGATCATTTACTCTTTATACACGAATTATGCGGGTTGTTCAAGTGTGCAGGTATTACTACAGATCAAGTTAAGAAGAAGTTATTCTCATTGTCACTAAAAGGAAGAGCCGAGGAATGGTATAAGCTGCTAAAGAATGGTCGAGCTCTTGAATGGGAGGAAATAGTGCCTCTCTTTTATTCAAAGTTTTATCCTCCTAGTGAGATTCATAAAGATCATAATCAAATAAGCTTCTTGATGGAGAGAGTACAACTCAAGCTTGGGAGAGATTGAAGTTACTAATGCTCAAATGTCCCATTCATGAGCTCCCCAACAATATTATTATCAATAACTTTTATGCAAGGCTCCCTCTACATGATAAGGATTTATTGGATGCCTCTTGTGCTGGATCATTCACTCGCATGGAAGAAGAAGAAGCTAAATGGAATCTTCTGGACCGTATTCAAGACAATGCTGAAGCATGGGAGAATAACAAAGGTAGAAAGTCAGGTATAAATTATGATTATGAATGCATTGAATCTTTTATGGGAACTGATGACTTTCAAAATATTAAAAAAGCTTATGGTCTAGACTCTCAAGCTATTGCTTCTTATTTTAAGGCTTTTGCTTCCTACATTGAAGTGCCTAAAAAGAAGTGGAATAAGTATCATGAACCTTATAAAGATATTGCTAAGTGTGTTCCTGCAAGAAATACTGAAGTTTATACTGCTAATCATGTTTTACCTGAACCTTACATTGAGAAAATGCCTTTCCCAGGTAAGATGAAGGAACATTCTATGATAGCTAGTATGGTTAATGAAAGTACAAATGAAGCTGTTGAAGCTGATAAACAAATGGTTGATGAACCTATAATAGCAAATGTGAAAGACTTTGTTACTAAGTATGTAGAAGAGGGACACACTATCCTTTGTAAGGATACCTCTAATATTGTTCACAAAGTAGTATTATGAGAGCTAGTATTCCTGTGTTTTCTGTTAGAATAAGTGATCATTGTTACGATGTTCCTTGTGATAGTTATATTGTTAAGTTTATGCATGACACTGAAAGTTACTATGAGAGAGGGAAAAGTGTTCTTATGCATCTCAATAATATCAAGTTTCTTGGTTTTATGTTGAAAGTTTTTATGTTGCACTTCTTTTGCCTTCTTATGCAAGTAGCCTCTGGTTTCAACAACTTGTTTGTTTACAAAATTCCCTTGCATAGGAAATGGGTTACACTTAAATGTGTGTATTTTTGCTTCTTAATGCTCTCTTTCACTTCAATTCATATTCCTATGTGAGCATCTTCAAAATTATCATGCCCATCTTAATGGCCATAAAGAAAGAGCTTTTTGGGAGACTGATACGTCCATTTTGCATCACTATTCTATGTCTTAATTCACTATTATTCATTGATATATTTCGTATTGAGCGGTGATACTTATGTTATTTCATCTATTTTTGCATGGTTGATGACTTTTGGAGCATGGACCGCTGTAGTCAGGATTCTGATGGAAAAGGTGTTGTTTGGAGGCAAAATTCGCGAAGATCAGAAAATCCGGTAAAATATATGGAAAATCCTATTTTTTCAGAAGACTCGAGATGCCAGAAGATGGAGTGGTGGTGGGCCACAGGGGGCCCACACCACCCCATGGCGCGGGCAGGCCTAGGCCGCGCCTGGAGGTGGTGTGGCCACCCTGGCCCACTCTAGCCTCTCCCCTCTGGCGTATATCATCCCCACGAAACCCTAAGTATCGAAGAGCGACCACAGAAAGATTCCGCCGCCTCTGCGGGGCAGAAAACACCGAGAGAGAAAGATCTCTCCGGCAGATAGATTTCTGCCGGGGGAATTCCTTGCCGGAGAGGGGAGATCGTCGCCATCAACACCACCATCAAGATGGACTTCATCGGGATCATCATCATCATCACCACCATCATCACCATCAGCACCCTCATCACCATCTTCATATTGCTGTAACAATTGCGTTGAATCTTGCATAGTTCATAGGGGAAACTTTCCTGCTGTTGAATACTCTTTGTAGTTGATGCTATTGAGTGAACCGTTGAATTATTGTTTATGTTCAGATTGTTATACATCATTATTCCATCTCTGATCATGATCCATATGATGTCTTGTGAGTAGTTCGTTTTGTTCTTGAGGACATGGGAGAAGTCTTGTTGTTAGTAGTGGAGTTATGTTGAGAAAGATTCAATAGATTGTTATTTAAGTTGTGGTATACTTCTTCTAGTGGTGTCATGTGAACGTCGAATACATGATACTTCACCTATATGGGCCTAGGGGAATGCATTGTGTATTTCGCTACTAATCGTAGGGGTTGCCGGAGTGACAGAAACCTGAACCCCCGTTAGGAAACCATTGCACAAGGGACGTAAGGGTCTTAGAGTTTAAAGTTGTGGTTAGGTTTCTACCTTAAATACTTTCTTATACTTACGGATGTTTGCAAGGGGTTTAATCACAAGTATGTATTAGTCTTGCATGGGGCGGTACATTAGCACAGGTTCACCCACACAACACTTAGCAAGCTAAAGAAGATTAATCGACTATATGAAGCGAAAGCACTTGACAGTCTTCCCATGTGTCCTCGAGAACGTTTGGTCATCTACAGAAATACAACCGGCTTGTCCTTTGCTGCATAAAGGATTGGGCCACTTGCTGCATTTATTCCTACTGTCTTTTATTTACTCGTACTTTGTTTACTTGCTTTATCGAAAACCCCTAAAAATCTGTTTGCTAAGTATTTGTAGAGAATTCCTGATCCATACCACTAGCCAAAGACCTTCGCTCCTCGTTGGGTTCGACACTCTTACTTATCGAAAATACTGCGATACACCCCCTATACTTGTGGGTCATCAAGACTATTTTCTGGCGCCGTTGCCGGGGAGTGAAGCGCTATTGGAAAGTGGAATTAGTAAAGGAAACTTCTACTGTGAGTATTGTTTACTTATGTTAGTTGCTTTATTTTCGTTATGGATAATTCGCTGAGTTTCTTATTTGGTAATGCTACTACCACTGCTAAGGTAGTAGATAAGCCACCACCTACTGAGAAAGATGTTTTCAAAATACCTACAAGAATTATTGATCGTGTTATGGATAATTACTATGTTGGGGATGGAGCTGTCCATCCCGTGATCATTACTCTTTATACACGAATTATGCGGTTGTTCAAGTGTGCGGTATTACTACAGATCAAGTTAAGAATAAGTTATTCTCATTATCACTAAAAGGAAGAGCTGAGGAATGGTATAAGCTGCTGAAGAATGGTCAAGCTCTGGAATGGGAGGAAATAGTGCCTCTCTTTTATTCAAAGTTTTATCCTCCTAGTGAGATTCATAAAGATCGGAATCAAATATACAACTTTTGGCCTCTTGATGGAGAGAGTACAACTCAAGCTTGGGGGAGATTGAAGTTACTAATGCTCAAATGTCCCATTCATGAGCTCCCCAACAATATTATTATCAACAACTTTTATGCAAGGCTCCCTCTACATGATAAAGATTTATTGGATGCCTCTTGTGCTGGATCATTCACTCGCATGGAAGAAGAAGCTAAATGGGACCTTCTAGACCGTATTCAAGACAATGCTGAAGCTTGGGAGAATGACAAAGGTAGAAAGTCAGGTATAAATTATGATTATGAATGCATTGAATCTTTTATGGGAACTGATGACTTTCAAAATATTAGTAATATTTATGGTCTTGATTTGCAAGTTATTACGAATTGCTTTAGAGCTTTTGCTTCCTATATCGAAATTCCAAAAAGGGGATGGAACAAGTACCATGCACCTTACAAAGATATTGTTGACTATGCTCCTATTGGAAGTGCTGAGTATTGCATTATTGACCCCATCTTACCCGAACCTTATATCGAGAAGATTCCCTTCCCCGAAAAGGTAAAGGACCATCCTATGATAACTAATGTAATCACCAAAAGTGAAAAAAAGAACTGTAAAACCTGATGAACAAATAAACATTGAACCTGTGGTAGCAATTGTGAAAGACCTTGTCACTAAAAGCATAGAAGATGGGCACATAATCTTTTGTGAGGATGCTTCTAATATTGTTTCACATCCCAATAGAACTAAAAAGGCTAGTGTTCCTGTGTTTTCTGTTAGAATTTGTGATCATTGCTATTATGGTTTATGTGATATTGGTGCAAGTTCTAGTGCTATTCCTTATGAGATTTACAGAGAAATTATGCATGAGATCAGTCCTTGCGAGTTGGAAGAGATTGATGTGGTTATTCACCTTGCCAAAAGAGATACCATCTCTCCAATTGGTATTGTACGAGACGTGGAAGTTCTCTGTGGTAAGATTAAGTACCCCGCTGATTTTGTAGTACTTGGTTCGGCTGCTAGTAAAACCTACCCTATCATTTTTGGTAGACCCTTCTTGAGTACTTGTGGAGCTATTATTGATTGCAAGAGGGAGAAAATCTTGACTAAATTTGATGGGGAATCTTATGAGTTTAATTTTTCGAAATTTACTAAAGAACCTTGCGAAGAGGAAACCCATAATGAGGATTTTAGGGTTGAACAACTTGCTTCTATTTCTCTTGCTCCTAACAATGCTTTGCAACAATTTATGGAAGATCATGAAAGTGAAATCTTCATGGAAGAAAGGAATAAGATTGACAGGATCCTCCGTGATCAACCTAAGATGCTTAAGCACGACTTGCCTGTGGAAGACTTGGGTACCACGATGCCACCTAAAAATGATCCGGTTTTCGATCTAAAACCTCTCCCTGATGATCTTAAATATGCTTTTATTGATGATAAAAAGATATATCTTGTTATTATTAGCACTAACTTTCAGGGGAGGAAGAAGAAAGATTATTGGAAGTTTTGAGGAAACACCGAGGAGCTATGGGCTATACTGTGGATGATTTGAAAGGGATTTCACCTACTATATGTTAGCATTCTATCAACATAGAACCAGATGCGAAGCCAGTAGTGGAGCACCAACGACGTTTAAATCCTAAGATGAAGGAAGTGGTAAGGAATGAGGTATTGAAACTCCTTGATGCTGGTATTATTTACCCTATTGCTGATAGTGAATGGGTTAGTCCTGTTCATTGTGTTCCTAAAAAGGGAGGTATTACCGTTGTCCCTAATGATAATGATGAGCTTATTCCTCAAAGAATAGTGGTAGGCTATAGGATGTGCATCGATTTTAGGAAAGTCAATAAAGTTACTAAGAAAGACCACTACCCGCTTCCTTTTATTGATCAAATGTTGGAAAGGTTGTCTAAAAAGACCCATTTTTGTTTTCTTGATGGTTATTCTGGTTTCTCTCAAATTGCTGTTAAACAACAAGATCAAGAAAAAACTACTTTTACTTGCCCTTATGGAACTTATGCTTATAGACGTATGCATTTTGGTTTATGTAATGCTCCTGCCACTTTCCAAAGGTGCATGTTTGCTATCTTTCATGGTTTTTGTGAGGAAATTGTAGAAGTGTTCATGGATGACTTTTCTGTCTATGGAACTTCTTTTGATAATTGTCTGCACAACCTTGATAAAGTTTTGTAGAGATGTGAAGAAACTAATCTTGTTCTTAATTGGGAGAAATGCCACTTCATGGTTAATGAAGGGATTGTTCTTGGGCATAAAGTTTCTGAAAGAGGCATAGAAGTTGATAGAGCTAAGGTTGAGGCAATTGAGAAGATGCCATGTCCAAGAGACATCAAAGGTATTCGTAGTATCCTTGGTCATGCTGGTTTCTATAGAAGGTTTATTAAAGACTTTTCTAGAATATCAAAACCACTTACTAATCTTCTTCAAAAAGATGTACCCTTCGTTTTTATGATGATTGTAAGGAAGCTTTTGAAACTCTTAAGAAGGCTTTAACTACAGCCCCTATTGTTCAACCACCTGATTGGAGTTTACCCTTTGAAATAATGTGTGATGCTAGTGATTTTGCTGTAGGTGCTGTCCTTTGGCAACGTATTGATAAAAATTTAAATGTTATCCATTATGCTAGTAAGACTCTAGACGCTGCTCAAAGGAATTATGCTACTACTAAAAAGGAATTTCTTGCTGTTGTTTTTGCTTGTGATAAGTTTAGGCCCTATATTGTGGACTCAAAAGTAACCATTCATACTGATCATGCTGCTATTAAATATCTTATGATGAAGAAGGACGCTAAGCCTAGGCTTATTAGATGGGTACTGCTTTTACAAGAGTTTGATCTACATATAGTAGATAGAAAGGGTGCTAAAAATCCTGTAGCTGATAATTTATCTCGTTTGGAAAACATCTCTTCTGACCCTATGCCTGTTAATGATAGTTTCCCAAATGAACAGTTAGCTGCAGTGGGGGTGAGCTCACGAGGAAGCCCTTGGTATGCTGATTATGCTAACTTTATTGTCTCCAAGTATTTGCCTCCAACTTGTACATTTCAAAGAAAGAAGAAAGTTCTTCTATGATTTGAGGCATTATTTTTGGGATGACCCACACTTATACAAAGGAGTGGATGGTATTATGCGAAGATGTGTTCCAGAATATGAACAAAAGGAGATATTGCATAAATGTCATGGTAGTGCTTATGGAGGACATCATGCAGGAGATAGAATTGCACAGAAGGTACTACAATCAGGTTTCTACTGGCCTACCTTTTTTAAAGATGCAAGAAAATTTGTTTTATCTTGTGATGAATGTCAGCGTGTTGGTAATATTTCTAGACGCAATGAAATGCCTATGAACTACTCTCTAGTTATTGAACCTTTTGATTGTTGGGGATTTGACTTTATGGGTCCTTTCCCTCCTTCGAAGGGCTACACTCATATTCTTGTTGCCGTAGATTATGTTACTAAGTGGATAGAAGCCATTCCTACAAAAAGTGCTGATGGGGAAACCTCTCTAAAAATGCTTAAAGATGTTACCTTTCCTAGGTTTGGAGTGCCTAGGTATCTCATGACTGATGGGGGTTCTCATTTCATTCATGGCGGTTTTAGGAAGACCCTCGCTAAATATGATGTTAATCATAGAATTGCTTCAGCTTATCACCCCCAAACTAGCGGGCAAGTAGAGTTATCAAATAGAGAAATTAAATCTATCTTGCAAAAGACTGTTAATAGGTCTAGAAAAATCTGGGCTAAGAAGTTTAATGATGCTTTATGGGCTTATAGAACTGCTTATAAAAATCCTATGGGAATGTCTCCTTATAAAATGGTTTATGGAAAAGCTTGCCACTTACCCTTAGAGTTAGAACACAAAGCTTATTGGGCAGTGAAAGAACTAAATAGAGATTGTAAGCTCGCTGGTGAGAAAATATTATTTGACTTAAGTTCTTTAGATGAATGGAGGAGTGAAGCCTATGAGAATGCTAGGCTCTTTAAGGAAAAAGTTAAAAGATGGCATGACAAGCGAATACTTAAGAGAGAATTTCATGTTGGTGAGAAAGTTCTATTGTATAGGTCTCGTCTCAGTTTTTTGCTGGTAAGCTACTATCAAAATGGGAAGGACCTTTCATCATTGAAGAAGTATACCGTTCACGAGCAATAAAAATTTCTTCTCTAAAAGATAATACTACACAAGTAGTGAATGGACAGCGACTCAAACACTGTATTTCTGGAGATTCTTACAATGAAGATGTTGATGCCTTTCAAGTTATAACTCTAGAGAAATTCATTGAGGACCAAATTCAGAGACCTGCAGAGTCCGTTTCCAACTAGGTAACAGTTCTGGTAAGAAAAGTTCTGCGAAAATACAATCCAACTATATTTTTGCAGTTTTCAGTCAATAAGGAAAGCTACGAAGCAAAAAAGGGACGGAAACGGAGCTAGGGTGGCCCACACCACCCCATGGCGCAGGCCCACCCCTAGTCGCGCCACCAGGTGGTGAGGCCACCCAGGACTCCGCCTCCGACTCGTTTTCTCTCAGTACCTTCCTTTTGATGTGAAACTCCATAATATATAACCCCCCGGATCTTCCGAGGTTCGTATATCGTGTTTTCGTCGTGTTTTTGTTTCGATCTGTTTCTGCCAGGTAGAATCCCAGATTTGGAGCCACAATGTCTTCCTCTGGATCATCCAAGGGAGATTCCTAAGAAGATATCATCAACCCATACATGAGAGAATTGAAGATTCATCCGAAGGAGTTGTTGCTCGAAGGTGGGGAGGTCCGGATTAAAGAGGTTCAAGGCCCTAAAGGTGAAGGAAGTCTGGAGGATAGGATGGAAGCACTGGAGCAAGAAGTCTTTAGGTACAGGAAGATGGCGGAGCGCGAAGTGGATATCATCCATAAGATTTGCTCCGAACTCATCACCGAGCACCAAAAGGAGACTGCTGAACTCAAAGACGAAGTCCTCTCACTCCGCCAAACAACCAACGAACTACAAGCACAGTTCTATGACGTTCAAAATCAAAACTGTGAGTATGAGGCTAGATTTAAACGCATAAGTGCTGCTGCAAGTTTGAGGATGTTGGAAACCACGATGTCCTTTGTTGATGGGAAGCCTTTACCCTGGAAGACGGACGAAGATGAGAATACACTACCACTACCAAAGGAGTGACTCGTCATCAGGTTTGGCATCCCCTTGGTTTGTTCCAAGCTTGGGGAGTGCCGCGGTATCATATCACTATCTTCTATCTTTTTACCTTATTAGTAGAGTCATATCATGAATAGAGGAGTTATTATGTAGTATGGTTTGCATTATGGAAGTGTCCCCTCTCTCGTTAGATTTGTATCCCTTGGTGCGAGTTTCCGTTATGGAGTATTAATGAGAAGTTCTATCATTCACCCTTTTGCATAGCTTATATTAGTTTTCAATTCGTGGTTATATGATTGATCTTGTTGTTAGTATTGGTATCACTTTGGATCATTGAGTTAATTTAGTTGGTTTTGGCAAACCTGGCTCGGTCAGTAGCAACATCTTTTTGAGAGTTGAAAAGAAAAAGATAGAAGTACTCTAGAGAAAAAATAATGTCATCATCTTTCTTTCTTGATTTGCTCATAAGTCTAGTATTCTCTAGTTAAGATCTTTTATGCTTCCAAGGAATATTGCATGTTTATCTTTATCATTTGTATGCTTGTTTGTTTACTTCAACTTTTATACTTGCTACCCAGCCTTGCTAGCCAAAAACCTGTATTGAGAGGGTATTCTTCTCGTGCATCCACTCCTTTAAACTAAAACCCATGCCATTTGTGTCCACCATACCTACCTAGTAGCATTATTGCTATTCCAAGTAAATTCTTGTTTTATCTACCTCCCAAATTAAACTTGTTATGTGAAAATTAGTGATTAAAGCTCTCACGAACTTGATGCCACACTTTACTTTCTTGCATTTAATAAACTTGAACCATTGGGTCCTTCTTTGTTGCGTATATGCTTGCGCTTTATGAGTTGAAGTTAGCCGAACCATGTATCATGGGGACCGCTTTCAACACCTCATTGGTACTTGTACCTAGTTGATATCATGTTGTTTTGCTTATGGATCCCGGCGGTGTGAAATAAAAGTGGAACTTGTAAGATCATGGAGTTTATATGTGTGTTAGAGAAACGCTTGGGCCACTAGCCTAAGCCATGCCTAATCATGGTGGAAACTTGCAGCATAACTATAGTGAGCATTCTATGAAGCATCCTCAATAAAAACCTATGCAAATAGTAAATAAAAAGACCACTGAGATGCTCAATGTCTGCTTGCCTTGTCATTTTGATTATGGGATAGCTCCTGTGTCATGTGCAAGGGGTACCCCGTTGGCGGTTCTCGATGATACGCATGTATTTACAATGACAAGAGCTTGCTCGTGACTGAAGTTGAGTAGCATGAGGATCGGTACTCATAAGTAAGGGGCATGAGATTTCAACTTATAACTTGTCAAGCATATCCTCTTAGTTGTGTCACTTTAACCTTAATCACCTAAAGATGCCTATGATAGGGGCAATGAGAGCTGAAAGCTAGTAAGTATCATAATTTTTGGGAGCTCTTTATGAGACTTGTAATCCCTGCTTCCCTCTTTGAAGGACCTTTCTTTTACTTTGTAGTTGAGTCAGTAAACCTATTCCCTTCTATCTCAGCAAGTATTTTGAGTTGTTGTGTTTCATTCTTTCATATGATGATTTATTTAATCATGTTTCTTATGTTCCTTGTTTTGCACATTGCTCTTATCTTGATGTTTACTACTTTGAAAGCTATCATTAAAAAACCAGCTATTTGTGAACTCCAGCAAATTATCAACTATTCTTCGACCAAGAGCTAAGTTTGCCATTACCAATTATGATTCACTTTATGTATCTTTATTGTGTTTCCTTTACTCATTGCAAGTTGAGTTATATAATAGTGAGTTGTCTTCTATTATGATCTATGTATTTGATGAATGTGATGCTTCTTGTCCGTATTCTTTTATTGACTCTTCACTCCATAAAGCTGAGGTAATGTTTATTGAGCTCAGTTTCGCTTGGGGACAAGCGAAGTCTAAGCTTGGGGGGAGTTGATACGTCCATTTTGCATCACTATTCTATGTCTTAATTCACTATATTCATTGATATATTTCGTATTGAGAGGTGATACTTATGTTATTTCATCTATTTTTGCATGGTTGATGACTTTTGGAGCATGGACAACTGCAGTCAGGATTCTGATGGAAAAGGTGCTGTTTGGAGGCAAAATTCGCGAAGATCAGAAAATCCGGGAAAATATACAGAAAATCCTATTTTTCCAGAAGACTCAGGATGCCAGAAGATGGAGTGGAGGTGGGCCACAGGGGGCCCACACCACCCCATGGCGCGGGCAGGCCTAGGCCGCGTCTGGAGGTGGTGTGGCCACCCTGGCCCACTCCAGCCTCTCCCCTCTAGCGTATATCATCCCCACGAAACCCTAAGACTCGGAGAGCGACCACAGAAAGATTCCGCCGCCTCTGCGGGCACCGAGAGAGAAAGATCTCTCCGGCAGACAGATTTCTGCCAGGGGAATTCCTTCCCGAAGAGGGGAGATCGTCGCCATCAACACCGCCATCAAGCTGGACTTCATCGGGATCATCATCATCATCATCACCACCATCATCACCATCAGCACCCTCATCACCATCTCCATATTGCTGTAACAATTGCGTTGAATCTTGCATAGTTCATAGGGGAAACTTTCCCGGTGTTGATTACTCTTTGTAGTTGATGCTATTGAGTGAACCGTTGAATTATTGTTTATGTTCAGATTGTTATACATCATTATTCCATCTCTGATCATGATCCATATGATGTCTTGTGAGTAGTTCGTTTTGTTCTTGAGGACATGGGAGAAGTCTTGTTGTTAGTAGTGGAATTATGTTGAGAAAGATTCAATAGATTGTTATTTAAGTTGTGGTGTACTTCTAGTGGTGTCATGTGAACGTCGACTACATGACACTTCACCTATATGGGCCTAGGGGAATGCATTGTGTATTTGGTTACTAATCGTAGGGGTTGCCGGAGTGATAGAAACCTGAATCCCCGTTAGGAAACCATTGCACAAGGGACGTAAGGGTCTTAGAGTTTAAAGTTATGGTTAGGTTTCTACCTTAAATACTTTCTTGTACTTACGGATGTTTGCAAGGGGTTTAATCACAAGTATGTATTAGTCTTGGATGGGGCGGTACATTAGCACAGGTTCACCCACACAACACTTAGCAAGCTAAAGAAGATTAATCGACTATATGAAGCGAAAGCACTTGACAGTCTTCCCATGTGTCCTTGAGAATGTTTGGTCATCTATAGAAATACAACCGGCTTGTCCTTTGCTGCATAAAGGATTGGGCCACTTGCTACATTTATTCCTACTGTCTTTTATTTACTCGTACTTTGTTTACTTGCTTTATCAAAACCCCCTAAAAATCCGTTTGCTAAGTATTTGCAGAGAATTCCTGATCCATACCACTAGCCAGCACCTTCTGCTCCTCGTTGGGTTCGACACTCTTACTTATCGAAAATACTGCGATGCACCCCCTATACTTGTGGGTCATCAGAGACAACCCAATTTATTTTTGCTTTTAGTTTGTTTGTGTTTCTTTGAGTCTTGGAAGTTATTACTTCGGTAATAACCTCTCCTTATACGTTTTGTTTGGTTTTTGTGTCAAGATCAACCTCTAATGAGAGAGAAGTAAGATTTGGGGAAGTTGCTGTCCCAAAACAGATTTTTGTGCTTTACCGTAAAAATTCGTGAGAGATCTCTGTATGTCGGATTGAGATGTAATTTTTTGTGCTTCTGCCCCAGGTTGTTATTTAACTTTTATTAGTTTTGCACTTTTTAATTTGAGCAACAGAAGATGTTCGAAAAAATTGATCTTTACCTGCTGGTCTATTTTGACAGATTTAGCCACTCTTGCATTTGCTTCTTTATTCGATTTCCTTTTTGAATTCTTTTTGGGTTTCGGAAGGAGTTGCTACAGTAGCTTATGTTTTGATGGTTTTCAGTTGAAGTTGGACTCAAAAGGTTTTATCACTTCACTTACACTAATGTTGCTAATGAGAACTGTGTGAAGTTTTGTGTGAAAGAAATTTCCAGGTAGTGGAGGTAATGGTGTAATAAGGAAGAGAAAAGTTTTATGACTCAAGTAATAAGTGTATGAAGATGAAGATATTGATGTTATTCAAGTAGTGACTGCGGAAGGATCTAGTAGATACCAAATTTAGAGACCTGCAGTGTCTGTTTCCAAATAGGTAACAATTCTGGTAAGAAAAGTTTCGTGAAAATACTATCCAACTATATTTTTGCAGTTTTTAGACAATAAGGAAAGCTACGAAGCGAAACAGGGACGGAAACGGAGCCAGGGTGGCTCACACCACCCTGTGGCGCGGGCCCTCCCCGGGCCGCGCCACCAGGTGGTGAGGCCACCTCGAACTCCGTCTCCGATCCGTTTTCTCCCAGTACCTTCCTTTTGTTTTGAAACTATGTCCCAACAATGGTAATGCTTATGGAAATTCTTACAACAATAATAGGAGTGCTCCCTCTGAACTTGAAGTTATGCTTAAAGATTTTATTAGTAAACAAACCGCTTTCAATAAAACTATTGAGGAAAAACTCTCTAATGCTGAAAGAAATATAGCATCTTTGGCCGAAGCTCAATCTCCTTTAAATAAAATGGCTGCTAAACCTGGAACTATTGATAATCCCTTTGCAGCTACTAATGCCATACAATTAAGAATTGATAAAAATGTTAGACTATTAGCTGAATTACATGCTAAGTGGGAAAGAGAAGATGAAATTGCTAGAAACATTAGTGTTTCTACTATCACTACCACTAGTGTTAAGGCTAGTAATAGTTCTACTACTTTAGATGATAATTATGATTTTGATCTTGATGGTTGCAATATCTCTGAAGTTATTAAGTTCCTACAAAAGCTTACTAAAAGTCCTAATGCTAGTGCTATGAACATGGTCTTTACAAAACACATTACTGATGCTCTCATAAATATAAAAGAAGAAAAGATGAAACATAAAGCTTCTATTCCTATAAAACAAAAAGATGGTTGGGAACCTATCATTAATATGAAAGTGAATGATTTTGATTTCAAAGCTTTATGTGATCTTGATAGTAGTGTTTCTATTATGCCTAAAAGGAATTATGATATGCTTGATTTGCCACCACTTGCAGATTGTTATTTGAATGTCCCACTTGATAATAATGCTAAAAAGAAACTCATGGGGAGTCTTAATGATGTTCTTATTATGTTTAACAATGCCTATGTCCCCATTGATTTCTATGTTTTGGATGTTGAATGCAATGCTTCTTGTCCTATTACTTTGGGAAGACCTTTTTTTAGAACTGTTGGTGCCATTATTGATATGAAAGAAGGCACCATTAAATATCAACTCCCACTCAAGAAAGGTATAGAACATTTCCCTAAGGAGAGAGATAAGATTTCTTTTGCCTCTCCTATGAAAACAAAATTTGCTCTTAATGCTTCTTCATTTGAGAATACTTGATCCTTTTTCTTGCTTCTTATGCCTAACTTAAAGGCGTTAAAGAAAAGTACTTATTGGGAGATAACCCAAAAGTTTTAGATGAGTCTTGGAAGTTATTACTTCAGTAATAACCTCTCATTATCCTTTTTATTTGCTTTTTGTGCCAAGATTAACCTCTAATGAGAGAAGTAATGATTGGGAAAGTTGCTGTCCCGAAACAGATTTCTATGCTTCACCATAAAAATTTGTGTAAACTCTCTGTACGTCCTTTTCAGGCGTCCATTTTTGTGCTTCTGCCCCAGGTTGTTATCTAACTTTCGTTAGTTTAACACTTTTTTATTTGAGCAACAGAAGGTCTTCGAAAAAAATTCGTCTTTACATGCTGGTCTGTTTTGACAGATTTCTGCCATTTTCTGCATTTGCTTCTTGTTGGTTCCTTTTTGAGTTCTTTTGAGGAATTGAGCTTTTTGAGGGAAGTGTTACAGTAGCTTGTGTTCTAATGGAAGTTTTATTGGTGTTGGAACTGAACCTAAAGACCTATTATCTTGAGTGCACTAATGTTGCTAATAAAGATTGTGTGAAGTTTTGTATGAAGGAAAAATTTCAGGTGTATGGAAGGAATGAGTAATGAGATGAAGAATGGATTAAAGCTCAAGCTTGGGGATGCCACGCATGTCACCCCAAGAAATATCCAAGAAGTACAAGCGTCAAAGCTTGGGGATGCCCAAGGCATCCCCCTCTTCATCAATAAAAATCCTAGGTTTCTTCCAAACGCTTCATTTTTATTGTTTCATGCACAGTTGTGTTGTTCCTGGAGCGTCTTCTTTTTCGTTTTCATTTTGGTTTTTCATTTGCTTAGTTTGCTGAATAAATTGGTTGGACCCCTCTTTCATACATTGGTTTTCAAATAGTTTGGTTTGGTTTGGAAAAGAGTAGGAAAGTTCATGCTTAAGTGGTAAAGAGAGCTTGTTTTTGACTGTGGCCTGTGCTTTGTCATGCCATGCTTGATATTGTTTTGGCTTTATGCTTAGTATTCTTTGCTGTAGCATGTCTTGTTATAAACAATTGAGATTGTTTAATGTGCCTTTGAAGAATCATGCGTTGTTTTAGCATATTAAAGCATAGTATTGTGGTATTCTCCTTTGATGCTTTATTTGGGTTGACTTGGCACATGCTCACACCATGTTATGACTATCCCAAGTCACCATATCCTTTATGATCCTTTAGTTTTCAACTTGTAGTATCACTTTATGCTCTGATCAGTGATGTTTTGTCGATCTGCATGATTATGGCCATTATTGCTCTCTTAGTTTGTCGCTCCCAGTCTTTTGTTAGCCTCCACAACCAAGTATGAGTTCCACTCATGCATCCAACTCCTTAAACCAAGTTTTTACAAAGAGTCCACCATACCTACCTACTAGCTTATGCTATTCCAAGTATATTCATGTTTTTGTCTACCTTCCGAATTAAACTTGTTATGTGAAAATTAGTGATTAAAGCTCTCACAAACTTGATGACACACTTTACTTTCTTGCATTTAATAAACTTGAACCATTGGGTCCATCTTTGTTGCGAATATGCTTGCACTTTATAAGTTGAATTTAGCAGAACCATGTATCATGGGGAACGCTTTCAACATTGCACTTGTACTTTGTACCCCGTTGATATCATGTTCTTTTGCTTATGGATCCCGGCGGTGTGAAATAAAAGTGGAACTTGTAAGATCATGGAGTTTGTATTTGTGTTAGAGAAACGCCTGGGCCGCTAGCCTAAGCCATGCCTAATCATGGTGGAAACTTGCAGCATCACCATAATGAGCACTCTATGAAGCATCCTTAATAAAAACCTATGCAAATAGCAAATAAAAAGATCGCTGAGATGCTCATTGTCTGCTTGCCTTGTCATTTTGATTATGGGATAGCTCCTGTATCATGTGCAAGGGGTAGCATGAGGTTCGGTCTTCGTAATTAAGGGCATGAGATTTCGGTTTATAACTTGTCAAGCATATCCTCTTAGTTGTGTCACTTTAACCTTAATCACTTCAAGATGCTTATGATAGGGGAAATGAGAGCTGAAAGCTATAAGTACCATAATTTTTGGAAGGTCTTGAGATGCTATTTTAGATTGATTATTGATTCTATCATGTCTTTGTTATTTGTGATCTTGCATGCTTTCCGTTATTAGTAGCTATCTTGGCCAAGTAGATGCTAGCAACTCCAAGAGTTAGTATTTATGCTCGATAGTGGGTTCATGCCTCTGGTAATCTGGGGAAGTGACAGAAATCTCTAAGGTACTAGATGTGCTATTGCTATTAGGGAGAAAACAACAATCCTTTATTCATAGAACAATCATATTGTTTACTTTACACGCAATTCGTAAAGCAATAATCTGTTGCTTGCAACTTAATACTGGAGGGGGTTCGGATGATAACCTGAAGGTGGATTATTAGTCAAGATGTAGTTGGATGACGGTCTATGTATAATGTTGTAATGCTCAATCAAGTCTCAAAGGAGTCAAGATGATTAGTATATGCTTATATGCTTTCTTGATGTTTGTCAATTGCCCCGCTGTAATTTGTTCACCCAGTATGTTATCTATCTTAAGGAGAGCCACCTCTAATGAACTATGGACCCCGGTCTTTTCTTTTACATACAATCTATAAACTGTTTACTGCTTTGTGTTTATTTTCTGCAAACTATTACTTCCTTCCATTCGATACGTTTAATATTTTGTTTTCAGTAAAATCGGTGAGATTGACAACCTTATCGTAAGTTGGGGCCAAAGTTCTGTGGTTGTGTTGTGCAGGTCTCCACGTTGCTGCTGGCACCGGTAGTGCGCCCTGTCAACGTTTAGCTAGCTACACCTTTGGGGTGTTTCCTTGCTCCTACTGGATTGATAACCTTGGTTTTTTACTGAGGAAAAACTTGCTGTTGTGCTCATCATACCTTCGTCTCGGGGTTCCCAACGAGCTCGATATATTTGGGCCATCAGTTTGCGCCAAAACGGACGGGTCCGATGCTGGCTCTCGCTTTGCGGGTGCACGCTGGGCCGTGGTGCGTGTGTGTAGGGTTGAAAACGGAACGGAAATGGACGGAAATATATGTTATCGTTTTCGTTTCCTCTTGTGTTACCGAAATAGGAAATGAAACGGAAAACTCCGGAAACGAACACGGAATCGGAAATCATTGGAAACGAATATGAAGTGGATACGAGACGAATACAATATGAAAATGGACACTTGTCGGAATATAATAGTGGTGTAATATCACGGTCTGTATATTAAAAATAACATATAACAGATAAAGAATATCTTATAACTTTGAAACGCGACAATTAGACATAAAGCAATACAAATAATTCAACACTTCGACAAGCATATAAGTTCACATAAATAGTTTCACATAAACTCTAAGACACTCACTTGATTAATATGTCACCTAGACTGGTTGCATGTATTATATAGACCCTTCATATATTCTATGGCTGAACAAAAGCAAGAGAAATCACTGACGCACAGTACTATTTCATACATGAGCCTGATTGGTTATATTTTCGGAAAGTTTTCGTATTTGTTTATCCGGAATTTTCTTACCGTTTCCGTTTTCGCCGGAAATGTCTTCACCATTTCCTTTTCCGTTTTCGTTTAAAATATTCCATTTCCATTCCTTTTCTGTAAAATATCGTTTTCGTTTACTTTTTAACTCCATTTCTTTTTTCTTAGTTTGCTTACCGTTTTTAACCCTACCTCTGTGTGTGTGTTGTGGTCATACCTGGCCATGGTAGACCGCAACCTGACATTGCGTTAACTCTTACCGAGTGCACGACGTCTACCTATACGGCACTAAGCTAACGGTAGTCTTCTTGACACGTGGGCTTGGCCTCGAGGCCCAGGCACGGCCCCTTAAGTAAATGGGCCGGCCCACGGCACGTTAGACACGTTAAATGGATCCCAATTTATTATTTTTAGACTATTTTTTAATAAAAATATTTCTAAAAATAGATAAATATATATAAAATAAAAATAAAAATAAAAATAACTAAATAAGGTTAACGGGTCAAATGTGCTGACGTCTTCGGCCTATAACGGCGGTATCGGCCAGAGTGCAGCGCCCATGCCGTGTTAGGCACGGCCCGTTGGCCAGATATGGTTGTGGTTGGCCTTGGCGTGGCAACACTCGGTCCTCACATCAAGCTCTCCTCCACCGGCTCCTAGAACCCCATAATCTGGCGAGATTTTCTCTTTTTAATAGTGCAGGCCGATTTGTTTGGCTCCTAGAGCCACCGGCTGATGTAAACATCCCTGTAAGCCTTGAAGTTTGAATAAAAGAGGTGGTGACGCTCAAAAAAAAAAAAAAAGCTCTCCTCCACCGGCCGGCCAGCTCCCCTAGTGGATCCCTATCCGCTCCCCTCTCATCCCCATGGATCTCCACGGGGGAGGCGGGCGACGAATCAAGCTCTCCTCCACTGGCGGCTGCGAGGAAGATCGCCTCAGCTCGCTCCCAGACGACCTCCTCCGCCGCATCCTCCGTGGCCTCCCCTCCACCGCCGACGCCGCCCAGACCAGCCTGCTCTCTCGCCGCTGGGTACGCCTCTGGGTTGGCATCCCCGAGATCTGGTTCCCCGGCCCCGCCATTCCGGGCCGAGTCCACGCCGCCCTCGCCGCGTACGCCGCACATGACGGCGCGCCAATCCACGGCATTCACGTCACGACCCTCACCGCGCCCGCGGAATCCACGGCGGCGTGGCTTCGCCTGGCTGCGCCCCGTCTGTCCGGCGAGCTCTCGGTCGTCGACAACGCGCCGTTGGACGATGACGCCGCGGAGACCCTCGGCGTCATTGAGCTGCCCTGCTTTGAGAACGCGACCAAGATCGAGCTGCGCCTCGGATGTCCTGGCATTGCGCTGCCAGATTCCGGAGTCTTCGCCAAGCTCGAAACGTTGTTTTTGGAATACGTTCGGTTCCACGGTCCGTGCGAGCTTGGCGAGGCAGTCTCGTCGGCGCGCTGCCCGTCCTTGCGACGACTCACAGTCCGCTCCTCTCAGGGTGTGAGTAGCCTGGCTATCAGCTCGCAATCTTTGGTGAAAGTGTCGCTGGGGTGTCTGAAGGGTTTGCAGCAGCTGATGGCTGTGGCGCCTATGCTCGAGCACTTCCATTTATCTCCCTCGTATAGAAAGGCGAAGCTTTCTACTGTCAACATCAGTGCCCCAAGGCTGGAGAAACTTACCTGGGCAGGCAGATTTGAGCCGAGCTTCCTCCAGAGGGCACATCTCCAAGAACTGTGCACCGCCTTCAAAGTTTATGGACGAGACCGTTCTCTCAATCCGCATTATTTAAGGCTCTTTCGGCACTTTGAAGCAATCTCACTTCAGCTCCTACTGGTGTACCCTGCTAATGTGAGTGCACTATCCCTCTCATGCAAAATCACGCTGTCAATGTAACATATTAGCAGGGAGCACAGTATGGTAGTTGCAACAGCATTTGCAAGCACCCTGGGATATGCATCATTATTCTCGTGGGCCAATATAATAGAATGCACATGCTAAATGATCAAATGACTTTCAGTGTTTGCCCTGTAGGCTGGTCATTCCCATATTTATTTTGTGGAAATAGAAAGATCTACAATGCTTATTTTAGTGGGTCTAGATTATGAAGGTGCAAAACCATCAAACATACGTATTCTACCGTATGATTGACGCAACAACTACATTTCCATTTAAATGAACTACAATTGTACTCCCTCTGTTCCATAATTCTTGTCGTGGCTTTTGTTCAAATTGAACTAAAACCACAACAAGAATTATTGAATGGAGGGAGTATAAAACGTTATGCGCCCTTTCAGTCGTTTGTTTTGAAATCAAGATGGTTTTGGTTTCCCTCTGTTCCATAATTCTTGTCGTGGTTTTTGTTCAAATTGAACTAAAACCACAACAAGAATTATTGAATGGAGGGAGTATAAAAAGTTATGCGCCCTTTCAGTCGTTTGTTTTGAAATCAAGATGGTTTTGGTTTCCCAACATATTCTGATATATGATCTTTTCTTTCGGACTAACTAAAAGCTCACTATGGCAGAGCGTTAATTCTTATGAGTACTTGATGGATGACATAACTTTCCTTCCTGACGTGAAGAACTTGGTGTTGTCCTTCTGCTCCCGAGCACATGCTTTTGGAGCTAGCGCGTTTCATTTGCTAAGGTTGTGTGCTGGTATACGAGGACTGAAGCTCAAGTTCCTAAGATACAAGGTAAAATTCGTACCCTTTTGATTCAGTAAAGTTGCTACCGCGGGTTAATTGATGGGCAATCTGCAGTCGGAATTTCAGGAGCCACCTGAATGCCCATCGGGTTGCACTTGTGATCAGCAAAATGGCTGGAAATCAGAGGGTATCTTCTTGAATCGTCTCGGAGAAGCAGAAATCCATGGCATCAAAGGAGTGGAACATGAAGTTGTGTTTCTTAAACAACTATTTAGATGGGCGACAGCTCTAGAAAAGATGACTATAACTTTTGATCCTTTGGTTGCTGTGAGTGACAACTTGTGTGAGGAGATAGCTAGCTTCTCTCGCCCCGAAACCTGCGTCGAGGTCTACCTATATCGCAATGGGAGAAAGGTGTTGTTTGCACCAGTAATCTAAGGTAGCGAATGTAGTTACGACTGAAATTTGCCCTGCTAGTTCCGTGGTTTAAGATTGCGCATGAGTACTCTGCAACTCTTTGTGCAGCTACAATATCAAACCCCTACTTCTCCATTCCTTTGGAACTTGGGTAATTTTGGTCTGCTCTGGGCTGTTTACTCCTTTGATGTTGGTTTTCATGGATATCAGCGATGTTTGGTCGCCTGTTTGGCCAACTCCTTGTTTGTGAAGTATGATGAACATATGTTTATGTAGCTTCTGACGTTATGAAGTATGATGAGCAAATGTTTATGTAGCGTCTGACGTTTATGTTTGGTCTCTCATACAGTTTGTTTTCTTCGCTTGAATTGTTTTGCCGTATCAGCAGTTGCTGACATGTGCGATTCAACTTGTCGCTTGAAATTTCATTACTTCAAGTCCTATGTTCAGTGGATATTTGGTTCCAGATTTCCTTAGTACAGATACAGAGGCTGTTTGGTCATTGCTGATTACCCCCTTAGCCTCCTACGGGGTTTCAGTAACACATGAGAATTACTGTCCAATAGTTTCTAAACGGGGGCAAAAGTTTTCCCCAATCGATTAATTAAGGAGAAGTTTTACATGAAGATACATGGAAGTCATAAATTACAAAAGCCTACTCTTTCGGCATAATTTTTCTCAAATTTTTCACACACGCAGCTGCATGTTGTCAATAGTTGAGTCTTGCACCAATATCCTACTTAAAAAAGGATGTATTGCCAAACATTGGATAGCTAATATTAGTAAAAAATGTTGTTGTGAAAAATAAAGAATGTATTTCCAAGATTTGGATTGCTAATAGTAAAAATGTTTATCCATCTACTTCAGAAAGGAGAAGGTTTCTACTGTCAACATACAGTGCCCCAAGGTTACAGAAACTTAAGTGGGCAGGCCGATTTGAGACGAGCTTCCTCCAGAGGGCACATCTCCCAAGAACTTGGCACCAGCTTCAGACTTAAGTGGGCAGTACGCATTATTAAGGCTCTTTCGGCACTTTGAGGCCGTCTCTCTTCACCTCCTACTGGCATACCTTGTTAATGTGAATGCAGTATCCTTCTAATGCAAATTCACGCTGTAGGTATGGTAGTTGTAACAACATTTGCAAGCACCCTGGGATATGCAACTTTATTTTATCGGTCAGTTGAGTAGAATGCACATGCTAAATATGATAAAATGAGTTTCAATGTTCGCTCTGCATGCTAGTCGTTCCATATTCATTTAGTGGAAATAGAGAGATCTATAATGTTTGTTTTAGTGGGCTTCATTATAAAGGTGCAAAATTATCTAACATAGGTATTAGAGGACAGAGGTATTCTACTGTATTATTGATGCAACCATTTAAAGGAACTACAATGGCATATAAGTTTTGCGCCCTTTTATACATTGAAGATACACCGAGCAGTGTTTAGTCACACATTGAAACAATATGGCTTCTGGTTATGAAGTAGAAACCTAAGAGGGCTCCAGTGTTAAAAATGGCTTGTACAGAATCAGTCATTTGTTCTGAAATCAAGATGGTTTTGTTGGTTTCCCGCCAGTCTGATATAGTATCATCTTTCCTTTTGGACTAACTAACCGCTCAATATGGTAGAGCGTTAATTCTTACGAGTACTTGATGGATGGCATAACTTTCCTTCCTGACGCGAAGAACTTGGTGATATCCATCCTATCTGGAGCACATATTTTTGGAGCTAGCGTGTCCCATCTGCTAAGGTTATGTGCTGGTATACGGAGACTGAAATTGATGTTAATACGCCGGGAGGTAAAATTCGTACCATTTTGATTCAGTACGGTTGGTGTTCTGGGTTAAATCTATGGGGAATCTGCGCTCCGAATTTCAAGAACCAGCTGAATGCCCATTTGGTTGCACTTGTGATCAGCGAAATGGCTGGAAACCAGAGGATGTCTTCTTGAATCTTCTTGGAGAAGCAGAAATCCGTGGCATCAAAGGAACAGAACATGAAGCTGTGTTTCTTAAGCAACTATTCAGATGGGCGACAGCTCTAAAAAAGATGACTATAACTTTTGTTCCCTTGGTTGCTGTGAGTGACAACTTGTGTGAGAAGATAGTTAGCTTCTCTCGCGCCGAAACCTGCGTGGAGATCTACCTATATCGCAATGGGAGAAGGCTGTTGTATGGCACCAGTAAGATTGCAAATGTAATGTGCCCTGCTAGTTCTGTGGTTTAAGACTGTGCCTGAGTGGCAGAGTGAGTACCCTCCAACTCTTTGAAACTTCAGCCAGAAAATCAAAACCCCTACTTCTTCATTCCTTTGGAACTTGGAATAACTTTGAGCTGTTACTCGTTTAATGTTGGTTTTCATGGATAATAGCGATGTTTGGTTGCCTGTTTGGCTAACTCCTTGTTTTATGAAGTACAGTACGATGAACAGATGTTTATGTTGTGTCTGGCGTCCACCTTGGTCTGTCGTACAGTTCATTTTCTTCTCTTTATCTGTTTGCTGTATCAGCAGTTGCTGACATGTGTGATTCAACTTGTCACGTGAAATTTCATTTCTTCAAGTCCTATGTTCACTCGATGTTTAGGTTTCAGATTTGCTTAGTAGAGACACAGATGCTGTCAGTACCTGAGATTTGCATGTCCTAGTTAAAAAAGAATGTATTGCCAAGCTTTAATTTGGATAGCTAATAGTAATAATGTGCTTCTGAATGTAAGACTGGATGCGTGTACATTGTGTGCATAAGCCACACACTGCAGCAACTGCATGTATATTCATCTTTGTGCAAATTTATATAAAGAATTTCAAGCATTGATCGACGAGTGCCTTGCCGAGGTCATGTCGAGCTTGGTCTTGTGGTGGCAAGAAGCCGGCTCAAGGTAGGCTGATATGATGCGCAAGACAAGAAGCTCGAGCTCGAGATGTCGAGAGGACTTCACTCTCTTGACGGCCGACACATCAAACATGGATGGTGAGGTGATGGCGATGCATGCGAAGGTCCGCAACGTCATCCTACTGGAAATGGGCACCAGGGTGACACCAACACCACCGCCGAGAGCGGCGAAGCTACCACTGGATGAGTCGACGACACAAACCTCACCGGCGATAGAAGACCCAACGCTCGTCGTCGAGCAGTAGCCATATTATGCTTTTGGGTATTGTAATATGTGGCTGAATTTGATTAAAAAAGGTTAAAAAATCCATAGGGAGCCGACTATGGGGATCACAGATGAAGAGAACCGCGCTCCAAAGACGGGCACTCGCGCGCACCAAACGAGCGATCAAACACCGCCCTGGAGATGCTCTTAGCACATGTAAAGTTTGCAAGTCCATCATTACACGCATCAATTGAACCGCCAGCATTTTCAAGATTCCCATAGAGTACCATTGGTGCCATGAAAGCCTTGCTTCTACTTTATTGGGATTTTCTAGTTCAACTTTTATTAAAACCGCACTAAATAATCTTTAAATGAACTATAGGGGGACTTTCGACGGGATCAACTCTATTCATAACCGAAAGTTTCTTTTCGAAGAGAATAATCATTGAAGGAAATCTCTGCTGCGAATACACGACCTTTCCCTTTCGATCTTCTTCTTTGGTTGGTTGAAGACTCGAAGTGTGTGCGCACCTACCGTCATTCATTTGTCGAGACGAGTCCACTCTCTCGCGCGCCTAGAATCTTTTTTTTTTGTTGAGAAACCCAGAATCCTAGATCCGCTAGCGCAGTCGGAAAACGAGCACGGATTTCTCCTCTCTCACCCGACCCAGCCGATCCCAGCCGTCAGTTCCTCATCCCACGGCTACCGACCTACAAGGCTCCGCCCACCCACCCCCATCGCATCTCCGCGGTCCCCAACCGCACCAAACGCCACACTCGGACCAACCACATCTCGACCGCGACCCGAGCCTCACCTTTTCCCGGACGCGGCCCCAACCTCCCGCTGACGCTCGGGCCCACGTCTCGACCCGACGGCAACTGCAGCGCGGGCCCGGCGCACTTATATATCCCGGCGACGCCTTCCGTTTTCGGAGGAGGGAAAAATCCAAGGCTCCGTCCGGAGGCGGAGAGAGGCGGCGGCGCCCGATCCACACACGACACATCTCGAGGCGCGCGGCGCACGTCCACTCCCGTGAGTCTCACCACTACTTCTCCTCCACCACCGCAGTTCCTATCCCTCCCTCTTACTCTCCTCCCCGCGCGCCGCCTAATAATAGCAGGATACTGGGCAGGGCTCACACCTGCCGCCCGCGCGCCATGGGAGCCCTCGAGGAGGCGCACCTCGCTGCGTGCGGGTGCGACGACGACGACGACGAGGATCTCGTGGTGCTTGGCGGTGGCGGCGAGGAGGCGGGAGACGCCATGGAGGCGGCGGTGCGAGAGCTGCTGGTGGGCCTCGGCGAGGACGACCGCCGGGAGGGGCTGCGCAGAACACCCAAGCGCGTCGCCAAGGCCTTCCGCGACGGCACACGAGGTATTACCCCATCCTTATCCCGTCCCCCGGATCCCATGGATCCGTTGCTAGTTCGGCATGCTTTGCGTTTGTTCCGTGGAGACTTGCCGCCCTTTTTGATCTGTGATGTGATCCGTAAGACTGCTGCCTTGCCCCAACGCTATCTAGAGGCTAGAGAGTAGTCCCGCACACCTGGCAGAGAAAGAGGAGAGCGACGCCATGTTGAATTTGAGTATGTTAACTTGGATCTCAGAACGAGGGGTCTGAATTGTCCAGGACTTGTTCCCCAAAATTTCCATTTCGTAAGTTCAACCACCTTACTCGAGGGAGGGTTTAAGGTGGTACTATGTTGTGAATAGTTTGCTCGTCAGTCGTCATCATTGCTGTTATAGCTGGTGGAGTGAGCACATGTTTTCTATTGATAGTCCAAGCCTTTGAAAAAAATTCAGTGATTGACAACCCATCCAACTTAGGCGTAGTGCCCATCCACCCTGTAACAGGACCTCACAAAGAGGGTTTCGATTTGGTTAGCGGCAATGGACGTATGATGTCTTTTGCCAGTTTCAGTGCGACAGTTGTGTTGTGACTTTGCAATGCGACTAGAAAGGGCGGTCTACATTGTATCAGGGGAAACCACTGGGAAACTCTGCAAGTAAAACCTCTTGACTCCGGATGCAACACGTGGAAATTATATAGTTAACCGTTGTTGTTGTCGTTTAGTTACGAATCCACTTTGTCCAAGAGGAGGAACTCAGGGGATGTGTAATTAAGATTTAGAATGATGGCGTCCGGGGTTTGTCTTATATATGATACGTGCTAGACAATTGTTGACCGCTTATTTGAATATTCCACTAGATTGTTGCATGCTATTGAGTGGCGATTGTAAGACAATTTCTTCTTAATTTACTTCAATTATTTCCTAATTAATCGGTAGTACCAAAAAGTATGTTTTTTGTAACCAGCTGTTAGTTGTTGACTTGTCGTATTCTTCGAACAATTGGTGTAGGAATCTGCCCAACTTCCTTTATTATCTATAAAATTTAATATGGTAGTTTGCTGTCAATGGTTTGCTTGTCAGCCATGATCATTGCTGCTATGGTGTTGCTCTGCTGGTATAGTGATCACATGCTTTGATCGCCCACACTTTCAAACTTTGCTGATTAACCATGTGTAGCAGGAAGATGGCTTCAATTGGGTTGGCTGCCATTAGGGGTGTGCAAAACTCGGAACTGTTGAAACTAGTGTAAACTGGTCACTGGGAGCTCGTTCAATTTCGTTCACAAACTGAATCTTCTTTTTCAAACTATTACAAAAATGTGAACTAGCTCAAACCGGCCAAACCAGTGAGACCATTTTTGCCCACCCTTAGCTGCCATCAACTTATGATGTCTCCTGCCAGTCTGCCATTACGACTCTGCAGTACGACTAAAAAGGGTAGTCCACGTTGTCTCGTGGGAAAACAAGGGGACATTCTTTAACTAAACGTTATTACTGAGGATGCATACACTGGGATATTCAAACTCTACGGTTAAGCGTTATTGTTGCCGTTTAGTTACGATTCCACTCTAGCCCCGAGGATGAACTCAGGGATGTGTAATCAAGATCTAGAATGATGGCTTCTGGGGTTTGTCTTATATAATCCGTACCAAACAATTGTTGACCGCTTATTTGAATACTCCGCTGGATTGTTGCATGCTAAACAAGCGGTGAATATAAGACATTTTATTCTTTGTTTTCTTTAATAATTTTCCCTTTACTTTTTATCTCTTTTGGTTTTCTTATGTTTCTGTCGGGTTTCATACTAGTCTACCCCAACTTGCTTGGGAAAAAGGCTTTGATGTTGTTGTTTCTTTAATAATTTCCTAATTAATTTGTGCTCCCTCCGTTTCAAAATATAAGATGTTTTAGCTTTATGAAAGAAGTGTACGTAGACCCCTTTTAGTGTGTAGGTTCACTCCAAATCTAGATGAACCTACACACTAAAAGAGGTCTAGATACATTCCATTCGCAAAGCCAAAACATCTTATATTTGGAAACGGAGGGAGTAGTACCATAAAGTATGTTTTTGTAACGAGCTGTTAGTTATCAAGTTGTGTATTCTTTGAACACTTGGTGTGTAATCTTTCTAACTGCCTTTTTATTTATGAAAATGAATCTACTTGTTCCTTATGCAACCTGCAGTTTATTTTAAACTTACCATATCACGAGTAGTTCGAGGATTTGGAGTTGATTATCTCACTATAATATTTCCTTTACCGTTTGAAAAAATAACCGGGACCCATAGAACTCTAAAATAAATCATTGACTGCTTCACTTTAACATTGCTTGGTCAGCTCTATGCGAGCTGAGAAATGGCAAGAATGCGGTTCTTAGTGTTTCGGAGTGCAGTTCAGTTTGGTTTCTTGGCGGGTCCTTTTGGCTACAGTTGAAAGAGACCCTTAGAAGTATTTGAAACAAATTTTTGTCTATTGTTATTCAACAGCTTCAGTTAAACAGTAAAAACCTGTTTTTCTACTTTTATGTTACTTGTGATGACAAAGAGGATTGCTATTGATGTTCTATACCAGTACGGTATTGTTGCTGTCCGTTCTTGTCTATGGTTCACCACCCGACCATGCTATATCTGTTATAATGATTTGTTTACAAAGAAACACTGCTGTTTTGGTTACAATTTTAATTCACAAAAGAACAATTACCTTTGCCCCAGTGTCAGGGTAATAATGCATTTTTATTACACAAATCAAGGGTGGGACTAGTGAGCTACTGAGCCATCGGGTTTGGTCCAGGAGGCTGCCCCAACTTATATATGTGGTAGTTGACTAAATTCCATGGGCATGAGCTGAGATCTGAGTCCATCCCAGTCTGTGCAAAGGAAGTGATATTATGCACTGTATTCTTTTCAGTGATGATGTTCAAGGTTTTTACTCTTTGTGTTTTAGTTTTAAAAAAAAGATTGCGGCCCACTTGCTTCTTAAGCTTTATTTGATGTATGGCTAAAATTACTCTTGCAGGTTACAAACAGAAAGTAAAAGACATTGTGCAGGGTGCTCTGTTTCCTGAGGTTGGTGTCGACAAAAGAACTGGTTCTGCTGGAGGAACTGGAGGGCAAGTTGTTGTCCGTGATATCGATCTTTTTTCATACTGCGAGTCATGCTTGCTTCCATTCAGCATACAGTGCCATGTTGGGTATGTGCCATCTGGTGGAAGGGTTGTTGGTTTAAGCAAGCTTTCAAGAGTAGCTGATGTCTTCGCCAAGAGGTTTCAAAGCCCTCAAAGATTAGCTAATGAAGTTTGCAGTGCATTGCATGCTAGCATACAACCTGCTGGTGTTGCTGTTGCTCTGCAGTGTTGGCACATACCGTTGCCAGAGAACCTGAAATGCAAGTCTTCTCAAGGTTTAATTAGAGCATCACATTCTTCTCGCTCTGGAGTTTTTGAGGGTGAGAACAGCTCTTTTTGGAATGATTTTGTGGCTCTTCTCAAACTTAGAGGCATAGACATGGAGATGGACAGCCATTCTGCTATTATTGTACCTTGGTGCCCCTTGAGGCCTCATGAGGTTCCACTGTGCAATGGGCATGGCAAGAGGATGGCAACCAATGGTGCAATTTCACCAAAATCTGGATCCGCTCCCTCTAATATGGTTTCCGCTGTTAGCTCAATGCTCCTATCCCTTGGAGAGGACCCCCTAAGGAAAGAACTTGTAGGTAGTCCCCAGCGTTATGTGCAATGGCTGATGAGATTTAGAGCGTGTAATCTCGATGTGAAGCTGAATGGTTTTACTCTTAACGGTGCCAATGTATACGAGAGACCAGTTGAAGGTGCTACTGATCATCGAGCAATCAGTTCTGAGCTGCATTTGCCATTTTGTGCCCAGTGCGAGCACCACCTCCTGCCGTTCTACGGAGTAGTGCATATTGGTTACTTTGGCAGTGAAGACTGCGAAGGCATTGATCGCTCCCATTTTCAGGCTCTGGTTCATTTCTATGGGTGCAAGCTTCAGGTTCAGGAAAGGATGACGAGACAGATAGCTGAAGCAGTTTATTCCATTTCACACCGTGGAGCCATAGTTGTTGTAGAGGCGAACCACATCTGCATGATATCGAGGGGGATAGAGAAAATCAGGAGTAGTACAGCAACAATTGCAGTTTTGGGCCATTTTCTGACTGATTCTTCTGCCAAGGCATCTTTTCTACAGAACATTATAGACACCGCTGATCTGGAAGAATAATACCCTTTGATCATATACCATTAGAATCTCAGCCAAAGGATACTTGAATCTAATTACTAGTCGGTCACTCCAGCAATACACCGCAGCGAAGAATCTATATGGTTTTGAAGCCTTTATTCAGCTATGGTTTGGTTGCCATTTTACCAGCCATTGCTTGTGGGAGCGGCGGTGTTTCGTCGCATGGAATGTTGTGCCTGAAGATGTAACCAGAAGCACCAAACAGAAAGTTTTGGTTCCTCCCGTGTTGTACCATTTCATTTGTGAACGGCGTCTCAAAATTTTTAGCGGTATAGGTGTGGCGGCTGTGCCGAGCAAATACAGTATGTGTTTTTTTAAGTGGTTCTCACATGTACTAGCAATTTTGGTGAGATCATTCCAGCTTTGTCTTGTGTGGCGCTGTTCCCTTTTCCTTGTGACGGCCATTGTATCTGGTATTATTGAGCACTAGCATTTGGCGTTTTGGAGCTGCATGAACTGGATCCCGTTCGAGGTAACTGGATCCCGTTTTGGAGCACTAGGATTTGGCGTTTTGGCGTTTTGGTGTCCAGGATAGACTTTTTTTGTGTGTGTGTGGGTAGACCTTTTCTTTGTTAACGTCATTTTCTGATGAAAGTGAAACTGGATGTGTGGAATACCGAGAATGAATCACCCAGCATATTTTCCTCGATTCAGAACGGTCATTACACGATCACCAACTTGCTGAGCAGTTCTTACCTGTGTGGTGTGCATCTTCTCGAAGCGTGAGTCTAGTAGGCAAGAAAAAAGTCCTTTTTTTTGAACTGAGAAAAAAGTCCTTTCCTTGTAGTGGAAAAAACAAATTGGGAATCTGAGTCGCATTATCAGTTCACTGCGCATGCAGGAGGATCACACGTTCCACGGGTGTTCTGGATTCAGAGCCCAACAGGAGCGAGACCGGCGGATTCAGTTCGGACCGGTTGGTGGGAACACGCGCGCGCGCGCGCGAGGCCGACCTCCCCGGCCGGCGCGCGGCCACCACCAACCATTCCAAGCACCAAACCCCTCGCAGCCTCGCTATTCTCTCCCTGCCACGCCCGCCACGCGGCGACGGAAAGCAACGCGCAACCGAGGGCAGAAGAGCTCGATCGATCGGTTGCAATGGCGCGCCGGCGTGCGACGACAGCGGTGTGAGGCGGCCTGCTTCTTTGGCAACGTGCGAGGAAAGGCGGCTCCGTAACGTAACGACGACGACGATCCTGACCTCGATCGGAAGACGGCGACGATCTGAACCTGTCTGTCTGCGTGTCGCGACCGATCGGATAGGGAGAACGCTGACTGTTCTTCTGTCGCCGTGTCATAACGCGGGTCACTTGGCGACAGCCCGAGCCCCGAGTGCTCCTGGTTTACGCGCGCGCGTCGTCGGAGTTACACGCCGATCGATCGACCTCGACCATGGCCTCACCCGTTGCTCGTCGTGACATGGGCGGGCGCGATTGCCCGTCAGGAAAACGAAGCACCGGTGGCCAGTCAAGTGCCTGAGCTCGCAAATTCGAATGACAAGTTCCACACGCACGTGCGTACTACGTGGTATTTCCCGCTGGCGCGTGTACACGATGTCAGATGGACGGTGTGCGGCGCTCGACGAAACGGATGCGGCTCTTGGCACCTAACACGAGTACCCG
Source organism: Avena insularis (assembly GCA_023614405.1). Classification (NCBI taxonomy): domain Eukaryota; kingdom Viridiplantae; phylum Streptophyta; class Magnoliopsida; order Poales; family Poaceae; genus Avena; species Avena insularis. Next base: position 592,417,828 of record CM042686.1, on the reverse strand, counting down.
AGGGCGACTTCCTTGGCAGCAGATGCGCGAGCGCCGCATGCATGCTCGGATGGTTAGTTGCCTGCCTGCCTGCCTGCCTGGGTAGCTCCGCTAGCTGCTCGTCGCGTCTTCCGCTCATCAGACTCCCGAGAACCCCGGCCTGTATAAAACGTACGTACCACGTCCCAGAAACCACACCCCAGACGTAGGATCCAGCACCTCACGAACCAAACCAACAAGTCCAACATACATACGACACGAACGCCGGCCTGCTGCGACGCCCACGTACGCACACCACACACCCGGATCGATCGGATCGGATGGCGCCGGTGAGCAACGCGCCGTTCCTGCCGACGGCGGCGTGGGGGGAGGCCACGCTGCGGCCCTCCTTCGTGCGGGACGAGGACGAGCGGCCCAAGGTGGCGCACGACCGCTTCAGCGACGAGGTGCCGGTCATCTCGCTCCAAGGCATCGAGGACGCGCGCAGGGCCGAGATCCGGGACCGCGTGGCCGCGGCATGCGAGGGGTGGGGCGTCTTCCAGGTCGTCGACCACGGCGTTGACGCGGCCCTCGTCGCCGAGATGGCCAGGCTCTCCCGCGAGTTCTTCGCGCTCCCCGCCGAGGACAAGCTCAGGTACGACATGTCCGGCGGCAAGAAAGGCGGCTTCATCGTCTCCAGCCACCTCCAGGTACACACACCTCCTACTACATGCATGTTCGTAAACAGATCATCATCAGTGAAAAACAAAGAATAAGTTTGTGATCGTAAACAACGTGTGCAAACTAACCATTGCGAGCGTGGGTGCGTGCGTGCAGGGCGAGACTGTCCAGGACTGGCGTGAGATCGTGACCTACTTCTCATACCCGGTGAAGGCGCGGGACTACGGGCGGTGGCCGGAGAAGCCGGCGGGGTGGCGGGCGGTGGTGGAGCAGTACAGCGAGCGGCTCATGGCGCTGTCGTGCAAGCTGCTGGGGGTGCTGTCGGAGGCCATGGGCCTGGAGACGGAGGCCCTCTCCAAGGCGTGCGTGGACATGGACCAGAAGGTGGTGGTCAACTTCTACCCCAAGTGCCCGCAGCCCGACCTCACGCTGGGGCTCAAGCGCCACACCGACCCAGGGACCATCACGCTCCTCCTCCAGGACCTCGTCGGCGGCCTCCAGGCCACCCGCGACGGCGGCAAGACCTGGATCACCGTCCAGCCCGTCCCCGGCGCATTCGTCGTCAACCTCGGCGACCACGGCCACGTCAGTGTACTCTCTTCCTACGTGTCATGCTTGGTTAGTTCGACATTGTTCTAACTGTACATATGTTATTGTCGTGTTGGTTCAGTACTTGAGCAACGGGAGGTTCAAGAACGCGGACCACCAGGCGGTGGTGAACGGGGAGAGCAGCCGGCTGTCGATCGCCACGTTCCAGAACCCGGCGCCGGACGCGACGGTGTGGCCGCTGGCGGTGAGGGAGGGGGAGGAGGCCATCCTGGAGGAGCCCATCACCTTCACCGAGATGTACCGCCGCAAGATGGAGCGCGACCTCGACCTCGCCAAGCGCAAGAAGCAGGCCAAGGCCGACCAGCTCAAGCAGCAGCTGCAGATGCAGCAGCAGGAGGCGATTGTTGTCACCGCCGCTCCCAAGCCAGCCACCACCAAGTCCCTCAACGAGATTCTTGCCTAGATCATATTCCGGCAGTGATTACTTGATTCATGCGTGATCTCCATCGTAATTAATTAAGAGATTATGAAGTATCCGTATATATACATATTCGGTGTGTACGTGTAGCAGGCAGTAGCCGAACCTGTAATAAGTGTACTACTAGTGTGTCGTGCGTGGAGCCGAGTTGATTAAGGAGCTGCCACGGGTATTGTGTGTGTGTGTGTGTGCAGAAATTAAGCGTATATATGGTACTGGCTTCAGTTTCGTTTCTTTTTTCCGGGAAACGTTTTATTTATTCAGCCCTGACCGCTACATTCTTTTCGTGTCCACGAGTTCTCCACGAACATACATACGGACGAGCATACTCAGCAGGGTCTCAGGACAACAGCAGAGTGCTTCTCATAGCACAATCAGGAGTGATGTAGATGACGCATCACTGCTTGGACTCCGTATTTAGCTCGACCTGACGCTAAATACTGGGGAACACACAACGGTGCCGCGAGCATCTGCGTCAGTTCCTTACTGGTTGACAGATCTAATGGTAGACTTCTGTTAGCAAACGGTCTCAGTATATTCATCAAATAAGCAAAATATAATGAAATAAGCAAACTTACACAAGAACAACAATAAATATTCATCACAAAATTAAAACCTACATCGAAGACTCAAGCTTCATGTTTTTCATCTCCAGGCTATACCATAAATCTGCAGAAAAAAGATGCTGGTGTCTACCTTTGTTTTTCAGGCCATGGATGGACATTTATGCATAAATTCCATCTCATCGTCTAGTCTTTGCCCCCTTGATCCAAAGCTTAGGTCTCCCTTCCATCTTTCTATATTGGATTCACCATTTTCATACCAGATTTTATTTAATCTAGCACCGACAGCCCAACAAAACCTAAAATGCAATTGGGATAGTATATATATCAATGAAGCAATATAAGCGTAAGGAGGGGCATTGGTTGACAATAGGGACATTTATGACTGTGGTCTTACTTCGCTCTTATATTATGACCGTGCAGGCCCGGCCCTGAGGGGGGTCGGGAGGGGCGGCCGCCCCGGGCCCTCGGGACTAGGGGGGCCCAAGTCCCAGCTAGCTATGCAACGGCGGAGGAATTCATGCGGCAGCGCCATTAGAGAGGGCAGATGATTTCTCTCGTGCGGATGAAGCGTCATGGACGAAGCAACGAATCGTTATCCTTGGACTAAGTCTTGGGCCCATTTCCCCTTTCGTCAGCTAAGGCCCTCCTTTGGTTATTATGGGCCTTTACCTTTTTAGTTAGCTACGAAGGGGTTAACTGGGATAGGGCCAGCGGCCAGATCTCAACGAAACAAGTGAGGCAGGACCAGTAAGATAGACCATGATCGGAAGACCGATCTAGAAAATGCAACAAACTCGTTGTAAAAAAAATGCAACGTAGTCGATGTATTTTCTGCTACCAAAAAGTTAGAAGCATTTGCTTTTATCATCAGACGTTGATTTCTCTAATGGTTGAAAAAAGTGGAATTGCATGGCTATGACTATGTATAAATCTCATCCTCCATTTCTCGGGCTGTTCATCTATTTTCTAGACAAGAGCGGGAGACGACCAATCGCATGCCCTTTCCTTGCCCCGCCAAGAGGCGAGAGGCCTAGTAGCCGAGAGGAGACTGCATGACGATGTGGTTCTGTACAGAGTCGACATGATATTCAGTGGAATGTTTAATACAATAAATATAAATTATCTGATGCCAATATTACTTAAGTGTTTGTAGATACAATTTTGTATATAAATATATAAATAATGCATAGTAAAAACATAAATAATTACTTTCATGCTTTATCTACAGTAGCACTTCTCTCACGGTGAATTCAAATAGTTGTGCCGTCTAAAATTTATGCGTTAGGCAAAGAAAACATTGGAGCTAAGTGAGTTTCATAGATATTTGTTTATGATTTAGGCTCATACCCTAAACTATCTCATACAGAATGAGGTGTTTGAATGCATTTTAAATATTTACTCAAAACAGTCATATATGCTATAAATACCGATTATTTTAGTGAATAAATTGAGGGGGGCAAGGGGGCCCGAATTTTAGTTTCGTCCCGGGCCCGTGAAATCTCAGGACCGGCCCTGTGACCGTGCCACTATGATCCGTCGAATTGTAGCAACACCATCAGAAATCACGGACTCGTTACATATGTGCCCCTGGTTTTGTTTGTTGTCGTCTGCGCCGTTCGCCGTTACGACTGACTCAGTTGCTGTCTAGTTGACTCATTTCCTGACATGTGGGTTCAGTCTGGCTTAATTGCTGCCTGCTTGACTCGTTTGCTGACATGTGGGTTCACTCGTTTCCTGACATGTGAGTCCAGTCTGGCTTAGTTGCCGACTGTTTGACTTGTTTCCTGACATGTGGGTTCACTCGTTTCCTGACATGTGGGTCTAGTCTAGCTTAGTTGCCGTCTTCTTGCCTCGTTTACTAGCATGTGGGTTCAGTCTGGTTCACTCATTTATATGGCATGTTTTCTGATTGACGGGCCCCGCCACCTCAACCGTCGACAGCGCGCATCCCAGGTTCGAGGATTATGCCCCCATTATCGTGTGATTTTTCATATTTTGTCGCTCCTAGCTCCACTCCGCTCCACTGCTCTGGTCCTCCCACCACCACTCCGTTCCGTCGTGACCTCTCTCGCCCTCCCCTTGGGTCATCGTCCTCTCGCTCTCCCCTCCCTATCCTGTCTCCTTGTCTGGTCTCCTTACCGTCGTCCCCAGCCAAGCGCGTCTGGAAACGAAAAGCGTGAGACGGGCGTTGGGTTCTCACCCAACGACGGTGGTTGTGATTCGGATCCCGCCCGAAGATGGTGATACATTCGATCCGGATTACGGATGTAATATAGCTTCTTTTTCCCTAGTAGACCTAGGTTATTGAATCCTCGGGAAGCGAATGCGTAGTGAAGTTACTTTAACGGACATTCAGGAGTTTTAGAATTCCTTTTGTGTTTTTATCGGGCCAATACCTTGCGTCCTTTTGTTGTTGTCGATGATGGAGAGAGAGGGCCTAGGGCGTTCGGTTTCACCTGTAGCCATGCAAAAACATCTGATGGAAATAAAAGATAGAAATAAAGTATGCGTGTACTTGTTAGAGCAAGATAAAATATATGTGGACAGTGCATCCATAATTGCTATTGCCTCCACAACCGCTTATAGCAATAATCTACTAGTCTCATCCATATAAGAAAGAGAACTAATGATATGCATCGTGATGTCACCGTTAATCCCTCACATACAGCCGAACTACCCCTTCTGTCACTGGGGTTTCCAACCTGCAGATCAATTATTACTCATACTCCCTATACCTGGCTCAACCCACGGGATTTTGGGTACTGATAAGTCCTTGGATTGAGGCAAGATAGGATACAATAATCATCATGTCATACAAATTAATACACGATCCCATCTACAATAAATAACATACACAAACGCTACATGGCTAGGCCAAAGCTCTTAGCCCAAGGAGAATTACTCACACATAAAGATGAGATAAACAATCATAAACATTGTAAAAAAATCATGATATTGATAGCAATAGTCTTACAATATCGTCAATCGGAGAAGATATCTACTATTACAAGTGGTGGAATATGACTATGGAGATGGAGAAGGGTTTTGAGATCTGGAGGTGGCTGGTGATCTGTGGTAGAGACTTTTTGGCGAGGTCTGTCTTGTTTTCTCATCGCCCTATGTTTCTTTATATAGGGGTCCTTTCACAAAAGTTGTTTCGTTTGACCTAACGGTGGCCGTGCCAACTATACAACTGGAGCTATACAGTCGGAATTTTGCTTCGGTCGTATAGTTGGTCGTTAAAGCGTCTGCCTCCGCTTCACGGCTCCTGGTTTCTTCTGGTTGTTGGAAATCTCGTATCTTTGACTTTAATATAGTGATTCCCATCTTTAAACGATATTATCTGCGCATGAAAAATATAAAAAAAAGGATTGCATACCCATTTGAATATTAGGCATTAGTGGCAGGATGTCTATATTTCAGAGCCATCAACCTCTCCCAGCTTAAACTTGATCGTTCCTGAGCAAGAAAACCAAAATAAAAAAGGAATTCAACATTTAAACTGAAATAACGAGATGGTGATCTTACTCATGATTAGTAGTCTCATGTTTCCTCCGCTTCATAAATCGAAAAAACTTCAGCATAGATAGAGTTATGGCAAGCATATCATACGGGTTTTATGCATCCTTATAATGTAGCAAAATTATTGTCAACATGGATAATTCAAACGAGTAAACTTTATTCCATGTCATGTAATCAACTCATAGGTTTGCCTTTGAATGATAAAATATAATCATGTAAATTGAGAATGTGAGAGTTGTCATGAAAAGCATATACACTAAAGTATCTCAATTCTCCCACATCAATAAATCAAGACTTTTCAAGCACAACTTTTCTATTCATTGTCCTTCAAGAATTTCAGTTTTTAAGTAATTGAGAGCATGCCAAAGATTTTTATGATAACCTGAAGGTGGATTATTAGTCATAGATGCAGTTGGGTTACGGTCTATGTTAATGTTGTAATGCCCAATCGAATTTCAAAGGAGTCAAGATGATTAGTATATGCTTGTATGCTTTCTCGATGTTTGTCAATTGCCCCGCTGTAATTTATTCACCCAACATGTCATCTATCTTAAGCAGAGCCACCACTAGTGAACTATGGACCACGATCCTTTCTTTTACCATCAATCTATAACTGTTTACTGTTTTCTATTTACTTTCTGCAAGTTATTACTTTCTTCCACACAATACGTTTAATCCTTTGTTTTCAGCAAAACCAGTGAGATTGACAACATCACTGTAAGTTGGGGGCAAAGTTCTGTGGTTGTGTTGTGCAGGTTTCCACGTTGCTGCTGGCGCCGGTAGTGCGCCATGCCAAAGTCCAGCTAGCAACACCTTGGAGGCGTTTCCTTGCTCCTACTGGTTCGATAAACCTTGGTTTCATAACTGAGGGAAAACTTACTGTTGTGTTCATCATACCTTCCTCTTGGGCTTCCCCAGTGAGCTCGTTAATACACGAGTAAGAAGTCACCGAACCCGTACAAGTTTTGGGGTAATCTCCACAACTCAATTGGAGGGATTCCAAGAAACACCACAAAGGCCACAAGCTTGAGGAATCTCCATAAAAATTGGAGGCCCCAAGAACAATGCCACAACCGGCCACAAGCTTGGGGAATCTCCACAACTCAATTAGAGGCCCCAAGAACTCACTACTACTCCACACAACCATCTAGGGTTCCAACAACCCAAGAGAAACAATCCCAAGAGCTTGAACTCACCGAATCTCCAAGGAGAACTCAAACCTATGCACCAAATGCAAGAGGCAAGTCCTTCACTCTCAAATTCTACCAAAGCTACAAAAGCTATTGGGGGAATAAGAGAGAAAGAACACAACAGGAGAACACAAAACTCTTTGAGATTTAGATCCCAAGGATTCCTTCACAAAGAAGAGATTTGATTTGGTGGAGATGTAGATCTAGATCTCCTCTCTCAAATCCCTCAAAAAGATGCAAGAAACATAGGAAGGGGAAGGGGAGAGGGCAAGCTCTTCAACATCAACAATGGAGGAGAGAGAGAATGTCAAAAACCAATAAAAGAGCTCGTACCCATGAAGGGGAAGATGATCCCCTTTTAAAGGGATCCTAGATCTGCCTATTACGCACAGATTCGTGCACGGCCGGTAGTACCGGGGGGCGGTACTACCGTTGGCACCGAGTGAACGGTCAAAAGAACAGCGATGCGAGAGACAGAAAAACGAGCCTAGCCAGTGATACCGCCGGTTCACCAGTACTACCGCCTGGGACGATACTACCGCCCAAACTTCCGATCAAAGTTCCGTCAAATAGGACTCCCTACCGCCCAAACTTCTGATCAAAGTTCCGTCAAATAGGACTCCCAAAATAGAGAGGCTACTGAACCGCAACCAGGATGAGCGGAAGTGGCTCCGGTACTTCCATCGGTACTATCGGTGGCAAGAATGCCCTAGCAGTGCTACCGGTGGCTCGCCGGAACTACCGGCCAGGAAAAACTTCAAAACTAAAACTGTCATAACTTTTGCATCCGAACTCCAAACGAGATGAAACCAAGGGAGAAAATATCATGAATATATATGTGAGATATTTCCCAAATTTGTTGTAGCCGGAAAACCCGCAAGATAAAAAACGCAATAAGATATATCAGGGAAATCCGTTTTTTAATGAACTAGAGCTTGTTATGATGGTAACCACAAGCTTTATATCCTCACAGAAGATCCAAACAACAATCAAGAAAGATGATGCAAGAATGCAAATGTTTGAGCTCTCTCTGAATTGATGCGATTGAGTCACCTACTCGAGAGCCCCTCTTGATAGTACGACTATCTATCCTAAACCCGGTCTCCAAACACTACCAGAGACCGGTAAAATAGAAAACATATTAAGATCATACCTTTGCCTTGAGCATCCCACTTGAGCTTGATGTAGACCATCTTGTCCTTCTCAAGATGGAACGTCTTTCTTGGTTGCTCTTGCTCGCGCTTTCCTTGATCAAGACTTGTGAATTGCTCCAAATACTCCATGGGGAAACCTCTTCTTTGAACTTGTCTTTATCACTTCATGAACACCGAGGATGACAAGATTCAAGCATGAGATCTTGTAGAGATGGCGTATCTTGAGCTTGCACTCCATTTCTTGATGACCTCTTGAAGATGGCCATAAGAAACTCCATCTTCTTCTTCTTCTTCAAGACATACTTGCATCTTGTTCTTCTTCTTCTCCATGATTCCACTAGGCACAAAGCCCATAGACATTGATTCTTCTTTTTTAAACTTGGAACCAACACATGGTCCAAGCGATGTCAATGGACAAACCTACAAGTGAAAATCAATTTACACATTAGTCCACATAGATTGTTATTAATTACCTAAACCACACATGGGGGCATACATGCCCTTTCAACACCCTACTGTAATGACCACTGGCGGACCTTAGTGGAGGCGAAAAGGGTCGTCGGCCCCCCAGCCCGTGAAGAAATTGCATACTATTTGCATGTATTTGGCCCATTTTTCAATTGAAAGTCTGGCTGTAGCTCAATTTTAGCCCCCAACCCATTTGCCCCCAGGAAGTAGGCCCAATGTCCGCTAGTGGTAATGACTACAACTTGGATGGTGACCCGAGATGAGCCATGCCAAGACCAAAGCATAGTTAACAGTGCTGTCTTGCTGCTGCTTTTAGAATTACAATTGAGTACGGAATGATTTTGGCTTGATGGATTTCCGTAAATTTATTTCAGATTGTTTTCTAATAATTTATTTTTACTAACTAATACTTACTTTTCTAAATGGACATAGATAGTACATTTGATCCATAGCGTCCCCCTCTCTTCTGTGAACAGTAGCCCGAGAGCTAGCGAGCGCGGCCGGGCCGATCCCGAGCCCCTCTGGCGGCGATGCCGGCCGGAGGTGGAGGAGGGAGGTGCTGGAGTAGTTCAAATTAGTTTGTAGGTTGCTTTTGTGGTGTTTTCTCCGCCGTTGTGGGCATCCTTCCCGGAGTTTGCTTCAGTCGCCGGCCTCGATCTGAAGCTCGCCGGAGTAGATTTGCCTTCTCGAGGTGCTCCGGTGGCCGGAGTCAAGTGGGATGGTTAGATCTGCAGCCAGAGACTCTCAATAATGGCCTAGGAGCTGGCATCTGGCGGGGGTGGTGGAGTCTTGGGCGTCTCTCTTGGCCGCCCGTGGTGGCGGGGGAAATTGGTGTGGTGCTTTCTTCTTCCCGACCGGCCGTGGTGGCGAGGGGGAAGCAGTCCACTGCGTCACCTAGCTTCTTATTCGTCTGGATGCTGATGTTGTTCTTGACGTGGTGGGCGTCCCCTCCTGCGATTTCAGCGGCCATGGTGGGCGCTTTGTCTATAGGTGGTGGTGGCCTTTAGCGGCGGTTTCTTTCTGGAGCTTCTCTCCAACGATTTCTTGATGGCTTGTCCCGTCATTGTGCCGGACTCAATGGCAGTAGGGCTACCGCTCCGCTGCTGCTCCTTCTCTTCGCCGGTGCTCGCCGCCTCCTTTTCTCCAAGTGGTCTTGTCCCCGGATTCTTGGAGGTGGCCAGTTGCAGAGTTTCTTCGCCGATTGAGTTTGGTCGAGCCCTCTTCTCAGACCTCGACACTGGCTTCGCCTCCGAGGTCACCGACGATGTTGGTAGAGAAGCCAAGGACTGGATTGCTTTTTTAGTTTTGTGCTAGGTTTTTTTTACAACTGTGGAGGCCCCTATCTTCGAATTTTTATGTCCTCCGTGCGAGTGTTTGTTTGGGGGATCCTTATAATTTGTGCATGCCACGTTTCAGCAGTTAATTGATTTGGGTGCGTTGCACCCTTTCGCCATTCAAAAATAAAAAAAACATTGGAGATATCGTTTTAGAGTCTTTTTTTTGTCCAAAAGTACTACTATGGTTGTGGAGTAGATTATCCCAGGATAGAAGGTGAAAGACTAAAAAAACGATAAAGGTGAAAGTAGACGTGGAGGCGAGTCCATCGGACAAGGTGGATGGCCGTGAAGGCATCTCCAATGGCAGTCCGCAAACAGACCGCCCACGTCCATTTCTGTTCGACCGAACCGAGACCACGACCCAACGCTCACTCACAAACTGAGCCGCACCCCTGGAGCCTCCAATCAGGGCCGAGTTTGCGGAGGGTGGACAACCTCGGAGCATTTCCTGCCCGGACCCTCCAATCAGCCGCCCATCTCCCTCCCCTCCCTTTCTCCCCATGCCTCCTCCCACCCCACGCCGCCAGGTCTCTGCTGATTCTCCAGAAAAGGCCGTCGTCGGGATCCATTTCTCTGCCCTGTAGTCGCGACCCCTTCCAAGCCTCTTGTCATCGAGCTCCAGCTTTGTGCGCCGTCGCCAGAGTAGCCAACTAGCTCTCGTGTCTTTCTTGGTCGGTCACTTCCATGTCCTAGGAGTCTAGGAAGGACGCTGCTCTGGGCATTGGTCGGTCACGTGCGGTACCAGAACCGCCTACGACTTGAAGTTCTTGCCGACCAGGACCTCCAACGCGGCCTTGTTCATGGCCGCAGTCCACCTATTCGACCATTTGGCCAACTGGGGCAGGTACGCGTTTTCACCCTTTTTTAGTTTTCTCCACACAATGAATCGTTTGTATGTGATTGATTTCAATCGAACCATCATACAGAATGGCCGATAGTTTGAACGAGTACTTCTTCAAGACCTTCACCGAGTCGGACAATGATAAGAGAAACATCACAAAAAGTGGCAATTTATTATAGTCTTCTATTGTTCAAATGGATGCTAACTTTGTTATATGTTGGATTTCCACATTATTCAAACTTACATATATGAGGTTTTTACTAGTACTAGGATATAATAATATATCAACGTCGACAAATAAACATAGCATCCTTTATAGTTGACACCTTTGAACAGCCTTCATCCTTTAACATTTTGGATCAACTTGGACTCAATTGCATGGAAGATGTGCCCAAGTGGCGTCCACTTGGTTCATCCGTTCAAAACTGTAGGCCCATCAAGAAAGACAGGAGAAAAAGAAGAGACAGGGACAGAGTACTACTGTACTGAAGTCCATGTCAGCACTCAGCCCGGGGTGGAAAGACCCGTACCGGTACGTGAAAGTTGAAACCGGTGTTTCCGCACGCAGGCCCCCCCCCCCCCCCCCCGCGCGCAGGACGGCTCCCCAAAGATGATGACAGTACACGCAAACCCGGCCGATCGCCTGGCATCCGACGATCACGTTACACAAAGGCGATCCCGAGCCCGTGATGGTACAGCCCATGCCGCGACGCCGTGCCATCCATGGCGCCGGCACGTTCCTATATCGCGTCTCTGTGTGCGCACGCGAAACGGGGGCTGGACTTTCCGGGCTAGCTCCTGACAAGACAGAGCTCAAGACTACTTATAATCAAGTTAGATAATTTCTAGTTGGCACCTACCTAATGGTACAAATACTAGAAGTACATCTAATGGTACACAAATTTTGTTATGTTTGACATAGGGCAAATGCTACAAGTACACCTAATGGTACTAATTATTCAAATAAACCAAGCTGTTTACTTAAGCACCAACGTGTATTTGTGTAGGAGAGGCATCTACCTAGTATAAATAGGCACACATGCTTACACAAAACCCGGTTTATTTTTCTAAGCATCTCCCATTGTACATACCCTTACTACTCCATGGAGTAGCGTATCTAGTACTACTAAACATATGAGCTATTCACCAATACACATAGTCCATAAGTTGCCGCGAGAAAATACAATTGCAGTATTTCAGAAAGGAAAAAAATAATCTATTTTATTTATCCAATCTCTTGGTTGAATCTATACTTTGGTTTCTGAGTTTTGTACACCAAACTTGTAGGATCCCTAAGTGTTCGAACAAAAAAAATTCTCTGAGCCAAAGCAGTATGAATGATGATATGGAGGTGGTTTCGCAAACTTGGTTGCTCAACCATCACAAGAAGAAAAAAAATAGTGAAACAAAAAAATTCTCAATATAAATATGAGAAAACTAGAAAAAAATCCATAAAGTGCCTTTATGCAATAGGCAAATAAATAAATATAAATATTATGAAAGTATACTATTTAGGATAGGGAAATGTATGACCAATTAAAATTCGAATTTTGGGACATCTCAATACAAAAAGATGGGGAAAACTAAAAACTCCACAAACTAGTTGTAGTGGTTGGACAGACGATGGACCTATCCTGATTGAATTGAATCGAGACTTAGCGATGGGTGTGTAACTGTTTAAGTGTATATACTCCCAAGTATATATAATAAGTCGAATCCATTGGGATGCATTCATGGCTAGTTCCATGACCACGCCCAAGTGCATTCGAGGTAGTACTAGTAGAGCACTATGACCATTCCCAGCTCCCAGTTCCATTCACACAAGCTGCTGCCGCTGCTCCTGCTGGTAAGCCTTACCATCGCTGCTCAAGGAGAAGGTTGCCGCCACAAGTGTGGCGACATTGACATCCCCTTCCCGTTCGGCATCGGCGTCGGCCCCGACTGCTTCCACCCTGGCCACGAGGTCTTGTGCGACGACTCGTACGATCCCCCTCGCGCCTTCCTTCCTGGCAATGGAACAAACAAGCGGTTTCGCCACAACTTCACGGGCGACAGCCCGGGCGAGTACCAGTATTGGCCGTCGCCTCTAGAGCTGGTGAGCATATCCATCGGCACCGGCGAGGCACGAGCCTACTCCACGGTGGCGTACCGCTGCAACACAGACGCCACGGCGGGGTTCTCATGGGGGCAGGAGATGAATTTCTCCGACTCCCCATTCGCCGTGTCGGCGGAGCTCAACGTTCTCATCGGCGTCGGCCGGAGAGCCTGGCCTTCCATCGCATGGGGTCCTTGGCTGCCCGGCCTGTATTGCCGTGTGACAGATACCGGCCAAGGGCTGATGTCGGTGGCGACGACGGGTCGTGCACGGGGCGGGGGGGGGGGGGGGGGGGGGTGCTGCCAGGAGCCCCTTCCGCGCAACGGCAAGACGCTGACCTTGGATGTCGATGACCAGGGCCCCAACAACGAGCGGGAATCCTACCAGTGCAACTACGGCATGCTGGCGGAGAAGTCATGGTACAACTTCTCTACGCCGGACATGCACGGCAACAAGACGCTGCTCGAAAGGCTCGCCCGGGGCGTCCCCTTCGCTCTCCATTTCGCCGTCGGGAACACTTCGTGTCCGGCGGAAGGACAGCCGCCGCCTCCGGACTACGCCTGCGTCAGCGCCAACAACTACTGTGTCAACGCAACATATACTCAAGATGAAAATACTACTCCCGGCCATGTCTGCAAGTGCATAGCGGGTTACGCCGGCAACCCTTACGTCCCTAACGGATGCCAAGGTACACATACATACATACATAGAATTTGTCATTGTCAATTTCTTAAGTACGTGTTGATTGATTGTGCAGACATTGATGAGTGCCAAGCGAATCCATGCTCAAACGGAGGGGTATGCAAAAACAGGCTGGGAGGCTACGACTGTCCATGCAAATCCGGAATGAAAGAAAACCAAGGGGGAACCTGCACTGAGAAATTCCCCCTGCCAGCAAAGGTGGCTGTAGGTAAGTTCAAACCATTAAAATGCTAGTAACTACTTCATTCGTGAGATGTGAACCTTGTGATACTAACTTATTCTGAAATGATATAAATACAATGGAAAATTGTATATGCACGTGCAGGCGTTGTAGGTGGTATTTCCATAGCTGTTGTTCTTGTGTTCTTCGTGCTTTTCCTCAAGGAGAGGAAAAGGATGAGGGAATTTTTCATAAGAAATGGTGGGCCTATACTGGAGAAAATTAACAGCATAAAGATCTTCAAGGAGGACGAGCTGAAGCGAATTACAAAAAACTACAGCCATATTCTTGGCAGTGGTGCCTTTGGTGTGGTATACAAGGGGTTTCTTGATGACAACCAACCTGTTGCTGTGAAGAAGTCCAAACATACCAGTAAAGCACAGAAAGAACAGTTCGCCAATGAAGTCATTATCCAATCAAGAGTCATCCACAAGAACATCGTGAGGCTCATAGGTTGCTGTCTTGAGGTTGATGTTCCTCTTTTGGTCTATGAGTTTGTCTCCAACGGTAACCTCGAAGGCATTCTCCATGGTAAGAGCAAGGTCCCTCTCACAATGGATCAATGTATAGTCATTGCTGCAGAATCTGCTGAAGGTCTCGCTTATATGCACTCTAAGACCTCTATCAACATCCAACATGGTGATGTTAAGCCTGCGAACATACTTTTGGACGATAGTTACATACCGAAAATATCGGATTTTGGAATATCAAGGCTAATTGCCAGAAGTAATGACCAGCTCAGTGAAGAGGTCATTGGTGACAACAATTACATGGATCCGGTCTATCGAGAAACTGGCCTGTTGACCAACAAGAGTGATGTGTATAGTTTCGGTCTTGTGCTCTATGAGCTCATTACCGGTAGCAGAGCTAAATGTGGTAATGATTGCAGCTTGGTAATAAATCACCTGGAGACTTACAAAAAGATTAGCACAACAAATGTAAGGTCTTACATACAACTCAAACAAGACAAAGACACTGAGCTTCTCCAAGGCCTTGCTGAGATTGCTAGAGAGTGTTTATACCGTGATGTTGGTCAAAGGCCAGAGATGACGGATGCAGCCGAACGTCTCCAAAATATAAGGAAATGGTATGCTACCAAGTCGCCATCTCCGTAGTTGATTGTGTTTGATAAACTTGTCAAGTAGATTCGGACTTATTTCCATTTTTATTTTTTCTATTCCCAAGTTTGTTTTACCATGTAATCGTTGCAGTGCTCCTTCCGGGATTCTACTACCTCCGTTCCATAATATAAGTTTTTTTAGCAAGCTAAACTAACTTTCTAAAAAGACTTACATTATGGAACGGAGGTATTATCTAACATGTCTCCTCCATTGGTACTTGGGTACATCCCTTCACGTTTATTTGCATTTGTTTGTCCCCACAAACATCAACCCATGTTTGTTTGGCAACTCTATGTGGTTTTATTAGATGTTCATATTTTTACTTATTCAATTGGTATGCTTTGTTCATGGAGTTCGTATGCTTGGCTGTCTTCTGGATTATTTTTTTATTTTGGAAACAAATTCTGCTAATTTGTGCCACCGATCCAGGAGATTTTACAAGAGCTGGTACCCCCTCGACACCGCAGTCTCCAGTAAATGTCTCATGGATAACATTGTATGCATCCACGACAATAGGAACTTCAAACGTGTGATATCAGGCGCCTATAAGATGCCCATTGGTATAAGCCCAGTATTCAATGGGAACATACTTGGCCACCTTCTGCTCCGACAGGTGGAACATATGAGAAATTCTCATAAATTTCCCCAACCGCATCCAAAGCAGCCCTATTTCGACCCTGCAAATATCGTAATTTAGTTATCTTCTTGTAGAAGCACTACTTTGGTTTATACTGAACGCTTCCTATGATTATTTCCATGTAATAAGCCCTTGGGTCTTTCAGGACCACAAGAGCTCCACTCGTCTCCCTTTTCTCGGTGGATACACCCAGAAATTAGCTTTTACAGTGTACTTTTGGGTTGCTTTTCTCTTTTCATGCTCACAAAAACAGAGGAAAAGCAGAGCTAAAACAGAGTGCACAACATACCTCTTCTCCCCAACTGCTAGTGCTAAAAAGCCTTGCAGTATACCAATTAGCATCAGGAGCTTGAAACAAAGTTCAGCACACAAATACATACTGTCATCATATATCTACAAGTTTAAACTTTAAACCCAATAGGTTCTGAACTGCTTTGTTTGCCTGCACACGAGTTCAATTGTGTCTTCAGTTTATAAACTGCAAGATGGTCACTAGATTTCTTGATGCAGCACTGTCACTGAATATATAGACTCGAGAATTAAGCTAGTGACGATCATACCAGTGCCATCATGCTAACAACTCGTTCAGTTTAAGACTAAGAGAAGATTCTTGAGCATATTTTTAGGCTGTTACCGTTCAGTTAGCACAAAGTGAAGATTTTAAGCCTGCACACAAGACAAATTTGAGCTAACTTTTCATTTTAAATCTGGATCCTTTGTTGTGGCAAAAATCAACGCTATTAATAAGCTGCCCATCCTCGTTGGACACAGAGACGAGCCTGGACGTCCCTCTCTCCCGCTACACTAGAGAGAGGCGATTTTTCACCGCCGCCAGCAGATCCACCACCTCGCCGTCGTTTTGCCGGATCCCTCGTCCTTCGTCAGCCGCTCCGGCGGCGGGAGGGCGGGGGATCCCCGCTTCACGGGTGTAGATAGAGTAGGGTTTGTGAGCTCTTCAACCGGCGGCGCCATGGAGGAGGTTGGGTCGTCGTCGGTGCTTTTGTTGCAGGTACACGCTTCCTTCGACGGCGGAGCTCGATGGAGTTCCGCGGTGGTGTGCCTGCTCCCTCCACTCCCTCGGGTCAGCAGATCTGCTGGAAGCGCCACCCCCTCCCAGATCCCGCGTGGAGGCGGATCTGGTTTGACCTTGAAGCCGGTGATGTTGAAGAAAGTCGATGCTGCAGCTGGAGTTGGGTGGAGGCTCCACGGAGTTCGAGGTCCGGCGACTTCCCGTCCGCTAGGGGACGTCTTCTGATCCAAGGCTTGAAGGAAGACGCAGCGGCGGCGCGCCACCGGCACGTCCTGCTCAATGCCGGTGACAGCGAGTTGCAGAGGGACTGGATTGTAATTTTTATCTTTGTTGGGTACCTCTCTGCAATGTGCTTTCTTTAATACTACCAATGGTTTCCTCGCAAAAAAAAAAGCTGCTTAGATGCATCAGCCGGCTCCACCATGACCAGTCAGAAATTGGTTCCTTTTCTACAACATGTACTATTAGGTTCCCATTTCACATCGGTATACAGAAAATTAAGAAGTAAAGAAGACACGCGTGACAAAATATTGTGCATCTACATTAATCATTTAAGAGAAAAAAAAGAATAATGGTAGTAAGTAGTACTACTACTTTGCTGTGCATACATGCATACCTGAACTGAACCTGTTGCCACTTCCAGGATCCTGCTTGGCTCCTAATTTTTTGAATCTTGGTGTCCCGGTTCTACTTGCTGTCCCGGTTTTGTACTATGCCTGCCCTGTAATGGCTGCATAATTGGCTGCCGCATCTGTGCCTGTTCTGTAATCAGAGTAATTGGACGCTCGATTTTGTGCACCCAACATCATTTGGTCCCATGTTAGAACTATAACTGGTTCTCCAAGGTCTGATCATAGGTAGTTACTAGTCTCTCAGTTAGAACTTCCAACTATATTAGTGCTAGTTCCAGATAGCTGTCTTTTAATACTCTACTGCATATTTAGACAGATAGATGATATGTACAAGTAGGTAGGCAAATATGATTCTGGAATAAGCTCGTATACAAGACCGACAGAAACAGAACAGGGCAAACTGAAGTTAATACTTTTTTCATTCATTTGAACTTGATGCTTTTTTCATTCATTGATTCAGAGTTACAGTATACGGTTTATGCACAGCAGAGACGCCTAACTGAACTTTACAATCGCGCTGGCAGTATGGAGGTACGGCCATGGATACCTCCTTCAACCAATTCCAAGAACAGGGTGGCTAGTTGGGTACAACACCAACTTCCCTCCACCGAATTTCAACCAGATTCAACAGGGGTTTGGTCAATCGCAATTGATGCAAAATCCTGGTATGTTTCCACCTCAAGAGAACCAGTGGAGAGCCAATTTCTCATCTGGAAGAACCAATTTGGTAATAGCAGTGGGGCTGGAGTAGCAAACAACAATCTGTTGGGTGCAAATCGTGGGACTCAGCAACAACTAGAGTTTAGAAAACAGAACAATGCTGCGGGGAATATGACAAGGGGCCAAAACCAGAATGTGCAGAAGACTAACAATGCTGGATCGTCGGGTAATGCCTCCATAGCTAGGATGGAAAAGGATGGAGCTAATTTTGGGGAGGAGCAAGGGGTTTCTGCAGTGTCCAAGCCAATGGTCTGTTTCGGATGCAATGAGGCTAGTCATGTGAACGAGGAATATAAAACATCTTCTGTATCAACTATGGGAAGCATGATTTACATATCTCTGAGAGGTGCGCAATGTTGAACAAACTGCATCCATTGCTGAAGCTTGTAGGATGTGGAGCCAATGGTTTGTAATTGTTGGTGCTATATTCTGAAACCACATCAGAAGGTGATAAGAATTCTCAGGAAGTAGGGCTAGTCAATGTGATGAAATGATAGATTGACTACGAGCAATTTATTGAAGCTTTCAAGATACAGTTTCCATGGGGAGGTGGCCGGAAGATTAAAGCTTTTGGTGACAAGGCTCACTTAGTTAAATTCCTTTCAATGGCAAGGTTACAAGAGATGTTAGAGTATCCTCAGTTTGGACTCAAAGGAACTAGGACTATCATCAAATTACCCAAGTGGACTTCAGCTTTCTAGGGCCAAGTCCAAGTTGTATTGAGTTCGGGTAAGAATTTCTGGCATACCCAAAACTCTTCACCATAGACATCAGTTTCTAGAGCTTGCTTCCATGTTGGGGACAGTGCAAGAAGTAGATATGGAGGGTCTCTAGAAGACATAAACCGTGAGGGTGAAGTGTGGTGTGAGAAACCGTAGGAAAAATCCTCAAGTGACTGAACCGATAGATGATCCCTACATCTATTATATCTATTTTGATATTGAAGAAATTCTAGAATAAGCTGGATACTTGCAAGATGGAGTCCTTGTGAAGGGCACTAAACCCTCATGAGGGACGGTGCAAATTCAAAAAGATTCAAAGATTTGTCAGTTAATGAAGGGCAAACTTACGTATGAACATAGAATATCCGGCTGCACATGCGGACTATTTTTTCTTATATTTTTTACATTTCGAAATGTACGTATGCTAACAAACCGAATTGGATTTCCGGTGTGAGATCAAATATGACCGCCGGTACTCTTTTTGGCCTATCGAATCACCGTATATGCAAACGCGGCCAATTGGGTTCATCGGTAAAAAAAACTGTATGCAGTAGGCCCATCAAGAAACACACGTGAAAAAAGAGACAGAAGCAGAGAGTACTACTGCTCTGCAGAGAGTACTATTATTCCACATATCTACTTCCTCCGTTCAGAAATATAAGACATTTTAGCTTGGTGAAATGAATGTATCTAGACACTTTTAGTGCATAGATTTACTCTAAACCTCTACGAATCTATACACTAAAATACGTCTAGATGCATTCGATTCACAAAGCTAAAACGTCTTATATTTCTAAACGGAGGGAGTATCTTGTAGTAACTTTTCTAGGTACGTGGCCGCGACTCGCTAGCATGACAAGAACTACGTGTGCCAATGATTCAGCATCGCGCTCAGGACTAAATACTTCTCCGGGGCCATGTCGATCGCCATGCATATGCCCATGCCTTGTAAACGTGACCACGTCAGCTAGGTTCCAGGGCAGATCGATAGGCTAGCGCCCGGCTGGTATTAGCAAATCCGTTGGCTGGCTCCGCGTGTGTTCTCATCAGGAACGTACGGCAGAATTGGATATATAGTTGTATATCATCGTGTTTGAGCTTTTAGCAGATCATGTGCTGTTGACGCTCAAGGCTGAACGGAATCTGATGCCCAACACGGTCCAACACTCCGCTATCATGAGAAGATGAGACCTTCCTATCCACTATCCAGTATCCAACGAACCCAATGTAGGTGCCAGTTCAAGTTGTTTTTGTAGGGAATAATAGATCAAGGAGCACATTCAGTTACGTTCTGAGTGCTGCCTCTCGGGTGAAAGTCAACAATCTTCACCCTTTGAGCGGCATTGTGGCTGCACCCAGAGTGAGGAAAGAACTCAAGATATTCATGATAAACCAGTTTAAATTGCAGAGGGATTGGGAAGAAGGGGATGGAAGGACATCTTTTTTGGTCCTGCAACCGTGCTATACCCACGCTTGAGAAGTTGGATATGTTTTTGATGTGCGAAGAATGGAAGGACATTTTTCCTCTGACAATTGTACACAAACAAAATAAGACAACTTTACGGTACCTTTTACTACGGGTGGGAGAGGGACTAGTATAATTTCAATCAACGGTTCAGCAGAGAGTAGGCCTAACAGGCCCTAGAAGCTTTAATTAAGTATTGAAAAAAACGTGTACGAACAGGATACGAGCACGAACAGAACACCGCCGCCATATCCATCTCCGGTCGCTACCGAGCTCCCAGCCTAGCGACGGATCGATGCGTGCACGATCTGCTTCTTCGAGGAGACTGCGCCGACCGGTAAAGGCAACCGGTTCGCAGTACGCATGACGTGCATCACGAAGGTTTCCCTAGAGTTATGCAGCCGCGGTCAGCGCCCTTGCGTGCTCCGGCGCAAGCACTCCACTAGGAACATCGCAAGGACATTCTTGTCGCCGACCTCGCCGCACTCCAGAGCAACGACGCCTACCGAGGCGCGCTTCGCAGGATGCTGGCACTGGTGCCGGCTCGGGACGAGTTAGAAATTGTCATGCCCGGTGCCCGTGGACGTCTTGCTGGAGATCCTCGGTGTGGCGAGCGACACACCTCAGCGACCACGACTTTACCTTCTGCCTCACCATGAGCGTGTGCTGGAGGACAATACACGACAAGCTGGCTCTCCTCATGGCCTTCAGAGAGAGGCTGGCCGCTGTAGCGACGGAGCAGGATGTGACTGTGGCCGGCGAGATGGATGACCGCGCGATCTGCTTTGATTAACTGGAGGGAGCGAGTGCGTCGTGGAACTCCCGGCCTGCGAGCCTGCGTTCCACCGCCGGTGCATTTCCATGAGGTTCTCCAAGTCGACGACATGCGCGATGTGCGGGCAGCGTTAGGCTCTCTGCACCGCCTGAGCTTCTTGACTTGTATATTAGCTGCGATCTTGAGTATTTAATTATCCATGCCATTTTTTAAGAAGGCTGTCGTTGCTATTTGCTGTGTTGAGCCCTTGATGGACTGTATTGGGCCAGGCCTTTCTTGTGAACGCGCGGTAATTTGCAATCTGAGGTCACCGGTATAAATTGTACTAGTAGTCTTTTTGGCACTAGTATAAATGCTTGTGGACCATCGGATTGATAAAAATAGATGGCTATTATTTATTTGAGTGTACCATAAAACACCTCCAAAATAAAGATGATCATAATCCTTTGACACCACGGAAGGGAGTTAGAGAAGATGTAGGAAGTTTAGATTTGAGAATATATGGCTCAAGGAAGAGAGTTTTCTACCTAGAGTGGAGAAAATTTGGAGATAACCACTAAGTGCAAGCAATGGTCTAGAGCTAATGTAGATAAAGTTGAAAAGTGAGGAGAGATTTGAAAGGCTGGGGGGGCTAATCTAAGAGGCCATGATATCAAAAGGAAAAATATACAATCTTTGATGAGCTGCAAGACTTGAAGAAGGGAGTCCTTTGACCAAAGAACAGTTGAGGAGGAGTCAGATTTAGGAGGATTTGTGGAAATTTATGAGAACGAACAAACTTATTGGCACCAATGCTCAAGTGAGAAATGCTTGCTAGGGTAACAAGAACACTGAATATTTCCGCAGAGTTGCTAATGGAAGGAATATGAAGAAGGGAATTTTCTCCCTCAAATCTACCAATGGTATAGTGGATGGGACACCTGACCTTTTGAAACATGCTACTGAAGTTTACAAATATTTGTTTGGTTCCTCACAGAAAACCACTATGAGGTTGAGAGATGATGTGCGGAGTGAGGGTGATAAAAGCTGACAGACAAGGCAAAAGAGAACTCGATAAAGAATTTATAGAAGAAGAGATTAAAGGAGTTATTAATCAAACATAAAATAACAAAGTAGGAGGCCCTGATGGAATTCCTATTGAATTCTATCAAAGTTGATGGCTTATTGTTAAGAAGATATAATGAAGATGTTTTAAGATTTTCATCAACATAAATTCGGCATTTCTAGGGTGAACTATGGTATAATCACACTTATTCCGAAGGGAGTGGAAGCTGATGAGATAGAAAAATAGGCCTATTTGTCTTCTCTAAGTACAGTACACAATCTTCACCAAAAGCCTGACGGTGAGAGGTGGGCCAATTATGAAAATAATAATTAACACTTGTCAAACTGCTTTCATCCGAGGGGGGTATATAATAGACGGAGTGATGTTTTTGCAAGAGACCCCGAGAGAGGAGAAATTCAGAAAGAATATGTGCTCGGGCGGTGAGTGGTGAGTCTGTCTCAAATAGAAGTTTATTGTATTCTTATCTGGTAAACATGGGCTTCCAAGCTATCTCTTGTACTATTTTACAAAGAAAAATAGGAAAAGGAGAAAAATAATACCGTTGGTTGAGTCTACACTTAGTTTCCAAATTTTAATACCAAACAACTAGGATCTCTAAAATTTAATACTCCCTCCATCTCGAATTAGATGTCACAGATTTATGTACATATGAGACACGTGTTGGTGTCTAGATACATATGAATCAATAAATTTACGACATCTAATTCGGGACGGAGAGAATACCGAACTTCTCGGTCTCAGTCATAGAGGTGTAACGGATGACATGGCGATGGTATCACAAAAGTGGAACTCTGCCATGAGAAGAAAAAAATAAGAGGAAATAAATCTACAAAATTATGAGGGGAAGTCATAAAATCGAGAAAGTGAATAAAAATTACGCAATATGCAAATAAACAATATAGTAATTTTGAAATTCATGAACTATTAAAAATGGAGTTATGAAAATATTGTTGGTGTGTTTTATCCAGAAATAAGATTTGTAGTATCGTATGAGGCCAATATATCCGATAGGCTAGTGCCAGGTGAACACACGTAACAACCTGCTTGCTCCTCTTTGTGGTGGTTTCAACTTTCCACTGATCTAGTAGAAAGCAAAGCTGTAACTAGTGTGAGTAAAAGCCAAACATAAGAGCAATTAGCTAAAGCTATAGGTGTTGTTCCATATCTTTTTTTTTTGAGCGGGTGTTGTTCCATATCTATCCAGCGCATCCAGCAGGTGGATTTCATGGAGATATAAAGGCGGTTTACGCACCGGATAGACTCACAGCCGAAGCTGCGCTCGGCCGTGGGGCTCATGGCACCTGCTTCTTTACCAAGAACGCGACGTACGGCCGGTGGGAAACGAAAGGAAAACGTGGAGGTCTAGTAGGAGAAAAAAATGGAAAGGAAGGTAGTAGTAGATCGTCCGTGGCAGGGCACACGAAACGCATGCGTCATAGTATTATGGAGATCGGCCGACCTACGTACGCGAGCGGATCAAGTTGCTCGCAGCCTCGGTGTGCCTACCTGCGCCTGCCAATCGATTTAGTGGATCTTTCTGCGCTGCCACCGCGGCGGTGACGATGTAGTAGTTGCCTCCTGTTGTAGGCTGGTCCTGTCTTCTTGGAGGGGGCTCTAGCATGGTCCTCTCGGACAAAAAACCGTACGTATGCAAAACCATGACAAGGATCGCACCGGTTTTGTGCTCGATAGGTATTCCCGCCCTGCTTCTAGTTCATTTAAAAAAAAATTAAATTAAAAAAAATGTTAAACTGAACATTATCAAATGAACTGCTCCTACAAACGGGGCTTTCGCGAGATCCCGCTTGCAGCCTGATTATACTCGAGCGCGGATAGGATCTTTTCGTTTCACATAGAGTTGAACAAATTTGTTTTTGGATTAGAAAGACGGATTCAGGTGTGTGGTTATACAGTCGACGTCGAATCTCTTCCAACAAAAAAAGAGAAGGTAATTAACCTGTATCACGCGAAACAAAGATGAACTGTAGATCGAGCGATCACACTCTCATCTCACTTTCACTCATCAGTATTCTCACTAGGCAGTGGAGCGCTTGAGTGCTACTACCTCCGTCCCACAATATAAACCGTTTTAGTAAGCTGTTTTAGCTATCTAAGAATGTTTATATTGTGGAATGGAGGTAGTAGTACTATAGTACCGTCCTCACGTGCTCGACGCACGATTCATGTCAAGGCATGACGGTGCCAATCCGGCAATTTCTGCCAACCCCGGTGCTATATATTCCCACCCCGCCCGCTCTCTGATCCATCAGCAACTGCAAGTTCAAGGCAAAAGAGCACCGCAGCAAATTAGCAGAGCAGAGCCAGATCGCCGCTTCAGTCCGACGTCCGCGCGGTTCACCATGTGCAAGGTCATTGACACGGTCCAGTCGGTCGACTGGCTGCGCCGCGCCGTGCGGCGGTGGCGGTCCCGCGCGGCGGCCT
Organism: Avena insularis; assembly: GCA_023614405.1. NCBI lineage: Eukaryota > Viridiplantae > Streptophyta > Magnoliopsida > Poales > Poaceae > Avena > Avena insularis. The sequence goes on along the minus strand of CM042686.1, from coordinate 592,393,457 downwards.
CAGTGCGGCCCGACAAGGACAAGGAGTCTACCACGGTGGGCGCCGCGTCGTTGTCGGCTTCCGCGCCGGCGGGGCACGTCGCGGTGCGCGTGGAGGGCGGCCGGTTCTTCGTGCGGCTGGCGCACCTGAGCCACCCGGCGTTTCGGGACCTGCTCCGGCAGGCGGAGGAGGAGTACGGCTTCGCCTCAACCTCCGGGCCCCTGGTGCTCCCCTGCAGCGCGGACCGCCTCCGCGACGTCCTCCGCCGCGTCTCCTCCTCTGAGGACCGCCGCTCCTTCCGCGGCGCTACGCCGAGGCGAGGAGACTCGCGGCCGCTGCTGCCGGGGATGGCCATGGAGAATCTCGTCTCGTGAAGCCGTGATCCATGGAACGGTCGTTCATGCGCCTCCGTACGGTCCCTTTTCTGCAAGCGCGCACAGGCCGGCCGCCGGCAGCAGCAGCCATCCGCCCATGCCGCGGCGCCGTGCCGTCCAGGGCGACACTAACCATGCCATCTCTCAGCTACATGCGGGGGCGCGCGGCTCGTCCGTCAGCTACACCTCGTGGTCAACAGGCGCCACCACTGTAGGACTAGCTAGTCGGACTGGGATCAGGTGACGGCATGTCACCACGTAACATGCCCCTTTCGTTTACCATCCGATCTTTATCCGACGGACAAAAATGATCCAAGCAAAAAATACATCTCACAATTATGTCCCTGTTTTCAATTGCATAATTTTTAAATAAACAATAGAAACAACTTGTCAAGTCATTTAGTAGTTTGAATAATAGGCATATAATTTTTACCGAATTTGTATAAATTAATTTTCAAACTTGTACTGAATTTAAATTTAAATTTAAATTGTGTAGTCTAAACACTGGAACATGTGTGGGATACTTTTTTTTTTTTGCTTTGGGTCATTTTTATCCGTCGGATGAAGTTTGAATGGCTGATGCAGCGCATGTTACGTGGTGACATGCCGTGGGCATGTCACCTGATCCTAGCTAGTCCGGGTGGTCCTGCAACCCCGAGGATGGACGAGAAACTAGTGTCCACCATACCTCAAGATCTGCTTTCTGAAGAAGCTACCACTGAACATTAAAGCTATGGCGCCAAACGTGGAAGACGTTGCATTTTGTGTGCTAAATCCTGATCTTAGTGGCCAGACAAGATGCAAACCTCATGAATGTGCAGTTAGTTATTAGTACATCAAGTCGCAAACACTACACCGGAGGAACATCACTTGAACTTTGCGACTATTTTAGTCAGGTCCGTCTCCAGAAATTTAGGCCCCGATGCGAAATGTGAAACAAGGCCCTAAATGTTTAGCTCAAATTTATAACTAGGTTCAAATAAATTCAAGTTTTAGCTGAAATTACTTCAAAATAATTGCTGACCCAAAATGACATTTTTTTCTGCCATATAATATGGACTATCGCATAAACACCCTGGTCTGGCAAACTAAGTTGGAGAATCAGTAGCCAAAATCATTATAACTATTAGAATGTCTGGTCTAAAAAGAGAATCACAGGATAAAACGTAAGCACGGTGGTACTAATGTTTATGATATGAACACCCATGAATGTTTTTAGCTTGTACAACATCGTGTGCTAGGTGGGGGACCAGCAGGGGCCAACCCCCCCAAATGCCAACGTGTGGAGCGAGGAGAAATCCCAGTTTTAAAGGTGATTAGAGGGCGTAGTTAGTGAAGATTAGCTTGACCGGCACCCCTTATACAAATTTAGCTTGCTCGGCCCCCCTTTTTGTTCAATCCTGCCTCAGCCACTGGTGTAGCACCAAAGTTTCAATGGACAAAGTGACACCATGCTCTGAAATTAGGGGAACACATTAGGGGCAAAAGTTGGCGATAAGGGAGAAATAAATCACCTCATTGGAGGGGGATTCGTAGCCAGCTGATCGAGGCGTGGGAGTTTGCACCCATGACGGCCAGCCATGGGGAGTGCCCATGGTTCAGGATTCACGCTAGTGGAAGGCGGACCATGGATGGATAATTTTGATCCCTGGAAAAACCGAACAACAAATCAAGCCAATTGAGGAGAACTGAAGCACGACTTGAAGAATCTGGAGGACGGTGGTGGCGGCGTGATGTAGGATACTAATTTTCGATAGGGGAGGAAGTTTGATCGTAAATAGGAGAACTAAATCCCAGAAAACGCTGAGTAGTACAAGATTTAGACTAATTAATGAAAATCGGGGGCTTCACTTTTTTTGGGACCCTGTGCGGTAGCACAACTCGCACGCCTCTTAGGCTGGTCCTAGTGAGAGTATCATGCATGTCATGTTGGCAAAAATCTAATGTGGCACATCAATTAATGAAGAAAGAGATGGTTAGAGTATCATAGGTAGATACCGTGTCATAGCAAGTAAAACTAAAAAATTCTCATGCAAATAAATCTTGTACACAAATTTGTATTGAGATTTTACAAATCATTAAATATAGTACTAATTGTTAGCTTTGCGACAAGTAAATAACGAAGAACGAAAATAAAATCGCAACAAGGGAGACACAGATTTAACGTGGAAAACTCTCTCCAACAAACAGAGGGGAAAAACCACGGGCGCCAACTTATCCCAGCCGGCGGCTTACAAGAGGTATATATAGCGGTGGTAACCTAGGTCATCAACGATCCGTACCGCGGGGGGCTGTCGGCCCAAGCCTCCCGGCGATGGGCCTCGCTCCGCTCCGTCAGAAGTTAGCCTCCTTAATAGAATTTGGATCATACTTCAACAAACATCACCTTGAGACAAATTCCTTTTTGTAGCATCAACAACAATCATCTCCCTGAACAAACAAAGAAAACACTTTCGGCACCAACTGCCACTTGGGCTAAGCAGTTATACCAAACTTAGCAACAGGAACAAGCTTTGTCATCATATCAGCAGGATTATCATGAGTGCTTATCTTGCATACCTTCAGTGTACCTTGTGCAACAACATCACGAACATAATGATACTTGATATCAATGTGCTTTGTTCTCTCATGAAACATCTGATCCTTAGTAAGGTAAATAGCACTTTGACTGTCACAGAACAGGTTAATGCAAGAATCATCCTGACAAAGCTCGGCATACAAACCTTCAACCAAACAGATTCTTTGCAAGCTTCAGCAATATCCATATATTCTGCTTCGGTTGTAGATGGAGCAACAACTGGTTGCAGCGTTGCCTTCCAACTCACGACACATCCACCTACCGTGAACACATAACCTGTGAGGGACCTCCTCTTATTCAAGTCGGTATCAAAATCTGAATCCATATATCCTGCAAGTCCCTTATCTGTCTTGCCAAACTTCAACCAAGCGTTGGATGTGCCACGGAGGTACCTGAAAATCCACTGAACAACTTTTCAGTGTTCTTTACCAGGATTAGTCATGTAACGACTCACCAAACTCGTAGCATATGACAAATCAGGGCGAGAACAAACCATGTCATAAATCAACGAACCAACAACACTAGAATAAGGAATTCGAGACATGTACTCCGTCAGAAGTTAGCCTCCTTAATAGAATTTTGATCATACTTCAACACTAATAGGAGACTACCATATGATACCATGCACTATGAAGATAGTATCATACACTACTATCATATGCATGATACTAGTACTATGATACTACCACTATGACCAGCCTTAGACGGGGTTGATTTTAGTACAATACAAAGCATCAAGAGCAAAATAGATAAACATGCAACCTAGGTAGGTGGTGACCTGGACTCCAGGAGGGTTACCAGGGGTTATTTGCAAATTGCCAGCATTATATTTCATTTGAATCCCTCAACATTTGTTAGCATTCTTATGCATCTAGATTTCTAAAATGCCCTACTCCAGTCACTAAATTCTCTACTTCGCTTTGTTTCAAATGTATGTAATACCTCGACCATCGCATCTCTCTCTCCAACTCTCATGTCCGGACTAAGCGCCCGTTTGAGCGGAACATCAGCAATGGAGGTTGTGCCATCATGCCCCTCCCACGCGGCGGTGACCTCGAGGAGGTGATCCAGTACCTCATCTTGTTGATGCTGCCGGAGCAATAGGCTGACCTGGCCTAGGCCGACGAGGGCTTGTGGCTGGAGGTCCTCAATCAGGAGGGTGACGAGGCGGTGGCCCGGCGATGGAGGGCCATGGAACCACGAAAAGCGGCATGCCAACTGGGTCGACTTTCATGTCGAAACCGTCCTCGCCGAGCGCAGCTACTGCCTGAGGTCCCATCGTGCGGTGCCGCAACTTCATCGGTGTGCCCCCGCAGCCATAGTCCCTACCTCGTCGCGTGTTGCGTGGCCTTGTACGTTCGCCGCTGCCACGCCGGGCAAGCGGCACCGTCATGCGCTGTTTGCCGCGCTAAGAGGTCAAGTAGGAGGAGGTGGAGCGGGAGCTGTTCCGCCGCGATGACATCCCGACGCGGAGGTGAGGGACGACACCGCCCACTATGAGGCCCTCCTCACCTACATGACGAAGAAGGAGGTACCCCTCATGCCGCCGGACCTTGATGAGGAGGAAGCTTTCCCGCCTCGCCTTCGCGCAGTCCCATGAGCAGGTGCGCCTCAATGAGGTGGTGCTCTGGGCGGGCACATTCGCTCTGGGCACGCCTCGACGATGAGTAATTGTTTAGGTTTATTTAGTTTGTTTTAGGACAATTTTTTGTTCAAACTATTTAAAAAAATTCCTTGAGATGTGGATGGTTGGGGGGCGCCGGTGTTGACAAGCCCCCCAAAACGCCGGCAGCAGGCTTCCCTAAAACGGACCTTGTTGCCGGTCATCCTTTGTGTGCGCGTGCCTAGGAGCACGTGCTGCAGCTGGTTCTTAACCAAGAGTCCACTTATTTTCTCTCTCCTCTTCTCTCTCTTCCAACTAGACACAAATATATTATTTTAAGTCTTATAACCTGCTGACTGTATCTTATTGTACTTGCTCTTAGCTTTGAAATCCCGAGGAGTAGGTGCCACAATTATTGATGATCGCGAAGAAGTTGATGATCCCGAGGAGTAGTATCAACGAAGAAAGATCGATGGTGCCATGATCGTCTAGTGAAAAAAGAAGTCAATGTCACTTTCCGGTGCACGTGCAGCGTGACCTGCGTAATGACAACACTATTTTTTGTGCAACAACTTGATCCGGTGCATGTAATTAAGATGGATGGCACAGAGTTATCAGCATGGATAGGATAGGATGACGCAAAGTCGCAAACCCAGCCATTCGCTGATCCGAGACTAGAGTCCCACTCCCACTCCCACCCAGATGGACACGAGAAAAACAGGGAAAGAAAAGTAGACACGAGGAGAGTACGTATTGAACCCAGGTCACACGGGCGCACGAATGAAGGAAACCGGCGAATCCGCACACGGTTTCGAGGTCCGGCGCCCCGCAACCATGGGCGCCATGGGTCAGTCAGGTGAGGCACGCGGCCCCGGTACTACACGAGCGCGAGGAGAGCGTCTCATGTGCAGCGCCCTCGCGCGCAGGGCGAACCCGGCCCGCCGTCGCACAGAGGCGCGCGTGCCAGTCACGCGCCGCCACGGCAGGGAGAATCGGCATCGCCGTCGCTCCCTCTCTTTTGCTGAACCCGCTCACTCGGCGCACGCCGATCACGCTGCAAAGGCGAGCCCGATCCCGATCGAGCCCGTGACGGTGCAGCTAGCAGCACTTGAGCAGTACGTACGCCCCCATGCCGCGCGCGGCGCCCGTGCCATCCATGGCGCCCGGCACGTAGATACGCGCGTCCCTGTGTGCGCGCGGCGAAACCGGACATGGCGGGCGCGGATCCAGACAAGACAGTGACACTCACCGATGCTCAATGATGGGCTGCGCGCCATTCCCCGTTCCTCAATCGTCAAGATGAACTCGCTCGGTGGACTAGGAGCAAATATTCTACTAGTGCGTAGGTCTGTAGCAGATTAATTAGCTGCCGTGCCGTACGTGGCCAAGAGAGTCGCTAGCCTCACAAGAAGAAGAACATGCATGGATGGCGTACGTGTGCCAATGATTCAGCATCGTTTTCAGGGCTAGATAGATAGTTCCCCGGAAGATCGGGTGGTTGGCCATGTCGCCATGCATGTCCATGCCTGCAAAAATGTGACCACAGGCACAGGCTAGTAGTTCAGAGTTATCTGGAGCAGATCGATAGACCAGCGGCCGGCTGGTATTTCCAAATCCGGTGGCTACGCTGTGATGAGGGACGGCGGAATTGACGGGGAGAGCATCGTCTTAGGCATGCTTTTAGCCGATCATGTGCTGCTGACGGCGAAGGCTCAACGGTATCTGATGATGAACACTCGTACGTACGTGGTATCACAAGCAGCAGATGATCTTCGTATCTACCCGGAACCAAGTATCCACGTCTCGGCTAGATTGCACTACTTTTTGGCACGATCGAGGTTCAGGCCTAGCTAGTTCGACGTTTGTAGCATCACGTGCCTAATCTATGTATAAGCTGTCGCAGAAAGAGTACTGTTTGCCAAAGAAATAAATATCGTCTATTTTTCGTCACTCAGTTAAGCCAACAATTTTTTTTATCTCTTCCATGCGTCTATCAAAGTGGTATGACCAATAACAATGGTTTCACATGGCAACTTGGTAAACAAAATAGAAACTATAAAGTAAAGATGCATACACTAAATAAATCTGACAAGTAAAAATACCAAGAATGTTTTGAAAAAAATAGAGAAAACTGCCTAAACAATTGGACATGGAATAAGTGAAAAATAAGGATTATTTAGAAAATCAAAAAGTTACAAAATATTAAAATCTAAAAAAAATTGGACATGGAATTAAATTACTAATAACTTAAGAGTCAAGCATTTAATAATAATTTTACTCCATATTTTTTTAAATTACTAATAACTTAAGAGTATGAAACTTAAAAAAAAAGAATTGTTACGAACAATCTTTGAACATTAACTATAAAACACCATATTTTTATCATTACAGTTACATAATTCTGTGCTATTTTGTTGTATTTAAATTAACAATCTGATTATTTCCCTTTTCAGTTAGATAACGTTCCTTGTCTTTTCATTATTTTATTAAATTATTTAATCCTGTAATTTCTTGCTTTATTTAAAAATATATTAATAAAGAACTTTTTTTTAAAATGCTCCTCCTCTAATTATATCATCTTTTTTAGCTGATTGGGTGGCAAGATGCGTGAAACAACATTATGAGTCGTCATACAATGATTCAGTGAGGTCAATAACAACCTTTTTTATCCAAAGTGTGTATCAAAGTTTTGGGACTAAATATGCGTTGAAGTGAGAAAAAATTTCTTTTTTAGTTGGACAAATGAGAATATAATTTACAAACTCTCAATCCTCCGCACCGGGTCGCCACCCCCGCCCCCGGCCAGCCACCCCTTCCCGCACGCCCCCTCCTCTCCGTCGCCGCCGGATCCGTCGTCGGACAAAGCTCCAGTGGCGCGGCGGCGGCGGGACCCCAGCCCTCGCGCGCGTCACTTCCTTGGCGGCGGCGGCTCGAGATCCAGGCAACGGCGGCGACACTCTAGCGGATCTCCAACAGTGATGGCGGGTGGGCGGTGGCCGGTGAGATCTGACAGCAGCGGTCCCTGGGCGGCGGGGCGGTAGATGGCGACGAGATCTAGGGTTCCTGGATCGGTGTCGTCTTCGCCTCCTCGACGTCGGCCGGTGTCGTCCGAAGGTCTTCTGCGGCCTACTTTGCATCATGAGGACGCCCGGGGCGGAGGCCCTGGGTTTGGTGGAGGTGGTAGGCCTGCGGCTGGATTGGCAGATCTCGCGATCCGTCTTCCAGTCCCACCAGTGATGCAGGGAGACCTAGGTGTCGGTGAAAACCGAGCCATTGGCAGGCGATGGCGACGCTACTACGCTGTTACCTTGATGAAGGCATCGCCGTGCACCTTGTGTCGACCTCACTCGTGCTACTCCGGGGGAAACCCTAAGATCTTCGGGTCAGGCGATGGCGGTGCCACGGTGTCGGTATCGCGTTCTCTCCTGGGAGCATCGTCTATGGAGGAGTGTTGGATGGAAGCGGCAGAAGGGGTGGAGCGGCTAGCGCGTGGGAGGTGTTGCTGCTTGGCACCGCGGTGGTGTCGGTGGATGGTGTGGCGGTAGTCTGCACATCGATCTACATGCTGACGACTGGTTGGTGGAAGATATTGAAGGCGGCGACATCCGGAGTGTGTGCGTGGGCGCCATTCCGTGGATATGTTGTGCGGTTCTAGGGCTCCTTCTGCTAGAGTTCGAGCCGTCGCGCCAAGGCACTCCAGCTTCTCTTGGCGAGTGGCAACATTGTGAGTGACCATGGGGCGGGATCAAAATAGGTAGATAGATGTTTGATAGATATCGTTGGGGAGCTGGCGATACGATTATTGTTTTTGCTCGGTGTTTTGTTTTGACGGTTTCGGTTTGTATGATCTTTGTAATGGATTTTGCCAAACAATATGGTTCTAATAATAAATAAAGGTTGTGTGCATCGCTTGATGCAGAGGCCGGGGCTCCGCTCTCCATTTCGAAAAAAATGTAAAAACAATACCGCATGGTCATATACATCTCCACAGTTGTATAGGCTAAGATAAGTTTTAAGACTCGTTTCACTTAAAAATACATTTTATATTTATCAATCCTGTATCAGAGCGGCTCGATGTTTTAGTACATGTGTAGTTATGTTTATGTGGTGGTGTGCATATGTACTTGTCTACGTCATAGAATGGCATAATTCACGAGCTAGCCAAGTTTGATAGATTGCAGGATAGAACTGCGGTGTGGTTAGTAGTAGGGTCAGGTCCAGATTGTTTTTGCACCTTATCCTCGGGATTGTTATGACACTCCTATTTGATTAATAAAATTAGTTTACTCTGCACATAGAAAATTTGATTTAATTTCTTTTGCCAATTTTGAGATAGCTAAATTGGAGATTTATATTTGAAAAACATCTGGACTTAATTAGAAGCGATGTTATAGTCTAGCGCAAACCAAACATAAATTCAATTAGGGGCGGAAACAGACCGGATGCGGATCGTATAGTGCCCTTCCCACATCCGTTTTCATATTTCCAAAACGAATACGAATGCGGATTGGATGTTTATTTGATCAATTCGGAACGAATACGAATAACAAAATAATAAACTCGTGTCTTATAGTCAGTCAGCTGTGTAACGCCATTGAGATAAATATATTGACATAATACACAGTAGTTTAAAGTTTAATGGCATAAAAACCATTTTGTTAGCTTTTAAGGTTGGATAATTGACATATAGGGCCACAATTACTCAGATAGCCTGACATAATTTTATTGAGATATGGATATATCCATTTCCATATCCATATTTGCATCATGATTCAAAACCACTTTCGTATTTGTATTTGCAAAACGAATCTAGATATTTACCACATCCATGTTTATGTTCATCCGGATCTGGATATTACCATGATCATTTTTTAATTTTCCGAATAGAAATACGAATTCTGATAGTTCGGGTTATCCAATACCAGTTCACACCCCTAAATTCAATGCTAGCTAATGCCCAGAGACATGGATAGATATCGCTATCCATTGATGCAGGTGGACTTTCATGGAGATATACGCACCCCAGCTAATTAAAAGGTGGGGTGATGCATGGGATAGACCCGCACACACACACACACGCGAAATGCAAACCAAGCCGACGAAGCTGTGCTCATCCGTGGAGTGGATGGCATCTGCTGCTAGCTTCACCTGGAACAGCACGTGGTACGATGGAGAACGTGGAGGTCCAGGAAAGCAAACCAGGATCCGTCCGTGGCCGGCCGGGCACACGAAACGCATGCGTCATATACACAGGAGATCCATTGTCGACCTACCTACCTCGTAAATACACGCGAGTGGATCAAGTTGCCAGGCTGCGCCGCCGCGTTGTGCCTGCCGGAGATACAGTGGATCTGGCACAGTGTGGGACTGGGAGCTATAGCTAGTCTGGCACCGCGTTGGGCGTACGAGCGAACAGCCAGCGAATGCCGATGCGTACCGTTCCGGTGCATGAGCAGGTTGGCAGCTCGTGTCGTGTGTGGTCTGCATGGTAGGCTGTGACGAGGTAGTTGCCCTGTGTGGTGGTAGCCTGGTCCTTTGCATTGTCTACTCTGGTCGGTCTTATGTGTTCGCACCGGTCGATCTGTACTGGATTAGTTTTGCTGGACACATCTGTGGCAGATCGAGCGATGAACGGTCTGTGGCGAGGTAGTACTACTTACTTGGCGCCTCCCCCTTGTGTATTAGGCTGGTCCTCGGGAGGGCCTGCCTTCTCTAGCTTGGTCCCTGGACCAAGAAATGCATGCATGCAGCATGCAGAACGGGCTGATGCTGGATTGGATTATTGGACTCGAGCGCATAGACAAGGACGATATTTCCGGGGAGCGTCTAGATATCGGACGCCTGAGATAATTCTTACGTCTAAGTCGGCTGGCCTTGTTCTATTATTTGTACTAATTCTCAGTTGTAATCTAATTATAGCTTATTACTCCTTCCAACCCTTATTAGTTGGCTCACATTTGTCTAGATACGGATCTAAGTCAACTAATATGGGTTAGGAGGAGTAGATTTTTTCAGTTACAATCTAGTTTCAACTCATATGTAACTCTCACATTACAAAAATATGAGATAAATATAATGTTGAGAAAGGTGACCAAACATAAGCGCATGAGAACTAGCAAATCCGGTATTTTCTCTTCTAGAGATGAACGCTAGAAGAGGAAAAAACATCGTTTTATAAGAAAAGAAACGACTTTTCAATTTCAGATGACTCACAAAAGATTCAGATACTCTCCGGTCCATATTAATGTTCTCAACTTTATCTAGATACAAATGCATCTAGTCTAAATCCTTAACTAGGTACCATCGGAATCTAGACAAAGTTGAGAACAATAATATGGTTTGGAGGGAGTAGTGTACGTAGTTATACATACAGCAGTCGCATTCGAACAAAAAAATTGAGAAAAACCTGTATCACGTGAAACAGAGAGCTGTAGACATCGATCACACATTAATGATCTACACCCCACTGATTCGCACCCCCACTCACCTCGCTTTCACCCAACCAGTGTAGCAGCACGCCCCAGAAATGATCCAAACCGCTTTACTGTCCTGCTACTACTCTCACGTGCGACAGTCCATGATGCCTACCACGGCCGCCAACTCCGGTGGCCGATTTCCCAGCCCCCAGCGCTGGCTATATATTCCCAACCCCTCCCGCTCCGGGAGTACAACATCACACACAACACGAATCGCCAGCCGCAATCTGCAAGTTCAAGGCAAAGAGCAGCAGACAAATCCTCGTCGCTTCAGTACGTCGGCGCACTTCACCACCATGTGCAAGGCCGTCAACCCGGTCCAGTCGTTCGTCTGGCTGCGCCGCGCCGTGCGGCGGTGGCGCTCTCGCACGGCGGCCTCGGTGCGGCCCTACACGGCCGTGCCGGCGGGGCATGTGGCGGTGCGCGTGGAGGGCCGCGCCGGGGACTCGACAAGGTTCGTGGTGCGGCTGGCGCAGCTCAGCCACCCGGCGTTCCTGGACCTGCTCCGGCAGGCGGAGGAGGAGTACGGCTTCGCGTCGACCTCCGGGCCCCTCGTGCTACCCTGCGACGAGGACCGCCTCCGCGACGTCCTCCGCCGCGTCTCCTCGTCCGGCACCGAGGAGAGCCGCTCCATAAGCCGGCGCGGCGACTCGCGGCCGCTGCTTCGGGGCATGCCTGTGGAGAAGCCCGTCTCGTGATCGATGGGTCTATCGTCCTTTCGTACTCTTCTGTACATTGTGGAAGCGAGATAGCCGTGTACATTTGGTCCCTTTTCTTTTCTGCAAGAACGTACAAGCCGGCACCGGCAGCAGCCAGCACAGCGTGCGGGCCATGGGCAAGACTTTCGAGACTGCTGGACAAAACAGATGTGCTGAAGCTGTCCTGACAGACCGACCCGATGCCAAATTAATTATAGGAGTACTATCCCTGCACCATCACTCGAGCTAGCATGGCAAATTGTACTGTAGTACTGTATATCTTTAGTCCGACAAACTCTACTAGTAGTAGAATAGAAATTAAACCTTCGGTAGTATTTGCAAAATACGTAGGATGTGCGTTTACGGCGAATGGCCGCGCGCATTACCCAACTGCAGCTCTATCTCGAGTACCCTTGTAATGTAAATATCAGTTGTGAGCTCACGTTGTATCTTGATAATGCTTTGAGTCAATACAAAAAATTCATCGAAAAGAATGTGCTCTATCATAATTAAGAGGAGCATATCTCAATTGTATTGGACATAATCGGGTGCGTACCTTCGCTCCCGGGAACGACAGCGCCACCGAGACAGAAGTTGCCATGGGAACATTTTGGTGTGGCCCTATCAACACCACTGCGGTAAACACGGCTGGCGCCGACGACCGTCGCCCATCGCAGTAGCCACCGATTGCCGTCGCCGTATGCTCCTTGGCATACTGGCCCGTAGGCGTAGCTCTTCTGGCCATTGGCGTAGAAAAGCTGTCGCGTAGGCCAAAAGGGCCCCACCTAGTTTTTACAAAAAAAAAATATTTCAAAATTTTTTTAACCGAATTTTTTGAATTGTTTAACTCATTAATCTTTCATATGAACATTTTTAACTTTTACATTTAATCTCAAGTAAATTACACTCGTGATCAAACTTCTTTATCGGTCACCATCCTAACACTACACTAGCCCCAGAACGCTTAATTTCTCCGTTCCTTCCGGATAAGCCGTCGAGAAAAAAATTAAACATTGTTGTTAATACTATTATATCAATCATATTAAACATTGGACCATGATGTTAGAAGTCCTTATTTCTTTTACATTCCAAATAATTATTTATGTAAACAACAATGAATATGTAATGATAATTTTGAATTCAATTAAAAATGAAATAAATTTTATTTATTTTGCCTTTTTCCATTTAATATTGAATAATTCATATCTACAAATCCGTAAATCGTAATTCGACAAATAATATATCTAAATCGATCAGAAAAATGAGAGGAATCTAAATATGACATCCCTATCATATTTTAATCATGTATCATATCTTTTTTAATACTGGACCAACCGAAACTATGTGAGGATTTACGAAACACTCCATTTTTTGGCATTCGAAAAATAATAAATGGCCAAAAAATGATTTTTTTTTCAAAAAATCATGAGCATTTGATCATATACATGTAGTTCAAATATGACCGCTTCCTACCGATTCGACATGAATTTGTCTTTTTTCATGAGAGATGGTCGAAAAGGTTTAAGATACACCAGTTGGGACTTTGTCCATGTAAGGTGGCATAGTATTTTTGGAAAATAGGATGGTATCATTTGGAAACTTTCATTTGGTGGTTGCTTCACAAAACACTCCGTTTTTGGCACTCGGTAAATAGAAAATGATTTTTGGTGCAATAAAAAGGAAAACTTCCTCCTGCAACATTGTTCGCCATACCATGTTGTACATGTGTGCACAATATGGACACATTATCACAAACTATGCGCGATTCTAACCATAGCATTGATCGTTTGGTCTAAAAGTCATGAAACCTCGAACATGATAGCTCATTTCTATGAATGTTGTTTTGAGATGCAATTAATATACCAAGTTTGATAATTTTCCTTGCAATTATGTCACATAATATGATACCACATGAAGGTTTCATATTATCTCGATCTATTTGAATTTCTTATGCTCGTTTCAAACTATGGTCAAAATAGCGGAAATGAAGGTTCTTAGGTCGGGGCTGAGCCTCGCTAAACTTTCAGTGCATCTCTGATAAAATAGCATATTGTGAACCTAAATATGAGTTTTCCAAAAATCATAAGCATCAGATCATGTACCTGTAGTTCAAATCTAACTCACCTCCGTCTGATTCGGCAGGAATTTGTTTTTTTCAAGAGGGGTGGACGGAAAGGTTTCATTTGGTTGGAACATTGTCCATGCAAGGTGGCCTAATATTTTTGAAAAATGGGGTGGTATCATTTTTAAACTTTAATTTGGTGGTTGTTTCACAAAACATCCCGTTTTTGACACTTGGAAAATGAAAAATATGTTATACGAAATTATATATAATGTTTTTATATTTTATTCAGCAAAAATATGTAATATTTGAGTTTAGATAGATAGATCTTATTTTTCTTCCAATTTAGATATATTATATGTATTTTTATGAATTACAATGATTTAGTTATGATTTTTATAGGATTAATATGGCAAAAAGGAAAAATAAGCTGTCGGCATAGGTATGAAATTTATGCCGATGGCTTTGCCGTTCGGAGTAGACTTGACGTCGTCGCATCGTTCTCACGTCCAATCCCTACATCAACGGCAAACCTGGGCCGATGGGAAGTATGAGTAATGACTAATCTGCAAGTTGGGAATCCCAGTGACAGAAGGGGTAGTACGGCTGTATGTGAGGGATTTACTTGGATTAACGGTGATGTCACTATGCATATCATTAGTTCTCTTTCTTCTATGGATAAAACTAATAGGTTATTGCTATAAGCTGTTGCGGAGACAATAACAATTATAGATGCACTGCCTACATATAATTATCTTGCTCTAACAATTACATGCATACTTTATTATTACCTTTTATTTCCATCAGTTGTTTTGCATAGCTATAGGTGAAACCGAAAGCTCTAGGCCCTCTCTCTCCATCATCGACAACAACAAAAGACAGTAAACTCTTAGTCCGATAAAATAACTTCACTACGTTTTCTGTTTACCGAGGATTCGATAACCTAGGTCTAGTAGGCAAAAAGAGTTATACTACATCCGTAATCCGGATCGAAGGTATCGACCCTTTTTCTGGCATTGTTGCCGTGGAAGCAATAACTACCCTGGTGAGGTTAGTAGGAACCTTTCTAGTTTTAATTCTTGTTTTTTAATTTTGTTAGTTTGCTTTCAGTCTTTATTTGAAAAACCAAAAAATATAGTTAGTCTTTAATTTCTTGTTTTTATTATCATATGGCTGAAAAAATAAGCTTGGGGAGTTTGCAACTCCCAACAATGATTATTTGCGTACTTCTATTATCCAGCCAGCAATTGTTGCAGATGATTATGAAATTAAGCCCCACTATTTAAGTTTGGTTCAACGGAATCAATTTTGAGGCTTTGTTGTTGAGGACGCAGGTATGCACTTAAATACTTTCACTGAAATATGTGATATGATGCGCATAAAAGATGTTGAAACCCCGATGCGGTCAAATTGCACTTATTTTTTTCTCTCTTAGAGGAAGAGCAAAAGAATAGTTGCTATCTTTGCCTAAAAATACTATTGCATTATGGGTGGAGTTTACTTCTTTATTTATAACTAAATTTTTCCCACCTGCAAAGACTATACAACTACGATCTAATATTACTGGTTTTAGACAGGAAGGGCGTGAGCCACTAGCACTTGCATGGGAGAGGATGAAAGAATGCATGAGAAACTATCCCAGTCATAGGATCGAAGATTGATTAATTCTCTATTTATTTTATAATCCTCTTAACCCTGTGTCTAAATCTATGCTTGATACTGCAGCTGGAGGAACATTTATGGGCAAATATATTACCGAAGCAAAGCAGCTGTTGGGCAATATGTAAGAAAACCATGCCCAATGGCATGTGGATAGATCAAACACGAAGAAGGTGAACTCCGTCTCACCACAAGAAAATGAAAAACTCAATGCTAACCTGGATGAGCTCATATTAGCCATAAAAGGTAAGGAAAACCAGGTAAGAGCTATTCCAGAATCAAATATTGAAGAAATAGAGTTCATAGCTCATAATGATTATAACCCTGCTTGGAAGAAGAATTATAATTCTAATTTTCACAAACATTATTCTAGTCCTGCAGGTAACAATAATAATAATATGGGAACAAGTAATGGTAGTCTCCAAGAAACACTTAAGTCCTTCATAGACTCACAAAATGAGCAAAACATGTAACATCCCAAAAATCATGTTTCAAAAACTCATTCATTTCATCCTTGCATCATTCATTCATATAGGGTTTTTCTCAAAATCATTTAGAGACAGAAGTTTGAGCTATGATTTCATGTGGGCAATTTATCTCAATTGGCCACCACCCTTTGGGATTTGTTTGTCCATGACCTTGTTTGTTGCCTCCATGATTGGAAAGATTAGGAGTAGCATTTAAACCCAAGATTCCAAATTTAGAAATAGTTTCAAACCCCTATTTCAAATATTTGCAACTAGAGCAAATCTCTGTTTATTTTGAAACCCAAGCTTGACCAAGCCTTTGCAAGGTAACCACTAGGATATTTGATTGTTTGTGAACCCACAGAACCTTGCAAAAATCCCCAAAGCTGTTTGAATTCAAAAGGATTTGAATTCATATCAAATTCTATTCAGAAAATGAAATTAGAAAAAGAAAAAGCTTAAAGAAAGGAAAAGGGACGAGCGGCCAGAATCTGGCCCAGCAGCAAATCGAGCCCAGCAAGCCCACCCGGGAATCTCCTTATTCTTCTCTCACGCGCAAACGCACGCGTTAAGTCGCTGACAGACAACTCAGCGCCACCGCTTCTTCTTTTGCGACGAGGCCCGGGTCCACGCCGCCTCGTCTTCCCAGACCACGCCGACCACGCCGCTAAGCAGTTGATGGCCGGTAATGGCGCCGCATAAATGGGCATTTATCCTGAGCGCTTCGTCGATTCCCCGGCTATAAGATCCTCTCTGCCTTGCGATCTTTTTCCCCCAAACACCTCACTCACTCCGCCACCAGGCTGTCCTCAATCAGCTTTGCCCCGCCGCAGACAGAGCCTCTCCGGCGATCGATTCCGGTGAGTCCAGAGCTTCCCTCTGCCTCTCGTTCTTACAATCTGACTCAGCGTGTCTTGGCGCACCTCCTGACCTCACTAGTCCGTCTTGTACTGCCCCAGGTCGCCGGTTCCACCTTACACCGCGAGCACCGACGGCGACATCTACTCCGACGAAGTTTTTCCGGAAGGTATGCACCGCCGCTTTTCCGTTCACGCCACTACCGCTTGACCGTGAATCTAACCGTGTCTCGCTTGCCTTTTGGGAGATCCACAACGACGCCCACGACGAACCCGACGCACCTGACGCCGCCATTTAACTCCGGTGAGCAATCGCAGCTGCCCGAGCGCCCTTGACCAACCGCAGTACGACGAAGCCGCTGTGACCTCCTGAGCCCGGTGAGCTACCTCTTTCTCCCTCTCCGCTCGCATCGCCGGCATCGACATGGCCAGTTCCGCCGGCCGCCGCCAGATTCTTGGCCAGAGAAATAGCAGCCGTTAGATCAGTATCGAGCGCTAGGATAGATCCACTTAACCTCAAGCGATACGCGATCTGAGCCAGATTTCATTTAGATCCAGCGGTTCTCTGTAACGCCGATCCGTATGAACGATGCAGGCGAATAAGAACATGACGCGTGGCTAGGTTAGATCTGAAAATAGAATATAAAAACAGATTTTGATCCAGTTTTCAAATGCCTATATCTTTTGAATTCCACGTTAGAATTTTGCAAACTTTATACCGTTGATTCAGAAAACAAAACCTTTCTGCCTATCCTTTTGTTTAGCAAATAGTAACCATTAGTTTGGCTTAAATTACAGAAACTTGTTTGAGGCCTTTTTGGGTATAGATTTAGTTTAGTATTTTGTTTTAGGGTTATTTAAGTTGTCTTGGCTATTTTGTGACTTGTTTAGTTTCTGTATTCATGCACTTGCTTGGTTGAGTTTTCAAAAATCATCACTTGGTAGATTCATGCATGCATGCATTCATAATATTTTTGTTTGTATATATTTGTGTGTAATTGTGTGCTATAACTTTGTGTGTAGATTTTGCTAGTGATTGTGATTGTGACGAGTGCTACTCCACACTACCAAGGCAAGTGATATCTTCATGAATATTCCATACCTATATTTTATACTTGCACTAGATATATTTTGTTAGGACTTGCATGCTACTTTTATCAATTGATGATGGGAAATCCTAATTAGAATAGAATGCTAGAATTGCTAGGAAAATTCCCTAAGGATAAGTTGCCATGCCATGCTTAGCCTAGCTACTAGAAAACAAGGGTGGTTTATATATTCACACTATGGAAAAATATTCTAAGTCTAAGGACTTGTTTTTATTTAACAAAACAACTAAGTTAATGAATCACCTGGGTGGAATGGAAAGAATGGGATATGTTGAGTGGTTACACAAGGCCAGGGTACTGTGAACCTTGTGTATCTCACTTGTGGATGGCCACCCAGAACAAAGAGATTTGAGTTGTCAAATGTTGAGAAGCTTCAAGTGCAACCACTTGGTAATATGGGCTCGCCATGATCTTAGGATCTTTGGAACTTAGTCTCTTGGACAAGGGTGGTAGATGGGATGATAGGTTGGAGCGCCCATTTGACTAAGGAAAGGCTATCAAGGATCATGTCTTGGGAAACCAAGGCTTGTGGGGAAAGTGCACCACCGCAGAGTGTAAAACCTAAGTACTTAGCCATGTCCCTGGTAAAGGACAATTTGAGCATCAAGATATGGAAACTTCAAGAATCTCATCACTCCAATTTCTAAATAAAACTTGTGGGTGAACAAGGGTTAAAAGGATCTTCAGTCATTGATTGGTAGATGCCCTGAGTGGATCTGGAGTCTTTGATTGATAGATGCCTTGGGTGTTTTTGCCAAACAAAAACTTAGTGTTTACAAAAAGTTAAGGAAAAATCTATTTTGAGCAATGCAAGCCTAAGCTCCACCAGCCAAATGCATATAGTATTATAGTCCACTTAAAATATACTAAGGTATCACTTGCCAATACTATTCCAAAGTATTGACCCTCTGTGGCTGTAACTTATGATGTTGCAGGTTACTCTGATGATGAATAGGAGTCATGAGTCTACACTCAACATGCTTGCCTGTGGCACATGAAGATGAAGACTTATGTTTATTTACATATTCCATAAACTCTTGTATTAGGCCTTTGGCCATGAGTTGTAAAAGACTATGTTTTATCTCTGGAATGACTGTAATAAACGACCTTTGTATCTGTGTACTTCATCTTAAACTGTGGATGCTAGCATTGATCCAGGGACTAGCATTGCAATCACAGGGATTCTTTTCCTTTAATAAGGAGGGATCTTACAGATGGTATCAGAGCACTGTGTTGCCTGTAGGATTATGACCCTAGGATTGGAAGCCACTAAGGAAAAATTTTAACTTCTTCTACACTTGTCTATTCTTCTCGTAAACTTTTCTAATCTTCTCATTCTCATCTCTATTTGTAGATGAACTCCGTCAACGAAGCCGTGAAGAAGGGACCACTCATGACCATGACCTTGGAGTGTGAGACTGAGTTTCCCAAGATTCTCAAGGACCTCATGGAAACCATGGGAGTACATGGTGCAGCAGTGTACAAAGGCTTTCCAGTGATGGAGGATGGAGTGGAGTATTGGTGGGTGCAACTTCACTTGTACAAGAATAAGGAAGACAACCACAAAGAAAAGGGCTTCTGCATGTACACCAACACTTTTATGCACACCACATTCTTTGAGTAAGCAAAAGAAGCAGCTTGGAAGACTATCAAGGAACTAAGTGCTAGAGTCAAGTGCAAGATGCTCAACCTCCAAAAAGACTTAGAGAAAGAGAAGGAACATACCCAAGAGTTGGAAATCACCAACCAATCCTTAAGAGGAGATATTATAGACTTAGTGATAGAAGCATGTGAACAAGATAGGGTGATTGCCACTAGGAACATTGTGTTAGCCACCAGATCCAATGAGATAGGATTGTAAGCGCACTTCGTTAGTTGGACCACCACCTATCACCTTATTTTCCAAAATGATACCTTAAATAAGTTTGAACCTTAGTTGATGTAATGGATTCTTGTATGCATGACTTGTATGATTTTTGTGTGTCCCAAGAATGTGTTTGAATGTTTGTCTTGTTTATCTTAAATTGTGTTGTTCTAACTTTTTCAATCTTATAAATAGATGCCTATTGCCATCAAAGACTGTTGAGGAGTTCCAGTGCTACCTGCTTTTGGTCCTCAGATCGTAGAGCTTACTACTTTACTCGATCTCCCTCTTCCTATCATTACGGTGCACCCACTCACCAAGTTTGAGAGGAAGGACCTTTGGGGCTTCAAGGTGAACCAGCCAGGACGCCAGACTGAGCCTACTACGGAGGCCATCGTCTTCAAGCTTATGCACGATGACAGGGAGAGAGGCATGGAGGTTGTCATGCAGATCTGATAGGGACGATCGTAGGACGCCACTCCCGACAAAGTTAGAGGCACTCACTTCCACGCCTTGAAGGCGTGATGACGACGGAGAGTCCATCGACTTTGAGGACGACTAGAGGGTCACAAGAGAGCCGATACGCCTGCATGTACCTCCGTGACTTAGAGACTCTTATTAGGCACGTGGATACCGACAGACCAACGCCATGCTTAGTAATGACGAGCTCTGTGCAGCTTGCGAGAAGGACAAGCTCTTGCGCAGCAGACGAGATATTCAAGGAGATGGAGACGTTCGAGACCCAAGACCGTAAGTTCAAGAGTCAAGAGAAGCGTGTCCAGGATAGGAACAAGAGGATTCGTGATATGACCGAGGAACTGCAGTCCAAGGACTTCGAGTTAGAGCAGCAGCAGACAGTGATTGAGAGGCTTCGTTCCCAGAAGAGGGCTCTCAAGGCCAAGATTGACTCTTTGACCACTACCATCGAGGAGAACAAGACCGCAATGGAGAACGCAGGTCTTACCTTTGTCGAGGAGGAGGTTGATGCCGACGAGTAAATTTGACTACTCAGTTATCTTTATTTACCGCACTTGTTATTTGTGAACTTATTGTTGGACCATCCGACATGTGGATGGCTTGCCACTTGTGTGTTTGTACTTTGAGACTTTTTGTTATCTTGTAGTTTAGCTTTATCCTTGTGTTGCATGCTATATGTCTGCTTGTGTGATGTATTGTGCATAAATCATGTAAGGGTATCTCATTCTTATCTCTATATGAATAAACCACAGATGCCTCCCCGTCGCACAAACACCAACCCCAACCCCAACATTACCCCTAAATGCAACAAATGATGAATGCACAAACACTTTTATGCAAATGATGACGACGCTCATCCGTAACTGAACAACAACAACA
Organism: Avena insularis; assembly: GCA_023614405.1. NCBI lineage: Eukaryota > Viridiplantae > Streptophyta > Magnoliopsida > Poales > Poaceae > Avena > Avena insularis. The sequence continues at coordinate 592,372,375 of CM042686.1, read as the reverse complement.
ACCCCAATAACAACAACAACAATAACAACAACAACAACAACAACCTCCGTGTTTTGATATGCTTACCAGATTTCGCGTCGAGGCCGCCTAAGTTTTCAGGAACAATCGATCCCATGGTGGCCAATGATTGGCTACGCTCGTGAACAAAGACTTAGTGACCGTGGGATGCACAGATGCTGAAAAGGTCGTTCGCAAAGACATCTGTTGGAAGGACCAGCCGCATGGTGGGACAACTTCCAGATTACCACGCCTATTGATGAAGTGACTTGGGCTATCTTTGAAGATGGCTTTCAGACTACACATATCTCACCAGGAATGATGAGCCCGAAAAGAAGGAATTTCACAACTGAAGCGCCACCACAAATAAGTGGCTGAATGTATTGAAGAGTTCAACAATTTGGCGCGCTATGCACCGGATGAGGTTGACACTGATGCCAAAAGGAAGGAAAAGTTTCTGGAAGGCTTGAATGATGAGCTGAATTTGCAGTTGTCTGTGGCATATGTTCCATCTTATCAGTCGCTGTGTGACAAGGCTGTTGTTGTGGAGAATAAAATGAAGCAAGTTGAGAGTAGAAAGAGGAAACACTCCGACAAGCATAGCTCAGGATCGTCTCATAAACGAACTCACTATGATGATAGTGTCACCAGATCCCACAAGCATGGGAAGTTTAACAAGCACCCCAACCACAACCGTCATGACAACAAGCATCATCGCAGTCATGACAATGATAAGTACAAGAACCACAAGAGTGGATATAAGAGCCACCATAGTGGAAGTGGAAGTGGAAGTCAACCTAAGAAGGACAACAGTCAGGTTGAATGCTTCAAATGCAAGAAGCTGGGACATTATGCTAATGAGTGTCCTGAGAAGAAAGTTGAAGGACCTATTAAGCCCAATCCTTTTCGAAGGACAGGTTAACCACATTAATGTGGAGGAGGTCTATGTAGAACACGATGCTGTCTGGTAAGTTTAGACTCAATTCCATCTCAGCATTTGTACTCTTTGACACTGCATCTCATTCATTCATATCAAAAGCATTTGTCGAAAGAAATGAACTACGGTAGAAACCATTGGGTGTCCTATAAAAGTAAGTTCTCCTGGTGGAGAAATGATAGTAAACTCAGGATGTCATGATTTAGTTATAGAGATCGGAAAACATAAGTTTCCAGTAAACCTAATAATCTTGAATTCCCAAGGATTGGATATAATTTTGGGAATGGATTGGATGGCTAAGTATGAGGGAGTACTAGATTGTGCAAATCGCATAGTTTCACTCACAACCCCGAAGGTAAGAGGATAATATTCAAGTCCAATTTTAAATCTAAAGGAGTAAGTTGAATTCTCTTAAGGGGTTAGCATGGACAGTGCAGCTAATTGTGTGTGAGTATCCGGATGTGTTTCCTAAGAGTTACCGTGAATGCCACCAGATAGAGATGTGGAGTTTATAATAGATTTGGTACCGTGTTCGGACCAAGAGCTAAGAGGCCTTATAAAATGTCGATTGGCGAACTTAAGGAACTCAAGAAACAACTTGGAGAACAATTGCAGAAAGGATTCATCCACCAAGTTCATCATCTTGGGGAGCTCCAGCTTTGTTCAGAGAGAAGAGAGATGAACTCAAAGGTTATGCATAGATTACCGTTCTCAACGAGGTAACCATCAAGAACAAGTATCCTTTGCCAAGAATAAATGACTTGTTTGATCAGCTAGAAGGAGCATGTGTGTTCTCAAGATTGATCTTCTCGGGCTATTTTCAACTCAAGATAAGAGAGCAAGACATACCTAAAACAACATTTACCACGAGGTATGGATTGTATGAGTACACCGTGATGCCTTTTGGTTTAACCAATGCTCCAGCATACTTCATGAATATGATGAATAAGGTGTTCATGGAATTTCTCGACAAGTTCGTTGTCGTTTTCATCGATGACATCTTAGTCTACTCCAAGAGCAAGGAAGAGCATGAAAGACATCTACGCTTGATACTTGAGAAACTAAGGGAACATAAGCTTTATGCCAAGTTCAGCAAGTGTGAGTTTTGGTTAGAGGAAGTTGGATTTCTTGGTCATGTTATGACAAAAGATGGTGTAGCAGTTGATCCTGCTAAAGTTTCGGCTGTGACAGAATGGGAATCTCCTAAGAATGTAAAAGAGGTTCGTAGTTTCCTTGGTTTAGCAGGTTACTACAGAAGATTCATTGAAAATTTTTCTAAGGTTGCTAAACCAATGACAGAATTGTTAAAGAAAGATAAGAAATTTGCTTGGTCTGAAGGATGTGAACTCAGCTTTCAAGAATTAAAGAAGAGACTTGTGTCAAGACCAAGATCAGGTTTACCAGATTTGGAAAAGGATTTCCAAGTATATTGTGATGCTTCTCATCAAGGATTAGGTGCCGTACTTATGCAAGGCGGAAAAGTTGTGGCTTATACCTCGAGACAACTCAAAACTCATGAAGTAAATTATCCTACTCATGATTTAGAGTTAGTCATGTTGTCCATGCACTCAAAACATGGAGACATTACCTTTTGGGAAAACGTTGTGAAGTGTTCACCGACCATAAGAGCTTGAAGTATATCTTCACCCAGAAGGAGATCAATATGAGACAAAGAAGATGGCTAGAACTTATCAAGGATTACGACTTGAATTTGCAATACCACCCCGGTAAAGCAAATGTAGTAGCAGATGCTCTAAGTCGTAAAGCGTTTGTAAATGGCCTTACCAAAGGTGAATTGCCAGATGACTTGTGTAAGCAATTCAAGGAACTCAGGTTGGAGATTGTGCCAGAAGGACATCTCATGTCTTTGGATGTTCAACCCACTCTGTTGGATAAGATTAAAGAAGCCCAAAAGACGGATAAAGAAATCGAAGAGATTAAGGAAAGGATTAGCCAAGGGAAAGCTAAAAGTTTCCATATGGACGAACAAGGTACTTTATGGCACGAGAAACGTATTTGTGTTCCACAAGATCCGGAAATGCGGAAACTGATTCTGCAAGAAGCCCATAACTCTCCATATTCTATTCACCTGGGAAACACCAAAATGTATGTGGATATGAAAGAAAGATTTTGGTGGAACAATCTCAAAAGGGACATCGCCGAACACATTGCTTTGTGTGATGTGTGTAGTAGAGTGAAAGCGGAACATCAGAAACCAGCAGGTTTGCTTCAACCAATGCCTATTCCTGAATGGAAGTGGGAAAATATTGGTATGGATTTCATTACCGGATTACCAAGGACCAGGTCAGGGTATGATTCCATATGGGTAGTAGTGGATCGCCTAACTAAAGTGGCTCATTTTATACCCGTAAAGACAACTTATACCAGTGCCAAGTTAGCCAAAATTTACATGAGCAGAATTGTGTGCCTTCACGGAGTACCTAAGAGTATTGTGTCTGATAGAGGAACTCAGTTCACTTCTCACTTTTGGAGACAGCTTCATGAATCTTTAGGAACGAGGTTGGAATTCAGCACTGCTTTTCATCCTCAAACTGATGGACAAACAGAAAGGACTAATCAAATTCTTGAAGACATGTTGAGGGCATGTGCCCTAGACTATGGAGCAAGTTGGGATGAAAGTCTGCCTTACGCAGAGTTCTCTTACAACAACAGTCACCAATCTAGTATTGGGATGGCACCATTCGAGTTTCTATACGGAAGAAAGTGTACCACCCCATTGCTATGGAATGGTGTGGGAGAAAGAAGTTTGTTTGGACCAGATCTTATCAAAGAAGCCGAAGAAAAGGTCAAATTGGTTAGAGACAGATTGAAGATAGCACAGTCTCGACAGAAAAGCTACGCAGATGCTAAGCGTAGAGAAGTCACTTACGAAGTTGGGGATAGAGCTTATCTTAGAGTATCACCACTTCGTGGAGTAAAAAGATTTGGAGTCAAAGGAAAGTTAGCACCAAGGTATGTGGGACCATTCAACATTCTAAGTCGCAAGGGAGAAGTCGATATGAAATCGAATCCAAAGATCTTTATTAGCAGTCCATAATGTTTTTCATGTGAGCCAGCTCAAGAAATGTCACCCAGAAATGGAAGAAACATCTTTGAAGGATACCATATCTTTGGAAGAAGTTCAACTAGAAAGTGATCTCACCTATGAAGAAAAGCCTGTCAAGATTCTTGAGACCACAGAAAGAGTCACAAGGACAAAAACCATCAAGTTTTGCAAAGTACAATGGAACCATCATTCCGAAGAGGAAGCAACATGGGAAAGAGAAGACGATCTTCGGAAAGACCACCTCACCTATTTGTTAGCTAATCCAAATCTCGAGTTAGATTCATTTTAAGGGGGTTAGATTTGTAACATCCCAAAAATCATGTTTCAAAAACTCATTCATTTCATCCTTGCATCATTCATTCATATAGGGTTTTTCTCAAAATCATTTAGAGACAGAAGTTTGAGCTATGATTTCATGTGGGCAATTTATCTCAATTGGCCACCACCCTTTGGGATTTGTTTGTCCATGACCTTGTTTGTTGCCTCCATGATTGGAAAGATTAGGAGTAGCATTTAAACCCAAGATTCCAAATTTAGAAATAGTTTCAAACCCCTATTTCAAATATTTGCAACTAGAGCAAATCTCTGTTTATTTTGAAACCCAAGCTTGACCAAGCCTTTGCAAGGTAACCACTAGGATATTTGATTGTTTGTGAACCCACAGAACCTTGCAAAAATCCCCAAAGCTGTTTGAATTCAAAAGGATTTGAATTCATATCAAATTCTATTCAGAAAATGAAATTAGAAAAAGAAAAAGCTTAAAGAAAGGAAAAGGGACGAGCGGCCAGAATCTGCCCAACAAGAAATCGAGCCCAAAGAAGCCCACCCGGAATCTCCTTATTCTTCTCTCACGCGAAGACGCACGTTAAGTCATCGACAGATGATTCCCACCGCCACCTCGCACTCTTCGCTGACGAGCGGGCCCGGTCCACGTCGCCCTCGTCTTCCCCAGACCGCGCCGACGACCACGTCGCTGCAGCAGTGATGGCCGGTAATGGCGCGGCATAAATGGGCATTTATCCTCGAGCGTTTCCTGTCGATTCCCCGGCTATAAGATCCTCTCTGCCTCGCGATCTTTTTCCCCCAAACACCTCACTCACTCCGCCACCAGGCTGTCCTCAATCAGCTTTGCCCCGCAGACATGAGCCTCTCCGCGATCGATTCCGTGAGTCCAGAGCTTCCTCCGCCTCTCGTTCTAATCTGACTCAGCGTGTCTTGGCGCACCTCGACCTCACTAGTCCGTCTTTGTATCGCTTCTGTGTCGCCGGTTCCACCTTACACCGCGAAAGCACCGACGGCGACATCTACTCCGACGAGTTTTTCGGAAGGTACCGCCCTCGCCTTTCCGTTCACGCCACTACTTCGCTTGACCGTGAATCTAACCGTGTCTCGCTTTGCCTTGGGGAGATCCACAACGACGCCCACGACGACCACCCGACGCCGCCATTTAACTCCGGTGAGCAATCACAGCCGTGCGAGCGCCTTTGACCAACCGCAGTACGACGAGCTTCGCCGTGACCTCCCGAGCCCGTGAGCTACTCCTCTTTCTCCTCTCCGCTCGCATCGCCGCAACGCTATCGATCAGCCTGGCCACCGGTAGCCGCCGCTCCGCCGCCAATTCTTGGCCAGAGAAATAGCAGCCGTTAGATCTGTATCGTAGCGCTAGGATAGATCCACTTAACCCCGAAGCGGTACGCGATCTGAGCCGCCAGATTTCATTTAGATCCAGCGGTCTGTATCGCTCGATCCAGACGAACCGGTACGGGCGAATAAGAACATGACGCGTGGCTAGGTTAGATCTGAAAATAGAATTTAAAAACAGATTTTGATCCAGTTTTCAAATGCCTATATCTTTTGAATTCCACGTTAGAATTTTGCAAACTTTATACCGTTGGATTCAGAAAAACAAAACCTTTCTGCCTATCCTTTTTGTTTAGCAAATAGTAACCATTAGTTTGGCTTAAATTACAGAAACTTGTTTGAGGCCTTTTTGGGTATAGATTTAGTTTAGTATTTTGTTTTAGGGTTATTTAAGTTGTCTTGGCTATTTTGTGACTTGTTTAGTTTCTGTATTCATGCACTTGCTTGGTTGAGTTTTCAAAAATCATCACTTGGTAGATTCATGCATGCATGCATTCATAATATTTTTGTTTGTATATATTTGTGTGTAATTGTGTGCTATAACTTTGTGTGTAGATTTTGCTAGTGATTGTGATTGTGACGAGTGCTACTCTCCACACTACCAAGGCAAGTGATATCTTCATGAATATTCCATACCTATATTTTATACTTGCACTAGATATATTTTGTTAGGACTTGCATGCTACTTTTATCAATTGATGATGGGAAATCCTAATTAGAATAGAATGCTAGAATTGCTAGGAAAATTCCCTAAGGATAAGTTGCCATGCCATGCTTAGCCTAGCTACTAGAAAACAAGGGTGGTTTATATATTCACACTATGGAAAAATATTCTAAGTCTAAGGACTTGTTTTTATTTAACAAAACAACTAAGTTAATGAATCACCTGGGTGGAATGGAAAGAATGGGATATGTTGAGTGGTTACACAAGGCCAGGGTACTGTGAACCTTGTGTATCTCACTTGTGGATGGCCACCCAGGAACAAAGAGATTTGAGTTGTCAAATGTTGAGAAGCTTCAAGTGCAACCACTTGGTAATATGGGCTCTGCCATGATCTTAGGATGCTGGAACTTAGTCTCTTGGACAGTGGGTGGTAGATGGGATGATAGGTTGGAACGCGTCCATTTGACTAAGGAAAGGCTACTGAAGGATCATGTCTTGGGAAACCAAGGCTTGTGGGGAAAGTGCACCACCTCTGCAGAGTGTAAAACCTAAGTACTTAGCCATGTCCCTGGTAAAGGACAATTTGAGCATCAAGATATGGAAACTTCAAGAATCTCATCACTCCAATTTCTAAATAAAACTTGTGGGTGAACAAGGGTTAAAAGGATCTTCAGTCATTGATTGGTAGATGCCCTGAGTGGATCTGGAGTCTTTGATTGATAGATGCCTTGGGTGTTTTTGCCAAACAAAAACTTAGTGTTTACAAAAAGTTAAGGAAAAATCTATTTTGAGCAATGCAAGCCTAAGCTCCACCAGCCAAATGCATATAGTATTATAGTCCACTTAAAATATACTAAGGTATCACTTGCCAATACTATTCCAAAGTATTGACCCTCTGTGGCTGTAACTTATGATGTTGCAGGTTACTCTGATGATGAATAGGAGTCATGAGTCTACACTCAACATGCTTGCCTGTGGCACATGAAGATGAAGACTTATGTTTATTTACATATTCCATAAACTCTTGTATTAGGCCTTTGGCCATGAGTTGTAAAAGACTATGTTTTATCTCTGGAATGACTGTAATAAACGACCTTTGTATCTGTGTACTTCATCTTAAACTGTGGATGCTAGCATTGATCCAGGGACTAGCATTGCAATCACAGGGATTCTTTTCCTTTAATAAGGAGGGATCTTACAAAACAATATCCTTGTTAAAATAACGGAGAACCATGATTCTATGGTTGGTATATTATCTAACCAAGATGTAAGTTTGAGAAATGATTTGCAAGCCCTCCAAGAAAGAACGAGGATTGTTGAGGTACAGCTAGGTAAGATAACCGAGAGTCAAACTCTCATTCTAGCTAAATTTGTAGGTAAAGCTGAGCCCAATTCTGTTAAAGACCTCAAGATAATAAGAATCCAAAGGGAGGAGCCTGAAGAACTTGATTATGGCAATTCTCCTTCACCAAATTACACCGTTGAAGATCTTGTAAAAAGGATCAATATCAAGATTCCAGTAAGTGAAGGAAATGATGAAGCTATGTATCAACACTTCGTTAATCAGGTAGCAATAAAGGTACGTGAGCTTAAGGAAGAATATAAGAAAATTGCTAGAAATTACCTGCAAAGCTTGATGATATATTTGAGACTACTATTAAGATTAAAATTGGAACCAATGAGATAGCTGCACTTTGTGATCTAGGTGCAAGCGTTTCAACAATTCCAAAAAATGTTTTTAATAAGTTAAATCTTGGCCTTTGAAATCACCGAGTTAAAACTACATCTTGCGGATTCTACCTATAAACAAGCTGTGGGGATTAAAAAAACACTTTAGTATATATTAAAGGTTGTCCCACTTTTACTGATTTTGTTATTATTGACATGTCTAAAGATGCTACTGCTCCTACTGTATTTGGCCGTCCATTCTTAAGAACTATTAACGCTTTGATTAATCTACATGAAGGGAATGTGAAGCTTCAATTGTCTTCACGAGATCCTTTTGTTATTTATTTTCCCAGGAAGAAGAAAACCAATCACGATGAAAAGGAGGCCATCACTTTGAAGGACAACTATTTTAGAGTGGGTGTTCCACTCATCTGGCCTAAGTGAGCAACATCAAGGTCAAACTATTGACCATAAAAGAGCGCTGCATGGGAGGCAACTCATGTGAAATAAAGATTTGAGTAAAGTTTTTAAGATTTAGTTTAAATTTTATGTTTAATAAAGAGTGCTAGAAAGCTCCAGTTGAGGAGAAGAAGTTCGGTAATACTAAAAATCCTGCTTTATACATGCTGATGTTGGTCGATAATTTTTACTGTCATTTTTCTATCAAAAACAAGGTGTTTCACTAAGTCTCAGGATAATAAATAATTCTCGAAGAAACAGAAACTTTTTGATGACTACTGAAGGTTTAACGACCAACTATATGGCGAGAATACAAATTTCGGCCGTATACTTTGGCCGTATATATATCTTTGTCATCAACAATTTTTCTTTCTTAGGTACTGAAGGTTTAACGACCAACTATACAGCGGGAATAAAAATTTCGGCCATATAGTTCCGGTCGTATAGATATCGATGCCTTCGTAAAATTACTTTTACAGGTACAGAAAGTTTGACGACCAACTATACAGCAGGGATGAAAAATCATGACCGTATTTTCATGGCCGTACAGTTGCCCTAAATTTTTGCTAGCAGACCAACTATACGGCGGGAACAAATTGTTTCGACTGTATAGTTTGACCGTATAGTTGCGTTTGACCATAAAATCGCCACGGGAAGGTACCCCCAACACCAAAACTTCAATCTTTTTTCTCTCTTCTACCTCCAAACTCCTTCAAAACCTCAAGAGATCTTCATCTCTACTTAATTTTATTCGATTTTCTCGCACACAAGTGATCTATGGTATGTTTCTCCTCCGATCCTCCAATTAATTTTTGTAAATTCATCTTCGATCTATTGTCATTATCAATCTAGGGTGAGACCTACTATGAACTAATTGCTATGATTCTCTTGCCTAGATCATTATTTTGATGGGACTTCTTAGTGTGCTATGATGAGGAATATGTTATTCTTATTATTGTTGGATCAAAAAGTTTTGTTTTTTGTCTTTTCTTATTTTAGATGATGAATACAAGGAGCCAAACTCGTGGTCGTGGCGCCGCTAGTGCTTCTCGGGCTGCGACTCAGAAACGCATGGGGATACGGTTCAGGGATGAGCTCCAACGTGATCGCTTCAATAGGATCAAGAACCGAGAAGTGAATACAACCAAGTGGGCTTGCCCCATTATATTGAATCAACTCAGTATTTCTAATGACTTCAATTTACTTTGTAATAGGGTTGTCTTGCAAAACTTTGTATTCAATGATGTGCCTACTTATCGCTGGTTAAATCTTAAATTTCTATGTTCTTTGCAAAGCACTAATGGCTTAGTGTTGATGTAGAGCTCGTTGGGAACCCCAATAGGAAGGTATGATGAGCACAGCAGAAAGTTTCCCTCAGTTATGAAACCAAGGTTTAATCGAACCAGTAGGAGCAAGGAAACACCCGAAAGGTGTTGCTAGCTGAGTCTTGGCAGGGCGCACTACCGGTGCTAGTAACAACGTGGAGACCTGCACAACACAACCACAGAACTTTGTCCCCAACTTGCGATGAGGTTGTCAATATCACCGTGTTTTGCTGAAAACAAAGGATTAAACGTATCGAATGGAAGGAAACAATAGTTTGCAGAAAGTAAACACAAAGCAGTAAACAATTTATAGATTGTATGTAAAAGTAAAGGACCAGGATCCATAGTTCACTAGAGGTGGCTCTCCTTAAGATAGATAACATGCTGGGTGAACAAATTGCAGCGGGAGCAATTGACAAACATCGAGAAAGCAATACATGCATATACTAATCATCTTGACTCTTTTGAGACTTGATTGGGCATTACAACATTATACATAGACCGCCATCCAACTGCATCTATGACTAATAATCCACCTTCAAGTTATCATCCGAACCCCCTCCAGTATTAAGTTACAAGCAACATATTATTGCTTTACGAATTGCGTGTAATGTAAACAATACGATTGTTCTAAGAACAAAGGATTATTGTTTTCTCCCTAGTAGCAACAACACATCTAGTACCTTAGAGATTTCTGTCACTTCCCCAGATTACCAGAAGCATGAACCCACTATCGAGCATAAATACTAACTCTTGGAGTTGCTAGCATCTACTTGGCCAAGATAGCTACTAACAACGGAAAGCATGCAAGATCGCAAATAATAAAGACATGATAGAATCAATAATCAATCTGAAATAACATCTCAATATCCATCAGATCCCCGCAAACACAACATTTAGAATTACAAATAGATGATCTTGATCATGAACAGAGCTCACAAGATCTAAACATGAAAGCACGAAGGAGGAGAACCAGCCATCTAGCTACTACATGGATCCGTAGTCCAAAGATGAACTACTCACGCATCACACCGGAGGCTTGCATGATGATGAAGAAGGCCTCCAGGGTGAATTCACCTCTCCGGCAGGGTGCCGAGAAGAGCTTCAGATCCCTCCCGATCTAGGGATGGAGATGACGGTGGCTACAGACTCTTTCGTGGAATTTTGATCGGGTACTTAGAGTTTTCGTCCCGAGGGCATCTTATAGGCGGAAGGAGAGGACGAGGGGGTGCTAGGGTCGGCCAGACCACCCCCTGGCGCGGGCCAGGCCTGGCCATGCGTCCAGGTGGTGTGGCTGGCCTCTAGCCCTTCTACGTCTCGTATTCTGGCATCTGATGACTTCCGGAAAAATAGGCACTTTGGCTTTTGTCCCATCCAATTCCGAGAATATTCATTTTCTTACTTTCCTGGAACCAAAAACAGCAGAAAGCAATGTGACCGTGGCTCTTGTTAATAGGTTAGTCCAAGAAATCATATGAAAAGTACTCCAAAGTATGGACAAAACACAAGAAAATGGATAAAACCAAGCATGGAACATCAAAAATTATAGATACATTTGCAATGTATCAACATCCCCAAGCTTAACTCCTGCTCGTCCTCGAGTAGGTAAGTGATAAAAAGAAAGAATAATTTTTGAGGTGACATGCACCATCATAAACTTGATCAAAGTATTTGTAAAACATTCAAAGCTGGGATCATAGTACTTCAATCATAACATGAAAGACAAAGTTCTAGCAATAAGACAAAGAAACTATGATGCAAGATGAAAAGGCATAAACAAAAGATTCATGAATAACAATGCTTTGTAAGACGTTTGTTTGTTTCACATAAAGAAATCATAGCATAATAGTATTCAGCTTGTCCCTCATAGAGTAGCAAATATAAATGCATAGGACACCTTCAAAGTTCATAAGAGTGACTAGATACAAATATTTTAAAGCAAGCAATATCAAGTTATGCATTAATCAACTAGTCTTGGGACAATGCACATAGAACTAAGAATGGCCACTATGCTCTCAAAGTAGGTGCATAAAGATAGAAGGTGGAGACTCAATATAATGGTGGAAGAAAGGCCTTCATAGAAGGAAGTAGAGATTCAAGTCGCATAAAGAGCTTCCAAAAATTATGGTACTTGTAGCTTTTAGCTCTCATTGCCCCTATCATAAGCACCTTTAAGGTGATTAAGGTTAAAGTGACACAACTAAGAGGATATGCTTGACAAGTTATAAACCGAAATCTCATGCCCCTTACTTACGAAGACCGAACCTCATGCTACTCAACTTTAGTCACAAGTAAGCTCTTGTCATTGTAAGTACATGTGTATCATAAAAACCCGCCAACGGGGTACCCCTTGCACATGATACAGGAGCTATCCCATAATCAAAATGACAAGGCAAGCAGACAATGAGCATCTCAACGATCTTTTTATTTGCTATTTGCATAGGTTTTATTGAGGATGCTTCATAGAGTGCTCATTATGGTGATGCTGCAAGTTTCCACCATGATTAGGCATGGCTTAGGCTAGCGGCCTAGGCGTTTCTCTAACACACATACAAACTCCATGATCTTACAAGTTCCACTTTTATTTCACACCGCCGGGATCCATAAGCAAAAGAACATGATATCAACGGGGTACAAAGTACAAGTGCAATGTTGAAAGCGTTCCCCATGATACATGGTTTTGCTAATTTCAACTTATAAAGCGCAAGCATATACGTAACAAAGAAGGACCCAATGGTTCAAGTTTATTAAGGGCAAGAAAAGTAAAGTGCGCCATCAAGTTCGTGAGAGCTTTAATCACTAGTTTTCTCATAACAAGTTTAATTTGGAAGGTAAACAAAAACATGAATATACTTGGAATAGCATAAACTAGTAGGTAGGTATGGTGGACTCTTTGGAATAACTTGGTTTAAGGAGTTGGATGCATGAGTGGAACTCATACTTGGTTGTGGAGGCTAGCAAAAGACTGGGAGCGACAAACTAAGAGAGCAATAATGGCCATAATCATGTAGAGCGACAAAACATCATTGATCAAAGCATAAAGTGATACTACAAGTTGAAAACTAAAGGATCATAAAGGCTTATGGTGACTTGAGATAGTCATAACATGGTGTGAGCATGTGCCAAGTCAACCCAAATAAAGCATCAAAGGAGAATACCACTATACTATGCTTTAATATGCTAAAACAACGCATGATTCATCCAAGGCACATTAAGAAATCTCAATTGTTTATAACAAGTCATGCTACAACAAAGAATACTAAGCATAAAGCCAAAACAATATCAAGCATGGCATGACAAAGCATAGGCCACAGTCAAAAACAAGCTCTTTTTACCACATAAGTATGAACTTTCCTACTCTTTTCCAATCCAAACCAAACTATTTGCAAAGAAATGTATGAATAAGGGGGTCCAACTGATGTCTATGCACTTCTATTCTTGTAGACAGTTGTTGGGCCTCCAAGTGCAGAGGTTTGTAGAACAACAGCAAGTTTTCCCTTAAGTGGATCACCCAAGGTTTATCGAACTCAGGGAGGAAGTGGTCAAAGGTATCCCCTCTCAAGCAAGCCTGCAATCAAGATACAAGAAGTCTCTTGTGTCCCCAACACACCCAATACACTTGTCAGGTGTATAGGTGCACTAGTTCGGCGAAGAGATAGTGAAATACAAGTGGTATGGATAATTATAAGCGGTAACGGTGATAGAAAATAACTTGATGGCATGGAAGAGACTAAAGGCAAACTGAAATAAAGATAGAAGCAAGCAAACATGTAATAGATCTAATAGCAAACGGTGTTTCGGCGCTTAGAAACAATGCCTAGGGATCATACTTTCACTAGTGAACACTCTCATATAAATATATTCTTCTTTATGATACTGCGCTGAACTACTCTCCGGTTGAACACTCTAATCGATGGTAGGGCTATAACAGCAGACCTCAAAGTAAGCCTTTCCCATCTAGAAAACCCCACACTATCACCTTGAGCTCTAGACGGTTCCAACAAACACCACAATTTCATAGAGACATCCAACTCCAAATATAACTCATAACAAGTATTTGAAATCTCTAGCCTAAGTGCCACCATGGTGTGCACGTTGTCACTTTCACACACATGGGGAGAGCAGAGATCTATTAAAGCACTTGAGTAGCAAGGTAGATCTATAGATCACAAGCTCATGATCTCAATAAGATCATGCATAGAGAGAGATGAACACATAGCTACCGATAGAACCCTTAGCCTCGAGAGAGAACTACTCCCTCCTCATCATGGGAATCAGCAATGGTGATGGAGATGGCGGTGAAGATCGATGGAGATGGCTCCGGGGGCACTTCCCCGTCCCGGCAGGGTGCCAGAACAGAGACTTTCTATCCCCCAAATCTCCCCTTCGGTGGCGGCGGCGCTGTGGAACTTTTCGTGGATTTCTGATTGGCGATCTAGGGTTTTGCCTCGGGAGGAATATATAGGCGAAGGAGGCAAGGTCGATGGCCAGCCAGGGGCCAACACCATGCCCTGGCGCGGCCTAGGGTTACCTGCGCCAAGGGGGGTGTGGCCAGGCCCTGGCCCTCCTCCGTCTCGTATTCTGGCTCCGTGAGTCTTCCGGTAAAATAGGAACTTTGGCTTTTGTCCCGTCCAATTCTGAGAATATTCATTTTCTGACTTTCGTGGAACCAAAAATAGCAGAAAACAGACAACTGGCACTGTGGCATCTTGTTAATAGGTTAGTCCAAGAAATCATATGAAAAGTACTCCAAAGTGTGGACAAAACATAAGAAAGTAGATAAAACCAAGCATGGAACATCAAAAATTATAGATGCATTGCAATGTATCAATATCCCCAAGCTTAACTCCTGCTCGTCCTCGAGTAGGTAAGTGATAAAAAGAAAGAGGTGACATGCACCATCAAATACTTGATCAAAGTATTTGTAAAGCATGGATAGCTAGGATCATAGTACTTCAATCATAACATGAAAGACAAAGTTCTAACAATAAGGCAAAGCAACCGTGTTGCAACATGAAAAGGCATAAACAAAAGATTAATGAATAACAATGCTTTGTAAGACGTTTGTTTGGTTCACATAAAGAAAATAAAGCATAGTGGCATTCAACTTGTCCCTCATAGAGTAGCAAACATAAATGCATAGGACACCTTCAAAGTTTATAAGAGTGACTAGATACAAATAGTTTAAAACAAGCAATATCAAGTTATGCATCAATCAACTAGTCTTGGGATAATGCACATAGAACTAAGAATGGCCACTATGCTCTCAAAGTAGGTGCATAAAGGTAGAAGGTGGAGACTCAATATATAAGTGGAAGAAAGGCCTTCATAGAAGGAAGCAGGGATTCAAGTTTCATAAAGAGCTTCCAAAAATTATGGTACTTATTAGCTTTCAGCTCTCATTGCCCCTATCATAAGTATCTTGAAGTGATTAAGGTTGAAGTGAACAAACTATGATGTACATGCTTGACAGAGTATAAGTTAGAAATCTCATGTCCCTTGTATACGAGGGCCGCTCCTCATGCTACTCAAGTTTAGTCACCGGTAAGTTCTTGTCATCGTAAGTACATGTGTATCATAGAGAACCGCCAACGGGTACCCCTTGCCCGATGATACGGAAGAATCCCCATATCAAAATGACAAGGCAAGCGGACAACGAGCATCTCAGCAATCTTCTTATTTACCATAGGAATATGGTTCTTTTTCTCTCTTTCCTCTTTTCATAATCTTTTTTTCTTTTTCTCTTTTTTTTCAATATAGGACCCTTTTTTTTGTAAGAAGAATGCTTCATAGACAGCTCATTATGGTTACGCTGCAGGTTTCCACCATGTCAGCATGGATTAGACCAGCGGCCCAGGCGTTTCTCTAACACATATACATAACTGCATGGACTTACAAGCTCCCCTTTCATTTCACACCGACGACATCCATATACAAAAGAGCATGATATCAACTAGGTACAAGTACCAAGTGCAATGTTGAAAGCGTTCCCCATGAAAGCATGGTTCTGCTAATCCCCAACAAATAAGTGCAAGCATATACAACATAGACGACACAATGGTTCAAGTTTATTAAGGGCAAGAAAAGTAAAGTGTGCCATCAAGTTCGTGAGAGCTTTAATCACTAGTTTTCTCATAACAAGTTTAATTTGGATGGTAAACAAAAGCATAAATATACTTGGAATAGCATATGCTAATAGGTAGGTATGGTGGACTCTTTGGAATAACTTGGTTTAAGGAGTTGGATGCATGATTGGAACTCATACTTGGTTGTGGAGTCTAGCAAAAGACTGGGAGTGACAAACTAAGAGAGCAATAATGGCCATAATCATGTAGAGCGACAAAACATCATTAATCAAAGCCTAAAGTGATACTACAAGTTGAAAACTAAAGGATCATAATGGCTATGGTGACTTGAGATAGTCATAACATGGTGTGAACATGCACCAAGTCAACCCAAATAAAGCATCAAAGGAGAATACCACTATACTATGCTTTAATATGCTAAAACAACGCATGATTCATCCAAGGCACATTAAGCAATCTCTATTGTTTATAACAAGTCATGCTACAACAAAGAATACTAAGCATAAAGCCAAAACAATATCAAGCATGCCATGATAAAGCATAGGCCATAGTAAAAAAACAAGCTCTCTTTACCACTTAAGCATGAACTTTTCCTACTCTTTTCCAATCCAAACCAAACTATTTGAAAACCAATGTATGAAAGAGGGGGTCCAACCAATTTATTCAGCAAACTAAGAAAACCAAGCAAACGAAAAACAAAAACAAAAACAAAAAAGAAGACGCTCCAAGAACAACACAACTGTGCATGAAACAATAAAAATGAAGTGTTTGGAAGAAACCTGGGATTTTTATTGATGAAGAGGGGGATGCCTTGGGCCCCCTCGGCCTCTCTCTTTGCTTATAAGGAGCCTTCTGACCTAAAAACTTCGGGGGGTTCGACGTTTTTCTAGAAGGAGTTCTCACGCCACCATCGATTCCACGAACAACAGACGAAACTCCATTCGCACCCACGGATGGGGAATTGGAGGAGATCATCGCCATCATCATCACCATCGCTTCTCCATCGACCATCCATGTTTCCCCCATCTATGAGTGAGTAATCCCCCGTTGTAGGCTATGGGGATGGTAGGGATTGGATGAGATCGTTCATGTAATGGCATCAGATTGTTAGGGCATGGTGCCTAGTATCTTTTATTAGTGCTTTATGACTTTGTTGCGACTTGTTGTTCTTAATGCTTGTCACTAGGGCCCGAGTGCCATGATTTCAGATCTGAACTTATTATTGATTCATTATGATAGTATTGTTTTTGGTCTTATCTGCAAGTTGTATACACACGTTGTTGTCCAGAACCTATGGCCCCGAAGTGATAGAAATCGGGATAACCGGAAGGGAAAGGCTTTGATGTGAGGATCACATGTGTTCACGGAGTGTTAATGCTTTGCTCCGATGATCTATTAAAAGGAGCACCTTAATTGCCAGTAGTTCCCTAGAGGCCCCGCTGCAAACGGGCTGGCAGAACAAAAGATGTTGTGCAAGTTCTCATTGCGAGCACGTATGACTATATATGGAACACATGCCTAGGATTGTATAGTACTTGGGTTCTTTATCTTATTTATCTGCAATTGCCCTATGTTCTGATTGCTATGTGAATTGTCTTGTCCATGCAACGCCCATCCATCCATCCCTATGCCTACCGCACTCGAATCCCACTGTTTACTGCTTTTGTTACTACTGTCTTTTCTTTACTACTGCTGTTATTTTACTATTCCTACTACAAAACTATTGCTACTGATAAACTGCTGTGAGAAAGATTGTTTCCAGGTGCAGCTGAATTGACAACTCAGTTGTTAAGGCTGATAAATATTCTTTGGCTCCCCTTGTGTCGAATCAATAAATTGGGTTTCACTTCCCTCGAAAATACTGCGATACACCCCCTATACTTGTGGGTCATCAAGACTATTTTTGCGCCATTGGGGAGCATAGCTTTATTTATCAAGTTCACTTGGATTCTCTATTGTTCGCTGCTATCCATCCATCATGGGTAAGTCTCGTGATGGCAAGGTTCCTATTTTACCATCCACTACAAGAAGAGGTACGGTTCTAAACACCTCTGTTGCTCTTGATTCACCATCTGTTATAAGTAAGCTCGTTACACCACCACATACACATGCTACACACACTGCTACTACTGCTGAATCTGAAACTTCTGATGCTTATGATGCTGCTTCTACTGTGCTTGATAAGAGTGGTTCATTAGGTCCTTTCCTAGATGCTACGATTGCTAGAACTATAGCTGGAAATACCAAAACTCCTAATCAAGACACTACCACACCTGTTAGCTCACCTGAGTCTAGTGAGAGTTATGATATTGAAGAAGATTATGTTGAGATGACCGATGAGTTTATTAAAGAATGTAAGAACACCCATGATAGGAGCGCTGCTAAGAGTCTCCTTGAGAGGTGTACTATTAGACCCAAATTATCTCCTACTGATAAGTTTGCTGCTTCTCCCATAAACATTACAGATGAAGATTATGATTTCTCTCTCGATCTATCTTATATAGCTATTGTCGAGAAAGAACCTTTTTGTGGGACTAAGAATGAAGGTGCGGTAGCACATATGAATGAACTTTCTACCATGAGTGGCTTATTTTCTGATGATATTAAGATGCGTACTTACTTTGTTGCTAAGATTTTTCCCTTTTCACTGAAAGGAGAAGCTAAAACTTGGTTTAGTAATTTACCTCCTGGATCTATTGATAGCCCTGAGTGCTTGATTAATACTTTCCTGCAGAAATATTTTCCTCCTAGTGCTAGACACGCTATTTTGCAGGAACTTTTTGATTTCAAACAGGGAGAAAAAGAGGTATTGCCCGAATCTTGGGCAAGGTTTTGTGCTTTGATTCATGCATAGGCTAGAAGTCCATTACCTAAGAATGAGCTTCTTGATATATTTTATAATGGACTAACCGAGGAATCTAGGACATACCTAGATAGTTGTGCTGATTGTGTTTTCAGGAACAGGACTCCTAAGGAAGCTGAGGAATTAATGGCTAAAATAAGCAATAATTATGATGATTGGACTCCTCCTAAACAAGCTATACCTGAAGTAATTGTACCTGAACCATCTATTCCCGTGCCTATTCCAACATCAAAGAAGAGGGGAGTTATTGAATTAAATGATGAAGTGATGAAGGAAGCTAAGAAATGTCTTAAGGAGAAGGGAATTAAAGCTACAAATGTCAAGAATTTACCTCCTATAGAAGAATTATGTAAGCCTATTCCCTACTCATCCACTATTGAGGTACACTCTCTCCAACACTTTGATGAAGGTGATATCCCTTACTTGAAACCTCCTGATCAATGCTTAGAAGAATTTGATATCTTTATTGTTAAGCAAGATAACTTTAATAAAAGGGTGCAAAATCATCTAATGGAAAACACTAGAGCTATTGTTGAGTTGAAAGATATTGTGGAAAGAACCTCTAATGATGTTAAAATGATTGTTAAACACTTTCAAATGGTTCAAACTCAAATAGATCAACTTGTTAAAGTGCAAAAAGACTTGCTAGTTAATGCTGCTAAAGAAAAACATGCTTATGAGATTAGAACTAGAAGTGGTGCTGCTACCCAGGATCCTCTATATCCCGAGGGGCATCCCAAAAGAATTGAGCAAAATTCTCAACAAGCTGAAAATAGTGGTTCTACTCGTAAGAAAAGGAAAAATAAACATAAAAACTGTTGAAGAACCCTCTGAACCTGCTATAGATCCTAATAGTATATCTATCTCTGATGCTGAAACTGAAAGTGGTAATGAAGAAAATGAAGTTCCTAATGAAGAAAAAGTTGAAGAAGAACCTGAAAACCACACTAAGACTACTAAATACACCAAAGAAGATTTTATTGCTAAGAAACATGGTAGTGAAAGAGAACCTTAGGTCCAAAAACCTATGCCTTTTGCCGATAAGAAACACAAGTCAAAGGAAGATGAACACTATAATAAGTTTTGTGAGTGGATGAAGCCTTTATTCTTGCAAATTTCTTTGACTGATGCTATTAAGTTTCCTTCTTACTCAAAGTATATGAAGGACATTGTCTCGAATAAAAGGAAGATCCCTAATGAAGAAATCTCTACTTTGCTTGCTAATTTTTCTTTCAATAGTAAGGTTCCTAAGAAACTTGGAGACCCAGGGATTCCAACTATCCCTTGCTCTATTAAGAACAGTTATGTTAGAACTGCTTTGTGTGATTTGGGAGCTGGAGTTAGTGTTATGCCTTTCTCTCTCTATAAGAGGCTTCAGCTTGAAAAATTGATACCAACTGATATATCTTTGCAAATGGATGATAAATCCACCACTATTCCTATGGGTATATGTGAGGATGTACTTGTTCAGGTGGCTCACTATTGCTTGATATTAACTGATTTTGTTGTGCTTGAAATGCCCGAAGATGATAATATGTCTATTATTCTTGGGAGACCTTTTCTAAATACTGCAGGAGCTGTTATTAATTGTAATCAAGGAAAGGTGACCTTCAATGTTAATGACAAGGAACATACTGTTTATTTCCCCAAGAAGATTGAAAGGACTTATGGTTTGAATTCAATTGAACATGTTGAAGGCATTCAAGTTGGAGAAATATATTGTCCCATACCAAGAGAAAAGTTTGAAACTATTATGATTGGGACCATTGCTATCAAGGTTGAGGTAACATAATCATTAGTGGAGTACAAAGTTTTGTCTCATATGCAATTGTTTTGGTAGCAAGACTTGATCAACCTTGTTAACAAAAGGATTCCATTGAACAAAACAATGTTTTCATTATGATTATCTCCGTTTATTTCTATCCTTTGCATTTTAGTTTTTGCTTTCGTTTAGTTTTCTTTTTGTTGTTAGTTGCTTGCATGTTAGAACTTCTGTAGTTCTAGCCTTGTTTTGTCCTTGCATCATGTTTCCAAAATAAAAAAATCTGTCGGTCAAAAAAATCATTCTTCTATTTCTGAAAAAAGCCCAAAAATAAAGTGTCTCAAAAAATTCCAGAAAATTCATATTAAATTTTTACGTGAAAAAAGGGGTAGAGGAGTACCTGGTAGGTACCAGGGGGCCCACTAGGCAGGCACACCATGTGGTGGCGCGGCCAGCCCTGGGTGGCGCCATGCCCTGGTGTGGGCCACCCCTGGCCCTCCACTAACTCTCTCCCCTGCCATTTTCTTCTCTCTCCCGAGTAAGCTCCAGTTCATAGCTCAAAATCGCGTTCTTTCTATGCTTGCTCTCGATTTCTTCGATCTCCTTGCTCAGCCCATCTTTCTTGCTGAAATTTGGAGCATTTGTTCCTTGGTATGTGACTCCTCCCCTTGTCCAAGTAGATTTGTGTTTAGTGGATTATATGTTGAGTATTTTACTGCTGTAGGTGACTGGTTATGAGATCTTGTAAGCTTGTTTGATGCTTAGAGATATAGTTTTGATGCATGTTTAGGCCTCTTGCAAGTTCCTATGAGTAGAATCCTTCCTTATATTTACTTTGCAATCACTTGTTTGATAGGTGTTTAAATTTCAGAATACCAAGCGTGAACAACCACACTTTTGGAGAGATATTTGAGAGTGATGCACCTAGGAGGTCGAGACCCTCAAGAACAGCCTCTCAAGCTAGGCCTTCATACAATGAAGACCTCGTTGCAACACGTATTGGCAGTGAAAGGGATGATGGAGATGCTCACCCATCCTCTTTTCCTTGTTTTACTTTCTTGCAAGCTGCAGGTATTCTTGATGATTTCTTGCTACTGATTGAGAGGGTTGGCTTGACCTCTTATATGCAAGGTGGGAGTGCACAATACGCTATGCTCACCAAAACTTTTGTTGAGAGCTTCTCATTTACTAACACACCCTATCAATCTACTGTCTCTTTTAAAATCTATGATATGCCCTTCACCATGCCTTTGGAGAGATTTTGTAGTATTGTAGGTGTGCGTATGACAGGGACCGTGAAGAAAATTCAAGGGCGACCCGCTGATTTGTTGGAGCTTTACCGAGGGGTGACCAATGATGATGACCGCGTGGCGCAACGCGGAAATATAAGAAATATCCAACTCCCTGCTCTTAGATACTTTGCATATTATCTTGCCACTAGCGTATTGGGTAGGGAGAACACTAGTAATATCTCCAACTATCACTTAGCTTTCCTTGCTGCTGCGCTCAATAATTATACTCGGTACAATCTTGGCTCGCTTATTGCTCGCCGCCTAGCTGCTAAGGGGCCTATCTATGGGGGCATCATTGCCTCGCGTGTAGTCAATGCATTAGGCCTTTCAATGGATCCCGATGATGCTATGTTAGCACCACAGAGGCTCAACCTTGTTGCCATGAAAACTCATCATTTTGTCACTGCTACCTCTGATTTGAACAATCTAGTATATAGGATGCTTTTCACTGACGGGGATGAAAGGGAGATCCTTTTGCCACAGCCTGCTTTGTTTAGTGTTGACAGGAGAACGTGGTCGCGCTCCAAGGAGGAGGTGGACGAGCAGCTTCGCTTGTTGGGTTTCCACGAGCTGCACCAGGAGGATGCGCCCTCCTATGATTACTCCACACATTACGGAGGGGCGTACTCGGGCTCGCACCAGGACGAGGGTACCTCCTCGTCGTACCCCGGTGATACTTCATCCTGGCCAGCTTGGGATTGATACCCACTTAGGCCAAAAGCCTAAGCTTGGGGGGAGGTACGCCGACACCGCACTCATCTCCATATCATGTTGCGTCGGTACTTTGTATATTCATGTTTTCGTTCTCTTTTTAATTTTCGTTCTTCTTTGCTTTTGCTTTCTAAAAACACAAAAAGACCAAAAATATTTTTGTTGTTTCTCTTTGGTTTGCTTCTTCTTTTTGCCTTGGTTTGCTTTTCCCTTTTCACTTTGTTTGAACTATTCGAAAAACCCAAAAAGATTTTGCTTTGCTTGTTTTTCTCTTTTGGTTCTTATTTAAAAATCGAAAACACCAAAAATATTTGTCGTTCTTCTTTGGTTTTTGCAAGTTTACTACAGGGTTCAGCAGTTCTCAGTGGATTATTGGTTTCATATTATTATTCAAGCCACACAAGTGAAGAGCAATAATGAGGATCAATGACAACTTGAGGCGTGGTAAGAGGCTGGTAACAAACTCTATTTGTTTTATTTTTGTGCATATACTCATCACTGTGGGCGTGCTTAGTCTGTTCATGTAGAGTGTATATTTTCTTTGGATGCTTAGTAGTTCTTGCTTTCTTGTGATTAGCTCTAGCTCGCTAATAGTTTGTAGCATGTTTCATGAATGTTTGCTTGCATTAGTCTATTCATAAATTGGTATGACACCGTGGTATCCTCCTCTGAATGTTTCATTTGATTGACTTGGCACATGCTCACGCATGCACATGACTGTAATAATCAGTTAAGCCTCGATGAATTATTTTGCCTTGAGGATCTTGAATCACTTTCATGCCATGAGTAGTCTTGTTTTGTTGCAAGCATGATAATGACAGCTATTGCTCTCTCCTTTGTCGCTCCCTTACTATTGCTAGCCTTCACTTCCACTGAGTGTTTTACTCATGTTTCCAACTCCCTAAACCAAATATTTCCAAAGTGTCCACCATACCTACCTATTAGCATCACTTTCTACTCCCGTGCATATTCATTATGCCTTGTTTTCTTCCGAATAAAATGTTTGCTTGTTATGGGAAAATTAGTTAGTAAAGCTCTCACGAACTTGATGGCACACTTTATTTCCTGCACTTAATAAACCTGAACCATTGTGAACTCTCCATGAAAGTTATATGCTTGCAAATTATAGGCTGGGGATTAGCAGAACCATGCTGTCACGAGGAACGCTTTCAACACTTGTAAATATATACCCAGTTGATACCTTGCTCTTTTGTTTGCGGATGTCGTCGGTGTGAAATAAAAGGGGAGCTTGTAAGTCCATGGAGTTATGTATGTGTGTTAGAGAAACGCCTGGGCCGCTGGTCTAATCCATGCTGACATGGTGGAAACCTACAGCGTAACCATAATGATATCTATGAAGCATTCTTCTTATAAAAAAGAGAGACATAGCTATTGAGAAAAGGAAAAAAAGGGAGTTCTATGAAAAGAGGAAAGAGAGAAAAAAATCACCATTTTCCCATGGTAAATAAGAAGATTGCTGAGATACTCATTGTCTGCTTGCCTTGCCATTTTGATATGGGGATTCTTCCATATCATCGGGCAAGGGGTACCCCGTTGGCGGTTCTCAATGATACGCACATACTTACGATGACAAGAACTTACCAGTAACTAAAGTTGAGTAGCATGAGGAGCGACCCTCGTACTCAAGGGACTTGGGATTTTCAGTTTATAGTCTGTCAAGCATATAACTCAGATTGGACCTCACTTTCACCTTAACCACATTAAAGATGCTTATTATTCTTGAACTTCAGAGGTGCCTTGGCATTCATAATCAAAGGCAAGCGAGATACCACTCTATCATACCTTTCTATGAGCATTGTAATGCTACTTATTATTCTTGAGTTGGAATCTCTTCATAGCTTGCAATGACTATTAAGTAGACTCAGTTGCATACTCTTTACTATGAATTGTCCAAGTAAGTTGATCACATTGCTGAGAATATTTACATCATATGAAGCAAATGTGTTTGTGAAAGTTCTTTTATCGCACTCAGTTTTCAACTGAATTGCTTGAGGACAAGCAATAAGCTAAGCTTGGGGGGAGTTGATATGTCCAAAACGTATCTACTTTCCCGAACACTTTTGCTATTGTTTCTCCTCTATACTTGTGTGATTTGGATGCAACTAATGCGGTGCGTTGTTTTCAGAGAATTGCCTTGGTGTCTACTTTTTGTGCAGAAAATCAACTATCAGGAAAAATCCAGGAAAATATGCCAAAAATCCTATTTCACCTGAAGACTCCAGGAGCCAGAATACGAGACGGAGAAGAGCCCTGGGGTGGCCACACCACCAGCTGGCGCGGGCCAGGCCAGGTCGCGCCAGGGGGTGGTGTGGGCCCCCTCGGCCTCTCTCTTTGCTTATAAGGAGCCTTCTGACCTAAAAACTTCGGGGGGTTCGACGTTTTTCTAGAAGGAGTTCCGCTCTGCCGCCACCATCAGATTCCACGAAACAGCACCAGAAACTCCATTCTGGCACCCTGCCGGGATGGGGAATTGGAGGAGATCATCGCCATCATCATCACCATCGCTTCTCCATCGACCATCCATGTTTCCCCCATCTATGAGTGAGTAATCCCCCGTTGTAGGCTATGGGGATGGTAGGGATTGGATGAGATCGTTCATGTAATGGCATCAGATTGTTAGGGCATGGTGCCTAGTATCTTTTATTAGTGCTTTATGACTTTGTTGCGACTTGTTGTGCTTAATGCTTGTCACTAGGGCCCGAGTGCCATGATTTCAGATCTGAACTTATTATTGATTCATTATGATAGTATTGTTTTTGGTCTTATCTGCAAGTTGTATACACACGTTGTTGTCTAGAACCTATGGCCCCGAAGTGATAGAAATCGGGATAACCGGAAGGGAAAGGCTTTGATGTGAGGATCACATGTGTTCACGGAGTGTTAATGCTTTGCTCCGGTGATCTATTAAAAGGAGCACCTTAATTGCCAGTAGTTCCCTAGAGGCCCTGCTGCAAACGGGCTGGCAGGACAAAAGATATTGTGCAAGTTCTCATTGCGAGCACGTATGACTATATATGGAACACATGCCTAGGATTGTCTAGTACTTGGGTTCTTTATCTTATTTATCTGCAATTGCCCTATGTTCTGATTGCTATGTGAATTGTCTTGTCCATGCAACGCCCATCCATCCATCCCTATGCCTACCGCACTCGAATCCCACTATTTACTGCTTTTGTTACTACTGTCTTTTCTTTACTACTGCTGTTATTTTACTATTCCTACTACAAAACTATTGCTACTAATAAACTGCTGTGAGCAAGATTGTTTCCAGGTGCAGCTGAATTGACAACTCAGTTGTTAAGGCTGATAAATATTCTTTGGCTCCCCTTGTGTCGAATCAATAAATTGGGTTTCACTTCCCTCGAAAATACTGCGATACACCCCCTATACTTGTGGGTCATCATGAGTCTTTACGTTGTAGTAAATTTTGTTTGCATGGGTATTTAGTTGGGTATGTTTTGTTCCAGCTCTTGTAGTTAACCAAGTCTTGCTTAAAAGTTTGCTAAACAATTGTAATAAAAAAAATTATCACAATGGAAGGCTTGGGTGTTGTAGTGTTTAGTCTTGAAGGCTTATTTCTAGAGACACTCAACACCACAGAAAATATGATTGACTTGATAACTCTTTTTAAAAGGATTTGTTCGATTGAATTAATGTTTAGCGGTTTTTGTGAGCATGCCAAAGTTTGACTTGTGAATCATAAGAATGATATAGCTTTATGTGTGTCAAACTTCATGGGATGCCAATAACTCTGCTAGCCTACGAACGATCTTTATGGAGGAAACTCTTAGATTTCGGCTATGAGTTGATTAAATATATGTAGCAGCAATGCTATAATGGGTAAGAGTCTTAGCATTCTCGGGTAGCTGTGTTCAAGATGGAATCACTCATCTGGCTGTTATGAGTAATCATTGTGCAAAAGGAACAAAAAACTTTGTGGTGCCACGAGTGTCTATCACATCCCGATAAACTAATTAAAATCTTTGGCATGCTCTCAGTTACTTAAGAACTAAAATTCTTGAAGGACAATGAATAGAAAAATAGTGCTTGAAAAGTCTTGATTTATTGATATGAGAGAATTGAGATACTCTAGTATATATGTTTTTCATGACAACTCTCACACTCTCAATTTTACATGATTATACTTTATTATTCAAAGGCAAGCCTATGAGTTGATTACATGACATGGAATAAGGGTTACTCATTTGAATCATCCATGTTAACAATAATTTTGCTGCGTTATAAAGATGCATAAAAACCCGTATGATATGCTTGCCATTGCTCTATCTATGCTGAAGTTTTTCAGATTTATAAAGTAGAGGAAACATGAGACTACCAACCATGAGTAAGATCATCATCTTGATATTTCAATTTAAATGCTGAGTTCCTTTTTGATTTTGGCTTTCTTGCTCGAGGACGATCAAGTTTAAGCTTGGGGAGGTTGATGGCTGTGAAATATAACCATCTACGTCCACATTTAAACTGGATATTATTCATATTTTGATGAAATATCTCTCTAAACCCTGCCACTAATGCCTAATGATTAAAGGGGTATGCAATCCTTTCTTTCTATTTTTCCCTGCACATATATTGACATTCGATGATGGGAATCACAATATTAAAGTCAAAGATACGAGATTTCCAACAACCCATAGAAACCAGGCGTCGTGAAATGGAGACAAATGCTTTAATGACCAACTATACGGCGGAAATAAAATTCCGGTCGTATAGTTCCGCTCGTATAGTTGCCATCGACACCGCTAGGTCAAACAGAAAAACTTTCATGAAGGGACCCCTATATAAAGAGGCTTCGAGCGACGAGAAACATGCTCGCCTCTCTCTCCCCAGAACTCCATCCACGACACCGAAGAGCCGCCAGAGGAATAGACTTAGATCTAATCTCCAAACCCTTTTCCACCACCATAGCCATATTCCATCACTTGTAATAGTAGATCTCATCTTCGATTAGCGACATTGTAAGACTATTTGCTATCAATCTCATGATTCCCATTACAATGTTTATGATCGTTGATTTCATCTCTATGTGTGTGTAATTCTCTTTGGACTAAGGGCTTCGTCCTAGCCATGTAGCTTTTGTGCATGTTATTTATCATAGATGGGATCATGTATTAGTTTGTATGACATGATGATTATTGTATCCTCTCTTGCCTCAATCCAAGGACTTGTCAGGTATCCAAGACCCCGAGGACTGAGCCAGGTATAAAGAGTATGAGTAATGACTAA
The DNA here is from genome assembly GCA_023614405.1 of Avena insularis. NCBI lineage: Eukaryota > Viridiplantae > Streptophyta > Magnoliopsida > Poales > Poaceae > Avena > Avena insularis. Next base: position 592,344,638 of record CM042686.1, on the reverse strand, counting down.
TCTGCAGGTTGGGAACCCTAGTGACAGAAGGGGTAATACGGCTGTATGTGAGGGATTTACTTGGGATTAATGGTGACATCACTATGCATATCATTAGTTCTTTTTCTTCTATGGATGAGACTAATAGGTTATTGCTATAAGCGGTTGCAGAGACAATAGCAATTATGAATGCACTGCCCACATATAATTATCTTGCTCTAACAATTACATGCAAACTTTATTATTATCTTTTATTCCCATCAGATGTTTTGCACAGCTACAAGTGAAACCGAAAACCTGTAACACCCTCGAATCGGCCCTATGCAAGTTTCAGCGCTTCCTGCCAAACCCGCATAGAAACGATTCAAGGACGCCCACCAGGCACTTTCGTGCGGGTGGAAAACGAAGTAAGACCATTACACATTAGTCCACGATGGAACCCACAGAACATATATATATATATATATATATATATATATATATATATACAACAACGACTCCGTGAGTCAAGAATACAGATATACTATACAAAGATCCAAATCACCTTGAAAACGATAGAGCGTCCGACTACGGACAAGATGAAAATGGGGCTAAGAGCCCTGAAGAATAACCAATGGCGTCCATAACCCTGCCTAGGCCAAGCCGGAAGGGTAACCCTGCTAACGACATCGATCTCAAACCTGCTAAAAAAAAGGGGTGCCGACGAAGGGCAAAGGAAAAAGAGGAGCCAAGATACTAAGGCCAAGACAGCGAGGCTATAATTCATGGCTCTCGCCACATAGGTATGGTGGATCAAGCGCCAAGCATGCACTAAACAACCTATAGAGACTTGACTAACTGTCGGCTATTAGAGAGGGATAAGAAAGACCTATTCAGATCCAACCTGATACTAACACCAATCATACCCATCCTAGTATTCCCCCTCGAGACCAAACAAGGAAGTTAAACCGAGGAACTCACACAGTTGGCAGTTTTATTCATTCCATTATAGTTGACGCACTTACTAGTCAGTTATAGATAGCAGGAGTCATCCTGATAGCATAAGTAGTGGGCAGTTTTAGTTATCCATTCAGTTGTAGTTGCAGTACTTACTAGTCGGATACCATTAGCATGTGACATCCCAAACCCAGCAGTTGTTGGCACTTTTATTTCATTCCATTGGAGTTGCGATACTTACTAGGCAGGTGTAACATGACACGATACACCCTAGTTCCACCAGTTGTTGGCACTTTTATTATCCATTCCATTGCAGTGAAGCTGATTACTAGTCACATATTAAGTCAAATTTATAGCACTACTTTAGTTATGCTTGTCTATGATCGAGATACTATGCTCCAAGTCGTCCATAACCGCGGACACGGCTTTCAGAAAGATTTACCCTGCAGGGGTGCACAACTAGCAACACACACACGATCAACCTCGGAAAAACCAAATCAAAACCCAACGAGGCTTTCACGACAAAGCAATCACAGGATTCATAAAATATTTCAGGGGGCCACCCCACTAAGCTACCCGCAACAAAGTTGGCCGGGTCCGAGACAGACCCAGGGTTTGCGAGAACGGCTGTAAATGACTGGGAACCCGAAAGTGTGACTGGGCTTGTCGATACCGCGAAATCATGCCGCGATCCAAAACAGTACAGGTGCTCCACGCACAATCTTAAATAAAGCAGTAAAGCATGGCATAAGTACAGGATAGTAATAAAGCCCCAAACTACTTTGTGGCCCCAAGAAATAAGAAATGAATCAAGCTCTGGCTAAGGGGGATTCATAGACTCTCCCGGATGTGGATAGTGCGAATAGTCAAGGAACAGGTATCAAGTACTCGGGGTCTACGGGACACAAGTGGGCATGAAAAACCAAATAATATATATTGCCCACCGGTGCCTCTTTCATTAGTTATCCCAACAGTTTAATAGTTGTATTTAAAGTCATGATCCTCTCCACCATTAAGCACCTCCACCATTTATCATGTACCAACTTTCCAATAACGGTGGAACAACAACGACGCGAAGCAACACATAAGCAAGCAACTACGACTCGCAAGGCCGACTATCTATCAAACAACAGGTAATAGGATGTGTCCAAGGCAATATAGGGGCTGCAAGGGATATAAATGGTGCACGGAAACTAAAGCATCGCAATACGGGTAGCAATAGATCAACAGGAGGAAGTAAAGACTATAAATGCAAAATAGGTAGAAAGAGGGAGAATGCTCGCCTGGGAAAACACTGCCGAAGATATATCCGAAGAACTTGTCGAAGCTCACATCAACTCATCGGCCTAATCCGCGAAGAAGCAAACACTAGAAGAAACACCGGATGCACTATTTAATACTACGGCAAAAGATCCGGCATGATGTATGATACGGTGCATGACATGGCAAAGATGCGATGCAACTAGGCAATATTAAGAGGAACCGGGGTCCCGACAATTAATTAATAGGTTCATGTTGTTTAACTACCTCGCAAATTAAATGTGGAATTAACAAGGCAAAGCATGGCATCGGTTCGCTACACAAATTTAAATGGAGTCCGGAATAAGACTAGAATAGCCCGCATATAGACTCCATATTTAATTTAGGTGAATCAACTATTTAACCCAACCCACTAGATGACATGTATGCAAGCATGATGATTTAATGATGCGACAGGTATATGTCATATTATAAAAATAGAGGCTTAGGGTCACACATCTGGGTTTGGCAGATCTTGGTTCCGGGAGTTTGGGGGTTCGGTCTCAGGGTTCGACGGGGACGGCAAGGTTCGGATACAAGATGGAGAACTTGTCGTGTCGCAACGGAGAACTTGGATGTCAAGCGGTCGATCTTGTTGTCGATGGCGAACTTGAGTGGATCGGGTACCGAGGTCTTCGAATCCGTGTAGACGGTCATGGCGTCCGAGATGAGGAACTTGGCGTATCTGGCGGTGATCTTGGCGGTCTTCGGGTTCGGGCCTTGGCGTCCGAGAGGAAGTACTTGGTGGTTCCAAGAAGTAGGTCTTGTCGCATCCGATGGATCGGTCCTCGGGGTCGAAGAACTTGGCGCGCCAGGGTTCGGTCTTGGTATCCGAGGGGGAGAACTCCGCGTCCTTGTCGAAGTGCTTGAGCACCGGACTCGGGTTCGGCGCTGATGGCCTAGTGTAGTCCTCCGGGTCTCGTCTCGTGTCGGACTCGGTCTCACGAAGGCCGGAGATCTTGTCGGGACAATCCGTGTGGTGGTAAACTTGCATCGGCATAGGGTTGGTTTGTCCGAGGGGGAGATCTTGTCAACATCACCCGGGTAGATCTTGCAGCTCCACGGGCCATCTGGGTACAACGAACCATCCAAAGACGGGCATGTGGCAGCGGGACAACCCAAAGCATGTCCCGTGCGGACACTGGCCCGAACACCTTGCGGGCGTCGTGCTTGTGCTGCAGGAAGGCGGGATACCCGACGTGCTTGCTGGTCGGAGGCGAGGCCTTCGCATGCTGCAGAGTCGCTTGAGGGCACGTCGATGAGGGGAGGGCCGGCAGCGGCCGAACCTGGGAAGGCGGGGATGGAAACCACAGGGGTCGGAGGAGAGCTTGGGGTGGCGCCTACCGAGGAGGCGGCGAGCTTGCAGGCCTGGCAGAGGGAAGGTGAGGACGCGCAGGGGCAAGCTCGGAGAGGGCGCGGGGTGCGGGGGCACAGCGCAGGGGTCGAGAGAGGGAGCGGCGATGGGGGAGCTCTCGCCGTTGTCGCGCGGGACGATCTGGGAGGCGCCATCGTGAGCTCGCAAGCGAGAGAGACGGGGGGGAATCGGGGCTAGCCGGCGGGTGAGGCGACGCGGTCGCACGGAATGGGCCAAGGGGAGCTGTCGGTGGTGGGGGTGGGGCCAGGCGACGTGGTGCGCGTGCTGGGGTGGAGTGCAGGACGCGCTGCGTCGTGTGTTGCTACTGGCGGTGTTAGGGGGTGTTTGGGGCAGGGGAGTGTGGGCTGGTGAGGTGGCCGGGCGGGGTGGGAGGCAGGTGTGGTGTGCGTGAGTGGAGAGTGGAGGCGAGAGGGCGGTTGGGGAAGTGACGTGGTGTGGAGGGTGAGGTGGCGAGACGGGGTTGGCTCGAGTGAGGTGGAGGGGTGGAGGAAGTGGCTGGCGTGGTATGAGGTGGAGGAGATGGGTTGTCCGGTTTTGTTTATTGGGGGTGGCTGGCTGGGTCGGATCGGCCCGGTTCGGCTGCCCCCTAAAAATAATACAAATATTTTATTTGTTTAAAATGGGGCATTTGAAATCCGTTTGAAGACGAAATAAAATAATCCGGAGATCCGGGTTTAATTTAAAATAAAGACGGAGCATTTAGAAAACAAAAACCAGGCTTTTCGAAAATAGTTTTGAGATAAACCATGCATGATGATGACGATGCTCAAATGCAATGTGGCATGATGACATTAGCATGCTGTCATGATGATGCAATGCACAAAAACACAGCGATTTTCTAGTAGTGGTTTTAGCGGGGCGCCACAAAACCCCTAGGCCCTCTCTCTCCATCATCCACAACAACAAAAGACAGCAAACTCTTGGTCCGGTAAAACACAAAAAGAATTCTAAAACTCCCGAAGGTCCGTTAAAGTAATTTCACTACGCTTTCTGCTTCCTGAGGATTCGATAACCTAGGTCTACTAGGGAAAAAGAGCTATACTACATCCATAATCCGGATTGAAGGTATCAGCGGCGAGCTTGGTGGAGCAATACAGGCGTTCGGGTGTGTGGTTTTTTAGGGGATGGGAGAAATCCTTTTCGTCTTGACGCTGACGCGGTCACGCCTGTGGGTCATCATCCTTCTTGAAGAGCATCGGGTGTATCTCTTCCCCACCTCCCATAGCGTATCGGGGGAAACCCTAGGACTAGTCCGGGCAGCAGCGTCATTGTCATCGCTTTCCCTCTTGGGGGTGCTGCTTGGTACGCGATGCTTCAGAGTGCTAGGATCGTGGCGGAATTCTCCGTAGGATGCACCGGTGGTGGGTCATACTCGTTTTCATCGAGCCACTGTTGTCGGCTTTGTTTTCTATTTTTTTCTTTGTTTTCTTTGTTTTTTCTTTTGGGCATTGTGTTGTCTGACCCAGCAGCGGTCTCAATTAGTTGCTATATTAATATAGTTGGACGCAATCCTGTTTCGATGAGGTTTATCTTGCCCATCTCACTCTCCCTCTGGCGTCCTAGCCAGAGCGGCGAGGGATCCTAGCCACCCTTGCGCATAGTAGCAGTATGAGTGGTCTTAGATTTAGGGTTAGGTCTAATGATATGGCGGTTGGCATCATATCATGGGTGTTATGTCTCTCCTATCATGGATATGGACGAGATGGAAGGCATGCATCCACTTCATGCTCGCGCAAACATGGTGTTCAATTGGGAAGTTGTAAAGTTGCATATGGTCCTTATAGCCAAAGGGTAGCCGTTTGGAGCTCTAGCATCGGCTATTGATCCTTTTTGTCCGGCATCATTTCCCTCTCTACCTCCCGGCCAAGTGGCCAAAGGTAAGGAAATTTGTCTTCAATTAGCTCGGTGTGTTCCACTTGCATGATGCCGATGGTCCTTGTTATAGTGTGATCCAAATTCAATACGGGTGTGTTCGGTTCCTGGAACCAAGTGGAATGGAACGGAACCATTCCACACCTAGAGCCAATTCTTGTGTTCGGTTGTGGAATGGAACGGAACCAAGTGGTTCCTCGGAAGGGAATATTCCCCCATTTCCTGAATGCACCCATTCCACCGATTAATTGGTGGAATGTGGTGGAACGGCTATTAATTAGCCGTTGTTAATTACGAAGCACTCCAATAATCCAGCTAAAAAATAATTAGTTGTTGTTAATTACGAAGCACTCCAATGATTTTGAGATTAAAAAGGCCATTTACCACTGTTAATTATGCTTTTGAGACATTCCGTTCTACTCTCCAAATTCCCTCATCCGAACAAAAAATGATGTTAATTACGATTTTGAGATTAAAAAGACCATTAGGCGATGTTAATTACGATTTTGAGATTAAAATGCCATTTGCCACTGTTAATTACGATATTGAGAAAAAAGATTAACTTTAACCCCATTCCGTTCTGCTCTCCAATTCCCCTAACCGAACAAAAAACGAAACCATTGCATCCCTCCTTTTTATCCAAACTGAACACAGGAACAGAACCGACCCATTCCACTTGAATTGAACCATGACATTCTATTCCACTTTGTTCCCGAACCGAACGCACCCTAAGAGGACTAACTTCGGACGAGCGGAAGGAGACCCATCGCCGGAGCCTCGGGCTGGTTGTTAAGAAAAAACTCTAATTTACTGTGGAAAATAAGAAGTCAACCATCAACTAACATGTTTTGCATGTATACCAAATGGCGCCATGCGCATGATAATTATTGAGTATTTTTTACTGACTCATTTCCAAACTACAAGTACAGCAGTATTTGTTCCCTTTGCAAAAGGTTTTGACTAAGAATCACTCATTTAACATGTGATTTATGTGATAGAAGTAACTGTTGGTCAAAGGCTTAGCCAAAGCAAACGATTTTAGAACAAAGGGAGTAGGAAAATACTGTATATAGTTGACTCGCATGGTATTCGATTCCTTACGTTACGGACATTGTTTCGATAAACAACGCATATGGGAAGCAAATGAACTAAAAACGTGAAGTTCCATTCACAATTGTAATGAATTTTTTTTTCATGTTTCCTCGTGCTGCGTACGTCGCAATACCGACGACGCGCGGCGTATGAGAAATTGACCAATCAGCAGGGTATCTCGCTGGCATGCAGATCTCAACATGCCTGATTAATCTCGCGAATTAGGGGGTTGTTTCGTGTTTGGTGCATGGAGGGATGGCTAATGTCCGGCGTGATCGGGGCAAGCACCCGACGCGTGCAAGCTGGGCTGGGTTCGGCTGCACACGGACTACCCAGGTTGGCGGCAATGTCATTTTGGCGGCGTGTCGCGCGCAGCAACACAAACATCTCGAGGTGCCACCCGAGAGCACCTCGTATATTCAACTCGTCGCAGTCGCAGTCAAGCGCGCAGCGACCTCGAGTCTCCCGTCCGATGCAGCAGCGGTCGCTTTCCCTTTTAATGGTGTTGCTGGGTGCTCAACAAGCGTGGCGGGGCTTCTCCGAAGGGCGTGTGATGCACACGCCATTTGGTTGATCCGTCTCTCTCTTCATTTTGTTTCTTTTCGACGTGTGTTTGCTGCTGCCACATCATTTTCTTTCGTGTCGAAACTATCATGGTTGTATCGCGGGACGAAAGCCTATTCGAGGAGCAACCCGACGCTATATATTCCCACATCAATACATCACCTAGCTCGGAAGCAGGTCTCCCAACCCGAGAGCACCTCCCCATGTCCGACCGTGAGGACCGTCGTGTCCAGCTCGTCGGAGCCAAGCAAGCAAGGCGGCACGTGCCACGATCCCCTCGGTCGCATAGCTGCGCCGCGTAGTGCGGCGGTGGCGCGCCCGCGGCACCGGGTCCGCCGAGGTGCCAGCTGGGCACGTGGCGGCGTGCGCGGAGGGCACGCGGTTCGTGGGTACGAACGGGCGAGGAGTACGACTTCGCTTCAACCTCTAGACCCGTCGCGATCCCCTATGGCAAGGACCGCCTCCTCATCCTTCAACTCCGACGAGGAGTGGACCATCTCCTTTCTCCGGGATGGCCGGGGAGAAGCTCGTCTTGTGAGCGGTTGACCAGCCGCGCACACGCGGCGCCACCCACTGATGTCATCAACGGAGGCAATAAAAAGAAAGGCAAAATCAGGACACACGCATTCCTCGGCCGAGAAGACCGTGAAAGCGCCGTCAAAGGCCGGCGTGCTCCTGTGCCCAGCCTAAACCCAAAACCCTATTAATCCCTCCGTTTTATAATACAAGATATTTTAGCTTTGTGAAAATAATGTATCTAGATATATTTTATAGTCTGTAGCTTCGGAGAGATTCACTTCGAATTTATACACTCAAAGGTGTCTAAATAAATTACCAAGCCTAAAACATCTTATATTTTGAATGGAGGGAGTATGTGATACTAGTCGTAGTTGGTTGAAGAGGGCGATGATTTTTGGTATTGTTTTCTCAGTAATTTCTGTACGTAGTCGACTGATTTATGCATGGCAATTTGTCGTGGCTTGTATGTTGTACGGTCGTGATGGGAAATAAATCCTATAAGGTGTCATCCTTGGTTTGTTTGCAGAGCATACAAGGTGGAAAATAAATCCTAGAAGTCAAATTTAGATGCAGAGCATACAAGGTGTCATGCTTGGTTTGTTTGCACGGCCGCGCCATGCTGCCGGCAGCGAGCAGCGGAGGACAGGTGGACTAGCATTGTGTCTGTTTCATGCGTGCACCCTGAACAAAACTGAACATCACATGTTGAGTATGAACTTCTACACTCTGAACAAAACAGGGAATGCAAACGAGGAGCCAGATTCTGAACCTCCCTTGCAAGGCTTCCAGGTGACTTTACTGACCGAATACGGCTCAGATCCACACACCGGCCAACGTGATGTCTTTCGAACAAACCAGAATGCGATAATAATTTGTTCACTGGCCATGCCACATTTTCTTTGAATGTTAGCAGGAGAACCGCTAAATTTATTGAAATAGCGCATTACTATTAGTCACCCACTGCATTCGTTTAGGCTTTCTCACAAATCTACTCGACGGCCCTACAGGAGCTCAACGTCTCATCAGCCCGCACGAGACCATGTCTTGTGCTTGCACATATCTGCCCATGTCGTTCTCATATCCTTCTTGCTCAATCTAATAGATTTACCTACCGTTTTCACTAAACTAGTCCTGCATAAAACCTTCTCAAATTTGTTTGAAATGATAGTATAGGTGATTAGCTGGACTTTGCACTAGAGATGGAGAAAACTGTAAGCACCGAATTCTCTTCGCTGGAGTTACACGTCGAAGCAACATATCATGTTCGTGGATCACTCGTGTCGATTGGGATGCACCACATCCCAAGTGCTACACGAAGTCTTAAGGTCATTCTAGACCATCGCATCAAGGTAATTTACAGTGCTCTTGATATATCTTAGCATAGTGTACTTATTAAGAACAATTTCTCTAGGTGGTACTAAGACTAGGTCTAAATTTCTGTGAAGCGTGCCACATTGTTTTTCATGATTTTCATTTGCTCCACGATAAGAGAATGCTTGATTTGTCATTGTGACGAACCGAAGAACAAGGGAAGCCAAAGTTGCGTTGTCTCAAAGTACTGGAAATTCTTTTCACCAATGTGGGGTAATTTTCTAGTTGTTGTGGAGTATTAATATTCATTTTGTAATTAAGGAACTTTCTTAGTTGGATACTCGCACAAGCGGTTTATATCATTGGGTTTGTGATTTGTGAGTTCAAGATGATGATCAGTAAGCGTTTGTTGACTTAATCTAGTAGTCTTGTATCTTTATTATTTCTTACATACCGATGCCATCATGTCATCTAGACGGTTCAACGTGATAATCTTAAGTTATTTTCGAGGCAATATGTATGCATTATTAGGTGTAGATATTGCTTTTCGACGCACTTTAGGGTTTTATTTGTAATATTTCATAAATAAATATATTGATCTCTGTATACATTTTCGCCGTGGGCCCCAAAATCTTAGGAACGGCCCTACTTGATCCATGTCGCTGGAAGACAAGTGAGGAGTGCAGTTCCAATGAGACCATACGTGGATCAGCTGTTCTTCCGGCGTCCTTGGCTCTGTTGTCAGGCGTGTTCGTTCAGTGTACTTTCAGTTTATACACTTTTTCTAGCGTTATGCTTCCTATTTTTTTGTTACATTGTTTTGCTTCGATCTTGTAGCGGATGGATACTCTCTCTTTCTATAGAAGAAAGTTCATATTCTCTTTTAATTGTGCGCATTATAAAGCTGATATTGTACTCCTCCTATCCAGAAATAACTAACTTGGTTTTATTTAGATTCGAATATATCTAAACTTATTTTAGTGTATAGATACATTCAAATCTATACAAACTCAAGTCAGTTATTTCTGGACGGAGGGATTACTTCTAGTATATCATACAGTGACAAAAAAAGAAATGCATTTATTAGGCTTTTCATGACTCTATTTATGAATTTTTTTATCATGTGATGAAATATAAGGAGTAAATATTTTTTATTATTTATTGAGTTAAAGCAAAGTAACTTTAGTGTAGTATTTATCACCAGTTATAAGCAACTTATGTTTCATGGGTATAACTCAGTTTTTTTAGGGACATGATGCGTAGTATTTTGTAGGATGTACAGTGTTGGGCAATAATGGGCTGTGGTTCTCGGCAATTATGGGCTGGGCTGGACTAATTGCGTTGATCTATATGTGTGGGCAACTAGAGGAGCTGGGTCCATTGGAGGTTCGGCGAGGACTCGCTCCAGTAGGCTTCGCGCATCGATGGAAACACGATCGGGGCGTCGCCTCGGGTCGCCGCCGCGTGGAGCTCGCCGCCGGGTTGGTCCACGAGATGCCGACCTCATCGGCGCCCTCCCCGACGACATCCTCCTCCTCGTCCTCGTGAGGCTACGCTGTGTCTTCACGGCCGCGCGCACCGGTCTCCTCTCGCGCCGGTGGCTCAACCTCTGGACCCGCCTCCCGGAACTCAACTTCCCCCACGTCGAGCCCGCCAAGGTCGATTCGGCGCTCTCCCGCTTCGCCTCTTCGCCCGCCGTTTCCCACCTGGACATACGCGTCCCGTTGGGACACGCCGCGACCCAGGCCAACTCGTTGCTGCGCGCCGCCGCTCTGCTCTCGCCGGCGGAGCTATCCTTCTGCTTCCCGGGATCTCGTGAGGACGCATTCAAATCAACCCCCATCGAGCTACCTTGTTTCCACCGCATCACCTCGATCGAGTTGGAGACCTTGCTCTGCGTTAAGCCGCCGCTGGCCGGTGAGTTCACCGCTCTTGAGAGGCTGTCCCTCAAGTGCAACATCGAAGATCTTGGCAGCTTGCTCGCCCGCTGCCCACGCCTGCGCGTGCTCAGTGTCACCTTCTGGGACACGCAGGTCCTCTGCGTCACGCCAACCGTCGAATGGCGAGTTCCCCGCGCTTGAGAGCTTAACACCTAACGGCAACATTGTCGACCTTGGCACCTTCCTCAACCCTTTGCCCGCGACTGCGCGTGATCAGTGTCACCTTCCGCGGCATAGAGCAAGGCTCGCTTGAAGCTGTGTTGGCCACACTCGAAGCAATAGAGGCACACGGCGCCATGGTGTCCCTTCTTGCCATCCACATTCCCATTGCACAAAGTGACACTGCTACTCTTCTCCGTGCCACAGCGAGGCTCTTGCCGCAGAAGCTCGTTTTGAATAACCTGTTTGACACACAAGGCCCACAATATAGCAATGTCGACCTCCCCTGCTTCCACCACACCGCCTCAATCAAGATTGACATGCCTAACATCTGCTTCACACAGCAACTAGATGGCGAGTTCTCTGAGCTCGAGAGGCTCTCCCTCAAAGGATGCATCATCAACGACCTTGGCACCTTGGTCTCTCGCTGCCCGCGCCTGCGTGTGCTCAAAGTGAAGTCAGCTATGTCCAAGCATGACATTACGATTCACTCAACATCTCTTGAGGAGCTTGTCCTCAGAACCTATACCCAATGCCGCGGAATAAACATTGCGACCCCGATGCTCAAGGAACTTTACATGGAAGTCCATGCCGACCACGACCTCAGCGTATCTATCTCGGCACCAATGGTGGAGAAGGTCTCGTGGCAGCGCTCATATACAGGGTTGCCCACTGTGTTTGGTTTTTGGCACCTTCAAAACATGAGCTTAGAGAGACGTGGGTTGCTCACGTACAAGCACCTCCAAGATCTGAGCTCACCGGATGCGATGCTCAAAGACAACAAGTCCATGTATAATGTATTTGAGAGAACAGGGTGGCTCACAGTTAACCATGTCCTGTTCGTGGACATGTGTGCCTCGGTATGTCTCCTGCCCAGCTTAGTTTACTAAGTTCAGCGACTAAATTTCTTTTATACGTGACATCCTGCCATACTTTTTTTGCAGGATTTCTCTGATGCAGAACTGAACTTTGCACAAGAAGTAGAGAAAGTTCTGGTTACTGACTTTTCTGTTTTAAACATACGGCTCAAAGCAGCGAGGCATGTGTATGGAGCAACTTTGTTGCATCTTTTTAGCGCCCTCCTCCAGGTCCGTACTGGTATGAAAATACTTAAGGTCATCCTACTGAGGTCAAAGAAGTCCAAGGTAAACACAACTGATCTCACATACTCCCTCCAATCTAAATTAGTGTTCTCAGATTTAGCTAGATTCGGATGTATCTAGCATAAATAAATATAACACATTATAAATACTCTTCAATGGCTCTAGGTGAAGCAAGCATGCTCAGGGAATTGTCCCTGTGATTCTCCCACGACTTGGAGAAGCCAAAGTTTGTCCATGGCTCACCTGGAAGAGGTGGAAATCAGAGGCGTAGGAGGAGAGGATCAGGAGCTCGATTTCTTGAAAACTATGCTCAGATGCGCACCGTCACTTAAAGAATGACCATTGAACTGGGAAACGGTATCAGATCATATGACCATGGGGGTTGCACCGAGAAGATCAGTAACATCTCCTTGGAGTATCCTTCCGTGGATTTCCATGTGTATGTCTCAGGCAGAATGGTGCTGCATGTCTGTTCATCATGCTCCTAGATGCAACAGGGAATTGGGATTAGATCATATGCTATGGAGAATGTGTACAACATCTCTTTGTGGGTGTATATTCCTTCGTTGAATTTCCATGTTTTACTTTTACCCCTCTGGTAGGCTGGTGCTCCATGTATTTTCATCCTGCTCCTAAAGGCATTTTGTCTGCAAGAAGATATGCAACTGTAACTGTTATCCTTACCAGCTATTTTCAGAAAAGTCAAAGTGTCTTCATTAGTAATTTGGCTGTACCTGTTGCCTGCAAAACATTTGACTAGGAAACTTATATATAGGGCTGTCAAGTGTCTTCATTAGTAATTTGGAGCTGTGTACTTCTACTCCTTTTTCCCTGCTTTGCATTTGTACTTCCTAGAGTGAAAATCAAATAGAAATTTGGGCTGTCAAGTGTCTTCATTAGTAATTTGATTTTTTTTTTTTGAAAGAAGTAATTTGAAGTATTCATCAATCAGTTATTGACCAACTGGACATGCTCTCGGGTGGCCTGGAGTCGATGGACAATGCATATTGTGGATCAGCAGGCAGCAACAATGTACTCCCTCCGTATCAAAATATAAGATGTTTTAGCTTTGTAAATATAGTGTATCTAAACCACTTTAGTACTCCCTCGTTCCAAAATAAGTGACGTGGATTTGTCTAGATTCGTATGTATCTATATACTAAAACATGTCTAGATACATCTGAATCTAGACAAACCCACGTCATTTATTTTGGGACGATTAGGTTTACTCCAAACCTATATAAACCTACACACAAAAGGGGTTTAGATACACTTCTTTCACAAAAGCTAAAACATCTTATATTTTGAAACGAAGCGAGTATGTCTACATGCCTTTTAAAAGTGCGGTTTGTTCTTCAGAAATTTCATATAGCCAGGAAATTAAATCTAATCCCAGGTTAAGCTGTAGAGAAACTGCCATATTCAGATATGAAGTGCCATTCAAATCCTCAGTGCGAAGTCGTAATTTCAGTGCTAAATGCTACTCCCTCCGATTCAAATTAATTGACTTAAATTTATCTAGATTCGAATGTATCTAGCACTAAAACATGTCTAGATATATCTGAATCTAGACAAATCCGAGTCAATTAATTTGGATCGGATGAAGTATATATAGATCGTTGGCCTGCGTGTTAGATAGATAGATCGGGCTTGTTGTTCCCCACTGCTTCTCTATCTCTCCCTAAACTTCTCCAATTCTCCCTCCTGCTGTAATTCCTTGTATCAGAGACCTTGAATCTCGTGGTGTGATACTCTACTGTGTAGAACGAGGTTCTTAGAGCAATTCTAGCAGATACACAAAACGGACGCACTGAAAATGACGTTTTCAGGACACTAAGAACACAGTTCTCAGTGTCAAATTCATCGCAGCAGACCAGATACTGAAAACGGAACTGGAGATTTAAAAAAACGAAAATTCGTGCGAAATTTGCTGATTGTTCGCGCCAGTTCATATTCTTCACCACTGGATCGTGCCTAAAAATATTTACAGAAGACGGCGCCGCCGCATTTTCTACCACTACGATGTCCAAAAGTGTTCGGGAGACTTCACGGGAGCTGGGGCGGCGGCGCAGCGAGGGCGACCTCACTCGGAGTCGTTGGAGAGCTCGATGACCTCCGGCGCCGGCTTGACGACCTCCGACTCCTACTTCACGTGGGCAACCTGCTCCCGTTGCACCGTCACCAACGCCGCGTGATGGTCGCGCAGACACCACGCCTCCAGCTAGCCCTGGCGCCGCTCATTCCGCCGGGCCTTCTCCTTCGTGCCCTGCATGGCGATGAGTGCCCAGCGCAGATCCTCGGCTTCCCACTTCGCCCTAGCTCGAGCAACTCGAACAGAACGGCGCTCCGCCATTGCAAGGGCCACACACTTGGCCTCGTCATCACTGACGAAATCCCGATCGACGACGTGCTCGCCCTCGGATTCGTCGCTGGAGGGGACGTAGGTATCCGGCGATGAAGGGGGCGCGTCGGAGTCGGAGATGATGGCAGACGACTCGCTCGAGGAGAAGGAGGAGGAGGAGGAGTAGATCGAGCGCGTCGGCGTAGGCAGGTGTGGTGTGCGTGAGCTACCCGCCTCCACGTCATTGCGGGTGCGGCGGAGGAAGCGTGCCGGGACCGGAGGCGAAGGGGCACGCTTGCGATAGCGGGCCATGCTCGGCGTCCTCGGCCTCGCGCACCTGCAGCGCCTCGAGAACGGCACCTGGTTGCGAATGAAGCGGAGGGAGGCGCGCTTCCGGGCGCCATCCGCGACGATGCAGCGCCGGCGTTCCGCCTCGTCGATGACCGGCATGGCGCGCGAAGCTCCTACACGGCCCACCTGGCCTCTCCCAGCTCCGATTGAGCGGCGTCGGGGTGCCATGGGGTGCTGAATGGGGTGGATATGCGACGGCACGGGCGGAATCGGCCGGGGGCGGCGGCGGCGGAGCGGTGGAGGAGACGAAAATGTTTTCGGGTTGCGACTCGAGAACTGGCTCGCGAACCCTACATAAAGGGGTGCGAGGCACACATTGTCGGGGGCCCGAGAAAAGTTTTTAGGCCGAGCCGGTTTTCAGTATCTGCTCTGGCTGTTTTTTGCGTCGAAACCCGAAAACTCGCCGAACTTTTTCATTTCTGGTCCGCGCCACGTCGCCTGTCATCGAGCAGCGGATATGTGGAGTGGCATTTTGGCAGTTTCAAGCGTGCACTCCGGACGAAACTGAAGAACATCACCTGTTGAGTAGTACAAACTCCTACACGTGCGGACGGCAAGTAAAACAGGACATGCAAGGGGCAAGCATGTAGTATGTCCGATTCTGAACCTGTCATGCAGTGCGACCAAGGTGGCTTGACTGGCCGATTACGGTTCAGATCCACACACACACACCGGCCGTGTGTACTAGTATTCTTTATCGACCGATCCGAACCAGAGTTCGAACAAACCAGCCATCGCCACGTCGTCAGGTAACCAGGACAAGAGCATGATCTATTAGCTGACAACAAGATGAGAGACAGGTGGAGCAGGTTCAGCCTGTCTATGCACAATACTAGTACGTGCTTATTCTCATCTCTAATCCTGTTTGCAGACACTTGCTCGTCAGGCATTACGTTCTGTTGAAAGGAAACAAAACAAGATCTGACGATTCTGAAGCCTGCATGCTACCACGGCGCCGTGTCCCCGCTTCGTGTGCATATACTATGTCTGGCGAGTGAAACACGACAGAGAGAGCAGTTGTGTCAGACGACAAACCTCGTGCAGGGCAGCAAAGGTGACTAGCTAGCTAGCTACGGCCATTTTCGGCCGATCTGAATCGTCTCACGAACAGGCGACTGCCACGTACGTAGCCGTAGAAGCAAACAAAAGAATCAACCGGTGTTCCGAGATCGACCGGCAGCTAGTATATCTCTACGGAGTACTATATTGCAATTCCATCATATCCGCATGCAGGCTGCAGCTTATCCGTTTTCGATTAAAAATTTGGAGCCGCACGCATCGTCCAGCACAGCAGTGTGAGACCGTGCCTGTGCGGAGGGTGTGTTGCACATGCGGCATGCATGCGGGGAATCTTCACCCGATGGCTTCTACACATTTCAGATGAAGAGGGTCTTTAGTGTCTTACCATTAGAGTGCTATAACAGTGTAATGCACCTATACAGAGTATACCGGTACTACTGCTATACAGAGTCTACGTGAGTGACCGCCCGGCCGGGTGCATTGCCAGCATCGGCAACCGTCCTTCCTACTCCTGGTGCTAGGTTGTACTAACCGTGACCGTCGAGTACTCTTGCCGCTGCTTCTAAGCGCATGTATATTAGTCTTATCTTAAATCTTATCTTAGCAATAACATGTAGGACAATTTCTGAGTTAGAAGAGAGATGAACGAAAAAAAGACATCGAAAACGTGTCTTTAATTCTATGGTAAAGTCAGTGTGCGAAGAATGTTATACAAGCCAAGATTTGTGGACTAGATATGGTGGGTCGAGTCCTGGTGGCGACGAGAAATTAGCTTGGTGATTCGTGAATTGTAGCAGCGGCATCGAAAGGTGGGGACGGCAGCACAGAAGGAGTTCACAGTCTTATCTTGCATGGTGAAAATCCAAGGTCTGGGCTTAATTAGTTATGCCTGGTAATGATCTTGTTGAAGGCATTGTTTTGTGAGCGAGAACTTTCTCCAGGGTGAAAACCTATGATCTTTGATCGGGTGACGATGGTACTTGTGCTCTGCTTCCTTCTTGAAGGCGTCGCTATTGGAGATGTTGGAATTTTGGTGTTGTTTTGGTGGAGTTAGTGTCGCTGCTACTAAGGATCTTATCGCTGCAGCGGGACTTTTCTTTTTTGTATTTTTTCTTATTTTTTTGGCTGTGTGCATCCGTAATGCGTTGTTGCAGAGACTGAGTGTAATTAGTATCATTGCAATATTGATATATGCTCCTTTCCAAAAAAAGACACTTGGCTTCTCGGGATGATATCTTAGCAACGATGTCTCATCAAATATTTAGAGATATCTGTTGCTAGAGATAGGGCAAAAAAAATAACTTATATTGTACATCATGTTTTATTGTCATATCATAATTACGTGATATGTATAAGATAGACTGTTTTATCAACCATTGTACATGCTCTAATCATGGACACCACAAATCCATGTTATTCGGTAGGGACTATATCGGCGAAAGAAAAATAAGTAAACGTGTTCAAATAATACATCACTATTCAAAGTATAAAGTTGTGCCATGATTCAGATGTAATTATCAAACCATACAAAAATAGTACTCCCTCCTTACCAAAACGTAGTGCATATAAGGTTTTTCAAAAGTTAAAAGACGTGAAGTTTGACCAAGTGTGTAGAGATACACATCAACATCTAGAATACCAAATGTATATAATATGAAAATATACATCTACAATACGCAGCTATGTCTGAAGATGGGTACTCTAGTTGTCTGAATGTGATTATGTGACACTCATTCACCCTTGAAATCACACTTGTCCTCAACTGTATTTTTTGTTCAATGTATCTGCAAACAAAAAGGGAAAAACTATTTTGACGAAATGAGCATCCACCCAAGATGACTCATCTAGTGTCAAATTCTACCACTGAATGAGTCACTGAGTGACAAGAACTCCATTTATTAGCAAGGATCTAGTTTCCAGAACTGTAATAAGTTAAGTTTATATCCTGACCTCCTTATTCACAAGAGGTAGATCTTGACATGGCAGTGCCTTTGTAACTAGGTGCTTCTTCATCAATTGAATAACATGAAAAACTGGATGAATTGCACCACTCAGTGGTAATTGCATCTTATATGCAAATGGTCCAATTTTCTTCAGAATCCTGAATGGACCATAGAATTTTGTTGCTAGTTTGAATATCAGAAAACAATAAGTATTGGGGCTAGGATTTGAAATAGCACAAGCAAAGAGGAAATTATCAAAAATCGATGGTTATTTGGGTAAGTCGTTTCCAAGAAGTCAAATATATATCAGGGTTTAGTCGACCTGATAAAGTTTCCGACAATGCAGTCCCACACCCCAACTCCTGGGGTAGACGTGGCCAAGGTAACATGTTTCTCTTTGAATAAACCAAACGTTTGAATCAATTGCAAGCTTTCACTTTTTTTATTAATATCGGCTAAAACTAGTTATTGTAAGATCATATCGAAAAATTGTTTAAGAAAAGTTCCACAAGTTCAATGTGGATTAATAAGCTTGTGGTAGTTATTCTAAATTTGTTTTCAAATCTTGAATGGATTTTTAGAAGTTCAGTACGTGTGGATTAAGCAACTGAAATAAAAAACGTGTAGTTATTTCAGTAAGGAAGACCATGTGCTCGCGTGCCATAAGAACTGCGCGTTATTGGTTACACCGCAGCCTGACGCGCAAGATACGGAAATCAATCGACGAGTTGAAGTAGCTAATTTTTTGCTGGCATGGATGCACGAACTCAACATGCTTTGATAAATCCCGTGAATTTGGAGGGCACCTTTCGTGTTCGGCGCACGGAGAGATGGATAATGCCCCGCCGGATCGGGGCAAGGACCCGACGCGTGCAGGCTGCACGGATTACGCAGGTTGGCAACACGCAGGCCGCCGGGGGTGATGTTGGCCGTCGTATGGGCTCGGTGTCGGCTGTCGTGTCGCGCGTTGCAACACACAAACCCAGAAGTCATCCCTGCAACTTGCGCCAACCCCGCTGAGGGACTGACCCCTAGCTCGCAGCGCTATATATTCCCCTCCCCGTCCGGCACTTCCACTCCATCCAACAGGCCAACATCACACAGCTCCGAGCAAGAGAGCAGCAGCGAGCAAAGGCGTTCGTTCAAATCGACCGCCCCTCCAGACTACAGATCAGTTACTCCAGCAGCATGTGCAACGTCATGACGATCCCGTCGGTCGCCTGGCTGCGCCGCGCTGTGCGGCGGTGGCGCGTCCGGAGCTCCGGTTCCGCGGCGGTGCCGGCGGGCCACGTAGCGGTCTGCGCGGAGGGTGCCCGGTTCGTGGTGCGGCTGGCGCACCTATGCCACCCGGCGTTCTTGGAGCTGCTCCGCCAGGCCGAGGAGGAGTACGGCTTCCCGCCTGGCGCCTCAGGCCCCCTCGAGCTCCCCTGCGACGAGCACCGCGTCCGTGACGTCTTACGCCGCGTCTCGTCATCATCCGAGCAGCGCCGCTCATTCCGCCACCGCCGCGGAGACTCGCGGCCGCTGTTGCACGGGGTGGCCGTGTAGGAGCCCGGTCGTCTCGTACGTGATCGCGAGATGACGACACAACAACACTGTGTTTCTGCGAGAAGCAGCAGGCACCGACCGCCGAGGCGTCCAATCAAAAGCCGGCCTATGTGGCGTGTGACTGTACTCACTCTAGTAGTTGTAATTCGTTGACGATATTAGAGATCGTTTTGTCTGCAACTACTACGCTGGTTGTGTCAAATTAAAGATTGATTATTGACTGATTGAGATTGATGCATGCATATATACTTCTTGTTGTACATTGTACAAATTTGTTTTCTGCTCTTGATACGGGAAGTATATATGTAGTTACCCTTCACCGATGCCATGCATGATCCGTCTTACTCGCTGTGTGCCCATGCCGTAAAGTTTTGTTGCCATTCACCTTTAATTTGTCAGCTCTATCTATTTTATTGGGGTTATATCTTGCTAAAATAAACTAACTAATGCAATTATTTTTGTGTGAATCGGTTTTTGGCAGCTTTTGCCGCTCTCGTCACTTATTCAGCTCTGCCTCTATGTACAGAAATTTAAGAAAATGGGCGTTAGTTTGGAACTCACACCGTAAAATTGGCGCTAGTTTAGAACTCACGCCGTAACATTCTTGTTTTCCATTGTAAGAAAATGGGTTTTAGTTTAGAAAATGACCATATTGTTTGGCGAAAAATGACATGTGTAAATGTCAACTCAATATATCCGTGAAGAATTTTTTCAAGATTTGACAAACTTTTTTTTGAAACAGAAGCAAAAGGTTTACCTCATCCATTTGTTAAGAAGAAAATGCCCAGATTTTTGTTGGAGAAAACCGAACGAAAACCTACAACAACAGGGCAAGACCATGCAAACACCAACAACATGGGGCAACGCCCACACACCGCCACCGGCAACAAAACCTAAGAGAAGACCACCAGAGCTACACGAACGAACACACCAAACACGAACTCCTACACCACCGACAAAAAACAGGCTAGGACAAAAGGAGGGCAACCATCAATGATTATTATTTTTTGCATCTAACCTAAAAGATATCAGACTAGTCATCTAGAATTTGGGACCAAGACATCCCGGGGTCCAGATCAGCATTTTCGCTTAACTTAGGTACAAAGCTTGCAATGTAATACTATTAGGCGTCGAGTTGGCAATCGGCATAATACAGTACTCCCTGCCATTAAGAGTGTTTTTTTTTTAACTGCCTGCCGTTGAGAGTAAATTAGCTAGCTGCAGCGGACAGGTGGACTAGGTTTTTGGCAGCTCCGAACAAAACTGCACATCACCTGACGATTGATTCTATTTAAAAAAAACTGCACATGCGCATGGCAAGTAAAACAGGACATGCAACGGCGAGCATGCATGTCAGGTTCTGAACCTCTCCTCTCCTGCAGGGTGACCAGGTGGCCTTGACTGACTGAATACGGCCCAGATCCAGACACCGGCCATGTAAAACCAGTATTGTATTGTATGGACGATCGACCGAGATCCGGTTCGGAGGTCACACGCGGAGTCCGAATTACCTGTCCTTATCTGCATTCAGTCTACTCTAATGCTGCTTGCAGGTTTTCCTTTTTTCGTCAGGCATTTTGTTTGATCGAGTGAAACAAAACAGGATCTGATTGCGCGGCTCCCTGTCTCCCTTGGTGAGAGCACGCACGCATGGGGCCACTAAAGCTGGACATAGAGCAGGCGTGTCAGACGACAAACCTCCTGCGGGTGTAAGCAAGCAGGTGACTAGCCACGGCCGACCTGAATCTTCTCACAGACTAGCACGACCACCTTGCTAGCTAGACGCCGGAGAAGCAAACAAAAAAAAAAGTAAATGTTGAATTGAATCGTACCAGACTATGCTAGGATTTATTACTCATTTTTTGTACTTGCTGTTTTATTTTCCAATTACTTCTTCAATTGAGAGAAAGAAAGAGAGTAATAAGAATTCTCCCAGGCCATAACACCGAGTTGTCCCATCGGCTCCGACGAGTGCTGGTGTGACTCCCGACGCCGGAGTAATGGCGCGGCACCGGCTTCACCGGCCGCGTGACCATAAAACCCCACGCGCACGCCTCCCCCACTGCCCATCTAGCCCTCTCCGCCCCTCTCGCCGTCGTAGAAATATTATCCACCAAACCGATCGACGGCAATGGCGCACAACGACGAAGCCAACGGCTCGCGCAAGGCCAAGGAACTGACGGAGGAGCGCCCCCATAGCCTCAACATCGACGAGGCCATGGTGGTCTACCAGAACGGCCTCCTCGTGCAGCCGGACTGGCGCCTCCCTCACGGTTGGAACCTCTTGGCGGCAGGCTATTGATGGCTCTGAAATGTAGCCATCTAACGTCCACATTTAAACTGGATATTAGTCATACTTTTGATAAAATATCTCTCAAAACCCTGCCACTGATGCTAATATTCAGAGGGGTATGTAATCCTTTCTTTTGTATTTTTCCTACGCAGATAATGTCGTTTAAAGGAGGGAATCACTACATTAAAGTCAAAGATACGAGATTTCCAACTACCAGAAGAAACCAGGAGCCTTACTTCGGAGACAGACGCCATAACTACTAACTATACGGTCGAAGCAAAAATTTCGACCGTATAGCTCCGGTCGTATAGTTGGCGCCACCACCATTAGGTCAAACAGAACAACTTTCATGAAAGGACCCTTATATAAAGTAGCCTCGAGCGACGAGAAACAGAGCCAGACCCAAAAGAAAGTCCCTGCCACAGATCACCAGCCGCCTCCAGATCTCCAAACCCTTCTCCATCTCCATAGCCATACTCCACCACTTGTAATAGTAGACCTCTTCTCCAATTGACGATATTGTAAGACTATTGCTATCAATATCATTATTTTTATTACAATGTTTGTGATTGTTGATCTCATCTCTATGTGTGAGTAATTCTTCTTAGGCTAAGGGCTTCGGCCTAGCCATGTAGCAATTGTGCATGTGAATTATCATAGATGGGATCCTGTATTAGTTTGTATGACATGATGATTATTGTATCCTCTCTTGCCTCAATCCAAGGACTTGTTAGGTACCCAAAGACCCCGAGGGTTGAGCCAGGTATAGGCAGTATGAGGGATGACTGATCTGCAGGTTGGGAACCCTAGTGAGAAGGGGTAGTACGGCTATATGTGAGGGATTTGCTTGGGATTAACGGTGACATCACGATATATATCATTAGTTCTCTTTCTTCTATGGATGAGACTAGTAGGTTATTGCTATAAGCGGTTGCGGAGGCAATAGCAATTATGGATGCACTGCTCACATATAATTTATCTTGCTCAAACAAGTACACGCATGCTTTATTTCTATCTTTTATTTTCATCAGATGTTTTGCACAACTACAGATGAAACCGAACGCCCTAGGCCCTCTCTCTCCATTATCAACAACAACCAAAAGACACAAACTACTGGTCCAATGAAAACACAAAAGAAATTCTAAAACTCCCGAAGGTCTGTTAAAAGAACTTCACTACGCATTCGCTTTCCGAAGATTCGATAACCTAGGTCTACTAGGGAAAAAGAAGCTATACTACATCCGTAATCCGGATCGAAGGTATCAACCCTTTTTCTGGTGCCGTTGTCGCGGAAGCAATAGCTACCCTGGTGAGGTTATTAGGAACCTTGCTAGTTTTAATTCTTGTTTTTAATTTTGTTAGTTTGCTTTCAGTCTTTATTTGATAAACCAAAAAATTAGTTAGTCTTTAAATTCTTGTTTTTACAGTTATAATTCTTTATCTAAGAAAATACAAAAACATAGGAAGTATGGCTGAAAAGAAGCTTAGTGAGTTTGCTACTTCTAATAATGATTATTTGCGTACTCCTATTACTCAGCCAGCAATCGCTGCTGATGATTATAAAATTAAGCCCCATTACTTAAGTTTGGTTCAACAGAATCAATTTGAAGGCTCTGCTATTGAAGACTCAGGTATGCACTTAAATACTTTCACTGAAATAAGTAATATGATGCGTATAAAAGACGTTGACCCTCATGCGGTCAAATTGCGTCTATTTCCTTTCTCTCTAAGAGGAAAGGCTAAAGAATAGTTGCTATCTTTTCCTAAAAATACTATTACATCACAGGTGGGATGTACTTTTTTATTTATGACTAAATTTTCCCACATGCAAAGACTATGCAACTTCGATCTAATATTACTAACTTTAGACAAGAAGAGCGTGAGCCACTAGCGCTTGCATGGGAGAGGATGAAAGAATGCCTAAAAAACAGTCCTAGTCATGCGATGGAAGATCGGTTAATCCTTCATTTATTTTACAATGCTCTTAATCCTGTATCTAAGTCTATGCTTGATACTACAGCTGGAGGAACATTTATGGGTAAACATATTACTGAAGCAAAATAACTGCTAGACAATATGCAAGACAATCATGCTCAATGGCATGTGGAAAAATCAAACACGAATAAGGTGAACTCTGTCTTACCAAAAGAGAACGAAGATCTCAATGCTAAGTTGGATGAGCTCATATTAGCCGTAAAAGGTAAGGAAACTCAGGTGAGAGCCACCCCCGAAACAAATATTAAAGAAATAGACTTCGTAGCTCGTAATGATTATAATCCTTCCTGGAAGAAGAGTTACAATCCTAACTTTCAGAAACATTATGCTAGTCCTGCAGGAAACTCTAATAATAATATGGAAAATAGTAATGGTAATCTTCAAGAAACACTGAAGTCTTTCATAGACTCACAAAACGAACATAATAATATTCTAGTTAAAATTATAGAGAACCATGATTCTATGCTTGGTAAACTATCTAACCAAGCTGTTAGTTTGAGAAATGATTTACAGGCCCTTCAAGAAAGAACAAGGATCGTTGAGGCACAGCTAGGTAAGATAACCGAGAGTCAAACTCTCATTCTAGCTTAGTTTGCAGGTAAAGCTGAGCCCAATCCTATTGAGGAACTCAAAATGATGAGGATCCAAAGGGAGGAGCCTGAAGAACTTGATTATAGTAATACTTCTTCACCAAGCTACACCGTTGAAGATCTCGTAAAAAGGATCAACGTCAAGATTCCGGTAAGTGAAGGTAGTGCTGAAGCTATGTACCAACATTTTGTCAATTAAGTAGAAATAAAGGTACATGAGCTTGAAGAAGAATGCAAGCAAATTGCTGAAAAATTACCTGTTAAAGTAGATGACATATTTGAGCCTACTATTATGATTAAAATTGGAACCAATGAGATAGCTGCATTTGTGATTTAGGTGCAAGCGTCTCAACAATTCTGAAGAGTCTTTTCAACAAGTTAAATCTTGGCTCCTTTGAAATTACTGAGTTAAAATTGCATCTAGCATATTCTACCTACAAACAAGCTGTAGGAATTAAGGAGAATACTTTAGTATACATTAAAGGATGTCCCGTTCTTATTGACTTTGTTATAGTTGACATACCTGAAGATGTTACTGCTCCTATTATATTAGACTGTCCTTT
Source organism: Avena insularis (assembly GCA_023614405.1). Classification (NCBI taxonomy): domain Eukaryota; kingdom Viridiplantae; phylum Streptophyta; class Magnoliopsida; order Poales; family Poaceae; genus Avena; species Avena insularis. The sequence continues at coordinate 592,319,845 of CM042686.1, read as the reverse complement.
CTTAAGAACTATTAATGCTTTGATTAATCTGCATGAAGGGAACGTGAATCTGCAATTGCCTCGCGGGATCCTTTTGTTATTCATTTCCATAGGAAGAAGAAAGCCAAGCATGACGAAAAGGAGGCCATCACTTTGAAGACTAATTACTTTGGAGTGGGTGTTCCACTCATCTGGCCCAACTGAGTATTATCAAGGTCAAGCTATTGACCATAAAAGAGCGCTCCATGGGAGACAACCCATGTGAAATAAAGGTTTGAGTTAAGTTTTTAGTTTTAGTTTTAGTTTTTGTTTAATAAAGAGTGCTAGAAAACTCCATTCGAGGAGAAGAAATTCGGTAGTACTTAATATTCTGCTCTATTCATGCTATTGTTGGTCGAAAATATTTACTGTCAATTTTCTGTCAAAAACAAGGTTTTTCACTAAGTTACAGGAAAAGAAATAGTCTACAAAGAAATGGAAAAAATTTAACGCATACAGAGAGTTTAACGACCAACTATACGGCGGGAATAAAAATTCCGGCTGTATAGCTCCGGTTGTATAGATGTCGATGTCTCCGTACAATTTCTTTTCATATGTTCTGAGATTTTAATGACCAACTATACGGCGAGAATAAAAAATTTGGCCGTATAGTTTCGGTCGTATAGATATCGATGCCTTTGCAAATTTTCTTTCGCAGGGACAAATAGTTTAACGACCAACTATACGGCCAGAACATTTTATTTCGCCCGTATAGCTGTGTCCGTATAGCTGCGCCGCCAGGAGGAAAATCTAATTTTTTGACAAAATGCCAACTGTACGGCCGGAACACATTGTTCCGACCGTATAGCTGCGCCCGTCTAGTTGCGTCCGACCACAAAATCGGACGGGAAGATACTCCCAACTCCAAAACTTTAATCCTTTTTCCTTCTTCTACCTCCAAACTCTCTCAAAACCTCAAGGGATCCTCATCTCTACTCAATTTCGTTTGATTTCCTCGCACACGAGTGATCTACAGTATATTTCTCCTCCGATCCTCCAATTACTTTTTGCAAATTTATTTTCGAACTATTGTCATTACCAATCTAGGGTGAGACCTACTATGAACCAATTGCCATGATTATCTTGCTTAGATTATTTTTCTGAGGAGAATTCTTTAGTGTGCTATGATGAGGAATATGATGCACTTACTGTTGTTGGATTAAAAATTTTTATTTTTACCTTTCTTCAATGTTTTAGATGATGAACACAAGGAGCCAAACTCGTGCTCGTGCCACCGCTATCGCTTCTCAGGCTGCCGCTCGGGAACGCATGGGGCTACGGTTCAAAAATGAGGCCGCTAGGGTTAGTGTTAGCGTATCGGCGGAAATGTTTTGGGGATATTTTGTGAATTTAGCCACAATTTATACATATTCGAACACATTGTAAGTTTTATGAATTCTCTTTCTAAATTCTTTCGTAATAGCCGTTATGGGAACCCTGCGGTAAGAACACGCTCTCCTGAATTTGGATACGACTGTCGGTGCCGCCAATAGCTCGGTGCTAGCGATGCTTCCGGTCACGATTTGGGAAGCACTAGTGAAGAGGCTCTTAGGGCATCTCCACCGGGTCGACCTAACCTTCCCGAGCGCATCCAAACACGTCCGTGCAGACGTGCGGGGCGTGCGCGGTGCGACGAGACGACACACTGGCTCACTGGATGCGTCAATGTCATCTCTTTGGCCTCCGCACCGGCATCCGATGCCGGTCCTTTTTAACTGGCCGCTCGCGGCAAGTTTCTCCCATACCACACCTTTCTCTCCTCCTTTCCATTCTCCACTACCTGTAGCTAGCGATGTCCGGCAGCGAGGGGTCGACGGGAGGGCGTGCCGGCCATGGAAGTCGAGGGGCGGGGGCGCCAAGGACGCGGCCAAGTCAGCGCACCAACATGCTCTCCCTCGATGATGTCGTCACCCGACGAGGTCGACCCAGGCATCCAGTTCGCCGTGGACATCCACGCCGGCATGACGAGCGACAGGCTGCTCCTGCCCCGCACATTCGTGACCCTGGACGGCGACCAGTCACACCCGGTTGTTATCCTGCGGGCGAATGGTCTCAGGACCAGCAGGTACCCGGTCGCTCTGCAGTTCGACCACCTCGGCCAGTTGTACCTCGGCAATGGCTAGGAGTGCTTCGCCCGTGCGCACAAGATCGAAGCGGGCAACATTGTCGTCTTCAAGTACGACAGCAAAGGAAGGCTAGGCGTCAGCGTCTTCGACAGCAGCATGTGCCGGAGACGGTACCGTCCGATCTCCCACTCCGACACCGACGAGTAGGTTTAGGCTGTGCGCGCGCCATGTACCATGTATCGATTCAGGCATTGGCCACTGATACGTCCATTTTGCATCACTATTCTATGTCTTAATTCACTATTATCCATTGATATATTTCATATTGAGAGGTGATACTTATGTTATTTCATCTGTTTTTGCATGGTTGATGACTTTTGGAGCATGGACCGCTTCAGCCAGGATTCTGATCGAAAAGGTGCTATTTGGAGGCAAAATTCGTGAAGATCAGAAAATCCGGGAAAATATACGGAAAATCCTATTTTTCCAAAAGACTAAGGATGCCAGAAGACGGAGTGGAGATGGGCCATAGGGGGCCCACACCACCCCTGGCACGGGCAGTCCTAGGTCGCGCTTGGAGGTGGTGTGGCCACCCTGGCCCACTCCGGCCTCTCCCCTCTGGCGTATATCATCCTCCCGAAACCCTAAGACTCGGGGGACGACCACCGAAAGATTCCGCCGCCTCTGCGGGACGGAAAACACCGAGAGAGAAAGATCTCTCCGGCAGACAGATTTCTGCCGGGGGAATTCCTTCCTGGAGGGGGAAGATCGTCGCCATCAACACCACCATCAAGCTGGACTTTATCGGTATCATCATCATCATCACCACCACCATCATCACCATCAGCACCCTCATCACCATCTCCATATTGCTATAACAATTGAGTTGAATCTTGCATAGTTCATAGGGGAAACTTTCCCGGTGTTGATTACTCTTTGTAGTTGATGCTATTGAGTGAACCATTGAATTATTGTCTATGTTCAAATTATTATACATCATTTTTCCATATCTGATCATGATCCATATGATGTCTTGTGAGTAGTTCGTTTTGTTCTTGAGAACATGGGAGAAGTCTTGTTGTTAGTAGTGGAGTTGTGTTGAGAAAGATTCAATAGATTTTTATTTAAGTTGTGGTGTACTTCTTCTAGTGGTGTCATGTGAACGTCGACTACATGACACTTCACCTATATGGGCCTAGAGGAATGCATTGTGTATTTGGCTACTAATTGTAGAGGTTGCCGGAGTGACAGAAACTTAAACCTCCGTTAGGAAACCATTGCACATGGGACGTAAGGGTCTTAGAGTTTAAAGATGTGGTTAGGTTTCTACCTTAATTACTTTCTTGTACTTACGGATGTTTGCAAGGGGTATAATCACAAGTATGTATTAGTCTTGGATGGGGCGGTACATTAGCACAGGTTCACCCACACAACACTTAGCAAGCTAAAGAAGATTAATCAACTATATGAAGAGAAAGCACTTGACAGTCTTCCCATGTGTCCTCGAGAACGTTTGGTCATCTTAAGTAATACAACCGGCTTGTCCTTTGCTTCATAAAGGATTGGGCCACTTGCTGCATTTATTCCTATTGTCTTTTATTTACTCGTACTTTGTTTACTTGCTTTATCGAAAACCCCTAAAAATCCGTTTGCTAAGTATTTGCAGAGAATTCCTGATCCATACCACTAACCAGCACCTTCTGCTCCTCGTTGGGTTCGACACTCTTACTTATCGAAAATACTGCGATACACCCCCTATACTTGTGGTCATCAGCCACACTTGCGATGAAAAGCTTTATTCAAGCCTTAGAACTTTTGTTACAAGCATACCATAGGCACACCTATACTACATAACTAAACGGATCAAAGATGCCATTCGTCATTAAGAGACCGGATGATCGCTTCCTGTATCTACACCTCCTCTTCAACTTGGGCGAGATGGGCATGCAGGGAAGCATCGGCGGGATTGGCCCGCACCGCTTCCCGGAGCTCGGCCAACACCAATGCCAGCTGGTCCTATCGACAATGCTCTGGCAGGAAGATGCGTTCCGTCACGTTCAGCGTGAAAGGCTCGACGGTGATCACATGACGGTTGTAGAAAGGGCGACGCGGCGGTGGGATTTCTGGGCTATTGTCGCGGCCGCTAGATCGGCGACGAGGAAGGCCAGGCATGGCGGCGTGGCGAGGTAGGGTTTCTGATTTGTACCTACATCGGCCGGCCTTCCCTTTTTATGGACGCGTCTGGACGCGACGGGAAACGCCTAGAAGAGGTGGGAATCGGCAGTAAAGAGGCGGGAAACGACTGGAAGAAAGCCGACAGGCGGCGGAAACGAACTGGATATACACCAGCGCCGATGTTGGTGACGGGTTCTTTTGCAGACGCGGATATTTGGATCGCGCTGCTAGGCACGATCGTTTAGACAGAAACGGACCGTTTCCTCGGAATGGATCGGTACGCCGCATAGTCCAACATCAATTAGACCGTGCTCGGGCGCACGACGTCCCGTATATAAAATAAAAGGCCCGCCGGCGGGTACGTGTCATGCCGCGCGCCGGAGCCGGCGTCGCACATGCGAGGATTCTTTCACTCGCGGCGGGCCGGGGTCGATGATGGCGTCCCATGGATCGAGCGTAACCGTTCCAACCCCAATCTGTGCGTGGTGTCGAGATCACATGCATCATCTATTCCAGCTTATTCACCATGACAGTAGCAATTCACTACTATTACTATTAGAGTGCTAAATAAGTACTCCATCCACTTCATAATTTAAAATATTTTAGTTTTATGAAGATAATGTATCTACACATTTTTTAGTGTATAGATTCGGAATTAAATTCGTCAAATTTATACACTAAAAATGTCTAGATACATTGACTTCACAAACATTTTATATTCTGAAAAGGAGGGATTACACGAGTATAGACGTTTACGTATATGCTGTAGTAGACTAGTGGTATACAGTGTATACGTGCGTGACCGGCCGGCCGGGTGCATGCATGCGTGCATCGCCGCGTCGGCATCGACCCTTCCTGGATCCTGGTGCCTGGTTTGTACTAACCGTGACCATCAAGTACGAGCCAGTACAACTCTGCTTCTTCTAATCATTGGCGCCGCCCCATGAACGTCACAAACCCATCTTCTTCGGTAGGGATTAGGAGAAAACTTCTAATGTTTTTTTTTAAATGGGGATGTACCCCGGCCTCTGTATGCTAAGATGCACACAGTTCTTTTATTACTTTAAAGTCTGAAGTGCCAAAGTTACAATTCAAGAATTAAGAAGGTTGAAACAACCAACCCTCAGAAAAAGCTAGAAAAGCTAAAGATGGACAGTCAGGCACGAGCTAAACATCTTTCAATCTACTGGCATGACGTCATATAGCCTGATAGTAGATATCCTGAGCAACCATCACCAGACGACTAGAAACCATCGTGGGACGTAACTGCTCTGGGAGAAAAAAAGCCGAGAGCTGGATCCAGAAAACTTCCAATGTAATGGGGGAAGAAGAACAGGTCAACCTTCAGATCAAATATTTGTATTCAAGGTATCAAATGTCGTCTCATGCTGAGGATAATTATAAAAATAAACAAATTATTAATATTATAGTTTTTATAAAATATGTTTCTCCGCATATGCAATGTATTGTCAGTCTACTCTTGTTCCTTCACTGTCCAAGTCTAATATATCAATGCGTCTATGATTTTGTTTTTGAAAAACCTCCAATATCCCGTCCCTCCAGTTAATGTGGATTAAACTACTGCAATTTATTAAGATTTTTCTTTAAAATTACAAATTAATTTGAATCTATTATTGAAAGTAACGAGAAGTTAAAATCAACTTGGCGAAATGAGTTAAAACTTTCCCATTTTACTCAAAACACGTAGTTGGAATTACATGTATTTTTCAGAATGCCTTAATTGTTTAGAATTTTGAAAAGATTTGGGCCAAATGTTATAAAGTTTTTGCAAACTTCAAATTGTCTGCTCGAAATGAACTCAAAATTAAGTAGTATGTCACTACTTATAATATGAATTACTGTTTTTTCAGACCTAAGAGAACGTCCTCCTATGCCAAGTGGAGCCTGACGGTGGGCTCTAATTCTCAGAAGTAGTGTCAGCCCGACTAAATAGCAATATTTGATTTGTACGAAGCAACACACTGAAATAGTTGTTGTTTTCTGATTATTTGTGGTTATGTTTTTTTGCAGATCCTAACACCAATAATTATACTCCCTCCGTCCATAAACAAGTGACTTGAGTGTGTCTAAACTCGCATGAGATAGAGGCAGTAGTTTTGTGAAACATGCTCAAACAAAAGTACTGTACCAATAATTGTAGTCTATTAGTTGACTAAGAACTAAGAAGTTGTTCACGCATGGTATTCGATTCACACGGAAAACACAATAGATTTTATGCAATAACATTAGGCACATGTTACATAGTAGCAAATGATTGAAAACGTGGATGAGTTTCAGGAACGAAATCCAATGAGTCATCGCGTGGCAGAAATATCATGCTGTGTACAACGCAACATATGAAAACCGACAGAGTGGGAGTAGAGGAGTTGATCTCTTGCTAGCACGATCTTAGCATGCTTGATTAATCCCTTCATTTTTTTTCCGAATATCCTCCATCCTGCATGTACTACTGTTTGATGCACACAGCCATCAATAATCTCGTGAATTAGGGGTTCCTTTTGAGTTTGGTGCACGATGAGATGGCTAATGCCGCGCCTGATCGGGGCCAGGGCCCGACGCGTGCAAGCTGCAGGGGTTGGCAGCACGCAGTGTCAGGGTGGATGCATGCACGAGGCCGATCTCATTCCCGCGTCGTGTCGCGCGCAGCTGCACACAAACCCACCGCGGCGATGCCGTCCCTGCTGATCTGCGCCAGCTCCAGTCCCCCGACGCTATATAATCGCCGCCCCGTCCCGCTCTGCCGCTCCACCCAACATCACACAGCTCGCCACCAAAGTCTCCCAGCTCCCAACCCGAGAGAGCAGCAAGCACTCTTACTCTAGCAGCATGTGCAACGTGATCACGATCCCGTCCGTCGCCTGGCTGCGCCGCGCCGTGCGGCGGTGGCGCGCCCGGAGTTCCGGGTCCGCGTTGGCGCCCGCCGGACATGTGGCGGTCTGCGCGGAGGGCGCGCGGTTCGTGGTGCGGCTTGCGCACCTGGACCACCCGGCGCTTCAGGAGCTGCTCCGGCAGGCGGAGGAGGAGTACGGCTTCCCGACCGGCGCCTCCGGCCCTGTCGCGCTCCCCTGCGACGAGCACCGCCTTCGCGACGTCCTCCGCCGTGTATCGTCATCCTTCGAGGAACCCTGCAGCCGCGGAGACTCGCGGCCACTGCTGCAGGGTGTTGCCGGGGAGAAGCTCGCCTTCTGACTTCTGACCGGTCGAAGCGGCGACGAAACACACTGTTTCTGCAAGCACCACGGAGGCACCGGCGGCGGCATCAACCGGCGGCGATCGGGCATACGCGAACTGTAGGGTAGGTAGACCGTAGACGAATAGTAACTGTTGACGATTTTTTGGGATTGTTTTCTATGCAACTCCGCTACTCGATGCGGTTGTGCAAAATTAAAGATTGACGGATTCATTCTTCTTGTTGTACATAGTACTACTGTACAATTTTTCGCCGTTTGTGACGAGTGTCAGTGTGTGTTCGTGATCTTGACGCGAGAGAAACGAACTTGCATTGTTTTGGCCCTTCACGGATGCCATCAGCCGTTGTTACTCGCTGCGGCGCCGTCAGAGAGTTCGTGCCGTGGGTATAATCCGATTCATTGTTTTTGCTGTACGTACACAGTACACTTTGTCGTCTCGTTTCTCATGTGTCTTCGTAATTTTGACGCCAGAAACTTGTGTTGGCCCTTCATGGATACCATTAGCCGTTACTCCCGTAAGTTCCGATCAATATTGTTAGTGTGCTCCCGGTACGAAAGAGGTCACGGCGCTCCACGTGTATAATTCATGCAAATATACACCCTCCGTTACGGATTATGGCATGTTTTACATATTTTAATATACACTAGCACAAAGTCCGTGCGTTGCTACGGCGCCATGTTGGAGGGGATCCGACGACGAGGGTTGGCTGTTGGCTGTAGGCCTTGGCGGCGACAGGGAGCTGCGGACACGCATCTTCATCAGTTTGGAGGGAGAAAGAGGTCTCGGAGAGAACTTCCGGCGTCTGAATCGTCGAATTTAGAGCTTCAGCCACGGTGCACTCCGGCGAGATCGATTTTGTGGCGTATGGCCTCGGAATTCAGCAATTTGCGTCGAAACGGAACGAGTAGGAGGGGATATTTATGGAGGATTTTGCTTGACGGAGGGGGCAAGGAATCGTGCCAATCAATAGATTTTGCAAGGATTTTTGACGTTCGGAACTCGTGTTCGTTTACATACAGATTGAAAAAGGAAATAGACACACTAAAGCACTTCTAAACATATACGACTCAGGAAAATGTCATAATGTTTTATAATTTAGAACAGGGGGTATACTGCATAATTAATCAGTGTTTGAAGAAAGATCAACAGCTGATATGCAAAGACACATGACTCGGCCACAGGTTCAGTGGACCAGTTCACGGTTAAGGCTGGCGGGATTTTTGAACATCGGTACAACGAGACCAACTTTCCAAGCCTTAGGAAATTGAAGTAAGTTTCGAAAAATTTAAATTGTTGCGTATTTTATCATTTTGAAAAAAATAAGCAAATGGTTAGATTATTTTATAGAAAATTTGCATCACTAAGTTTCAACTCAACTTACACGTGCTTGGCTTTTGCAGAACTTGCAAGCCTAGTCTTGTACTTTCTAAAATTTTGTCACGCGGACGTTATGATTCTTGCAAAATACGTGACGCGGCATTTTTAGATCAAGAGGGCCCCCAAAAGGAGAGCCCCGGTCCCATTTCATAGAAACTAAATTAGAAACTGTCTGAGAAGCCGCGTGAAGCGACATGATTTGTTGGATTCTTCGGATCAACGGCCAGATACAAATTGCCATGACCATTAGATGCCACACATGGCAATTTATGATGGATCGCCCCTCCCCGTCGTGTGCCGTATAGCAATCCATCTAGGAGTATAATTTTTTGCACGTGGCCTCAAATAGATTGGACTAGTGGTCAAGAATTTGAGACCAGACATATTCCTAGGAACCCATTAGCATTTTTTCTTAACCTAGCTGCTAAGCCTACAAAGGTGTCACACTAGTAGTAAGACTCAACTTAGCATAATACAGATTAATTACGGCAGGGATTGCTTGCACAGTTGCACGGCCACACCACGTTGCCGGGAGCGAGCAGCGGACAGCTGGACTAGATTTATGGCAGTTTCATGTGTGTATTCCGAACGAGGCCACACTACATGATCGGAGGAGCTGTTGATTAGGAACTCATCCACGTGCGCTTGGCAAGTGAAACAGGACATGCATGTCAATCTCTGATCCTCCTCGATCTCTTGCCGTGCGACCAGGTGACTTGACTGACCGAATACGGTTGAGATCCAGGCACCGTCCACCTATGTATTTTATCGACCGATCCGGTTCAGAGGTCGAGGAAACGGCCAACGCATGACGTGTTTTTTTTTCGGGTACCTGTATTTATCTCTCGTTCTTGAGTTAATTGCAAAAAACCACCACTTGTGCGCGAGAAGTTCGAAAATCCACCGGGTTTCGCTAATTTCACAAAAATCCACCAGCATTGCGCTGGTTCGTTGCAATGTACACTGATTCGACGATTTGGTCTCGATAACGAGCTTTCTGACCGTCCGGCCCCACTGTCAGTGCCCACGTGGCCAGGAGGAGATGGCCGCTTCGGACAGCCGTTAACGGCCGTGAACGGCGCCTGGGGCCCACCGCCAAGCCCGTGTCCTAACCCTAGCTGAGCACACGTTCCCCTGTCCCGCCGCTCTTCCTCTGCCATTGTCCGCCACCGCCGCCTCCGCCATTGCCGTCGCCGCCGCCGCCTCCGCCATTGCCGCCCCCTGTGTCCGCCAGAGAACAACTCCATGCCGAGCTGGCACGATGGCTCCTCTGCGAGCGAGGAGTATCTCGAGGTAAGTTCCAGCTCGAATCCTAGACTCATTTTTTAGGGTTTCCTCAAAGTAATCTGTAAATTTCTCGATTTGAAGCCGATGCAATTTAATTTCTTGCTTTATTTTGTTGATTAGGACTATACTGAACTAGATCTTGCTCCTGCCACCTGTGAAGACCCAACATTTCAGGGCATAGCTGTGGGTAGCCGCGAACTATGTTTACTTCACAAGCAAGTGCCGCGCAGATGCGTTGCATTTGAAGGGACAAACACTGGCCGCCGTTTCTACCTATGCCCCATAGAGAATGTGAGTAATTTGCTAATTCTTTAACATTGCCCATGTCAATTTAAACTATGCAATTAGTAGTATTTGTAGCTGTGGTAGATGTAGCTCTGCTAAATGTAGTTGTGGTATTTGTAGATGTGGTTTACATATATAGATATAGTAGCCGTGCATTCTCAGTAAACTTTAGTAAATGTAATCTATATTAAATGTAATCTCTTTGGACAGTTGAAAGTGGTAAATGTGCAGCAACTTCTAATTTTACTGAACCTAATTGTCATTCTTAATTTGCAGCAAGTAATGAACTGTGGGTTCCATTCTTGGGTAGATGAAGAGTGGCCTGACACTCTGAAGAATGCACTGTCCAAGCTATGGTCAATGTACGATGAGACCAACAGTGCTTATATTGATGAGAAATATGAAAGCTCAAAGATGCTGAAGGAGCATGCTGATGAGAAAGAGAAAATTGAGAAGAAACATGCATGTCTGTTGGAAAAAGGTCGCAAGTGGATGAATGACATTGAGAAGAAGGGACAAATGCACAACCTTGCAATGATGAACAGAGAGAAGCTAGAGGATGAGTAGAGGGAGAAGCATATGGAAGCCCTGAGGAATGAAGTTGAGGTATTGAGGAATGCAAAAGAACAAATGAAGAATATGCTAAAATCTCAGGCTGAAGTGTTTAAGGTTAAACAAGCAAGGTTAGTGGATGAAAGAGATTCCTTGCTAAAGGAGAAGAAGAAATGGGAGGCTGACAGAGATGCCCTGATGGAAGAGAGGAAGAACTGGGAGGCTGAAAGAGTGGCCACAAAGGAAGAAAAGAAGAAACTGGAGTATACCTTGTTTGATATGTTCAAGGATAGTCATGTGCACAAGGACAAGCTGAAGAAAATCAAAGCAATATGTGATGAGTGATCCTTTAGATAGTTGGTTCTAGTTTGTGAAACATATTAGTACTGTAATGTTTGTTGTTGAATCAATGTTGTTGCTGGACCATTATTGTTGTTGAATCATCTATGTAATGTTTGTAGTTGAACCATTCCTATTGTTGAATGATCTATGTAATGTTTGTTGTTGTGCCCATTCCTATTGTTGAATGATCTATCTTATGTTCAAGGATTCAAGCACATATGTTCAAGCATTCATGCAATTGTTTTCAAGCACATATGTTCAAGGATTCAACCACAATTGTTCAAACACATATGTCAAGCACATTGTTCAAACACACATTGTTCAAGCATTCATGCAATTGTTTTCAAGCATTCATGCAATTGTTTTCAAGCATTCAAGCACAATTGGTGGACAACCACAATATATAGTAGTTCCAGCCCTTTGTTCAAACACACATTGTTCAAGCTCACATAGTTGAATCACAAACAGGACAAGACACTTGTTCTAGCACACATTGTTCTAGCACATCACAAACATGACAAGGCACTTGTTCAAGACAAATTAAATACATTTCTGGCAATTACTTCCTGTAGCTGCCATGCTTCCCAGCAGAGAAATATCCAAGCATCTTTGGAGTCATCTTGACAGTCCTACCACTAGTTCTTGGTCCTGGTTCACCAGTATCTATACTCCTTGGTGCATGAAAAGGCCTTGGAGCAGCTGGTGGTGTAGGAGCCCTTGCAGATGGTGCTGGTTGTGGAGTAGGTGCACCAGGCTTCTTGGCAGGTCTGCCTGTTGGGAGAGGAGCAGATGCAGTTCTTTTAGCAGGTGCTATGGGTGGTGTAGGAGCCCTGGAGGATGCTGCTGCTGGTGTAGGAGCCCTGGCTGATGCTGCTGCTAGTGTAGGAGCCCTAAAGGATGAAGCAGCTGGTGTGGGAGCCCTGGAAGATGAAGCAACTGCACTCTGCTCAGATGCCTGCACACACAACAAGAATGAGATAAAGAATAGTTGAAGAAACAGCAAGAAGTGAATGGAAAATGCATGTATATACTTGGTGTTGGTTCCTTCTCATTTGCAATCCAGGCTTCAGAGGTTGGCTGTAGTTAGTGTATCTGTGGCCAGTTAACTTGCAATTGCTGCAGGTAATAGTGCCCATTCTGGTTGCAACTTTTGGCTGGGGTGGCTCAAACTTCCTTTCCTCCTCTTGTATTGCTTCCTCCCTAGGTCTACTCTAAAAACAGGGGGATCAATGTCAGGATATTCAGTCTTGGTCCAAAGGTCTTCACCAGGAACAGGGTAGACAGGTGGGTTGTAGGCCTCCAAGTACATAGGTTTTTTGAAAAAATCATGCACAAAATCTTCAGGTTGTTGTTTGCTCTTGTATATTGCTGATATGGCATGGCTGCAGGGAATGCCACTCATGTCCCACCTTCTACATCCACAAGTCCTATTACCCAAGCGAACAGCATATGATCTGTTTTCAGATCTACTAACCTACCAAATATCACCAACTGCTTTCTTTGCTGAGCATGGCCTTGACCATTTCTTAGCCTCTTCTAGCTTCTCAACATATGTTGGGGTGATCTCCCACCTTGCTTTAGCTGCACCTGTCCTTTTGCTCTCATGCTTGGTCATAATTTTGGTCCTTATCCCCTCAAACATTGTCCTAACTGGCGTGCCTCTAACATCAAGAATTTGCTTGTTGAAAACTTCACTAAGATTATTCACAATAAGATCAGTTTTGCAATTAGAATCCATGGCATACAAGGCCCAGCACTCAACAGGTATTTTGCACAACCAATCATATGCTGGCTCACTTTCTTGTTTCATCAGTGCCATTGCTTCATCAAATCCATGTTGGGTGTGTGAATATGTAGCATTATCCATAATCTTTTTCAGTTCCTCACCTCTAAATCCAGCAGTTTGGAATTTTGCATATATGTGCCTAAGGCAATATCTTTGAGGGCAATTGGGAAAGACTGAGTTGATTGCATTTAGTAAGCCCTGTTAATTACAGTGGGATTTGTAAGGATAGTCATATCTTAGCTAGCTAACATGTGCATAAGGACAGTCATACCTTTTGCCTATCTGAAATAATGGTGTAGTTGCCAAATCTCCCTCCCTCCCCTCCTAGTGCATACTTCAGTTGTGTTAAAAACCAAGACCAGCTGGCCTTGTCTTCTTTGTCAACCAGTCCAAAGGCAATGGGATAGATATTGTTGTTTCCATCCCTGCCTGTGGCTGCCAAGATTTGCTGACCTGTGGTAGTTTTAACAAAACAACCATCCAAACCTGGAAATAAGATAACATACTAATTATATGTACTGAATGGAAAAAGGGAAGAAAATAAATGTACAATGAGCTCACCAATAAATGGTCTACATCCATTTAAAAACCCTTGAATTGATGCACCTAATGCCATGAACATGCCATGAAATCTAGGATTCTTGCTAGGATGCTCAACTAGTCTCTTGGTTGTGACAATGCATCTGCTCCCTGGGTTGGTATCAAGAACTGTTTGCAAATAATCCCTAAGCCTCTTGTACTGCTCAACATGATCCCCAAGAACAACTCTCACTGCCTCATTCTTAGCCCTATATGCCATTGTCTTTGGCACAGCCACACCATACTTCAGTTTTGCATTTTCAATGAGGGTGTCTACTTTGGTTGTTGGATCAGTTCTTATGGCCTGCTCACATGTCCTAGCAACCCATTTGGCATTTATCTTGTAACCTTCTCCTGATGGTGCACATGTGTGCAAATCTTTGAACTTCCTTAGGCAGACTATTTTCTCTTGGGCAAGTTGTGAACCAACCATGTAGAATGGACAGCCTGCCTCTGTACACATGGCCATGACCCTATCCTTGTTGTTTCTGTGTAGATAATAGTTTCTCAACTGTGCTATGTGCAACTGCTGCACAGCTCTCCTAAACTGATAGATATCAACAAAGCACATATTAAGGTAAAGTTGTGATTCAGGGCTCTCTCTATTCTCATCATACCACATCCTAGGAGCTTTCTTTTTTGCCCTTCTCTTCACTCCCTTTGGTAGCACAAAAGCAAGAGGCTCATACTGGTCATCATCTCCTGACAACATGTCTTCATAGTCACCACTTTCTTCAGGAGAGGAAGGCATGTAATCCTCTTCAGGTTCATAGTGTTTTTTTGAGGTTGGTCCTGGGTTTTTAGGCTTATTCACCAAACTCTCTGACTCTATAATGCAATCACTGTCATCTGATTCAGAGTCTGTTTCAACAAATAAATCACCCTCATCTTCTGAATTGATTGGCACCACTGGGATAGTACACTGCTGTGTCAGCACATAATCATCCCCTGATCCAACAGGAACTATTTGTTTCTGACTTTGCTGAGTGGGTAAATACATGTACTCTGAATCTGCTGTCTCCTGGCTTTGAAAACCTACCCCTTGCACATCTACTGAGTAAACCTCTTCCTATGATATGGGGATCTGTTCTTCAACATCTGGCATGTTTATGCCTGCAGCTAGCCCACCTCTACCCTTGATTACAGTAATTGAAACTGCCTTCTCATGCTCATACATTTTAACCATTGATTCAACCTTGGCCATGCTGTCAATCAGCTCCATCCCAGCCCTACCTGTGCCCTTCTCTCTCACAAAATACATGCTGTGATCCATACCATAACCCTCTGTCTGAATTAGTGCTAGCAGATTCAGATATGTAATGTCACATTCCCCTATTTTCCTCTCCAAATTGTCTATACCATCTAAAATGAACCTAATCTCCCATATACCATCGTCCAGGCTACAAATAAATTAAAGAAATAATTAACAATCTAAAACGGAACCTAATCTCAAGTTTACACAGTATACACAGATGAATTTGGGAACAAAAGGGGGAAATGAGGTGAGAGACGAGAAAACTTACTCCACGCCGCCAAGAGAGGAGGTCCAACGATGGCTATCCGTCGGTCGTGCCTTCCAGACATGGGCCAACGCCGCCGCCGCCGCCGGGAACAGTGAAGTGAGTGCGGGGGGATTGGAGCTGCCGCAGAAGTCGAGGTCGTCTACCCCTGCGTCACCACCGGCGCCGCCCCCACCGCCGGTGGGCCCTCTCTTTCCTGTGTCACCACCGCCGCCGCCGCCTGCATTTGGAGTCGCCATGGGGGAGGATAGCTCAGCGCGGCGGGAACGTTTGCAACTGCCCGCTTCACAGAGCAGAGCTAGGGTTAGGACACGGGCTTGGCGGTGGACCCCCAGGCGCCGTTCACGGCCGTTAACGGCTGTCCGAAGCGGCCGTCTCCTCGGCCACGCGGCACCGAATGGGGCGGACGGTCGAGCTCGTTATCGAGACCAAATCGCCGAATCAGTGTACATTGCAACGAACCAGCGCAATGCTGGTGGATTTTTGCGAAATTAGCGAAACCCGGTGGATTTTCGAACTTCTTGCGCACAAGTGGTGGTTTTTTGCAATTAACTCCTCGTTCTTAGTCTAAGAGCATCTATACTCATTGGGTGTTCCTAAGCCGGAGCTAAAAATCACCGGATGGATATAACTTTTGGTTTGGGAATAGAGAATTCCCACTCGCGTTCCCATGTACAGGCGATTTTTTGACAAATATGGCGTTATTTCACCACAATTCGGCTAAAATTCACATAAACATAATTTTGATCACATAGTTCGGCTTAAAAATGATCCACGACAGCGAGCTTGGCGATGAGACGCGCCGGCCAAGCCCATGCCGAGCTCCGCCGGCCAGGCTCGTGCACCGCTACTCAGCCGGCCAAGCCCACGCCAAGCTCCGCTGAGCAGGCCCGCGAGCCGTTTCTCAACCGGCCAAGTCCATGTCGAGCTTCGCCAGCCAGAACTGCGTGTGCGGACGGGAGAGAGAAGGTGGGCGTGTTAGAGGAGAGAGAACGCTTTCCTCACTGGTGCGTGGGCTACACGACGAGATTTGCATGGTAACGCCTGATGAAAAATGCCTAAATCCGAATAAAATCGATGTCTTGTAAACGCTAGTGGAATGCTCTAATCTGAACTGATTTTCTTGTGAGGTTGAGTGAAAACAAGCAGGCATGAGCTGACGGTTTGTGACACTTAAAACGGCTCACTGTCGCCCTGCCTCGGCGTGCCGCGTGCGCACGTCGATAGAAAAACATAGTACTAGTAACACAGAACAGGGGCGTGTGAGACGACAGACTTCCTTGAGGGCAACCACGTGACTTCCCTAGCCGATGAACGCGCCGACCGTCTGCCGTTCCGCTGATCTCGGGTGGTTTGCTTCACAGATCGATCGCCACGAGAATGGCCGGAGAAGTGAAATCTGTCCCCAGATCGACAGCATCCATCCATCCACAGTGCGTGGATTGGTTCGGGCCCGGCTACACTGTCGTCAGTTAGCTCCTGCATGATCCCGTCGTATCCTTAGGCTGCAGCTATAGCCAATCCGATCCGATTAAAGATTTGCGCCGCATCGCACTGCTCGTGCGCACGACGTCTCTCAGCTAAAAGACGAATGCGGCGGCCGGTACTACGTGTCACCTACACATGCCGGAATCATTAATTTGCGAGCGGCGGCGGGGGCGATGATGGCGTCCCGTGGATTGAGCCACCGTTCCAACCCCAATATAATTCCTGCGTCCACTTCTGGCCCTTGTCGCGATCGAGATCTCGCATCTACTACTCGCCGTAACCAATGCATTGGAGAGGGAGAGGTCTTAATTTTAGAGTGCTATACATTATTGGCATTTTCGATTTCAGTATAGTAGCATACCGGTAGTCCCTATATATATAGTGCATACCTGCGTGACCGGCCGTCCGGGTGCATGCACGTATCGGCATCGATCGGTCCTTCCTGGTGCAGGTTGTACTAGCCGTGGCCATCAAGTACAAAACCAGTACTACTACCGTGTTGCTGCTAATCATTGGCGCCGTCCCATTCACATCACAAAGTCACAAACCCATGTTCTCCAAATTCGGTTGCCCCAACTTTTCTGCTGATCGATGTATATGTATGTGTGCTACCCAGCTAGCTCATATGAAAATGAAAGTGCTATAGGACGATCGATGCAACTGGCTACAACTACAAGTCGTATGAAAATCTAGTACTGTACTCTTATAATTATGATTGTGTTGCAGAGTCAGCCACATGCTCCCAGATGCCACACACCACGGGTCACAACTCACACGACATGGATGCGTGCATTATATATGGAGTTATCATTTGCACTTACTCGCGAGGCACCCCAATAACAGTTGACACGTAGAGCATCTAGGATGCACAAGACAAAGCTCTTATGGAGCATTTGCTTGTTGGCCTATACATCAAAATCTCGTTGCAATATATTATTTCTGTTTGGTCTCCACACCAAACTAACGCGGGATCGGGGAGAAGATCTCCCATGTCTCAAGTGGTACATAAAGTAGATGAAGGGTGAAGGATAGAGATAAGAAGATGCTAGTTCAGGACATACTCTCTCCGTTTCAAAATATAAGATGTTTTAGCTTTGTGAAAATAGTGTATCTAAACCTCTTTTACTGTGTAGGTTCACTCCAAACCTAGATGAACCTATATACTAAAAGGAGTCTAGATACACTCCATTTCATAAAAGCTAAAACATCTTATATTTTGAAACAGAGGGAGTACATCATTTGAAATTTGCTAAGCCTGCATATTTGTTCAACCACGTTCCGCAAATAAGAGTCAACTAGGATTGTTCACAATACAACAATCGAATGTTTGTGCCATGGGTTGATTACATCAGGGAGATGGAGAGGATGAATGAGTTGTTGCTAGAGATGTTGATGGTGACCAGACCCGCGGGAGGTGGAGCCACCCGTCCGGCAGCGTCCCCCCCCCTCTGAACTTCTCTGATGGCGGACCGTTGCCTCTCTATTTTGTGGTTTTCGATATTCGTCTCCGTATGTCGAGCCTTTTTATAGGTGGTTTTAGGTCAAAACAAAGGAAACGACATAAAAACGGATGGCATCGGACACTCGAGGGGGGATGGGCTCACCAGTGTGGCCAGGGTATCAGGACGTGCCCCATATCTTGGCCCTCGTTGACCTCCTGCTGGCCCACTTTAGGTCGTTGGATACATCTCAAAAAGTCCGAAGTGTGCTCTTTGACTTTGTTCTTTTTGGAATCCCGGAGCTCTCTCGAAGTGCTAGAGGATTTGCTATCCTTCCAGCTCGGCATGGTGACGGTGGCTGTCGGAGTGCGCGGGTGGCCCGACGACAATGGCGGTGTGGTGGTGGCGGCGCTGCGGTGGCTCCTGCGACGGCGGATCCTGAGCTCAACGGCGCGGTCGGGTTTGGTTGTGACCAACGACCCAACCGTTTTGTTCGACCGAGCCAGGTGGGTCCCACTCCCTATCGTTAATGGCAACAGACGGGCGTCTTCTGTGTGGGCCCAACCTATTAGATCTGGTGTCAATTCGCCTCGAATCCGTGTTTAGCGCACATTGCAACAAATCAGACGTAAGGTGGTGGTTTTTTTGCGATTCAGACGAAAAGTGGTGTTTTTTCGAAATTTAACGCGAAAAGTGGTGGTTTTATGCTAAACACTCCTTGGAACAACACACATAATTAATTTTGTGTGATAACATCAGGCACATGTTACATACTAGCAAATGAATGGAAACGTGGAGCTTCACCAACGAAATCCCATGCATGACTCCCTCACGTGGCACAAATAGGTGCATCATGCCGTGTACAAACGCAATTTAAGCGCGCAACATATGAAAACCGACAGAGTGGGAATAGAGGAGTTGATTTCTTGCTGGCACGAACTTGATAGCATGCTTAATTAATCCCTTCATTTTTTTTTCGAAAAGGAGGAATTATCTTCCAGCATGCACACAGCCATTAATCCCGTAAATTAGGGTGTTTCTTTTGAGTTTGGTGCAGGAAAAGATGGCTAATGCCCCGCCTGATCGGGGCCAGGGCCCGACGCGTGCAGGCTGCACGGACTACCCCAGGTTGGCAGGCCGCCGGAGTGGATGCATGAAAGCCGATCTCATTCCCGCGTCGTGTCGCGCGCAGCAACACACAAACCCACCGCGGTGCCATCTCTGCTGATTTGCGCCAACTCCAAACCCCCCACGCTATATAATGGGTGTACCTAGGTATTAGGCAACTGAGATTTAACTAAATCTCAGTCACCGTGACGTCATGTGTTAACCAAGAGAGTTTTTGAACGTATTCTGGGCTTTAGCGAGGGAGCTCGGTTGGGCTGTCTCAGTTCGGCCCAACATTCTTTTCTCGTATATTGGCTGTTGTCCTGATATTGTTGGAGGGTACGTACAGTAACGATTTTATTCATTCGTTCTCTTGCTTTCTTTTGCTTATTATAGACACAAACCAAAGACACGGAACAAATCTCTTAAAGAAAGAACAAATGATAACATGAAATGACACACAAATTCTAGGATAAAAATAAACCCCGCCTCAATTACGAGCTACATGCAACTGATTCTATCTTCAGTTCTTCACCAAAAAAGAGAGAACATAACCATGCTTACTCAGTTGCGAGCTACTTGCAACTGGCCCCACCTATCCCCCTCCCTCCAAAGAGACAAAAAAACGCCGCGTTAGTTGTGAGTTCATTGCAACTGCCCCCCCCCCCCAAAGAGACGGAATAGACCGCTGCCACAATTGCAAGCTACTTGCAACTAGCCCCACCTCTCTCAAAAAGAGACAGAAAAAGACCGCCGCCTCGATTGCGAGCTACTTGCAACTAGGTCTACCTCTCCAAAAAGGGGCAGAAAAAACCGCTACCTCAGTTACGAGCTACTTGCAACTAGATCCACCTTCCCCCCAAAACAGGTACAAAACGACCGCCGCCTCAGTTGCGAGCTACTTGCAGCTGTCCCTACCCCCCCACACACAAGAGACAAAATATACCGCTGCCTCAGTTGCAAGCTACTTGCAACTATCCCCACCTCCCAAAAAGAGACATGAAAAACCACTGCCTCAGTTGCGAACTACTTGCAACTAACCCTACCTCTCCCAAAAAGAAATAGAAAATGACCGCCGCCTCAGTTGCAAGCTAAGGGCAACTGGCCCCACCTTCCGCGAAAGGAAAAAAATCGCCACCTTAGCTGCGAGTTCATTGCAACTGGCCTGAACCTCCCCTAGAAAGAAAAAAAAGGTCGCCATCTCAGTTGCAAGTTCATTGCAACTGGCCCCACCTCACCCCCCAAAAGAGATAAAATAGACCGCTGCCTCAGTCGCAAGCTACTTGCAACTAGCCCCACCTTCTCGAAAAAGAGACAGGAAAAGATCAGTTGCAAGCTACTTGGAACTAGTCACACCTCCCGCCAAAAAGGAGACAAAAATATACCACCGCCTCAGTTACAAGCTTCTTGCAATTGGCCCCACACCCCTCCCCCAAAAAAGACATATAAATACCACAACCTTAGTTACAAGCCACTTTTTTCAAACGGCGTCGATCACGAGCAAATTGCAACGATAGGATCAGATACGGGGTGTCAGTTACAACCACATTGTGACTGTGGGTGAGTTACGACTACATTGTGACTGGGATCAGTTACGACTACATTGCGAGTGTGGGCCAGTTACGACCACATTGTGACCAGGGATTGGTTATGAGCATATTGCAATAATGGGGTCAGTTATGAGCACACTGTGAACGGGGGCCAGTTACAACCACATTGTGACTGTGGGTCTGTTACGACCACATTGTGACTGGGGATCACTTATGAGGATATTGCAACTGGATGATCCCTATATGCGAGCACGTTGCAATAGAAGGTCAATTGCAAGCACATTGCAACTGGGTGATCCCTAGATTCGAGCACATTGCAGAAAAAGGTTAATTGCAAGCACGTTGCAATTGGGAATCAGTTGCGAGCATGTTGCAACTGGGGTTCAGATACAAGCACAATGCAATTAAAAAGGTCAATCGCTAGCATATCGTACCGACCTAGGGTTAGTTATGAGAATATTGCGATTGGGGTCAGTTGCGAGCGTACATTTTCATTGAGTCATTTGAAAAATTATATTTTCAAAAAAAAAAAGCTCCCCTCTTTGAGTTAGTTGCAAGCTAATTACGAGTTGCGAGCATATTGTAACTGGTGGTCAATTAAGAGCATATTGCAACTTGTTCAGTTAAGGAAAAAGTGGGCCAGTTACAAATAAGTTGTGACCGGGCCAGTTAAAACAACTACAGATACACACAACATCATATAGTCAAACTGAATATTTAAAAATGTAACATATTTCAAAACTAAGCGATTAAAAAGATAACTTTTGAATAATTTTAAAACTTAATTTTTTTAATTAAATATAAAACGGTAACATCAAAAAGAAGGTCATGATTTCTTTTAAAGCTTCAGATTTAAAAAATGTTCGGTAGGTGAAAAGGCTACATATTTTAAAAATGTTCATAAGTAAAAAAATGTTCATTTTGTAAAATCGCTCATGATTTTAAAGAAGGTTCAAATTTTGAAAGTTAGTCATCAGCTAAAAATTTTCAGATTTCAAAATATTTCGTTTGAGGTTCTGATTTAAAAATTGTTCGCCAAGTAAAAACGAGAAAGAAACAAAAAAAAGAAAAGAGGAAAAAAGAAACAGAAAAACACACACGGGTGCCTAACAAAAAATGCCCAACTCGACATACGGGTGCTACAAAAAAGCCCACAGCAAAAGCCTACAAACAAAATTCAAAGACAACCCACAAAAAGACAGGAAACAGGACAGAAGCCCACGTGCAGCCTGGAGCACGAATCGTGATGCATTTGATGCAACGGTGGGTGACGTGACTGAGCTCTAACTAAATCTCAGGCGCCTTAGATTTAGCAAAACCGCTATATAATCGCCTCCCCGTCCCGCTTTGCCACTCAACTACTCAACCCAACATCACACAACTCGCCACCGAAGTCTCCCAAGCTCTGAACCCGAGAGAGCACCAAGCAAACGCGCTCGTTCGACCCGCACTCTTACTCCAGCAGCATGTGCAACGTGATTACGATCCCGTCCGTCGCCTGGCTGCGCCGCGCCGTGCGGCGGTGGCGCGCCCGGAGTTCCGGGTCCGCGTTGGTGCCGGCCGGGCATGTGGCGCTCTGCGCGGAGGGAGCGCGGTTCGTGGTGCGGCTGGCGCACCTGGACCACCCGGCGCTCCAGGAGCTGCTCCGTCAGGCGGAGGAGGAGTACGGCTTCCCGCGCGGCACCTCCGGCCCCGTCGCGCTCCCCTGCGATGAGCACCGCCTCCGCGACATCCTCCGCCGCGTGTCGTCGTCCTCGGAGGAACGCCGCTGTTTCTTCGGTCGACACAGCTGCGGAGACTCGCGGCCGCTGCTGCTGCACGGGGTTTCCTTGCCGGGGAGAAGCTCGTCTTCTGACATCTGAGCGGTCGAAGCAGCACACAGTTTCTGCAAGCACCACGCAGGGATCGGTGGCGGCATCAACTGACGGACGCGAGCCGGTCTGCCCGGCCGAGAAGACTGTGCAAGCGCGAAAGCATCCTGTCAAAGGACGGGCGCGCAATGCCGGCGACTGGCCATGCACGTACTGTAGGCTAGGTAGAGTAGTATGTGATGATGGTAGTAATTATTTGACGAATTGTTTTGGCATTGTTTTCTCTGTAACTTCCGCAACTGGATTGTTTGCGGTACTCCATTAAAGATTGATTCATTGATACATTATTGTTCTTGTTGTACATAGTGCAATTTGTCCTCGTTTGTCATGTGTGCTCATGATCTTGAAACTTATGTTGGTCCTTCAGGATGCCATTAGCCATTACTGAGCTGCGGGCTGCGTCTGCGGCGCCGGTACCGACATGCCGGTAGTAATATACTTGTTCTAAATTAAATACGGTTTGGTAGGATAAAACTGCCTAGTCGTACCAACACATCTTATATATACTAGTCTAAACTACTTATAAAGACACGAACTTGGCAGAAACATTAGATCCTAGCCTTTCAATCCTCAAAATCTAAGGGCGTACGTGTCTCACATGACATGCCGCGACTCATCACAATCCCGCTCGCGGGGATCACGTTTCCAGTAATTATTAACCCCGCAGTTTTTGCAGAAATTTCACCCGCAAACTCCTCTATCCGCAAACGGTTCCTCCGCACCTTCCACGATACGCTGCCTTGGCCCGCCCTTGTGATACGCGGCCGCCTAGCAGTTCCACGAAGCGCTGCCACCGCCGATGCCCAACCGCGCCGCCCTCCTCGGAGTAGGGGACGGGGCAAACAATGACGCTGTCGCTGTCGAGACCACCGGCGACAGGAGACGACATGGAATGTCATGGTTGCGCCTAGATCAGTGGCTGCCGTCCAGGCCGAGGGGAACGCCTGTAAGACCATCGACCGTAGAGCGCCTTGATACGATGGACTCGATGCCCAGGTGTGATGTGCCTCTGATCCTGAATCCAGGGAACTTAATACGATGGACTACTCAGCGCACCCAATTTCCGAGATGCTTCACGAGATTTCTTTTATGTTTTCCGGTTCACTGCTCAAATCCCTCAATACTTTTTTTTTCTGTGTGGAATCTCCACGGTTCATATTGTCAGAGATGCCTTTTCCAAATTTTCAATCATTCCGATTGTACAATGTCAGGATTGTTCAATATGCATGTAAGTAAGTTGACAGCGATGGGTATGTCCCTCTTTGAATTAGTGAGGTTCGTGTCTTACAAGATGATCTGTTCTGAACTTGCATAGGCATGTTCTGATTTTTCAAACCATGGTTTTGGTTTATCGGGCTTATACTAGACAAACTCAAGTCACTTATTTTGGGATGGAAGGAATATATCTAATCAGTTTGTAATTGGTTTAGCCAATCTTTTTATATAATTTTGATTATAGGATTTCTTCTCACAGATATGTTGCTTGTAGCATCTTGTGTAAAGGAAGGAAATGACAAACAAAGAATCAACGAAGTGAAATGTCTGATGCAATGTCCGTTCCCCATTCCCTTCTCAGTTCCATCTTTTTTATGTAATCTTCTAGACGAGTAATATAAGCTGGAATTTTAGGATTATTATGACCAATGTGCAAGTATGAACAGTTTTGTGGGAAACATGACAGAGAGAATTGTTTGCTCTTCTTGTGGGATATATAAAATGGGAGTCACATTGAAGATATTTGTTTCAACATGAAATTATAATAATTCAAAAATAAATTATCAAGAATATTGATCCCAATAGCTATATCCAGTACGTAGTATTTTGAACTGAATATTTGCAGTGCGAGTGCTACTAATCGATTTGATGCATCATCGTATGAACCATCTGTAATTAAGTATATAACTCACCATTTTCTATGTACAAACTTTATACAATTGAATAAATTATAAACATATCTTGAACACACTCTGTTGGAAAATTACAACTCCTTCTGGTCCAAAATACTCAGTATTTGGGCCATAGGGAGTATAACTTTTCACCTTTCGTATTTGGCTATTCAAGATTAACACTAAACTAATTCAAGTCCTTTTTAGGAACTAATTCAAGAAAGTTTGATAGAATTTATCTTTGATAGAATCTGAACGTGCGTGCACGTGCACAATTTACTAGTACTAGCTAAATACACGTGCGTTGCTACGACACGTTAATTTTTTTTGGTCATAGCACATGCCGCATTGTAAGTTTCAATAATCTTACAACTATATCATTTTGAGGCTTATATTGTTGATTCCTTTTGAACTCGTCTGTCTACTCCATGATTCGTAAAACTCAAACATAATAACTAATAGCAAACATGATTGTACATTGCAAGGAGAAAAAAACTACCATGCGAAGACTTAGTTAAGTGATTGATTGAACTAAAATAGTTGATGAACAATATTAGTGGGAGAGGCCTATCTAACTGGCACAATTGTTAAATGAACCCCCACCCACTACAAAGAAGCCAGTTGACCCACCTACCTTGAACCTCATCTACCCTCATCTAACCTCCGGATTGTCTTCCTCCTTATCTTATACTGTCCGTATCGCTAACCATTATAGGGGGCGCTCCCGATCTTGCACGGCACCACCTCCCATGTTCGTCTGCCACCGCCCAAGCTCATGTCGGAGTTTTCGGTGTAAAATAAATAAAATTCCCAATGTTGTAGTTTCCCTATTAAGTATAAATAGTTCTTATTTGAAAATACTTAGTAGGGAACATGATAAAGCACCATAAAAATGTTCTAAGACATAATTGTTGAATGGCTCAATATCTGACTTCTCTGTCGACACGAATAATCTGATTGTAGAACATAACCATGGTGACATTTTTTATCTCTAGTAGGTGGCCCAGCTGGTCCGCTCTC
This sequence comes from Avena insularis, assembly GCA_023614405.1. Lineage (NCBI taxonomy): Eukaryota > Viridiplantae > Streptophyta > Magnoliopsida > Poales > Poaceae > Avena > Avena insularis. The sequence goes on along the minus strand of CM042686.1, from coordinate 592,294,284 downwards.
AAACAATCAGCAGGACAAGACGTAGCATGAGGCGTCAATATTCATACCATCTCCCTCAAATCCCTCTAATTTCTCTCACTATCTCTGATAACATACAGCGGCACAGCCTAAATCTGCTACGATTCACTCCTCTCTCAACCTGTCAGGAGATCAGCATCTGCTCGAGCTCGCTGACCAGCACAGTTCGTCTACTCCCCTCCGGCCTCCACCCCACCTCGCCTGTAGACGGAGGCCCTGCAGCTTCAGTCCATCGTGTTCCATTAACCGCTGCCGTGTCGTTTGACCAGGGAGAGAAAACCGCGTGAGAAGAGATGAGAGAGGTTGCACGCCATAGGAGAGAGAGGGAATAGAATACCTACTTCGGGTCGCCTTGGCTGCGCTCCAACCGCCGCCTTGGTCGCCGGTGGCTGAACCCCAACGCCCTCGCTCCCCTGCCAAGCTCTCCTCCTTCCTCTCTCATGGCGCGACGCTGTCGGCTCCTCGTGGATGCTCCCGCCGCCAGCCCCAGCCCAAGTGCTCTGAAGTCTGAACCCTTTTTTTACTCTACGGTGGCACATACTGTAATATGTTCAGATTTGGAGGGGCAAAATTGTAAAAAAAAAAGACGGACCATCAAGACCATAAATCTTTTAATAGTATAGACATTTTAGAACAGACTGGTAGTACATAGTTAATTAGTGTATTACTCCTTCATCTCATTCCAGTTTAAAGGATTTACGTGTATAACTAGATCGTTAATTTGATCAATAAAATATATCAAAATAAGTGATGTGAGTTTGTCTAGATTCGTATATATCTATATACTAAAATATGTCTAGGTGCATCAAATCTAGACAAACACAGGTCACTTATTTTGGGACGGAGGGAGTAAATTATTTAACACAAAAATTATATCATTAGAAACTATATATGTTATAGTACATTCTAATGTGTAACTTTTATGTTAAATAATTTATACCTTATTAGTCAAATTAATGATCTAGATATACGGGTATGTCCTTTAAACCGGAAAGGACGGAGTACTCATTAGCAGTATCTTAACCAAGCTACGAAGCCTACAAGGTGTCACACTAGTAAGACTCGACGTAAGACTCGGCTTATAGCATAAATAAAGTACTCTACTGGGGATTTGCTTGCACGGCCGCACCATGTTGCCGGTAGCGAGTAGCCGACGGGTGGACTAGATTTTTGGCAGTTTCATGCGTTGATTAGGAACTCCTGCACATGCGCGTGGCAAGTGAAACAGGACATGCAAGGACGAGCACGCATGTCAGACGATCTGAACCTCCTGTCTTGCCGTGCGACCAGGTAATTTTGACTGATCGAATAAGCTAGGTTCAGATACAGGCACCGCCCAAACGCATTCTATGGACCGCGATCCAGTTCAGAGGTCGAGTGGCTATGCATGGCCACACGTCGTGACCACATGAGAGACAGGTGGAGCGTGTTTTTCTTTACCTGTATCGATCTCTTGTTCTTAGTCTAATCTGAACTAATTTTGAAAACAAGCAGGCATGAACTGACGGTTTCTGACACATAAAGCGGCTCGCTGTCTCCCTGCATGCCTCGGCGTGCCGCGTGCGCACATGGACAGAAAAACATAGTAGTAACACAGAACAGGCGTGTGAGACGACAGACTTCAACCACGTGAGTTCCCTCGCCGATGGACGCGCCGACCATCTGCCGTTCCGCTGATCGGGTGGTTCGCTTCACAGATCGATCGCCACGTAGTATGTAGGTAGCGAGAAGTGAAAGCTGTCCCCAGATCGACAGCATCCATCCATCCACAGTGCGTGGATTGGTTCGGGTCCGGCTACACTGTCGTCAGTTATTAGCTCCTGCATGATCCCATCGTATCCGCAGGTTGCAGCAATAGCCAATCCGTTCCGATTAAAGTTTTGCGCCGCAGCAGCAGCCGCCGCGACACTGTGCTCGTGCGCACGACGTCTCAGCTAAAAGACGAATGTGGCGGCGGGTACTACGTGTCACTGCACATGCTGGAATCATTAATTTGCGAGCGGCGGGGGCGATGATGGCGTCCCGTGGATTGAGCCACCGTTCCGACCCCAATATAATTCGTGTGTCCACTTCTGGCCCTTGTCGCGATCGAGATCATATCATCCGATCATCTAATCACCAAGATCCTACACGATCACCCTACACTCACCGTGAACAATGCATCGGAGAGCGAGGGAGATGTCTTAATTTTAGAGTGCTACATAAACAAGTGTACGTCTCACTACATTATTGGTATTTTCGGCTCCAGTATAGAGTAGTAGTATACCGGTAGTATATAGTGCATACTTGCGTGACCGGCCGGCCGGGTGCATGCACGTATCGGCATCTTGATCGGTCCTTTCCTGGTGCTGCTAGGCTGTACTAACCGTGACCATCAAGTACAAAACCAGTACTACTACCGATGCTGCTGCTAATCATTGGCGCCGTCCCATGCACGTCACAAACCCATGTTCTCCTCCGGATTAATTAGATTGCCCCAACTTTTCTGCTGATCGATGTATGTGTGCGCGCCACCCAGCTCATATGAAAACGAAAGTGCTATAGGAAGATCGATGAAACTGTATACAAGTCGTATGAAAATCTAGTACTCCTATGGACACGATTGTGTTGCAGAGTCAGCCACATGCTTCCATACGCCACACCACCACATGGATGCGTGCATTATATGGAGTCATAATTTGCACTTACTCGATCGCGAGGCACCCCACGTAGGGCATCTATGATGCACAAGACAAAGCTCGTGCCGTATGGAGCAATTGCTTATTGGCCTATAAGCCTACTTTTTTCTTAGAAAGCAACATATATTAATATCAGAAGATGCCAATTACACCTAGCATCTGCAACAACGCATTGTCCTAGCGGCCATACGGATGCACACAGCTAAAATAAAAAGAAGAATTGCAAAAAAGAAAAATCCCGCTACAGTGACCCATTCGTTGAAACAGCGGTACTACCACCACCACGACAACACCAAAAGTCCAGCTTCTTTAAAAACAACGCCTCCAAGAATGAAATAGTGCACAAACACCGTTATCGTTCGATCATAGATCTTGGGTTTTCATCCTGAAGAAAGTCCACGCTCTAAAAGCAATACCTTCAACAATACCATTGTGAGGCACAACCAATTAAGACCAGACCCTAGGTTTTCACCCTGAAAGGTAGGACTGTGAATTTCTCCTGTGCAGTTGCCCCTACTTGCATGCCACTGCAGCAAGTCACGAGTCACCAAGCCAATTCCTCATAACAACCCAGACTCGAACCACCATTGTCAATCCTTAGATCTCAGTCTCCATAACATTCTCCCTCAGCAACATGGAACGAGAATATGCCCCATGATATTAACAGCCACGAGAGCTTCGAAGCGCTCACTCTGAGCCCAAACGGTTAGAGTAAAACATGGGGTGTGCACGACCGAATCCCTCCAATCCAGCAATCTCCAGGTATTATTTGCCCATGGGAGTTTGCCGGTGGAGCCTTCTTGAACACGCCACTTCCGCCAGATCGATGGGGATAAGCACCGGCAGATCATCATCTTGGCGATAAAAGGAATCCTAGGACCGTCGTCACTATCCGCGAGACTAGCAGGCCCCCACGTCGCCAGTCGACTCCATGCCGGAGTGACAAGAGAGGAAAGAGGCAGTCCAAGCGCAAGGCTGCTGGTACCGGCGATCCGAGGAACCGCCAGATCCATCCGTCGCGGCTGTGACTGGACCCATCTAGCCAGATCGGCCTCGTAGCCCAAATCTTGGCCCGACGACCCAGCTCGCCACCATGCTCGCCGAAGACTTCCTGAGGGCGTACCGCCATCTCCTCACTGCCGCCCCTCCGGAGGCCCTCAGGCCCCGGCCCGAACAGCCGCACCGCCCTGCGCTTCCGCCGGTGTTCCTCCAACTCCCGAGGAAAAACAGCAGAAGCACCCCTCCATCCCTGCCGCCGTCTTTGACGCGGAGGGGGCCGTTACCTCCGCCGGGGAGGACAGCAGGGGCGGCCGGAGGGCGGGGGGATGGGTGTGCCGCCTAGGATTTAGGGGGTGGGGGCGCCGCCAGAGATAGTGGGATACTTAGGCGGCTAGCTACGCACGCTCATATAGCCGTTGGATCAACTACACAGAGCACCCGATATGAACCCAGGAGCACAACCTCCACCAACGGCGTTAGGCCGGGTGCAATTTTTCCAATGCAATTTTTTTCGGATTAGAGCGAGAACACATGCGAATGTTCGGTGATATTTTGCAGGTGGTCACTAACGTCAAGCCACAATTTTTAAATTTTCCATATATCAACACCACCACGTCAAGCCACAACACCACGTCAAGCCACAATTTCTAAATTTGCCATATACCAACACCACCACATCAAGCCACAACACCACGTTAAGCCACAATTTCTAAATTTGCCATATACCAACACCACCACGTCAAGCCACAACACCACGTCAAACCACAATTTCTAAATTTGCCATATACCAGCACCACCACGTGGCAAATGCTTTTTGGTGTGGTTCAGAGCAAGCCACACAAACGAAAATACCCACAATACATACACCATGGTTGGCTTGGTGTGGTGCATAGCAAGCTACGAAACAGAAATTTACCACAAATACAACACCGTGGACTGGGGTTGTCATGCTGGTTGTCCACCTTCGGCAACGGGGTGTGGATGCAAACTACCCACAAACTGGTTTGCCACAACGAAAAAGAGAACATCCATAGTGCATGCAACGAAGGAAAACAGTGACCAGACTAGCTGGTTTTGCCATGCCACTCGTCAACAAAAAGTACAACCATATTTTAAAACGCATGTATGGCCATAAAAAAAGCACATGCCAACCCAACACAAACCAGCATCATATTTTTCCACACACGAACTGGATTTGCCATATGCATGCACCACACGGTTTGCACAGCCACAAAACATTTCACACGGTACTCGTAAAGCGAACACTCACACTAAATGCCACACCATAGATGCGTTCGCATGGATACACAAAAAGCAATAACCATAGTAAACGCCACACAAACTATGTGTCCACAAAAACAAACCACTGGCTCTAGCATCCATAGCTTTGTTATCATATGGATTCCAAAAAAGCAATCGACCACGGAAAACGCATACCACAAAACAAAGGCGATGGTGAACTCACATGGCAAAAACAGAACGGTGTGCTTTTATCTCTTGCATGCGCGGGAAGGAGCCGACGGTGTGAGACGGAAACACCTGACACCGTCACTCGATTTTTGCCCTCTCAGCTGTGCATCAAGATTGGTGGACCGTTCTGCTCACCATATCCAACGATTCCTACTACATGCGTAGATAGCCGTGCGCTTATAAAATCCGCATATATATATAGGACATATTCATACTACTCCCGGGTGTAACTACACCCACGTGCGATTCACACTATCTAGGTAGTATCTGTCATACCGAAGAGTATGTATACGTAGTATGATGTATTATAAGACTATTTCGTATTATATATACTACTTTTGAGATAGTATGTATAAGTATTTCACATACTCTTATTTTACGTACAAATATGAAGGGTATTTTAGAAATATAGTACAAACTATGCTCCACTTGAATTTTTTCAAGTAAGTTGATTTGAAGTATCATATATGTAGTATATGAACATACTCGAACCGATATAGTATCACGTATACTTTTGTATGGGAGTATATGCGACATGGGTGTAACTACACCCAGGAGTAAGAAGGATTTTTCCTATATATATATATATATATATATATATATATATATATATATTCTTACTCCCGGGTGTAACTACACCCACGTCTCATATACTGCCTTATGGAAGTATTTGTAATATTTTATCTGTTTGAGTATATTTATATACTATATATAAGATACTTCCAAGCAAGTTAGGTGAAAAAATTACAAATGCATCCATAGTTTTCAGTATATATATAAAATACCGTCATATTGGTACGTACAAAAAGAGTATGTGAATAACAATTACATACTAGCAAGAAAATAGTATATATGCTGCTCAAATATTCTTATATACTTCATACTACCCATATATAGTCTCCTGTATTATGATAGATACTGTCTAAATTACGTGAAACACACGTGAGTGTAACTACACCCGGGTATAGTATGAATATGTCATATATATATATATATATATATAATATATATAGAACCCTATTCAGCATTCAGGGTGCAGAATAGTTATTTTGCACCCTATATATTTTTATGTTCTTACATACATAAATTTATGTTTTGTATACTAATAATTATGTTCATATTCATCAGAAACGTAAAAAAATCGACATAAAAATACGATTTATGAGTCATTATAGTGTAAAAAATAGAGAAAATTCGTATTTTACGCCGTATTTTTTTACGGCATGTAAACAATTTTTTTACGACATGTCTAAATTTTCTTATGTTCTTAACTTCTGAGGTAAGAGAAAATTTACGTGACATAAAAATCTTATACGGTTTGAAAGATATGGGGTGGATGAAGAATAACTATTCTACACCCAGGATGTCAAATAGCGTCACTCTCTCTCTCTCTCTCTCTCTCTCTCTCTATATATATATATATATATATATATATATATATATATATATAAGCCTAATATATATAGGCAAAATTCCATCTGAGTCGTAGATATTCAAATCTCACGTTTCCTCGCCTAAAAAGACAAATACAGTCAATCATAATTAAATCTTAATACTAGATGATTGAAACTCAATTATCCTCCCTTATGTTGGTTTCTTGCATTTATCAAAAATAAAATTGTATTTGGATTTGGCACAATAGTATTCGTGCCCGTTCAAATTTGTGTTCAAAGAATGTGTTTTTTCAACATTATTTCTGAACTACAAGAAAGTAAATAGCTGTATTTCTGGCTATGATTACACAATCAATTTCTGGTTTCACCGTTGATCGAACCACAGCACAAAGTTCTTGGGTTACCGAGAATTCATACATGAACAATTATTGCCTTGTTTAAGCGTCAGAATGTTCAAATATTACATGTTATTGCTTAAGAAGACACCAAAAAGGCTTCATTCTCTTACATTATGCATCCTTAACATAGCATTTAAACCATGATGTGTTCCTTTGTGGACGCAACAGAGGATGCAAAGCAAAATGTGCACATACATATGTTGTTGACACATTGTCGCAATCAGGCTCACACCAGCTCATTTCACACTATCGTTTTGGCTGGTTGACTATAGTTACACACATCCATCAGTAGATATGACTCCATGTCTCATGTTCCTTTGCTGATACTTCTGTGTATGCCAAACGAAAAGATGATGATCAAATTATTGTAGTGTGAAATAATCACACTATACTAGGCGGAGTATTTCGTAACATTTGTGTTCTGCTTATCTACAAATGGTACATGTCAGATAGTCGTGATGTCTATCCAGAGTTAAGAATATATATAGTTGTCGCTATGGATTCCAATGTACCTGAGGAAATCATTAAAAGAGCAAGTAGTAGTGCCAGCATTTGGAATGTCTTCATGCTGTTTGAGTACTTGAAACATGAGAGGCTAAAGGATAGTCCAATGTTTTATACAAGAGTCCCTTGCATGTCACTATTGATAAGTATTAATACGACCGTTACTCTAATAAAATTTTGGTACCAATTAATTGTACATTTATCTATAAGTTGGCTACAAATTAAGACCAATAGATTACTTTAAATAGTCTTATAGTCACTCATAACAGATCTTTAGGGTGTTTTATTTCACCTTGTACACCCCATTGAGTCTTGTAAGAATGAATCAAATGTTTTATGCTAATCATTTACACAAGTCCTAAATAGATAACACACCCATATCAAACTAGTGGGAGCCTCCCCGGTGTTGCGCCATGCGGGACGAAGAGGGGAGTACATGCGGGAGACGTCCCTATAGGCCTTCGTAGCAATGTCACGTCGGGGCCTTCTCATCAGGGCCTCTCCCAAGCGGGCAAGGAACCATGACTTCTCCCGATGATGCCAAGGTTGATATAGACAGCAAAGACCAAAGACGGTTGCACCCCTCTACTAGGCGTGCCAAATGTCGTATGCGGAAACATGAACATCAAGGGTATCGCATATACCCTTTTAGTTGTTCGGCAGTGGGATGACTAGCATGTCCAAGGTTCCTTCCCGTTACTCTTGCTCGAACAGTTCAAGAACTCAAGAACACACAATTTTTTTACCCAGGTACAGGCCGCCCAGAGGCTAATAGCCCTACATCCTGCATGTCTGGTGGTATAGCTCATAGCGGGAGAAACCAAGTTACAAAGGGTGTGAGTCAAGCTCCTGCCGGGGTCGCTCGCATAGGCTCTAACTATAACAATGGCCATATGCCACAATTACCTCTCCTTCTCCTTGCCTAGCCTATTTTCTCTATTCTTCCTCTCTCCCTACTGCTTCTCTTCCCTTTGTTCCACTCCATCTTATCTACCTTTGGCCATGGCTCTCCTTTTATATCGCAAGAGGTTACCATAGTGTCCTTACATGAGAACTGGACGAGCGGGAGCAGCTAGCTGGCATGGCCATGCCAGCGTCCTATCACGTCCTCCAATCCCGGTCTTCAGGCTTGCACACCTTCTGATTCTCGGGGCCTTGTCCTTTTCTGCCACTTGATCCAACGTCTTGTCTTCTTAAGGGTTCACAACATAGAAAACAAAAATTCCTTAGGTAAGAATAACAAAGGTGCCAAGATCTAATCTACAAGATGCATGAAACGAGTAGTTGGTCATCTAGAAAAACTTACCCTTGAAGATCGAAAATTTTAACGAGATCCGATCTCATGAATGATGTAGATGACCACTTGCCGATCTCAAGATCGAGTAGAAGTGCTCTGCAATCCGGTAGCGCTTCCGTGCTCAGTCACAGGTACAGCTCGAAGATGACTCTCGTACCCTCGATCCAGCGAGGCAGTGGATAAGTAGATCCGCCAGATAAAACTATTCAACCATTGATCGCGCTAATTCGAAAGCCAATGGGAGGAGTGAGAGAGAAGCTTGTCTGGAGCATGAGGGAGATGAAAGCACACACCCCACCTTATATAGGGGAGGGGGCAGCCCCCAAGGGGTAGCTAACAGCCACCATGGGTGCCTCCACCTAACCCTCCATTAAGTGGGTAGAGGCCCCACTCACTCCCACCCATGTCTCATAATTTCAAGTGGACTCTCCACTAAAAAATTCCCATTAATGAATAAAAACAATTTCTATTTCTTTATTTTAATACTTGTCAATTCTATTAATTCATAAACGTTAACATATACCCCTTGTACTATTCTGATACCCCGGGAACAATTCAGTGTTTCTTGAAACAGTTCTCGAAATAATTCCGATGATAGCCAAACTTTTATCTGACATACTGTATGTACTCAAAAGCGTCGACGAACCTTAAGTGTGTCAACATTAGGATCTGGAGATCGTAATGACTCCCACACATTCAACGATAAATCTTGTGATCGTTTGAACCATTAACATCGTACCGCCAGGATGAAGGAAGCAGGTGGCCTGCCACCGCCTTAGTTGGATGCCGGGACTTTGGAGGATGAGACTATAATATATGTATTAGTCTAGGTCTCCTTCACCTGTTCGACTTGTACTCTCTTTATAACCCTAAGTCTAGCCGCCTATATAAAGCCGTCCTACGACAACCCTTGAGACATAACACACGACCAGAATGGTAATCGTGTACCTGTTGTCATTATAATGAAGTTACAATAGGAGTAGGATCTCACCGTCACCGAGAGATCCAAAACATAGGTAACTCGTGCCTCACTGTCCCTGTAACACCCCTCCTTACGACCCCCACGTTCTCTCTCCACCTTGAGATACTCCTCATGGCTCTATCATAGGCAATACCGCGACACTCAGCTAGCCTTGGTACCAATGATTTGATGTCGCTATTATACATTTGCGTTTTCCTGCCTACTAGGCAAATACGTACAAGGGCTGCATGTGAACTCTTCCTCCTTGGTGGTACCCGCGAGATCGAGGTGCGTACGATCGTGTGTACGATGGGAGAGCATATGAGCTGCCTTGATCCGCTGATTTACGGTACTACCACTTGACAGAAACGTATGCCGTTTTCAAGCCTAGTGGCCATACACTGTACGTACTACTAAGGAGACCGGTCGAGGTGTGTATAATCAATCAATCTTGTGTAGTACGAAGCGAAAGCTACCGCTGTGGCTTGACCCGATCGACCCACTGATTTGCGGTACTTGGCTAATCATGTGTCAGACGGAGACGTATGCACATGCACGCTCCTCTCTTTGTGGTGACTCAGCGCAGCGGGATTTAACTTCTGTTTGTAGCCGGATCCGGAGGTGGACTTGATACCAAGAAATAAAGCGCTGGGTTATGGTCGACGACAGAGATTGATTTTGTATTACCGTCTCAGTTTAGGTTACGGCATACGGTCATAGGGGTGTTTCCCGTCGACCGCTCGGTTCGACATGGTCAACCCTACACAAGTAACAAACCCGTCTATGCAGTCAACCACCGGACGGCGGAACCAGCGCCGCGCCCACGTAAGGCCCGTGCTGGCGGCGGCGCGGCGGCATATGGGTGGGTTCTGCTGCTGCTGCTGCAGCGCAGCGAGCACGTATGGCACCTCACCGGCGACAGCTTAACCAGTCTCGACCTCGTAGACCGGCCGGTGGCGGCATTGATGGTTCAGATGCTCTCTTTTTTTTTTATCCCATGAGCCTCCCTTAAGGTCTGTGGTGGATGGACGTCACGGCCACTGTCACTGACCCATCCAACTAGCCAGGACCCTCCTGCGTTGGCGACTGCTCTGGTGCACAAGCTAGCTATACATGGTATCGTGTGGATGTTAATTAGAGGACGCTAAGCGATCTGATCCGTACAAGATCGGCGGATGCGTACGTACGTGGCCCGAAAGTCCTCTGAAAGCCACGGCCCCGGCAAAGGACGTATAGCCCAATGTTAGACCGCACGAGAACGACTTGGCCTCCCTGCTGCAGACAGCGCCTGCTCACATGCGCAAGCTTACCGCGCCCCGTCACCTGATAGCTATCAAAGCGGTGGATCCTCCGTCGTCCCTTTTCTCAGCGCTGTGCCGTGGGGCTAATCATATTTAGCTTTAGCTCTTTACTTACTGTACCTCGACGCGTAGATGCGTGATGCCGCCGTTTTGTACTATCGGTCTTCGCGCGATTGACACCAGTGAGCTTGAGCTTGACATCCAATAAGTACCTGACCCAAACTAGCTGCGGCCTGCTATTCCTGATCCAGACACGGATCGGAGGGTCATGAAGCAATTTGGAACGAGTGTGGGAGTGGTTTCATGCAAATAGAAAAGCAGCTAAAAATAGTTTGAACTAAATTCATACAAATAGCAAATAGAAAACTAGCTAAAAAAATACAAATAGCAAATATGGGGATATAAATTAGAAAATGAAAACAAGTGAGAAATATTCCATATGTAAAAATGAAAATAGGGAAATATTATAATTTAAGAATAACATGAAAGTTAAGTGGAAAAATAGTAAGGATTGTGAAAATCAGAGTTTATTTTTTTTGATTCCCGAAAATCAGAGTTTAAAATGTTATAATGTCGGTATGACAGTTAAGGGAACAGAGTTTAACTTAGGCTGTAACTGAAGGGCGATGAAAAATATACAGTACTTTTTCTTGGTTTGAAAACTGAAAAGTACAAAATTTGCAAAGCTCAAATCGTGAGTTCGGGTCATTCCGCTTTCCACCCCACCACTAGTATCGTCTCAACGTGCAAAAAGAGCAGTCCTAAGATTTAAGAGGAACATGCAGGGATCTGAGAGGATTTTCCAAATAATGGAGTATCGAACTGGCTAGCTGGTGTTAACACGCGAGAAACAAATGAAACATACCGAACAGCTACAAGGACAATGGAAAATGCCATCCATGGGGAGGAATCATATATTTGCACATGTTTCTGATTTAGATGCTAATCTGTGCACATGCCATAAACCAAACATAGTAGCAGGAAAATACATGTAAAACAGAGGAATAATGTCACGTCGACCAACTCTGGACGAACCCCTATAAAGCCTCCTCGCTGCTCTCCCCTGGAAAAGCAAGCTCCATTTCCCCCACCAACTCTGCCTCCTCCCTCCCTCCGCGCCATTAGCCTACGAATAGCAGAGCAATTCTCCATGGCCAAATGCGGCAAGATCCAGAGCATCGTGCGCCTCCAGCAGACGCTGCGGCGGTGGCGGACACGAGCCACGGCGCGCGCGGTCTCTGTTCCGGCGGGGCACGTCGCGGTCTGCGTGGGCGACGCGTCGCGGCGGTTCGTGGTGCGCGCGGCGCACCTGAACCACCCGGTCTTCCGGGAGCTGCTCAGGCAGGCGGAGGAGGAGTACGGCTTCTCCTCGTCGCCCGGGCCCGTCGCTCTCCCCTGCTGCGACGAGGACCGCTTCCTCGACGTCCTCCGTCGTGTGTCCTCCGATCAGGAGCGCCTCCTCAGCCGCGCCGGCCGCTCGTTCTGCTGCCGCGTGCCGGCCGTCACCACCACCCGCGACGTCGCGGCGCGGCCGTTGCTGCAGGGGATGGCCGTGGAGAAGCTTGTGTGGTGAATTGGTCTTGGTGATCGACCGAAGCTGCGTGCATAGCGTGCAACGTCGCCGTGGTGGTTTCAATCCGGTGCCGGCTGCGGCGGCAAGAGTTCTTCCGGACGCCGAAAGGTGGAAGCATCTGTCCGCGACCACTGCGGCCGAGAAGACATCCGTACGCCGGCCCACGCGCACAACAAGAAGCGCCCTAACATCCGTGCCGGTCCGCGCGTAGTGGCGGCGCCGCCAAACCGTGAATCGGTGCACGAGCTGAACTGGGGCAGGCAGGCGGGCACTCGGGTCGCACTAGCTCTAGCTCTATACTGCTTGACTGCTGGTAGAAGATTGTGGCAGTTGATTGAATTAGTAGTATTATGATTCTTGAATTTGTACTGGGATTAAACAATTGTTCCTTGCGGTACATTCGATTGGTCGCCATTTGTCATGTGTTCATGATGTTGATGTGGCTAACGTGATTGTGTCTTTGTTCTTCAGGACTTTAGACTTCACACTACCGCTATATTGCTCATGGCATGCCTCCCTTGTGACACCAAGGGGGTATCACATAAAGATTGTTATGTAACAATATCCCAGCCTACAAAGACGGGTTTGGTTGCCCACGGATTTTTCAAAGAGATCCTATGGGGCCAAAAATCACTGCACCTATTTCATGCATCACATGGTTCTTAAAGCATGTCAAATGTTGGCCTAGACCTCCAGCGCGAGCACGAGGAAGGCTGTTGCCATCGATGGGACGACACTTCCACGTTGGCGGGGATTGCGATGGCCAGCACAAACCCTAGTGCCAGGGGCTTCTTCTTTGGGTCCGTGACCTTTTTCTTTGACTCTGTGAACGGGACCCCCACTATAAGTAGTCCGATTGAGGATTGAATTACTCCCGTTCTCCGCATCGTAGACGCATACAATCATTGTTCACTATAAGAGTTTATTACATAATCCTAGTGAAGGAAAGTCTATCGAAATGAAGCGCGATAGGTCACACGGAACATAGTTAAAGTTCTAATTTCCCTTTAATGTGTTATTTCATTGTCATCCTATTAATCAATTTTTCAATTTCTAGCCAGAATCTAATTGGGATCTCGAGACTAGCAATTTTGTGAAATGGCTGAACTATGTAATGCAGGTCTTTTGCATAACCAAGGATGTGATACAAGTATGTTATGGCATATGAGCTTACTTAAAATCACTCTAGTTAAAATGACAGGAACTATATATGTCAGTGAGATTCTAAACCTCTCTACTTGGTGTAAGACAGACAGGTGGTTTTTTGCATCATTAATCCGTCCGTTCCAAAAGGCTCAAACTAGCCACCGGCACAGGGCGTGGCGAGATCGATAAACTGGTACCTATAGAAAACCAAATCTATCTCCCAGATCATCAGCGCCACCGTCGATCCCGGCCAGTTGCACTGCCCTGCACTCTTTGGCCCGTTCTCTGAATCTTATATGTACAGTCGACTCATCTACGCACTGCGCTCGTGCAACGACGTCTGAGGTACGATAACGCCGGCCATGACGACGACAGGCGCGTACGTACGTGTCGCCGCTCCGGGACGTCGCACATGCATATGCGGAGCCCCGCCGGCCCCCGGAATCTCCGCGACGGGGGAGCAATCATGGTGGACAGTGGACTGGAGTTTAGCGCGGCTGTTCCAACCGTAATTTGAGCGTCCTGATTTGGGGCTGCTCCTCTAATTAAGCTACAGGATTACGGCCCCGTTTGGCAGCTCTGTTTTTTTAAAGTTTTCTGAAAATACTTCAGTTTCTAGAAATAATGAAGTATCGAATACTTCAAAGCGTTTGGCTCCAAGCAATACTGTGGTTTTGGAAACTTTATTATCCCAAAAACTGCAGTTTTTTTGACGTTTTGGAAACTTCAGTCCGGACCTCTTTTTATACAAAACGGAAAAACGTCGCTTGCCCATGTCACAGCTGGAGCCTACCAGGGCGTAGTAGCAAGAGCTGTAGTTCTACGCGTGCTAAGACGGCCACGTTACAAAACAAGATTCGGATTCAAAAGGACTCACGGAACAACTATACATAGAAATGTTGTACTGGTACGTGATTGATTGCTAGCTTCGGTTGCTGTATGCATTTTGGTATGTATGTGTACCCATGGAGTGATGCATGCAATAGACATATAAGCATCTCCCGGTCAAAAGAGACTATACGTGCAACATAATAATTTTAGTCAAATGATGGTAAAACAACTCTTTCCAAACGCCTCGCAGTTTTTATCAAAAATGAGAAATACTATAGTATCAACAAACTACAGTATTTCACTCCCGTGCACTCAAATACTTCAGTTTTGTAATACTTCAATTAATATTCATAGGCCGCTAAGCACTTTCGGTGTGATGTGTACATTCGTGGGCCAGATGCATGCATCGTCCTTTCTGGTGCCTAGTTGTACTGACCGTGGACTCTCGAGTGTACTACTGACCAGTACTGCTATTGGTGACATGTTCTTGCATTCATCAGGCTAGATTAGATTTGAGAGGCTATAGAAGTAGACCCTAACTTTCCGCATGCTCATTATGCTACCCAGCTAATCTGAAAATGAAGCCCTTTCTTTAGTGTTCTAGTACAACTATCTAATTAGCTAGCTCATACAAATCCATCGTATATACGACTATGCTGCGGCGTCAGCCACATGCAGACATGCTCCCATATGCGGCACCACTCTGTCATCATTTCAAAATGCAAGGCACGCACCCACTACGTCTGCTAAGTAAACAAATGGTGGCAACGACCTGATCAAGTGCGTACTTAGCGTGGGTACATGACACGTAGAGCATCTACGAGGGCACATGACAAAGCTCGATTTCGTGCATGCACTCCATCTGATTAGCAAATTGGACGATGAATGAAGTGGCATATAGGCCCGCATATAGATCTTCTTGCAATATTGTTCCATTTTGGTTATTATTTCTGTAATGCAAAGAGAATCTCTGATAGGTGGAGGGATAAACTGTTACAATTGCGACAAGAAGATAACGAAGAACGAAAACGAAAAACACAACAAGAGGACACAGATTTAACGTGTAAAAACCTCTCCAACAAAGAGAGGAAAAAACCACGGGCGTCAGCCAGCAAAACTTTACTATATCGAGGAGTATTTACAAACGCCGGGGATTTCACAGATGCAACTCACCCTAACCGGCGGCTTACAAGGGGTTTATATATCGGTGGCCCAAGCCTCCGGCGACGGGCCTCGCTCCACTCGTCAGAAGTTGGCCTATACTTTGTAGAATTTGGATCAACATATAACAAACTCCACCTTGAGACAAATTCCTCCTTGTAGTATCAACAGCAACCATCTCCCCGAACAAACAAAGCAAATACTTTCGGCGCCAATAGCCACTTGGGCTAATCAGTTAAACCAACTAAGTTCGAGCAAAGCTCAAACTTAGCAACAGGAACAGGTTTAGTCATCATATCAGCAGGATTATCATGAGTGCTGATCTTGCATACCTTTAATTTACCTTGAGCAACAATGTCTCTAACAAAATGGTACTTGACATCAATGTGCTTAGTTCTCTCATGGAACATCTGATCTTTTGTAAGGTATATGGCACTTTGACTGTCACAAAACAAAGTAATGTAAGAATCATCTCCACAAAGCTCAGCAAACAAACCTTTCAACCAAACAGATTCTTTGCAAGCTTCAAAGAATAGCCATGTATTCAGCTTCAGAGTAGATTGTGCAACAACAGCGCAATGTAGCCTTCCATAACAAAGACAACCACCAACATTAAACACATAACCTGTGAGGGATCTTCTCTTATCCAAATCGGCAGCAAAATCTGAATACACATAACCAACGAGTCCCTCACCGGTCCTGCCAAACTTCAAACAAGCATTGGAAGTGCCAAGAAGGTACCTAAAAACCCACTGAACAGCCTTCCAATGTTCTTTACCAGGATTAGCCATGTATCTACTTATAAAACTCATAGCATATGATAAATCAGGACGAGAACAAACCATGGCATACATTAAAGAACCAACAGCACTAGAATATGGCACCTTTGACATGTACTCAAACTCTTCATCAGTAGTAGGACATTGAGAAACTGACAATTTAAAATGAGGAGCAATAGGAGTACTAACTGACTTGGCACCATCCATATTAAAACGATGAAGAACTTTCTTAATGTAACTTTGCTGACTAAGAAATAACAAACCAGATTTTCTATCTCGGGTAATCTCCATACCTAAGATCTTCTTATCACCAAGATCCTTCATCTCAAACTCACTACTTAGGTGTGCCTTCAAAGTAGTGATTTCTTTCATGCCCTTGGCAATTAACATATCATCAACATATAGCAAAGCAAGTATATAGGTGACCCATCAACAAACTTGATATAAACACAACTATCATATTTAGATCTCTCAAAACCATGTGAGATCATAAATGAATCAAACCTTTATACCACTATCTTGAGATTGCTTTAAGCCATAAAGAGACTTCTTTAATTTGCACACAAAATCCTCTTTACTGTGCACTATGAACCCTTCCGTTGGTCCATGTATATTTCCTCATCAAGCTCTCCATGCGAAAAGCGTCTTGACATCTAACCGCTCAAGCTCAAGATCATGCATAGCCACAATACTAAAGAAAGTACGAATGGAACTATGCTTCACAACTGGAGAGAACACATCATTATAATCAATGCCTGGAATCTGGCTGAACCCTTTTGCTACTAACCTTGCCTTGTACCTTGAAGGCTCTTTGGGAGACAGACCTTCCTTTTTCTTGAAGATCCATTTGCAGCGGACCGCCTTCTTTTGTTTAGGCAAGCGCACAACATCCCATGTGCCATTTTTCTCAAGCGATTGCATCTCTTCTTGCATAGCGAAACCCACTTCGCGGTCAACGGATGCAATGGCTTCATTATATGCAAGAGGTTCAGAATCGTTCTCCACTGCTCAAAGACAACTCAAAGCATAATGTACAAGATTACACTCTTTAATTAAACGAGGACGAGGGACCACAATTACGCTTCGGTCTATCAGCAACAATGGACTCATGTGGCTGCTGCAAAACAAGAGGTGAGTGCTGAACAACAATATCATCAATGTTTTCCTCATGTGTATCTTCAACGATAGCATCATTATCATCAGTTTTCGCAGTTCTCCACCTGCACATTAACTCTCTCCTCTCCAACAGCAACAGGAGAGGTATCTGATGGCAAGCTATCATGATACATAACGGACTCATTGAAAACAACGTTTCTACTTAGCAAAATCTTTTTAGTTTCAGGATTCCATAGTTTATATGCTTTAACTCCTGAACCATAACCAAGAATATGCACTTAACAGCCCTAGGCTCTAACTTTCCATTATCAACATGAGCATATGCGGTGCCAAAAACTCTTAATCGTGAATAATCAAGGCGAACGACCATACCTCAATGGGAGTTTTCTTCTCAAGTGGAATATAAGATGACTTGTTGATGAGGTAACACGTGTGTTGGCTGCTTCATCGTAAACGCCTATGCATACCGCATTAGACAACATACAACGAGCCCTCGAGATGATGGTTCTCATTTTGCGCTCACCACGCCATTCTCATTGAGGAGTATATGGGATGGTGTGATGCCTGATCATACCATCGTTACTGCAAAACTCCTCAAACTCATTAGAACAGAATTCCATACCATTATCAGTACGTAGTACCTTTACCTTCTTCTCAGTTTGCTTTTCAACCATAACTTTCCACTTCTTAAAAGCATCAAAAACATCAGATTTATGCTTCAGAAAATAAGGCCACACTTTTCTTGAGTAATCATCAATAATAGTAAGCATGTAATTAGCACCACCAATAGAAGTCTTACGGGACAGACCCCATACATCAGCATGCACATAATCTAATATGCCTTTGGTGGTATGAACGGAAGCATTGAATTTAACTCTTTTATGCTTACCAAAGATGCAGTCTCACAGAACTCAAACTTACTCATGTTGCAACCATCAATCAGCTCTCTCTTGACCAACTCTGCCATGCCTTGTTCGCTCATATGCCCAAGACGCATATGCCACAGATGTGTTTTACCACAATCATCAGAATCATTAGAAGTAACAGCAGCAGCAATACCAGGCAAAGTGCTACCTCTAAGAACATATAATTTTGCAGAATTCATATCACCTATCATGTGAATAAGAGAACCTTTTGATACCTTCAGAACTCGATGCCCACCGGCATACTTGTATCCATCAACGTCCATGGTACTCTGGGAGATCAAATTTCTGGCCATGCTTGGTATGTGCTTCACCTCACTCAACATGCGTGTCACGCCATCATGTGTCCTGATCTTAACAGATCCAACACCAACAATATGGCATGGGTTGTCATTCCCCACACGCACAAAATCTCCAGTCTGCACAAACTCATATGAACTGAACCAATCTTTGTTACAGCAAATATGAAACGAACATGCAGAATCAAGTATCCATTCATCATCACGAGAAGCACAAGCAGCAAAAACAGCTAAGCATTCACCATCGAACTATCGAAACAACAGCCTTACCGAACCTTCGACCTATATCTTCGGTTGGTAAGTTCCGTTTCTTTTCTCCTTATTCTGCAACTTCCAACAATCATCAATAACATGATTAGATTTCTTACAATACCTGCAGAATTTATCCTTTCCTTGATTTTGAACGACTTTTACCGTCCTTGCTCTTATCTCTGTTGCCATAGTTGTTGTATCTACGCCGGTCTTGCCACGAACCCGCAGAGCCTCAAATTTCTTGGATGACGTCCCATCTGACCCTACCATAGTTTTCATCTTTTCCCTCTGTTTGAGGGCGTCATGTACTTCGACAAGGGTTAGTTCATCACGTCTCAGCAATATTGTATCACGAAAATGTGTATAGGAACTAGGCAACGAGCATAAGAGTAGAAGAGCTAAATCCTCATCATCATATTTTACCTCCACAGACTGCAAGTCTGAAACAATCTCTTTAAAAACAGATATGTGATTCATTACCGATCCACCTTCTTGCAGCCTGTGCGAGAACAACTTCATCTTCACGTTCATCTTCTTGGTTAGATCCTTTGACACACGATCGTTTCCAGTTTTTTTCCATAGGGCGCAGCAGATTTCATCTCCAAGATTTCCGCAAAATATTATTGGACGATGAAGTTGAATCAAAGACAAAGCCTTACGGTCCTTCCGCTTCTTCGGCGGACCAGGTCTTAGCATCCTTTTCACGGAATCCATCCAGCGCTTCATCCAGATCAAGTTTGGGCGAGAATCGCCCGCATCTTCACCTGCCACAAGGAGAATCTTGTGGTGTAGTCCAGCTGTGGTAGATCGAACTTCAATGACGACATGTCGCAAACCCTAGATTAGAACCTGGGGCTCTGATACCACTTGTTACAATTGCGACAAGAAGATAACGAAGAACGAAAACGAAAAACACAACAAGGGGACACATATTTAACGTGGAAAAACCTCTCCAACAAAGAGAGGAAAAAACCACGGGCGCCAGCCAGCAAAACTTTACTATATCGAGGAGTGTTTACAAACGCCGGGGATTTCACAGATGCATCTCACCCCAACCGGCGGCTTACAAGGGGTTTATATATCGGTGGAAACCTAGGTCTTCGACGATCCGTACCGTACCGCGGGGGGCTGTCGCCCCCCCGCACCCCCCACAGGCGTCCCTGTTGGGCACGGTACATGCGAATCTAGATAAATTCAAGTCACTTATTTTGGGACAGAGGGAGTACAATCGATCGATCAACACCACATACCAAGATGATGATGAGATCTGCAGCTGTGATGCTTGTTTTGGCCCTCGCCTTTGTTATGATTTTATCTGGTAGGTACTTAGAAAATCTTTTCCATGACCGTGTGTATAGATTGCTTAATAACTTCCAGCAATCCTTGGTCAGGGCTTGTTTGTACGACTAATTTTTTTAGAGGTTTATTTGTATTACTATTTTCTTATATATTATTTGCATGGTTCTGTATATACGTTGCAGATTTGGTGGAAGCAGGGTGTTACTATCAAATTATCCGCATGAAAGATGAAAAGTGCGACGAAGAATCTTGTAGGACGGTCTGCGAGGAGGTGAGGAAGCAGACAAAGTGCCTAGATTGTGTCCATACCGACTTTGATTGCATTCATGATCATTGCAATTGTGGGATATGCTCAAATAATTGATCGATCCAATTTTCTCTATGAGTGATCGAAGTACCTGTTCATTTTACCAAAATAAAACAAAGCTATTTATAAAGCTTCCCATGTAGAAGAAGAATAATTAGAGAATTGTCCTTGATGATCAATATGCAACTCTTCAGTCTTTTCAATCATATGGGCGTTTTGTGTGTTTTTCCAACAATCCGGGCAAACAATGCTAACAAAACATCCACCCACGAATCTTGTACTTACTCCCTCCGTTTTAAAATATAAGATGTTTTAATTTTGTGGAAAAAGTGTATCTAGATCCTTTTAGTGTATAGATTCATGTAGGTTTGTAGTGAACCTACACACTAAAAAGGATCTAGATACACTCTTTTTACAAAGCTAAAATATTTATATTTTGAAATGGAGGGCTATATGTCAAGTCCCATACCAAACACGTACTCCTTCCGTTTGGAAATATAAGATGTTTTAGGTTTGTGAAACAAATGTATCTAGACACCTTTTAGTGTGTAGGTTCACCGCGTGCAAATCTTCTATTTTCAAACGGAGGGCTATATGTTTCATAAACCTAGAACATCTTATATTTTCAAACGGAGGGAGTACATATCTTCTTCAGACTCGTTACACTCGGCCCAAGCCTTCGGCGACGGGCCTCGCTCCACTCGTCAGAAGTTGGCCTATACTTTGTAGAATTTGGATCAACATATAACATAAACTAATCTTCTTATATTAGGTAGCCTTAATCATTTGGGGAGCTAATCATTTTCTTCAAACAAGGTGCTAGTTAAAGACGTGCACCATTTGAAATTGTGTCTCTCTTGCTTATCATGCCGCGATAGCATGCTATCTAACTACTCCATATAACAAAACAACAAGGGAAGTAAGGTCCTCGTCTATACCAATGAAATTTCTTTTCTAATAAAATCTGTAGACACCATTAGAGGAATGTCAATATGTTTCTTCCAGAGAAAGGTTTGTAGATTATTCATTGAATAACTCTCTTGTCTCCACGATAAGGACCAACTTCTTATCCAACATATTGCAGTACCTCCACTTTGCCAACAAGTAATTAGTTTATTAGTTAGTTGATCACCGCAGGAATAGAACAAAATCATCAGTCAGCACGTAAAGCAATGCATTATGGTATATGTTATGGAGACTGAGCTTGATATGCTATACAGCTTGAAATGCATCAAGACAAGTGACACTCTGTCCTAAAGCAGCATGACTTCTTTTTAATTCATAAGTACACACGTCTATGCTACCACTACACCACAACTGACGGTGCACTGAAGTTGACAAATAAGATTAACATATTGGCTTCTGTTCTGATCACCCTTTTCCTCGGCTGCGCTGGCACAAAAGATGCAAAGGCCTTTCCTCCTTTTGTTGCACGCACTCCTGGCTCTTTATGTCAAGTCCTTGGATAATCTTAACACACTTTAAAGGTTGGAACCATGTCCTGACTACCAACATGCAATAAACCAGCCATATTTATATTTTCTCTTTTACATATTTTATGTCTGCAATAGTATAGTTCATGTTGTTTGGTCTGAACTTCTGCAGTGGCAATCTTAAGCTGAATCTCTCTCTAATATGGTCGACAGAATATATTGTACTACCATGTGACTGAGAGAACAAAATCGTGAAAAAAAAACAGATCCTGCAGACAAGATGCAAACAGACTCAGGTGGCAGGTATATCTCCATACTGATTGTTAGTCATATATTGCCTGCTAGGTTGCACAACACATCAGTTTTGAAAATTTCCGCATGATCTGGAAATTCTGAATTTCGAGATGAAGTAGAAAAATCAGAAACTGTGCACATGTGAAACCAAAACAAAGGACGTATTCTGAATTTAAGATCTATCAGCAGCTTTCGACATCATCCCTCGGTTAACAACAACACTACTGAACACTGATAAGCTAATAATAATTAAGCGGAGCTTAGGGTGCTAGACAGTTGGTTAGGATGCAAAAGGGAGTAGAGCAAAGTGAGACATCATTACTTGGTTGACAATGTTAGACATTATGTACGGTTGGGATAGAGATAGGATTAGTTTAAATGTAATGATTTTTTTTTAGTTCAAGTCTCCCCTCCGTGTACGTCTATATAATCCCCACAAGAGTCATTGCAATACACCACACAATATTCTAGGATCAATATTTTTCACATGGTATCAGAGCGGTTAGCCTCACGGCGCCGACCCTAGGACTTCCTCCACTTCCGCAACGCGCGCCGCCTCCGGGGAGATCAATCTCCTCTCCTCGGGAGCGCAACACCCGGTCAAGATGAAAGATCTGATCGGTTCTTAGATTAGATTAGATCCAAAATTCGAAATTTTCTAATTTTCTTAGATTAGATTCAGTTAGCCAAATAAAATCCAGATTTAGATCCTCAAGTTCCGGTGAGAAGAATTGCAAATCGGCAGCTTTCCTAGCCTCAAATTCTTCATCAACACTTCCCGTGGAGCGGCATCAAATCTCTACGGAAAAACCTGGACACGCGTACAGACGCGAACATCAACGCATGCGCGTGCGGCCTCCAGCTGCTCATCACGTCTCCACGCCATCATCAAGCTAATCACACGTGCAATTGCATGTACTAGAGGAAAAGCTCTGTCTTTTGCGCAGAACAATAACTCCAAGATCGCACCGGTGATCCGCCGCCCGCTCAGCCAGGAAACGCGCCGCGGCGTGCCCGCGCCGTGGCGTGCCCACGCCGGGCATATACCGGCTAGTTTGACTACATCGGTCGATCTCACTGTATTAAGCCGGACTACATCGATCCGAATATCTATGTCAACCTATACGACTACATCAAGATCTTCATCGAGTTCTACATCGCCAACAAAAATCATCGCCAAGGTCTACATCATGTGGTTCAAAACCCGCCGTCGCCATAGCCAGACGCTCTGCTAGGGCGATCACACGATCGCCTCGCCCGCCTGGTTAAAACCTCGCCGCCGCCGCCGCAATATGACAAAACCCGACACAAAAACCCGCCGCCGCCGCAGACCTCTGCCGCCGCCACTCAAAAACCTGCCCTCACCGCAGATCCCTACCGCCGCCGCCGCAGATCCCTGCCGCTGCCGCATAGGAACCCGCTGCCGCCGCAGATCACTGCCGCTGCCGCACACAAAAACCTACAACCCTACGACAAAAACCGCGCAATTTTTTGCGCCTTCGGCGTTATCGGCTACACCGACCACGACAACCTCGACCACGGCTACATCATGCTCGGCTACCTCGACATCGACATCAAGAACAACGTCTACAGCAATTCAAGAACTTCAGTCAGCAGCGTCCGCGTCGTCACGTGCGTCCACGTCACTCCCGCTGTGACTGCAGGAGGGAAAAGAAGGAACCATAAGGGGACGATGATGATGACAATGTGGAGAAGGTGACGGATACACATGATTTCTCCGGTCGCAAGGGTCCGCTTCTCTCCCGCTACGACTGAGAGGGAATGTTAGACATTATGTATGGTTGGGATAGAGATAGGATTAGTTTAAATATAATGATCTTCTTGTAGTTCAAGTCTCTCCTCCGTGTATGTCTATATAAGCCTCCACAAGGGTCATTGCAATACATCATAATATTCTGGGATCAATATTTTCCACAGACAACACTACTTGACATAGGCGCGCAGTGTTAGTTGTTGATCTAGTTGTCTAGTTCGTTTTAGTTTCCTGTAATAGTCTGACACTTTGTTTGTGTCATAGCTTTAGGAATAAGCCTGACCCGTGCTCGTTCACGTCAAGACCCTGTTTTCTCATTGGTTCAATTGCAACCTGGAAACCATCTACTCCGTGGGATGGCTTAGAATAAGTGGGTCGTGGACAACTTAGGATCGGCCACAATCGCTATGATCGTCATGTACCTGGAATAAAAGGAAGGAAAGAAAAGAACGCAAGGTTGAGCGCGTCGCAAAAAAACTATGTCTCCCTCTGGTCACAGTGTGTTCCGTCGGAGAGAAATGTTCAGAGTGGCGCATGAGATTGATCAAGCAGTCCACCGTGATCGCGTTGTGTAAGCTTTCCACCGTGACCGCGTTGTGTATCTAGGTCGGTAATCTAACAATTGGTATCAGAGCCTAAGGGTTCACAGAGGCGATTTGGCGATGGCGGCGGGTGAAACGACGATGGGAGAAACCTCTCCGAGAGACGGTGGCAAAAGGGAGATGCCGCTGTCCAAGAGGGCGGATGTCGGTGCAAGTGCAAGCGACAGCGCCATCGTGATTAGAGATTCATCCCGGGGGGGGTGGGGGAGGGGAGTGCCTGTGCACTACCCTCAGCTCACCTACGCGAATTACGATAGATGCGCACCCTTGGATGCTGGTCGACAATCGAGGGGAAGACAGAGTACGACCAGGCCAGGGACGAGGACGCGGTCACCGCTCTCTCGAAGTCCCTCCATGATGCCATTGTCCTGGCCATCTCTGAGTATGAGACGACAGCCGAGGCCTAGGAGGCAATTCGCTACATGCATCTCGAGGAGGACCGCGTTAAGAAATCTCATTTCAAGTAGCTGAAGCGCCAGCTCGATCGGCTACAAATGGAAGATGATGAGACCATCACGACATTCGACCAGAGGCTGACCACTCTCGTGGCGGAGATCCGTACCCCTAGGTGAGAAAGTTGTCTATGAGTATGTGATCGAGTGGCTGTTCAATGGTGTACCTAATAGGTTCTCTAACACCGTCAATACGATCGAGCAATGGGGTGATCTTCCACCATGTATGTCTGTGTGCGAGGCCATGGGGAGATTGGTGGTGTACGAGAATGGGAAGCGAGCTCGTCGTCGCAGTGTCAGCGGCAAGGACGAACAGGTCATGCTCGTCACTCGCACTCTGGAGCAGCTCATGCAGAAGAAGGGAGGTGGCAACAGCAGCTCTGGTGGATCTGCCGGGAAGAAAACCGCTGGCAAGGGAGATCGAGCAAAGCTCAACAAAGAGTTAGGTGGTGACCGGAAGAAGCAGAAAAGGAAGGGCAATTTTTATATCACCATGGTCAGATATTACAATTGCAACGAGAAGGGACATTTCTAATCAGATTGTCCTGAGCCAAGAGGGAGAAGACAAATCTTGCAGAAGGAGAGGAAGATGATCCGGTACCTTTAATATTGGAAATATGTGAATTTCTACAGTCTGAAACTCTGACAGAGGAACATGTGTTCCTCAATGAGGAGAAAGTTGTGCCCGAGCTCACAGGTGATCTTGTTAAATTCAGGGAAATTATGCATCGACAAAATAAAGTGTATGAGCTTATTAAATTTTATAAAGGGAAATTATGCATGGAAAAGTACACTAGATGTCACCCATTCATATGAAGCATCTGGACATTGTTATTCCCATCATTAGGCGTACATGTTCTAATTTGGATAATGCAATTTGCAAGTTTTTATGTCATTCCGCTATCATTCGTGTAAACATCTCATTGTCCTATCTCGAATATTCGGGCAAAATGCATTTAATTTTTTATTACAAAAATTCAAACCAGTGGCGGGTATGATAATAGGCATGTCACTACAAAATCCAAAGGGCTACGGCCTTTGATCACAACCAGTGATATGCACCTCTTTTGCCTGTCACTAGTATACACATACTAGTGACTGAATTGCGTAAATGTATGTCGCTAGTATACATACTAGTAACCAGCACTTGGATGTCACTAGTAACCTCACAACAGTGACTAGTCATTAGTGACAGACGCTTTGCCTATCACTAATGGACCTTTTGAGCCTGTCATTGATAGCTTATTACATCAAGCTAGCACATACTCAGAAAACAACGGACGCTTGCACTTGTTCTTCCTAGACATTGCAAATGATCTATTTTTTCATCGACTCGCCCTCACCAAATAGATGATTAAAAGAAAGAGTCCGATGTTGAGTTTATGGATCAAAATTATTTATATTCTCATTTTTAATTCATTCTCGGTAATTTGATTCTTGGAAGTCTTAAATTCTATATCATGATAATCTAAGGGCTCTCCTTCAATTGTTCCTAGTTTAGATTGTAGGTTTATGGTAGAAGATACTCTACAGGACGGATCATGTTAATACTAGAGTGTGTGTCCATTTTCTGGATCATAGATTAATGTAGCCAATGCCTCATTTAAATTCTCCGTGGTTGCTCATGTCTGCATTGAACTAGATATCTGTTGGGGGGATACCCCCGGGTAGGGTCACGCCGGGGTATAAAGGCCGAGTTAGTCGAGGTACGGCAAGGTCAAAGCGAATGCTGGCCGAGTCACCTCAAGGCAGGCTGAATCTCGGGATAACCCGGACCAGGGGATGTCCACCTAACTGGGTCTCAACCGACTTGAGCCGTAAGTCGGATAGATGAATCTAACTTGTATGCACGAACAGGTGTGGCCGGATCAACTACGATCCGGGTCATAGCAAGCTTTTAGGAGAAGGAAGGTATCTCGCTGGTCAAAAGTAACCCCGGTGCGCACAGCATGAGCGAAGCGGATAGGGGCAGGACTACCGAGGCGTGGTCGACAAAGGTGACGACGCTAATGTCAGCTGACGCAGGCGCCGCAGAGGCTCACATAGCCTCTGTATGGATGACGCGGGGGAAAAGCGACCCGGCCGGCTTACTATTTTGGGAGGAGGCATATTCCCAGGAATATGCCTCCACGTATTCCCTAGTTGGAGACCTAGCCGCCCCTATATAAGGAGGGCTAGGGCCTCTGTAGAAAGGGTTGATCTCGATTGGCTAGATTTTACTTGGTTCCTGAGGGCTAGCTAGCGGTGAGAGTAAGAGAGTTCCTTCTTCCTCCTCTCTCCAATACAGCTCGAGGAGCACTTGTAACCTTGGAAGTGAATCAAATACAAAGCTTCTATATGTGGAATCACCACACTATCCCTCCCTGAATTCCCCTAGTGCATTTAGTCCCCACCTTTAGCCTATCCATGGCATCTGCCGTGACACCACCACGACAGTTGGCGCCCACCGTGGGCTAGCGACGCTAGCAGGGGTCAAGATCCGGACGGGAAACCTCATCGGCACCGGCGAACGCTGCTCGGCTCGCTCAGTGGCTTTGAGCGCTGGACTTTGTCGGACAACGCTGGCTGCTTGACGCCGCCCACTTCAGCAAGCGGCCTCTTCGTCAAGCTCGGCGCGCACAAGGTCTACGCTATCGATGTCGTGCATTCATCCGCACCGCGTCGAGGGAGCCACCCCTTAGCGTGGTTCACGGGGCGCGTATCACTCGCTCCCCGGACCGTGCTGAGGTGATGATGACTGCGCCTGGTGCGGGCGCAAGCAAGGATCCGGCACCAGATCCGGAGGTAACACCTAACACTAGTGGAAAACGGGCCTCCAGTCCTGGCCCGTAAGGGGCTTTAGTCCCGGTCCTGGTAACCGGGACTGGAGGGGCGGGACTAAAGGCCCACCCACTAGTCCCGGCCCTCTTACCATCCGGGACCAATGGGCATCCACGTGGCTGTCTCTGCGGGCGCTGGTGCCCCCATTAGTCCTGGTTCAGACATTAATCGGGACAAATGGTTCTCTGCCGCGGCAGAATTTTAGGCACTTTCTTTGCCGCGGCAGAGAATTCAATTTGTATCCTTTTTTTTCATTTCAAAATAGTTTTCTACGCTACCACATACCGTACATGTTCGTGCATACATAAGATAACTTCTCTTAAGATCGAGCATACAAATATATACATGATAGTTACACATGGAGATCACAATTATCGGGACTAGAGCCCGTCTATTCAATTACACGGTCGGGGATTATCGGCGCCTATTCACACTAAATTCTCCGACGTCATCTATCATCACGTTCATCAAGAATCCTGCCAGTTCTCCAGCAATTGCTACTACGTGTTGCTGTGGTAGGAGCGGATCCCGCATTTTCTCGAACTATATAAGAAAAGGAGATCAATATGAATATCAATCATGATAACAAAAAGTGACGGTAATAAAAATAATGTTATGAATGTATTGCTTACATCGACTCTATAATCATTCAGCTCACTGGTAAACTTGCGATTGAACTCGCAAACGTAGAATCCACATAGATTCGTCTTCGGTGGCTGCCTCGCGCACTTTACGAGAATAGAATTCAATCAAAATAATAATCCAGCATCATAATTGTATTGAAACTAGAAGTAAAGAGATGCGCGACATTTACCGAGACCGGCTTAAACGTCGACTTCTCACTAAAGTCACCCGTAGTCGCACTCTTGAACTGGTTCCAAACCCTACCAGAAAGAAAATGAATGAGTTATTTATTACGTGATATCTCAGAAATCAACGAAAGAGACCGATGTAGCGAAAATTACCTCCGAGCATGTCCTGCATGTCCCTAAACATTTCAGGGTCTCTTTAATGGGTCCATGACTTCAACTCTTCCCTTATCAAGTTGAATGTCCATGAGAATCCAAAGGAAACTGTACACGCTTATATATACATCAAGAACTCATCAATTACACTTAACATCGAAAGTAAGCAAAAGAGAATGTGTACAATAGAGTAAGACCCTCACGCTAAATTGTAAGGAAACAAGACGTGGTCACAAATTTTGCTCGTTAGAAACCTTAGAAGGTTTTCTGTGTGTCCTCGGTTTATCCTTTAGCGTCGACAATGTATTTTATCCGGTCAATGAACCCAACACTGAAGATTGACCTTCTTTTACATTCCATGATCTTCATTCTGCATAATAATAGAGTACAAAAGGATATAATTAGGATAATTACATGCAATGAACTGAACAACTGAAAAAAAAATGAACAACTTATATATAGACAATGAATTCAACAACTTACAGACAATAGCAACTCATGAGACTTTTGTCGAGGGCGTCGAAAATGTATAACTGGAAGAGTTCTGGAAACTCAACATGGACCTCTTCTTCTCGGAAGTAGTAGTCATGTGGGACTTTTGCCACGATCATTATTCTCTCCTGCTTTACGGCTTTCAAGTACCATTTATGTAAACTCCGCATTTGTGTTGGCAGTTGTTGGAACTGGTCAAAGCTGACCAGAGGCTTCCCTGGGACATATGTAGGGACTACCTGAGCCTTGGATAACTTGTCGTCCTGGGAACCTAGCAATTCCTCAATAGTCACATTCATAGAGGCCGCAAGCTTCGCAGCTTCTTCCATATTCTGCTGGGGAATGTCATGGGATACCACCTTGAGGGGTGGGGTCGATTTTTTTGGCCTGTTCCCCGAGCTGGGGGACGTCCTTTCTTTTCACGGTTGCACTTTGACTTGATGATTTGCTCCCGCTTGCATTTCTACTTGATTTGCTCTTCTTCACTTCCTTCTGAAGTGTGTGTTGATAGTCATCTGGCTTATGGTGCAAGTCATATTGTGATTTTGTGTTCAGAAAAGAAAGTGCATACGCTTTTTGCTTCTCGGTGTATACCGGGGCGGGCTCAGGTTTCTTCTTTTGAAGCTGCGCAACACATTCGGCCTTTACGAAAATATCGGTTTCCTCGTCACTACGATCGTAAGGTCTGATAGAAAGATTCTTATGTGGTACTCTTGGGAGGGGCGACATTTGTCGTTTTGGGCACCTGTGTCGTTTAGTACTAATCGGAGGCTGCGGCGGAGATCGAAATGGACTCGGGCTGTGGTGGTCGTAGTCATGGGGTGGGCTTCTTGGAGGTGTGGAGGTGAAGGTGACATGCGACCACTCGGAGGCGGTGTTGGCTTTGGCATCCAGCCTGGAAGCTTGATGTTGTTCTTGTCCCATAGAATGATACCACCCAGTACTTCTCCGAGTGTCCTCTCACCTTCAGGTCCAGGGATGTCAAGCTCCATTGAGTCCCACCCCATTGTGATTTCAGCCACACCAACTTTAGCATAGCCAGCTAGAATCTCACGGCCATGCCAGCGTGCGCCAGGTGGACAAGGTAAAGCACATCCGACCGCCACCTTGATGGATAGGTTCTTCACCTTCTGATGGAGCTCACAAGATGCCTGCTCCTTGATTCCATCCACGGGGTAGCCGGGACCGCCATCTACCATACGTGCATCGTCAGAAGGGACCTCCGATTCAGCCACGCTGCTTCTCCGCTGAGATGGGACGGTGGTAATATCAAGTACATGATCTTGCAGGCGCGCTGCTCCTCGAAGTTCATCAATCTGTTGCTGATGCATTCGAAGTGTTCCTAGCAACTCGGTGAACCTGTCTCCCTCCTCCCCGCCACGCCTCTTTGCTCTCTCGGCTCCTATAAGTATCTCTGTCTTTGGGAAACCCCATCTCCCACGATAACTAGGGCCAAGGCCTGACACGCCCTCCGCATTCGTCATTCCCGAGGACCTTTGTTAGCAAGTCTGTCTCTATCGACGGGACTTTGTTGTCCCCGCTTAATCTCCTTCACCACTTTCTGCCATGTATCCCGGGTATCCTAATCCCGTCATCGCAAATAAGGTCCCCTGTACTTTCGTCATACTCACTCCCATGCCCAAGGAACCAATTCCTTGCCCTCAGATCCCATTCTTCGTGTATTGGTTCTTGAGTGATCCCTTAAGCAAGCAACTCATTCTCTTTAGCATCCCACTTTGGCATGGCAGCCGCGTAGCCCCCTGGCCCCAGGTGATGGTGATATTTCTTCATCGTGGCATTTTTCTTGTTTTTTCCGACATTTCCATAGTAGGTTGTGACTCCTTGTACTTCACAAATGCATCCCGCTTAGCCTCGCTGCTTTAGATAGCATTCAAATTTAGGAGTCTTCTTCGCCTTCTCGATACTTTTGCCATAATGCTTTCGTCCGGTTCTTGAATAGTTCGCCATCTTCGTAAGAGTCCATCGCTTGACTTTCTTCCTCAATGCAGCTGTGTCAAGATCATCCTCACATTCGCAGGGTGAAATGTGTCATGAGGTCATTCGAAAGACCCTCTTTGCACTGGCCGACATACTCACCCTCTTTCGCCCCTTTGGTCTTATTCCACTCTCGAACGGTGATCGGATGCGATCCCTAACCATAACTCCGCATTGTTGTTTAAATACGCTTTTAGCCTTTTCGGTTCCACCGGTTCACCCGTGGTGATACCCGTAATTGTATAATGCGAGATGCGTCCAACTTTTGGTCGGGCCTCGTTTGAAATATTTTTGCTCGATGTGGAGGCCTAAGAGAAGAAACATTCACAATTTATATATATATACAACTCGCTTAATGCATCTATCGATCACCAGACTTCATATATATACCTCGCCGGCTTCTCCACCACTAGAGCCGCTCGGCTTCCACCACCGAGCCATCGCTTTCCCCCAATCGACTTCTCCTGATCATTTCGTTTGACCTCCTCCTCACCGGAGGGGTTCGATAAATCGACGGAGATTCGGTGGATCAACATGGGGGTGTCGTTGATCATATCCTCGAGAATTTCTTCCGTATAGGTCTCTCGATTGGATCCATAGTTTTCTACAAAATGCACACAATAACATTTTTATTCAATATTGCTGCATAAAATAATACTAAACAATAATATGAACACGCAATTTGCTACAATAATACTAAACAATAGCAAAATTCTAGTGATGCCCTAACCCTAACCCTAAGTCCGGGGGCCCGCGAGCACTACCACAGTAACCCTAAGTCCGGGGCCCAAGCACTACCACCCTAACCCTAAGTCCGTTGGCCCACGAGCACCACCACCCTAACCCTAAGTCTGGCTGCCCGCGAGCACTACCACCCTAACCCTAAGTCCGGTGGCCCGCGAGCACCACCACCCTAACCCTAAGTCCGGCTGCCCGCGAGCACTACCACCCTAACCCTAAGTCCGGCTGCCCGCGAGCACTACCACCCTAACCCTAAGTCCGGTGGCCCGCGAGCACCACCACCCTAACCCTAAGTCCGACTGCCCGCGAGCACTACCACCCTAACCCTAAGTCCGGTGGCCCGCGAGCACCACCACCCTAACCCTAAGTCCGGCTGCCCGCGAGCACTACCACCCTAACCCTAAGTCCGGGGGCCCGCGAGCACTACCACCCTAACCCTAAGTCTGGTGGCCAGCGAGAACCACCACCCTAACCCTAAGTCCGGCTGCCCACGAGCACTACCACCCTAACCCTAAGTTCGGGGGCCCGCGAGCACTACCACCTAACTCCTAAGTCCGGTGGCTCATGAGCACCACCACCCTAACCCTAAGTCCCATGCTCATGAGCACTACCACCCTAACCCTAAGTCCGGGGCTCATGAGCACTACCACCCTAACCCTAAGTCCGAGGGCCCATGAGCACCACCACCCTAACCCTAAGTCCTAAGGCTCATGAGCACTACCACCCTAATTCCTATATACAAATATTTCCTATATACAAATATTTTCTATATACAAATATTTCCTAAATACAAATATTTCCTATATACAAATAATTCCTATATACACTACTAATACTACACTACTAATATACACTACTAATATACACTACTAATAATATTACAATTCTAATATACACTACTAATAATAATTCCTATATACACTACTAATACTACACTACTAATATACACTACAAATATACACTACTACTAATATACACTACTAATAATAATTCCTATATTACACTACTAATAATATTACACTAAAAAATATTACAATTCTACGTTGAGAAAGCCGTCATGGGCTCGTCGCCTGCCAGCCCGCCGCCACACCGGCCTCCTTCGCCAGACGCTGCCACCGCTGCCTCCACTCGCCAAGACGCCATCCTTGGCGCTCACCGCTTTCCTTGTCACCAGGCGCCAAGGCCTCTAATCTATCACGCTGCACGGTATTACTGGCCGACGGGATGACGGTGGATGACGGCGGCGGTGCGGCGCATGGCGGGCGACGGCCAGCTGGCGTGTTGTCAGTTTCTAGCGGCGATTTTCCCTCAGAGTGAGTAGTGGAGATGGTGGGGGAGTGAAGGGGAGCGCGTAATAAGGAGAAGGCCTTTAGTCCCAGTCCGTGTAACGCACCAGGACTAAAGACCCTTTAGTCCCGATGCATTACACGGACCGGGACTAAAGGTCCCCCCCTTTAGTCCTGGTGCGTGCCGCCCATCGGGACTAAAGGGTTTTCGGCACCGCCCAACGCCACACCTTTAGTCCCGGTGTGTAGCACGCACCAGGACTAAAGGTCCTTTTTTCAAAATTTTCACCCTAGGGGCGCGCCTGTTTAAAAAAAATTCAATTAGCATATTTTTTAAACATTTGAATTTTACAGTTTTTGCATACTTATGAATTTGAGAAAAATTTCAACATAAAAAGTTCTTGAATTTGAATAAGTAATCCAAATCTATTTTCTGTTTTATAAAATAATTATTCTAACTAGTGAAACTAATAACCATTTTGCCATTTTCAATTTAAAAATGCATTAACTATTATATTTTGCATATTTTTGAATAAGTGATTCAAATCAATTTTCTGTTTTATAAAATAATTATTATAACTAGTCAAACTATTAACCATTTTGCCATTTTCATGTGATTCTGACGCTCCGGTGGTCTTCCTCCGGCGAAACCCTAGACCGGGGGCCCCGGAACGTCTACCCTGCCTTATTTTTTCCCGCCCGTTTTCTTCCCGCCCGTTCTCTTCCGGATCGTAGCCCCTTTAGGGTTTAGGGTTTAGGGTTTAGGCTTCCCTCCTCTGACTTCCCGCCATTTCTCACTATATATATGTAGGCTTGGTCGTTGCCATAGCACATCTAGACTCATATCTGCCGCCTCTCTCCACTCTATCCCATGGCTTCCACCATACCTCTAACCCCAGGGAGGCGGAGATGGAGTCTTTCACGGGCTAGCAGGAAAATATTTTCCGAGGCGGAACTTCCGAAGATGCCATAGGGCGTGTGCACCAAGGGCATCTTTGAGAAGTTCCGCCACGGGAGATTTCCCAACCCTTTCCTCCATCCATAGGGATGAAACTCTCCATCCATGTTGGCTTGTTGAGTTGCTTGCCATGGCGTATCGATGCTCCTTTTATAGGCACGACGCCGCCTCTACTTTGTCTTCTTCCTCCGACAGGGCGTCGTGCACTACATGCTTTATCTCACCGAAAGCAAGGCCCACCCACACGCCCTTATCCTACTGACCCTTTTAGTCCCGGTTTGAGCCCCCACCCGCACTAAAGGTTACCCACGCTCTTATCCCACCGGCGCTTTTGTTAGATGACACAAAAACCACCTTTAGTCCCGGTTGCACCCACCAGCCGGTACTAAAGGTTAGCCACCCCCCAGATAAGGCCCTCCCAGATAAGCCTCCCCCAGTTTGAGCCCCCACCCGGGATGAAAGTTTCCCACGCCACTGCGTTCCCGCGCTTTCCACCGGTTCCCACCTATGTCTTCCCGCCATTTTTTAGTATATATATGTACCCTTGGCCTCCATTTACATATCACATCTAGACTCATCATCTCTTCCCATGGCTTACATCGTATCTCTAACCACCCGGGAGGCGGAGGTGCTTTGTGCCTCGAACTACCCCTGCCCACCGGGCTACCGCGTCCCCACCGGCTGGATGCTGAGCGCCAGAGGCGTGCCGGTCCCTCCTGGTGTGGAGCGCCGGATGGCCATCACGAACCACTACTACCTCGAGCTCACGCCAGAGCAGCGGAGGAATCCCAACTGCCATCCCAACTATTTCTCGACTTGGGAAGCCTTCTTCATCAATCGACATGAGAGGGCGCTCGCCAGGCACGAGGAGGACGGCCCACCTCCTTCGAACTTTAACGAGGCCGGCCGTCGGCTGTGGTGGCGCGACCGGACTCTCCAGAGTGTCATGGCCTACAACACGACCGGCAATAACCCTCGCCTGCGGTACCCTAAAATCCAGCCCACACGTGCCCAACCTTCAAGGTTCGACCACCATTCCATTTTACAAATGACGATGGCTCGCATGATCACGATTTACCACAGTATGCCAGACATTAGGGCTAGGCAGGAGCATGACTGAATCACTCCAACATTAGGCATGTTTCTTAATTTTTAGTTGTGCTATGTATCTTAATTTTCAGTTGTGCTATGTATCCTTAGTGTTTGTGGGTTCCTTCTCTTGTGATGGTTCCTTCTCTTTGGGTGATCACCTCCCGTGGCTCAGAACCCGGTCGCCAACGTCTAGTTTGATTGAGCAAAATGTATTACATGAAAGGGGACCTTTATGTCTCAAATAAAAGGTTTAATACATTACATAGATTTATGTCTCAAATAAAAGGTTTAATACATTATTACACATCACCAACATCTAGTGTTGGTTTTCTTCTGCACCGTAGCCATGGAGAATCTTCATCATTTAACAGGATGCTTGGGTCAGTTTTCACTTTGAAGGGCGGAATTTTACGAAACTTATTGTAATCTTCTGACATGTCAGTCTTGTCATCCACTGCCACGATGTTTCTTTTCCCTGAAAGAACTATGTGGCGCTTTGGCTCATTGTATTCTGTACTCTTTTGCTTATCTTTCCTTTTTCTCGGTTTGGTAGACATGTCCTTCACATAGAAAACCTGAGCCACATCGTTGGCTAGGACGAATGGTTCATCCATGTACACAAGATTGTTGAGATCCACTGTTGTCATGCCGTACTTTTGGTCTACATGTACCCTGCCTCCTGTCAGCTTGACCCATTTGCACCGAAACAAAGGGACCTTAAAAGTAGGTCCATAGTCAAGTTCCCATATCTCCTCTATGTACCCATAATATGTGTCCTTCTGCCCATTGTCATCTGTTGCATCAAAGCGGACTCCACTGTTTTGGTTGGTGCTCTTTTTATCTTGGGCGATCGTGTAAAATGTATTCCCATTTATCTCATACCCTTGGAAAGTACATATAGTCGAAGATGGTAACCTGGCCAACGAGTACAACTCATCTCCAATAGTGGTGTTATTCATGAGATGTGTCTGCAACCAATTGCCAAAATTCTTCTCGTGTTCCCCTTTAATCAAGGTTTCAGGCTTCCCCGGGTTTTCGGAGCGTAGAATATTCTTGTGTTTCTCGATATACGGAGCCACCACGGTGGAATTGTGTAGAAATGTTTAGTGTGCTTGAGTGAAAGAATGCCCGTCCCTACATACCATTGATTTCCTTCCTAGTGTGCCTTTTCCAGTCATCCTCCCATCATACCAAGATTCAGGAACACCAATCGGCTTAAGGTCAGGCAGAACGCACGCCTTCTCTGTAAGCGTCAGAGCGTCGGTCACCGTACATCCATGGGTGGCTTATCTGCATCATACAACCATGCATATATATCAAACGCAATCACGATGCTTAAATTAGTACCGCGCGATCAAAACGAGAAAATAGTTGCTAACCTTTTAGGACACTTCAAAACAAAGAGGAGAAACCTTAAGTATCGCTCTGGTACCTCATATCATATTTTGTCTTGTGTGAACTCAAGTGGCATCGCTCTAACAGGCATTTCACCGAACACCTCTAGTGCATATGAAGAAAAAAAGTTAGCACAAAGTTATACCCACCTCTCACATAGGAAAAAATCAAGAGAGAGTGGAGGGCTGGGTGCATATATATAGGGCCAGACCATTAGTCCCGGTTTGAGATACAAACCGGGACTAAAGGTTCTCCAGGAGCACGCGTGCCGGCCCAGACCCATTTGTCCCGGTTTGTATCTCAAACCGGGACTAATGGTTCCTTACGGACCGGGACAAAGTGCCTCGGCCTCCTCGGGCCGTCTGGTTC
Source organism: Avena insularis (assembly GCA_023614405.1). Classification (NCBI taxonomy): domain Eukaryota; kingdom Viridiplantae; phylum Streptophyta; class Magnoliopsida; order Poales; family Poaceae; genus Avena; species Avena insularis. The sequence continues at coordinate 592,256,910 of CM042686.1, read as the reverse complement.
GGACCATTAGTCCCGGCCCCAGCCACGGCCGGGACTAGTGGCCCGAACGAAAGGCCCATTTTCTACTAGTGTAAGACACCGAGGAAAGGTAGAGGTCCTCCACTAGAGAGGCCTGAGAATGTACTAAGAGAAGCGATGGATAGCTTGGCAAACCCGGTAGCAGCAGTGGTAGATCCGGCTCAGGCACAGGCCGAGCTAGAGAAAACTAGGCAAAAAATTCTAGAGGGAGCGAAAAAGATAGCTGCGGCTCAACAGTCATTGAACATGACGCTGCGTGAGTATGCAAAGGCAAATAAAGTAGATGCTGTAAAAGTGAAGGGGAGAAATCTCATGAGTGAAATGAACAAAGAGGGTGATACTAGGATTGAGGAGTCAGAGAACTGTTTATCCGTGGGGCTACCGAAGTATAGTACCCCGGCAAAAAACCTCAGAGCAGCGGATGCGGCTGTGTCCGAGTTAGAGGGTCTAACGGGTGAAGCCCGTCAGAGACAGCAAGATAGGGTCAATGAGTTGGTTCGGATCGTGAACAGGCAAAATGAGGAATTGCTCAAGGTTAACCCGGAGAGGGCTGGGGCCTCCAAGAACGTTCATTCGGCGATGGGTAACCCGAAGAAATCTGCTGGAGCTGCATCGTCTCCTCATGGTGGTCCAAGGAGAGAAGAGGTAGTAACCTCGGCCAGGAGAAACAAACAGATCGTCCCGTATGACCCAACAAGGGCAGGAAAAGCAAAAGAAGTACAAAGAAACGATGATCGACGAAGTGTGAGACGAGGTGAAGCTGGCCGAGGTAACTGCGACCAAGGCAATGCCGGTCAAGGAAACGCTGTAAATGGCAATGCCGGACAACGTAACTCGGCAGGACAACCGCAACAGCGGAATATACCAAGGCAAGAGCAAAGTGCCAGCCGAGGTATGCAACAGAGAGGTGCTCCACGAGAGCAAGACCGGTATAATGATGGAGATTCGGAAATGGTGAACGCAGGATACCCAAGGCCGGACTATCATGTGATAGGGTCAAGATTGGGAAGCAGGGATTTGATGCCTGATGATGCCAGGTTAAAACTGGATCGGCTGTATAGGTCGGAGCAGATTGAATGTCAAGGTCTCTTGGGTCCTGCGTATTTTGGACCCCGGATCATGAAGGGGCCTCCAGTACCCAACTACCAGTTACCTAGAGGCATAAAGACGTATGACGACAGTACTAAGCCGGAAGATTGGTTGATAAACTATGCTACAGCTGTGAAAATTGCTACAGGCAACTTGAGATGGTCTGTGAGATACGTACCCCAGATGTTGGAAGGGCCAACAAGGGTATGGCTAAACAATTTGCCACCCGGAAGTATTAACTGCTGGATCGATTTTGAGGAAATGTTTATCAGCAATTTCTCAAGTACGTATCAGAGGCCGAATAGGCCACAGACCCTAGCTATGTGTAAGCAGAGACCGAACGAGACGGACCAAGAGTTTTTAACCCGGTGGTGTACCGTGAGAAACTCGTGTGAGGGTGTGATAGAGTCACAGGCCATAGCATGGTTCGCGCAAGGATGCAGATATGCGAGCATGTAGTGGCAAAGATTGCAAAGAGATATGCCGACTACATTGGTAGAGACGATCCGGATTGCAGATTCGTATGCATTGGGTGATCCGACTCAACCTAGACTCGTGTCAAACGAGTCAAATGAGGAGTGTTACCAGAGAGATGGAGCCGGGTCATCCCGGAGGAATGATTACCGGGGTAAAAGAAGAGATGACAGACCGGATTACCGGTATAATTCGCAGCAAGTTGCTGCTGTAAATCAAGATCAACCCAGAGAAGGGGAAATCAACGTCAGAAAACTGGGGGCCAACAATGGACACCGAGAAATGATGGCAAGAAAACTTGGACGCCAGAGCAGAAGAAACAGTGGCAGGAAAAGATGGACCGTCCGAGGTATACTTATGAGTCAATGTTGGATCAGCCGTGTAGGTTTCACACGCCAAATCCGAGTAACCCAGCGAGTCATACAACGAGGCAATGTGAGTGGATGCGTAAGATAGAACAAGGGAGTTCGGGGAATGCTCAGGCACCTCGGAACGATCAACCTCGGCAGGAGTTACCCCGACAGCAATTGCTCTCCGGAGCGAACATGCAATAGCTAATGTTGCCTCCCCCTCCGCCGAGGTATGATAACCTTGAGAGAAGGGATGCAGTGCATCAAGTGGAAGACCAGCATCAGCCGGATCAGAGGTACCCCGGAAATGAGGGGAGGAATGATTACATGGAGCATCATCAGAGTTACTGTGTGTTCACCACTGAGGAAACAGATAGAAAGAGCTTGTAGCACCAACATATGGAGGTCAATGCGGTAATGCCAGTAGTGACGAGGTATATGCCTTGGTCGGACCAGGAAATTACCTGGAGCATCAAAGATCATCCCAAACTTATGCCAAGTTCTGGTTCGTATGCGCTAGTGCTGGATCTGACATTCATTGGGCCTAACATCAATGTAAGGTTCTCCAAGGTACTGATTGATAATGGCAGTAGCATTAACATCATGTATGCGGATACAATGCGCAAGTTGGGCATCTCGGAGAGCATGCTCCAAGCTATGAGGACAACTTTCCATGGCATTGTGCCAGGTATTTCTTGTGAGCCAATAGGCAAAGTCCGGGTTGACGTATTGTTCGGCACGAGAGATAACTACCGAACTGAGAATTTGGAGTTTGAAGTGGTGAACTTGGAAAGTGCGTATCACGCTACTCTAAGACCAGCATCGAACAAGTTCATGGCAAGCTGCCACATCGCTTATCTCAAGATGAAGTTACCCGGGCCAAATGGAGTGATGACCATTGCTGGAGATTTCGACGCTCCATTGAGTAAAAGGCCACCGGTCTAACCTAGCCGAGTCACTCATGATTGCGCAAGAGAAAAGAAAAATCCAAGAGGTGGCGGCGCTGGCTCAGTTCGCATAGCAATATATGCCGACGTTGAGTAATCCGCATGGTAGCGTTTCGTTCCAAGCCACAAAGGATACCAAGAAAGTGCCTGTTGATGATATGTTCCCAGAGCGCACCATAACAATTGGTGCCGGGTTAAATGATAAATAGGAAAGCGAGCTCGTCAACTTCCTCCGTGAGAATCGGGATATTTTTGCTTGGTCCACACAGGACTTGCAAGGTGTTCCGAGGGAGTTGGCCGAGCACTCTTTGAACGTGAGACCCGGAGCAAGGCCAGTGAAGCAACCTCTCTGCCGCTTCGCCGAGGATAGGAGAAAAGTCATTGGAGATAAGATAGCTCGGTTACTGGCAGCAGGATTTATCATGGAAGTACTTTACCCGGATTGGCTATCTAATCCGGTGCTGGTGGAGAAGAAGAAGGATGATCCGAATGTGGCAGTGGTTTGGCGTATGTGTATTGATTACACGAACCTGAATAAGGCGTGTCCAAAAGATCCATTTCCACTGCCAAGGATAGATCGGGTCATAGACTCAACTGCTGGATGTGAACTGTTGTCATTCATTGATTCATATTCTGGTTTCCACCAGATACCTCTGAATCCGGATGATCAAATAAAGACTGCATTTATCACCCCGTATAGGGCTTATTGCTATCTCACCATGCCGTTTGGTTTATGTAATGCAGGGGCAACGTACCAAAGATGTATGCAAAAATGTTTGCATGACCAAATTGGTCAAAATGTACAGGTGTATGTGGATGATGTGGTTATCAAGACCAAGGAAAGCAAAACACTCCTTGACGATATCAGGCAGACGTTCGCGAACCTAAGAAGGTTCCGGATGAAGCTCAACCCGGAAAAATGTACCTTCGGTGTCCCGGCTGGAAAATTACTCGGATTCCTTATCTCCAGCCGAGGTATCGAAGTTAATCCAACTAAAATCCGGGCCATTGAACGAATGGAACTGCCGAAGTGTCTTAACGATGTCTAGAAGTTCACTGGTTGCCTGGCATCGTTAAGTCGGTTTGTATGTCGGTTGGGAGAAAAGGCATTGCCTCTCTATCAACTCATGAAAAAGTCGGACAAGTTCATTTGGACGCCGCAGGCCAATGAAGCCTTTATACAATTAAAGAAAATGTTAGCCACTGCACCAGACCACTATCAAAGGAGCCAATGTTGCTCTATATAGCCGCAACCAACTGAGTTGTAAGTGCAGTAATTGTGGTAGAGCACGACGAAGAGGGTAAGTCAGTGCAAAGGACAGTATATTATCTGAGCGAGGTATTGTCAGCATCAAAGCAAAATTATCCGCACTATCAGAAAGTGGCGTATGGTGTGTACATGTCGGCAAAGAAGCTAAAACATTATTTTGAGGAGCACCCTATCAAGGTATTATGTGAAGCTCCCATATCTGAGATAATGAGTAACAAGGATGCAAGTGGCAGGATTGCAAAATGGGCAATTGAACTAGCTCCCTATGCGCCACAATATGATAGAAGAGAAGCAATCAAGTCTCAGGCAGTGGCCGACTTTTTTGTGGACTGGGCCGAGGTACAATATGAACCAGCGCTACCAGATCCGAACTACTGGAGGATGCACTTTGACGGGTCAAAAACAAAAACCGGGTTAGGCGCCGGAGTTGTGCTTACCTCGCCAAAGAATGACCAGTTGAAGTATGTGCTACAGATCCATTTCGCAACGTCGAACAATGTCGCTGAATATGAAGCACTTGTGCATGGGCTCAAAGTGGCAAAAGAAATTGGGATACGTCGGATCCAATGCTTTGGCGACTCGGATTTGGTAGTTCAGCAAGTGTCGGGCCAGGACGCTTGATCCAAACATGGCATTATATGATTCCATGTGCGTAAAAATATCCGTTACTTTGAGGGATGCGAATTTCGCCATGTACCCCGGGTGGAAAACGAGGCTGCCGACGTATTATCAAAGCTCGGATCAACCCGACAAGCAATTCCACCAGGTGTAGCATTAGGGCACCTCAGAAAACCATCTATCAGACCGTCCCCAGAAACTGACTCAATCGAGGATCCGGAGTCCGGAGCTGTGCCCATGGACATTGACATGGGAGGTGGTGCGCGAGACCCGGGATCGCTTCAAGAAACCCGGGATCGCCAAATAACTCGGAGATCGCCGCAGGACCCGGGACCGCTCAACAAGGATCCGGTTGAAGTTATGCCGGTGGATCAGATGGAAATTGATGAGGATGTGTTCCCTATGCGAGCAATACCAGCCTGGGCACTGCCCATATTTCAATTCCTGAAAGATGGAACTTTACCCACTGAGGAGGTGCTATCCAGGCAAACTCAGAGGAGAGCAAAGGCATACACAATCATCAATTCCGAGCTACACAAAAGGAGTGTGACCAATGTCCTCCAGCGATGCGTTGACCCGGAAGAAGGGCTTGACATCCTCCGAGATATACATCAAGGGGAGTGCGGGCATCATGCCTCGTCCCAAGCCTTGGTGGCAAAAGCTTTCCGGCATGGATTCTACTGGCCAAGTGCCTTAGAACAAGCGTAAGATCCGTGAGAAAATGCAATGGTTGTCAGAGGTATGCTACCAAGACACATATGCCTATGTCGGAGCTCAAGACCATACCAATCACCTGGCCATTTGCCATGTGGTGTTTGGACATGGTTGGCCCGTTTAAACCAGCAAGGGGAAATATGAATCACATTTTGGTCATGGTGGATAAGTTTACAAAATGGATTGAAGTAAAGCCAATAAGAAAATGTGATGGAGCTACGGCCGTGACATTTCTCAAAGACATCATCTTGAGATACGGTTATCCTCACAGTATCATAACTGATAATGGCACAAATTTTGTCAAGGAGCATTTGGCTTGTCACGAGATAAGAAGATCCGGTTGGACATTGCCTCGGTAGCCCATCCCGCATCGAACGGACAAGTGGAAAGATCCAATGGATTAGTATTATCCGGGATAAAACCTCGGCTCATTGAGCCGCTGCAAAGATCAGCGGGGTGCTGGATAGAAGAACTACCAGCGGTATTGTGGAGTTGAAGAACAACTCCGAATCGATCAACAGGTTATACGCCATTCTTTCTGGTATATGGGGCAGAAGCTGTATTACCAGCCGACATAGAGCATGACTCACCTAGGGTCACCCAATACACAGAAGCCAAAGTGCAAGAAGCCTGGCAAAATGATGTTGATCTACTGGAAGAAGCGAGAGAATTGGCATTGTCCAGATCCACCATATATCAGCAAAATCTCCGACGCTATCATAGCCGGAAAGTAAACCCCCGGGTCTTCCGCGAAGGTGATCTGGTACTCCGGTTGGTACAACATACTGCTGGCATGCATAAGTTATCCCCCCCATGGGAAGGGCCATTCATTGTGAGCAAAGCATTGCACAATGATTCTTATTATCTTATCGATGCAAAGCCACAGGAAAAGAACAAGGCGGACAGGTCCGGCGAGGAATCTAAGCGTCCATGGAATGTAGCTCTACTTCGTCCTTTCTACACTTAGCAAAGAAGTGTATGTATCTGAGTCTTCTCATATGTCGGTATGTATGCCGGCAATGAGCTTACCAATGAAATGTTGGCACCTCGAGCAGTAACTCGGGGACTGCCTTAATAATATTTGTTGTCCTCTATTATTTATACGTCGGCTGGAGTAAGTTGTTCTACTTAACTCGGATTAGTAATGTGTGAGCACCAAGAACCCAACTCTTCGACTTGCTGCTGTCCAACAAGAATTGGCTTCATGGCAAGCAAGAGAACAAGTTTGGAATTGCCTAGCACATGAAAAACGACTAAGGAAAAGAACTTAATCGAGCCAACGTTTGTTTTTCGGACTAACCTTGCGTTTACCTTTAAATTTATTATGCTAAATTACTTTGAGCTAATCCTAAAGTTTCCAAGTATTGTTAAGACAACTTTTGAAACTCAGACTCGTAAGTCATAAAACCGAACCAAGGTAGACTCGAGCCGAGCCAAAAGATTGGAAGAACGAGAAAACGAAACTCGGGGACTACGCCCAAGTCAATCCAGCATAGAAACTTAGTAGCAAAATATCACTTGTGCACTTGATACAACTGCACCCGGCATGCCGGGGATCTGATGAAATTTAAAAGTTTTTTCGATCAAGGGGCAGCAGGAGGAAGTTCGGCGTCATCTTCGCCCTCCTCAACGTCCTAAGCCTCATCATCTTCGTCTTCATCCGAACCATCTTCGACGTTCTCAGCGTTTTCATCACCGGCGGCTTCTAGGAAGCTCGGTCCCTCATTCCATTCATGAATGGGAGCATATTCGATGAGGCTATAAGTGCAAGCCTTGCGCCGAGCTACCCACTCTGGGTCACTGGTCCATTTGGATCCGGTGCGCATGCGCGCTAGGAGGTTAAGGTCGATCTTCTCGTACCACGTAAGTACGTAGTGGAGAACGGTCTCAGCTCCGACGCGTCCAGCGGATTCTCTCCAAAGGTCGAGCTGGGTCTCGCATTCCATCAACTTTTCAACAAGAACCGCGGTTCCCTCCGGAGTGTCTTCTACAGGCCAAAACGTGTTGAAGATTCGGATTGCAACGTCAAGGATATCCTTGCCATAGTTTTTGATGATTTCCAAGCGAGATGACAGGCTGACCAACAGGTCCTGCATATCATAGGGAATTTCCTTAGTGTCAGGAGCAACGGGAGTACCCCTTTCTCGGTGGAAATTAGCAACAGCGGCGCTTGCAATGGCAGTGCCCTCTGGAAATTTGCCTGAAAACGAGACAAGAGAAGGAGGTAAAGAAAAGACATGTGAAATAACCCGGAGAAATATGCCGGATAAGGGAAAAGAACCTACGTGAAATATGGCTGTGGATCCGGGTCAACTCCTTGGTACAGTCATCACGCCTTTTGCGAAGCTGCACAAGTTCAGTATTCGCCGACTCAAGTTTGAAGTCGGCCTCCTGGAGAAGATCTCGGTCCTTGGCAATCTGGAGATTGAGGCACTCGTGCTCTTCAGTATAGTCCTGGCCAGCCTTTTCAAGTTCGGTTTGATGCTGTGCTTTCAGCTTCTCCATTTCTGCCTTTAGCTTGGCAATCTCATCATCTTTGGCTCGGAGGAGGGCAAGCTCATCGTCTTTCTTTTTCAGCTCGGCCTGATGCTGTCCTGCTTGTTCGAGAAAATGCAGCATCATATCAGGCACGGGCACACTATCTTCAAGAGATGCTGAAATAGTTTATGGACCCGGCAGAGCCGAGGTATGAATGTTTGCCGAGCCAAGGAGGAAAGGAGATGGAAAGCATAACAAGGTCGCACAAAAATAACTTACCCTTGATCTGGTCAAGCTTCTTCCTCGTTATGGTATTCTCACCTTCCATCCCGGCTGCGAAAACCGAATGATGGGTTAGTTCGGTAGAAAAAGATGAAATAAAACAGAAAAATGTCAAGAAGAGAACTTACCCCTTTTCTCGTGCTCAGTGAGAAGTGCAGTATGCTTAGCGCGCAGCATTTTGTGAGTGTCCAGGAGACACTGAAACTCGGCGCTCCGGCGGTTGGTGGTCACCTGAAAAGAGTACAAAAATAAAACTTAGCCTTGTGCATATTCGAAGTGTACAAGATCCGGGCCAAGTGGAACTTAAACCGGCTCTAGGTGTGTGCATATTCGAAGTGTACAAAATCCAGACCAAGTGGAACTTAACCCGGCTCTAGGTGTGTGCATATTCGAAGTGTGCAAGATACGGGCCAAGTGGAGCTTAACCCGGCTCTAGGTGTGTGCATATTCGAGTAAAGATCCGGCCAAGTGGAACTTAACCCGCTCTAGGTGTGCATATTCGAAGTGTACAAAATCCGGGCCAAGTGGAACTTAACCCAGCTCTAGGTGTGTGCATATTCGAAGTGTACAAGATCCGGGCCAAGTGGAACTTAACCCAGCTCTAGGTGTGTGCATATTCGAGGTGTACAAGATCCGGGCCAAGTGGAACTTAACCCGGCTCTAGGTGTGTGCATATTCGAGGTGTACAAGATCTGGGCCAAGTGGAACTTAACCCGGCTCTAGGTATGTGCATATTTGAAGTGTACAAGATCCAGGCCAAGTGGAACTTAACCCGGCTCTAGGTATGTGCATATTCGAAGTGTACAAGATCTGGGCCAAGTGGAACTTAACCCGGCTCTAGGTGTGTGCATATTCGAAGTGTACAAGATCCGGGCCAAGTGGAACTTAACCCGGCTCTAGGTATGTGCATATTCGAAGTGTACAAGATCCGGGCCAAGTGGAACTTAACCTGGCTCTAGGTGTGTGCATATTTGAAGTTATCAAGGAGATACGTTAGTTTTCTAAGGAGCATCCGGTCGAGTAACAAATTACTCCCCCGTAGGCTCGGGGACTAATGGTTATATCACTAATATCTACAGCATGCTAAGGAAAAGGGGAAGTAACGTACCTCCATCATCCGACCCGTGAGGTTAATTGCCTTAGCGACTGTGTTCATTTGAGCGTAAAATTCAGCGGGATCGAACTTCTTCGGGAGATCGTCATTGTGGACGAACTCCGCCTTGTTCCAATTATTGACAAATTCAATCAGGGTCGGAGGGTATCGCTCGCCGCTGAGCATGTGGGGCGCCACCACCAAGCCCTTGGCATGTGCTTCCCTCCTCTCAACCTGGGCAAGGGCCGGGCTGGTGTGCAAAACGAGTTGCGTGCCAGCTGGCTCGGCAGGGGCGTCCTTCGGTGGTGGAGTTTTCTTCGAGAGCATGGACGCAAGTGTGCGCTGTCCAGCCTCGATGGACGTTGCCCTGGTGGCGTCAGGGGCCTTCTTGCCCTTGGGCTACTGAGAGGAGGAAGTTGTTGCAGCAGATTTACCCTTGGGATCTGCGTGGGTACTTTCTTGCCGAGACTGAGAAGACTCGGACGAGGCGGAGGGGCTTGGTGCTGCTGCTGTTCCTTTGGCTGCTGGTGCTTGAGTTGGTGCTGGTGCTGGTTTCTTCTTCGGTGGGGGTGCTGAGGTAACCTCGGTGGTTGCTGGTTCTGGCGGAGCCGAAGTAGTGGTGGCCACTGCCTCGGCAGAGCCAGTCTCCCCCGCTCCAAGGTTGCCCTCCTCTTGACAAGGTGGGCTGGAACCCGGAGCAGCCGCTGAACCCTTCGGGATTGGGCTCAGCGGGCGTGAATCATCGCCACGAGGGGGAGAAGGGCTGTGTCGGAGCAGGGAGGCAATGCCGGATCCACTCTGTGGGACCTCCACCGCGGCCCTGCCGAATCAAACATTGTCGGATGAGAAACTATAACAATAAGAGAACAAGTAAATGGCGAAGGGAAAAGTGGCTTACTCATCCGAGGTTAGGGGCTCCTTGGGCTTCCGAGCTCTTCGTGCTGGAGCGTTGGTTGCGGGCTTGGAGGCAGTTTTGTCCCCGGACTTCTTTCGCCTTTTGGTTGGCTGAGAAGGTCCGGAGGAAGAAGTTGATGCGGCTCTCCTTTTCTTCTTCGGCGCAACCGGAACAGGATCACCCACGGCAAGGGGAGGGTCCTCATGGATCTGCCCACCGAGGTTAGCTGATGCCGAAAAAGCATAAGAAAGGGGGACAGCGTCAAATGCTTCCATCACCTCAACATCCGAGTCATCTTCATCGTCGGGCCAATCTCTAATGGAAGAGAGTTTACCGGTGGGTCGCTTGGTTACGTCCATCATCAGAAGGAACATCTCTTGATCCGGTTGTTCATCGTCCGAGGTCTCCCGGTCAGGCGCACATTTGAGGGTGGGATCGGTGCCATCCTCAATAGTTTGCTGAAGGAATTGCTAAAGGAGAGAAAAGACGACAGAGTTAAAAATACAACAGCGACCGACATAAGATTTAGTTTGGAGAAAGTTTGCGGCACGAAGCTTACCACGGGAGGAAGCCTATCTCGGCAATAGTTCTCAATTCCCCACGTCCACTCAGAGGAGAAGTCCTTGTTGGTGGTGAAGAGGGCCTTGACCCGGGGATAGATCTCTGTGTTGCTCAACTCGAAAGACGAGGTCCGGTTGGGGTCGTGGCCCCAGCTCATATGACACACTTTGTGAGTGCAACGGAGAGGGGAGATCCGGTTATGATTTAATGTGATCATGGCGTTCTCGTTGCGCAACCCGAGCTCCTTCAGCTCCACGAACCTTTTGTTGACCTGGTTGGCCAAGACTGTGGGCTTCTTGGGGATAACGTCCCACAACTCCGGGTTAGGAGGATCCGGAGCATAGGGTCGAAGACGGATCAAGTCTTCGGTGCCGTCGTTCCGAACATAAAAGAAAGTCCAGGCCCATCCCTTGCAGGAGTCTAGCCCGGTAACCCGAGGAAAGACGGATAAGCTCCGGGGAGAAATGGATGCAGCGCCGAACTGCGTAAGCTGTTTGTCCTCCGGATCAAGATCAACATTCGGAATTACGTTCCGACGAAGGCCAAAGAACCGGATCCATAGCTCCTTTGTGGGCCATAATCCGGCATAGCCTTCGATCGTGGAGGCGAAAGCAGAGAGAGATGTGATGGCATTGGCAGGAAGGTGGTGCGGCCGAGTTCGAGGTGTTCAACCAGTCATGGAAAAATCGCTAATCAAAACCGAATCTCGCCGGAAATGTGACAGAATACCACATACTCACCCGGTTGGGTGAGGGGCAAGTTCGACAGAGGCGAGGCGCAGGTAACGCCAGGGGATGCGCTCAAGCGGTAGAGCCAATCCAGGTCATCCTGGCAGACCCAGGATCCAGCCCACGCACCGCGATCCGTTATCGTAGCGTCAACTGCTCGGCGACGATGAGCTCTTCTTCTGTCATCTCGAGGTCGCAACCCTCACTAGCGCTAGCAGCGGAGGGTGGCAGCGTCCTGGACAGACAAGGACCCGTGGCGGAGGAGGTGCGCATCGGCGGCGGCGACGCAGATGCGTGTGGAAGTAGTGCGGCGGCGGCGCTACTACTCAAACGCGGTGGCGGCGGCGCTGTCGCGGGAGAAAATGAGGAAGAAGAAAGGGTAGAGGGACGCGGAAATGGGGAAAGGACCCAAGGGGCGCACCCCTCCCCTATTTAACCGCTCCCTCAGCAAGGTAGTGGGATCGCGTTTGCGGGCAGGCCACATCGTGTGGCCATGTACCAACCAGATTGACCAATCAGCACCGAGCCACACGGAAGGCCACAGGGCGCAGCGGATCCCATGACGTGACGCATTGATGGAGTTAACGAGGAGGCAGCCATGATGTGACGTGCGCTACAGTGATAACTAACAATTATTGCGGCGGTTACTGTGGCTGGCCCTTAAAATGAGGCAACCTAATGATTAGCCTCCACATGGGGAAGCGTACGAGAGAAGGAAGAATGACCCGGATGAGATTGTGGTAACCCGGCCAGCAAGTGAAAACTTGGAATGTGCCAAGGGAAAGTAAATCCATGGAATCCGAGATGAGGAGGTAACTCGGAAATGAAACTCAAATCTCGGTGAACTTGAACCTGCTGTGGCCTTCGGGGACTAATGTTGGGGGGATACCCCCGGGTAGGGTCACGCCGGGGTATAATGGCCGAGTTAGCCAAGGTACGGCAAGGTCAAAGCAAATGCTGGCCGAGTCACCTCAAGACAGGCCGAATCTCGGGATAACCCGGACCAGGGGATGTCCACCTAACTGGGTCTCAACCGACTTGAGCCGTAAGTCGGATAGATGAATCTAAGTTGTATGTAGGAACAGGTGTGGCCGGATCAACTACGATTCGGGTCATAGCAAGCTTCTAGGAGAAGGAAGGTATCTCGCTGGTCAAAAGTAACCCCGGTACGCACAGCATGAGCGAAGCGGACAGGGGCAGGACCACCGAGGCGTGGCCGACAAAGGTGACGACGCCGATGTCGGCTGACGCAGGCGCCGCAGAGGCTCACGTAGCCTCTGCATGGATGACACGGGGGAAAGCGACCCGGTCGGCTTACTATTTTGGGAGGAGGCATATTCCCAGGAATATGCCTCCACGTATGCCCTAGTTGGAGACCTAGCCGCCCCTATATAAGGAGGGCTAGGGCCTCTGTAGAAAGGGTTGATCTCGATTGGCTAGATTTTACTTGGTTCCTGAGGGCTAGCTAGCGGTGAGAGTAAGAGAGTTCCTTCTTCCTCCTCTCTCCAATACAGCTCGAGGAGCACTTATAACCTTGGAAGTGAATCAAATACAAAGCTTCTATGTGTGGAATCACCACACTATCGCTCTCTGGATTCCCCTAATGCATTTAGTCCCCACCTTTAGCCTATCCATGGCATCTGCCGTGACACCACCACGACAATATCCAAGCAAATTTTCTAGTGCCTTGAAAACAACATTTATGCTTTTATGAATATACACTTTATCTTATAAATATGACCTACAATTCTGAGTGTGTATTCACGTCCTATTTAACAAAATTCAAGCTTTGATTTGTTCAATTCTAAAAAAAATATTGAAGAGTCAAGGGCTAGTTATTACTTTACAAAATAAATATGCTTTATAAGAATGTTTTATCTATGTTGCCGAAGATATTTTGGAGAATACACACGAAATGGTGAGCTCTAATACCCTAGTTACACAAATACCTACACACTCAACTACATAACTCCTGTTTTCTGCTCATGTCTTCCTAATAATTTACACTCTTTTGCAAGTAGCTGAAATGTGCTTGCACCGAAGCACAAAGAATTATAGAAAGATGGTTTACTATAAAGACCATGTATACTTGCAAAGAACAATAATCAACTCTATTATTCAACACTGAAAACATGGCATATAAGACCCATACAACTCTTACATACTACCTACCCACTGACTATTTGAAATTTGTTGTTCATCTTTAAACCTCTTCCTACTTTGTAGCACTATTTGGTTATATACATGGAAGGTAAAGGCTCCTTTTGGAACTTGTAGAATGCCATTAGATTCTTCACACATTCTTCACACATGTAAGACATGTGTTAGCACTGCGAAACATTTTAACTCTAGAATATTCACCATAAATAATCAGCTCTACATGTTTCTTGCAATAGAAATTTATATAACCATGAAATAGCTACTCTCATGTAATTTCTAGTACTTTGGAGATACTTACTTTTTTTCAAAATCAAGGATGGAATTACTCTTAGTCTCGGCATCATAGATGCATACAATCATTGTTTACTACAAGAGTTTACTACATAATCATATTGAAGAAAAGTCTACAGAATTAAATTAGGCAGGTCAGACCAAGCATGATCTCAGACAACACGAAGGATAAACACTAATTTATAGCCGTCCACCAGACAAACTCGGCTCCATATTAGTTGTTTTTTACACCAGCATGGTTGTCCTTGTGGATGCACTCATGTGGCCAATATTGTGGACATTGGCAACCTAAAGCTATATTCTCATGACACTGGAAACAAAGGTTTTGTCTATCCTTATGTGAAAAATGACACAGTCACATTTCTAACTTCCCTTTAGTATTGTATTTCATTTTCATCCTATTAATTTAGTTTCCCATGTCTAGCATGAATCTAATTGGGATCTCGAGACTACCAAGGATGGCATATAAGTGTGTTGTCTATATTCCTTTTATATAACTCAACAAAACCCTAATGTCTAAAGTTGGGTATGGTACATTTTCTACCATGTGAGCTTACTTAAAATCATAGTGAAAATGATAGGGATACTGCATTATTATGTGCTTCAACCATCAATTTTGGATACCTTATGTGGAATGAGCTTCATATTTGTTTCATTTTTATTGCATCCACATTATGTACTACCATTTTTTTCCATTCATGGAATAACTCCAGCATCATGCTCTAATCCACATGGAAACTTTTGCTTGAGCTTGAGAAAATTATTGCATAGTCATAGAGGTAGATTCACATGGAAACTTTTGCTTATTGGGCATTGTAAATTAGTATGTTGAATGCTCTAATTCTAATGTAATATGATTATATTTATTTTTATATAATATGTGTAATATTAATCTAGCTTTTCGGCCACTAAAAAAATACTCTACAAACCATATCACATGGTAGTGTTTGGTTTAACTTCCAAATAGGCTTTTGTTGAGTGGTTTTTTTAGCAAAAACTAGGCAAACTTGCGTCAACTTTCTTTGTCTGTGCATCTATCTTTTACGAACTATCATGGAAAACATTCAGTCTATATTCGTTTGTCAAGTGCCACACAACACTCCTAGATTCCTAGTAAAAAGATGTCGATTGTTATTTTTTCGAAATGGGGGAATATCACCCCGGCCTCTACATCAATCGATGCACACAACCTTTTATTAGAGTAGTAGCATCACCCAAAAGTATTACAATTTACGGATCAGTCAAGGTTGATACAAAAATCAACCAGTGGAGAATAATAAGCATATAACTTCTAAACATCGCGTAGTCTACTACTATGTTGCCAACTAAAGAATTCCTGAGCGACCATGAGCACCCGCTTGTAGACATAAGCCATAGCATCCCGCTACTTCAGTGGTAGAAGGTATGCCCACAACTGCACCCAATGCGCCATTTACTCAATAACTTGCAAAAATTTGAAAGTCCCCTTCTTGTTAAATATTGTATCATTTCTATATCTCCATATGGATCAACATAAAACCGAGATACCTATGGGTATTCTAGTTTTCATATTGGTATCCAAACCATCCAACCAACTACCAAACATATTTTCTACATCAATTGGAGGATTAAGATCATAAGCAACATTAATAATACGGCATATGAGATGAGCAAACGTGCAAGAAATAAACAAGTGCTCAATGGACTCCTGCGAGCCACAAAGTGAACACTTTGTACAGTCTACCCAACTTATTTCAACCAGGTTATCCTTAGTGAGGAGAACTTTATTATGAAAGAACCAAATAAAAAATATATTTTTTCTATGACTTTTAGTTTCCATAAATATTTGTGAAGAAAAGGCATATGACAATTTGTAAGATCCTCATACATGGATTTAACCATGAAAATACCCGAGGGCGCAAGATCCCAAATAAACTTATCAAGTTCATGTGATAACTATATCGTCATCAGCCCCTGACATAGGTGTAACCAAGATGTCCACTAATTTCCAACAAATGACCTTCTGAATTCAATATTCAGCGGGACATTGGTTAAGACATCAGGAACCAAAACAGTTTTTTGGTTGCACAATGGTATATAAAGACATATGTTGTTGAGCAAAACATAGATCTCCTAACCATTTATCTTCCCAAAATCTCGTACTAGATCCGTTGATTGTTATATGCAAGTGTTACATTTGTCTAATAGTTACGATTGTTTTCCTGTCTTTCTCGAGTGTCTAAGCCACTCGGTATTTCAGCCGATGCAGGTAGTGCCTCCCACAAAAAAATTGTGAGAGGATAGTTTATACAAACCGAATAAGATAAAAACAACTAAGAGTCATGCTAAGAGCATCTTCAGTGGTGCCCCCAATAGGGCATTCGGCAATAACACCAAACAAGAGCTACTGGGAGCACCGACACAATGTGTCAGTGTATTGAGGGTGTCTGCCCCCAGCGGCAACCCCCAATAGGCCCTCCCAATCAATTTTGTCCCCTTTTGTCAGAAGATACAACCATATTTATACCAAATGCAACCATAATATAGTTTTAAACACATAAAATTTAGTTCCATAATAATTAAACATAGAAATAAAATAATTCATATAACTAATTGAATAAATTGAAATTTGAGAAGTTCAACAAGAGGAAAAATCAAGAATGGTTTCCTTTGAGTACCCATAAATGCTCATCATTGCCACGTCATCACTAGCGATGACATTTGCTTCCTCTTGCATCAACTGTTGGATAGGCAACTCAAATCCCCCTCTATAATCAACGAATAAAAAAACTGAAGCAATCAAATAATCAAAAACAATCTAGAAACATACCTAGGCAAATGGATGAACACCTTGTGTGCGAGGTTGCCTCAGATGGAGCTATGTGCCCAGTGAGTGAACAAGCGCCGAGGGTCAAAAAGGAGTTCTTGGCCGGCACAGGAAGATAGAGCAGAGCAGATGACCTGCGAAATCGGCGACGATGATATTGTACGAGAGAGTAGTCAACAGTCGAACCCTAGCATCATCGACTTCCAAACGACAATGAGAGCGGTACCCAAAGTGGAGGAGGGGTTGCACATCGGGTAGACACCGCCAAAGTTAGATGTCGCTGGACTTCGCCTTGGCCTGGTCGAAGGCCGAGCCGGGAGGGAGGCAGCGGAGCGAGTGCACCGCACGTCGGCGCGCGCCAGGCTGGTAACATCGTCCTCCTTGACGACGAGGTTGGGCCGAGCCAGCCAAATCAGTGGTGCGGCGACAAGGACTAGGGCTACAGCCACCTGACGCAAGGACGAGCCACCAAGCGAGGATGACGACGACGACGACTACACATTCTACCGCCACTTCGACATGTAGTTTAGGCCGGTTTAAATTTATTGTTTTTAACGTATTTCCTCCATATTTGTAAAAACCGTCGTGTTTGCATGAATTTGCGTCAATTCAAAGTTTTTGAAATTCTTATCAGGGTGTGGCTGGGAACCCACGCCACCTAATAGCCGGGACCTTTCCGAAGACCCCATATGCCCTGCTCTGTCGGACGCCGTTTGGGGACCGAAGTGGAGATGTTCTACCGTCCGTTCCAAAAGGCTCAAAGTAGCCACAAGGACAGGGTATGACGAGATCGATAAACGAGAATTACAGTGTGGCTCTGGGCAGGGACGGAGGGAAGGAGGGACGAGCAGGGGCGAGACCCCCGCCAATGATCCGCTCGTCCCTTGGAAACGCATAGCCAAATTGTTAATTTTCTAGCCTTCCTACCTTATTCGCCCCCTCTGTCACGATCGTGATCGTAATGCAGGTAAAGCCGCGTCAAGTAGCCCAATCGGCAACTCTCATGGGCTAAGCCCATATTAATCATACTTTATTAGACTATGTATTAATGTAGAGTACCAGACAACATGTCAGACCCAGGCCAGCTTAGCAATTATGGGGCTGTTTGGTTTCCAGCCATACTTTGCCAAGCCAAAGTTTGATAATTTGGCAAGTGTTTGGTTCTTGCCACACTTCAAAATTGCCACACTTTATTATTCCTACGGTCCACATATCATGGAGTAAACTCTTTGCTAACTTTTGCCATACTTTGTGGCTTCTAGATTCTAAGCCACACTTTTGTGGCTGCCACGTTTGTCAATCTTAGGCTTGTCAAAATATGACCAGTAACCAAACAGCCCCTACAACTAGAAGCCCATTCGGGAGACAGTTTCAGGATTCCGCTTGCATGCACGCATGATCTGATCGATCATCGTTTCGTCTGCCGGCCGCCACCGAGGTCCGAGGTAAGGGGAGCGGCAAGCCGGCCAGCTGCAGTGTCAGCATGAGCGACAGCGGAAGAAAAAAAAGGTTTTTTCGATTACCGAACTGCTGATTTGATTATGTCTTGGTTAATTTTAGCCCGTCTCTCAACAGTCAACACTATATTAGTATTTGTCTATTTGGATTGTTCGCTTCTTGCGTATACATGAAAAACAAGACCTAGAATTACAAATTTTCTCAAGAGGATTGATTTGAGCTCACAACCAGATGCACAACCAAAATAACAGAATGATCTTAATTCAACTGATGTTGATTCTCAAATTGATAATGGTATTCTTATAACCATAGTGTATGATTTCTGCTATGAATGTGGTCAAGACGTGTCTTCACACTAAATTCGGAGATGACTTTTTTCGGATTATGTGATAGTCTACATAGAAAAATAACAGAAAAGTTTAGTGTTGAAAAATTTATTGAGGCCTTTGATCTCCGTTCTCGTAAAGCCGAGTTGTAACTTTATTCAAATGGTAGAAAACACAAATATTTTGACTACCTAGACTTTATAATATTTAATATGTTGTGCGATAATTTTTTGTCTGATTTTGAAGCTTCTACTCTTAGCCCCCCCTATCTCCATTTTCTGGCTCCGTCCCTGCTCCCGGGTGCTACACACCCCCATAGCTGGGAAAATGAAAAAATAATTAAAAAGGTTAAAAAATTGAATTTTTTTGAAATCAAAGATGACCAGGTATGCTACTTGTATAAAAATATTTCCCTAGAGAATTACTTTCTTTGTATCCTGGGTAAAAAAAAAACAAACTTGAAACGCCCATGACAGGGTACTATTGACCTTTGATTCGTTATTTTTTTTTGCCTTGAAGACTATGCGAATCATTTTCTTTCCAAATATTTTTATATAAGCACAATAACTGATCATCTTTGATTTTAAAAAATATAATTTTTTTTAACTTTTTTAATTATTTTTTTATTTTTCCAAGTATATGAGTGTGTAGCACCCGAGAGCCAAAAATCCGTGTTAATCGATAAACCTGTATGGAAAAGCAAATCGATCGTCTCTCGTATCGCCAGGGCCACCATCGATCCCGGCCAGTTTCCTATCTGTCCAGCAGATATATATCAGAGTCGACGCTCTAATTAAAATTTTGCCGCGACGATCCAGCATCTGCGCTCGTGCAACCGACGTCTGAGCTACGATAGCACCGGCCATGACGACGACCCGTACCTACGTGTCGCCGCGCCGGGTCGTCGCACATGCATATGCGGAAGCCCGGCCCCCGGAATCTCCGGGACGGTGGCCTGCGGACTGGAGCTAGCGCGGGTGTTCCAACCGAAAATTGGGCGTCCTGATTTTGTGCTGCGAGACCACACCATCTCACTCCTCTAATCTAAACTACTTATAAAGGCGCGAAGTGTGGCAGGAACATTCAATCTCGGCCATTAAGCACTTGATATCTTACGGCCAGCATCCCTCCAATGACATTGCAAGACGCTTCTTCTTGTTTGGAAACCGAGCACCAAATCCGGGCGTTTCCACATTATTTGTTGTGCGGTTTTTATGGGATTGCACGTCAACAGACCTCATCCCGATCGCCCCCAAACTGACCTCATCCTCCCTTGTTAGCTATGCCCCCCCACGCCGCCTCCCCATGGAAGGCAACCCACAGCATCAAACCCTCGCGAAGTCTCCTCTTCTGGCGAACCGGCGATGTGCCGCCGGCGTCCGAGGTGAAGCCTGCACATCGACGTTAGGTGCCATCATCTCTCACAAAGAATCTTCTCTTTGGTGAAACGGTTCTCCGCCAGCGGCCGGTTCCACCGACGCGAGCGTCCAGTGCAAAAATTACCCTCACAGGTGTCCGTCATCTCACACCCCACGGAAACAGCTCATCGGCGCGGCCCTAAGCGTTCGTCTTTCCCGCGGCAAGGATGAGCCTTTTAATCTTCGTTTGATACAGATATTGGGATTGGCCTTATGGAGAGATCAACTCGCCGTAACGGCAGCCTCCATCACGCTGTTCTTTTCTCGCTGTTTGTCGCCGCAGACTGCAGGATAGGAGCCGGTATCCCGTCGTCGTGGCCAGCAGGATGGCCGCCGTAATTCTTATACATGTGAGTTTTGTCCATCTGTTCAACACGAGACTTGAAGTATGCAAGTGGGTGCAGCGCTTCTTTGCCCTTTTCTTATCTAATGAACTCGATCCTGTTTTGTCTTATTCTTTAGAAAAAATTACCTCCAATGGATCACTTACTGTGCTCACCAGGTCTACAGTGGGCGGCACACACATGCACCATTTGACAGTTAAGGCATCACAAGCATTAGGTTGATCAAGAATCATTAATCTAGATTTCTCTGTGCAAATAGAACAACGCAAGATTGCAGTTCTTAAGAACTGGAGTATAGTCCTTTTTAATTTCCATCATGTTAGAAGCTGCACGTGTTGTAATTTCATAATTCTGATGACACAGATCATGAATCTATAGCGCTATTGCAGTTAATATTTTGAATTTGGAGCAGTAAGATATTTGATCTTTATTCATAGCAACAAGGTCTCTTTGAACTCAACATGATTGTATGAATCCTGGCGTTTAGAAATGTTGCTTGATTATTTTTTTAGTTAATTAATTGCTTGTTACATTGGTTTAGTTCTCTCGCCTTGTGTCGGGTTTTAAATTTAAGGATCTGTTATCTTGATGTGCTTTTGTACATGAAAGTTATGAAAAGAGCACACTGAACAAATGAGCCCTATATGTTAGTACCTTGATATATGTTATGTTGACTTCAACCCAGCTACATAAATTTTATTGGCTAGGCTCAAGCAGAGTATTATAGTATATGCCAGTAACTGTAGTGCCCTTCAACATTGTAAAACAAAAAAGATTGGGTCAATTTTCAAAAGATACAAAAAATTTGATCTCAGTGTAGACATCGAGATTCATAGGCTATGGGTGATACACAAATCATATACAATCTTTTTTTGGAACATGCATTATGTTTTTGCTTTTGTTTGGTGATTTTGGATTTGAATATGTTTCCATGATTTTTGAATCGAACGTCTATGACCATACAAGTGCCGTAATTCATATTATTTGATATCGATGCTTGGTGCATTTTTAATAACAAAAATTCTTCACTTCTGCAGGTTATATACAGGACTACAACTACACTCTATCGTCTCCACTGCAGCTTGTGGACGATCGAGGCCTCTTTACAGAGGTCTGTACATGGTTGAAGGACACGGTGAGTGATATTTTTGTTGGAACATGCATTATGCTTTTGCTTTTGTTTGGTGATTTTGGATTTGAATATGTGTCCATGATTTTTGAATCGAACGAGATCTTGATTATTTAGGGTCTAGACCTTCCTCCGTTTTCACATGTTGCGTCTATAACCATACAAGTGCCGTAATTCATATTATTTGATATCGATGCTTGGTGCATTTTTAATAACAAAAATTCTTCACTTCTGTAGGTTATATACATGACCACAACTACACTCTGTTTATGGTCCCTACTACGGTTTGTGGACGATCGAGGCCTCTTTACAGAGGTCTCTACACGGTTGAAGGACACGGTGAGTGATACTTTTTTTGGAACATGCATTATGTTTTTTTGCTTTTGTTTGGTGATTTTGGATTTGGATATGTGTTCATGATTTTTGAATCGAGCGAGATCTTGATTATTTAGGGTCTAGACCTTCCTCCGTTTTCACATGTTGCGTCTATGACCATACAAGTACCGTAATTCATATTATTTGATATCGATGCTTGGTGCATTTTTATGAACAAAAATTCTTCACTTCTGCAGGTTATATACAGGACTACAACTACACTCTGTTTATGGTCCCCACTGCAGTTTGTGGACGATCGAGGCCTCTTTACAGAGGTCTCTACACGGTTGAAGGACACGGTGAGTGATACTTTTTTTGGAACATGCATTATGTTTTTGCTTTTGTTTGGTGATTTTGGATTTGAATATGTGTCCATGATTTTTGAATCGAACGAGATCTTGATTATTTAGGGTCTAGACCTTCCTCCGTTTTCACATGTTGCGTCTATGACCATACAAGTGTCGTAATTCATATTATTTGATATCGATGCTTGGTGCATTTTTAATAACAAAAATTTTTTATTTCTGCATGTTATATACAGGACTACAACTACACTCTGTGTATGGTCTCCACTGCAGCTTGTGGACGATCGAGGCCTCTTTACAGAGGTCTGTACACGGTTGAAGGACATGGTGAGTGATACTTTTTTTGGAACATGCATTATGTTTTTGCTTTTGTTTGGTGGTTTTGGATTTGAATATGTGTTCATGATTTTTGAATCGAACGAGATCTTGATTATTTAGGGTCTAGACCTTCCTCCGTTTTCACATGTTGCGTCTATGACCATACAAGTGCCGTAATTCATATTATTTGATATCGATGCTTGGTGCATTTTTAATAACAAAAATTCTTCACTTCTGCAGGTTATATACAGGACTACAACTGCGCTCTGTTTATGGTCTTCACTGCAGCTTGTGAACGATCGAGGCCACTTTACAGAGGTCTGTACACGGTTGAAGGACACGGTAAATGATACTTTTTTCTGACATGGATGACAGCATAATCTACGGATTGGCTCAGCTTAGGCATCATTCAATCATGTCTTCTGTATTTCGACTTTATTTTATTTCGTTCAGTTTGGACTTATGGCGGTTGTGCATCTCAGTTATGCAGAAGCCGTGTGTAATACTTAAAACTTTTTAAGTAATAAAGCACACTTTATCGAGAGAGAGAGAAATGTGGTGTTCATATTTTTTTTATATTTTGGGTTATTGGTGAGCAGAGAGCTTGCACAACAGAAAATGTTATTTTTGTAGATTATCGAACCCAGGCATTGATCTCTACATAAATCCATTAGACATGTTTTACTTTTCAGGAACATGGGCATTGCACCATCTCTACCGTGGCTAAAATGTTAGTTGTTATTCATTGTCTATTGGATAATTTGGTTGAAGATGTAATTATTAATAACTTCGACAAGACAACGAGACAATTAAGTTTGTTCTTACTTCCGAAGAAGATCTAACTAAGCAGATATACCATTGCGTAACTTTTGTGCCCATGAATATATATCATGTTGGTGTGTTGCATCAAGAAGTGAGCCCCGGTTTTATATTTTCCCAAATATGCCACTCCCTTGGATCCAAAATAAGTGTCGAAGATACAGTACAAACTTTGTACTAAAACAGTACTAAATCACCGACACTTATTATGGATCGGAGTGAGTACAAAAGATGCAAAAAAAAGTACAACACCTTGACTTAGCTACAAAAATGTAAAGAAAATAACATAAAAGACTCTATTTTATTTATGAAGTTGTTGCATAGACGTGCGTTGCACGTACAAACTTACTAGTTAAGCTAGTACTACTACATCTCTAGCCGAAGTAAAAAAACTTTAGAGATAAAAATAGGCCGCTAATGACCAAAACATCCCAAACGCCTTAGTGGAGAATAATTTTAGTCCTCGGCCTCCGCGACCCTTAAAATATAACCGACCATGGACGCTGGACTTAATTTTTAGCCCTCGACCTCGCTGCCGCAGCCTCACCGCCCCACCGCCGTATTACCGCTGGCGTTCACACCGCCGACCACCAATCGCCTCCGTGACTCCGTCGATAGCGCGAAACACTTGCCACCATTTCCCCTCCGTCTGACCCACTCGCTGGTGCTAGCCGTCGCCGGAATCGGTCCCGAGAGCCGCTGCATCGAGCTAGATCCCACCATCGATTCAAGGTTGATTCCGGCTGTGGCGAGGTCGATTCTTTCGGCAGAAGGGGCGTCGGAGCATGGGGAGGTGTAGATCGACCGCTGCGGGCCAAAACCGGCCGACAACAACTGCCGTAGCCCTCAGCCGGACGAGCTTTACGCCCGGCGGCAGCTTCGAGCTTCGTCGACTTCCGGTCGTCGCGTTGGCCCGGCGGTGGGATTTCCATGATCGCCACAGGGTATCCTGGTCGTCGCGTAGCCCCGGCTCATGCCTCGGCCCTACGGTACCGGCCGCGGACTCCAGCTCCACCATGCTCAAGGTACTCGACGAAATTTCTATATGACTTGTCTTTTGTTCAGTTGCAACCGGCTTGACCGAGAACACCTTCGGCTATAGATGAAGAGGTTAAGAGAGATGATCTTCGACAACTCCTCGTCGTCGGAGGAGGAAGAAGACGACAAAGATTTAGAGATGGCTTCAATGCTGATTGTGAACGAGGATTTCCGGAGGCCAAGGCAAGGATAGCAATTTGGCCGTGCGCAGAATAGAGCCGATGGCCATGCTCTCTGATCATGCGGGATCAATTCGTTTTTCTTTCACTTGTTTGATTTGGACAATTTATTACGTTTCATTAATTTGGTTCGTAATAATGAATAAGTTGACTTATTACATTTAATTCGGTTTATGATATTGATACTTTGGTGTGATTTGCATAAACAAATTTTAAGTCATCTAGGTTACTGGTTTCGAATCTGCGGCGCAAAATTTAGAGGACCAACTATAGAAAGTTAAAGTTTGGAGAGGCTTTTTGTCTTCTAATTTTTTGTACTTCGGCTAGAGATGCTCTTAGACCGCTAAATACTTTCTCTGTGATGTGTACATTCGTGGGGCAGATGCATGTATCGTCCTTTCTGGTGCTTAGTTGTACTAACCGTGGACTCTCGAGTACTAGTGACCAGTACTGCTTTTGGTAGCATGTTCTTGCATTGATCAGACTAGAATAGATTTGAGGGGCTAGAGTAGACCGTAACTTTCATTATGCTACCCAGCTAATCTGAAAACGAAGCTCTTTCTTTAGTGTTGTACAACTATCAAAGTAGTAGGTACAAGTCATACGAATCAACGTATAATACGGCTATGCTGCGGCGTCAGCCACATGCTTCCATATGCCGCACCACGCTAGCGCAATCATTTCCAATTGCACCCACTGCGTATGCTAGGTAAGCAAACAATGGTGATCGATGACACGTAGGGCATCAACCAGGGCACATGACAAAGCTCGATTTGGTGCATGCACTACATCTGATTACCTATAGGCCTGCAGATAGATCTTCTTGCAATATTGTTCCATTCGCACATACTTCTTTAACGCAAAAGGAATCTCTGATCGGTGAAAGGATAAACAAATCTTCTTATTAGGTAGGCTTAATCATTTTGGGAGCTAATCATTTTTCCTCAAACAAGGTGCTAGTTAAAGACGTGCTCCATTTGAAATTGTGCGTCTCTTGCTTATCATGCATGTTGTTCAACCACAATGAGAATCAGTCGTGGTATAGTTTAAAGCAAAAGAATAATGGAAATCTGTGCCATGTATGTCAACCACTTACTATTTAACAACTCCATATAACAAAACAAAGGGAAGTAAGTTCCTTGATTATATTTTCCATGATCCTTCTATACCATGCAATGTCTTTTCAAAGGTAGACATTAATCCCGATTTGCACGGAACAATATATGATCCGTTAACGAAAGAAGCACATGTTTAATTAATTAATGAAAAAACGCTACCAATAATTACAAGGTAGTATGAAATTTTTAGTTTTGTTACCACTAAATCTTCAAACTCCTCGCCCACATAGACACTAAATAGTAATCCCGACATCAAGGTAGTGTCACACTCAATCTTGCATTTTCGGCATGCTATCATATCTACTAAACAACAACAATAATCATTTAAATCAACTTGCAATACTACCTACATGTGACATATTATAGTAAAAACAATATAAATTATTAAAACAATTCATCTACACAATTCAACTACACAAACCTTCTACTAAATAATTATCTACATAATTCGTATAAATTGATCTACGCAATTCATATAAATATTTCATCTACACAATTAAACTACACATAGAAAAAAATAGGAAAGGTAGTGACGAGGGTTTAACTCGTCAATGCCCATTGTTATGGACTTGGGTTTTGCAGAAGGAGGGAGCGCTGGAGACATCTATCGGCTAGCAAACAAGCACACAGGGGACAAAGGATTTACCCAGGTTCAGGCCTCGTAGAGGTCCCTACTCCTGCTTGTCTGCTCGTGGAATTATTGAGGGAGTCGAATGTTACAATGGTGCGCAGATGTAATCTGGCGAAGGTTGTGGAAACTAGTGTTGTGTGTGTCCTTCTCGCCGCCCCCTCCTAGCCTTTATATAGATAGGCTAGGTCTCGGGTAGCAGGTCGAGTCGGTTACAAGTTAGGGTTTTTCCCTTTAATCTTTCTATCTTCAGCTTCTTTTTGTTCTTAAAGCAATCGAGAGTCTGTAGGTTACTCGAGTTCCTCCATCCGGGCCTTGGCGACACCGTGGGCATGTACGTATTTGGACCGTATATACCAAGCTCGAGTACCTGTAGGGTATACCCATGTCAGGTAGGGTTCACCGTCAACACTGGCGGGTTCCTCTCACTGTGGCTCGAGGATGGGTGGTGACGACGGCTGTGGCGGTGGCGACTCGAGGGTGTTGTGGTGGCAGCTGGAGGAGGGTTGCGGCGACGACATGACGATGTGTGTGTGTTGGGGGGGGGGGCAGAAGTGGCGGCAGATCAAACAACACGCGGGGGGGGGGGGGGTGGAGCCGGTGGAGAGTAGTGAGAGAGGCGTGGATGGATGCGAGTAAGAGTGGCCTTATTCCTCTACGCTTTTTATTTTCTATAAAACCCCACGCCACAAGTTAGTGGTGGTGTTTTTAGTACGAGAGTCGGTGGCATATCGCGGGGTACACACCATTAGTTAGTGGCGTGTCAATGAAACTACATGCCACCAGTATATTTCGTTAAGACACATCACTGGTAGGCACTTACTTGTGGCGTGCAAACACTGGTAGACAAACATTTATAGGCGTCGAAGGTTAGTACTGCACCAGAGTTGTACAATGCCACGAGTAACACCGAAAACTACTAGCGGCGTGGCCATAACCGGAACATGGAAGGTACGATCTTACTGATGAGATTCATGAATTAAAAAGAAAAAACTTATGAAACCGCGACCAAAAGCCAAGATCTAATCTAGAAAGATGCAACTAATGAGAGTGAGATTTGATCTTCATACTTGATGACTACACGTGCACAGTTTGCTTGTAGCTAGTTTTAAAATAAGAGTATCGACCAATTGAGCTACTGGCTGAGGTCTTAATGTCCCTCGTTACTATTCATCAAAGAATGCTTGGGAGTTATCTTTGATTTCAAGCAAGGGTGTTTCATAGAGATTTTATATGTGTGAACAAAGCAATATTAATCTAATACAAGTAAATAGAGATAAAAGTTTGCGATGTAAATAGTATGAAACTACAGTAAGGCTAAAGCGTTCTCAGGGAGTATAGGATCCACCACTTACAATTGGTTATTCATGATTAGGATAAATCTATGTCTTCCTTCATGTGCATGTATGGGAGAAGCTCCAAGTTGGGTGATAACAGACTAACCATCTGATATCTCACGCCTCATAACCATAGCCGGAATCATAGGACAACCACCGTGATCCCCTCCAATTAAGAGTTAACCCCATGGTCATGGATAAAGCTTTGTGAGTCCCCTCTTATTTTTTCTTGGCCATGTGAATAATGATTTGATGCGACATGTCACTTAACACCTTCAGCACCACCACATATCCAACGGTAGTTCCCTATCCTATCCTGAAGGTAATAACATCAGGGGAGTGAAATAGTACATACTCATAAACAATGTTATAACTCATATTTATTTTAATTCATAATAATGCTTGGTTTTATCATCTCCCCAAGAATAAGGAGAACTACTCATACATGAAGACAATCAACATCATCATAATAATAGAAACGAAAAAATATGAATAGATGATACCCGTGCAAATCCACAATAGGTTTGGGAAATACAACAAGATGGATGCAAATGAGATGTAGAGGATGATGATGATGGTGGAGTTGCAGAGGTTGATGATGAGGATGATGTCTAGGCCTCCAAAGATCTTTGTAGCCTCAGGATCGAAGCCCTTCTGAGAGTTCCTTCTCCAGATCTCTTCTGGAGGTGGGTTTTTTGTGAACTATGGTGTCTCTGAATGTTGGATATCAGATCCGTCTGCATGGTGTGGGATTATTTGACGAGGCGGCTTCGACCACACATCATACGGATGGATGGTATGGATGGGCCCTACTCGTACCAATGCTCGTTAAAGGCTCTAGATGCCTCCTGCGAATTGTATTCTCTTTGCGCTCTCTCCTAGATGCGTGGGAAATTGTATGGAAGACCTTAATGACTTCTAATTAGCATATTTATACAAAACATTGATAGCTTTAATTGTATGATCCATCAACACCTTTGATTTTGGGATCCTATTGAAAACAAGCATAAAAGGTGTACGCGAGAGTGGTAAAATACCAAAATTCTATCACTACTTATGCAAAAACATCAGATAAACATGCTCCAAAAATGCGCTCATTAACTTCCAAAATCCTATCACTAGTTAACTTCATAAAACACGAGTCAGTTAAAGTACATGAGCCATTATAACAAACAGTTATAATAAAAGATATAGAACCAACTCATTGGTTATATCACACTTCCACATGTCAAATGACTAAGAAAGCTTTCACACCTCAGTACTAATCGTTTATATGAAGATTAATCAATGATCTTTGTGTGGAGATCCCAAACATATTTATAACTTCGCACATCCACTTGGGATTCGAAACTTTGAACGGTCTCTTTCGTTTCCTCTCGTGATCATAGTTTACAAGTCTATTTAAAAATAAAAAAATGCTCAGATTAGAAAAATATTTAAATTTGAAAAGGTTTGTTTTGAAAAATGTTCGAATTCAAAAAAGTTTGAATTGCGGAAATATTCGAATTTAAAAAAAATTCAATTACGAAAGTTAATCATATTTAAGGAAAAAAGAAATAGAAAGGAATAAGAAGAAAAAACGAAGGAAAAAGAAAATAGAAAAACCTAGAAAACCCCACCCAGGGACTATTATTGGGCCGGCCCATTGCACACGGGAGGGTGCGCGTAGCGCATTCCGTCCCGCGTTGGGCCGCGCAAACCCCCATCTCGATCCAGAACCCCTCCACCCAGATGCCTTGCTCCCTCCACCTCACGCGCCGCCGGCCTATCACCGCAGCCACTCCGTCTCCCCCACCTTCGGCCAACCACTGCCCTCCCCTCGCTCGCACTATCCATTAGCTCTCTCTGCGCCCACTTACTCTCCCTTGCACCGCCCTCCTCCCGGGGCAGATCGAGCCGCTTGCCACTCCAAGCCAGCCTAGTCAGCCACCCAGCCCCTTCGTCGGTGCTGGAACCTCCTCCTATCCACCGAACGTTCGCTCCTCCCCTCCGGTCCCGGTACGCCTCTATGGGTGAAACTCTAGCAGGAGGTGAAGCAGCAGTAGGAGGGTATGACGATGGCACCGCCGGGTCTGCTCCTGCACCGGTGCTGCCGTTTGACCGGCTACCCCGCCACCATATGCTCTCCTCCGCTTCCCTCCTACGACGGTACTCCCTCTCGCGTGGCAGCCTCCATTGCTCCGAAGACCCCAAGCTCCTCCTCGTCTTCAATTAGCTCATATTTCTTTAAAATATTCCTTGAAGGATTACAGCTTGACCTGAATTACATGATGCAGTTAGCCAGTATCTCCAATGACATTCCATGACAACTTGAAGGTAGTAGTTCTTGCAGAACGAACACCGCATACTAGATTCAGTGAATGAATGCTTCCGTGCTGATTATATTACTGACACACTTTTTTTTGTATGGGCAGGACTGGGCGTCCGTCAGAGGATGTGAGTCCTGTTAGCCTCCGGCTTCGGGTGTTGCCACGTGTCCAGTTAGCCCCAAAAGCCTACTTTTATTTCTATGTAGCAAAAATCACTCCCGCTTTTGCTGTATGTAGCAAAAAAATGAGTACATTCAGCAAAATAGAAAAAGACTAACCTCACCGCAGACCTCGCTGGAGACTTCGTCGGAGATTTCGCCGGAGACGTCGAAGCAAAAAAGTTGCTCTATTGTAGCAAAACCGATTTCACTAGATTCTCGCTAGAGAACTTGTAGCAAAAACATTGTACTATTATAGCAAAAGCGTAGAACATATGTAGCAAAAAAAATATACGGTGGTAGCATTGTAGCAAGAAAATTCCGTCGAGGTCTTCTGATAAAATTCTTATGACGCAAATCGCAGCACTGGTTGTAGCATAAAAAATCATCGTGTCATGCGAAGTCACAAAACGTTTGTAGCAGAAAATTTCTTCGTAAGATGTAAAATCCTAAGAACAATTGTAGCATAATATTTTTCCTATGATGCAAAACCACAGTTCGTTTGTAGCAATGTCAGAACCCGCACGCAGCACTGCCGCCACTGACGGTTCGCGTAGTCGCGTCGTCGGAGCAAAACGTTCGTCCTTCTGCAGCGCTTGTAGCATCTCCTCCCTCTGCTTGTAGCATTGACGCTCTCTGCTGGTAGCATCCTGAATTTGGACTGACAGCATCACCATTGACGATCGATATCACCACTGCCCTCCCTTCGTAGCACAATTGCACCGCATATGCAGTTCATCCAACCACCGTAAGTAGCACCTCCGTCGTGGCTTCGCCACATTGACCACTACCGCATGTAGCTCCGCCGACCATCGCGCGTAGCATCTCCCCCATGGGTTCACAACATCCCTACCGAAGGCCGCCGTGTTAGCAAGGGAGAAGGACCAGGAAGAGGCACACAGGGATGCTAGAGGTCGGCACCATGGATTCGCAGCATCACCGACCTGCCCCTGCACGGACCTCTCACAGTCCTCGCTCGCAGCAACACCTCCCGGTCAGCGGCGGCGCCGGGGCATAGGGCGGCGCGGTTGAAGGCGTTGTGGAAGACAGGGATTGGCCATGGACGGAAGGAAGGAGGCGGGACGGGAGATGAAGGAGAGGAGGTAGGTGCGGGCGGCGACGGCCCTCCGCGGCGCGGTGGGTGCAGGCGGCGATGGCCTGGAAAACAGCGGCCCTGATGCTTTGCTCCCGTGCGCATGCGATGAGGAAAACTTACGAAAAGAGACAAGGCAGAAGACAGAGGAGGCAGAAGGAAAGGGTCGTGGTGGTCCCCACGTAGACACGCGTCACATGAGGGAGGCGGAGGACGCGTGGAGTTTCAACCTCCGTCTGTTCACAAGCATTTTCCTTTTTGTATTTAATTTGCTACAGATTCCTGAGTACGTGCTATAGGCATTCTTGGTAGGCTCTTTGGTAAATTCCCGATTGACCTTCTAGCAAAGAACCAAATAACCAGGTACATCTGCAGTCATACTTCCAGTGTATAAAGCTGACTATCCCACTTTCAAAGTTTTTATATTTATTTCTTCTTGCTGTTCCATAGACAGATGTGTTCGCAAACTCCTGTTCTGCATGCCGGAGGGCAATGCAAGCATCGTGCTGATATCTTCAATCATAGGATTGCCCAGTACACCAAGCCTGGTAAGGGCAACCAATCCATGAATCTTTAACCCCATTTTTTCCCTTTCTTATATAACTAGCAGGTGGCCCTCGCATTTATATTTTGTTCGCCTAAATGACTAAGCAATAAGTCTATGATTTTATATGTATTTGATATAAAACTCTAACCAACATAGTATGTTATGATAAACAATGTGAATGATCTTTCGAAAAACACCAAATTGATGGTCATTTGTGTCCTTTCTACCAGATATTAGATTAGTAGGTTGAGATAAGTTAAAAATTACCGATGCAAGATAAATTATTTCCTAGTTAATATGTATGTCAAGTAAATAATACTTCCTGTGTTTCTAGATCTATGGTGTATTTTTTTTTAACAAAACAAACTGAACCTAGGGTGTACAATGTTGCACCCTACATCTAGATAAATTTTTTAGAGTCTTGATTAATTTTTTTATCTCATGCAAACACCTCTATTTTCTCACATTAATAAGTCAGAGTAATCTCAACAAAAACTTGTGTAATTATCCCTCCTAAAATATCCCTCCAAATATGTTCTTTAATGTTCATGCCAAAAACTATACATCTTACATTTAGAAACAAAGGGAGTATTTGTTATTCTATTTTTTGCAGATCTATCTTTCTCTCGTTTACTTTCTATATATTTTCTTAAATATGTGGCACCCTCCCACCTTTGAGACATATGGGACTTCTTAGACTTCACCAATCTTTACCTTGACCTTATTTTCTATCTGAAATTCTGAGTATGCAAGGAATAAAATAAAAAATATTGTCAATCATGATATTTTATTTTGGCACGTTTTAGTATATATTTATACTTCAATAATCAAAGTTTGACTACGGGATTGTACAACATTGTATGTTTCAAAATGGATACAGTATCGCTTTGTTTTGCTTAAATCTCTCTCGTTATCCCTACTCTCCGGTCGTGTTTTTAAGCGCCTGATCACATGTAATTTGTGCTTTCATGTATATAAGATGACAATTCTACCTGGCAGAGTTAGTAAGTATACATCATTGTAATGACATATCCTATTAAATGATCATACACCATGAAAGTTGATACCAAAAATGTGTTTATTTAATCTTTGGAAAGACAAATTAAGTAATGAACAATAATATGTTTCCATTCTTCGTATCCAAGGGAAGTTGTCCTTTCATTCAGATTGTCTTCCATCAAAACCTTTCTGGTATAATCCTATAATCCTATGAAAGAAACAAATCATATAGGGAAAATATAAACAATTCAAGTTTTAAAATATTTTATATTCTTTTGAATAAGGAAATATACATGTCTTTGTTGTGGATATATAATAGAAAATCTTATTAGTGAGTTATCGTGACAACAACGTTTATTTTTTATTGACATGCCACTAAATATATTACCGTTCTTCATTGTGGACGTACATCCCTAATTACTAACCATTGAGCTTCCTAAACCATGCACATCGTGCACTTGATATATATCTTTCGTTTGACACATTTTTTGTCAAAATATTTAGCCGGGTCATTGTGCCAAAATCGACTTAGAATAAGAAACAAATCTAAGTACCGAGAGGAAAATAGAGCTCGAATCCATAGTATTTTCCACGCACCCACCGTTCATTAGCAGCGACCATCATTACCACCAACCATTTCACTCGAATCTGTAGCTTTTCTACCTTCGCCTCCAGTCTAGCTCATGTTCTAACTCTAGCTTGTAAGGTTATACAGAGCTCCTTTTCATGATCCAACATATCTTACTCATAAGGTAAGGTTCGACTTTAAGTTTTTAGTATTTAAGCATTGCTCCTTACTTGCTCCTAAAAAATGCTTCCATGACTATGGCGTGACTTGACTGTATAGTATATGATTGGGGCAAAGAATACGTGGTCAACCTATGTATCCATCGAGCCCCAAGAGGATCTTATTAGTTATGTCTATCAGTCACACACAATATTTTTACATTTGTCATACCATGTATGTATTGTTGCTTGCCTAACTAATAATTAGGATCCAGCAAACATTAGTTTCTTCATGTTTATGTAAAGTTTAATTTTGTTGAGTGCCTGGCCCTATGAGCCATATGGTTAACCTAAATAAAATATCCATGCCAAGATTAGATATTTATTTTATATTATTCTAAGTAGTTGCAAAGGTATAATTATTCCTACATGACTGCCAATTTTTTTTTACAATACTTCTTTGCACATCTTGGAGAACCACCACAGGTGAGATGACATATCCTTGAAGCGACCATGTGTTCTACCTACCACGTTGTATTGTACTCCCTTTGTCTTAAAATAGATGTCTCAAACTTTTTCAAATTTGGATGCACCTAGTACTAAATAGTGCCTAGATACATCTAAATTCAGACAAATTTTCGACATCTATCTTGAGACCGAGGGAGTACATAACTTACACTACAGTGCATATTTCTAGTTGAGCATGATTAAAAAGGAACTTTTGTTTTACTACAATCCGATGTATTGGATATTGACTCCATATTTATTTTTTAAACTGATATTGACTCGATCACTATATGCTTGAATTTTTTTTTCTTTTGGAAATAGTCCATGAGCTAAACGTCTCATTAAGACCTCAACGGCTAAGTTGTCGACATAGATGCAAATCCGAAGAAAAAATGTGTAAGATGACAGGCCCCGCACAAAAATTACCCTGAGAACTTACATATTCCGTCGCACGGGCTTCTGCACGGAGTTCTACACACATGGATATAACGAAATAGTACAATTGGTCAAAATGGCTAAAGAGGATTATTTCACTGTAATTTTGCATTTAGCTACAAATATAATTTATTTAGTTATTCTAAGTGTGTTTTCACAATCAAGATCATGTCTACATTTTTTTAGGACCACGACTCGATTTCCACTTTAATAAAATGGACCGTAGATATACATATTAGCAGTTTAGTACGGTATCTATCCGTTGTCAAACGGAAATAAACAACCCCATAGCTAGTTTTGTTTCCGGCCGGGCCGGCCAGACGGAATTTCACGCACGGGATCTTCAATTTTTTTGGGGGGGACACGCGCATGGGATCTTCCTAACATGTAGATTGTTACTACCGTGTCATAAACTCATGTGTACCCATTTAATATTTTACGTAACACCTTTTGTATTTTAATCTTAACCGTTAATATGCATATCAACGTAGTCTATTTTATAAGCCTATGTGGATTAACCTGGTGTTTCAAAAAACGCCCTTATATTGCTTTTAGTATATAATAGATAGATGGTCATCGTGATGATTTAGATATTTTTGTGTATATGCAGCATGGTCCATGACTGCATTTGCTTTCATACATGTTTGTAAGGTTTGAAATATTAATATGCACAGACAACCTGTTATAGAACCTGTTTTCCCACCCAATTAGGTCCATCCATGGTGGCTGTCTAATTAGGACTCAGTCATGGCACTCACTCGTGCTGCGTGAGTAATTATTTGGTTCATGCAGGATTATGGACTAAATCAAATTACATTATGTTCCTTTACTGTACATGTCCATCAGCATGTGCAGATTAGTTAGTTTGATGTAATGGTAACATATTGTTTGTCTTTTTTTTGTTACAAGGATCAGATTTACTTGTCCATGTCCATGTTTATTTCTACCAAAAAAAAAATCTAGGATCAGTTTACATGTCCATGTTTGTTTCTAGCAATTTTGTTTAAAGGATCAAATGCTATAGTGTTCAAATTGAGGTACTACTGCTGTCGACATCCTACCCTAGATTATACTCGCCATGTATTGTTAGCCGCAATAATTGACTGTCTGTGTTAGTTATTGGTCCGTCAATCAGAGCCACTGGAATCTACTAGTACATGGTTTTGACGTATGCTACACCACTGGCTTGTTTTCTACCAGGAAGAAGTGTAATTTAGCATAGGTTCCGTGTGAATTGTTATATAGTTAGGCAAATCTAACCAGGAATCCTCGGTTGGCTGTAGTGTAGGCTGTAGTGTACTGTGGATTTTTATTTCTGTAGCAGCATAAATTCAGGTGGTCTTAGTAGGAGGTTGCACAATTTTTTTAATCCAAGGTTGAATATTTAGTGCGAACCAGTAGCTTACACGGTTCTTTTTTCTTCCAATGTTGAGTATTCCCCTATAATATTATTTCGAACCAATAGCTTAGACACCTTAGGTTCTCAATTTTTGAATATGTGTTCTTAGTTGTAAATCTCTTTTTGTCAAAAGTTGGAGTTCTTTTTTATGTTCAGACCCAGATATGCTAGCACATGAAAACTTGAGAACCGTAGGTTATCAACCATCAAATTTGTGATCTTCATTGATAGTATCTTGCTTCTATGCAGACCTCGGCTCGGGAAGAAGCATTGGTGATGTACAAGGACATGGTTCTTGACTATAATTTCGAGGACATGTGCATGTATATAGGTACTGCAGCAGCAGCAGCAGCGGGAGAGCGATGATCGTAGGGTCAGCAAACCGTTGATTTCATTGTTCATGCAGTCTGTTTTGGAGAAAAGAAGAGAGGCAAGCAAGTGGGAAAACAATCAGGTAAGCATGTACAGCTCGTTTACTGCTGATTTAATTTGCTATTATTTGCCATAAGGTTGTGTCCATAATGTCGCCACGCCATATGCCACGATCATTATAATATTATGAAGGGAGTCGGTCGCCATAAAACGCGTTACACCCTAAAAACCATGGATATGTGATACCTCTAGTTGCATGTGCATGCATGCTCCCGATTGATTGACTGACTGATAGTTGTACATTCTGTTCCATCATTCTGTGTCGTGGTTCCTGGACAAGTTGTTATGAAAATTTATATTTGATTTTTTATTAATAAGAACATCTTTCCCTTCAATTCTCCATGCTGTCAATTCGCGATTTCACTTTTTCTGCATTATGTGCATACTAATTTGTAACTACAATCTTTATGAGCCCATCTTTTCCTTTCCACTCACGCGTGTCTGGCTACCTACTGCCTAAGAGACCAAATTAACTATATACGGATATTATGTCATAATAATGCTTAATCCATGATCCTTAAGGATGTTATATTAATTTCTTGGCAGGTACATATAAATATTTGATTCAAGAATATTATTCCGGTCCAAGGAAGAATCCAAGGTTGGAATCGTCAACTAATGGAGAAGGTTTTGATCCAAAAAAGGCCACGGATCACTCTGGTAAGATACTGGATTTTGGTGCTCATTTCTGTTAGTACAACTAGCAATGAAACCTTATATACTATGGTAAAATTAAAACTTGGATCCTTTACATGAGATACAACAACCCCAAAATGGGATCAACTTAGAAAGTTCTTCATAGTGTAGCATGCAATTTGTCGAGTGCTTCATATTGTAGCATGCAATTTGGACATATATTTAAAAAATGTTACACTTGACAACATATGTAAGTGATATGTGCTACTTTAATATCTACTAGATCAAATGCATGTATGTAAGTGATATACTACTGCTTTACTTGCTGCCTAAATGGAACTTGCATGATTTATTAGTTCTTGCTAGTTATAGCTGAAATTCTTGATGTATACATGTTATAATTTCTCAATTGTTGAATCTGTGGTCTTGATTCAAGT
Source organism: Avena insularis (assembly GCA_023614405.1). Taxonomy (NCBI): domain Eukaryota; kingdom Viridiplantae; phylum Streptophyta; class Magnoliopsida; order Poales; family Poaceae; genus Avena; species Avena insularis. Next base: position 592,219,666 of record CM042686.1, on the reverse strand, counting down.
TATTTGATCATTAGTAGTACTTGATCTTCAGTGAAATTGATGATGAGGTTTTTTTGTTGTCGTCTACTTATTTGATCATTACAACATTTCTATTATTATGTTCATCTTCAAATTGCTTTATTATTTAGTTTCCAGTCATTGTTCATATACAGTTTGCACATATCCTTTGTCAGGTTGATTCTAGCTGCTAATGTTGATCAATCCTCCAGATTACATACTTATATTGCAACTCTGTTATATCACATGCAAATTAAACAATTGATTTTGGATGTCGTGTTCCTAATTGCACCTTCAGTCTGGACCATCCCATGTTCTAAATGAAATAACATCCAAGGCTTGCACTCTACTATAAATATTGAATGTTCTGCTATTTTTGTGTACATTTCTATGACTGAATTTACTTTGGTTCCACACCTTCCACCAGGAAGGAGAGAAGCCGGGGCATGGTGAGGAGGACCGATGGTTGCTCCTTGTGGATGATGTCAGTACGAGAGCGGCAACAAGGATCTCACCTCTACTTCCCCGCCACAACAAGGTATGCTACAAATATTGAATGTTTTGATTCTAGTTTTTATGAATTGTGCAATCTTTCGTCCAAATCACTTTATACATGCATCTGGCTATTCCTATAATTGCCTAGAGTACCACATCCCTGAAATACTCTAGCATCTATCAAAATCTTACATAGACTTAAATTGTAAAAATGGATGATATACCATCTTACATAGAGTAGAAGGAACTGCAACTAGTAACCACCTTGTTATAGGAACTCTTCCTAAGTGACTGATGTAGAAACTATTTTATTTTTCAGTCATTTCTAAACATTTGTACATATGCATATGCCCATGGAGTTGCTTGACAGTTAGCATATGTACTATTTTATATTTTAGGTTGAGCTTGGTGAGGCTAGAGCTTGGTGATCTTGGAAGTGGCTAATTTTTTTGCGTGTTATGACTAGAAGTGGTGGCCTTCTAGGTTTAGCTTGCAATGCTATCTTTTTTGTAATATTTGAATGGCATTAGTGTTGTTGATCTCGTGATTAACTTGTCGGTATTTGTGATCTTTCGATGATCTTGTGATAAACTTGTTGTATTTGTGATGTATCGATGATCTTGTCGCTATTTCTGATCTTTCGATGATCTTACGATGAACTAGTCGTATTTGTGACCCATCGATGATATTGTTGGTGAAGTGTTAGTATTCTGGAACTTGTGGTGAATCTATAGCATATATGAAAAGAAATAGCGATCAATCGGTCGAAACAATAGGGAGACAAGTACTCCTTTTGCTGGCACTGCACGACATCGGAACAACCGAAGCCGAAATCACGAAACAAATTCTGCACCGCAGCATCCAAAGGTTAGGGGCATGAAAAGAACACTATGTTAAGAAATATACACCGATTTTCTTTTCATTGACAAGTATTTCAGTTTACACGCACACGGATCCTGAATTGTAGCGAGTATAACTTTTTTGTAACTATACTACTACTAGCTAGTGCGTTGTCTGTATGTACTTGAGGACTACGTACATACGTACGTACGTAGTACTCCATCCGTCCAGAAGTAACTGATTTGGTTTTGTCTAGATTTAAAACACGTCTAGATACATTCGAATCTATTCAAAAGCAAGTCAGTTATTCTTGGACGGAGGGAGTACTATGTTCCTTCCTCCCTCCCGGTCTTCAGTACTACTCCCTCCGTTCAGAAATATAAGTTAACTTTGTCAAATGAATGTATCTAGACGCTTTTTAGGATATAGATTACTCCAAATCTCTACGAACCTATACACTAAAAGATGTCTAGATACATGCGATTCACAAAGCTAAAAGCAGAGGAGTATACGAGAGCTGAGTTACTTTTCTTCCTCTTGGTCTTCTTTGGTATCCTGATCAGCACTGGCGGCTGCAATTTCAAAAAAAAACCTCCTCATTCAGTCTCCACCGCAGAAAAAAAACAAAACAACACAATAGGAGCGGAGAGACTACCAACCGATTTCAAACACCTCCTCCAGGTCCTCCATCCCCGCCGCCACAACCAGAGCGCAAGCAGTGTTGAAATATGATCCAAATTCAATTAAGCAGGGTAACTTCTAAAGGAGCGGAGCGAGGCCTGGGGGTGTAGAGGGGGGGGCGTTATATATACCTCTTGTAAGCCGCCGGTTAGAATAAGTTGTATCTGTGAAATCCCGGCGTTGTGTAAACATAATCCGTTATAATGAAGTTTTTGAAGAGGTTTTTCTACGTTAAATCTGTGTCCCCTTACTACGATTTTTTTTGTTCTTCGTTATTTACTTGTCGTGAATCTAACAAGCAGCGCAACCACCAACGCAACCACGATACCCAAGACGAAGAACAAGGCGGTAGCAAGGCACAGAACAAGCCAATTGTAGTCCTCGCTACTGTAGAAATTGCTGGTCACAGGAAGGGCCATGGCAGACTGGAGGAAAGGGACGAGCGAGCGGAGCTGGAGATTGTGCTTAGGTAATGGATTTGTCTATGCTAAAAAAGAAAAGGTAATGGATTTGTCTTCCTCGGTCTATTCCAACTTTTCCAATCCTGCTACTGCTAGCGGTGAGGATCCAAGTAGCTAGATCCCCGGTTCTTATAGGGGGCCGGCGCTGGAGATCTCCTTGGCTTGGCTGACCTGGAGCTGAGTAGATCTGATGATAACTTGACATGGTAATTAATTTTTCAAAGTGTGATAATGTACAGTATAACTTCTTGCTCCAACATTTTTTCTTATATTCTTCTGTTACTTGGTTACTTCTAAGTTCGGATATACTGCAATAGTTATAGCCGTCCCTTTTATCGATAATCTTTTGTTGGTACTGACATTACTACAAACTCGTTACTTAGAGACTGTTCCTAGAGCCAGTTTACCTCTAAAATACAAACCAGCGGCTCTGTTTATCAACCTCAGGAGATCGTAATTGTTTGACCTCCTCTAACTCTAACCTCAAATGGTTGGGAATTTGCACCGTCTCTAGTATGGCTTCACCCTTAGCCGCTGTTTAAAACAAAACGCCTCTAAATGGAACCGGAGACGACGGAAATTATTGGCCGTCTCTTTATAATTTTTAACCACAGCCATCGATAAATAATCACCACCTCTAAGAATATCCTGAGGCTAGCCATTATAACGACCATCGTGAAAATATGTAGTTAAGGCAGTCATTAATTAAAACCGTCTCAAATATATATCTGACTAGATGCGGTTTAAATTATGAATCGTTTAAGATCTCCTTTGCTGTTTTTTTCTGCGAGATGGCTCTTTTGCCGTTGACTATATATATGGATCAGCAAGGCATCTTGTGATGGGGTGATCGAGTTTGCTGAGTGTAATCGTTTTAATCTTGTCCTCTTTTATGTTTGTAAAATCTATTTTTCTGCAAACAACATATATCATGCAATCAGTTCTCACGTATAGATTAGTAACGCATACAATCATGCTCAGAGTAACAATTAACTACTTTTCGCGCATTTAAAAAACCCGAACATGGCTATTATAACCGCGACTAGGATAACAATGGCACCAAAGGCATATTGTAGACACCTTTCCTTCCAAATATCATACTTTTTTCTATCTTATTCATATTCAACCTAGTTGTTTGCCTACTTTCTTGCTTCTTGATGTTGTGTGCATCGATGGTATCGGCCAACACCAATTCTATTTGCCCCTTCTCTTCGACATCCCTTTACATTTTTTCGTTGATGGTTTTCATGGCTTGCTCCATCATTCGGGTTGTCTCATGAGCTAGCCTTAGCTTCTCTTCCGCCTTCCTCAATTCTTCATAGGTCTTCCTCAATTCTTCATCTGTCTTCCTCTTCTGCTCCCTTGTAAAGTCCAATTCTCTTAGGATACTGATTTTTGCGTCTAGACAACATTAGAATTGGGCACATCCATCATGAATACCGCAGTCACAAGCCGATTCCTAGAAAAAATTAAAAGCAAATTGAATTCGGAAAAGCTCAGCAGATGCATCCAAAATTACAATACAAATAGAATTAGAGAGATGAAAGCTAGAAGCTTAGTACCTCATCCGACGAGGAGGAGTACTTCCCGAGGCCGACGAGGATCTCGCTATCGCACATTGTCCTAACCATAGCGACACTTACACAGGCGGCGTAGATATGAGGTCTGCGGCACCTCGTGGTGGCGAAATCCAGATGCTAGGGTTCTCGATCTAAACCGCGGCCAACGGACGGCGATAGGTGGGGGCAACCGATGGTGGTGGTTCGGGAGGGAGAAGAGAGAGGGCGTGGGGCAGAAAGGGGTCTTCATAAGAGTGAGTAGGAAACCAAGGAGAAGGGTCTGGCCGGGTCATAAAGAGGAGAATTCGGACCCTCCGGATGTAACCGGACGTCCCAAAAAATGCTTTTTTTATTACTTCAATTTTCGTCCGTTTATTTTAGGATAAATGTTGTATTAAATGCAGGTGAACTCATATATTATTACTTGTGCATATTAATTTATTTTATTTTGCAGATGTACTATGGGTGGATGTACCTGGGGAATCATGCGATCGATGTGTACCTTGACGGTGTCAAGGAGTTTTTGAACACAGCTGGAATGAATGCAGTTTATAAAGAGGACCCATGGATACTTTGCCCGTGTTGTGACTGTAAAAACATGCAGAGTTTTACAAGCATTTCACAAATTTAGACACATTTGATCAAAAGGGGATTTGTGGCATTGTATGATTGTTGGACCCAGCACGGAGAAGTACGGCAAAGTACATATGATGAGGGTGATGCTAATGAGGAGGATAATGCTAATGAGGAGGGTGATGCTTGTGAGGATGCCAACATGGATGGTGTTGATATTACCACCATATTTCCATCAACTAATGACGAGGTTGGTCGAACAAACGACATGGACAATATATCATCGCAAGCGAATATGGAAGATGTTGAAGAAGACAATGTGAGTCAGATGTTGCGGGAGTTGAAAGAAAACTATGAGGATCAGAAAATGCATGATAAATATGCTTGCATGATCAAGGATTCGGAGATACCAAAGTACCATGGGTGTAAGCCGTACTACACAAAGTTAGCTACTATGCTAGAACTGATGCAGATGAAGCAAATGTTCGGATGGTCAGATAAGAGTTTAACCAAGTTGTTCACATTCTTACAAGCCTTTATTTGTGAAGGAAACCACATGCCAGATAGTTTTTACAAATCTAAGTGGATTGTGTGTCCGTTGGGAATGGAGGTTCAGAGAATACATTCATGTAAAAATGATTGTATATTGTACCTCGGTGATGCCTACATCAATTTGCGTGAATGTCCGGTGACGAGGGTTAAACTCATCAATGCCCATTGTTATGGACTTGGATTTTGGAGAAGGAGGGAGCGCTGGAGGCATCAATCGGCTCGCAAAAAAGCACACATGGACGCATGGTTTACCCAGGTTTAGGCCCCGTAGAGGTCCCTACTCCTGTTTGTCTCCTCTTGGAATTATCGAGGGAGTCGAAAGTTACAGGGGGTGCGCAGATGCAATCTGGCGAGGTTGTAGAAACTAGGGTTGTGATTGTCCTCCTCGCCGCCCCCTCCTAGTATTTATATAGATAGGTTAGGTCTCGGGTAGCAGATAGAGTCAGTTACAAGTTAGGGTTTGTCCCTTTAAACTTTCTATCTTTGAACTTGCCGTGTGTCGCAAGCAGTCGGAGTCTCCTTCAGTCACCCGAATCTTTGATTGGGACCTGGTAACGCCGTGGGCTTCTGTCAGATTGGACCGTATATACCAAGCTCGAGTACCTGTAAGGTATGCCCACGTCAGTATCCCCCGAGTGTCTGGTTGAATCGCAGATTCGAGCGGAGACTTATGAAGTCTTTCGAGTGCACAATCGAGCGTGTTTTTTGAGTGCTCTAGTTTGTTTCATAGTAATTATTGATATACGTGCCTGATTTATCCGATGTATCGGGATCAGTTAACTGCCTTAGGGCAAAACAACACAATCTACTCAAACTCGAGTCCCCAGACTCGAATTCGTAAAAGTACTGGCTTAATTCGACTCGGGTCGCGTAGGTCTTATAGAGTCGAATCCCAGTGTATAGGTGTGAGCACTCGACGTGTCCGTCATGGCTTATTCATCGTACCTGTAGGTACGGATTGTTTCTGATAGAGCATAGCAGATGCGTTGTCAGGCCTTATTCAGATCTTATCTTCACGCTGTAAGCGCGACATCCGAATTTTTATCATCGCGGAGATGATTCGGGTGACCCAGGAGACACTGTCTCATTGTAGGGAAAATATGAGGTAGTGTCACGGAAAATATCAAATGTGGACGTAGTCAATACACAGTTTTTGAGGCGAAGTCGCCAAAGCTTTTCAGTGTGGACGTAGTCAGCACACACTTACGTATAAGAAAAAATCATAGGGTGCGCGACCAGCGCTCCCTATGGGAGTAGCCCCCGAGTGCCTATTCGAGTCGTAGACTCGAGTGGGGACTATTATTTTGCGATTACTATCGTCTTTTGCTTGTTTCAGTCGAATGTGCTTTTAGCGCTCCCTATGGGAGTAACCCACAGTCCACAATCGAATCGTAGATTCGATTGAAGGGTTTTTCGTGATGCTTGGATATTTTTACAAAGTTCCTCGGGTGCGCCGCCAGCGCTACTGTTAGGAGTAGCCCCCGAGTGCTTGGTCGAGTCGAAGACTCGAGTAAGGACTAGAGTAGTCAAAATGTGCTCCTGCTGGAGTTGATGACGTTAGTGCTGATGGTGAGATGACCTCAGATGCCTGCATGAGCGGCTTTGACGGGACATGACAAGTAGTGGGTCCTAAGCGGCTTTGACGGGACATGACAAGTAGTGGGTCCTATTTTCTGACTTGGACTTGACCAGGCATGCATAATCTTATGGTTTAACTGTGTTTCCTCGATTCTCACGCGTAATGGGAGGAGTGGGGCGACGGTTCGTGGTTTACCCTTGCCACACGTCGATGTCGATTTGTGCCACGCATCGGATTGGTTTTCTCCTGGCCATTCGATTGCATCTATGATGAGGTTAAGCAGAGGTTCGTCGTGCGGTAATTTCCCCACATCTTTCTTCTTGCTTGCGCACCTCCGACATTGCTGCTCTTGTTGTTCCATTGCTCCTATTATCCTTGTGGCACTGGACCAACTTCGTACCTTCCCCAGCTACTTCCTGCGCTCGCACCGCCAACGCAAGATGGGCAAGAAGAAGGGGGCCTTGTCGCTGGATCTGCGGCTGCCGCTGTTGCGGCCAAGAAGAAGGGCACCGCCACCACGGGCACCAGCGCCGCCGGAGCTGGGAAGAAGAAGGGTCGAGGGACTCGCGTCACTAATGGGTCATGGCGCCCATCCGTCATCAAGCCTTCAGAGCTATTCACCCAGCGCCAGGACGGAGCGCTCTCTACCACGGAGGATGACTCTCGTGTTCTAGGCGATGAGGTAATCCCCAGTCCTCCTGCGGGGTTTCAAGTGATGTTCCTCGCATTCATCATTCGTGGTCTTTCTCCCCCCTTCATCTAGTTGTTAGGGGTCTTCTTTGTTTCTATGGGCTCCAGCTGTATCAGCTGACCCCAAACTCTATCCTCCACATCGCTTGCTTTATTACCCTTTGCGAGTGCTGGCTTGGAATCGAGCCACATTTTGGCCTCTTCAAAAAACTCTTTAAGCTCAAACGCCAATCGGATTCAGGTTACGTAGTCTATGACATAGGAGGCTAGGGGATCCACGTCGACCCCAACGTCACCTATTTCTCCATTAGTCTCACTGCGTCTGTCCAAGGGTGGAGGGAGAAGTGGTTCTACATCCACGACCAGAAGGCAGATGGAGAGCACTACGGACTCGCACCCTTTGATCCGGTGGTGGCCTGCAAGAGGAGGAGGTCCTGGAAAAACATTGTGATGCCCGGCGAAGTCGAGGAAACAAAGGCCCTGTATCAGCGCGTCTGCGACCTCGAAAACCGCATAGGCAAAGAAGTAGGCGGCGCAGAGCTCATTCGCACTAGGATGTGTTGCCGAGTACAGCCTCTACAGGCCAGAGTACACCCGATGTTCCGCTGGATTGGTACTAGTGATGTCACTCGCATCTCTACAGAGGGCATTTCTTCTGGTGAAGTGGACAGGAGGTTTCGACGGCTGACCAAGTACACCACGAAGGAGCATCTCCCTGGTGACTTAGTCGTGCCTCTATTCTGCACCAGCAACCCTCCGCCTGAGGTGGATTTCCTTTTGAAATTTTCTTGATTTTTGATTGCCTGTTAGGTGTCTTTTATACTGATGCTTCTTCTGATTTTAGGACTGGAACGTGGCCGCCAACTTGCCTCCTCAACCCAAAGGAATAATTCCACACGAGGTGGAAGAAGAGGACGAGTCGGGCTCCACCGTCCCTATTGGGGAGGAGCAGGAAGCCCCCGAGTCCAGCAGTCACGGGACTCACAAGCGCTCCCGTAGTGAGGATTCGGATGCGTCTCCACCAACAACACCGGAGGGTCCTCCTACTGCTATAGAGGACCTAATCCCTGCCGTGCCTGTGCGCACCAATGCTCGTCCCGCACGGAAGAAGCTGAGGTTGCCGAAGGAGTCGTCGGGAGATTCCTTTGACCTCGAGAATTTTGACTGGTAAGTATTTATATCCTTGCGAGTTTGTTTTGTTCTCCTAAAATCTTCTCTTCTAAAATATTGCGAGATATTTTTCAGTCAAACGGCATCGTCGTCTTCTGACGACTGCCAAATTGTCCAGGATACCAGAGTCGCAGACTCCAAAGATGAAGAAGTGGCATCACAATCGCCTTCTCCTCCGGTGGCGGCCCACTCCGGCACCAATTCTTCGAGTTCCCCCCACACTGGGGGCACTAGATGGTTGCATGGACGTCCACCCGACAGGAACCTTTGGAGTCCCTGAAGGAACATGTAAGTGTCTCTTGCCACTGGTAGTCGAATTTGTATTAACGCTGATGCTTCTTTTTTTCTTTGGTGTAGCCTATCTTGAAGAATTCTTCTCGCCTCGCCGAACAGATTGTTTCCTTGGGTCGATAGCATGCTATGCTGGATAACCGCCATTGCACCTTCGAAGGTTAGCGTTATACTTATCTCTCTGCATTTCTTGTGTAGAGGTTGGTGAGCTCAAGTTTTGCCATCTTTGTCCCTTGTAGGTGAGCATAATGAGCTTCTTCGGCGCGTCACTTCCCTCGAGAAGGGACTTATCGCAGCAGAGAAGAAACGCGTCGAGGCAGTCAAAGCTCTGGAGGATTCGCAAAAGCGCGAGGAATATTTCCGCTCTTCCACTACTGACAGGGAAAAGTTGTTCGTAGAACAACTCTTCTCTATCACGAAAGCACTCTCAGGTATTATGCTGCTTCACTTGCATTTTCCCCTGCTTTTTGTATACATATTGCTCTGCTGATACATGTATTCTTTCATATGCTGCCGACGTGAGATTTGACACCCAGTCCTTGGCCCATGCAGATTCCTTGGATGGCGTCGTGGCTGAAGTCAAGGACCACATTGTCTCTCTCCAAGGCACACTTGGGAAGGCCAAGGGCGTGCTGAGACGCCTTCGAGAGGAGATGGTTCCTGACGAGGGTTTAACTCGTCAATGCCCATTGTTATGGACTTGGGTTTTGGAGAAGGAGGGAGCGCTGGAGACATCTATCGGCTAGCAAACAAGCACACAGGGGACAAAGGATTTACCCAGGTTCAGGCCTCGTAGAGGTCCCTACTCCTGCTTGTCTGCTCGTGGAATTATCGAAGGAGTCAAAAGTTACAATGGTGCGCAGATGCAATCTGGCAAGGGTTGTGGAAACTAGGGTTGCACGTGTCCTCCTCGCCGCCCCCTCCTAGCCTTTATATAGATAGGCTAGGTCTCAGGTAGCAAGTCGAGTCGGTTACAAGTTAGGGTTTTCCCCTTCAAACTTTCTATCTTTAGCTTCTTCTTGTCCTTCAAGCAATCGAGACTCCGTAGGTTACTCGAGTCCCTCCATCCGGGCCTTGGCGACACCGTGGGCCTGTATGTATTTGGACCGTATATACCAAGCTCGAGTACCTGTAGGGTATACCCATGTCAGTAGCCCCCGAGTGTCCAGTGGAATCGCAGATTCCACTAGGGACTTTTTGAAGCCTTCGAGTGCCTGAATGAGTATATTTCGATTGCTTTTATTTGTGTCATAGGGATTGTTGATATACGTGCCTGATATAACCGAAGTATCGGTATCAGTTAACCACCTTAGGGTGAAACAACGCAATCTACTCGAATTCGAGTCCCCGGACTCGAATCCGGAAAAGTGCTGGTGTAATTCGACTCAGGCTGCGGAGGTCTTACAGGAGTCGAATTCCAGTTATATGGGTGTGAGCACTTGACGCGTCCGTCAAGGCATGTTCATCGTGCCTGTAGGTACGGATATGTTTCTGGTAGTGCGCAGTTAAATGCGTTGCCAGGCCTTATTCAGGTCTTACCTTCACGCCGTAGACGCGGCATCCGAATTTTATCATCGCGGAGACGATTCGGGTGACCCAGGAGACGCGGTCTCTTTGTAGGGGAAAAATTATGAGGTGGTGTCGCCATGAGTTTCGAGTGTGGATATTATCAACACACAGTTTTTTGTACAAATAATCATAGGGTGCGCGACCAGCGCTCCCTATGGGAGTAGCCCCCGAGTGCTGTTGGAGATATGCCCAAGAGGCAATAATAAAGTGGTTATTATCATATCTTCACACTTATGATAAATGTTTATATTCATGCTATAATAGTATTAACAAGGAAACATTAATACTTGTGTGAATTGTAAACTTAATTTGAAGTCCCTAGTATAGCCTCTATACTTCACTAGCTTGTTGGTTGATTGATGATTGTGGTTTCCCTATCATGAACATTGAGATGTTATCAACAACAAGATCATATCGTTAGGAGAATGATATGGTGGACATACTCCTATAGATAAGCGTAGCATAAAGATCAAGTCATTTCAATAGTTCAATTGCTATATGCTTTCTGATACATAGTAACCTAATTCCTTCGACCATGAGATCATGCATATCACCTTCTTTGGATGGATGCTTTGATGTCATCAAACACCACACCGTATGAGGTGGCTATAAAGGTGGCATTGAGTGTTAGGAAAGTATTGGTTGAAACACATGGATCAAGAGGGATTTGTCCATCCACATGACGGATAGATATTCTCTGGGCCCTCTCGGTGAAATGTCATCCAATTAGCTTGCAAGCATGTGACTTGGTCACAAGGGATCACATATCACGGGAACGAGAAAAGAGTACTTATCGGTAACGAGGATGAACTAGGTATGCAGAGATACCGACGATCATAACCTCGGATAAGTAACATATCGTGAGACAAAGGGAAATTGGTATCGTATGTAAGTGGTTCATTCGATCGCAAAGTAATCGTAGAAATATGTGGTAGCCATATGAATTTCCAGATTCCTCTATTGTTTATTGTTAGGAGAAGTGTCTCGATCATGTCCGCATAATTCACGAACCGTAGGGAGACACACTTAAGGATTCGACGTTGTTTGAGTAGTTATGGTATTATGAGAAAGAGACCGAATGTTGTTCGGAGTCTCGGATGGGATCCGGGATATCACGAGGTGATCCGGAATGGTCCGGAGAATAAGATTCATATAAGGAAAGTCCCGTTTCGGAGTTGGGGAATGGTTCCGGTGTTTTCATCGGGAACATTCTAGAAGGTCCCGGAATGTCCGGCACTCGGAGGGAAGGGTACATGAATGTGTCATTGTAAGTTGGAATGATTGCATCATGTACTAAGTGTTCTCGCTGTCCAAAATAAAGGGTTTATTTAAATCCTAAATTGAAAAGTCAAACGGCTAGTTTGAAAGTCAAACGGCAAGTTTTGGAAAGTGGAAAGAGGAGGAGAAGTGGAAACCGAGTTGGGGAGGGATTCCCTCCTCCCCAAGCCGGCGCCCCACCTCAAGGCCGAGTTGGGGAGGGACTCCACTCCCTCCCCTTGGCCGGCCAGCCCCTCCCACCTATATAAGGAGGGGCAGGGCTCCCTCCTAGTACACACAAGTTTCCACCTCTAATCTCCGGTTTAGAGCCGTTTTGGTTTAGAGCTTCTAATTGCTTTAGCCAGCGGTTTAGAGCCTTCTAATTGGTTTAGAGCCTTCTAATTGGTGTGTCTAATTACTAGACCACTAATAGCCTCTCTCATAAGCTCCACCATACTCGCACCGGCTTAAGGCGAAGCCCTGCGGGATCTCCCTCTACTTAGGTACCACGCCCGTTGTCTTCGGAATCGCGAGGAGAGTGCTACAACCTCCGCTGCCTGCTGGAACAAGGGAGAGGAAGGTCTTCGTCGAGTACCGAACGTGTGACCGACTGCGGGAGCGCTGCCGGAACGTGGCGCTGGAAGGATCGTCTACGCGATCTTGAGATCGGAAAGAGTACGACTACATCACCCACGAGAATCTGCTCTCGTTAAACACTTTGGAATCTTCGAGGGTGAGTTATTCCATCGACTCATTGCTACAATCTAGTAGATAGATCTTGGCTTGTTTGTTTGTATGCGATAGAAAATTTTTGTTTTCCATGCTACGAACCCCTAAGGGTATCGAGCCGTGTCTATATGTAGATCACATTTGCCTGAGTAGAACACAATGATCATTGTGGGCAGTGATGCGTTGATTGGAGAGTGCTTTTGGTGTACTTTGCATCGTGCGGTATGGTGGGATGCAGCGGCCCGGGCGACCCTGACATGACAGCGTTCATGAGACTGGCTCCACGCTTGACAGGCAACTTGTATTGCATAAGTGGCTTTATGGTGCTGTTTCTCCTAGCATAGTAAAGATCCAATTTACAACGGGTGATCAACAATGCTAGTATCAATGTTGTGGTTCTTGTTCGTAAGTTAGAACGACACTTATTGAAAGCCCCAAACCACGTAAAATATGCAAAGAAAGTAGAGGCGTCTAACTTTGTTTTGCGGGTGTCTTGATGATGTGATATGGCCATGATTGTGATTATATTTGATGTATGCAATGTTCCTTATTGTAAGTTGGCAACGGCGGAGCCATATGGTTGTCTTTAATTTCTGTTAAGACCTGCGTGTCTATTCAAAATAGTTGTAATAGTTGAAGCTGGTGGACGACAACCATGAAGAAGCGTCATTGACCTTGATGCTATGCCGGTGATGATGGAGATCATGTTCGTGCTTGAAGATGGAGATCGGAAGCACAAAGAAGAAAGGCCATATCATATCACATATTATGAATTGCATGTGATGTTAATCCTTTATGCATCTTGTATTGCTTAGTAGACGACGGTAGCATTATAAGATGATCCCTCATGCACATAAATTTCAAAAGTGTTCACCCTTAGTATGCACCGTTGCCAAAGCTTGTCTTCAAGCACCACGTGATGATCGGGTGTCTTTGATTCCGCGGGTGAATACAACGTAAGCAAGCCAGATTTGCTTATGCGGTAGCTAAGGTTTGATCTTGACGAGCCTAGCATGTACAGACATGGCCTCAGGAACACGGATTACCGAAAGGTAGAGCATGAGTCATATAGTAGATATGATGAACATGTTGATTGTTCGCCATTGAAGCTACATCAACTCTCGTGATGATCGGTTTTGATGTGGTGGATTTGGTTCGTGTGATCACTAAAACAATGTGAGGGATGTTGTTTTGAGTGGGAGTTCACCTAGATTAATTTAATTATTAATTAGAACTCAATTTATCATAAACTTAATCAAAGTGAATTTGCATAGTTGTTGTAGTCATTGGCATCCGTTTACCACCTTGCGCTTAGTTATAATTGAGATGATAGAACTATAGAATTCTGGTTAGTTACTTTACGAACTGGTATCGTATTGTTTTGAAGTGTTAATCTAAAGTTTAAAGTCCTATTGCAAACTTTCAGTAAGTTCCGGTTACTCCATGAAGTTTAATAATTGGTATTAAAACAAGAGTGACAATTCCAAATGTTAGTATATAAGTATCATGTTTATCTCCATGATTCTTGATATTCAAAAGATTATCTTAATATCAAGGTTATCTAGGATCTGAAAGAGTTGTTTCAGAAACCATGATGTGTGGAAGATATTGTGATATCTGAAACGAAGTTTTGGTTACAACATGATAGAGTATAATATGGCAAAGACATGTTCTCATGTTTGATGAGAATTTGCAAAAGGTTGGAGACACTAGTTGTCCTAATCTTCCAAAAGGTTTTGGAGAGCAACATTATACTCGTGATTCACCGTTATAAGCTAAAAGTAGCTTGGTCATGGACGATTCCATGATGAAGGTGAATATTTGATGTAGGTAAAATGTTTACTACACCAAGAGATTACTAAAGAAAGGAATTTGAAAGAACACCAAATATTTGATAATGGTGATCTACTTCAAAGTGCAAGTTCAAAGACATTGGTATTTAACTATACACGCTTTGGACTATGTGTCATAAGTATGACTCCACTATTGATGTTGATAGATTCTTTCAAATGTAAAAGGAAATCTTGAAAGAGAATCTCATAAGTATATGGCGTAAAAAGAAAAGACTAGAATTGTTCAGTTTAAGTATATAGATGATATATGTGTTATGGCTATATTCTTTGCTTATTAAACAATGTGGTTCTTAAGTATTTGATACTGAATTTGTTGGTGTGAATCGTCATACGAAACAACACAATTCATGAACTACAATGGCCTAAGTAACTAGCAAAAGAATAGGTGATGATGTTCATCGAGAACAAATAAAGGGTTATTTTGTTGATCGTTAAACATCAACGCTTGGCTTCAAGATTTGTTTTATCAGGTATTATGAGAACAAAAGGGTTGTTCAAATAATTGCCGTAATCCATAAAAGATGGATGATTCACAAATCTCGTTGGAGAAATCACATCCATAAAACTAGTGCTAAAATTGTCGAAAGACAAATTGATTGAAAGATCACTTAGGAAGTGACACCGTTTAAATTATATTGAAAGAAAACATGAAGAAACTCCATGTGGATGGAATTTTGGAGTCTTTTGATTTTTGATCAAATGACGTTTGTGAAACTTTCCTAGAGATAATTAAAACTTCGTTCATAGGCCAAAAGGGAACGAATGACTAGCTTATTTGAACTTGTACATATTGTTGTACAAAGTCCATTATGTGTAGTCAAGAGCGATGAATTTCAACTTCATATGCTTTCTCCGAAAATTTGAGTGAATATATGAATATTTACTTAATAAGGATAAAGTATGAAACACTTGAAAAGTTCAAAGACTTTCAAGATGAAGTGCAAAATCATTGTAACAAGAATATGAATAGTTTATGATAAGATCATAAAGGAAGATATTTAAGTTACAAGTTTAGCATAATACCTAAGATTTATGGAATAGTTCTGGATTTGCATTTCCAAACACCATAAGAGTATGGAGCATTCGAGATATGTAATTAAACCTTGTTTGACATGGTAAGATCAAAGGTATAATTCATAAAACTGCCATTATATTTTAAAGATTAAAAGCTTTAGAGATTACCGCTTTTCCAATCGAAAAGAGCTTCATCATAATCCGCTGAAATGACACCATATAAAGTTATGGTTTGGGATAAAACCCAAGTAGTCCTTTCTTAAACATTGGTATGCTATGCATAAGAAAGATGTTTGCAACCAAAGTCGGATAAACCTGTCTTTGTATTACTGTTAAGTATTCCTCCATAAACACCGGAGACACAAGTGTTTGTCGCTTAGAACGTCCAGTTTCTTTGAGAAGGTATTTTCGTGAAAAGTTAAGTGGGAGGACAATAGAACTTTGATAAGGTTAAAAGAACCTTAGCTATATGTGCAAAGTTGCGCAGCAATCAAAAGTGTTAGGAGGCAAAGAATAATGCTCATGGCTCACGTGCCTCAAGGGTTGTGGTCACGGAGGTCTAAGTTTCTATTGAAACAAGTAGGTCGGATGAACAATCAAATACCAAGATTTGAGGGTTGAATCATTATTTGAGAATAATGAACCTACTACATGCAAAGAAGCGATGATGGGCCCCGACTCCAAATGGCTTGAAGCCATAAAATCCGTGATAGTTCCATACACGAGAAATCAAGTTTTGAACTTGAAGGACCCTCGAGAAAGGTGTAAGACCTTACAGTTGTGCTTGGATCTATAAAGAAGTAGACATGGATGTTTGACATCTATGAAATAGTCGACATGTTGGGAAAGAATTCACAACAGTGTTCAAAGTTGACTATGACAAGATCTGATCTTTCATAGCGATATTTAGTCTAGACGGATTAATGTAGCAACCACTACATATAATTTGTTATGTGGTAGTAGAATAAACAAAACAAGTTCTTCTAATAGAATGGTTACCTAGGACGTGTGCATGACACGGTCCAAAGGGTTTTGTTAATTCAAAGGATGCTAAAAGCATATGCAAACTTCAATGGTTGAAGTAAGCATAGCGGAATTGGAATCTTCACTATGATGAAACTGTTAAAAGAGTTTAATTTCATCGGAGACAATGAAGATGCTTGCATTTGCAAGAAATTAAGTGGGAGCGCTAAGACATATTTCTAATACATTATGTGGAGGACATATTGTTGATTGGAAATAATGTATCTTTTATTAACACATATTAAGAATTTCATCCCGATGAAAGACTTAGGCAAAACCCAAATATTTGGCATCAATAGACGCTAATATGGTTGTGCCGTATACATAGACAAGATATTGAATGAATTCAATATAGAAACTACAAGAAAGGTTCTTGTTGCACAGAAAGGATTGAAAGAGTTCAATGTTGATGATATATTCAAGTGTATTTGCACTTGGTAAGTGAAACAAAGATTCAAGTATAGATTGATACTTGATGTATGAAATCACAAAGAGTATTTATATCAATCATATTGTGATATGTACAAATCCAGATATGTCCTATGCTATAAATATTATGAGCATATACCAGAATGATTCATAAGATGATCATTGGACGATAGTAAGGATATTCTTATGATCTTTTGGAAGAACTAAGAGTATATTATTTGTAGAAGTGACAAATAGATGGTTAGTTCATTGTAAAAGTACTACATTGATACTAGTTTTGTCACAAAGTACAAATTTAGTTTATCTCAATCTAAAACTAAGGGTGGCACAATATAATGGAAAGTGAGTTCCATAATGGATTTGGATGAGTTCCAAAGTTAAGACATTGTGACAGATACTACAACAAAAGGCTAAGTATATGACTGCTATTATAGCAGCAAAAGAGGGCATTTGTGTCAAGTAGTTTGTTATCAAACTAGGTGTAGTTCACAGCGGATAATACTATGAAGATATATTGTGCGACAATATTATCAACATGTTTTAACCCCAAAGAACTAAAGGTCACACCGAAAGACCAAATCATACAAAGCCATCTCATTAGAGAATGAGTGATGCGTAGAGACGCAAAGACATGCAATTACACACGGACCTGGAAGTGTCAGATCCGGAGATCAGTTAACCACTAGCAATCGTGTACATACAACACCGGAAAGCCATAGGTGTTGAATACACAAAGGTTTGAAACTAGATTATTGACTCTAGTGCAAGTGGGAGACTGTTGGAGATATGCCCAAGAGGCAATAATAAAGTGGTTATTATCATATCTTCACACTTATGATAAATGTTTATATTCATGCTATAATAGTATTAACAAGGAAACATTAATACTTGTGTGAATTGTAAACTTAATTTGAAGTCCCTAGTATAGCCTCTATACTTCACTAGCTTGTTGGTTGATTGATGATTGTGGTTTCCCTATCATGAACATTGAGATGTTATCAACAACAAGATCATATCGTTAGGAGAATGATATGGTGGACATACTCCTATAGATAAGCGTAGCATAAAGATCAAGTCATTTCAATAGTTCAATTGCTATATGCTTTCTGATACATAGTAACCTAATTCCTTCGACCATGAGATCATGCATATCACCTTTACTGGATGGATGCTTTGATGTCATCAAACACCACACCGTAACAGGGTGGCTATAAAGGTGGCATTGAGTGTTCGGAAAGTATTGGTTGAAACACATGGATCAAGAGTGGGATTTGTCCATCCACATGACGGATAGATATTCTCTGGGCCCTCTCGGTGAAATGTCATCCAATTAGCTTGCAAGCATGTGACTTGGTCACAAGGGATCACATATCACGGAACGAGAAAAGAGTACTTATCAGTAACGAGGATGAACTAGGTATGCAGATACCGACGATCATAACCTCGGATAAGTAACATATCGTGAGACAAAGGGAAATTGGTATCGTATGTAAGTGGTTCATTAGATCGCAAAGTAATCGAGAAATATGTGGGAGCCATATGAATTTCCAGATTCCTCTATTGGTTATTGTTCGAGAAGTGTCTCGATCATGTCCGCATAATTCACGAACCGTAGGGAGACACACTTAAGGATTCGACGTTGTTTGAGTAGTTATGGTATTATGAGAAAGAGACCGAATGTTGTTCGAGTCTCGGATGGGATCCGGATATCACGAGGTGATCCGGAATGGTCCGGAGAATAAGATTCATATAAGGAAAGTCCCATTTCGGAGTTGGGGAATGGTTCTGTTTTCATCGGAACATTCTAGAAGGTCGGAATGTCCAAGACTCCGGAGGGGAAGGGTACATGAATGTGTCATTGTAAGTTGGAATGATTGCATCATGTACTAAGTGTTCTCGCTGTCCAAAATAAAGGGTTTATTTAAATCCTAAATTGAAAAGTCAAACGGCTAGTTTGAAAGTCAAACGGCAAGTTTTGGAAAGTGGAAAGAGGAGGAGAAGTGGAAACCGAGTTGGGGAGGGATTCCTCCTCCCAAGCAGCCCCACCTCAAGGCCGAGTTGGGGAGGGACTCCTCCCTCCCTTGGCCGGCCAGCCCTCCCACCTATATAAGGAGGGCAGGGCTCCTCCTAGTACACACAAGTTTCCACCTCTAATCTCCGGTTTAGAGCCGTTTTGGTTTAGAGCTTCTAATTGCTTTAGCCAGCGGTTTAGAGCCTTCTAATTGGTTTAGAGCCTTCTAATTGGTGTGTCTAATTACTAGACCACTAATAGCCTCTCTCATAAGCTCCACCATACTCGCACCAGCTTAAGGCGAAGCCCTGCGGGATCTCCCCTCTACTTCCGGTACCACGCCTGTCCGGAATCGCGAGGAGAGTGCTACAACCTCCATCTGCTGGAACAAGGAGAGGAAGGTCTTCGTCGAAAATCGAACGTGTGACCGATCTGGGAGGCGCTGCCGGAACGTGGCGCTGGAAGGATCGTCTACGCGATCTTGAGATCGGAAAGAGTACGACTACATCACCCACGAGAATCTGCTCTCGTTAAACACTTTGGAATCTTCGAGGGTGAGTTATTCCATCGACTCGTTGCTACAATCTAGTAGATAGATCTTGGCTTGTTTGTTTGTATGCGATAGAAAATTTTTGTTTTCCATGCTACGAACCCCTACAAGTGCCTGGTTGAGTCGAAGACTCAGGCAGGGACTAAAGAACTTTTGCGACTGCTATCGACTTTTGCTTTCTTGTTTCAGTCGATGACTCGGGCAGGTGCTAAAACACTTTTGCGACTGCTGTCGTCTTTTGCCTGCTTGTTTCAGTCGATGACTCGGGCAGGTGCCAAAGAACTTTTGCGACTGTTGTCGTCTTTTGCCTGCTTGTTTACGGCGCTCCCTATGGGAGTAACACATGTCCATAATCGAACTGTGTTTCGAGTGGTTGGATTTGCTTTTGTGATTGTCCATGTTCCTGCAACAAGAAAAATAAAAGTCATAGGGTGCGCGGCCAGCGCTCCCTATGGGAGTAGCCCCCGAGTGCTTGGTGGAGTCAAAGACTCTAGCAAGGACTAAAAATAGTCGAAGTTTTCCACTTCATAGCCTTGATGACGTCAGTGCTGACGCTTGTATGACCTTAGTTGCCCGCATGAGCGGTTTTGACGGGACGTGACGGGCGGTGGGTCCTACTTTCTGACTTTCATTTGACTGGGCGTGCGTAATCTTATTTTTAACTGTGCCTCCTCGATTTCCGCGCGTAATGGTAGAAGTGGGGGGACGGTTCGCGCTTCCTCTTATCCACGTGTCCTACGCGATGTGTGCTACGCGTCCAATAGGGTTTTTGTCAGCCGTTGGATTGCATCTTCCAGGGGTTAAGTAGCGATGTTGCGGCAGTAATTTCCCATCTTTGCTCTTTCTTCCTTGCTGCCATCGCCATTGCCGTTTGCTTTTCTGCTTTCCTCTGCGCCCATCTTCCCCACGACGCTGGACCAGCTCCGTTCGTTCCCAAGCTATTTCCTTTGCTCTCATCACCGCTGCACAATGGGGAAGAAGAAGGGAGGCGCTGCCGCGGAATCAAGGGAGGCGCTGCCGCTGATTCCGCGGCCACCCTCCCTGCAACGAAGAAGAAAGGTGGCTCCGCTACTGCGGTCACCAGTGCCGCCGCCGGGAAGAAGAAGGTCGCGGGCACCCGCGTGACTAATGGCGCATGGCATCCCTCTATCATCAAGGCGTCAGATCTCCGTCTTCTTCGCCAAAACAGAGTGATTTCTGCAGCAGTCGCCGATTCGCGCGTCCACAGCGGTGAGACCGTTCCTGTGCCTCCCGCTGGTTATCGAGTGATGTTTCTTGCATTCATCATTCGCGGTCTTTCCTTGCCTCTTCACCCCTTTCTTCGGGGTCTTCTGTGTTTCTATGGGCTCCAGCTCCATCAGCTGTCCCCAAATTCTCTCCTCAACATCACTTGTTTCATCACTCTCTACAAGTGCTGGCTCGGAATCGAGCCGCACTTTGGTCTTTTCAAACGCATCTTTAAATTGAAGCGTCAGTCTGCATCTGGCTCTTTAGTTTATGACGTAGGTGGTTGCGGAATCCATGTTGACCCATCCGCCACCTACTTCGATATCAAGCTTACCAAGTCCGTCCAGGGATGGAGGGACAAATGGTTCTATGTGCACGACCAGAAGGCCAAGGACGAGCACTTTGGACTCGCGCCTTTCGATCCCGCGACTCCCTGCAAGAAGATGCGTTCTTGGAAGAACGTGATCATGCCTTCCGAACTCGCGGAGACAGACGTGTTATATCAGCGCGTCTGTGATCTCGAGAGTCGCATAGGCGCAGAAGAGGGAGGTTGCGCCTTGTCGACTTGGCTGCGTCGCTGGCCCAGCCTCTCCAGTGCTGTGGTCCATCCCATATTCCAATGGGGTGGCGCTGATGATCCCACTCGCGTGTCTGCTGATGGCATGTCCGCGAGTGAGGTAGATAAGAGGGTGCGACTGGTCATGAAGTACACCCTCAAAGATGTGCTTCTGAACGAGCCAGTCGTTCCTCCCTTCGATGCTTCGAATCCTCCTCCCGAGGTACAGTTGCGCTACGTAGTAGCTTATTTTCTTGATTGCGTTTCCTGTTGGGTTTGCTGATCTTTACTTTTTGTATGCAGGAGTGGGCGGTGTCGCCTTGCATGCCTCCCCTCCCTGAGGGGATTATTCCTCGTGAAGCGTTGGAAGAGGACGAGTCTGAGTCGACTGTCCCTTCCGATGTGGAAGAGGAAGCCCCCGAGTCCGAGAGTCCGAATACTCGCAAGCGTTCGCGTAGCGGGGATTCCGACGCGTCGACTCCTTCCACTCTAGGAGGCGCGGCTGTTGGCGCGAAGTCGCTAATTCCCGCCGTTCCTGTGAGGGCTGTGGCACCGTCTTCTCGCAAGAAGATGCGATTGCCCAAGGAGTCTTCGTCGGAGTCAACAGAGGCCACATTTGATCTTGACAGATTTGACTGGCAAGTTTGCTAGTGCATTCATTCTTATCTTGTTTTCTTCTTATTGGCTTTGCCCTGGAGTTTGTCCTTTCTGAGAGCGGATTTTGTCTTGCAGTCAAGAGGCGTCGTCATCTTCTGGCGACGTCGAATTTTTGAAGGAATCAGGAGTCACGACCTCAAAGGCCAAGATAGAGGTCGAGCGCGCTCCTTCTCCTCCGGTGGCGGCCCACTCCGGGCACAATTACTCGAGCTCTCCTCACGTAGGGGAGCATATAGTAGTTGCTCGGATGATGGTTCAACAATCTTCTTCAGAGTCGCTGGAGGACCATGTAAGTATATCTTTCTTTCTTTTATAATTTGGCAGTCAACGCCCTTTGTTGCCCTCTGCTGACTCCTTGTTTTGTTCGACAGCTCCTTGTAAAGGAAGCCGCACAGGTGGCAGAGCGGGTGATGGTGATGGGTCGTCAGCATGCGATGCTGGAGACGCGCCACCGCGTGGTTGAGAATGAGTGTTCTATACTTATTCTTTTCGTCTTCTCTGTATTTTGGTATAATCGACTGACAGCCAAATTTTTGACTGCCATGTAGCTGAGCATAATCCTTTACTGCGTGATATCGCCACGTTGGAGAAGACGCTAGCCGCAGCTGTGAAGGGGCGCGACGAGGCAATCGCGGCTCGTGATGAAGCCCAGAGGCGCGAAGAGGATCTGCGTGCCTCCTTTGCGGCCAGGGAGAAGTTGTTCGAAGAGCAGCTGTTCTTAGTCGCCAAGGCCCTCTCAGGTACCTTTACTTGGTAGATATTTTATTGATGTTCTTCTCTTCCTCTGTAGTGCCGGTGGCATTAGAAGTGTGATCATGTGTGTATTTTGGTGTAGATGTTGGCGGCTTGAGTTTTGATCCACAAGCCCTTGGTCGCGATGACGTTCTGGCGGGCGCGGTATCTGCGGTCGAAGATCGTAGCGCCGCTGTCCAAAATACGCTGTCCAAAGCCAAGGCCACCCTGAGTCGCCTCCGGGAGGAGCTGATGCCGAAGGCGGAGCTGGTCGACAATGTGGAAGAGCTGGTGGAGTCGCTCGCTGGGGGTGTGCCTGCCACGTACAAGAACTCCCTCCGCGCAGCTGGCGCGACCATGTCGCTTGCCATGGTGCAAGCCCACAAAGTCAAAGTGGATCCCTCTGCGGTGTCGAAGACGATGCCTATTGGCGTCGATGGTCAGCAGGTAGTATTCGCTTCCTTTGCGACTGCCTGTGCCAAATATGGCCATTCCTTGATAAACACCGTTGCCAAGTATTCAGAGGAGCTCAATCGCGCAAAGAAGGCGGCGAAAACTTCGGCCTCAGGGGCCGACGAAAAGTCAGTGGCATCTGATACTGCCACGGACTTGATGAAGCCCCCGAGGTCCTCGAAGTCGAAGAAGCCAACTACTCCGTAGTTAGTTTCTTGTAATAGCTGATGAACTTGCTCTTTTGATTGGAGAACATGCCTGTTGGCGAATGTGTTTGTAGATACTTTTATTGATCCTGAATGCATCTGTTACTTTTGACTTTTGAGTTGGTCGCCTTATTTTGCCTCTGGCTTGATTTTTGGTAGGGTACATCAAGTGGTCCTGTGGGGGGAACCCCGCACTCGCCATCTTTTGAGGATGCAATTGCACCACCATGCTCTAGGGTAGAGGAGCTGTCCTTGCTTTCATGACTTCGTGATCGCGTGAAGCAACTGGAGCATGAATTGCCCGTGATCCGCGGTAGCACGGACGTGTGGAAGTCAAAGGCTGAAAAAGCCGCCGCCTGCGAGCAATACCTGCTTGGCGAGGTGACGCAACTGGGCGACCAGTTTAAATGTTAGTTTGCTCACCCTCATATTTTCCTTTGTAGTTAATCGCAATGGTACGTTGTACTCATGCTGTTGATGCTGCTTCGTGTAGTTGTTAGCACACGCTGTCCGCAGGAGGAGAGGGATAGGATTGCCATCCGCCTTCATGATCTCACCCAGGAGCAACTTCAGGAGAGTGGATACTTCTGGGTAGATCATGATCGTGCGACTGCGTTAGCGACCCTGCAGGACCGCGCCTCGCGAGTGCTGCTTTTTCTGAAGAAGTCGCAGTCGTGTTTGAAGAACATCTACCGGGCGATGTTCCCGTTGGATGATGCTCCATCAATCCTGCTAGCTCTTCTGACCAAATTTCAAGATATGTCCGCGGTTCGCGAGTGCGTGAGGCAGCAGTTGGTGGCTGGTGCCAAGGCTGCCCTCTCCGTGGTGCGTTTGCACAGGCCTGACATGGATGTCGCCGCCATTGCCTCTGGGCCACCAGTGCCACCAGCAGGATCTTCCTGGAACATGGTGCCGCACTATCAGGCGGTGGATCGTCTAGCCGAGGAGATCGTCGACTTCTTCGAGGAACAGACTAATGTTCTTCTGTTGCAAGGGTAGCCAAATATGTATCCTGCATACAAGTGTACTGGTGTTGTAAAGCTCATATATATTTTGTAGATAATTTATTGTTGAATGTATACAAATAGCTTTATAAGGGTGGGGTGCGTTGCACTTATGCGAGTACTTTTCGTTAGCCTGGCCATTTTTGTATCGTTCCCTTGTCAACCTGTCAGGTGCGTTGCAGCTGAGTTGAGTTTATGCTAAGGGGTTCGATTGATGTGCCAGCTACTCAGGATGTCGCGTTATTGTTCGAAGAACATATGTGTATAGGGTGGCGTAGCCCCCGAGTATGAAAATTGACAAAGTAAAGGAGAACATGGAGTTTTGGGGCACTTAGCTTTTATTTACTCGAAGAACAGTACGAAGTACAATGTGCGGCTAAGTAGCCTTGGCTGAATAGCCTTATTTGCGATGCAAAAGTAAAGGAAAACGACTAAGGGTAGAAGCGTCGCAGTTGTGCGACGTTCCAAGGGTTGGAGTGTGTGACTCATATCTCTAAATCTTGAAGGCGATAGACGCCACCTGGGATTACTTCTGTAATCACGTACGGTCCTTCCCAGGGGGACTCGAGCTTGAGATGCCCCTGCTCCTTCAGTCGTAGGACCAGGTCACCTTCGACGAAGGATCTTGGGCGAAGCCTTCTGCTATGGTAGTTGCGCAGGTTCTACTGGTAGATCGTAGATCTTTCTGCGGCGATTTCTCTTGCTTAGTCAAGGAGGTCGACGGAGTCTTCGAGTGCGAGGGATGACTCCTTCTCGCTGTAGGCGACTACGCATGGCGCTTTGTACCGTACCTCGGCGAGTAGTACTGCCTCTGCTCCATGTACCATAAAGAATGGTGTGTAGCCGGTGGCGCTGTTTGGAGTTGTACGCAGGCTCCAGAGTACTGATTGCAGTTCCTTTGGCCAGCAGCCCGCGGCTTGTTCGAGTGGACGGAGGAGTCGCTTCTTGATGCCGCTGCAAACGAGCCTGTTTGCCTTTTCCACCTGACCATTGGTCTGCGGGTGTGCTACTGAGGCATAGCTGATGTTGATCCCCAGGTTCTCGCAGAAATCTTGGAACTCCTTGGATGTATAGTTCGTTCCGTTGTCGGTGATGATGCTGTGTGGCACGCCGAAGCGGTAGACGATGGACTCGAAGAACTTGACTGCCAGCGATTGCTTGGTTACTGGCATGGCCTCAATCCACTTGGTGAATTTGTCGACTGCGACCAAGAGATAGATGTAGCCTCCTTGCGAGGACCTTGGAAGTTTGCCAACCATGTTGAGTCCCCACTGGGCGAAGGGCCAGGCCAATGGGATAGGCCGGAGTTCTGCGCCTGGTGCGTGTGGCTTGTCTGCGAATCGCTGACAAGCGTTGCACTTGGACTATATCCTTGGCATCGCGCATGGCCGTGGGCCAGTAAAATCCAGCTCGTAGAGCTTTGGCAACGAGGACGCGACTGCCGGCGTGGTGCCCGCAGGTCCCTTCATGGATGTCGAGGAGGACTGCTCTTCCATCGGCTAGGGAGACGCATCGTTGTAATACGCCTGTGATGCTGCGTTTATACAGTTCACCGTTGATAACGGTGAATGCCTTGGAGCGTCGCGCGATGTGTCATGCGTCTGTTGGGTCGTCCGGTAGGTGCTTGCTGAGGAGGTATGTAATGTACGGCTGCGTCCAGGATTGTTCGATCATCATGACGCTCATTGGTCCTTCGAGTCCTTTGTCGAGCTCCAAGTCATCGAGTGTCGTTGGCTAATTGGGTGGCGTAGCCCCCGAGTCCGTTGCTGCGCTTGTTTTCTTCTCTGCGGCCTTTGGCTTGATGGAGCGTTCGCATATGCGCTCGAAAAATACCCCAGGTGGTATGGGTGCGCAGGTGGAGCCTATGTTGGCGAGTGCGTCCGCCTCCTCATTGCTTTTGCGACCTATGTGTCGCAACTCGCAACCATCGAAGTCTCCTTCAAGTGTGTCGTAGAGGTCGCGGTATGCGATCATGTTGTCGTTTAGTGCGTCGCACTCGTGCATTGCTTGGTTGACGACCAGCTTGGAGTCGCCGTATATGATTAGCCTCTTTGCGCCGCAGGCTTTTGCCATCCTCATCCCGTGTAACAGGGCCTCGTATTCAGCCTCGTTGTTTGAGGCTGTGAACTGCATTCGCAGGACGTATTTCAGCTTGTCCCCTTGAGGCGATGTCAGTATGACACCTGCTCCTGCTCCATCTTTCCTCTTGGACCCATCGAAGTGCATTGTCCAGAGGTAGGACATGTCTGGCTTGTCCGGGAGTTGGTTTTCCATCCAATGTACGAGGAAGTCAGGGAGAACTTGCGACTTGATTGCGCCGCGCTTTTCGTATGTGATGTCTCGTGGAGACAGTTCGATTCCCCAAAGCGCAACTCGCCCTATGGCGTCAGGGTTATTGAGGATATGTCCTAATGGGGTGTCGTTGACTACCATGATTGGGTGTTCCTAGAAGTAATGGCGCAGTCGTCGGGCGGTCATAAAAACACCGTACGCCAGCTTCTGTTAGTGCGGGTACCGCTGTTTTGTTGGCGTGAGGACCTCGCTGAGGTAGTATACCGGGTGTTGTACGCCATGAACCTTGTTTTCCTCGGCCCGTTCGACGACAAGAACTGTGCTAACCACTTGGTTGGTGGCGGAGATGTACAGCAGTAGTGGTTCCCTTTCTCGTGGAGTTACCAATACTGGCGAGGTGGATAGCAGGCGCTTGAGGTCTTCGAATGATTCTTGTGCTTCATTGGTCCACTCGAATTTGTCAGCTTTGCGGAGGAGCTAATAGAAGGGCGGCGCCTTTTCTCCCATTCGACTGATAAATCGACTGAGGGCCGCGATTCGCCCGGCCAGTTGTTGAACGCCTCTTATGTTTTTTGGCTTCTCCATGGCCAGTATGGCTTTTATCTTTTTCGGGTTTGCCTCAATCCCTCTCGCGGAGATGAGATACCCGAGCAGCTGCCCAGAGGGTACGCCGAAGGCGCATTTGTCCGGATTGAGCTTTATCCGGTAGCGATCGAGATTGGCGAAGGTTTCGCACAAGTCGTCGATTAGAGAGGCTTCTTCCTTGGTCTTGATTACTATGTCGTCGACATAGACTTGGATGTTGCGACCAAGTTGCTCCTTGAGGTAGGCCTGCATGCACCGCTGGTACGTGGCTCCTGCGTTTTTAGCCCGAAGGGCATTGTGTTGTAGCAGAACACGCCGAAGGGCGTTGTAAACGCGGTCTTCTCCTGGTCTTCCTCCTTCATTCGAATTTGATTATAGCCTGAGTAGGCGTCGAGGAAGCAGAGGCGCTCGCATCCAGCAGTGGAGTCAATGATTTGATCGATCCGTGGTAGCGGGAAGTGATCTTTTGGGCAGTGCTTGTTTAGAGAAGTGAAGTCCACACACATCCGCAGGATATCCGTGTCCTTTTTTGGCACCAGCACCGTATTGGTGAGCCAAGTGCTTTCCTTGATCTCGCGTATGAAGTTGGCCTCGAGGAGTCTGTTGATCTCCATTCCACCGCTGTGCTCGTGGCTCGAAATCCGATTGTTTGCTTGACTGGCCTTGCGTAGGGGTTGACGTTGAGCGTGTGCTCGGCGAATTCCCTGGGAACTCCTGGCATGTCCGCAGGACACCAGGCAAAAATTTCCCAGTGCTCACGGAGGAATTCGACGAGCGCGAGTTCCTATGCGGGACTCAAGTTGTTGGCGATGAGGGCCGTTTTAGCGGGATCTGATGGATGGACCTGCACCTTCTTTGTGTGCACAGATGAGTCGAAGGAGAGGTCAGGTGAGCTTGGCCTACTCAGGGGGGCAGACTGTTGTCTGTTGTTTCCTTCAATTGCGCGAGCTCCTCCTGCATGCCGAAGGACTGGGAGATTCTGTTGAATTCCCTGTCGCAACTGTCAGATCGCTCGAAACTCCCGTTGATCGTGATGACGCCGTTGGGACCTGGCATTTTCATCTGTAGGTAGGCGTAGTGAGGTACTGCCATGAACCTAGCGAACGCGACGCGCCCGAGGATGCAGTGGTATTGTGAGGGCCAGTCGACAACTTCAAAGTCGATGTTCTCGCGCCGGAAGTTCTTTGGCGTGCCGAATATGACATCGAGGTTGATTTTGCCCAGGGGGTATACGCCTTTCCCTGGGACGATGACATGGAACGTTGTGTCCAATGCCTCCAAGCAGGTTAGAGGGATCCTCATTGCTCGCAAGGTACTCGTGAATATGAGGTTGATGCCGCTTCCGCCATCCATGAAGACGCGACTCATGTCGAAGCCTCCAATTTGCGCCTCGAGTACGAGGGGGCAATGACCTGGGCGAGGTACTTGAGGCGGGTGGTCGCGTTTATCGAAGGTAATGCACGACTCGCTGCCCCTGAGGTACTCAGTGGTGGATGGTGGCGAGTGCGTGGCCAAGTTGACTTGGCGAGTGATGGCCTTCTGCACCCTATTGGAGGGGCGTCCATTTTGGATCATCATGGTACCCATGGCCCGTGGGTATGGTTCGCCTCCGTGGTGCTGGACCGGTGCAGCTCTGTTCGGGGGTGGCCCAGGTGGTGGTGGTGGCGCGCCATGTGCCACTACGCCTGGAGCGGTTCCGTAGCCTCTTTCGACTACATTGCGGTTCATCCGAACCAACCCCTCATGTAGCTTGAGGAACTCGCGGTAGTCTTTGAGGAGGTGACTGGACTTTCTCTTGCCATCATGTTTGTCGATGTAGAAGTGTACCGTGCATGGCCCGGACAGTTTGTCCTCGATGGAAGTCGCGGGTGCTTCATCGCGAGTGCGGTGTTGCCACACTTGCGTGGTTTTCCCGGAGTCGCGGTATCCGCCGCTGCGGTATCCGCTGTTGCGGTTGTCGTCGCGTCTATCAGCGTAGCCGGCTGCAACCATGTTGACGTCATCGCGATCGTCGTAGACGCGCATACGATGTTTACTCCGGCGGTCGCGTCTTTGTTCGAGTTCTGCTTCCTCGTCAGAGTGAACGCGGTTCTTCAGCGAATCTTCCCCATCGGCCCACCGATTCGCGATTTCCATCAGGTGGTCGATGGTCTTGGGCTTCGAGCGGCCTAGCTCCTCCTTGAGTTCCATGCGGCGGACACCACCATTGAATGCATCAATCGCGCGGTCTTCTGAGATGTTCTCCGTGGAGTTCTTGATGATGGACCATCTTTGGATGTAAGAGCGCAGTGATTCTCTAGTTTTTTGCTGGCAGCATCTCAGTTCTTCGATTGAGGCGAGGCGTTTGTACGTGCCCTTAAAATTGCCACGAAGCTGTAGACCAGCTCATCCCAGCTGCGAATGGATCCGCGTGGGAGGTTATTGAGCCATGCCCGGGCGGCGCTCTGCAGCTGTAGCTGCAAGTATTGCATGGCAGTACTTCGACTGCCTCTGTGCAGTCTGACGGAGGAGATGTGATCCTCCAGCCAGATCTTGGGGTCCTGCAGACCGTCAAATTTCGGGTTCTCCGATGGGAGTTTGAACCCTTTGGGCATTCGCTTTTGCCTGATGGATCTGCTGAAGCATCGGGCGCCGCAGAGCTCCCCATCTTCTTCTTCTGAATCAGTCGACCGAGCACGTCGTGCCCTTGACTTGTCGATCTTGAGCTGCGTGAGTTCATCGCGTGCATCGTAGTCGCGATCGTGTCATCATGAACGGCGGCACCGAGACAGGTCGTGACTGTCATCGCTTGACGAGGGCGAGGAGTAGCGTCTTGCTAACGCTTTGCCCTTTTTTGGATCTGGTACTCGTTCTTTGTTGAGGGTGGCCTCGATTAGCCCCAGGCCCGCGATCGTAGATTGGTGCATGGCCGTTCGGGGATCTCCAGCCGGTGGCTGGTTATTGAGAAGGTACATGGTGGCCGCCGTCACTGCGGCCTGTGGCGTCCTGGGAACCACGTTGCCTCTTGTGTTTACTATCATAGAGCCAAAGTCGAGGACTTTCGCGGCGTCTATGCGTTCTTGTTCGGTGAGGTGAGCCATCCGCGATTGCCTCTTCCTGGCGAGATGCTCGTTGCCTCTTGAGGAGGATCCTCCGTAGGAGGAGAGCCCAACGCGACGAAGGCTTGACTCGTCCGCCGCCTTTTTACGTGCCTCAAGTTGCGTGATTACTTGTTTCTGGCGCTTGAATTCCTCTTTTAGGAGCCAGTGGTAACCCATCAGTAGTTCCTGAGGGGACCCGAAGGGTAGAGATGCACCTCGTAGGGCT
This sequence comes from Avena insularis, assembly GCA_023614405.1. Lineage (NCBI taxonomy): Eukaryota > Viridiplantae > Streptophyta > Magnoliopsida > Poales > Poaceae > Avena > Avena insularis. Next base: position 592,189,325 of record CM042686.1, on the reverse strand, counting down.
TCGCGGCAGCGTTCCCACTCTTGCTCGTTGAGCCTGATCACGACGCGTTCGCCGGTTTGCTCGTTGATTATGCTGGAGGGTTCGACTGCTCCTCCATTGCTTCCGTTGTCGCCGTTGGTGGCGTTGGGCGGGTCGGTGCCATTGCCGGTGTTACCATTTTTGCCGCGGTTGGCGGAGGTGTCGCCCGCGTTGATGACGGTGCACATGAAGTGATTTGGGAAGCTGTTGCTTCCACAACTTTCAGATCTAGAACCGTAGGTTCTATCTTCAGTGGCCAGATCGCTTAGATCGGAGTCGCGACTGCTGTCGCTGACCATGTTCCCAACTATCGCTGGAGCATTGAGCTTGCTGAGGGTATCGATCGATGGAGGGAACCATGATGCTGGGGCAATCGCCGGTGCTGTCGGTTGATCGGGCATGCGAAGCGTGCCCATCTGACCAACTTGGAAGCGGAAGCTCCCAATCGCCAGGCTGATTCCGTCGCCCACGGACTCGAAGGCCGGGCGAGTAGCCGGCGTGTGGACGGTGAAGTCAAAGGCGCCGAAAAGCTGGCGAATCTCCGTTGTTGCAGAGTTGTAGATCGCGTTTGATGGGGCCGAAGAAGCCGCAACATCAGCACTCCCAGTTCCCACAGACGGCGCCAATTGACGAGGGTTTAACTCGTCAATGCCCATTGTTATGGACTAGGGTTTTGGAGAAGGAGGGAGCGCTGGAGACATCTATCGGCTAGCAAACAAGCACACAGGGGACAAAGGATTTACCCAGGTTCAGGCCTCGTAGAGGTCCCTACTCCTGCTTGTCTGCTCATAGAATTATCGAAGGAGTCGAAAGTTACAATGGTGCGCAGATGCAATCTGGCAAGGGTTGTGAAAACTAGGGTTGCGCGTGTCCTCCTCGCCGCCCCCTCCTAGCCTTTATATAGATAGGCTAGGTCTTAGGTAGCAGGTCGAGTCGGTTACAAGTTAGGGTTTTCCCCTTCAAGCTTTCTATCTTTAGCTTCTTCTTGTCCTTCAAGCAATCGAGAGTCCGTAGGTTACTCGAGTCCCTCCATCCGGGCCTTGGCGACACTGTGGGCCTGTATGTATTTGGACCGTATATACCAAGCTCGAGTACCTGTAGGGTATACCCATGTCAGTTCCCAAGGCCAATTTAATCGAAAATCTTGATGGCCTGGTGGAGTCCTTCGAAGAAGGCGTCCCAATGAATTTCAAGAATGCACAGCGGTCAATCGGCGTGACAATGGCACTCACGATGGCGCAAGCCCACGATGTGGAGCTGGACCCCAGCAAGATCTCCGAGGCGATGCCGGTCACTCCAGATGGCCAGCAGGTAGTTTTCGCTTCCTTCGCTGGTAGTTGCAATAAATATGGGCTTCGGCTCATTAAAAAAGTTGCCAAATATTCGGCAGATCTACGGCGAGTGAAGGCAGCAAAGGCTGCGACATCTGGGGCTACAACTGGGAAGTCTCTAGCGTTAGAGACTGCCACAGATTCGAGGAAGCCCCTGAAGTAGCAGGGGAAAAAGTAGATCATTCCTTAGCTGCCTTGTGTAATAGCTTAGCTTTCATTTGCTGAACCGTATTTTGTGTGGGGGCGGTACCCTTTTGATACTTTGTTGAATTTGAGTGCACTCCTTCCTTTTATCGATGTATAGTTGGTCTTATTTGCCTCTTGTTTGGATGTAATAGGGTCCTTCGAGTGATCCTCCTGACTCTCCTCCCACCGATGAAACCATGGCCCGACCGCATTCAAAGGTGGAGAAGCTGTTGTTGCTTGCGCGACTACGCGATCGCATAAAGCAGTTGGAGTGAGAGTTGCCCATCATCCGTGGTAACGCAGACATGTGGAAGTCGAAGGCTGAGAAGGCCAGTGCTCGCGAGAAGTATCTTCTGGACGAAGTTGCTCAGTTGAATGAGAAATTTAAGTGTTATATCTCTATCTTCTTATCCTTTTCTATAGCCATTCGTGGCGACGCTTTGTCTTTCTACCTTGCTCTGCTTCTTGTAGTTGTTAGCGCTCGTCATCCGCAAGATGAGAGGGATCGCGTTACCATTCGAATGAATGACTTGACCCAGGAGTAGCTGCAAGCTAGTGGGTACTTCTGGGTGGACCACGATCGTGCAGTCACGTTGGCGACACTGCAGGATCGTGCATCGCGAGTGCTTTAGTGTTTGAAGAAGGCACAGTCGTGACTTAGGTATATTTTCAGGCGATGTTTCCCCTGAATGTGGCGCCTTCAAGCTTGTTAGTTCTTCTTGCGAAGTTTCAAGATATCAGCATGGTCCGCGAGTGCGTGCGCCAGCAGTTGGTCGTAGGTGCCAAGGCTGCGTTGGCGCTTGTTCAATTGCATCGGCCAAATGTGGATGTCACGGCTGTTGCTGCTGGACCACCGCTACCGCCAGAAGGGATGACCTGGAACATGGTGCCCCACTACCAGACAGTTGATCGGCCAGCCGAAGACATTGTAGATTTCTTTGAAGAGCAAACAAATGTTCTCCTTTTGCCAGCCGAATACAATTGTGTCGGGTGTGTTTGATACCCGTTAATGTGTAAAGAGCTTGCTAGCGTGTATATTTTTCGAGTGTATGGTACTCTGCAGTTCCTTTTCGTTAGCCTGACGTGTATTTATCTCAGCACCTTGTCAACCTATCAGGTGCGTTGCCGCTGGGTTGATTTTACCAAGGGTTTGATTGATAGTGTGTCATCTACTCACGATACCGTGTTGCTCGTGTAACGAGGTGTAAAGGGTGGCGCAGCTCCCGAGTGATATAACTGCAAGTAATGGTCCGGAGAATAAGATTCATATAAGGAAAGTGGTTTTTCGTGGTTCGGAAAAGTTTCTGTGTTTTGACCAGAACTTCTAGAATGTTCTAGAAGGATCACCAGTGGATCCACCACCCTAGGAGAGGTCACTTAGGCTGAGGCATGGTGCGGGGGCCCTAGGGGCTAGCCACACCAAGCCCAAAGGAAAGGGGTCAAATCCTAGTTTGAAAAGTCAAATCCTAGTTTGTAAAAGAAAGGGAGGACATTTCCACCTCCAACTCCTTGGCCGAGTTGGGGGGAACTCGGCAAAGGCTAGGAACCCCTTGGCCACCCCCACTAATGACTGCAAGGGCACAAATCATTTGTATCTAGTTTCGAAATAAAGATATCGATCCCACAGGGAGCAGTAGGCGAAAGACTAACATGCTTTTAACTAAAACTAAACGAAGTACTTAAGGAATAATTTTGAGATGCAAGAAAAGTAGAATTTTTTTTGGGTTTTTGATTGAATGAAGCAATTAAAGTAAAGTAAAACTTAATGCAGAAAGTAAGAATCGTGTTTGTAAAAGATCTTCGAACTGCAATAGGGAAAAAAGGCGTTCTCAATGAGTGGTGGATACACCGCTAGCAATTTAAACTAAGCAATCAAGATTATTATAACAAATAATCTCATGATATGTATGTATGTGGGAGGAGATCCATATATGGACAAATACGCAGCAACCACTCTCACATCATCCTTCATAACCACAGCTGATAGATAAACAACATCAGTCGTATTATCCCGCTATTAAGGGATTTCTCCCGTGGCATGGACATGGCTTTATGAGTTCTCCTTGTTTCTCCAAGTTAGTACGTAAAAAATGACAACAATTTTATAGTCACAGTAAGTGCTATCATCCCTCCATCTACCAACAAGTAATCCCCTTCATCCTGTCCCCATAAGAGGCAAATATTAAGAAGGTGCACAACTCCCAACCTCAAGATGAAGACAATTAACACATACACATAATGATGTATAACATAATAATCTCTATCTTATCTCAATCGTATGCTAGGGTTTCTCCATCTCCCCAAGAACTAATGATCTACTCAGACATGGAGGCAATCAACATCATGTCAATGGTAATGGAAACAATTGTAAATGAATAGTTCTTGTATAAATCCACAACGAGTACGGAAATTACAACAAGATCTAGATGGGGTGAAGATGGGATGGATGGAGATGATGGTGGTGCAGCGGTTGATGAAGATGAAGATCGATGCCTTGGCCTCCCAGATCTGTGTAGGGCGAAGATGGATCCCTTGGGCAGGTTCCCCCTCCAGATCCCTTCTGGACATGAGGTTTTCGGTGATTTCTGGGTGTTATGTATGTCATCTCTCTGATCCAGTTGCACGGGGTGAAACTATTTGAGGAGGTAGTGCCGGCGCCAACTATATGGCAGGAACTATACGGCTGGAAAATTAATTCCTGCCGTATAGTTGGTTGTTAAACCTTCTGGATGCCTCGATCGCTTCGGGTTTTCTTATGGTGTTATTGATATTCCCAAATAAGTGATGTACATTGTTGTTTACTCCTTTTCTCCCCAATACAACTTCTCCCAACATTGCGTCCATTGTATCCATCATCTGTCTTGATCCTGGTGAAAATAGACATAAAATGTGTGAGCGAATGCCGTAAAGTACCAAGATCCTACCACTATAATGCAAAACAATAATATAAAACATAATGCAAATATGCACTCATCAACTTCCCCAAGCTTAGACTCTTGCTCGTGTCGAGCAAGGCCGACTTAGTGAATGTGATCCTCATATTCATGAAGTTGATTCGATAAAATAAATGAGGCAATTGCAGCATGTGTTTATCCTATAAGATACATAGAAATGAGTTCATGAATAGTACCTTACTCAAACCATCTGAATAATATTAGCAGGCTTCCACACCTTAGTGATCAACAGTTCACAAAAGGTGAATCTCGACATGATGAAAAAGTATTTGTTTCGACCGAATGAGTTAGAGAGGTAGTCCCAAGTGTTTTAGGATTAACATATTCACTTGGGGTTCAAAACCTCAAAACGTCTCTTTGTCTTACTACAATATAGTGGTATATGCCTATTTGCTCTTTGCACATTCGCTCTATTTCTTCTCTCCTATCTTCTTTCCTTTTATATAAGTATGCTCACACTTTTTTTAAGTGTTGTACAAAGGAGCTAGCCATACATTCCACTTCATGTAGGGGTTCAAATTTTAACGATCTCAATCACCAAATTCCAATTGTATATGAAGCATCTTTATGACTTGAAGACTCTACCTCGACTTGTTCTCACTCTATTTTGATAGCACATTTAAATTTTTTCTCTGTTCGAGGTTTCTTTCTCAACTTGACTAATAAGGTTATTTTTACTTTTGAAAATCAAACCATGAACTTACAACACGTCAATTTAAATTATCTTTATATGTTCCATTAATACCAATGGTGTGGAAGACTCCTATTGCTATCATTAAGTGCAAGTAAAATTATACTCAGGCCATTCATATATCCAATAAGACAAGCACAAACTCAATAATGCTCCATATATGATAATAAACTCGGAATTTCACAAATGGGATCGACTATTTGTTAAGGGAATTCAAATGATGCAAACTTTATTTCTAAGCTCAAACTAATGATCCATATGGACTCTCTTCATCTGTTCCTACAAATTTCTTAGAGTGTAGTAGTTCAAATAATAAAGGGTGGATCTCAATTCCATCCAGATTTATGCTTTTACTGACAGTTATAAAAGCGTCCATGGGTGAATGATACGTTGCTAACGTATCCATAATTTTTGATGTTCCATGCTTGGTTTTATCTACTTTCTTATGTTTTGTCCACACTTTGGGGTACTTTTCATATGATTTCTTGGACTAACCTATTAACAAGAGCCACAGTGCCAGTTGCCTGTTTTCTGCTGTTTTGGTTCTAGAAAGTCAGAAAATGAATATTCTCGGAATTGGACCGGACAAAAGCCAAAGTCGTTATTTTCCCGGAAGATTCACGGAGCCGGAAGGAGAGACGAAGGGGGCCACAGGGTGACCAAACCACCCCTAGGTGCGGGTCCCCCGGGCCACGCCAGGGCATGGTGTGGGCCCCCTGGCTGGCCACCGACCTTGCCCCTTCGCCTATAAGATCCTCCCGATGCAAAAACCCTAAAGCGTCCAGCCTCTAACCACGAAAAGTTCTGCAGCACCGCCGCCACCAAAGGGGAGATTCGGGGGACAAAAAGTTTCTGTTCCGGCACCCTGCTGAGATGGGGAAGTGCCCCCGGAGCAATCTCCATCGATCTCCACCGCCATCTCCATCACCATTGCTGATTCCCATGATGAGGAGGGAGTAGTTCTTCCTCGAGGCTAAGGGTTCTACCGGTAGCTATGTGTTCATCTCTCTCTATAGGTGATCATATTGTGTTCACTAGTGAAAGTATGATCCCTAGGCCTTGTTTCTAAGCATTGAAACACCGTTTGCTATTAGATCTGTTACATGTTTGCTTGCTTTTTTATTTATTTCAGTTTGCCTTTAGTCTTTTCCCACGTCAACCACACGCCATCAAGCTATCTTCTATCACCGTTACCACTTATAATTATCTATACCACTTGTATTTCACTATCTCTTCGCCGAACTAGTGCACCTATACACCTAACAAGTGTATTGGGTGTGTTGGGGACTCAAGAGCCTTCTTGTATCTTGATTGCAGGGTTGCTTGAGAGGGGATACCTTTGACCACTTCCTCCCCGAGTTCGATAAACCTTGGGTGATCCACTTAAGGGAAAACTTGCTGCTATTCTACAAACCTCTACACTTGGAGGCCCAACAACTGTCTACAAGAATAGAAGTGTGTAGACATCAAGCTATTTTCTGGCGCCGTTGTCGGGGAGGTAAGGTAAAGAGTAGTCACATCCTCCGGTGTGAGTGCTTGAAGTTATTTCCTTTAGATTCTGCAATTTTGTCTTTTTGTTTCTTGTTTTCACTAGTTAGGCTTAATGGAAAACAACAACAAAAATTAGAGAGCTTTATAGTATTTATCTTGAGTTAGGACATGAAGTGTTTGAAGAGGAAATTAAAAAACCTATGGAATTTTATTTGCATGCTAATATCAATGTTATTAGTATGAATTCTTTGAACACCATTATTGCTAATGCTATGGAAAAGTCTAAGCTTTGGGAATCTAGTTTTTATTAAAATGATATTTTTAGTCCCCCAAGCACACAGGAGAAAATTTACTTTGATGATACCAAACCTCCAATTTATGATGATTACAATGATGAATATGATATTTTCAGTCCACCTACTATTGAGGAGGAAATTAATTATGACTACAATATGCCTCCTATATTTGATGATTATGGTGATGAGAATAATAATGCTAGCTATTTTGTTGAATTTGCTCCCACTATGATTAATAAGAATGACTATTCTTATGTGGAGAGTATTAATTCTTTTATGCATGTGGCTCATGATAAGAATGTTTTATTTGATAGTTATATTGTTAATTTTATTCATGATGCTACTGAAAGTTATTATGAGAAAGGGAAACATGGTTTTATGTATCTCAACAATATTAGGTTTCCCCTCTTTATGTTGAAAGTTTTGAAGTTGCACTTGTTTTGCTTTCATATGCTTGTTTCTTTGTGCTTTCATGACTTGTTTCTTTACAAGATTATTTTTCATAGGAAGTGGGTTAGACTTAAATGTTCTTTGAAATTTGCTTCTTGATGCTCTCTTTTACTCTCAATTCATATTTCTTATGTGAGCATCTTATCAAACTATCATGCCTAACTTAAAGGCGTTAAAGAAAAGTACTTATTGGAACATAATCCAAAAGTTTTAGTTGAGTCTTGGAAGTTATTACTTCAGTAATAACCTCTTATTATAATTTTTGTGTGGTTTTTGTGCCAAGAGTAACTTCTAATGAGAGAGAAGTAATGCTTGGGAAAGTTGCTGTCCCGAAACAGATTTCTATTCTTCAACGTAAAAATTCATGTAAAATATCTGTACGTCCTTTTGAGACGTGAATTTTTTTGCTTCTGCCCCAGGTTGTTATCTAACTTTAGTTAGTTCAACACTTTTTGATTTGAGCAACAGAAGGTCTTCGAAAAATTCGTATTTACCTGCTGGTATGTTTTGACAGATTTCTGCCATTATTTGCATTTGCTTCTTGTTGATTCCTTTTTGGGTTCTTTTTGGGGAATTGAGATTTTTGAGGGAAGTGCTACAGTAGCTTGTGTTTTACTGGAAGTTTTATTGGTGTTTAAACTGAACTCAAAGACTTATTATCTTGAGTACACTAATGTTGCTAATAAAGATTGTGTGAAGTTTTGTATAAAGGAAAAAATTTCAGGTGTAAGGAAAGAGTGATGTAATGAGATGAAGAATAGACTAAAGCTCAAGCTTGGGGATGCCACCCCGTGTCACCTCAAGAAATATTCAAGATTTACAAGCGTCAAAGCTTGGGGCGTCCCCTTCTTCATCAATAAAAATCTCAAGTATTTCTAGACACTTCGTTTTTATTGTTTCATGCACTCTTGTCTTGTTCTTGGAGCATCTTTGTTTTTTTTAGTTTTCTTTTGCTTTGTTTGCTGCAATAAGTTGGTTGGATCTCAGCACTTATTTTGGAGAGAGACACACTCTGCTTTCATTGTTTAGAACACTCTAGTTTTCATTCTTATTGTTTTGTGAGTGTTCTCTTTTGCTAGCACTGGGTTTAGCCTTAGTTTTCTTGCGCTTTCAGCTTAGAACTTTTTAGTTCTTATTTTTGGATTTTTGAGACAAGCTCACTGATCTTTATTTATTATTATCTTTGTGAGTTCTTTCAAATAAGTTGGTTTGGATTGGAAAAGAGTAGGAAAATTTCATGCTTAAGTGGTAGAAGGAGTTTATTTTTGACTGTGGCTTATGCTTTGTCATGCCATGCTCGATATTGTTTTGGCTTTATGCTTAGTGATCTTTCCTATAGCATGACATGTTATAAAAAATTGAGATTGCTTAATGTGCCTTAAAAGAATCATGCGTTGTTTTAGCATATTAAAGCACAATTTTGTGGTTTTCTCCTTTGATGCTTTATTTGGGTTGACTTGGCGCATGCTCACACCATGTTATGACTATCCCAAGTCACCATAGCCTTTATGATCCTTTAGTTTTCGACTTGTAGTATCACTTTATGCTTTAATTAATGATGTTTTGTCGCTTTGCATGATTTTGGCCATTATTGCTCTCTTAGTTGGTCGCTCCCGGTCTTTTGCTACCTCCATAACCAAGTGTGAGTTCCACTCATGCATCCAACTCCTAAAACCAAGTTATTCCAAAGAGTCCACCATACCTACCTATTAGCATATGCTATTCCAAGTATATTCATGTTTTTGTCTACCTTCCGAATTAAACTTGTTATGAGAAAATTAGTGATTAAAGCTCTCACGAACTTGATGGCACGCTTTACTTTCTTGCAATTAATAAACTTGACCCATTGTATCCATCTTTGTTGCGTATATGCTTGCGCTTTATAAGTTGAAATTAGTAGAACCATGTATCATGGGGAACGCTTTCAACATTGCACTTGTACTTTGTACCCCGTTGATATCATGTTCTTTTGCTTACGGATCCCGGCGGTGTGAAATAAAAGTGGAACTTGTAAGATCATGGAGTTTGTATGTATGTTAGATAAATGCCTGGGCCTCTAGCCTAAGCCATGCCTAATCATGGTGGAAACTTGCAGCATAACCATAATGAGCACTCTATGAAGCATCCTCAATAAAAACCTATGCAAATAGCAAATAAAAAGATCGTTGAGATGCTCATTGTCTACTTGCCTTGTCATTTTGATTATGGGATAGCTCATGTATCATGTACAAGGGGTACCCCATTAGTGGTTCTTTATGATACATATGTACTTACAATGACAAGAGCATACTTGTGACTAAAGTTGAGTAGCATGAGGTTCGGTCTTCGTAAGTAAGGGGCATGAGATTTCAGCTTATAACTTGTCAAGCATATCCTCTTAGTTGTGTCACTTTAACCTTAATCACCTAAAGATGTTTATGATAGGGGCAATGAGAGCTGAAAGCTAACAAGTACCATAATTTTTGGAAGCTCTTTATGAAACTTGAATCTCTACTTCCTCCTATGAAGGCCTTTCTTTTACTTTTATGTTGAGTCTCCACCTTCTACCTTTATGCACCTACTTTGAGAGCATAGTGGCCATTCTTAGTTCTATGTGCATTGTCCCAAGACTTGCTGATTGATGCATAACTTGATATTGCTTGCTCTTAAAATACTTGTATCTAGTCACTCTTATGAACTTTGAAGGTGTCCTATGCATTTATGTTTGCTACTCTATGAGGGACAAGCTGAATGCCACTGTGCTATGTTTTCTTTATGTGAAACAAACAAATGTCTTGCAAAGCATTGTTATTCATGAATCTTTTGTTTGTGTCTTTTCATGTTGCACCATAGTTGCTTCGCCGTATTGTTAGAACTTTGTCTTTCATGTTATGATTGAAGTACTATGATCCCAGCTATCAATGTTTTACAAATACTTTGATCAAGTTTATGATGGTGCATGTCACCTCAAAAATTATTATTTCTTTTTATCACTTACCTACTCGAGGACGAGCAGGAGTTAAGCTTGGGGATGTTGATACGTTGCTAACGTATCCATAATTTTTGATGTTCCATGCTTGGTTTTATCTACTTTCTTATGTTTTGTCCACACTTTGGGGTACTTTTCATATGATTTCTTGGACTAACCTATTAACAAGAGCCACAATGCCAGTTGCATGTTTTCTATTGTTTTTGGTTCCAGAAAGTCAGAAAATGAATATTCTCGAAATTGGACCGAACAAAAGCCAAAGTCGTTATTTTCCCGGAAGATTCACGGAGCCAGAAGGAGAGACGAAGGGGGCCACAGGGTGGCCAAACCACCCCTAGGCGCGGGTCCCCCTAGGTCGCGCCAGGGCATGGTGTGGGGCCCCTGGCTAGCCATCGACCTTGCCCCTTCTCCTATAAGATCCCCACGATGCAAAAACCCTAAAGCGTCCAGCCTTGATACATTGCAAATGTATCTATAATTTTTGATGTTCCATGCTTGGTTTTATCCACTTTCTTGTGTTTTGTTCCAACTTTGGAGTACTTTTCATATGATTTCTTGGACTAACCTATTAACAAGAGCCATAGTGCCAACTGCCTGTTTTCTGCTGTTTTTGGTTCTAGGAAAGTCAGAAAATGAATATTCTCGGAATTAGACGGGACAAAAGCCAAAGTGCCTATTTTTATGGAAGGGATCAAGTGCCAGAATACGAGACGGAGAGGGGCCAGGGGCCGGCCACACCACCTGGCGGCGCGGCTAGGCCTGGCCCGTGCCAGGGGATGGTGTGGTGGCTCCCGGCACCCCCTCGGCCTCTCCTTCCGCCTATATATTGCCTTCGGGACGAAAACCCTAAGTACCCGATCAAAAATCCATGAAAGAGTCTATAGCCGCCGTCATCTCCATCCCTAGATCGGGAGGGATCTGAAGCTCTTCCCGGCACCCTGCTAGAGAGGGGAATTCACCCTGGAGGCCTTCTTCATCGCCGTGCAAGCCTCCGGTGTGATGCGTGAGTAGTTCATCCTTGGACTACGGATCCATGTAGTAGGTAGATGGCTGGTTTCTCCTCCTTTGTGCTTTCATGTTTAGATCTTGTGAGCTCCGTTCATGATCAAGATCATCTATTTGTAATCCATACATGTTGTGTTTGCGGGGATCCGATGGATATTGAGATGCTATTTCAGATTGATTATTGATTCTATCATGTCTTTGTTATTTGTGATCTTCAATGCTTTCCGTTGTTAGTAGCTATCTTGGCCAAGTAGATGCTAGCAACTCCAAGAGTTAGTATTTATGCTCGATAGTGGGTTCATGCCTCTGGTAAGCTGGGGAAGTGACAGAAATCTCTAAGGTACTAGATGTGCTGTTGCTACTAGGGAGAAAACAACAATCCTTTGTTCATAGAACAATCGTATTGTTTACTTTACACGCAGTTCGTAAAGCAATAATCTGTTGCTTGCAACTTCATCTTTGGAGGGGTTGGATGATAACCTCAAGGTGGATTATTAGTCATAGATGCAGTTGGATGGCTTATGTATTATGTTGTAATGCCCAATCAAGTCTCAAAGGAGTCAAGATGATTAGTATATGCATGTATTGCTTTCTCGGTGTTTGTCAATTGCCCCGCTGTAATTTGTTCATCCAGCATGTTATCTATCTAAGGAGAGCCACCTCTAGTGAACTATGGATCCCGGTCCTTTGTCTTTACATACAATCTATAAACTGTTTCTGCTTTGTGTTTACTTTCTGCAAACTTTTACTTCTTTCCATTCGATACGTTTAATCCTTTGTTTTCCGCAAAACACGGTGAGATTGACAACCTCATCGCAAGTTGGGGACAAAGTTCTGTGGTTGTGTTGGGCAGGTCTCCATGTTGCTACTAGCACCGGTAGTGCGCCCTGCCAAAGCTCAGCTAGTAACACCTTTGAGATGTTTCCTTGCTCCTACTGGTTCGATTAAACCTTGGTTTCATAATCGAGGAAACTTGTCAGTGCTCATCATACCTTCCTCTTGGGGTTCCCAACGAGCTCTATATCAACCACGCACCAAGCACTTTTCTGGGCGCCGTGCATTGAGCCATCAAGCCTCCAGCCACGAAAAGTTCCACAGTGCCACCGCCACCGAAGGGGAGATTCGGGGGACAGAAAGTCTCTGTTCCGGCACCCTGCCGGGACGGGGAAGTGCCCCCGGAGCCATCTCCATGGATCTCCACCGCCATCTTTATCACCATTGATGATTCCTATGATGAGGAGGGAGTAGTTCTTCCTCGAGGCTAACGTTCTACCGGTAGCTATGTGTTCATCTCTCTCTATGCGTGATCATATTGTGATCATGAGCTTGTAATCTATAGATCTACCTTGCTACTCAAGTGCTTTAATAGATCTCTGCTCTCACCATGTGTGTGAAGTTGACAGTGTGCACACCATGGTGGCACTTAGGCTAGAGATTACAAATACTTGTTATCATTTATATTTGGAGTTGGATGTCTTTATGAAATTGTGGTGTTTGTTCGAACCATCTAGTGCTCAAGGTGAAAGTGTGGGGTTATCTAGATGGGAAAGATGAACTTTGAGGTGTGCTGTTATAGCCCTACCATGGATTAGAGTGTCCAACCGGAGAGTAGTTCAAAGTAGTATCATGAAGATAATATATTTATATGAGAGTGTTCACTAGTGAAAGTATGATCCCTTGGCCTTGTTTCTAAGCACTGAAACACCATTTGCTATTAGATCTATTACATGTTTGCTTGCTTCTATCTTTATTTCAGTTTTACTTTAGTCTTTTCCACGCCATCAAGCTATCTTCTATCACCGTTACCACTTGTAATTATCTATACCACTTGTATTTCACTATCTCTTCGCCGAACTAGTGCACCTATACACCTGACAAGTGTATTGGGTGTGTTGGGGATACAAGAGACTTCTTGTATCTTGATTGCAGGGTTGCTTGAGAGGGGATACCTTTGACCACTTCCTCCCTGAGTTTGATAAACCTTGGGTGATCCACTTAAAGGAAAACTTGCTGTTGTTGTACAAACCTCTGCACTTGGAGGCCTAACAACTGTCTACAAGAATAGAAGTGCGTAGACATCAGTGAACCCATTTTCCTTACTACCTCAAGATGGATTAAATGCTGAGTGTTGTCCATTGTTGCGGTCCTGCAACTTAAATTAAAAATTAGTACAACGAAAGTAAATAACTAAAAGTAAAGTGACTTATAGCAATAAGCTCCCTAGCAACGGCGCCAGAAAATAGCTTGATGACTGTAAGTGCACAGATCGTTAGTAGCTAGTTTTGAAATAAAGATATCGATCTCACAGAGAGCAGTAGGCGAAAGACTAAAATGCTTTTAACTAAAACTAAAGGAAGTACTTAAGTAATAATTTTGAGATGCAAGAAAAGTAGAATTTTTTTTGGGTTTTTTGATTGAATGAAGCAATTAAAGTAAAGTAAAACTTAATGCAGAAAGTAAGAATCGCGTGTGTAAAAGAGCTTGGAACTGCAATAGGGAAAAAGGCATTCTCATGGAGTGGTGGATACACCGCTAGCAATTTAGACTAAGCAATCAATATTATTATAAAAAATATTCTCATGATATGTATGTATGTGGGAGGAGCTCCATATATGGACAAATAGGAAGCAACCACTGCTCACATCATCCTTCATAACCAGAGCTGACAGATAAACGACATCAATTGTATTATCCCGCTATTAAGGGATTTATCCCGTGGCATGGACATGGCTTTATGAGTTCTCCTTGTTTTCCCTAAGTTAGTACTTAAAGAATGACAACAGCTTTATAGTCATAGTAAGTGCTATCGTCCCTCCATCTACCAACAAGTAATCCCCTTCATCGTGTCCCATAACAGGCAAATATTAAGGAGGTGCACAACTCCAAACATGAAGGTGAAGACAATTAACACATACACATAATGATGTATAACATAATAATCTCTATCTTATCTCAATCATATGATAGGGTTTCTCCATCTCCCCAAGAACTAATGATCTACTCGGACATGGCGGCAATCAACATCATGGCAATGGTAATGGAAACAATTGTAAATGAATAGTTCTTGTATAAATCCACAACGAGTAAGGAAATTACAACAAGATCTAGATGGGGTGAAGATGGGATGGATGGAGATGATGGTGGTGCAGCGATTGATGAAGATGAAGATCGATGCATTGGCCTCCTAGATCTGTGTAGGGCGAAGATGGATCCCTTGGGCAAGTTCCCCCTCCATATTCCTTCCGGAGGTGAGGTTTTCGACAATTTCTGGGTGTTCTGTATGTCGTCTCTCCAATCCAGTTGCACGGGGTGAAACTATTTGAAGAGGCGGTGGCGGCGCCAACTATACGACCAGAAAATTAAGTCCCGCCGTATAGTTGGTGGTTAAACCTTTTGGATGCCTCGATCGCTTCGGATTTTCTTCTGGTGTTATTGATATTTCCCAAATAAGCGATTTACGTTGTGTTTGACTCCTTTTCTCCTTAATACAACCGCTTCAAGCATTGTGTCCATTGTATCCATCATCTGTCCTGATCCTGGTGAAAATAGACATAAGATGTGCGTGCGAACGCCGTAAAATACTAGGATCCTACCACTATAATGCAAAACAATAATATAAAACATGATGCAAATATGCACTCATCATAAAGCCCCTAGTCCTTCCTTGTTGTATTGCTCGCGTGCTTCGTGAGGGTACAACGGTGGACGAGTGTCTAGGGTTTTAGATCTCTGGGATCGGCCCATTCTAAGGTAGGAGGAGGTCTCCTTATATAGCGGCGTCGGGCCTCTTCCCCCAATTCTTGGTGGAATGGGTCACCACATTGCCGCCCCTCGAGGTCTCGGTCTACAAGTCTACTTTTTGTGTGGACTTAGTCTTGCACGTCGATGGCTTCTCCATCCTTTTGTAAAGCGGGCTTCGCTGGCGTCACTTGTCTCTGTCCAGCGCCACCGTCTCTCTCCCTTGCACCAAAACGGCAAAGGAGAGGACTGTCAGTGCTGAGGTCGTCTGTCCTGCCTTTGCACCGAACGGGCCGTACCAGCTTTTCCTTTACCGAGGAAGACTATGGGGGTACCCAGAGTCACAGCGCCCTTTGTCGAGATGCGATGTCCCTACTGCCTCCATGGTGAGGTTACGGACATGAGACTGGATACTCTCCAAGGTATCCAAAGCCCCGTGGCGCGATGAGATGCCGCACGGGGGGCCCTCTTCATAGAGCACCCTCTTGAGGTCGCATCATGCCGAGGCCGGGCCTCGCAAGGGATCATCCCACTGTCCTGCCTTTGGAGGCATCGTAGCCTCCTGAGGATGCCTCCGCTCAGATGATGGACCTACCGACCGTCAGGACGTGGCACCCCGGTTGCCAAGACCCTGACAATAGGGGAGTCTCACTTTGATCATGACGCGGTTCGGTTGCTTTGTGCCTTATCTCCTCACCTTTGGCAACATAAAAGAGCTCACACACACACACACACACACACACACACACACACACACACACACACACACACATGATATATTGATATCCTCTAAAAAAACATGATACATTGATATGGCATACCCTCCAAGATGACGCTGTAGTGGATCAGCTAGCACATGCACCGATTTGGGGGGTAAAGCCAAGCAGAGCCTAGAAGCTTATCAAGAGAGGAGGATGCGACGCCTGTGTGGTGGCGGCTCTAGGCAAACATGGGGAGGCCGGGGGGCGGGGCAGCATCCGGAGTACCGGAGCACCAAAGAAAAAAATTGATAATGTAAGAGACAATTTAGCACTGGAGCAGGGAGTAGCTTACCGGCTGCAACAGTATGAGGGCTGCGGAGGAAGATGCGAACAAAGTGGACACGGTGTTTAAAAGGGGAAGCCTGAACTTCTCATATACCTCCATCAGTTTCCTCTGTTGATGTTTCTCGCGGTGATTACGTGAGAGGCGAAGGGGATGTGCTGTCATCACAAAGATAATTAAAAGGAGAAGCCTGGATTTCTCGTATACCTCCATCAGTTTCCTCTACTGATGTTTCTCGCTGTGATTATGTGGGAGAGGAAGGGGATGCGCTGTCACAGAGATAATGAAGGAGATGAAGTGCCAACAGTCAATGAACTCGTGAAATCTGGAACGCGGCCGACTGTTTTTCTGCAACGTGCGTCCTCCAGCAGCTCGTGTAGGGACGTTCCCCATCCAGCCCATGTAGCAAAGCCCAGCACAGGTAGAGATAATACGGAACCGAGGGAGCTACTACCAGAAACGCGACGGGCGACATCGCGCAGGGAAATTGAGGTGACGTGGACGCAGGAGAAGCTAGAAAAATCAGGTAGTGGGGTGTTCCTATTTAGATATAGAAGATATTATTTTTCAACCTTGTTAATTCATATGTTATTATATAAAATAGTTTATGGTTAACTTAGGCGTTGTGGTAAGAAAATTCGTGAGAACTTTCTTTGTGTCAATAACTTAAAACAAAAGCCTTAATATTGCCAAGAAGAATTCAATTTTTCCAAAGTTTAACATATCCAAGGACGTTTACATGGTTGACTAATACTATCTTTCCTACAATCATATTAAGTTGTCATCTAATAAAAACAATAAAAAAAAGTTGACAAGTAATGTATTCCATATGCAAAGTAGCACCAGCCGCCAGGAGATCAATAGAAACATAACTTGAACTAGACGTTGGAGGAAAATAGATGCACTAGTGTTCAAGTTTAAACATGAAACCGAGCCAACATGAAGTCCCTCATCTATTATGAGTTACTGATTAGTATCTTAGTTGCAACTTTATTATGCACTGGCATCTAATCTCAGTAGATGCATTTGACATGTATATTCATGATAAATCAGATCACGGTAGGATGATCCTCATATTTCTTTGTAGAAGCTATTTTGAGCAATGGCACGTTAGTTTTGTCCCCAAAAAAACTTCCATACCATTATGGCTTGTTGTCCATACTTTTTTAATGCGTGCTCAATTATCGTATAAAAGAAGCAAAATATTTGGCCAAAGTCATTGATATAGTGTCCATGTCTAAAACGACATCCCTTTACACACTAGGTAAAATAGACAAGGAAACATTGATACCTTATCCATAACACTAAAAAATCACCCTCATACCCAGTGGATTTTTGTGGCGGTATAAGCGAAAAGAACCGGTAAAAATTGGTTACGCGGGAGATGGACTATCACGGTACAATTTTGTCGTGGCCACACTTATACGTCGTGGCGCACTCAATATCGCGGATTATGGTGTCGTGGTATGTGACTGGCAAGCCCGACGCCACTGAATATCGCGGTAGCTTGGTGGAGGCGGTTACGATTGCGCCGTGGATGGTAAGCATCATGTTAATTGGTCAAACGCATCACACTAAGTGGTGAGACCCACCACTAACAAGATGTTGCCTGTTAGACTCAGTTGTTTACATGTTTTTATAAGAGGCCCGGAATAAATATTTTCCTTTTTCTCTCTCGCAATTTTTATTTTTAAGGGATCCTCTCCCGCAATTAAAGAGAGACCGTCCGTCTCTTCCAATTCTTCTTGTATTTTTGTTTTTAGATTACTCCAATCCTTCTCGTGTGCGGCTACAGGGTGAAGGAAAGTTTTATGCATTTTTTATGGGCCCTTGTGAATGCGGCCCAAATAGCTGGATGCCTGGACAACACTTCCTCAAATAGCCCAGACTTGCTACTACCGATTCAATATAATATAGAGAAACCCTAATAACTTATCCCATTATTAGTCGGCACCTCACATGGACACCTCTAACACAAGAACTCCACACGCAGCATCTCAACTGGGTAGATCTTGCGCGGTCGTTGGCTCCCCGGATCTTGCACGACCTCGCCCCGCCGGATCTTGCGTGGGCCCACCGTTGGCTTGTCTGATCCACAGGTTTGGTCCTCATCTTTTGTACACATCTTTGTTGGCTTGCTCTTTTAGATCCGATGCTTTACTCTTTCTCCTCTTAATCATCTTTCTTGTTCTTTTTTAATTTCAAGCGAAGTTACTAGCATATGGCGTGTGCTCAAAGTCAGATTCGTTTTGATGATGTTGGTGAGCATAGACTCTTCAGCGCCGATATGATGTTGATGTCTATCAGAATAGAGAGACACTCAACAAGTCTAAGATTAGATAGATTTTTTCTCCTAATTAGGTGTAGTTTTAGGTTGTAGAGGTAGATCTACTGAATAGAGAGGGGCCCAAGACCCACTTTGCACCAGATGCTACCTCCAATCATTTAATGATTAGAGAGGGACTCAAATCCAATGTAATATGATATGATGTAATAAATATTTTATATATGAATAAACTGGAATGTTCAAATTACAATAAGATCAGCAACGTAAATCAGTTATTGTTAATGTAATTAACTTTCAATGATACTGGACGGTGTAACACGATAAATAATGCATGGTTACGTGGTACTAAATTTGCGCCGTCTTTCGTAATGTTACGTGGTGCATCCTTTGTCACGCCGTGGAAGCGCTAACTCGGTGGATCACGTTGTGCCGAGCCAAAAAAAATCGCCGATGTTTTAGAATCCCCGACGCAAATACCTCTGGCGGCTTTTTTTGCGGCGGTAAAGGCTATGCCTCGGTGTCTATAAACGCTAGCGCCCGAGCTTTGTGTTGTAGTGTAATATAAAAATTATCATCCTAAAGTACTAAAAGCGATGCACGGATATATAAAGAAAAAATTCTATTTTCGATATATATCACTAGTTAAATCTGGAGTATTTCTGGAACATTAAATAAAACCTATTGTTCAAGGAAAATTGCTTGGAAACTATACCCTAAATACTCCTGGATAAAGGGAGCAGCATTTGAGCATAGTTTCTGTTTTATTTCAGTTGAAGGGTTAAATTTTTTAATGAAATTTCATGTAGTACGCTAGATTACTTCAGTATGGGTTCTAAAATATATCCTCGGAATTACCGGTCTAGATTCAGAACAAATTCAAACAAACTTAAGTTTTCCACATATGTCTCAAATCTGATGAAAACAATTTCCGTTTTTGGAATTCCTAAGATTTTTTCGCTGGGTCTTGAAAAGTTTACTCAAACCGAAGTAAAAAACCAAAAATAGTTAAAGGTACTCCCTCCGATCCTGTTGAAATGGATCGGAGAGTATAGTAAGCATTTCGACTCAACAGTGCACATAATATTTTAGAACCAAAGCATGGATATAAAAAAGCGATCACTGAACGTAAAACGGGAGAACATCAGAACAAAGTTCCATTCACATCCCCTTTGGACAGCACAGATAATTTATCGCAGGCCAACTTCGCCAACCCAAAGTCCCGTAACTATAAAAGCTCACACCACTCCCCTCGACGAGAAGCCAGGTCCATTCCACCAACTCTTCCTCGCCCACGCCATTGAACAGCAGACCAACAGCAGCAGCTCAGTTCTCAACCGCCGATGGCGAAATGCAGCAACATCCGCAACATCGTATCTCTCCGGCAGACGCTGCGGAGTTGGCGATCCCGTGCCGCGGCGCGCGCGGCCGCAGTGGACGGGGTGTCCGTGCCAGCGGGGCACGTCGCGGTGTGCGTGGGCGCCGCGTCTCGGCGGTTCGTGGTGCGAGCGGCGCACCTGAACCACCCCGTGTTCCGGGAGCTGCTCAGGCAGACGGAGGAGGAATACGGCTTCCCGTCGTCACCAGGACCCGTCGCGCTCCCCTGCTGCGACGAGGACCGCTTCCTTGACGTCCTCCGCCGCGTGTCCTCTGACGAGGAACGCCTCCTCCTCCGCACGGGACGTTCGTTCCGCTGCCGCGTGCCGGTCGTCACCAGCAGCCGCGACGTCGCGGCGCGGCCGTTGCTGCAGGGGATGTCGGCGGAGAAACTCGTACGGTGATCAACCTACCGCTCGAACCTGCGGGCGTAGGCCATTCAGTACGCTCTGTTCCCATGCAAGCAAGCCGTGGCTGTTTGGTTCCGGCAGCTGTTCTTCCGGACGCGGACAAAGGCGTAGTGATCTCGCCGCAGCCGAGAAGATCTCCCGTGCCCGCTCGCCCGCGCGCAGCAAGCACCGCCGTAACATCGAAGTGAACGGCGTTCTTCCGTGCCGGGCAAAATGGCCGCGCGCCCTCGACGAACGAAGGTGCCTCGGGAGGGCAACTTAGGCAGGCATACTTAATTGTCTAGCACTAGCACTAGCTCTGTAGTACTTGACTGCAGGTAGAAGCTTATAGGAGTAATTGATTGAAGTGGATGATGATTCTTGAATCTGTACTGGTACCACTCCTTGCCGGGGATAAAGAATTGTTTCCCTATTGTACATTCATGTAGTCGTGATGTTGATGCAAAGATCTGGCCAACCGAATTGTCTTTGATCTTGAGGATTGTCACTAGCTTTTGCACTACTATATTGCCAATGGCATGCAAGCCTTTCTTGAGCATTGTGTGTACGTACAACTGGTGCATATGATTCACATAAAGATTCTCAAAACCATGCTATGTATGGGTTGTGTAGATGTCATTGGGAAATCTGCACGTTTTGTTACTCTTTGTAATGCGAATGAATGAAATGTGTTAGCTTGTTAAACCTTATAGAGGTAAAATATGCATGAAAAGTGTGTTAGTTGACATTAGTCGTATGCTTTTCACCCATTCATTTGGACACTTTAGTTATTGTTCTTCACATTATTAGAGCACATATTGCAATGAGTCGACCAACGGTTTCTAATTTTGAATATATTATAAATCTACTAATTTCGTACAATGCGCATATAAAATTGAGTATGTTTAGAGTCTAGTATTTTTAGTTGTGCACCTAGCTAGTATACATATCCATCTTTTATCTCCCATTGGTCCAAGTCTCTCTATTTTCCTAGTTGTGTACATGTACACAGACACCACATACACCTCTTCTTCCGCAATCTTGCAAAATTCCTTTTTCTTCTCACCCTCGCAAATATAGGCGTGGAAAAACCAAGAGACCGAAATACATGCTATTGGATCCTAAGCCCCCTCTACTTTTATTTATCAATCCAATTTTCTCTAATTTGGTTCCTTGTTTTTAGGTTGTAGATCGTGATCATGTTGGGGGATTTCTCCATTTGTTTCGAGATGTGGTCATCAGCTATGGTCACACACTCACACCCGCTTTTGTTGGACGAATGCTCAAGTGCGCGGCCACCTCCAAGCTCCTCTAGCATCGCCAGTTCGGTGCTCCCTCCCTCCCTCTCTCTCTCTCCTACCTTATATATCTTCTACAATCCTAGCAATTGCTTTCATATCTATTGATCTAAATCTCGAAGCAAATTTCCTAGTTCAAAGGAAAAGATTGTAGGTTTTCAAGGACCAGTAAAGAGCTCGTCCTATGCTATACACCACCAAAAAGTCGTGAGTAGATATGAATGGACGTCAACAACTTGTTGTGAGTCGGTATGAATACCAGATGACCACAACATGCAATACCCTCAATGGCGGAAGAGCTACTATAATATCAACAATCTGATTGGTTTCATGGTGAAAGGTTCAATGATCAACAACATGGGCTAAGTTTTTGCTACAACTAAAAAAGGACCAATGAAATACTACATAGTTGTTTTCATGTACTTTATATGCATAAATGACATCGGCATCTTTGACTTACATACTCACCTATATTTCCAAGCCCATTAGGATTTCCGACTCATTCTCAAAGTGCCTTTTACAATTGTTCTACTCGATTATCGATTCAGAGTTGTCTTGTTAATAGACTTCATTAAAACACATCAACAACATGACAATACATTTGGTATAAACTCAATAGAGACACAAATGTGTGAATCCACTTGAAATGTTGGATGTTGAATCTTTCTTTCTTTCATGCATAATTATACAATACATGCACCAAAAATCTCAAAATCCAATTCAGAAGTAACACACTACAAGTAAGTTGAAAATATACAAGTCAAAGAGGTGGTCGAATTTTTCAGGATTACATTTCAGTCAGTTGCTGGTACATAAAAATCACTTACATTTTTTGAATGTTTTATTTCTTTTTAATTTACTCGTAGCGGAAGTCGTCGTTGTGTTGGAAACCAACATATTGAACTTCGCACTCAGATCCTCGAGTGCGCGACCACCACCAGGTTCATTTGACCTCCATATTAATTTTGTGATCTCTTCCTCTGGCTTATAGTTCTTACATATACATTAAACTTTCTCACGTGCGACAAAATTATTTTCACTCAAGTCTGAAGCTAAATTGAGAAAAATTCTAGTAGAACACAACCAAAATTCTTAAGGTCATAATTTTGTTATGATTGTGAAAGTATTTTTGTCAATGCATTCTGTAAAAAAGTATAGATGAAATGCTACTTAAATTTTTAATTAATATGGTTGTCAATTGTGTAAAAGAGGTGAGTTGAAGCTAATTCTAGCCATTCTAGCATCTAACCAAACATAAAATAAAACCATTTGATTGTACTTTTTTATCCCAACCAAACATAAAACAAAACCATTTCATTCTACTTTTTGTCCCGACGGACACAAACCATTCTAACTTGACATTTCATTCCACTTCATCCCAAAACTAAACACACATGACTTCTGACTGGTGTCTCCGCCTCTCCCCTACACTTTCGAAACTGAAGACATAAGGATGGCTAGAATTGGTTGATACCTGTTCGGTTTGAAATGCATGAAAGATACGGTCTCAAGTGGGGTCCCGCCAAAATCGTACTTATAGTTCATTTGCTAAATTATAGTTCAAAATTTTGCTCAAAATTTAAATTAGCACTTGGCAAATGAACTTAGAAGTGGAACTTTGGTGGGATCCCGCTTAACACCTTAATGAAAGAGTATCATCTAATCATGATTGTTCCTGTGTTTTCAATTTCATAAGTTTAGCAGAGAGGGACACTGACGCAACAGGGAGTATGTTAGAGTACTGGTGACGCTCTGAATAATGATTTGCAGCAACGATCCAGCATCTACGCCCGTGCACCACGTCCCAGCTACGATGACCACGAGTGACCGTCAGCATACATACGTGTCACGGCGCCGGGGCGTCGCGCATGCGGAACGGAACCTTTGCGCCCCAGAATCTCCGCGACGGGGGAGCAATCATGCTGAACTGCTGTTCCAACCGAAATTTGTGCTTCCTGATTTTGGGTTGCGGCATCACATCATCCACTCCTCTCATCTTCTACACGATTGCATCATTACATATAGAGATCGGAGTCTTATTCTTAGGCTTAGTATGTAATTACTCTCTCTCTCTCTCTCTCTCTCTCTCTCTCTCTCTCTCATGTGTATACTACAGTGTGGGGGCAAAGATGCATGCATATCGTCCTTTCTGGTGCTTAGTTGTACTAGCCGTGGATTATCAACTACTTCTAACTACTAGTACTGATTTTGGTATTTAGCATGTTCTTTGATTAGACAAGATTAGATTAATGAGAGGAGTATACCCTAACTTTCTGCATTCCCATGGTGCTACACAGCTAATCTGAAAGCGAAGCGCTTTACCAATTCAGACATGTATATACTTTCACATTGGCTACAAGCCATACGATCGAATCTAGCTAGTCCGTATATATATTTTTCGGACTTGTATGCTGCGTCGTCAGCCACATGCTGCCATATGCCACACCACGACATGTGTCACCCAACTGGAGTCAGTGTTTGCATTTGCAAAGATACCCGCTAATTAAGTACGCTAAGTAAACAAATGGTGCCGTCGACCTGATCAGGTGCGTACTTAGCTTGGGTCCTTGACACGTAGAGCATCTACCGAGGGCACATGACAAACCTCGATTTGGTGCATGCACTCAATCTGATTAGCAGAATTACAAGACAAACGAAATTGCATACAGATCTTCTTGCAATATTGTTCCATTCGATCACTTCGCTAATGCAGAGGGAATCTTGGTGAAAGAATAAATATAAACCATTCGGTTAGGTAGGCTTAATAATTTCGGAGCTAATCATTTTTCGTCGAACAAAGCTCTCCTTATTAAAGACGTGCACCATTTGAAATTGTGTGACTCTAGCTAACCATGAATGTTGCTCAACTACAATGAGATTCAGTCGCGTGGTAGTTTATGGAAAAGAAAATTGGAAATTTGTGCCATGCATGTCAACGTTCCACTAGTTCCTTTTTTTTTTTTTTGAACGGGAACATTGCTCGAAAGGCCGTCTTTGAGCTGCAGTAATCATTGACGGTTGCAGACCATTTTGCAAAGAAGACCCCTAAAGATGCAAAGATTACAAGTCAGTCCTAAAAATAAGCACAACGGGTCCTTCTAAGAACTAACTCGATCACGTCCTTGGTTGCTGCTGTTGAACAGACTCCACCAACAGCCATCTTCCACCACGACGGGGCCATTTATGTCATTTATGCCATTTATGTCAATGTTCCACTAATTTTTTTTCTTTGAACGGAAACAGCCTCGAAATGCCTGGAGGCTCCATTATAGTCCATTCTATGAAGAAGACCCCTAAAAATAACAGAATTACAAGCCAGTCTTGAAAATAAGCACCAAGGACCCTTAAACTCTAAGAAAAATGTGATCAAGTCATTCATTGTCGATGTTGAACGAATCCACAAACAATCATCTTCCTCCCCGTCGGGGAACCTGCCACTTGGGGAGAGGAAACTATCGAACGTTGTTGTGAAGTCGATGAAGGGACCTCCCATTTGGAGGTTGAACGGACGCCTCGAAGGAGTTGAGAGAAGCCGGCCTCTACAAGAGGTCGAGGAGGGTCGCCATTCAACTATAAGAAACATGAGTGAGGCGGACATCACCGGCATTGGATTCCCTTGTTTCTGAACTCCTAGAGAAAGAGCAGCAAAAATTCTCCACCGATCGGAACACACCTAGGCGGTGTCCCACCCCTCCTCATCACCACCACCTAGATAGTTGAAGAAGAGGCAGCGAGCAACAAACTCAACAGAATCAGCACCAACCATGCCCTCCAAAAGTGGAATCCCACCACAACCGGGATGCTTTAAGGAGATGTCGGCGATGCCAATCCTCTTCACCTCTGTCTCCCACTATGAGAGCACTACGACGAAGAGTTGTACCACCACGAATCACCGGATGCAGCGCACTAGCACCGAAAAGTCACTCCAAACTACTAGCATCATGGTAATCTCGAAAACCTACATTGCACTAGTTTAGGTATAAAACTAATCGAAAACAAGGAAAGTAAGTTCCTCAATCATGTGGCGCATATATTTCCAAGGTTATTCTATATAGTTTAATGTCACGACGATGCAAAAAATTATCTAGTTCCAAGTTTCTCTTATGACCAAGAATCAAACTGTAAGTGGGAAAATATTTCGCTCAGAAAAGCTTCACTGCTCCTCGGTCGCCCCCGTAGGCGGCTAGGAGCTAACCCTAGCAACCCATCTCGACCATATTCTCCTATCCCCCTGCCGCTACTGGCATACGCCACCGGGAAAAGATCGTCCGGTGCCAACGGCGGTGGAGTTCTCTGGCTCCCGCCCGCAAGGAGATCGTCATGGGGAAAACCGATTTGGCGGCAGAGAACCTCAAGATGAACCTATGAGTCCCTACGCGGTGGGTCGGTGAGCCGCAACCGTGCAGTTTCCTCGTGGTGGAGGCGGCGGAGCTCAACGGCATCGACAGCTACTTCAAGGTGATGGAGGTGTCGGTTGATGCGTCTTCAAGGGGTCTCCACCAATGGTTTTTCATGGTCTAAGGCGGTTCTCTCTATAGGAGAAGGACGTGGACAGGACTGGAACGATCTGCTGGCAGGAGACGGGGGTAGGAGGAGGTGGCCTAGATGGGGAAGGGCTTGCCTTGGCCCAGATCTAGGCTCATCTGGGCCTGATCAGGATTGGCGGGCCTTGCTACCTACATGGGTTTCAAGGGCTCCTGGCTTGTTTGGGATCCCATCACCTGACCTTGGAGTGGTTGGGTCCCGGATCGGGGCCACGTGGCTTATATCTAGTGTCCACCTAGCAGTCATGTCTCTCGGGTTCTGTGGGTTTAACTTGCTGGTGTGCCATGCTCATTGAACCCTCCCATGTTCGAGTGCGGGCTAGCTTCATGGACCTTCCTTGCATGCTCTATTGGACTTGCCATTGTGGCATCTTTCGCGTCGTGGGAGAGATCTCGGATGCTGGGGTGGAAACCCCGGAAGGTGGACTGTGTGGGAGACTCTATGGCGAGCAACTTGGTGGAGGTGATGGTCTCTCTTTGGTCATGTGGATCACAAGGAGCGGGCAGTGGGTATCCTGATGTTGGCGGTGCTTCGGCTTTGGCAGCTCCCAGATCACGTCTTGCAGGCCTATCTCTGGGTCAGCGGCCGTCTCGAGTTCTCGGGAGCCATGTGTAGGTTTTACTCTCAGCGCTTTGTCGCCAAGGCCGACGATGCATATTGTTATCATAACCCTCTTGGGGGTGTCGTTACCTTCTCCATGCTAGGGCTCCGAGTGAAAACCGTTGACGGTACGGTCTCGACGACGGCGTGATGCGTTGTTACCCTCTTGGGGGTGTCGTCATGGAATTCCGAGTTCACTTGGTCACGTTTTGGTGTCTTTGGTAGTTTCAGGTTATCCGTTGGTTCTTTTTGTTTATATTTGATGTGTTTTGTAAAGAGGATCTTCTCTTCACCTTGTATCGGTTCTACCGTTGTGATTTTATTTTTAAAACGGGACGAAATGCTATTTCAGGAAAAGAATCGAACCATAAGTTTGGCCTTATGCATATCTCGTGAAGATGAATTCTTCTCTCTAAGGTAGACAACATGAGAGCAATGTTAACGTGTTTCTAGGTGTTTACAGAAAATTTGTCTAGTTGTATCATCGAATTGCTCTTCTGACTGCACGATAGGGAATGCTCCATCAGTCAGCATTACTCAATTTTGTAAAGGATTAATTAATTAATTATAATTATTTGATCACCGTCGGAACAGAACAAATTCATCAGTCAGCACCGAAGCATCCATTATTGTTCTTACAGGATATGAGGAGCCAGCTAGCTCGTACGCGTCAAACTAATCGTTTGGGTATATATTATGGAGGCTAAGCTTGGTATGCTATACAGCTTGAAATGCAACAGGACAAATGACACTCTGTCCTAAAGCAAGAAGACTTCTTTCTAAGTTCATAAGTACACACTATGGTACCACTAAAGACTAAACCACAAACTAATTATGGTGCAATGAAGTTGACAAGTACTACCTGTACCATTAACATATTTGATTCAGTTCTGTCTCTTTTTCTCCCGGCTTCGCTGGCACAAGAGATGCAAAGGCTTTTCCCTTCACTTTTTGTTGCACGCTCTCCTAGCTCTTTATGTCATAATGTCAGTTCTTTTGATAACATTAACAGACATGAAAGGTCGAAAGCATGTGCTAACAACCAGTGCAGTAAACCAAGCATATTTATATATACTCAACTAAGTAGTTGATGGATTTTGTGCCTGCGAAATATATTTCGTTTTGTTTGATCTGAAATTCTGAGTTTCAATAATCTTAAGCTGAATCTCTCTGTAGCATGATCTACAGGACAAAATGTACCATGTGACGAGGGACCAAAAGATCCAGCAGACAAGATGCAGAAAACTCGAGTGACAGCAGGTATATCTGCATTCTGATGCTTATTCAGGTATTGTCTGCTAGGTGGCACAAAACGTCCATTTTAGAAACTATTTTCAGCTTGGTTACCAGGTAGTGACAAGTTACCAAACGTAACCGTACAGTGTTTTCAAGCACCAGTTTTGCTGCTTCGGTCTGTAATTAATGGAAAATAAGCAGAAGAATGAAGCAGATGGGAAAACAAAAGGAAGGCCTAGTTCTGAATTTCAGAGCTGTCAAAACCTGTCATCATCATCGATCGGTTGACGACACTACTTAACACAAATATGCTAGAGTATAATAATTAAGGGGAGTTTACTGTTTAGGCTGCTAGACAGTTGGTTAGGATGCAAAAGAGAGTGCAGGAAAGTGAGCCATCATCGTCATCATTCAGGCTTGGAACGACAGTCGTGCCGGCGGGCAGCAGCCAAGGGGTAATTTAAATAAAAATAACCCAAACTCGAAACAAATTTAAATAATAAATCTATGTCAAAATAATTTTACAGCGGCTAACCCTTTTCCGCGCCTCCACCACTGCCGCTCCCGTCGGTGCGGCGCGGCAGCCCGTGCCACGCTGGCGCGTGGGCCCCATGCAGCGTTAGTGCCGCGCCACACGGGCTGGCGCCGCACCCAGGCCTGCCGCGCCGCCGCGCACGGCGCCGCACAAGCAGCATCACTAAGACGCGCGGGGCTCGGCCCGGCCCGACCCTCTTCTTCCTCTTGTCCCATTTTCACCCGAGCAAGAAGGTGGTGGCGGCGGCTCTCTCTCTCCCCTAGTCCAATCTCCACCAAAATCACAAGATTCGAAGGAAAACTTGGAGGATTTCTTGCCCAATCGCTTCCCCAAGGTATTCTCCTCTACTTCCCTCAATTTCACCCACAAATTTTAAGTTATTTGTTCATATTTTGCAAAATTCGTCCAAATCTATAACCTCATTGAATATGTAAATTTGTATGGAGCAATGGTATGTTTGGTAGATATCTAGAGTTAGTATTGATATAGGATTGGTATACTAAGCCTTCTTGTGTAGGTAGCTAAGATTTTTAGGGTTAGGGTTAAGATAAGGGTTAGGGTTAAGATAATGTTTTGGTTTTGGTTTTGTGAGCATGTTGTTAGTGCAAAATTTTGGTATAGGTACTTATTGAATTTATTACCGTTGTTTTGTTATACTTATTTTAGGTATGGCTAGAATTGTGCATGTTCATCATACGGACAAAGATGGATTCTTGAGAGGCAATATTGAGCCGGAACCGGATGAGATTGACCTAGTGTTCGAGCATAGTCCTACCTATCCCGAGGTGTTGCACCAAGTTCGAGTAGATTTGAATTGGGTTGATCCTAATGATGTTGTTGAGTTGGAAGGTAGGCACAATGTTGGATTTGGGATGCACAATCGTTGGAAGACAATGCGTATTAGCTCTGAGCAACGTTGGGTTGCATATAAGAAAGTGGTGGCCGAATCACAAGACAAAGCCCTTAAACTATTTGCCACAAAAAAGGTTGATAATAATGTGCAAAAGAGTATCATACAAGTTGCCTCCCCACATGAAGCTCGGAGTCCTCCACCCATTAACCAAGAAGAATTTATTGAGCCTCCTTTGACCCAACAACATGAAGTTAGGACATGTGTGAGCCCCGTTTCAAACAACCAACATGAATCAGTGGGAGAGGACAATGATGAGTACGAGGACAGTGAGGATGAGGTGGAGCTCAATGACAACACTCTTGGAGATTTGGACATATATCTTACACAAGAGAACATGGATCACGACATCCCATATTCTCGAATGTATGCATCGGACTCAGATGAGGATGGCCCTGATCAAGAGGTTGATGAAGAGGGGTTCACGAAGGATGAGGCCGAAGTGCACGAGAAGGTATTGGGAAGGGATCCTCGGATACCCTTGATGTGCGATCTCAGTCTAGCGGATGAAGCCACGGTTGACGGTGGCAAAGGTGTGGTGCTTGGACCAAGGCCAACTTCGTACCGGGATGGTAGCCACGAGAAGAACGGGATTTCAAAAGGACTTAGGTTTGCCACATTGTTGGAACTTAAGCAATGGATCAAGGACTTCTCGATTAGATATCATCGGCCACTCACGGTGGTACACTCGGATGTGAAGAAGCGTTACACTGTCAAATGCGAGGAGGATGGATGTCCTTGGATTGTGCGGGCAAGACCATACAAGGGAGGGCCTGATTGGCGCATTTCAAGCTGTGTGTCAACACACATGTGCCATGGAAAAAGGGTGGATGGCAAAGATGTGAAGCACGAGCACCGCCAGCTAACCTCCGAGTTCCTCGCCTATAGGCTTTCGAACCAAATTTCATCACTTCCTACAATGACCATCAAGATGGTCATGGAGATTGTAGAAGCTCTATTTAACTATGAGGTGAAGTATGGGAAGGCCTGGAAGGCGAAGCAAGCCGCATTCAGGATGTTGTACGGTGGTTGGGAAGAATCATACAGCTGAATCCCTCGGTTGTTGTTAGCAATGGCCAATGCTAACCCGGGCATGGTTCACGTGGTCGAGCCATATGGCCCTGAAACAATGGTTCGTAACGGAAGAAATGTTCGAGTATTTGGGCGTGCTTTTTGGGCGTTCGAGCAATGTGTAAGGGGCTTCGAACATTGTAGGCCGGTAATCTCCATTGATGGCACCTTCTTGACCGGGCAGTTCCGTGGCACTCTTTTGATTACAATTGGAAATGATGCAAATAACCGGTTGCTTCCCTTGGCTTTTGCTTTGGTTGAGACGGAGAACAATGTTAATTGGGAGTGGTTCTTACGTCTTTTGAGAACCAAGGTATTACCGCTTGATAGGGAAATATGTGTCATCTTGGATCGCCATCAAGGAATTCTCAATGCGGTGACGATCGACATTCCCGGTTATCCTCCTTTGCATCACCGATGGTGCATGAGACATTTTGTTTCCAACTTATATAGGGCATGTAAGAGCAAAGAGTTGTCTGATGATCTTCAAGATTGTTGTCTTGCTTTCACGGACCGGCGTTTCACAAACTTATATCTCAGATTGTTGAACAACAAAAAACTCGATTCGAAGGGTCAAGAGTTTCTCGGTATGCACATTTAACTCCGGGACAAGTGGGCACGAGCTTATGATGAGGGTGGCCAGAGGTATGGTCAAATGACAAGCAACATGGCAGAGGCCTTCAACAAAGTGCTTAAGGGTGTCCGTGCATTGCCCGTCACTGCAATAGTTCGATACACATTCGACAAGTTGAATAGTTATTATTTGAACTACTCACTTGAAACGGATAAGCAAATTGCAGGACAGAACAAAAATGAGTACAAGTACAAGTACCCACCCAAGGTTGACGATTGGATGACATTTCAGTCACGGAAGACGGACTCCCAAGTTGCCACGGTTTTTGATAACGATGAGCTCGTTTACCAAGTGGTTGAGCCCGGAGGAACCACTTCGGATGGTGTCCAACACGGAGGCCGAGCATTCAAAGTCTCCCTAAGGAATTGTGATTGCACATGCGGAAGGCCATTGTTGCTTCATCTCGCTTGTTCTCACTTGTTATGTGCGTCTCGGAAGCGCCATGTCGATTATAATCACGAGCGCACCGTTAGAGAGTCCGAGTTCTCTATCATGAAGACGAAGATGACTTGGGCTCCTCAATTTCATCCATACCTTGACCAATCACAATGGCCGGAGTACCATGGATTGCAACTATGGCCCCATCCGGAATGGAAAGTGGGTAAACGTGGTAGACGCAAGACAAAGCATTTTAGAAGTGACATGGACAGATGGGGCCGTGCTGGTGCGCGGGAATCGGGAAATGACCAATTTCAAGAGCCGCGTGAGAGATCTCGTTGTGGCAAGTGTAGTGATGAAAGGCACAATGCTAGGAGTTGTACACAAGGGAAGAGAGCAAAAGGAAATGAAGCAAGCACAAGCGGTCCAAGCCAACAAAATGAGCCTAGCCAACCAAGAAGTAGCCAACAAAATGGTCCAAGCCAACAAAGTGGTCTAAGCCATCAAGTTCCTAGCCAAGGGACAAGTAGCCAACAAGTGCCAAGCCAAGGGAGGAGTAGCCAACATGCTAGTAGGCAACAAACTCCTAGGCAACAAAGAGGTCGAACACTTGGTCTTAGTAGAGGAAGAGGCCAATCACTTGGGCTAGGTAGAGGAAGAGGGCGTGGACCAAATCCGGCTAGTATGATAGGTTATTTGGCAGGACCAAATCCGTATGCGCATAGGTATGGCGAAAAAAATTATCACACTTTTATGTTTACTTTACTATCTTTCATGCTTACATTTTTCAAACCAATATTGTTCACATTCATGCTTACTTAACTAACTTTCACCTTTTCCCTTATTATAGGTATGGCCAACAAGAACAATGATGGGGATAGTGTGAACTACTCGAAGTTGTGGGCGGACGCTTTGGCAGTGGTGAGAGAGAGGAAGGAGAAAGAGGAAGAGGAGGAGAGGAAGAGGAAGGAAGTTGAGGAAGAGAAAGAGAGGAAGCGGCAGGAGACATTTGCTCGTGAATTCGATTCGGTGGTTCAACTTGCTCGCGACTTGAGAAAAAAGGAGGACGAAGCGGAAGAGAAGAAGAGGAAGAAGGAAGAGGAAGAGGAAAAAAGAGAAGGAAGAGGAAGAGATGAAGAAGAAAAAGGAGAAGGAAGATGAGGAGAGGAAGAGGAGGTCCAATGCTAGGCCACCTTGCGCCGATCAAGCGGAAAGGCCACGGAGGGCATATCGTACATCCAAGGCCCATGGAAAGGAGGTTCCAATTTGTTGGTGCGAATGATTGCATTGTTAAGGAGTCCATCGACTACAATTCCGATACTTGGAGAAGAAAGTTCTTCATGTGTGCCAACTATGCTCGCTCTCCCGTGCGTACCCGCAACCCGTATGAGACTCCACCGGTATGCACAAATCAATTTAATTTAAGAACCTTTATTCCATATCATATTAATAACATGCTCTATTATCTTGTAGTCTCCCCCTTCAGTATGCAGGTACTACACTTGGATAGGCCTCGATCAATCTGAAGCTACGAAGACTATCCAAGAGATCGATAGGGCAATAGTTAGACGTCGGTACCAAGAAGCTGTGCGTAACGAGGAGATGGCGGCGAGGCGCAAGCAACGTGAGGACAAGCGTCGCAAGCAAGAAGAGGAAGAGAAGCGCATCGCTAAGGAGGCTCGGGATGCGGAGAGGGAAAGGAAGCGTCAAACGGCGTGGCGCTCCCAGGAGGAAGACGAGAAGCGCAAGAAGAAGGGAAAATGGCCTCGTGTTCTAGACTTATAGACGGCGAGGCTCGGGATGAACTATTTCGTCGTGCGATGTGTTAACCTAAGCTGAACTTATTTCGAGAACTATGCGTATTGGATGGGAATACTATGTGATCCATTTCTGAATGAACTATGTGTATTGAATTATGTGATCCATTTCTGAACTATATGTATTTAATTATGTGATCCATTTCTGAAATATGTGTATTGAATTATGTGATCCATTTCTGAAATATGTGTATTGAATTATAGGGGGTAAGAGGTAGCCCTGGGTTATTTCGAAGTGTGAGGCTGTGGTGCCACGCTCGAAGGCGCGACTCAAGAGGCTATGACGCCTTGGAGACACACGGCGTCTGGACCTGGGAGCGCGGCGGCACCACGCTTTCTTGGCGCTGCAACCCCCTGGCGCAGCGGCAGCGGCACTGTCTGTATGGGGGGTAAGAGGCAGGCCAGGAGTGCGGCGCCACCCTGGACGGCGCGGCAGACCTGGGAGCGTGCGGTGCCATCCTGGCCGGCGCGGCACGTGTTGCTGCGGCGCCGCACTGGCCCCTGGCGCGGCAGCGGCACTGTCTGTATGGGGGGTAAGAGGCAGGCCAGGAGTGCGGCGCCACCCTGGACGGCGCGGCAGACCTGGGAGCGTGCGGTGCCATCCTGGACGGCGCCACACGTGTTGCTGCGGCGCCTCCCTGGCCCCTGGCGCGGCAGCCGCACCGTCTGTATAGGGGTAAGAGGCAGGCCAGGAGTGCGGCGCCACCCTGGACGGCGCGGCAGACCTGGGAGCGTGCGGCGCCATCCTGGACGGCGCAGCAGACCTGGGGTCAGTACTCCAACTATTTCGAGAACCAGGAGTGCGGCGCCACCCTGGACGGCGCGGCACAGAGAAGCGCGGCGCCGTAGGCCATGGCGCGACAGGCCTGGAGGTTGCAGCGCCATCGCCCGTGGCACGGCAAGCCTGGAGTGTGCCCTTAAGTCTTTCTGTTCGCCATTTTTTCTTAAGTTTGCAAAAATATCGCAACATTGAACAAAAAATATGTATGCAACATTGAAGTAGAAGGATAAAAGCTTGCGACATGAACATAAAAGATACCAACAAGTTCATACAAGTCCACTTCCAACGTAGGATCCAACAAGTTCCACAAGAAACTTCCAACAAGTTCACACAAACATAGAATCCAACAAGTCAACTTTCAACATAGGATCCAACAAGTCCACTTCCAACAAGTTCACTACTTTCTCGCACGCTTACTCTTGCCTCCTCTTCTCGGAGGCATCTTCTGGCGCGGCTCCTCATCATCCTCGGACTCGATAATTGGAGGGTTCCTTGGCCTAAGCTTGATTGCGGACCGTACCTTCGGCTTAGTTTGATTGCGGGCTTGTACTCGGTACCTCTCCAATAGCATGTCGTATGGCACGGCCTCATCTTCATCTTCGGCCTTTAGAGTGAGAACAATGATCTCAGTTGAGTTGTGATACATGGCAATTGATTAAAGGATAACAACGGTCATATTATGTCATATAGTAGATTGCTGTTCTTCAGAGCTACCTTCCTCTTCTGATGTCGACTTGGTCCGTTGCTTGGACGACGTTGCAACCTCAGGTCCCGGCAACCAAGCAAATTCGCGAGGCGACGTAACTTTTGTGCCTGCCGCTTAACGAATTCTCTTAACTTTTTATGGCCCTCCTCGTTCCTTGGATACTCTAAAGCACCCTCCAATTCATCTGCCTGCTTCTGGACCTCCGTGCGCTGACATGCAAGGAAATGAAGACATGGGTTACATATTTTGTTGAGGTGGTAACACGAATAAATACTATCTGACTTACCGCAAAGTTGATCACGGGAGCAAAGGAGGTTTGGCACCCTTCTATGACAATCTGGTTGTACTCTAGGTTGCTTAGGTCATCAAAACCAGGCAGCGGCTCTTCCAAAATGTCTTCTGGATAGGCATTCGGTAGGATCTTAACACGAGTGTTGTCTAGAAACCAGCGGAGGTACTCACTGAAAGCATCCTCACAATGGGGTTGTGCGATCATTCTTTTTGATTTCTTAGCTTCTTTCACACAAATGAGAAACCGAAACACGTGCTTCTGGTGAATCTTGTCCCAGTCCGTCTTCTTGCTCTTAAGCCTGTCCAACCTGTGTATAAACAAATCGCAATTTATTTAGCACACACAACTATCATACATCGTATTAGGAAACATGTATAGAAGCAATTCTTACCGGTGGAGCTCGATGCCGGTGTCCTGCCAATCTGGAGGGGTAGACTGATAGAGACCAAACTGTCTCATAACCCGTTGCGGCATATGCAGCTCAACAACCCACATGCATATCATGGGGCACTGCATGTACCAAAGATTACATTCGGCGTCGCACTGCGGGTTAAGACGAAAATCCTCGCAACCAAAATTGTCCCTAGGACCATATACCTCCCATACAACCTTAATCACACACAAGATAGTTCAATAAGTAAAGTAGTTGAACGGAATGCTAAATGGTATATATGGGTTGGAAATTCTTACTTGCTCCGGGAGAAGGTTGTCAAACTCATTGGTGTATCTAATATACGCCGCTTGTAGGTCGGTTGGGGGCTTGGAGACCATGTCCCAATTGTAAGCCCAAGTTGGCCACCTTGATCGGTTTGCTCCATCGATATAATCCTTGGCGGGCATTTTCTTGGGCCGTCCAACTGGAAAGCGTTCCCACATCCACACCGAGAGAAGTAGCAATGGACCACCAATGTAAGCCTCAGGACCAGTCCTTCGACAAGCCTCGTCTAGCTACGCACCAAAGCAAACTAAGTTCAAAGAGCACATGTAAATATGGGAAAAATGTAAGCACTTCATTACCTGTCGGTACAAGAAGGCCAATGTCGCTGAACCCCAGCTCCATTTCTTATCCATTTTAGTCAAAGCCTTCAGCTAGTGCCAGTGAGCCATGTTGCCCTTACCATCAGGAAATATAGTCTTCGTGATAACATACCACACATAAACACGGGCATATATCATGACCTCATCATCACTAGCATTCTCAGGGCATGTACTGAAGTTCTGTGATATCCACTTGAAAGTAGCCCCAGCTGTGACCCTTAATTTTACCCCCTGTTTGTTTATAGTATCAACGGGACACTTACCACCAGTAAGCGAACACATCCGGTCACGCCAGTTGTCAGAGGATGTGTTAATGCAGAGCGGATCCCCCTGGATAGGGAGTGCGAGGATCATGGACATGTCCTGGAGAGTCACAGTCATCTCACCGGTACGGAGGTGAAAGCTATGCGTCTCCGGCCTCCACCGGTCGACAAGCGCGGTGATGGCAGCAGGGTTCATGTGCGGTGTACCACGGTTGACCATATGGATGAATGGGAGCAGTCCTAGCGCTTGGATGTGCACCGTGTACCGATCATCGTATGGCATCATCTCTTGAAAATGCCCGTGATACCTCAATCGTAGGGGAACAAGAGTCTGCACACATACAAGCTCGATTATAACATCTCCATCAAACTTTTAGCAACACAACATGAATAGTTGGGTTTATTTTTCTTACCCGCTCGGTCATCAGGAAGTCACGATGACGCTTATCATACATCGTCTCAAGAAGCGATGTGCCTTCGACAAATCCGGGTTCTACATAGGTTGGGGCATGGGTTTCTTCCTCTTCCGATTCCGACATACTATATAATTAAAAAAAGAAAGTACAACTAAAAATGTGAGTAATTTATAAATGGCATACTAATATGAATAGAGTGCTTTCTATATGATCATATCTATGTGAGCAAATTTTATGTGGGCTAACAACCACATGATGAAGTATTGCTAACAACCATATCTATATGAGCATACATACTACAAATTTATTCCAAGCATATAGTTTCAAGCTACAAGCACATATATAATTTCAAACATATATATTTGACATACATACTAATCTTTTGGGATGAACTAGGGTTTCCACATATCACTATGTGGCCACTATATTTGACAAGCACATCTCTATGTGGCCACTATATATGAACATACATACAAATATTTGACAAGCATACCTATATATGACATGCACATCTCTATGTGGCCACTAAATATGAACATACATACTAATATTTGACAAGCATACTAATATTTGACAAGCACATCTCTATGTGGCCACTATATATGAACATACATACTAATATTTTGGGATGAACTAGGGTTTCCATATATCACATATATATCTAGACATACTACCACATATCTATCCTCCTTTAAGTAATCAAGAAATCAACTATATGTCTTGATTTTGGGATGAACTAGGGTTTCCCTAAACTATCAAAATTAGTGAGATTCATTAGACAAAGAGGGGGATTTCTTGGACAAATACCTGGAGGGGGTGCTTAACAACAAGATCCACGGGCAAAATCGATAGATTGGAGAAGGATTAGAGGAGGGGGAGGTCAACCCTAGCCGCCGCCATGAGTGGTTGTTCTCTGTGAGGAGTTGGAGAGGAAGAGGCGATGGTAAAATCTTGGCCTTGATTTGGCTGGCGCTGCGCGAGTCGACCGATGTGACTTGGCGCCATGGCATGGCGCCATCGCCATGGCCCACGTGTCATATTCTTGGCGGCCATTGGTTGGTGGCGCCAGACGCTGATTGCAAGCATGGCGGGAGTGGCAGAAAAGAGTTAGCCGCTGTGAAATTGTTTTGACATAGGTTTATTATTTAAATTTGTTTCGAGTTTGGGTTATTTTTATTTAAATTACCTAGCCAAAGCCCAAGGACGTTGCCCATTGGATGGAACGGCTAAATTATGAGCGGATAAAAATGAAGAACTGTTTAGTTTGCGTCAAGTCCATTTTATCCAACTTAATTACTTTCTCGGTCTATATTATTGTTCTTAACTTTATTTAGATTTAAATGTATCTAGCTAAGTATTTAGACTAGATTTATTCATATGTAGACAAAATTGAAAACGTTAATAGAGATCGGAGAAAGTAGTATATTGGTGGAACCTGCATATACAAAACTAAATGTCCAGCCTGAAAAGTTAAAGGTCTAGCTTTTCTTCTCCGTGGGCGTCCCAGCCTATAAACTTTCACTGGCCATGACGGATCAGGGCTTGAGGTGGCTTTAGAGCTACTCCTCAGTTTCATAATATACGATGTTTTATTATTTGTGCGACGAATGTATCTAGTCTTATTTTAGTATGTAAATTAACTCCGAATTTACACGAAAAACATATCTTGATTAATTTATTTCATCTTATAATTTGAACAATTGTTCGGAAACTTAAAATAGTACAGTAAATACTAACGACATCTCCTCTTTTTTAAACACCAGCTTACTGCACATGTCCTTCCAAGTACTAACCACCACGTTAGTTTTTATACTCAACAGTCGGTTGCTGTGGCCTGTGGCGAAAGGACGCTGCCCATGTCCTTCAAAGTACTGTACGTACCACTCGTCTGCCTCTCGCAGAGTCCCAGGCCGTGGTCACTTTATCACATGGCGCTCTGAACCGTCTCGACCTGTACGTGTCGTTGTAGGCTGAATGAGATGTACAGGTTTCGCAAAAACAAAAGTAAAAAAGAGAATGAGATGTACAGTTTCTCTGGTGTATATTTGATCGTTTGGATTTTGTGTCACGCGGTTCCCAGTGGATCGGTATCCGTGCGTCCAGCTGCACGGACGCGCTCCCACCCAATTCAAAACCAGACAAGAGAACTCGCCGCAACTTGCGACGTCGACGCTGCTCGATCATTTTCTTTGTTATTTTCGATCGTGCCAGCCGTGAAGCGAGTAGTTTATTTACTCGTCGACGTACTATCAACTTGTGCAAAACAAAAAGAACTCGGCGGTTCGGGAGCAGAGAAAATGGCAGGGAGCACGTACGTACGTCTCGTATTGAGTACTAGTAGTACTTCTGTCCTGCCATGAAACACCAGCGAAGTAAAATGGCATGTCCCCCGCATCGATCAGAATCAACTTGGTAGTATACTACTACTAAATGTTCAAACGAAAGGTTGGTACCAATCATGTACACGACACGAGCGAGTTTAGGCGTACGTACGTGCGTCGTCGCATACGTCCACGGTCGGGAACAGGGGACGTTGTCCGGATCGATGGATCGACTCGGTGGTTTCGTTGGCCGATGGGAGCAGCTTTTGTTGGGAAAGTAGGGTGAGTGGGTGTATTACACACTGGTCCAAAGGAACTTCTCCAACATTACTTTGGGCTATCCGTGAGGTGAGATTTATCGATCGATCGGGTGCGTACGATTCTGCGTACGGTGAGAAAGCAACAGGTGGATTGTCCCACTAACTAAGAAACTAACTAATCCGTGGTCTGGCTATAATTGCGGCCATAATAATGATTGTGTGCCAAATGCAGTGGCGACTGGAACGAGACCTGTTATGTCCCTACGATTCTCA
Organism: Avena insularis; assembly: GCA_023614405.1. Taxonomy (NCBI): domain Eukaryota; kingdom Viridiplantae; phylum Streptophyta; class Magnoliopsida; order Poales; family Poaceae; genus Avena; species Avena insularis. The sequence continues at coordinate 592,149,729 of CM042686.1, read as the reverse complement.
GCTTGCAGCTCAAACGTAGTACGTCGTCCGGTGGCAACGGGCGCGTTCGAGACGTGGACTTGACAACCAAGCCAAAACTCTCTATGTGACAATGCATGCCAAACACTGACCGTCGATGAAGGGCTGCGTTACCATGCATGCATGGCCGTGAACGTAAGCCAGCAACTCGCCGCACAGATGCATGCACGGGCAGGTGGCTAGTGCCAGTCCAGAAACGTCGACGGAACAGTCCTCGCAAGTGGCATCGTGTGCACTACGTAGGTGCTTGCTGGACCAGGTTTCTAGTCACAGACAGACACAAAATAGCAGGGGCAGACGACCAGGAGACCGGTGCCCAGAGCCCCATACTCACGTACTAGCACTAGCGAACAGCCAACATTGCACGAGGATGGGCTCTACGCCGCGCGCCCAGCCGCCCACATGTTGCACGGATCGGACGGACCGCGCGCGCGATGAATGCCCCTGGCTAGCTAGCAGCCCCTAGCAACCACCGGACGTACCAATAAACCGGAAGGCAAGTTAACCGCCGCCAGAACAGACCAAAGTCGATCGTCGCGGGATCTGCCGTCGGCCGCCAGCGTGCAAATTTCTCCTTCTCCGGCGCTGCGAGGTTGAGATAATATAAAAAGGAGACAGCCGCGCCGCGCGCCGCCCAGGCCCAATACTCCCCACGGCGGGCACATGGGTGGGGGCAGTAGGGCGTTCATCACACCCACGGCGCGCCCATCGTATCTCCGGCCTTGTCCCTGCTCAACGTGCAACGCCGGGCGACGCACGCTTGGGTATATTCCTCCAATCTGCTCTAGCTCGCTCCCCCCGTCGTTTGACTCTCTATCCGCGCAACACTTCGTCGCTGATCGTCTCGACGATCCCCGGCGCGCGCGTTCCAGTGAACTTGCCGCGCGAGCTGCCGGATGCCCAGATCGTATATATTCGTATCTCGCGGATCGTGGAGTCTGCGGCTGGTTTGACCGGCAACGACGAGCTCTCCGAGCCCGGTGGCCGGTTCCACGCCCGCGGTCTGCACGTTCGTTTGATCGTGGTCAGATACTCAGATGGCCACTGACCGATCCGTATAGCACATTGTTCACTCAATAATCCTGATACCGACTATCATGGAGTAGTAGAATGACCAACCCTCTCCCAGTTTAGACTTTTGGTTCAGTTGCCATGTTCGTGCAATCCTGTGCGTGGACTATTTTGTAAGGCTGCGCCTGCTGGAGCGGCGACATAATTAATAGCCAGCGTTTGGACCGCTGCGTGATTGCATCAAAACACAAAAAACACGCGGGCTGAATATTCACAACGCAAGTGGAAGGAATCCTCAAACCGTAGTCACCGCCTCTAGGGTTTTCACCGATCCCACATGCACTAGTAGTCAGCTTATCAGTGGCACATCTTTTTTCACTATCCGTGGCGTATATCTTAGTCATCACTGATACCTCGCCACTGATAACTATCTTCTGTGATGCATTTTAAAATACGCCATAGAAGTCTCAAACTTCAGTGGCGCATATAGCCAATATGCGTCACAGAAGTTTTTTTCCAAAATTCAAAAAAAAAGGCGGGCCAGATCTCAAACTTTTGTGGCGGGCCAATATGCGCCACAGAAGTTTTTTTCAAATTTCAAAAAAAAAAACGGGCCAGATCTGGCCGGAGGTGGGGGGGTCGCCGGAGGTGGATCAGATGTGATGGCCGGAGGAGAAGGACGCCGTCGGAGGTGGTCAGAGTAGTAGGAGGAGGAGGCCGGCGGAGGTGGAGGAAGGGCTCGCCAGAGATGGTTGGAGGAGGCCACCGGAGATGGTGGTGGTGGAGGAGGAGGAGGAGGTCGCCGGTGGTGTTGGAGGTCGCCGGAGAAGGAGGTCATCTAGGTGGAGGAGGTCACCGAGGTAGCCATGGCCGGAGGTGGATGTCGCTGGAGAGTGGAGGAGAAGGGGAGAAGGGGAGAAGTATGGAGGGGAGGAATAGTGGAGGAGAAGGGGAGAAGTATGGAGGGGAGTAGAAGTGGAGGAGAAGGGGAGAAGAAGGAGAAGAAGTGAAGGAATATAAGGAGAAGGGGCGCCGGCGGGATTCAATTTTCGAATCCTGCCCAAGGCTTCTGTGGCGCATATGAGGGAAATGCGCCACAGAAGTTTCTCCCCCTTTTTTATTTTTTTACAGTAAAAAATCTTCTACCCTAAATAACTTTTTACTCTTTTCGAATTTGGTCATTCTGTAAAATCGAGAACAACCTATTGAATTTGAGTAGGGAATTTTGAGACGATCATTTTGATAGGTTAAAGATTTTTTTTCCGACATCATATGCAAAAGTTAGAGCCGTTTTACCATGCCATGACCTATTTTTGCAAAATACATCGAAATTCATGTTTTTCAATTTTGTCTAGATCTATACCCTAAAATCTAACAACTTAAAGCAATTTTTTTTTAAGTTTCTATCATTTTTTTTATAAAACTGAAAAGGCGATCCAGGGGGTATGTTTTTCCCCCCTATATGCTATATGCGCCACAGAAGTTTCTCCCCCTTTTTTTGTTGCTTGGTCCCATCAACCTTCTGTGGCGCATAGTCTATATGCGCCACAGAAGTTTGACACTTCAGTGGTGCACACGAAAATATGCGCCACAGAAATATGGACTTCTGTGGCGCATATTGGTTTCGGCGCCAATGCGTTAAACTTCTGTGGCGCATTTTTTCTAGTGCGCCACTGATATATATCTGTGGCGCATAGTTTTACATATGTGCCACTAAATATCTTGTCTATCTATAAGTTGTTTCCTAGTAGTGATGTCGCCACCATCGCGAGGATTCCCACCCTACCACTTTTCCATTTCCACCTCGCTCCATGCGGCTGGCAGAGATTCGTTTCCTCCGCCGTCCATGATTCACGTCGACGCTGCAGATTAGATCGATCCGGCCAGACCGCGGTCGATTCAGCGACCTCCCCTCCGATTTTTGAGCTATCGCGCGCCTTCTCCAACCATCTGGTCACCTCGAAAGTCGTTGTCGATGTAAGTACTGTTTGTCTTGTCTGTCGACGTTTGTTTGGACAGCTCGTTGACTCTCAATGCATGTAATCTATCCTTCCAAGCATCTCATGAAACCCTCTCAACACGTTGACCGGCAACAACTGGACACTGTCGGCAACAGTTGGCTCTCTCAAGTACACTTCACTAAATCACTAATGACCTGCAAAACTGTGTGGCACAAATTGTACGTTGACTACATGCATTTATACTCGACCATATGCATGTACTCAACAACGAGATAGCTAGAAACTCCATACGCAAGCATCAAAATAGTTGCATCTTTTATAAGAACTGGAGCCAAGCTTACGACATGATTCTTCAGAGAGAAGTAGTCATCGTAAGCACTCACTCCTTGTAGAAGAGTCATGAACAGATGCCTTCTCATTCGGAACCGGCGACAAAACCGAGCAGGAGTGTAAAGGGCATTGATGTGATGGATGTAGTCAGTAGAGATGGACATGGCCTGCTACTCCATTTCAATCCAACATCGGTGCATGACCCTTCACTAAGCCCTTGTATCATGGAAGGTTGTCCTCGAGGTGCTGATAGATGACCTCAGTGGTGGCCACATGATAATCTCGGTATCATCATTGGAGGGGAGTTTGTGTCGATGAAGTGCTTGTAGAAGAACACGTCCGAGCAATTCATGATGATCTATGCGAAAAATTCTATGCTCACATATGCATCCAAGGTCATCGGCAAAAACTGAAAGCAAAGTGCCAGTTCATACCAGCATCCGCCTTAGCAATTGACCTTCTGACGACACTAACATTGGACCAGTGTCACACTAACTCCACCATCCAAACAACGACGGTATGACAGGCAAACACATGTAAACATACGGGGCCAAAGCAGGTGGCATAAACAAGTCAAATGGTGCAGGCGGTGGCCGTCGACTATGTCGTGGAAAGGTGGGACTCAGGAGGGGGGTAAGGGGGAATGGTGGGTGCCATTGAGGATGTGTAAAATTTCCGAACATGTTGATTGCAACTGGTCTAGTCGGTTGATTTCCGAGAGCCCTCAAGATGTATATTTATATGCTGAAAATACATCGAGTCTTTACAAGGATAGGGAAGGATTCCTAGTCTATTTTGGTTAGGTATAGAACCGTAACCGACTCTAACTCTAATGCCCTCCCTTAATCACAACTTAAACACGTTGAGATTATGTCTAAACTCTATAAAATTTCTTACAGGAAGCGGTTTAGTGAAACCATCAGCTACTTGATCTTTTGAAGAGATGAGGCGAATCTCTAACTGTTTATTCAACACTCGTTCTCTGACGAAGTGAAAATCTATCTCAATATGCTTGGCTCTTGCATGAAAAATAGGATTAGCTGATAAGTATGTTGCTCCTAAATTGTCACACCATAGGCATGGTACTTGAGTTGATTTAACGCCAAGTTCTACAAGTAAAGACTGAACCCATATCACTTCAGCTGTTGCATTGGCCACAACCTTGTATTATGCTTCAATGCTAGACCTGGAGACCGTAACTTCTTTCTTAGCACTTCAAGTGATTAAATTTGATCCATAGAACACAACAAAGCCTCCAGTTGAGCGACGATCATAACACAACCCGCCCAGTCTGCGTCTGAAAAGGCACTCACAAGTGTAGAACTTGACCTCACAAATGTCAGTCAAACGCTTAGTGTATGACTAAGATATCTCAGTATTCTCTTGACAGTTGTCCAATGAATAGTATTAGGAGCATGTAGATATTGATAGACTTTGTTAAATGCATATGATATATCAGGCCTTGTAAGAGTTAAATATTACAACACACCAACCTTGTTCATGTATTTGGTGCTATCCTCAGGCCCTAACAAATCACCCTCTCATGTAGTTATCTTCTCAGAAGATGACAAGGGCGTAGGAACAGCCGTGCAGTTTGTCATACCTACTCATGCAAGAACATCTTGAGCATATTTAGCTTGATTCAAAACTATACCATCATGAACCTTGTGAACTTCAATGCCCAAGAAATAGTGAAGATCACCAAGATCCTTCAATGCAAACTCTTTACTTAGATCCGTCAATAGAGCCTGTATTGCAGCTTGAGAAGAACTTGCCACTATGATATCATCCACATAGATAAGCATGTAGATAGTCACATCGGACTTGTGATATATAAGCAACGACGTATCGAACTTCGAGGCAAAGAACCCTAAGAGCAATTCCAATAGTATAGCCGGCTTGCTGGCTATAAGATCATCTATAGCCAGCTTATAGTCAAGTAGTACAATAGTTACCTTTAAAGATTTACTATTTTATATGTCAATGGCCCACTCACATACTCACAAAGTTCCTAGGAGCACGCGCAAGAGCCGGCTATTGTATGAGAGCCCACCTCTCCTCTCTCACCTCTTCTCTCTCATCCAACTAAGCAAAACAATACTAGTTTAATGCTTATAGCCAGCTGACTAGGACTTATTGTACTTGCTCTAACTCAATCAATTTAGAACTCAACCTAGAGTACCAAGATCTAGGTGCTTGCTTTAGTGCATAAAGCGCCTTGTCAAGCTTGCAAACATAATGTTGTTTCCCCCTATCTTCATAACCAGGTGGTTGTTTTATGTAGACCTCTTCTTCGAGAACACCATGAAGAAACATGTTCTTGACATCCAACTGTCGCAAACTCCATCCCCGGGAGACGGATATGGCTAGCACAAGTCTGACAGTTGCAGTTTTGTCAACCGGACTAAATGTGTCCTCATAATCAATACCATAGCGTTGCTTAAACCATTTAGAAACTGGACGAGCCTTGTATCGTTCAATGGACCCATCAGCCTTGTGTTTGATCTTGGTGAGGAACATCGAGGTTGAGTCGTTGTTTTTCTTTGTACTTCCCAAAGCGATCCGAAGATTCGTGATCTTGGACTAGCATTGAGAGGCGAACATCTCCACAATAGCCTTCCATACTCCGGTGGCGTGCTCAATCCTCTGAACATGCGGGAGTACTTCAGAGGAGAGAGATTGAAGGAGGTACCCGAGGACAATCTTGTCGCGAGAGATCCAGTCATCATAGTCGGGATTGGGCTTTGTCTGCGCCGGCTTGTCGGCGACTTTATCTGCTGGGACGATCTCCAGCACCTCCGGCGACTTTACATCGGTGCCATCAAGTAGTCCGACGAGGCGAGCGCCACGGATTGGCGGCAGAACTTGGGCACGCCATCGAGCGTAATTGTTGCGGGTGAGTTTGTCGGTCGGAGGAGATCCAAGGTTGATCACTGGATGCACCGACGAGGAGGAGGTTGACATGGCACCGGAAGTGGTGGCGGCGGGGATGGACTAGGGTTTGGTTGGCGATCAGCTGTGTCGAGGAAGACGCCGGCCTGATATGATGTAAAATTTCAGAACAGGTAGAATTCACCGGGTCTACTCGGTTGATTTCCGAGAGCCCTCGACACGTATATTTACAATGATAGAGAATGGTTCCTAATCTAGTTTGGTTCGGTATAGAACCGGAGGGCCCAGCCAAGACAGAGGAGGATACCGTGCGTAACCGGGCAGAGCGCACACGACCAAACACGCTAATGTTCCGTCCCATACAACCAGGCAAACATGACATTGTGTCATCCGCCTGCGTTGTATGGCTGCACACTGCCAACCAAACATGTCCCAACGTACCCACAGGCCGATTTGATCCAAGTGTGTGAGTATGACGTGACCGTCCATGCATGTGAGTGTGCGTAAACTGCCGTAACTGTACCCAGACGCATGCATGGGTTTTGCATGATGCAGCAGCACTGTGCATAATTGATCATTTTGCCTTTTCCTTGATCGGCACTTTGGCAGCGCGGCGGCTTGGTCGGGAACGACCGGAGTGGCCCGACACACGTTGGCCAAGGTGCCAATATTGGGTAGACCGTAGACCGCGGCTCGTGTACCTGATCCAAGCAGCTCACGAGTCACATGGACTCCCTCAAAAAAGGTCACATGGACTCCTCCATCCGTGGCGTTCTGAATCGTACTACTACAACACTACCGCTGGATTTATAGGAGTAGGTTATTGCATTCGCTTGGTAAAATCTCCTGGAATCAGCACCATGCACAGACTCGACGGAATGTTGGTACATTCATCAGGTAGTACAGTAGTTGGGATAGATAGGAACGGTCCCATATACCTTGTCACGGAACAACTATCTAGCATCGTCAGCTGAAACTAACTCGAGCGAGAAGAGAAGCCGCGGCTATTCGCAACCGTCAGGCAGTTTTAACCTGCATCAGCCGCAGCTAGTAGGAACTGTCAGCATCAGCTTAACCTGGCCCGTGAGGCACGGAGGAGATCGTTGCCGGCCGCCCCGCCTCCCTCGCCACTCGACACTCCCAGGCAATCCGTAACTCCGTACGCCCCCGTCGGGAACGGAGGAGAGGGAAAAGCTAGCCTACTAGAAGCAGCAAGGACCACGGACGGGACGGAGGCCGGCTACTGGTCGCGGGCCCTGCCCGGCCCGGGGGAATCAACACACATGCAGCTGGGCCCACCGCCCACATGCGCGTGGCCTGTCTCTGTCCTCCACCACCAGCGGCAGACCGGAACCATGGTGGGCCAGGGCCGCACCACGCCCACAGGGAGGGGCTTCACGGGTCTGTATGCCCTTTGTTTGCGTCAGTGACGTGACAGACTCGCTGTCTCTCGCTCTCTACACTACAACACACACCTTAGCTGGGGCTTTATTACCCTACATAAATGAAACCTGAGACTTTATCCTGTAAAATTGCTCCGGATAACTGGATCATCTGGAGGATCGAATACGAGGGGATGGTCACGCATGATTGCCTGCTCTTTCCAGGCTAACCTGATCCGATCACTCAGAGAGTTAACATGTTTAACTTTACTTTACCCCTAAAAAAAGTCACCCGGTGCTCGCAAAGCTGGTGCGCCTCCTTTGGTCGGTGACTTGGCGATGTGTAAAAAGTGGCCGTTATGCGTCAGGAAGTCGCCGGCGGTTGCGATTTAGCAATACTACTTAATGTTGGACCATCCATTATCAGCCCATAATCATTCGATTGGTAGTACCAGTTAGTAGCTGGTACCATAATCATTGCGACCAGCCTAGCGACAGCGTGAACACGCATATTATATCCAGTAACACTTGTACTGATAATTAAGCTCCTGAAACATTATTTTCTCCCATTAAGCCATTCACTTTCAAATCTCCTTTGATCTAGCCCTACCACATGCAGTTCAGAAAAGGTCAGTGTTCCCATCTGGATAAATAAGGTTTTCTCAGATAACAGTCTACGAACCAAGGAAACAAATCTGTGTCCTGAACAAGACGAACACCGATCGAGCAAATGACTGAAAAAATCAAGAAGAATAGAATAAATCCTCGGCACTACGTAATTTTTCTTGCCCGGATTTGAATGAATGGATGGCTAGGCTCGGGCGTCTCTCAAAGACCCCGAGACTCTCTCGGCCATCTCGCTTCACCGCCTCCGGCCGGCCGCTCCCGACCTCTCGCTCCGACGCTGCGGCTCAGCTCCTCTTGAGGAGAACAAAAAGGAAAAGAAAAGAAAAAAAACACGACGGTCACCACAATGGCGTGGCGCGCGCGCGCGGCTAGCTGGGCAGCTTAGCTCGAGATCTTGACTTGAATCACCAGACGAACTTGTCCGAGGAGATGCCGCGGAGGAGCGGGAGCGCGTCGCCGGCGGCGGCGCAGCAGCAGGAGGAGAGGGCGCCGCTCTTGAGGTCCTCGAGTGTGAAGAACCGCGCGGACGCCGAGGAGGAGGAGAGGTGGCGGAGGACGTGCTCGAAGAGCCCCTCGTCGCAGCAGGGGAGCGAGATGGGCCCCGCCGCGCCGGTGGGGAACCCGTACTCCTCCTCCGCCTGCCTCAGAAGCTCCCGGAACACCGGGTGGTTCAGGTGCGCCGCACGCACCACGAACCGCCGCGACGCGCCGCCCACGCACACCGCCACGTGGCCCGCAGGCACCACCGCCGCCGACCGCGCCGCCGCGCGGGAACGCCACCGCCGCAGCGTCTGCCGGAGCCACACGATGTTGCGGATCTTGCTGCATTTCGCCATCTCGGCGGTTGTTGAGTGCTAAGAGATGAGCTGCTGCTGGTCTGCTGTTCAATGGCGTGGGGGAGGATGAGTTGGTGGAATGGAGCTGGCTTCTCGTGGAGGTGAGTGGTGTGAGCTTTTATAGGACGGGACTTTGGGTTTCTGCAGTTGGCCTGCAATAAATAATCTTTGCTCTCCGAAAGGGGATGGGACATTGTTCTCCCACGTAAATTTGTTTTTTCTTATCATTCTTATGATTACCATTTAAATATGTACATCTTTCGGTTGAGGTGTTAACTGCTCCTTCCGTTGGAAAATGTAAGATGTTTTTTGTGAAACTAATATATCTCGACGTCTTTGGTGTATATGTTCGGAGTTAACACAGTAAAAGAGGTATATATACATTCGTTTCAAAAAAGCAAAACATCTTATATTTTGAAGCGGGGGAGATTGTATGCTAGCTCCATTCCAGAATGTCAGCTTTTCTAGCTGTTCAAGTTGAACCGGTAAAAAGACGTAGAATCAGTCTCTATTTCTCGCAATTATACTATGTTGAGTTCTGAATTCTGATTTGCAACTAAGAACATCAAAATTAGACGAACTTAAAAAAATAGAAATAATTTGTATTTTTTTCTCAATCTGATCATATTTAGACCATATTTGATAAATTTAAAAGTTCTAAATTTGCTCTGAATCTACCCGAATTTTGGAGCCAAATATATACGGAACCCACCGAAACATCAGAAATTTTGATTTGAAAAAATGTAGATAACCAAATATTAAAAAATTCAACCATATTAGATAATATAAAGTTTTCCTGAATTTGTTCCGAAGCTAGACCGGAAATATGGAAGAAAATATATTTCAGAACCCATCAAAATCGTTGAAACATCATTGAAATTCGGAGGACTTTTTAACCCTTCAGCTGAACTGAAACAAAAGGTACAATACGAATTGGTGTTTGCTTCATCTAGAAAAATATAGCGAATATTTACCAAACAACTTTCCTTGCGAATATAGATTTTCTTAGTGTTCCAAGAACACAAAATAAAAATGGTGTTGCTTCCATACTGTCTCCTCCAAAGTCTAATAACATGGTGAGCTAGCTAGGAGTCTACTAACGAGCGCCATATATAGTGTAAGTGTGTGGGTGTAGGCGTCGATCGATTTTGCATTATGAGTGAAGCATCTGACCCCGAATTCTAGCCATGATACCGGTTAACTGCCTTCAGTTAACAGGACAAGCTTCCTGGTTACGCAATTGGAGCACATGTTAGTGCTTTCAACTTATTCTTCTGACCCTAGCTACTGTAGCTGTGTTGCCCTCAGCCTAAGCGAGGTGGTAAGTTAATCAAGTGACAAATGCAGAGTACTGTACTAGTAGTGTTAATGAGTAGTGCGTTTTCACGGGACAAGTCACAGGTGTATGGACGGTTCGCGGGACGCCAGGAAAAGCTAGAGCTCAACGCATGTGCAGCGGCGGACTGTGGATACACGTACTATACGCGCGCGCCACTGATATCACGCGAACGCTGGCTATTAATCAACTCGCCGCCTCAGCACGCGCAACGCTACAAAATACCAGTCCGCACAGACATGTCAGTGTCAGCCAGGCTGAGATAACACCGTCGTAAACGGATCGGTCAGTCCGGAGACGAGGAACTGCTGGGCTCGGAGAGCTCGGCGCTTCGTCCAAGGTCAAACGGGCGCGCGCGCCGACCAGCCGCAGGCTCCACGATTCGCGAGATACAAAACTGGAGATACGAATATGTGTGACGCCGCACCCGCGCGCCCAAGTTCAGTGGAACCCGGCCGGCCGTGGCGCCGCGCGCACGTGCCGCCGCGCACGCCGGGGGATCGACGACGATGCAGGCGGGCGTCGTTAAGCGGTCGCCGCTGGAGGTTGTTGCCCCTAGAGAGAGAGAGAGAGCCAAACGACCAGGGAGCAGTTGGGATGAATATGCCCAAGCGCGCGGCGCGATCAGCTCAGGGCCAAGGCCGGAGATACGATGGGCGCGCGGCGGGTGTGATGAACGCGCTGTCCCCCGCACATGTGCCGCCGTGGGCGCGTCGTGCTTATCTTATCTCGGTCTCGACTCTCGAAGCACCGGCGGCACAATGTGCATCCAGGCGCGCGGCGGCGACTTGGTCCGTCCTGGTGGTCATCTTGGCCGGTTTGGTGGTTGCCGTGGCTGCTACTACAGCAAGGTGCATTCACCGCGGGCGCGCGCGGTCCGTGCATCATGTGCGCGCGCGACGTAGAGCCTTATGGCATGTTGGCCACTGCTAGTACTACTACTAGGTGTGTATGGGCACCGGCCTCCTGGTCGGCTTCTGGTCCTGTTTTCGTGTGTATCTACGGCCGCAAATTACCTGGTCCAGCACCTACGTACGATGCCACTTGCCACGACTTGAACCATCAACGTTTCTGGATGGACAGCCACTGCATGCTGGGTGCATGCATGTGTGATGCGTCCGTCGAGTTTGTTGGCTTGCGCGGCGACGGTAACGCAGCCGTCCATCCGTACCCTGTAAAACCCGATAAGATACTAGTGTGGGTTCAAGTTGGTGTTGCGCATGCATGGTCGTCAGACAGAGTTTCGGCTTGGTTGCCAGATCCACGTCCAACCATGTTGGCGCGGCAAGCTGACAAAAACTCTGTTCTCGTTCCAGTGTCGCAAACAGAAGAGGGAAGCTCGCATACTATACAATGCTAATTATGGCCCCAATTATAGCAAGAGTGGAACAAGTCCACGGTAGCTTTCTCATCCTACTACTCCTAGACGGAATCGTATCATACGCACAGCGCATGAAACAATCTCTTTGATAGAGCCCAGAATAATACACTGAAGAAGTTCGACATTTTTTTACAAGGCAGAGAGTTAAGTTCGATCACTGCAGTACACCAACGGAGCCGGCAAAATTAAGCTTCCATGGACCAACTAAACCACCACCCGGGCGACCGATCCATCGACTAGGCCAGCCACTCGGGTTCCCGGCCATATCGTACGTACTGTACGTGCCAAGTGTATGCCATTTTGGCGGTGTTGTACGATACTAGGACAGAAGTACAGTACTGCCAGACGTACGATAAGCTAGCACTCCGTCCATCTTCCTCGCGGCTCCCGAGAGAATTAAACAATCACACATCTTGGTACTACTACACGTCCATGAGTAAACCTTGCAAGGAAACTCCACAAGACTAAACGCCCGACGCTCCTCTTCAAGCTCGATATCAAAAAAGCATTTGATTCAGTTAGGTGGGACTACTTGATAGACATGCTTCAGCACCTGGGTTTTCCAAGCAAATTTCGTGAGTGGATTACAGCGCTCCTATCCACCTCAACCTCTAGAGTCCTCCTCAATGGCGTGGCCGGTAACCCAATAAAGCATGGGAGGGGTCTTAGGCAAGGAGACCCCCTCTCACCACTCCTTTTTGTGTTGGCAATAGACCCGCTACATCATATTCTTTGCAAAGCCACCGATCAAGGACGTCTTCACAAGCTTCGTGGGCGTGCCCCCATGGTTAGGACTTCTCTATATGCCGATGATGCTGCCATCTTTGTGAAGCCCATCAAAGAAGACATTACCTTCTTGGCTTCCACGCTTGAGCTTTTTGGTGAGGTCACCGGACTCGTCACAAATTTCCAACCTTTGGAAGACAAGGTGGCGGCAAAGCTTGTGCCATGGATTGGAAAGCACGTTACTATTGCTGGGAGATCTACTCTTGTGAAGTCGGTGCTTACAAGTGTGGTCATCTACTTCATCATCGCCCTTGATGTTCCTATTGAGGTGCTAAAGAAGATTGATAGCTTGAGAAGAGCATACCTATGGGCGGCTTGTGATAAGGTTACCGGTGGCAAATGCAAAGTTAATTGGGACCTTGTTTGCAAGCCCAAGGATAAAGAAGGCCTTGGAATCCTCAACCTCAAAAAGTTTGCGATGGCCCTAAGATTAAGGTGGCTTTGGCAAGAATGGAAAGATGAGAACAAGCCATGGGTCGGCCTTGGAAATCCTTGCACCTCAAAGGACCATGACATCTTTGCGGCGGCCACAACGGTCATCATCGGAGATGGAAAAAAGGCTCTCTTTTGGGAGGCGAGTTGGCTAGATGGAATGAGACCCAAGGACATCGCCCCTCTAATTTTTGAGATATCTAGGAAGAAGAAATGTTTGGTGCAAAATGCTTTGCATAATGACCTTTGGGTATCCCAAATCAACACCCAAAATGGATTATCCTTGGAGCATATTGACCAATTCTACAAGCTTTGGGAGAAGCTTACCAATGTAACTATACAACCCCAAAGGCCGGACACTATCTCTTGGAAGCTCACAAATGATGGACACTACTCGGCTAAATCGGCGTACAATATGCAATTCTTGGGTTTAACCACCTCATCGCTGCCCCCCTTGTATGGAAGCCTTGGGCAACTCCTAAATGCAAGTTTTTTTGCTTGGTTAATCCTACAAAATAGAGTGTGGACGGCGGATAGGCTTTCCTGAAGAGGATGGCCAAATTGTGGACTATGTAAGCTATGCAATCAAAGACAAGAGTCGGCCCCCACCTCCTTTTCAAGTGTCGATTCTCCATGAGGATTTGGAACAAGTTAAAGACTTGGCTCGGTCTCCACCAAATCAACACGTCTACTTGGCACCAATTCCACTCCGTCAAAGAGTGGTGGAAGAAGGCGATTCACAAGAAAGGGCCGCAAAGGAAGGCTCTGGCTTTACTCGCAATGTTGGTCTCATGGGAAATATGGAAGGCAAGGAACGCAAGAGTTTTTCGAGGCCACGCCATCACCATTGATATGATGGTAACAAAAATCAAGGAGGAAGCACAATTGTGGTGCTTTGCGGGGGCAAAAGCTCTTAGTAGTTTAATCTTGCGCGAGTAGTCGTTTTCTTGTTGTTGTTTGGTCTTGGCTTTGGCCAAGATGTGGTTTGTAAGCACTTTCTAAAAACCTTCTCCTTAATCAATGAAAATGGCAAGCCTTTTGCCTTGTTTCAAAAAAAAAAATCCATGAGTAAACAATGTTGGTCCTCACGTCCGGCGCACCGGCACGATCGAAAACAACAAATACGACGAGCCGCTACCATTAACGCAAGTTGCGGCGAGTTTCTCTGCATGGTCTACACTCTGTAGTGCGGTGGGAACGCGTTTTCACGCAGCTGGACGCAGAGGCACAGTCGCGTTGGACTCAAGCCGACTCGGAAGAACGAGGAGGGGAAATGAAAAAAATATCCGAACTACACACTACCAAAAATAAATCAACAAACCTCTACTACACTGATGAAAAAAAATGGAGCTGGCCCCAGACCCCTTGATGGATTCTGATGTTGTCGAGTGGAAGATCACCACCGATGCCCTGGCGAGAAAGCTGAAGAGGAACCGTATGAGACTGATAGAAGAAGGCCCCTGGATAAAGGTGGTCCAAATGGAGGAATGATTGTGTCCTCGCTGCGTGTTTCGCTGAAGCTTTATGCTTGTGCTTTTAAAAACATCGCTATGGGTTGTCAGCTTTTAGTGTTGTAGTTTCTTAGCTTTTGCTCCTTGACACTACATGGAAGTCTTGGTAAAAATATAAAAGCGTTAAACTGGGGAGTTCACGTTTATTTTGACCCGTGGTCAAAATAAGCTGTAACAGTGTTGGGTTTCATTTCTAATTGAACCGGGGTTGTGCCCTTTTCTTCGAAAAAAAAACCCTTTTGTTGTTGCATTGACACGTACCACTACATACTGGTCACACAGAGAGACCATGTGAGAAAGTGACCACGGCCTGCGAGAAGCAGGCGTGTATATGACGAGAATATCATTTTGCGGCCCGAAAGTTAGGTCGTCCAGGTAACGCGGTACCCAAGTTGATTTTTATCACCGTGATTCGAAAAGTTGGGGCGACAATTGCTGAGAGGGGTCTTTCGAGTGAATGATGGCCAAACCCAATATTTTCAAATCGCGCCCGTTAAGTCAGAATATTCTGTTACACTAGTTCCTGCTATGCCCCTTCATCGCCGGTCACTCTTCTTAGCCACCCTACACGTGTCGTAGGGGCAAATCCATTACTGTACTTTCCTAACTCTTGACACTGAATCTTACTATGGCGGCGGTGGTCCCTTTTCTTCCCTTCCCCGACCCTAAATCTGCCGGCGGTGGAGGACCTTTTTTCTCCCTCCCCTGACACTAAATCCGACGGCGGTGGCCTAGCATGTCTTGCAAGGCGAAGGTTGTAGCTACGTCGCAGACTGATTCGGAGCCACAATATCTTCCTTTGGATCATCCAAGGGGGATTCCTTAGAAGATATCATCAACCCATACATGAGAGAATTGAAGATTCATCCCAAGGAATTGTTGCTCGAAGGTGGAGAGGTCCGGACTAAAGAGGTTCAAGGCCCTAAAGGTGAAGAAAGTCTGGAGGACAGGATAGAAGCACTGGAGCATGAAGTCTTTAGGTACAGGAAGATGGCGGAGCGCGAAGTGGATATCATCCATAAGATTTGTTTCGAACTCATCACCGAGCACCAGAAGGAGACTGCTGAACTCAAAGACGAAGTCCTCTCACTCTGTCAAACAACCAACGAACTACAAGCATAGTTTTATGACGTTTAAAATCAAAACTGTTAGTATGAGGCTAGATTTAAACGCATAAGTGCTGCTGCAAGTTTCAGGATGTTGGAAACCATGATGTCCTTTGTTGATCGGAAGCCTTTACCCTGGAAGACGGACGAAGATGAGAAGATACCATCACCACCTAAGGAGTAATTCGTCATCAGGTTTGGCATCCCCTTGGTTTGTTCCAATCTTGGGGGAGTGCCACGGTATCATATCACTATCTTCTATCTTTTTACCTTATTAGTAGAGTCATATCATGAAAACGAGGAGTTATTATGTAGCATGGTTTGCATTATGGAAGTGTCCCCTCTCTCGTTAGATTTGTATCCCTTGGTGTGAGTTTCCGTTATGGAATATTAATGGGAAGTTCTATCATTCACTCTTTTGCATAGCTTATGTTAGTTTTCAATTCATGGTTATATTATTGATCTTGTTATTAGTATTGGTATCACTCTGGGATCATTGAGTTAATTTAGTTGGTTTTAGCAAACCTGGCTTGGTCAGTAGCAACACCTTTTTGAGAGTTGAAAAGAAAAAGATAGTAGTATTCTAAAGAAAAATAATTTCATCATCTTTCTTTCTTGATTTGCTCATAAGTCTAGTATTCTCTAGTTAAGATCTTTTGTGCTTCCAAGGAAGATTGCATGTTTGTTTTTATCATTTGTATGTTTGGTTGTTTTCTTCAACTCTTGTACTTGCTACCTAGCCTTACTAGCCAAAAACCTGTACTGAGATGGTATTCTTCTCGTGCATCCACCTCCTTTAAACCAAAACCTTTACCATTTGTGTCCACCATACCTACCTAGTAGCATTATTGCTATTCCAAGTAAATTCTTGTTTTATCTACCTCCCAAATTAAACTTGTTATGTGAAAATTAGTGATTAAAGCTCTCATGAACTTGATGGCACACTTTACTTTCTTGCATTTAATAAACTTGAACCATTGGATCCTTCTTTATTGCGTATATGCTTGCGCTTTATGAGTTGAAGTTAGCCGAACCATGTATCATGGGGACCGCTTTCAACACTTCATTGGTACTTGTACCTAGTTGATATCATGTTCTTTTGCTTATGGATCCCGGTGGTGTGAAATAAAAGTAGAACTTGTAAGATCATGGAGTTTATATGTGTGTTAGAGAAATGCCTGTGCCGCTAGCCTAAGCCATGCCTAATCATGGTGGAAACTTGCAGCATAACTATAGTGAGCATTCTATGAAGCATCGTCAATAAAAACCTATGCAAATAGCAAATAAAAAGATCGCTGAGATGCTCATTGTCTGCTTGCCTTGTTATTTTGATTATGGGATAGCTCCTCTGTCATGTGCAAGGGGTACCCCGTTGGCGGTTCTCGATGATACGCATGTATTTACAATGACAAGAGCTTGCTCGTGACTGAAGTTGAGTAGCATGAGGATCGGTACTCATAAGTAAGGGGCGTGAGATTTCAACTTATAACTTGTCACGCATATCCTCTTAGTTGAGTCACTTTAACCTTAATCACCAAAAGATGCCTATGATAGGGGCAATGAGAGCTGAAAGCTAGTAAGTATCATAATTTTTGGGAGCTCTTTATGAGACTTGCAATCCCTGCTTCCCTCTTTGAAGGGCCTTTCTTTTACTTTGTAGTTGAGTCAGTAAACCTACTCCCTTCTATCTCAGCAAGTATTTTGAGTTGTTGTGTTTCATTCATTCATATGATGATTTATTCAATCATGTCTTATGTTCCTTGTTTTGCACATTGCTCTTATCTTGATGTTTACTACTTTGAAAGCTATCATTGAAAAAGCCAGCTATTTGTGAACTCCAGCAAATTATCAACTATTCTTCGACCAAGAGCTAAGTTTGCCATTACCAATTATGATTCACTTTATGTATCTTTATTGTGTTTCCTTTACTCATTGCAAGTTGAGTTATATAATAGTGAGTTGTCTTCTATTATGATCTATGTATTTGATGAATGTGATGCTTCTTGTCCGTATTCTTTTATCGACTCTTGACTCCATAAACCTGAGGTCATGTTTATTGATCTCAGTTTCGCTTGGGGACAAGAGAAGTCTAAGCTTGGGGGGAGTTGATACGTCCATTTTGCATGACTATTCTATCTTAATTCACTATTATTCATTGACATATTTCATATTGAGAGGTGATACTTATGTTATTTCATCTATTTTTGCATGGTTTATGACTTTTGGAGCATGGACCGCTGCAATCAGGATTCTGATGGAAAAGGTGCTGTTTGGAGGCAAAATTCGCGAAGATCAGAAAACCCGGGAAAATATACGGAAAATCCTATTTTTCCAGAAGACTCAGGATGCCAGAAGATGGAGTGGAGGTGGGCCACAGGGGGCCCACACCACCCCATGGCGCGGGCAGGCCTAAGTCGCGCCTGGGAGTGGTGTGGCCGTCCTGGCCCACTCCAGCCTCTCCCCTCTGGCGTATATCATCCCCCCGAAACCCTAAGACTGGGAGAGCGACCACAGAAAGATTCTGCCACCTCTGCGAGGCGGAAAACACCGAGAGAGAAAGGTCTCTCCGGCAGACAGGTTTCTGCCGAGGGAATTCCTTCCCGGAGAGGGGAGATCGTCGCCATCAACACCACCATCAAGCTGGACTTCATCAGGATCATCATCACCACCATCATCACCATCAGCACCCTCATCACCATCTCCATATTGCTGTAACAATTGAGTTGAATCTTGCATTAGTTTATAGGGGAAACTTTCCCGGTGTTGATTACTCTTTGTAGTTGATGCTATTGAGTGAACCGTTGAATTATTGTTTATGTTCAGATTGTTATACATTATTATTCCATCTCTGATCATGATCCATATGATGTCTTGTGAGTAGTTCGTTTTGTTCTTGAGGACATGGGAGAAGTCTTGTTGTTAGTAGTGGAGTTGTGTTGAGAAAGATTTAATAGATTGTTATTTAAGTTATGGTGTACTTCTTCTAGTGGTGTCACGTGAACGTCGACTACATGACACTTCACCTATATGGGCCTAGGGGAATGCATTATGTTTTGACTATTAATCGTAGGGGTTGCCGGAGTGACAGAAACCTGAACCCCACGTTAGGAAACCATTGCACAAGGGACGTAAGGGTCTTAGAGTTTAAAGCTCTGGTTAGGTTTCTACCTTAATTACTTTCTTGTACTTATGGATGTTTGCAAGGGGTATAATCACAAGTATGTATTAGTCTTGGATGAGGCGGTACATTAGCACAGGTTCACCCACACAACACTTAGCAAACTAGAGAAGATTAATCAGCTATATGAAGCGAAAGCACTTGACAGTCTTCCCATGTGTCCTCGAGAACGTTTGGTCATCTATAGAAATACAACCGGCTTGTCCTTTGCTGCATAAAGGATTGAGCCACTTGTCGCGTTTATTCCTACTGTCTTTTATTTACTCGTACTTTGTTTACTTGCTTTATCAAAACCCCCTAAAAATCCGTTTGCTAAGTATTTGCAGAGAATTCCTGATCCATACCACTAGCCAGCACCTTCTGCTCTTCGTTGGGTTCGACACTCTTACTTATCGAAAATACTGCGATACACCCCCTATACTTGTGGGTCATCACATGGTAGGCTCGGATGGTAGCCTTGGTGTCCTCGACGCGTCCTCTGAGTGCCTCGCTGACTTCGTCCTGCAGGAGAATGCACCTTTCCACGAGATTCTTCTTCTCCTCCGTGAGCTCGTTGATTATCTTGATGGCCTGTTCTTGCCTGTTTAAGTTACGGTCGAGCACTTTCTGTAGCCTAACGACGTCACGTGCAAAATCTAGCGAGATCTCCTTCTACACAGATAATTGCTTGTGTAGGCTCTCATTAGCTTGGGTCAGGGAGCGTGCAAGCTCATGTTGGTTGACAATCTTGGAACTGATCGCGGCCACCTTGTCACGGTACTCGGCCTTCGATCGCTGCATCGTTCATGTTAATTGAAATAGGAATTCTATAATTACACTCCAGGTCCCGGGTGAATACTAATACAGATAAAAAAATCCCCGTTGAATCTATTAGCCGCAGTGTTAAAAAATGGACCTAAAGATCTATTCATGACCACGATAAACTAATCCTAATCACAAAAAATCCATAGTGAATCTATAAACAGCGATATTAAGGAAAGACCAAGAGATCCAGTCATATTCATGAAAACTAATACAACTCGTAAAAGAAGAAGAAAACCAATGCGGGGCGGACAGGATCTAAGAAATCCACATCACAACTCGAAGAAATAACAGCATGAAGATTTGCTACCTCGCTGAGACATAGAACGGGTCCTGCAACTGTCGTCGACAACTCCTGTATGTGTTTAGTACACCTCACGTGGTGTATCTAGAAAATAGATATACCGAATGGAAAATTTCGGGCACGGGGCCGAACGGGGCCTGTTTGCCAGAGTGAGTGTGGAGTGTGGGTGTAGGCGATCAAGCTTGCATTATGTGGTCGTGCCTGAAGAATCTGACCCCGAATCCTAGCCATGATCCGGTTAACAAGACAAACTTCCTCGCTACGCAAGTGGAGCACGTGTCACTGCTTTCATCTGATTATTCTTTCTTGAGTACTATATACTGCCTTCAAGCGAGTTAAGCAAATGTTACTACCGTGCTTTCTTTTCGTGGGACAAATGCAGCGACTGTTCCTGGGATGCGAAGAAAAGAACGACGAAATATGCTTGCAGCGACCGACTGTGGATCGATGCGCGAGCGCGCCGCCACTGAAATCACCCGATCGATGGCTATTAATGAAGTCGTCGCTTTAGCACGCGCGAGTCGCGACGTTACGAAATACTAGTCCACACACATATGATTACACGAACATGTCAGTATCAGGCACAGAGAACGCCGTCATATACGGATCGGACAGTGACCGACCGACGGCGACCAGATGTACGTGCAGGCGTACGTGGAACCGGGCTCGGAGAGCTCGGCGCGTGTCGCTGCGTCATCGTTGCCGGTCAAACGGGCGCCTGCGCCGACCAGCCGCAGACTCCACGATTTTCGAGATACGATTATGTTTGACGCCGTACCCTCGAGCCCAAGTTCAGCGGAAACCGGCCGGCCGCCGCGCTCCGTGGGGATCGACCACCATGCGGGGGGGACGTCGCCGTTCTAGGTTGTTGCGCCGAGAGCCAAAAACGACGAGGGAGCTGGCTAGAACATTTCCCTTCAAATTCTCCTCGCTGCCCCCCACCCATGTGCCGCCGTGGGCGCGTCGTGCTTATCTTATCTCGGTCTGGACTATCGAAGCACCGGCGGAACAATGTGCATCCAGGCGCGCGGCGGCGACTAGGTCCGTTCTGGTGGTTAAACTTGGCCGGTTTGGTGGTTGCCGGGGCTGCTACTAGAGCTAGCAGGTGCATTCACCGCGCGCGGTCCGTCGATCGGATCCGTGCATCATGCCCACGCTCGACGTAGAGCCTTGTGGCATGTTCGTCGCTGCTGGTACTCCTCCACTAGGTGAGGTGTGTGTATGGGCACCGGTCTCCTGGTCGCCTACTGGTCCTGTTTTCGCGTGTGTCTGCGGCAGCAAATTAACCCGGTCCAGCAACTACGTTCCTATACGTACGACGCCACTTGCCAGGACATTTCTCTGGAGAGCCACCACCACTAGGCATGGCGGCCTGCCGGTGCATGCATGTGTGATGCGTCCGTGGAGTTCGGTCTTGTGCATGCATGATCGTCGGACAGAGTTTCGATCGCCTTGGTTGGGAGGTCGACATCCCTGGTTAACCACCCAACGTTGTTGCTGCTGCAAGATGATCACAACACCGCGAACAAAGCTCTGTTGCGAAGAAGTTCATTGATTTCGATCACTGTACTGTAACACACACCGAGACGGCCAAAGCTTCCGTGGAGGCGAGCAACCAGCCAATGAGACGACAGATCAGGACAGGGTCTCGGGTTCGCGACCACGGACGTACGCGTAGGTATCACGTACGTGTTGGAATTTGGGTGTGGGTCTTGGCCCATAGCCTAATACAAATTCTGAAATTCTCTTGGCCTATTCATGTCTAGCAAGGGGTGGCACCAAAGTTTAGTCCCATCTTGCTAGTTTAGAGGGAGTTGGACCAATATATATAGTGGAGTGTTTCACTACCTCCTAAAGAGAGTGAAGAGGAGTGGCATACACGCGCGCTCCTCCTCCGCCGCCCGCCTCGCCACGACGCGCGCGCAATTGTGCCTCGGTGCCGATCTTATCTTTTTGTTGCTCGGGAAAATTATTGTGCGAGTTATTTTTCTGTCTGTTACTACTCGGACGTGGACTACCCACGTCTTACCCGACCGGCGCCTATATATAGACGGCCTAAAACCCTAATACGAGAAAATACACATCTCTCTGCCTCAAGAACCTTGCGCCGCCGCTACACCTTCTCCATCCCTCTTAGGCGTGCAGACGGACGGAGACGATGAGGCCTCCGGAACCACCGCCTCTCGTGAACACATGCGGGTGAGGCGATCAGGTTTTTGGGGAAGGCGCGTCTGCGCGACTCTTGGCAACATCACGTCGACCGACCACTTCTTTCCCGACGAGGACTTCTTCCGGACATCGAGCCTCTACGACGCCATGGTGGCGACATCGGTGTCAACCTCAACCCCAACCTGACGCGAACCCGATTCCTCCTCCGGACCGTACGTAATCTGCTCCTATCTAGTTCAGTTTTACATTGCGGTTTCTTGTACTAGCTCTTGGAATAGATGTGATCTGTTTATTCTGGTTGAATATGATCTGTTCGTTTGTTCTGCTAGTATACATGATTAAATTAATTCTAGCACTTATAGTCATGATTTATTATTACTTATTTCGGATTAAATATTATGGTAATTTGCTTATATTTTTAACAGTACGTACCTCCCAAGTGTACTGTGCACAGTGTACGGCATTTTGGCGGTATTCCAAGCTACTAGTATGACAGAAGTAGTACTACGAGACTTACCACTCCCGTGCCATTTTCCTCGCGATTACCGAGACATTTAAATAATCGCACAACCTGGTACTGTACGTCCGGTCGTCGGATCTCTAAACAACAAATACGACGAGCCGGTACCGTCGACGCAAGTTGCGGCGAGTTTCTCTGGTCTGCACTGCGGTGGGAGCGCGTTCTCTCGTGCAGCTGGATGCACGCCGACTGGGCGGGAGAGCAGGGCGGAGGGGGAATGGAAGAATATAATAACCAAGGAGCTGCGCATAAATCCAAAAATATTCACGGAAGCTGTTATTGTACATTTTTGTTGTTGTCGTTGTTGTTGCGTTCTTCTTGCTACAGGGACACGTAACGGTCCTGACTGGTCCGAGAGACCATGTGAGGAAGTGACCACGGCCTGTGAGAGGGAGACGTGTGGACGAGTGGTACGTAGAAGGACATGCGCAGCGTACTTTCGCCACAGCCTGACTCTGCACAATCAATCCTGACAGTGTACTGACTATCAAGATTGCCATAACATAGGGTTAGTTACTGACTTGGACGCGGAAAAACTTCGCCTAGATAAAGGTTACTCGTAAAAAAACTCTAAATAAAGCTCAAGCCCGTGATCCGTTCTGGGCAGTGAAAGTTAAAAGAGGCGCGCCCACATAAGAATACTACTCGACCTTTAACTTTTCAGGCTGGACATCTATAGTTCTAAATTCAGATTGTATCAACACATAAGTAAGCATGTCTCCGTCTCAAATTATTTCCAACATCTAATCCGAAACATAGGAAGTAGCATAAAAACAGACCGGAGCAAACTAAACATGTCTTCGTTTACCACCTCGTAGTTTAGAGCATCTCCAGCCGCGCTTCCCAAGCGGCGTCCGGCAGCAGCATTGGATTGCTCGCTTGGGACTGCCAGCGCGAACCGACGGCTTTAGGGAGCGGCGCTCCCCAGCGCGCTCCCTATATGAATTCCTTATACGATTTTCAATTTTTTTTATATTAATCTGTAATACAAATATAAATAGTTAAACACATAGATTCAAATCTCAACCTTATTACAAATATAGTTCGAATAATTAAAAATAGAGCTTTAAACAATAAATTGATACAAATTAAATTAAATGAAGTTTTATTGTTCTCCTTCTGGGGTTATTGGCCCCTTCCCTTTGAGCCTCCGCAAATGTTCGATCAAATCGTTTCGCAGATTGAGGTGGGTAACCTGGTCACGAATCTCCACATGGATTGCGACATAGTTGACCCAATCTACCGGTACCTGGTGATCAATATCTGCAAGAGGACCCATGTACACATACGGAAGATCGTCTGGTGCAACTGCATGTTCTCGCTCACTCACGATGACCATGTTGTGCATGATCACATAGACATTCATCATCTCCCACATTTGATCTTAAGACCAGGTTAGAGCAGGGTACCTAACTAGAGCAAATCGAGATTGGAGCACACCAAATTATCGCTCGACATCCTTCCTACCAGCCTCAACGATTATCTTCACAAATACTGACCACTTTGGATAGATGCCACTGGCAAGATAGTACCCTTTAGTGTAAGGGTGACCATTGATCTCATAGTTGCAAGGGAGAGCATGCCCTTCACAAGTTTTGCAAACACCAGAGAACGCTGCAGCGCATTGATTTCGTTGTGAGATCCCTCCATGCCAAAGAAAGAATGCCAAATCCATAGGTCCTGATCAGCCACGACTTCAAGTATGACATTGCAATATCCATGATGCCCTTTGTACAAACCTTGCCAAGCAAAGAGATAGTTCTTTCATGACCAGTGCATGCAATCAATGCTGCTTAGCATCCTAGGCAGGGCCGGCCCATAGGGCGGGGCAGAGGGGTGCTCGCCCTGGCCCCCATGGTATAGGGGCCCCGGTCCATGACTTATCTATATATCCATATTTGTCTAATACTTTTAACATCCAACAATGTACAATAATTTTTGGAAATATGAATGGTTGTCTAAAAAAAGAAAATATAAATGGTTTAAGCTATAGTCTATCATGACTACTCTTACTCCTATTTCTCAAAAAAAAACTCTAACATTATCGAATATTTTTTAATTGATGACATTATTTTGTTGGTCTCTCCAAATGTGAAGAATAACACCGGTCCACACGTTCATTTTCAAGTTTATGAGTATATTTATCAATTGCATAACTATATTATTCCGCAACCAACTCTCTTATGATTCCCAACACTTCTACTTGCCCCTATCTTATATGTTTGAGAAACTATTCCATCTTCTTACTAATTCAGTGTCTAATATGTTTACTCATCAACTCATTTTCTGCACACGCATATGTACACAAGTAGAAATTAATAAAATAACTATCATGATATATAGTTCGCTCGATCAATAGAAATAAGTGGTTTTAAATGTCCTCACCGAGATTTCAAAGATCATGGATATATCAAATATACAGATTATTTAATTTGCTATTACATTACAATAATTTTTCTTACGAAATACTAATATTTTTAAGTCTTTTATTATGTGTGAACAAGTGGCCGAGGTTGCATGCATTGTTGAGACGCCTAAGAATGCTAATCATGCTAAACTTTGAGTACTCTTCAAAAGTTTAGCATAAATATTAAATATATTTCTAATATTATTATTATTTTGAGTAGGGGGGCCATTGCGCCCTCGACTCTAGGAGATATATAACACATTAAACAAGGGGCCATTGATTTCATATTGCCCTAGGGCCCCCAAAATCTATGGACCGGCCCTGATCCTAGGAAATCCTCTAGCTTCATTCCGTGCCATGATCCGTTGTATCTCTTATGCATTTGGCCCTCTCAAATAATTATCCCAAAGAACTGCGATCACCGTCTTGCAACTATGGTTGTGGACTCAGACATGCGTAGATACTCGTCCTTTGAATCTCCAGGAGCTCCATACGCAAGCAACCTCATGGCAGTCATGCATTTCACATGAAACACTTCTTGTTCATCCTGTAGCGCTGGGCAAACATCCTTTGCCGTGTATGTGAAGTTGTCAGCGAAGTAATCGGTGTATAGCATAGTATACCCCTCCATCCTATACCTCGGCTTGCTCTTATTTCTCCCTATAGAGGTGTCGCCGCGTTTGGGAGTGGCAACTTTCAGTTGGTCGGCTTCTAGCTGCAACAGGCATGCGATGATGGTCAAGTGCTCCTCTTCGTCGGTGTCGGCCTCGGCTTCATTGTCCATGAATGACTGGATCATTAGCTTGTCGTCGCTGTCCATGGCCTGCACGACACGCACTTCGCGGTCATGTCCAGCGACGGCGCGCAGAAAATTGCAAACAAACATCGCCTTCTCGGCGAGGTGAGCGCACGAGGTCGCCGCGAGCGCCTGGTTGACAGACGGACACCGAAGAAGGCTTGGGAAAATATGGTAGGCGCTTATGAATACTAGGAGGCGGTAGGGCGGGAGGGGGGGCAAGCGGCATTGAGCGGGAGGCGGCCCGACCGGAGATTTGGCGGGACTAGGAGACGGGAAGAGGGGAAGGAGAGGAAACCGAGGCTTTGCTCGCTGCCAGCACTATTCTACGCGACGCGCACAATATCCGGAGCATTCAAAAGGCATCCGATGGCACGGGGTGGTGATGAAACGCCGGATAGACTATTAGACCGTGCCGGACAAAACATGACCATGACACTCCCCAAATACCTTTGTGTCTAGAGATGCTCTTAGCGGCTCCATCCGGCCAATCGTTGCTGCTGCCTGGCCGGACGGACCGTTGTTCCCAGAGTGAATGATGACAATGATGTCTCACTTTCCCGTACTCTCTCTTGCATCCTCTTACACATACTCCTAGGTGCTTTGTGAGAGTGATATATGGGTCACACTTTAGTAAAGTAGTACATTCTTGTATCCAACCATTGTATGTGTTAGGCCTTTCACAATGGGTGTATCTTAGCTCTATATCCTAAGCAATTTGCTTATGTGGCACTGTAGTTAATGATGAAAGAGAGTGATGTTGTATCTTAGCTAAGCTACACCTCCTGCACGCAACCATAGGCAGAAAAATTGGCTAGTCCAATCCTATGCATGCATGAGCCCTAAATCATTAAATGCATGAACTCATAAGATACACCCTTAAGAAACAACTCATTGTAGAGACCGTTTCTTAGAATATAACACTGCCTATGATAGCGCGCTAAAAAACGGTCCATTGTGAAAGGCCTTAGCTATATGACTGACTATAGATGATGTGGCAACATCTTATAGCCAACAACCGGCTACACTATTAAACTTGCTCTAACCAACTGTCTAGCACCCTAAACTCCTCTTAATTAATGATATAAACATGTGTTAAGTAGTGTCCAAAATTGTCTTGTTCAGCCACTTAGCAGACAATACGTGAATAAGCATCAGTATGCAGATATACTTGTCCCATGATTTCTTCCTCCTCTTGGCTGCAGGATCATTTGTTCTCTCGATTTTATTCTCTTCCCATGCATGGTATATTTTGGTCCCTCCATAAAGCCAGAGAGAGATTCCGATTGAGATATACTCCCTCCGATCCATATTACTTGTCACTGAAATGAATGTATCTAGACATGTTTTAGTGCTAAATACATCCATTTCAACGACAAGTAATATGGATCGGGGGAGTAGCATAAAGTATATTTTGCAGGCATAAAATCCATAAACTCGTACATAAATGCCTGGTTTACTGCATTGGTAGTTAGCAGATGCTCCCAACCTTTTAAACATGTTAAAGATTATCCAAGGACTTTG
Source organism: Avena insularis (assembly GCA_023614405.1). Taxonomy (NCBI): domain Eukaryota; kingdom Viridiplantae; phylum Streptophyta; class Magnoliopsida; order Poales; family Poaceae; genus Avena; species Avena insularis. The sequence continues at coordinate 592,122,421 of CM042686.1, read as the reverse complement.
ACATTGAAAACCAAGGAGTGCGTGCAACAAAAAGTGGACGAAAGTACGTCGCATCTTTTTTGCCAACGAATCCGGCAGAAAAGGGGCAGGACAGAGCCAAATATGTTATGGTGCATCTTTTGTGCACCGTACGTGATTAAGTTATGGTGTGGTGGTACTATAGTGTGTACCACTATACAAGTCTTCTTGCTTTAGGACAGAGTGTCATTTGTCGAGATGCATTTCAAGCTGTATAGCATATCAAGATTAGCCTCCATAATATGTATCCAACCGATTGGTTTGACAAGTTCGAGCTAATTAGTTCCTCATGTCTTATGTGCTGATTGATGAATTTGTTCTGTTCCCATGATGAGTATTTCTTGAGAAAGATCGAGTAATGGCATATAAGCATTTATGACATGGTATATCAAGGAATCGAAGATATAGAATTAATGAAATGGACCTTTATGTAGATATACCGAATAGACAATTCATCTTGATGGGATACTAAAATATCAAACTTTTAGTTTGTTCCATGTCCTCCGGCAGGCACGGAAAAAAGGGGAAAGACACCACCATCTCTAAGAACAGCTTGCCTCTTGTGAATAATATATTTTCTTTTAAAAGACAATTTACGATAATAAACCTCATGGAAAATATTAGGGCTCATAATGAAGGACCTTACTTATTGTTGTTTCGTTAGTTAAATTAACGGTTGCCATGCATAACACAAATTTCCATTGTTCTTTGAGGTGTGCTTCAGTGTAGGTCTTAAACGACCACCTTATTTTGAAGAAAAATGATTAGCTCCCAAAATGATTAAGCCTACCAAATACAATGGTTTATTTGTCCTTTCAACGATCAGAGATTCTCCTTGCTTAGAGTATTAGAGAAGTATGCAAATGGAACAATATTACAAGATCTCTATGCAGGCTTATAAGCCAAATCTTGTATCGTCTAATTTGGAGTGCATGCAACCAAACCGAGCTTTGTCATGTACCCTCGTAGATGCTCTACGTGTCAAGTACCCAGGCTAACCAACCACATGATTTTTTTACTTAGCAATACGTATAGTGGGTGCCCTGCAATCGGAAATGATGGCTCCCTCATGGTAACATGTGTCGGGGTGTGGCATATGGGAGCATGTGGCTGACGCCGCAGCTAGTACTAGTCGTATACGAACTAGATTCCTACGACAAGTAGCCAGTTTGATATATACTAGATCACGTAGACGCGCGTTACCGTGTCCGGCTATTTTTGCAATTATATGATCGTAGCAACCTAGTAAGAATAAAGAAAAAAAAATGAGGAACGGTATATCTATCAACCAACCATGCATCAATATTTACAGTCAAGACGCTATCGGATTTTTATGACACAAACGAATATCAAGCTCGCTGCAAACTTTGTACCACTACAACCTCTACAACCTATAAGCTGCATATGGTAATTGTTATACAGCAGAAGATCTGTAAAGGATGAACACTATCCAATATGATAATATCCATGTTTCTTTTGAAACTGTCCAAGCATTCAGTACTACTGAGTCTGAATGTCAAGGTTAGCACTACAAAATTTTAGCCGGAATTATCAGCTTCGAATAATTGATCACGCGATGGAAATTATGCCCCTAAATTTTCAGACATAATACGTGTTCACCTAATGAGCGAATGCTTCCTACACGGCTACACGTTAAAAATTGTTAGAAAATATGCCAGATTTACCAGAAAGTTATGGTGGCTCGAGTTAAACAAAAGTAAAGTTCGTCACGGAAGTATGACATAAACGCGCTTTTGAACTGTTGGAAAATTAGTTTGTATATTTATTCTTGGTATATTGTCGAATTACTAAGTGGGAACATGCATTTTCCTTTCACGTGAACTTTACTACTCCACCTAATCTGTACAAATCTTCTTTGCTTCAATTAGGGGCGCAAGAACACCAGGATTATCATATTGAACTGCAGATGGTAGTATACATACGACGTTAGCTGCATTGTGTTAGATGACGGGAAGGTTTTCTGAACCTGTGGCAGTGTAGAAAGGCACAAGGGCGTCAAGCTGGTGCAAGCACGCCGGTGAGGAGATGCTGGCCGCTGACTATCACGACCAGGAGTGCCGCAGACCACATGCCTCTACCTTATTCTAGATTGACTCGCTCGCCCATGCTTTTGGGGGCGTAGAAGGGACAAGTGGAAGCTGTGGGGCGACGAAGAACATGAGGCGAACACCAAATCTCTGAACCTAAGCTAGATAGCATATGTTTAACAAAGCATACAACCATCACAGATTACCCCAAACAAGGCAATGGTGATAAAAATATGACGAACAACTCATAAGGAAAAAAGGTATAGTGCGAATAATTGAAAGATGTGGATTTTCCTTCATTTATAACCAACCATCTACAACACAGCAGTATGAATTATCTCGGTGTTGAAGTCGAAGAAGAAAGCGTTGTGGCCGTCGCGCTTGCGGCGGGTGTCGCCTTGCTGCAAAATGCGACCGATGCGGCAGAAGTCGTGAGGCCTGAGGCTGTGGTAATCAACTTCGACTGAGCATCAGCAGCGGAAGCCATCGACATCAACACACGAAGAGAGGCCTCTGGAGTCTGGTGTGGCATGCGGCTGATGATCTTACTGGGGTGGAGATAAAGGATTGGTGATCTCCCCCTCCTGAATTCAGAATCCACTCGTTGACCTCTACCACCAATCCACCTCGAAGGATCGCCCTCTTGCTCGCTAGGGTTCTTTCAGAATATATAGCACATGAACTAAAGGAAACATACGCCTCTGTAACTCGTCGCCGGTGAGTGGCGCGCTTCAGCTGCCATTAATGCTTATAGGAACCGATTCTGCTTCAATCGCACTGATGCTCGTCTACCTACCGCTTCAACTGCCAAGGACCGCAAAGTGCTTGGGAAGAACCATGCACATTGTGATTCGCCGCGATCGTCGTAATTTTTTCTCTTTCCGGAAATCAGTTTGCTCATTTAACTTAGCGGTCCACTACAGAATGCTAGACTTGCCAAGTTGGGCTTTAACAGGGAGCTGAGGCCCAATTCACCAGAGAGGGACGAATTGACGTCCAGAGTAGCTGCCTTAGGGACTTTTGGCCCAGTTCGGGAACTGTAGGAGATCTAACGACCAAAAAATAGTCAGGGGCGAGATCGGACGGCCGAAATTGCTGAGATTGTGAGATGGTTCCTCTTTGGCTCAGTTATAATATCCCTAATGTAGAACGCCGAAGAAAGCGCTTCCTTTCCGAACTAACTGGGTCTGTAGCATAATGAGCATGCAGAAAGTTCGTTAATGTCTACCCTAAGCCACTTAAATCTAATATAGTCTATTGTCAAAAAAATCTAATATAGTCTAATTAATCAGAAGAAGTACTACCAGTTCTTTTTAACTGAAACTCACCGATTCCGTTACTCAGAAGGCACATCAAGATCGCTGGCCAACAACACCATTACAGAGTCTGGTACAGTCTCCTGCCACAAACAGCATTGGTTCTCTCCCCTAGCTCATAACGCCGCAAGGGCATGAGCTACTTTATTACAAGACGGTGGACAGTAATTTATTTTAACTGACTGGAAATTTAAACTAATGGAAGCGCGAATATCTCTGTAAATCACTCCCTCTGGAGTAAGATCGAAATCCTTCGATTTGACAGCTCGCACCAGATTCTAGGTATCACTCTTCGATGGAAATATTCAACATTCCCCAATCAGATGCTGCATGCAACGCTTGCACACATGCTTGAGCTTCAATAGCTGCCGCACTAGCAACATGTGGAATCATTCCTGCTCCCGCGCCTCTGGCTTCTCCCTGCTGGTATCTAGCCACAAAGCCCCAGCCACCCTACCTTCTACCTTATGAAAAAACACCATCGATATTGATCTTTACCGATTCATCCGATGGTGGCTGCCACTTCTCATTTTGCTTGCGCACTTGGCCATGGGTTGCATTTGTATAGAAATTTTCAGATTCCGAGTCTTCATGCTGCCAAGCATAGAAATCCTCAAAATCATCTCTTATTGGAGTGGCAAGTATTACACGAGCATACGTGTTTCTCACTAAAACTTCATCCCACTGACCCATGATGGGGTCGATCAGCTCACACACTCTAGTAACAAGCTTCTGCTCTTTTGGGGTGACTGGTTTATTGGACCCCTTCCTGTTAATCCAAGGATCAGTCCATACCTTGATGTTAGTCCCGTCCCCAATGTGCCAGATCAGACCCTCTTTCAACAGCCCCACTCCCTTCAAAATGCTCCTCCACGAGTATGACATGCCCGCAGTCGGCACTGCTTCTATGATAGATGTTTGACATGCCCGCAGTTGGCACTCCATCATCGCGGGAGATCACTAGAACACTGTCCACCATTGTTACCCAAGCTTCCGCCACCGCCAGCCGCCGCCCATCGTCAGTGGTGAGCAAACTTCGGTTCTCGTCCGTCCGATCTCGACTCAACTGTGTAGATTAGATCGATTTATTCCTATAACTCTGACTAGTATCGACAAATCAAGGAGTACTATGTGGCACACGCATACTCACCCGCCGAGTCATCATGCCGTGTCAGTCGCTCGTCCATGTCATCGTCCATGTCTGTTTAAATTGAATTTAAAATCCAGATATTGTCTAGATCTCATAAATTTCATAGAAAAATAAATAAAAGTAAAAAATTTACAAATAATATACTGTTGGTTTCCAAATTTTGTGTAGAACACTTTTGTTCTACCAGATCTAAATTTTGGCGAAGAAATAATTTTACATAACTTAAACCATTAGAATTAGTATTTTAATTCTAGAAAAATATCCACAAATCCATTTTAGTTAATTATTTTTGTATTAGTTTCATAATTTCAAGATTTACCAGTTACACTGGTTTTGAAAATTTAAAAACTATAAATCTGCCTGTTTGTATTTTTTAAAATCCTAACTTGAGCTTAAATAAAGTTATAAAAATTCCATTAAGTTAATTCCAGCCGTAAAATAACGTATGTGACATCGCCTGCATGCTAGATATTCAGTATAAAGTTTTTGGATGATGTTTTTGAGCATTATAACATGTTTGCATGCATGCATATAACGTGGGATATCTTTGTTTGCAATGTTTTGATTGAAGCTACTTTGTCTTTGCGTTAGATCGTCCCGGAGTGTGCATTTTCTGCGGAGGACTATAGTCATCACACATGACATTAATCTAAGGCAAGTTACATATTGATCATATCATTTGTCCCAAAATTTCTACTATGCATGTTTTACCTTCAAAAGAGTAGTATGCATGCGTAGGATGTTTTAATAGAAAAAATACTTAGTAGAAATATTTTACAAGTACAATGCTATTTTGCAGTATGCCATGACTAGATTTTATACTTAGAATTATTTTCACTCCTATTTCAAAATAAAACTAGGTTTTCTTTTGGAGGAACGATTGTCGGGACAACGATGAAATTTTGGTGAAGGACTGCCACCCAAGAATCAAAGAAGTCAGCCATGTTCCAGAAATCAAAAGTTTTCAATGCAACAACAATACAATATGGGCTCTGTCTTGGCTAAGTACTTAGTGGGATACCTCACCTGGGTACCACCATTTGGAGGAATTTTGGCTCGTGTGGATCCAAAAAAGGTGGGAGGGGGGCTACTAAGGCGAAGGTTCATTGTATCCTTGTTCCGGCCTTAACAAAGATGATGAGTTTTGGCAAAAATACTTGATCGCGAATTACGAGTAAAGTGTAGAAACTCTCGAGAGTAAATAATCTGATCAATCAGCCATGTTCACGAAAAAAGAACAATTTTGAGCTTCTGAAGGATGGACCCTCTGTAAGATTTCCTCTCTCTTTTCAAACAAAAGTTTTCAAAATGATATGACGTGTGTAATATCGTTCATAGGTGGGTTTTGGGGTCTTGGTGTGTAATATCCAAGTGTTAGATTGAGGATCATATACTTGGTGTGTAATGTTTGTGTTCCACTCGACGCTATATTATTTCAAGAAATATTTACAAAGTAGGATAACATATTTTTCTCTCTTCATGTTGACTTATATATATTTTGGCTTTATGCAAATAAACCTTAAGCCTTCTATTGTCAACCTTATGCGTGTACAGATAGTTCAATTTCTCCATTTTATAATTTTCCAATTCATTTAAAGTATTCAACTTGTTGGTTGCACGTGTCATGTGCAAAATTCAAAGATTGTGAGAGTTTAGGATCGTGAGTCTATACTCAACTAGCCTATGACATTAATGGAAGTCCAAGTTGTTTTATTTTGGTTTCCGTGTATATGAGTTAGCCTTGAGCTATGCAAAGATGTAATAAACTCTGAATTATTTAATCCGTGTAATAAAGACATGTGTTTTACATGGTATTTTATCGACTTTGTGTGCTAGATAATGATCCAGGGACTAGCACAATCAACCATAGAGACTTAGTATTTTATTAGGTCCAAGATTGTTACACCACTGCAAGCACGACTAAGTAGACGAAATCGCCAGACACAGCCGCCATGAGCACAAACCATATTGGAGATTTTACAAGAGATCCCAACCCAATTGATTCATACCGGAATCGCCAGCCGAGGAACACTCAAATCCTGCGAGGAAAAATTGTGTGTGTGTATTTTCCTCCTTTCTCTACCAATTCCGCCGTTCGAATGGCTTTTGATACCAATTGTAGGATCCTCACTAAGGACATCATACCTAATGGCAGTAGGTCTTCCCACTATCCTCCACAATTTGGATCCAGATACAGATGAGAAGTAGTTTGGGGAGGAAGAAAGCATAGCAGGTAGAAGAACATAGCATATATTATTTTTTGAGGGGTAGAAGAACATAGCATATATGGGCGTCGCCCCTGGCTCGTTGGGCACAGCTGGACCACCCTCCAGCTGGGCTTGGGCTACAGTGGGCTTCGGCCTTGTATGGCCTGGTCTGTGCAGTGGTCGTTACATCAACATAGGCATTGATCTTCCGTGCAACAGTGCATCCTGTATATGCCAAAAGGATACATGCATCAGGAACCGTTGCATTCAGACCACTGCACCTGTCTAGGAAATCAGCAAGCCATGCTTTTGGAGAGGTGAAGAATTTCCGGTTTAGCACAACATCGCAAGACTCCTTCACCTTCTTCTAGACCTCACCTATACATCAGAGAGAAAGTATTTGTATTTAGCGCCCAAGGATAAGGCCCGATCTATACCTGAGAGAGATGATGAGATCTCAGCTCAGAATTAGGACGCCCAAATTTCGGTTGTGTAACAGCCACGACTAGCTCCAGTGTCCAAATCGAGTGCACTGGCCACCATGATTACTCCCCCGTCACGGAGATTCTAGGGGCCGGGGCTCCGCATATGCATGTTGCGATAGCCCAGCGCGGTGGCGCCTACAGTAGGTAGGTGCCTGTCGTCGTCATATCTCGTGTATGTCGTTGCACGAGCGCATATGATGGATCGTTGCGGCAAAATTGTATTCAGAGCGTTACTAGAATCAGTGGCGGTGTTGACGATTCGGGAGCTCAGTGTGTTAGCTTGAATGTAATCTTGTTATGGTGTGATCTAGACACATAGGTTGTGTGCAGGGTGTAGTGTGAATAACACACATAGATTGTGTGCTTGTGTGTGAACAGGACATATGAGTTGTGTCATGTGGGAGTAAACAGTGCACATAGGTTGTGTACTGAGTAGATAGGCATTTTTTTTTGAACAGGACTGAGTAGATAGGCATGCCGCAGTTTGTCTGCAGCTAGAAGTATCTAGGGTATGTGGGGAGAACTTTAGGACTAGGAATGTTCTAGAGTGAGATATTTTTAGGAGCAGTATGAAATATCTAAAGTTTATAGAGTACTCTAGAAGTATGGTGTGTCGATAGACTGGTTTTGGGAAAACGAGAACACCTTTCGGAGTCTCGGCTGCGTGTTCATATATACCCGGAAAAGCCCCGAGCGTGGCCGGTACATGCGAGATTACAGGAGAGGATACCGACGGACTAAGAGATAAAGAGCTAAGATCCTTATCGCTAATACCTATCTCTAATTCTGCTACAAAACGTGTGCATGCATGGCATCATGTATGACGTGGAGTACTACTCCATGGTCAACACGTTACAATTTATCATGTTTCAAATATTTAGTCTAACAGCCCCCCTTAATCACAACCTTCTGAAAGGTTGAGATTACGCTTGAACTCATTTAGATCCTTAACTGCCAAGGCTTTAGTGAAACCATCTGCAACTTGATCTTTGCTTGATATGAATTTGATCTCAAGCATTTTATTAGCAACCCGTTCTCGAACAAAGTGATAATCAATCTCAATATGTTTGGTTCTAGCATGAAAAATAGGATTTGCAGACAGATAGGTAGCTCCTAAGTTATCACACCATAAACATGGCTTTACCTTTAGTTGAACACCAAGTTCACCAAGCAAAGCTTCAACCCATATCAATTCTGTTGTGGCGTTTGCAAGAGCTTTGTATTCTGCTTTAGTGCTAGATCTAGAAACTGTAGGTTATTTTCGTGCACTCCACGAAATTAAGTTTGGTCCAAAAAATACAGCAAAACCTTCTGTAGATCTTCTATCATCCAGACAGCCAGCCCAATCTGCATCTGAGAAGGCACTCAGCAAACTAGATGAAAATTTCTGAAAAGTTAAACCAGTATGTATGGTACCCTGGACATATCTCAAGATTCTTTTGGCAGCTGTCCAATGAGTAGTTGTAGGAGCATGAAGATATTGACACACTTTATTTACTGAGAAGGAAATATCAGGCCTGGTGAGTGTCAAATACTGTAGGGCTCCTACAATGCTTCTATACTGTGTACTATCATCAGGACCAAGAAGAGTTCCCTCAGTTAAGGACAATTTTTCAGCAGAGGATAGCGGTGTAGGGGAGGATGTGCATTTTATCATATTGACTTTCACAAGAAATCAACGACATACTTTTCCTGAGTAAGAAGCAAACCATTCTGAGTTTTCTTTACCTCTATCCCCAAAAAGAAATGCAGATCTCCCAGATCCTTGAGTGCAAAATCATCATTAAGATCTTGAAGAAGTGCAGATATAGCCTGATCCGATGAGCTAGTGACTATGATATCATCAACATATATTAAAACAAATATCATAACATTAGCTTTGTGATACAGAAATAGTGAAGTATCTGCTTTGGAAGGGGCAAAACCAAGTTGTTGCAACTTGGTGCTAAGTCTGGAGTACCATGCTCGGGGTGCTTGCTTAAGCCCATAGAGAGCTTTATCAAGTTTGCAAATATAGTGAGGAGTAGCGGAAGACTCAAAACCTGGGGGTTGCTTCATGTAGACCTCCTCTTCCAGAACGCCATGCAAAAACGCGTTCTTGACATCTAGCTGCCTCAAACTCTAGCCCCTAGAAACAGCAATGGAGAGGACAATTCTGATAGTTGTCGCCTTGACAACAGGACTAAAAGTGTCTTTATAGTCTATTCCATATCTTTGCTTGAAGCCTTTTGCAACCAAGCGTGCCTTATACCTGTCAACTGTGCCATCTGCATGTTTCTTGACACGGTACACCCATTTACAGTCAATAAGATTTTTTGTAAAATATGGAGGAACAAGATGCCATGTTTTATTTTGAATTAAAGCAGTGTACTCATCTTCCATCGCCTTTCGCCATCTTTCATCCTCAAGAGCTTCTGAAAGTGTACTAGGTTCACCTGTAGACGTAAACAGGCTATATGGAACCGTACCATCAGTATATACTTTGGGGCATCGTATACCTTTCTGGAGCCGTGTTCTTGGTTCAGGTTGAGGCTGTGGAGGAGTTGGTGAAGAAATTGGTGATGAAGATGTTGTAGTAGCTGTATTGTCCGCAGAAAATCCGTCCGCAGAAAATCCCCCGCCCACGTGATCCGCAGGGTCGCTGTCATGCGAAGGAGCGGGAGAATCGCCCGGCCCATTATTGCTCGACGCGCCAATCAATGAGGGAGACCGTGTCTCGGTCGTACGTGGAGACGTCGAGCGGCCTTCGTCGCGTTGCTGGCAAGGGGCCCGGGGTGGAGTCCGCGTGCGGGACCGCGGCGGGGTCCGTGAGCCTGACCGCGACGCGTTTGATCGCGAAGGTGAGGTGTCGTCGCATGGATGCCGAGGGAGTCGTGACGGGGTCCGCGAGCGGGACCCGAACTCGGTCGCACGGGGAGGGGATGAAGAGCGACTTCTGTTGCGTGGATGTGGAGGAGATTGCGGTGGGGTCGGCGACCGCGACACGCCTGGCGGTTGAGGAGATCGTGACGGAGTCCGCGACCGTGGGCGCGAGCCTGATGCGTCCGTACGTCCTGGACGAGGCTCGGACTCCGTGCGCGTGACACCAGGAAATCCTTCAGGATTGGGTGGTCCATCGTTTTCTGCAGCATTTTTCTCCAGTGTTGCTATTTGATCTGCCAACATATCTTTTTCTGCAGCATCTTTATCAGCATTAGTAACAACTGGTACAAACGGTAAACCCATATAGTCATTAACAGATGCATCCCCACTAGATAATGTGTGGTGTGGTAGAAGAAGAATATCATTTTTAAGGCGAGAGCCGGCATTAGGATGCAGCTCAGAGAAAGGAAAAATATTTTCATCAAATACTACGTCTCGAGAAATATAGACACGACCAGTTGATACATCTAGGCACTTAACACCTTTGTGACGGGGGCTATAACCTAGAAGATTGGGCCAACAAGCACAACCAAAAACTCTAAGGGATTCATAATTCGGTTTTGTATGAAGAAGACGTTCAACGGGAGTGTCATGATTTATTACCTTGCTGGGTAGAAGATTTATAAGAAAAGTAGCAGTAAGAAATGCTTCATCCCAAAACTTGAGAGGCATTGATGCATTTGCAAGTAAAGCAAGACCCACTTCGACAATATGACGAAGTTTTCTTTCTGCAGAGCCATTTTGCTGATGGGCATGTGGACAAGAAACATGGTGAGTAATGCCAATCTTTTGAAAGAAACTATTTAGCTTTTCATATTCACCTCCCCAATCAGTTTGCATAGTAATTATTTTCCTAGCAAATTTCCTTTCAACAAGTTGTTGGAAATTGAGAAACACTTGATAGACATCAGAACGCTTTTTGAGCAGATAAATCCAAGTAAACTTGCTAAAATCATCAATGAAGCTTACATAATAGGAATGTTTACCAGCAGACACAGGTGCTGGACCCCATACATCAGAGAACACTTGTTCCAAAGGAACAGTGGAAACACTAGTAGAGACAGGATATGGAAGTTGATGGCTCTTAGCTAGTTGACAAGAGTCACAAATGTAGGGATTTATTTCAGGAGAATAAGAAATACTATTTTTCCTAAGTACTTGTTGAACCACAAAAGATGAAGGATGTCCTAAACGACGATGCCATGTAGAGGATGATGGCTTTATTATGACGAGAGCTTGCTTGTGAGACCCAGTAGATGAAGGTACAAGTGGATAGAGGCCACCGTGACATGGTCCCTTAAACAGAATCCTCCTTGTTTCCTGATCCTTAATCAAAAAGAAGTATGGGTGAAACTCAAGAAAGACATCATTATCAAGGGTAAGTTTATGAACGGAAAGAAGGTTCTTTGAAGCACTTGGAACATGGAGAACATTGTTGAGATGTAAAGAATTTTGTGGGGTGCATAATGTAGAATGACCAATATGACTTATTTGCATACCGTTGCCGTTGGCCGTGTGGACGCGATCACGCCTATTGTACTTGTCATGCGTGTGGAGTTTGCTCAGTTCTGATGTTACATGGTGGGTGGCACCGGAATCGGGGTACCAATTGGTGTCGACGCCGTAGGATGCAACATGGGCACCCTTTTCACCGCCATCATCATCGGAATCATGACGGTCTTGATAGCGCCACCAGCAGGCATTGGCGGGATGACCGTGGATCTTGCAAATTTGGCAGGTAAGTCGACGTAGGGTGTAGGGGCACGGCCACGGCGGCGCCCCCCATCATCATGACGCCCTCCTCCATCATCACGACGGCGACCGCCGTCATCGCGGCGGCGTCCTCCATCTTCACGACGGTTGTCACGACCAGCATCATCACGACGCCAATCACGATGTCCGTCGCGGTTGTTGTCGCGTCCTTGATCATCACGACGGCGCCAGCGCCCTCCATCATCACGGCGATCCCCGCCCCCACGCTCAGGGCGAGGGGGAGAGCGCCCACGATCACCACGTGGGCGGGGGTCGCGGCTGTCGTCGCGAGACGGCCGGGTGGCGACATTGGCGGAGGAGGTGAAGCCGGTGTCATGTCCTGTGTCGGAGAGCATCTCGGTGCGAATATCATTAGCACATATTTGATCATAGAGGTCATCAAGAGTGGTACCAGGGTTGCCGTTGACGGAGGCGACGACGGAGTTGTAGCTGGCGTCAAGACCGTTGAGAATGTACCCAACCATCTCATCTTCATCAACAGGTTTGCCCGCCGCAGCGAGTTCAGAGGCGAAGCCCTTCATCGTCGCGAAGAACTGTGCGACAGTCAGCTCGTTCTTCTTGGTGTTGTTCAGCGCCCCGCGGAGATGGTTGATCTTCGTGCAGGAGTGGGAGGAGCACGTGGCGGTGATGACAGACCACGCCACCGCAGACGTCTCCAACCCCACAACATGGGGTATGATTTCCGGCGACAGCGAGTTCACGAGAAACCCGAGCACCGTCTGATCCCGCGAGAGCCATGCCGCATAGGCAGGGTTGGGGATTGTGATCTTCTTGTGGTGGTCATCTTCAACCTCCAGGGTCTTCGCCGGCGCGGCGTCAGTGCCATCGAGAAGGCCGAGAGCTTGAGCGCCACGAAGGGGGGGGGTAGACGAGAGTCTTCCAGTAAAGGAAGTTAGCCCGCGTCAGCTTCTGGGAGGGAGGGGATCCAAGGGCAGCAGAGAGCGTCGTCGACGATGAAGAAGAAGACGTCATGGCCACCAGGGGAATCCGGTCGTGGTCTTGGTCCTTGTAGCGGCGGCGGCAGCAAAGATGCGGCGGCGGCGGCTGGGATTTTTCTTGGCTTTGTGTGGGCTGATATTTTTTTGGCAACTAGATTATGGAAGAGGTTGCTCTGATACCATGTCGATAGACTGGTTTTGGGAAAACGAGAACACCTTTCGGAGTCTCGGCTGCGTGTTCATATATACCCGGAAAAGCCCCGAGCGTGGCCGGTACATGCGAGATTACAGGAGAGGATACCGACGGACTAAGAGATAAAGAGCTAAGATCCTTATCGCTAATACCTATCTCTAATTCTGATACAAAACGTGTGCATGCATGACATCATGTATGACGTGGAGTACTACTCCATGGTCAACACGTTATAATTTATCATGTTACAAATATTTAGTCTAACATGGTGTAGGGTTTGGATTGTACCACATGGCAGCAATCTAAACGGTCATGTACAAGTATAAATAGGGGTGCCATCCCTCCTATGTAACCAAGCTTGTATCACTTGAGATACGCAATAAAGACAAGCTTCCTACTAGCAGTATGTGTGAAGCACATCCCTTTAGAGAGGGGGAGTCCTGGGTGGGAGCTAGTAGAACCAACACTAACAAAATGATCACGGGACTAACTGAATGATTTCTAGACACTTGTAGGCCTTCTAAAACTGCAATGACTTAACGCGTTTGAGCACTTTGACATAAGTAAGGGTAACTCTAATGGATGCCTCAAAAACTACTTTTTTGGGTAGCTGAGGCCAAAAATAACCCTCTTCAACCAATGCCTAATACTTCTCTGTCCTAAAACTTTTCCATTTACTCCGTGGTTGTAGCAGAATATTTTCCTGTTACGCTATATATAGATATCACTAAATTTTTATCTTGAAATGTGAGTGATCAGGTGATGTCAATCGAAAGAGTAGAACAATTTATAGAGCCACTCGTTCTAAAGAAATCAAGTCAAATATGTTGGTCCTCCTTCACATGATAGAAAAATGGATCCATTTGTCATTGTGATTTCCACGATTTTCACTAAGAGGAAATTTGGAAAAAACTTATCCATGGTATATATAGTACAGTTGTAGAAACATTAATTTCCTAGTTGGTGTACAACTTTGGTAATGGATTCAACGGCCATTGTTGTCCCGCGGTTAAACACTTCATAAAAAGGGTATTCTTTTGTTGAAAACCATATACGGGTGGCATATCACTAGCCGTCTCCACTCCTGAGATAGCATCCTCATCCTTGCGACTTCTTTGAACGATAGCCTCGACAATATGATCTGCAAAACTTCCTGCAAGCCGATGAAACAAGGTTATCCATTATGTCCCAACGATAAAGTATATATGGTTACACGTGTGGAAAATATAGCATCCATGGCTAGGGATGTCGATCGAGAAGTTCTAGTATAGTATGCGGCATCATGTTTATCAGTTTATCCTTACCGGAGGTAGAAGTTGAAGCTTCATCGGTGCCTCTGATCTGGTGGCCCTCTTGAAATCCTCGTCATTGTTTTTGATGGTATGTTCTTGAACGCCGCTTGCAGCTCCTATTCTGTCCATCTTCCTCGTTGAAGAGGAAGCGTCGCTCGATTTGACCATCCTGGTAGATTAGTCATTGAAGAACACATCTCAGTTTTTCATGTTGTGGAATTAGATATCTGACGACACTGTCTACTCTTCCCATTATGAAAAGAAAGGTACTAGCAAATCAACAGCAGACCCGTAGCAAGCTAGACGACCTGGAACTTAAGATTGCTCTGGCCCCCGAGAGAAAGAGTATAAATACCTGATCAATCCAAGCAAGTTAGGGTTCGCTAGCAACAAGCAATCCAAGCCGCCGAGTCGCCGAGATATATCTCTCGTGCCAAATCGAAAAAGGGGCGATCGTATCGTAGCTCGTCGAAACTGGATTGGGCGATGGACTGTAGAAACGGAGAGGAAACCCGTAGGAGGGCTTGTTTGGTACTATTCGTGTATATAGATTAATAGCCCACAGCTGCCCATGGGCGTACGTGGGCCTTTAGCTCGCTGGAGAAAAACATCGCAACACCGAATACAATTGGAATTCTTCTGAAAGAAGAATACAACTGGAACACCGAACCGCTGACTTTCCTCTCCCAGAGAAAAAAAAGGAACAATGACCTGCAACGTTTTGGTAAAATAACACTTAGTTCTCTTACGATGTAAAAAAAGGAATCAGCGGTACACAGGATAACAGCTAACACGTGTCTAGCGGGAACGCCCGAATCCCCCGTTGGCCATCGGGACCTAGTGGTAAGACCATGATCCGCAGCGAAAGGGATCATTCATTCTTCTATTGGGGACATGTGGCAGAACGACAACTCCAAACGTCAGACATCCGACGCCTATACCTACCGTTTAGGTGGCACCAGCGAGATCCAGCTAAGGTAAGGAACTTTGTGACGCGGGTGCTCCACTCCACTGCGGTCAAATATGTCGGATGGTTAGGAAATAATTTTATGATAATTCCAGAATATTATACATGAAAAACCTAAGTACTACCGTGTGTAACTCGAATAAACTAGATGTGTTTGACACGATGAAGCATGCCACACATACTAATCGTTTGCACATGAAGTAGCCATAGAGAATTCTACCATGCGCGCCTGTCGCTCAAGCAATGCGCGCATCAACAGCAACCGTGGCCCGTCTGCGGCCCACCTAGCAACGAAGAAGCAGGCCCGTGCTCTCTCTTCCCCGTCATTGCCTGATGGGGCCCACCATCATCATCTACCTCCGAATGGAGACATGGAGGAACACAAGTCACTCTGTGCCCGATTCGATTTCATAAAAATTTGACCGCCTCTGTTGGATTTCGTGACCCCTACTCCACGCTCCACTCTCATATAAGCTGACTCATCCCAGATATAGGGGGGCGAGACGACATCGACTATAAAATAGGTAAACAACGACACTATATCGAATCTTAAATATATGTAGTTTTGTTACCATAAACATTTTCTATAATTAAAGCTTCATTTTATTTGCTTTAAGACTACAAACCCGTCAAATAACAAGCTATGATCTCATGAACGGTAAAATTTACGGAAATGTTTCTTACAAATATGAATAACTATATAAGGCTGTAAAAGAATACTAAATAAATCAAGGGGCACATCAGTATATGAGCATGTGGGGCGAAGAAGAAATTCATCATAAAAAAGATAAACACTGAAACTATACCAAGTATTATTATGTATACTATGGATATCAAACTATAACATTATATGTTTTGTAATAAAAACAAACTATATTCTACTAGTTTGAGTGTAGGTCTATGCCAAGAGCAATCGAATAAATCAATAACATAATAATTCAACAATTAGTTAATCACTAAATACTTCGTAAAAAATGCTGGTGTATATAATCCACAATTGATCTGACTAAGCAATTTCTATTAGATGGGGTAATAAAACTAGAAATTCCAGTAGCCAACATGCGCATATCTGGAATCATACCCTAGGGTGATCAATTCACGTATTGGACATGCCGTTCGGCGGCAACAGACCATAGTTGATAGTTCTCAGATGCATGGGAGTTGTTCTTTGTGACTTCACTAATCAGTAAAATTGCCGGTTATGTATTAATCTAAGATTACCGGTGGCATCACCATCGGCATTGAATAAGTCCTTCCCGCCTCACCCTCTTTCCAGTGGTACTTCTTGGCATCATGGGAGGCGTGTGTAAGTTGTTGTGTTCTCACTATGCGTGTAGGACGACGAGATTTGGTGCCATATGCTTCATATCGATTCAAAGGTTCACTGGCAACGAGTTCGGCTCTAGGGCGCTGGTTCTTAGGGGCATCTGCATGAAGACTTTCTGGCTATCATCAATAAATTTATAGCAGCTCTGGTAAGGGAGCGATGACATCAGCGTTTCAACGGCTTGTTCTAGCAGCTGTATTGCTGTATTGGTTGTTCGGTGGTTAAGGACCACAATGTAAATTTTATTATGTTTGGGGTGTTTTATACTCCTGGTGAACTTTTATAAAAGATGATATCCCCTCCGACCCATATTAGTTGACTTAAAATTGTCTATATATGCATGTATTTAGCAGTAAAATTTGTCTACATACATGTGTATCTAAACAAATCTAAATCAACTAATATGGGTCGGATGGAGTATTTTTTTTTTTGCAAAAGTAAAAAAAAATGGTAAAAATTGTCCTATGCACCAACCAGAAGAAAGGAAAGTCTCTTCCACGAAAGGAAAAAAAACGAGAGCAAAAGTCTCTAATTCCATCCAAAGCCAAGAGTATATATTTTCCCTTAAAAAAATGAGAGTATACTTAGGCACAAACCATGGTACGACTCAAACCGACATCAATCTTGCCACGCGGAGGGCAGCCGATCAATATATATATAAATACGCTCGAGCAGCCCGGCCGGCAAGGGAGAAACCGTGCGCTGCGAGGAGGAGAGAGTACTAGCTAAGCTGCACCGGCGCCGCGCGGCTAGCGCTAAACCTAGCTCGATACTCTCTCCAGCCGCCGCCTCGCCGAGGGGACGCGCCGGACGTGGTACGTCTCTCTCTCCCTCCCTCCTTGTCCCGTAACTATTATCCACGTCTGGCCGTCGCGGCGCTACGGGCGGCCAGCTCGTTCCAGCGATCGCCGTGGCGGCCGGTGATGTCGGCGGCCGAGGAACAAGTGTGTTCAGGCTGGTGTAGTGGTAGCTAGGACGCCATGCCACTGGCCTCTGATTCGAGCGACAGTGGACTCGTGGGAGCTCCAATTTGCACACAAATTAATTAATTATCTCCCGGATCACTTGTTTCGTGCATAAAGCTACTAGTTCGTTTGATTCAGCTTGTGTCTTTTATATGGAACTAATTAATTAATATTAGTGAAATTTGATTAGCTTGCAGGTTGCTTTGGCTGGCTAGCTAGGTCCATTGATATATCTTGCCACACTGCGACGAAGCAATGCCGTCTACCCAAATGTTTGACAGTGAGGACGATGAATTTGCCGGTCCAATTTCGTTCAAAAGGTCGAAGCCACACAGGTCTCCACAACCCTGTCGAAAGGGTAACCTAGAAAGACCTCAGGTGGAAGATGGTCACCCCACGCCGGACACCGATACAGAGGATAACAGACCAATTGCATCAAGGAGAAAGGCTGTGGGAAGGAAACTCAAGAGGATCAATAAAGGAGGTGCAAAGGAAGACGATGACGATCTTGTTGATTCGGACGATGAGAAACCGCTAGCCACAAGGCTGTCTGACATTGCTGCTTCAAAACCTGGAGGTGGTGGTTTCTGTGATGATGATGATTCAGAAGATGATACCACATTATCGGCCCGGTTCTCGCGAGTTCTTCGCGGTGTGTCCGCCGGTGTTTCGAGTTCCAAGCGCAATAGGATACCACCTAGCAACAAGGGGTTGAACGATGATGCAAGTGCTACCAGAAATTCAGTCAAAAAGGCAGGTGATGGCAGTAGTCAGAAAAGTTCAGCTCTTAAGAAGGCAAAGCCTTCAGATGCTTCCACCTCCGCGACAGTGAGTGTCAAAAGAGAACCCGAGGATGTTGGTGATGACAACGTACCTCTGGCACGAAGATGGACAATGCGCGACGTGAATATGGAAACAGAGGAAAACTCACAGTCCACAGAGACAATGGAGGTCTGTGAAGGATCAGGCAGTCGAAAGAAATGGTCTACTTTAGTGCACAATGGTGTTATTTTTCCACCTCCCTACAAGCCTCATGGTGTCAAGATGCTTTACAATGGGAGACCAGTTGATCTGACTCCAGAACATGAGGAGGTAATGTTGTCGAAAATATAGAATCCCTAATATTTCGTTATGTTGATTTGACCCTCGTGGAGAGTATATATAGACGTACAAACTTGGAGGGCAAGAAGCCTATGACTTGGAGTACAAGTCCTAGTCTATCTCTAGTTGTGTACGTATCCTAACATCCCCCCTCAGTCGCAGCGGGAGTGAAGCGGACGCTTGCGACTGAATTTGAAGTCTTGCGTTTCCGTCGTCTTCATCTCCTTGTAATCATCACCTGCGTGGACATGATCATGGCTGGCACCTAGGGCGGTGACTGTGTCCCCTTCTGGTGCCTCTCTTCCCTCCCGCAGTCACAGCGGGAGTGGCGTGGACGCAAGTGACGACGCGAACGCTGTTGACTGGAGTTCTTGAGTTGCTGTAGACGTTGTTCTTGATGTAGATTGCGAGGTAGGCGATCATGATGTAGCCGTGGTCGAGGTGGGTGTGGTCGATGTCGTAGTCGTCGTATGTTGTGTGGCCGCCATTGCCGGAGGCGCAAAAAATTGCGCGGTTTTTGTTGTTGTTGATGACGAAGCTGCAGTTGTAGACGTTTTGCACCTTGTAAAGGTACCGTCGGGGGCGTCTTGTGGACACGGTCGTAGGTGAGACCACTAGTTTTGCCAGGACTGGAGAAATCCACCAAGCACACACGGTTTTGCCAGAACCGTATGCGCGGTCATAGGGGCATCACTAATTGTGATGCCGGTTTGTTGATGCAGTCGTCGGTATCGTGGACGCGGCCGTCGTCGGGGTCGTGGACGCGGCCATGCCATCGTCATGCCTTGCAGTACGTGTACTGTCAGAGGGCGTCGTAGTTGTATGTCCATCGTGTGGACGGTGTAGCGGCGGCGGCGGCGGTGTGTCGACGAAGATGTTGATGAAGACCACGTTGATGTAGACCTTGACGATAATGTGTCGGTGATGAAGGAGTAGGCATGTCGGCGATGATCGTCGCTCGAAGGCATGCCTTGTGGCGGCGATGATGCCGTAACCTTGCTCGTACTTTGACGGTGTCGTACAGCTTGATGTAGTTCTTCGGGTCGTTGTAGTCCGACTTGGTGCAGTGTAGATCGTGTCGACGATGTAGACAGCGTGTAAGTACGTGTTGTAGTCGATGGAGTCGTCGGCGTCCTGGAGTTTGTATGACCGGGCCGGCTGATGTCTGCTACTAACTCTTGAGATGGCGTCGTCTCGTGATCGCGTTTACGTGTGCGTGAGCGCTGTCGGCTTGCTGGTCTGGAGTGCTCCACGCTTTGAGCCGCGCGTGAGTAGGGAGGCAGGCGCCGTCGATGTAGCGCGGACGGTGATGGTGCTTGCAGTGCATCCACGAGCCGTCGCGTGCGACTGCACTTATGCGTCTGGTGCAGATGCACATCTGCACGGTATGACCCTCGAGCCTGTGCGCATGCATGAAGTGGATTGCTTCACGCGCCTTGTGAATTGTGATGCAGCCTGGTCTGTCATCGTGCTCCTGGACCGCGAGCGTGATGCGCGCGTGGCCGGCCGCCTGGATCCGCGCCGAATTCACCGGAGCGCGTCTTGAGCACGGATCTAGATCGTGAATTTAGGGATTATATTTAGAGCTAATTGGGATCTAATCTAAAGAAAAATTGGGATTTCGAAAATTGATCTAATCTATACCTAATAATAAAGTACGAAGTGTTTCTTACGGGTTCCGTTTTTTTAGACGGATTTGTCTCTGCCAGTTCGGAGAAATTTACCCACTCATGCCACCCGTAAATTAACATACCGTTTCGATTAATAATACTAATAATAATGGGAGAAACGTTTCTTGCCGCTTGCTCCGTGATTATTTTCTCGTTCACCTGTCGCCCTGCCGACCGTCCGATCCCGCGACATAACAAGGGATGTCAAAAAACGATTTGGGACGTTTCCGTCGTTTTGGTTTTCCTTTACCATCGATCGCTTGGTCCTTTTCCCTGAATGATCGCTGCGGCGCTCACCCAGGACGTATTGTTCGCCGACGACCTTTCAAAACAGATCCTGAATTTCTTCCACTAGCTGGCAGAGCTCGGCTATGCCGGCAACACTAACAATCAAAAGTATCTTCTAGAACATCTTGATTGCAATTTAGCCACTAGCCATAGACGTTAGGGTGTACACGCAGCCCAGCTGGCATGTACATCAATACATGATTCGTCTGCTGTATGTACACTGGTCAACTGGCGCTCCGGTTTGTCAAGTCGGCCTGGGAGTCGTCCACTCGCTCAGATCGGCTGATCGCTGGTGAAATCCGGAGTGCTGCAGCAACAAAGGTACAACAGATGATAAGTCAGCAATCTCCTAAGTAATGCCTTAATTCTCTCAATTTTTCCTTCCCACTCGAACTGACGTAGTAGTGCTACGGCTTTTCAAGGTTGCAACGCGAGAGTGCTAGGGATTGTATTATTGAAACCTAAGAGGACACGGGATTGTATTTCTTAATGTCTGCGCTAATTCCAGTTTGCTTATTTGCTATTCCTTGATGAGGTGCTAGACGTAGTAGCACACGGGTATGTCCACAAGTACAATTCAATCAATATTATTCTTTTATTGCTTCTTTTGTAGGCATTGGAAATCTCTATGTCATATTTTTCCCTTGCCAATCATATTAATTTCATAGTTTGTAATTTTTTATAATTTATTACCTAACTTTTATGATGGAATAATATATCAAAGGGAATCCTTTATTTTGGTAATAATTTAGCATGAAGTAGGTTTTCATGATTAAAAGCTCAAGGTATGTTCGCAACTCTGTAAACTTTTGAATGTTTAATTGATCAACCCGTAGCAACGCACGGGCAAGTCTGCTAGTCTAATCTAAAGAACCGATCTGATCTTTGATCAAGACCGGGTGCCGCGCCCCCGAGGAGAAGATTAATCTTCCCGGGGGCGGCGTGATGCGAAAGTGGTGGAAGAACTTAGGATCGGCGCCGTGAGGCTAACCGCTCTGATACCATGTCGAAAATATAGAATTCCTAATATTTCGTTATGTTGATTTGACCCTCGTGGGAAGTATATATAGACGTACAAACTTGGAGGGCAAGAAGCCTATGGCTTGGAGTACAAGATGATCTCTAAAGTCCTAGTCTATCTATAGTTGTGTACGTATCCTAACACATACAGAGAGAATTATCTGTTTACTGCTTTATTTACAACTTCAGTTTCGTAGTAATAAAAATGATGTTATATATTGATCAGGCTGCTACCCACATATCAAGATCATTCATTCATCTTTTGCTAATTCTGTGTGTTGCAGGTTGCAACCATGTTTGCTGTGATGAAAGACACAGAGTATGCCTCCAAGGAAACATTTATAAACAACTTCTTTAACGACTGGAGAAATATTCTTGGTAAAAAACATATTATCAAGAAGTTCGAACTTTGTGATTTCACGCCGATCTACGAATGGCACCTCCAAGAAAAGGAGAAGAAGAAACAGATGGCACCAGAGGTAGATTTTTATGAATTTTCATGCCTACCCTCTGCATGCCTGACTGACATATTTAATCTTTATTACTATTTATTTACAGGAGAAGAAAACATTGCGAGAAGAGAAAGCTAAACAAGAGGACAAGTTCATGTGGGCTTTCGTAGACGGTGTTAAAGAGAAGGTACTTTTCTTTACTGATATTTCTTTTCATATTACATGGACCTTTATAAACCCTAGAGTACACTATTTTTCTTTTGGAAGTTTATACGTGTTTTATTTAGTTAAACCAGGGGTACAAGAAACTCTTTCCTAACTAAATTAAGATTTTTGGGCCAAATGCATAAAATGACATGTTTGCTATGATAATAATTGCATTAGTGGAATTGAATACTTGCTCTGTTGTTGAAATTGTTGTGTAGCAGTTGTGGTATCCATTTGGCTAAATGGTTTGCTTATTTCAGGTGGGCAATTTCAGAGTAGAACCACCTGGCTTGTTCAGGGGACGTGGAGAGCATCCAAAGGTATATTTCAGAGAAAACATTTAATCGTATTTTCCTTCATGTCAGGCCCTTCAATTTAAATCTCTATTTAATTTTTTAGATGGGAAAACTGAAGCGACGCATCCGTCCAAGCGATATTACAATAAACATCGGAGAAGGGGCTCCAGTTCCAGTGTGCCCTATACCTGGAGAAAGGTAACCTTAATTTAAAGTTCCTGATGTTCAAAGTATATTTTTGGAGGGGCGTCTATCTTTTACTGTATGCATTCTTGACTGGTCATGCGTTCTGCAGCTGGAAAGAAGTCAAACATGACAATACCGTTACATGGCTTGCCTTTTGGAATGATCCCATAAGCCCAAAAGATCACAAGTATGTTTTCCTGGCGGCGAGCAGCTCACTAAAGGGACAAAGTGACAAGGAGAAATACGAGAAGGCCCGGAAACTGAAGGTGAGGAACTTTGTCTTGTGTTTTATGGAGTGTTTTGTGTTCCTCTGTACAATAATTGTCCTTCTATGGCCATGGCATGATTGCATACATAATATACGTGTAAATTACACCAAGAATTTCAGGAGCAAAAATCAGGCGAAGAAACAAATTGCAGTGGCAACATACCTTATAGATAAACTGGCGCTTAGAGCGGGCAATGAAAAGGTATGTCCTACTAGAGATATAGTTATCGAATAGTATCTCCATTGGAATGGTATGACAATGAACTGTACCCTTAAACATAGCTGCACTATTTCTTTCACTTTTACGCTAGATATATAACTACTCTTTGTGTTAATGTATTATTCGTCAACATCCATGGTATCAATAAACCCTTGCATCAAGATTACTCTAAAAGGATTAGCTGCCACAAGGAATTAGATTCCTTTAAGCATATACATCCATTTTTGTTAATTTGTATCTACCTTTGGATTCCTTGAAATATGTTCTCACGCTACTTCAACCATTTTACAGGATGAAGATGAAGCTGATACTGTTGGTTGTTGTACGCTGAAGGTTGAAAATGTCACCTGTCTACCTCCAAACAAGCTGCAGGTCCTTATCTTCATTCTTTATTCTTCATGGTTACTCACTATGAGAAATTAATTTGTTATCTCATTATCGATCATTTCCTTTTCAGTTTGACTTCCTTGGTAAAGATTCTATAAGATAATTGAATACTGTAGAGGTCGAACTACCCGTATACGAGGCAATTAAGGAATTCTGTGCTGGTATCTCCCATGCTCTTTTCTCTGTCATTCATGTCTTCCCGCCCTAAATAATTCATTCACATATTATTTTGTGTACTGGTTTTACAGGCAAAAATAAGGGAGACCATGTCTTTGATAAACTTGATACGATTAAACTAAATGCTCATCTAAAGAACTTAATGCCTGGCCTTACTGCAAAAGTGTTCCGTACCTACAACGCTTCAATCACTTTGGACACTATCGTAAGTTCAATGCACAATTGTTCTGTTCCTTACATATTTTTTTTGTCAATCTAATTTGATTTTGTCTTACCAAAATAGAATGGATAACGATATTGTATCCCATTCATGTGTTCTATCTGAAATAATAAATGTATCTGCTGGTATTACAGTTGAACAAAGAAACAGAAGTTGGAACCCTTCTTGAGAAACATACTATATATCATCAAGCAAACAAAGAGGTAAAATCTGCCACTCACTCTTGAGGGATTTTTTTTTTGCACTATCACTATTCTTGACTCTCAACGTTGTTTCTATTTTGCTCAGGTTGCTATAATTTGTAACCATCAGCGCGCCGTCCCAAAATCACATGATTCCCAGATTAGAAAGTTGAATGAAAAAATTGATCAATTAAAGGTTGGTTATTAGCTACAAATGATTAGCTCAAATATATACTTTTCCTGTAAAACTTTTTGTCATCCTTTGCTTCTTCTTCTCCCCAGGCCGAGAGTGATAAGTTGAAAGTAGACTTGAAGAAAGCAAAGAAAAGAAAGGCTCGACGTGATGCTAAAGATGGGAAGCAAAAGAGAAAATTCAGCCTTGAAGTGTACTTATCTCAATCACAGATATACCTAATACCTCATATGTGTACTTAGCTAAGATCGCAGACAATCTCATAAATCTACTTGCGGTTGCAGTTTGCAGGAAAAGATCTGTGCTATTGAAACCAAGATAGAGAAGAAAGATGCGGATAAGGAGAAAAGAGAGGATCTGAAGATAGTAGCACTAGGAACATCAAAGATAAACTATCTTGATCCTAGAATTACTGTGGCATGGTGCAAAACCCATGAAGTCCCTATTCAGGATGAGGTACCATAGTCTCAGTTCTTTGATGATTCTCAACATGATTATATTCTTTTTTCAGAACACAGATTTAGTATGTCGTGCTCAAAAATATTTTTGTGAATCCTCTCACCCTGGAAGGTGGGTAACCTTATGTCCATACTGGTATATAGCAGGATAAAGTTTAATTCTATAGGTAAAATCAGAACATGTAGTAAGCCATACAAATAACTTTGTTTCTTTTTAAATTAAGCTTCAACTCATGTTTTTCATTAGGTAGCCGATTAGTGGTGTTTTATACTTGTTCTTTGACCTAAAATCTCAAACAATATGGTTAATATTTACCATTCCATAGTCATTTTTTCTAGGAAATCAATTCATAGCTAGTCCATAACAGAACCTGTTTGCCTTGGCAAATTTTTATGGCAGATTTTCAGCAAGACAATTCTCGAGAAATTTGGATGGGCCATGGATGTTGACCCGGATTTCAGATTCTAAGGGGCCAGTACACGAAAAAGGGTCGAACGGTTAGCAAAAGCAGCTCGTCTGGACCGACCGACCTGGCTTATGAGTGTAGCATACAATTCTCACGATCAATTGAACCGATCAGGTCCACCTCTACAATGGCAGTTGACCCATTTACAAAGTGTAAAATCCTTTTAGTATTAAACATCATCAAATGATGGAACCACATCCAGAACAAAAAGAAAAAAAATCATTGTTCACCGTCCACTAAGTGTAGCTCAGCGATATGTGCGCATCAATAGCCGGCCGCTACTTAGGGCTTGTACAACGGCAGCCTCTTAGATAGACGCTTAGGTGAGAAAAATAAATAACAAAAATCCGGATAATTACCTAAGCGTCCGGGCTTCCAACGCTACCCTATTTCAGTCGCTAAGGGCATGTACAATGGTTGATAAGACAGTCTTATCTTATACATGCCACATCATTTGATATGACAACAAAATACGACATACAATGAGTTCATTTTTTAGTCTTATCTCTAGCACTAGATGTTCCTAAATATGTGGTGAGACATATTGTTGCTAAGGGATGATCTCTTAACCAAGAGAAGGCAAACGTCTTTTTTTCGTTTCTCTCTCCTCCAACTCATCAATCATTCTATGTGGCATTGCTAAGATAAAACCATTGTACGTGCCCTAAGGATAAGTCAAATCGCTAGTTTTAACATGCAAGTGCGGCAGAAAATAAGGGGTAGCGCCCGGCGCCCTGTTTTGTGTCGACGCTATCTAAAATCCTGGAATCGATCGGGAAACTGGCAAAACTGCCAGGAATTTGACCCTAGAGCCCAGGTTTAGCGTATGCGCTCTACCTGCCCTTACATCTATGATTTAAGGCAACACCAGACTCCTCAGGCCATGTACAACTGTGGTCGCCTATCTAGCTAGGCGCTTACTGAGAGAAAAGCAATTATAATTAAAACTAAAAAATTATAGGAGCGTGCCTGCTCAACGCGCGAGGCGCTTAAAACTGCCCAGCTACTTCCTCACGCCGCTGGCAGAAAAAGTCCTCTTTGTAGTAGTACCCTAAAATGAACTGTAGTCCTCCATTTTGGTCAATCTAATGGACAAAATGCGTTTATACTGGTGAACGGACCGGTACGATTCTATTTGGTTACATTGTAAGGCAAATCCCACACGTGTGCAATTGTTGGACCAGGCGATCCGGTGAGATTCGTGTCAGGTAGTCGACGTTCGACACTCTCGCGGGTGGCGGTCGCGTCGGCTGCTACAGTTCTGTTTGACGTCTTGCAGCTGTGCGTGTGGAAGACGGCAGGCGGCGTTTCTCTTCTTCGACTATGTTGGATGAAGATGATGGTGTCGGGATCTGGTGATCACGGGGAAGATCCCTGGCCGACGTGCCACAAAGTCTCAGGCTCGTCGCTTGCGACGACTCGGTTCATCGGCTCGAAAAGCATCCTTGTATGCGATGGTGCTCTCCCAGATCTTGGTATGGGGGTTGATCGCCTCTTTTTCCGGCGCTACCATGGTGGTGGTGGAGGACGATGGACGACGGTTCGGCGAGGCATGAGTTTCTCCAAGGGTAGAATTGTAATTTTACTTGCAGAGTTCTTTGTGCAAAATTGCTTGACAGGAATGTTTGTCTTAGGTATTGACCATATATGTAATCTCTGGATTGTCTAATGAAATATATGGTTACTTCAAAAAAAAATGGCACAATAGAGCCCATCAAAGCCTACTAGGAACCTTGAGCCGAACCCTAATAATTTGTCCCATCCACCCACGTTGCTACTGTAGGTCCTCGCCAGTGCCGAGCAGCCCCGCGTCATCACCGGCGGAGAGCAACCCCTTCCCCTCGCCTGCTCTGCCGCTCGGACGCCACTCCTCTATCCATGCACCTCGCCTTCGCCATCGCTCTGCCTTCGAGGCCCTAGGAGCGCCCAGGTCGGAGCCGATCTTGGCCACCAACCCGAATGCCGCGAGGTGCGCGTGATGAGTTGTTCTCGCCGTCATCAAGGACAACGTCATCCAGGTTAAGGTCGCGGTGGACCACCCCGCGCCGATGGCAGAGGACGAGCGCCTAGGCGAGCTATGCATAGATGTGGGCGGCGATGGGAAATATAAAAAAGAAAAAAATTCTAACACTAAATATTAGTAAAATAATATATATTTTTTGTTAGAATTTTTGTATTTCCCAAAATATAAAGTATTTTTAACATGATTTTTTTGCGTAAACTCCTCCTGTATATATCTATCTATATATTTAACGCCATAGTTTTTGGAGACATAGAAGTGTGAGGTTTTAGAATTTTGAAAAATGTGAAAGTGAAGGGAGCACAAACCGTGCCATGTGCACCAAATCCCTTCTTATTATTTGTTACCATTTCAGTCTACATAGTAGAACATGTTTGGCTTGGCAACTTTTATGACAGATTTTCAGCAAGACAATTCGTGAGAAATTTGGATGAGCGATGCATGTCAACTCAGATTTCAGATTCTAAGGGCTTTCTGGTCGGTCGGTTCACACAAAGGAGGTCAGGCTGCAAACACAAGCACATCTAGCTTCGTGTTGGACACTCTTAAGGGTTAGGTCAATAAATAAAGTGGATTGCGTATGAGTGTAGCATATAATTCACGACAATAGCCATTAATTTGGTCATGGCCCCGCCTTGATCGATGATGTATACATGCAAAACGGGTTGTATTGTTCTTTCATGTATGAACAATTTGATATGCAGACTTAAATTTGTTGTTTTCGACATGCATTGTACCGTGAGCACGTCTTGTACTCCCTTGGGCAGGCCACAAAAACCATATAGTTCAGGTGGTAAGGCGCAGTTACATGGATTGGCCGCTCAATTAGGGTAAATTTGATCTCACATGAAAAAACTCTAGAAGCATGTATAGAGATCACATCTAATATGTCATCATTCACTGTGAAGTGAAATAATTGTTCCCATTTCATCTCCCTCACTCCCTGTTTGTTCCATATACTCAGAACCACAATTCTGAGGACCGTATAACATTTTGCCCCAACTTTTGCACTCTTTTTCACAGAACTACCCCTCACATAGCTAATGTTGAACCCATGGCCCACATCTTGCAGTTTACTCATTTACACTAAATCTCACATGATAGGTCCACATGGCAACACTTTTTGGGGGGGGGGGGGGGGCAAGCAGACTATGTGATGTGGGCCCCACATGTCAATCTTCCATCTTTTTGGTTCTCACCTTCCAATCTTTCTCTAGATTCTCGCCTTATCTCTCCTTGTTACCGTCTCTATTTACCATCATTATGTCTCACAAAATTAGCATTGATCCCCCAATTTCTTACCAACAAATACTTTTTTCACAGATTAACCTTTATTATTGGAGAAACCTTAGATGTTGGTGATTTCTTTAGGAAATGTCACAATTTCAGAATCCAGTACCAATGATTGCATAGAAAAGGAAGTTTAGAAACCTTTTATTTGTGGAGAGAAGTCAACGGGTTCGTCGGAGAAGAAGACGGGCAATAGTGCTAGTGTGATCGCTCGTACTATTGCTCATATAGTTGGCATCTACTCCATCACTTACACATAAACTTTCTTTAACGGATAGATGTGCATCAAACAACCAGAGTGTCTACATACACTAAGAACAAAGAAGAGATAGCAGAAAGAAGATTTGGAGGAGAAGAAGAGATCACCTTGATCCAGCCGAGATTTGTCCTCCAAAGCCAAGATCCGCCTCGCTATTGATCGATCTACACGGCCAAAGGGAATATCTATGTGTAAAAATATTATTGGAGGCAAATTTGTCTGCTACATTAAGAAAAGTCTGAAAGTCCATAGACAGGATAATATATGAAGCTCGTCTAGTTGACAGAGGTTTTAAACAACATTACATCGATTTTATGGAGATACACCTGGCTTGTTGTCAAAGCTTTGAGTAATCACTATTCGCCTTGTGTTTAGCATCGTAGTTTCTAGCACGATATACATGCAAGGAATACATATATCATAGTACATCACGTGGATTGCATGAAAAGTAACAATTAATAATTGGAAGGGGCAATAACGTACTACTACACAAGGGGCAATAACATGCAGGACTACATATGAATTGATCAACAAATTGATCGATTTTATCCCAGCCCGGCCAATCGAAAATACTACTCCCTCCATCCCAAAATAAGTGACGTGGGTTTATCTAGATTCGAATGTATCTAGTCTTGTTTTAGTGTAAGGTATATCCAAATCTAGACAAATGTAAATCACTGCCGTACGTGCTTAGCCAGATTGAATGATGGATAGCAAGGTATCCACAAATCTAAACCCCTTTGGGTTCCCAAGCTGCCACTCGCCGACGATAAGCAAGAGGACGTTCCAGGCGAAGAAGGCGACGGTGGCGATGAGGAGCCCGACGACAAAGGCGGCGACGGTGGACCTGCTTGTCTCAGGGGATCGGTCGTACACGTAGACATTGATCAGTTTCCATCCGATCGCCGTGAGGGACAGGGTGAGTACGGCCACGATCACGATGACCGTGCACCTGCCGCAATCGCCTGGCTCCACTTCCGCCACGACCGGCTCGTCGACGAAATTCTGGTTAGCCATGATGCGTACCCACCAGAATACCAGATCGATCGATCTCGTTGGCAGCTTCCTTGCCGTATATACAAGACGTACGAGATGCTCGATCGTGTTTTTTCTTTTAATGTTTCTCGCTTCTACTATAGTAGGGGATATATGAAGCTGACTAAACCGTATCCATCTTCAGTTAGGACTTTGGGGGGGTATACAAGTAACAAGCGTGCGCAGATAGGGCAATGCTATACGCTGGCTGACACAAGAAACGTACAAATGCGAGGCACCGGCCCGCTTTCAGTCGGTGGCGCCATGGCCACCCGTATAGAAACATAAAAGCCGAAATTGTTTGGTAATCGGCAAGGATATCTTTATTTGCCGGCCAATAACCCTCATGAACTCCAGTCACTCTCACAATCACTCCCAATCCTGGCGACCTCACTCTATTCCCTCTCACTCTCGTCGCTCTTAATCCCGATCTAGTGGTGGCGATCTCCTTTATCGTTTATGTGTGTGGCTTTTAACCGCTACACCGTTCCAGATGCCACTCATCCTGGCGCTACAGTGCCAACCGAACCTGCCTTGCCTAAATCAATCAATTTTCTTGTTTAGGGCCCATCATGCTAAAGTTTGATTGGTTTGTTGCTTTATTTATAAAGTGGGTGAAAGCCTATTTCGAGAGAGGGTTTGGTCAATTTCTATGTTTGATGGACCTGTATAGTTAGTAAATAGTTTCCAAATTGTTCTCTTTATCTGTGATAAATCAATACGTATAATTAATATGCATGTTTCCAAGTTGTTCTTTTTATGTGTGATAAATCTGTATAGTTAAATATGAATGTTTCCATCGTGAGACCTACCATTACTCAAACTGAGGAGTGGCACGATGTTAATGCTAAACCGCACAATGTTTCTATCACTCGACCAATTAAGGGAACCCTGGCCCCTTCTGGGAGATGGTATTTGCAAGATTAACACCGATGGTTCTTTTTCTCTCCATGGAAAATGTAACGGTGGTGGTGTGGTTGTGAGAGACCACAATGAGCCTTTGTTGCAGGGGCATCGTATTTGTCCCCAATTCCATTGATCAGAGGGCACTGACGTGTAAACGAGCCTTGGAGCTGGCCAAAGAGATCGGTTGTCGATGGTTCGAGCTCGAGGCATACTGCGCCAACGTGGTAGAGAAAGTGAACAAGGACAGAAGAGATAGGTCAGTGTTGTGACCTTTGATAGAAGATCCGAAGACTACTCTTCGACACTTTGGTCAGGTGAAGATTAAGGTTGTGAGACGCACAGCTAATGTAGTAGCTCATAAGCTAGCGAAGGTAGATTACAGTAGTAGGATGTGTAAAACTCGGTTTAGTCAAACGCCGGATTGTATTGTGTTTGCGCTTGTTGATTACTTGTGTGATGATGTTTCAATAAAGATGCAACCTATTCATCTAAAATATCGAAGTTGTTCTTCTTATTTGCATGTAATATTGTAACTACGGGTCTATTTTTAGATATATATATTTCTATATAAACTATGGATTTTTTATGTCCTTTAGGTCATGCGGAAGATAGAGGAGATGGCGATGATGTAGTGGTGGGTTAGACGTAGGAGCGAAGCTCCATGTGTGGTGTATTTAAGCTGACGTCGCTAAAACTTTTGCACTCTTTTTTGTAGAACAACCAATCCATAGCTAATGCTCAAAATATAGCCTGAATCTAGTGGTTTACTCCTTTGACACATAATCTTACATTATAGGTCCGCATGCCAAGACTTGTGTGGAGTCCCAGGAGGACTATGTAATGTGGGCCCCACATTTAAATCTCCCATCTTCTTTTTGTTCCTCCTATTTCCATTACTAGATCATGATGGCGCGCGTTGTCGCGTCCGTCTATTTGGGCAGTAGATCGTTAGGAATCGATGCAAGTTTATGCAATCAGTTGACTAAAAAGTTAAGCTTATATCTGAAGTGACGGTGATGTATTTAGTGCTCCTTTGTGCATGAACTTGTTATGACGTTTTTAAATTTTTGGTAGCAACGTAATGTACTTGACAGTTTTTGTATCAACGTAATGTACTTCCTGTCATCAAATATACAGCTCAAGGAAAGAGAGATAGTGGAAATGAGTAGACTTTAAGAGTGTTCACTTCACATATCATCAATGAAATGAGAGAAAATTATGTCTCCATTCACTTTTTTCTTTATCTATAATCCGGACCAATAGTTCTCTTTGGCATGTCATGCCATGTATATAGGAAAGAAAATAGCAGGGGAATTATTAGGAAATAAATCAGTCGGGGGATTATCGGCCTTTGCTCGTTTCAGATCATGGGTGAATGTTCTTCTCAACAAACCCAGAACTTGATGTTCAGGTTCACAGTCTGATTACCTTTGCGCATCTTGCCTAACTATCCTAAACAACCAGCTGCATATATCAAAAAAACAGTAGCCAGCACCATCATGGCATGAATTATGTACTACGGAGTAACGTATATGTTGGGGCTGCCGGCAGTCCCTTTTCCTCCTCTCACACTCGCACGAACGAAGGTAGAAGAAGGGAGACAGCACAGAATTTTGCCGGCGCACAAACGCCGCCGCGGGCGCACCAACACCCTAATATATTTTCTTTCTGTTGGCTCAACCAGAACGAACTGATTGCATGGTGTTTTATAGTCTCCAGCACTGAGCAACTACCTCCTGCGGCCCTCGTGCGCACGTACACACGAGCCCCTCGCAGACCGGCATGCCTCGAACGTGAGCCACTCCTTGACGCGCATGAACCGGTCGTCACCGAGCTATCCGCGAGCCATGCTCGGTGCTTCCGTAACTAACACCTAAGCTAACCTGCATACACACGCACACATCTAACTGAACATCTAAACTCACGCAACACACGCGAGCTGACCTAAAACTTACAGATCAGAATTATACTAACAGTATACTCATGAAATCTAACCAATCATAGAGACACATACATAAACATTTTTGGATAAGATATATAGCGTATGGCATGAACTAACCTGGTCATAGCCATTGGATTCGTCGGATAAAGAATTCCAAAATCATTGAAACCTGAACCAACCTCGACTCCTTAAGCCAATATTGCAGGCCCAATCCCGAGTTGTCTAGTGCAAATACCTGCAACAAATTAAAAGCGGTAAACAACATTAGAAGGAGTCGGAACTGAATGCATCCATTAGGCTGAGGTGAGGAGGGAAAAACTGAATGCAGCCTTTAGGCTGAGACGGGGAGGGAAAATCTCTCGCAAGGTTGAAGATGGAGGGTAACCTAGATGGAGAAGCCTAGCTGTCTGAGGGAAGCTATAGAACAAGGGGGAAAGCCAGTACGACCGCACCGAGCATATGTAGACGGTGGGGCTGAAATTGTAACGTACCTCCAGTCCTCCACCATGGGTCCTCGCCAAGTGCTAGCCTCCACTCCCAGTCTCCATTATGGCTTGAACGAACGGTTGTTCTTTTCCTTGTCTAAATGCCGGCGGCGCAAAAACCTCTGACCCTTCGAATCGCTCTTCTGAATGGACCAGGGCCAGATCAGTCACAGTCGCATCGCCTGCCTATGTCATGTCGTGCATCTCCTATGCCGCTTCTCGTTGGCTCGAATCCCTCATGTCGTAACTTCCTTTTTCCATCGATAGGAGTATATGGATCGGAGACATGTTGGCTTTCAACCCGGTCCAGATTGCATCGGCCTATCTGATTTTCGGCCCAGTGTAGCCTCCCCTAGGGATAGAGCAGGGACATTCGGCCCAGTCCGCGGGGTGGTTAATCAATGGCCAGTCTGCGAGGAAAGGCAATCTAACGGTGCAAAATGTCTAGGCCGTGAGGTAGCTCCCTTTTGTACCAGTTTTAATATCCCTAATGTCTTAGAGCAATAGCATTGCTGCACCTGATTTCTCACCGGCCAATAAATACATTTTTGATTAACCTTAGTTATTGGAGAAACCTTAGATGTTGCAGACTTCTTGAGGAAACATCACAATTTTAGAATTCAACACCACTGATTGCATCGAGAAGTGAAAACCCTAGCAACCGCCACAATCTGCTTCGTCCTCGCCATCTACGATCGAGAATCGACGGGTCCCCGCCTCCTCTGCTTGCTGCTTCGGTGCCGGGAGGGGGTAGGGACCTCGGACCTACACTCTGCGGTGTAGAAGGGTACCTAAAGTTCGAGTTTGCTCAACCGGCATCGTCGTTATGGTGGTTATGGCGATGTTGTGCGGGACAAGAATAAGGTATACATGCCTCCTCTTCCACCTCGTCGGCGACGATCCCGCTGCTGGCATTAAGGACAGCGGAGATTCGTCTGGTCGCCACTTCCATGGAGTGGTGGATCTTCTCCAGTCTACGTGTTTTCTGGATCTCGTTCAGTCTACGTGTGTTTTAGGTTTGGTGTTACAAGTTTCAGATCAATTTAGGGGTTTAATAGTGACAGCTTCAGCTCTAGAGCACTGGTCCTTAGGGACACGTGCACGAAGACTTCCCGACTGCCATCAACAATATCAGGCCAGCTCCGGTAAGGGAGCAGCGACATCAGCACGTTGGCGGCTCACTCTGTTGGCGGCAGTAGTGGTCGTTGGATGGTCCAAAGATCTCGATGTAATTTTTATTATGTTTGGGGTGCTTTGCACTTCTTATGAACTCATGAAATAGATCCGGATCTTTTTTCTGCAAAATTAAATATTACATAGAAAAGAAAGTTTCAAACAACTTTTATTTGTAGAGAGAAGTCAAAAAAGTCATCATAGGGGAAGACAGACAATAGTACTAGGGGGTCGCTCCTACAACCGCTCATACAGTTCGTGTTAGACATCAAACTTTCTTCGAAGGGGTTAGATGAACATGGTGTCCTTATACACACCAATACAAAAAAGAGAGGAGATAGGAGATTTAGAAACAAAGAAGAGTTCAGCTCGATCCAGCCCGGATTTTTTCCTCCAAAGCCAAGATCCACATATTTTGTTGTTGATCTACACGACCATAGAGAATATCTGTAAGGTAAAAATATTATTGATTGCAAATGAGTCGACGACATGAATAGAAGTCAGGATGGTCCATAGAGGCATAGACAGGGTATAAAGCTTGTCTAATTTCCAAAGGTCTTAAACAGAGCGTTATGACATCAACTACATGGAGATACATTTTGCTTGTTGTCAAAGCCTTCACTATTTGCCTTGTGTTAGCATTGTAGTTTCTAGCACCACACGCGCATCATACATATATGTGCAACAAATACATATAACATACATGCACATGCCAAATTTTCAATAATAGTCCTGGAAAATAAATTCAATAATAGAGAGGGGCAACAACATATATATATATGTATGCACAAGGGGTCGGCAAGCGTTCATCCTATCTCGCAACCGAGATTTTCTGAAGATCGTTGTGGTTTCAGACTACCTATCGCTGATACAACGCCTCTCCTCTTCGGTTCAGGACCTATCCATCATAGGTACTGTGATCAAAGACATCAAAAGTCTGGCGGCAGGTTTCGACGCCATGCAAGTTGAGGCTCTTGTCGTTCAAGTTGAAAGACAAGAGAGAACCCCCATCTCCCCCTCCCCTCCTTCCCCTTGAGAGTCGCCTGTGAGAAACCAGGCCGACCTCGAGTTGCTCACGTTGGCGCTGCTGGCCGGCAACAACAGAGGAGAGGTGTCAGAGTAGCTGTAGATGTTAGGAGTAGGATTTGTCCCATAGTTGTGTATGGGAGTAGAGCATTAGATCTTGCCAGGCAGGTCTGGTGTGGCCCAGGGTTCGTCCTCTTCGCTCAGCGGCATTAGTGGCAGAAGCTGTGGCTGACAGTGAGGCAGACGCCAGGGATCTCCGCCAATAAGCCAGCTCCTCCAAGCTACTCTTCGACAAGTTCAAGCAGCGTCAGGAGTTTGCTTCTCTCCTCTAACAAAGGAGCTCCAATGGATGGAGCCAAATTTGGGAGCAGAGGCTCGAGCAACTTGGTTAATAAGCTCGCGTTGCTCTTCTGGCAGATTGACTTGTGCCATGCCTTATTCTTTCTCTTAACTGGCCATGGGGGCTCGGGAGAATTGAAGGGAAGGCCGGTTGTAGTTCAACATGGCGAAGGTCGGGGACGTCGGGAGTACCCAGGCGTTGATTCTGTAGCATCTTTGGCGATTCCCAAGCGGTGTCCATGTGTCAACATCGCTATCTCTAGCCATAGGCTTGGCCTCTCGCCATCCTCGTGTGCTCTGGTGGCCCGAGGTTCTTCTACCTCCACTACGTGAGGATCTCCTTCTCCCTCCGTGCGGCGTTGTGCGTCTCTGATGTTCCAAGTGGTGAAGTCCCGGTGCTGACAGCGACGACCGCTTTTGGAGGAGAGTCATTGGCGGTGAAGCTCAGGGACCTGATCGTGTTTCTGTGGTCGCTTTCAAGGTGTTATGTGTAAAAGACGAGGGCCTTGTTGTAATACACTAGTAGAAAAGTCCCCCTTTGGTCCTGGTTCATAAGGGCTATTGGTCCCGGTTTTTGAACCGGGACCAATCACTCAGGACCAATGTTGTTCCCGGTTCTGGCACGAACCGGGACCAATGGGTCTCCACGTGGACCGTCGTCGCGTGCGCTTGTAGTAAGACCTTTGGTCCCGGTTCATGGCATGAACCGGGATCAATGGTCTTTTCTATTATTTTTTTCAATTTTTTTTGAATCTATAAATATTTGGACCGGTTAATCTCTAACACGAGGCTCTCAGTCACACTTATTTTTGGTCAAATTTCAATCTTTAGTTAAACTTCCCGATCAGTCACCCATCCTCACACCACTCCACCTTTAGCACGCTTAACATCTTGGTTCCTTCACATCCT
Organism: Avena insularis; assembly: GCA_023614405.1. NCBI lineage: Eukaryota > Viridiplantae > Streptophyta > Magnoliopsida > Poales > Poaceae > Avena > Avena insularis. Next base: position 592,085,644 of record CM042686.1, on the reverse strand, counting down.
CCTTCCTATGTACCACTTGTAACCTTATGTCTATACTATGCTATTAATGATATTAACCCATGCATCTTGTGAGTTACACATTTTTATAATTTGAGTTACAAACATGATTTTAATGTATAAAAATGACTAAGTAATACTAATATTGAATAAATATAGAAATAAAATATGTTTTATTATTATTTTTGCATTAATTCATTTAATATGGCATAATTTATATCTTTAAATCCATAAATCGAAATTCCACAAATAATATGTCCATTATTATCAGAAAAATGTGTGGAATCTAAATATGTCATTTTTTATTTTTTTTGAATTTGTTTAAAAAAATTAAAAATCTGAATTTTGACTCTTTTGGATTTTCAAAAATCTAAAAAAATTGCAAACAGCTATAGCTGTTGGCATCGGTATCGTAATTTTTTGCCGATAATTTTGACATATTATACGATTTTTTTTGACATCGTATGCACAAATGGCGGCCATCTGAAGTTTTTATAACGTTTTCTTGCAAAATAAGTCGAAATTCAAGTTTGTTAATTTTCATGACAAGTGTATCACTAAATACAACTACAGTTGAAAGGATTTGATTTTTTGATTTTTTTACAATTTTCTATGACTTGTTTTTGAAACTAGAAGGCGATTAAGGGGGATGTGGATTTTCTCCTGCCGCGGCAGAGCAGGCGGCAGAGAATTTCCGAAAAAAAATATACCGATTTATGTCCCAAATTAAAACTAAAGAGGGACCTTTTGGTTCCGATTCGTGGCATGAACCGGGATCAATGCTCCGCTTACCATTAGTCCCGGAATACCCGAGATGAACCGGGACCGATGTCCTAGCGGCATGAACCGGGACCGATGCCTGGCATTGGTCCCGATTTATTATTCGAACCGGGATGAATGGCTTTGGGGGCTGGATCAAAGACCCCTTTTCTACTAGTGATATTTTCTTTCTTTCTGACCCTTGCTATAAATCTGTACCGACCGTCCTTTTAATGCAGAATTTGGGTCCTTCGGGGCCCTTCCCGGTTAAAAAAAAACGGCTGCATTTTTAAGTTTGCTAGGAGGAATTCGAATGTAGCGGGTTTGTAATATTCCACTTTCTGTAATCCCAAATAGCATACGGGAGGTACTTGCAATGATTCTAGTTGATCGATAAAGTGCCCTGATTCTAAAAAGAAAAACATGAGTAAATATAACAATATGTACATATCAATTTTTTTTGTAGGTACGTATGAATTGATCGATTTCATCCCGGCCGGACGATCGAAAATACATGCAAGATGGGTCGCTAATTGAATTAGATGGATAGTAAGGTATCCACAAATCTATACCCCTTTGGGCTCCCAAGCTCCCAATCGCCAACGATAACCAGGAGGACGTTCCCGACGCAGAATGCGACGGCGGCGACGAGGAGCCCGACGACAAAGGCGGCGACGGTCAGCCTGCTCGTCTTAGGGGAGTGGTCGTAGACGTAGACATTGATCAGTTTCCATCCGATGGTCGTGAGGGACAGGGTGAGGACGGCCACGAGCACGATGGCCGTGCACCTGGCACACTCGTCTGGCTCCGCTTCCGCTACCGCCGACGCCACGAGCGGCTCGTCGAGGAGATTTTGGTTCTCCACGTTAGCCATGATGCGTATCGACCAGATCGATCTCGTTGGCAACTTCCTCACCGTATAGAACACGATGCTCGATCATGTATTTATTTTGTTATATGTTTCTACTGGTAGGGGATTATATATGAAGCTGACTAAACCGTGTCCGTCTTCAGTTAGGACTCTGGGAGATACGTACAACTTATTACAAGTAGAAACCTGCGCAGATACGGCAATTAAAAACCTGCGCAGATACGGCAATGATACAGCTATATATACCATTGGTGAGACAACAACGTATCCTATACTCACTCCGTTTAGAAACATAAGACATTTTAGTTTTGTAAATGAATGTATCTAGACTTATTTTAGTGTATAGGTTCACTCCAAACCTCTATGAATATTACAATAAAAGACGTCTAAATACATTTGATTACAAAGCTAAAACGTCTTATATTTCTGAACGGAGAGAGTATATGTGAGGGAAAATAATATACATGGTCCTCCCGCACGCACGCGACGGGTCGTGGATGAGTGCAGCCAACCAAGTTCTTCTGCTCGTATCCTCTTAGAGCATGTATAATGGGAAGTGCTTAGATGAGTGCTTACAAAAATAAACCAACAATTTTGCTAAGCATTGGTGCTTATTTCTATAAAAGGGATGCTTAGTTAGACATCTAACTAGTATAAATAAGCACTGGTGTTTAAAGAAAAACCGGTTTATTTTTCTAACAACCATCCTAAGCACCTTGCATTGTACATGCTCTTATCTGCTCTCTCTCTCGAGCATCCTAGTTTCCCGCGCCCCGCCGCCGTCAGAGTTGGAGGCCGCCGTCACCATGCATGGCCCTACTCGCGCAGGCGCTCCGTGCACCAGCCCGCCGTTACTAGAGATGGAGGCCTCCGCATGCACGCTCCTCCACCGCCCCGTCATCACTATGGTCTTACTCGCGCCGGCGCTCCATGCACCTGCCAGCCGTTGCCATCGGAAGCTTCAGGGGCAGAGCGGCCGTGCTACCATCGATGCTAGTTGTATTTGTTTTTCCTAAGCTCGTATAATTTCCTTGCTACATTTTTGTCTCGAAGTGCTACAAAAAATTTATATGTTTTTACCCACTAAGAAAAAAATGCTTCAATCGATGCGACAATATTTTCTTTTTTGCTGTTGGATAATTAGACACAATTTTCATGATTAATTTCAGAATATTAAACATGATAATACCAGCTACTAGCACATGTAACTCGAACATACTAGATGTACTAAACAACAAGATGAACGGAAACAGGCAGCAACTAAACATGTACTCGCAGAACATGATGAATAACCACATAGCAGCACGCCGCACGTACCGTTCGATTGCAGTAGTTGCAGCAGTAAAGTTGGGGAAGATTGGTCGAAGCAGACGGCAGCGAAGACGACGATAGGCAGCACCGTCCGACTTGTATGGAAGACGAGCCGTGATGCAGAACTCGAGCAGTCGCGCAGAGCGCTTCCCAAAAACCTTATTTGCCCTCTCCCGTATAGGATCGCAAATGCGAGTGGTTCCGGAGACCTGCTCTCCCGTTCGCCGGTGCATGCCGGCAAGCGGGATGGAGTAGACTACGGTGGCGGCGCAAGGCAGAGAGGAGGCAAAACCCTAGATTGGTTTTCGGTGTGTTCGTGGTGGAAACCACACCGGTAGGACACGTCGTGGACCAAGCCCACGTTGCGCACGTTCGGGTCGGTTACAGATAGCCCACGATCCGGGAGCGACCCGAATAGGCTGACTGTTGGCACGTCTGTCAAAACCGCACAAGTTTTCCCAAGCAGCAAAAATAAAGCTCGGCTCGGCGAGATTCCTGCAACTCGCAACCCGCGGCGCGCACGCGTGTCGTGTCGTGTCGTGTCGTGTCGTGACGAGCGGGCGGGCGGGCGGGCGGGCGTCGTCGGAGGAGGAGCGCGCTTGTAGTTCTCCTCTTCTCACTCACTTTACTAAGTGGTGAACCACTCCACCTTATAAGGTGGTGTAACTCACCTCCAACTTTGCATGTGGGACTAAACTTTAACTCCAACTCCACTCATGCGTGAGCTGCCATCAAATTGGGCGGAGCGACCCGAATAGACTGACTGTTGACATGTCTGTCAAAACCGTACAAGTTTTCCCAAGCAGCAAAAATAAAGCTCGGCTCGGCGAGATTCCCGCAACCCGCAACCCGCGGCGCGCGCGCGTGTCGTGATGTGACGAGCGGGCGGGCGGGCGAGCATCGTCGGAGGAGGAGCGCGCGTGTAGTTCTCCTCTTCTCACTCACTTTACTAAGTGGTGAACCACTCCACCTTATAAGGTGGTGTAACTCTCCTCCAACTTTCCATGTGGGACTAAACTTTAACTCCAACTCCACTCATATGTGAGCTGCTATCAAATTGGGCTAAATCACACATGGGCTTTGAGATTTAGGGATAAACTGAAATCACATATGGGCTTAAATAAATTAGACCATTATTTCTAACAATCCCCCACCAGATCTCAAATGTCCATTTGAAGATTTGTCAATCCTCGCTACTTGTTTATATACCAGTGTTTCAGCAGAGACTGTTAAGTTGAACATCCGCCTAGAATCTTGAACTACGTCTATCAGCAACTTGAACAATGGACGAACCTTGAATTGCAAGTTTGGTGCCAATAGATTTTACTCAAAATCATAACTAGTACCTGGCTGCCAGTAGCCTACCCCGCGGGTTGAAGCATATGCGTCATACTCCCTGGTCTCTTCATGAGTTTACTAGAGACCACCCAAGTCTCATAGACCGTTCTGATCGAGCTCATATAGGTGTGTTCTTTCAAGAATGCCCTGTAGGACGGCATCTTCGCTAGTTATAGCCAACAGAAACACATTAAGGCATGTTGCCAACCTGCCTTACAGATTTGAGAGTAATGCATCTTCACCTAGAGAGGGTTACAAAAGTACTCTCCTCAGTCAAACCACTAGTTTGTTCTTCCCAGATCCTAATTCACGGGATCTCCGATCACATAGGTTGGGTTACCACTATAGTGTGACATCCATGGGTCTCAACCCCATCTCCCTGGATGCATTTTCTATCACAATTCGTGATAGTCCCTTTGTAAAGGGATCTGCCAGGTTTTTATCTGTTTGAATATATGTAACAGTTATTACTCCAGAGTTTCTCAATTTCCTGACAGATTTCAAACGTCTCTTGACGTGTCTTGATGACTTCGCGTTATCCTTAGAATTGTTCACTTTGACAATAACAGTTTGGTTGTCACAATTCAAAAGGATTGCCGGCCCAGGTTTTTCAACCACAGGCAAGTCAATCAAGAGTTCACGCAGCCATTCTGACTCAACAGTGGCTGTGTCTAAAGCAATAAGTTCTGCTTCCATAGTTGACCTCGTCAATATGGTCTGTCTATGAGATCTCCATGAGACTGCGCCACCTCCAAGGGTAAACACATACCCACTCGTGGCGTAGAGTTCATCAACATCAGAGATCCAGTTCGAATCACTATATCCTTCAAGCACAGTAGGGTGCCCTGAATAGTGAATTCCATAGCTCATTGTACCACATAGATAGCGCATGACCCTTTCAAGTGCATGCCAATGATCAATACCCGGGTTAGACATGAACCTACTCAACTTGCTCACAACAAAAGAGATATCGGGTCTTGTAGCACTTGTTAAGTACATGAGAGAACCAACAATTTGTGAATATTTCAACTGGTATGTTGGTTCCTTCTTATTCTTTCGCAATGTCAAACTGGGATCATAAGGTGTTGGAGAAGTCTTGCCATCAATAAAGACAAAACGGCTCAAGACCTTCTCAACATAATGAGATTGTGTTAAAGTAATCGCATTCTCATTCTTAATAAGCTTGATGTTCAGAATCACATCAGCCTCTCCCAGATCTTTCATATCAAAACTCTTTGACAGGAAAGACTTGACTTCATTTATCACATTCATGTTTGTACCAAAGATCAGAATATCATCCACGTACAAACATAATATAACGCTATCGCCCCCACCATGGTGATAGTACACACACCTATCAGCCTCATTAATGACAAAGCCAGCAGAAAGTAGAGTTCTGTCAAACTTCTCATGCCATTGCTTAGGTGCTTGTTTCAGGCCATATAAAGATTTTAACAACTTGCACACCTTTGTCTCTTCACCTTTTACTACAAACCCATCCGGCTGATCCATATAGATCTCCTCTTCCAACTCTCCATTAAGGAAAGCTGTCTTCACATCCATTTTATGAATGAGAAGACCATAAGAGGCAGGCAGGGATAGTAGTGCTCGAATGGTGGTCAGTTGATGCGCTCGAATTTCGACGTAGAGCTCGTTGGGAACCCCAAGAGGAAGGTATGATGAGCACAGCAGTAAGTTTTCCCTCAGTTATGAAACCAAGGTTTAATCGAACCAGTAGGAGCAAGGAAACACCCCAAAGGTGTTACTAGCTGAGCTTTGGCAGGGCGCACTACCGGTGCTAGTAGCAACGTGGAGACCTGCACAACACAACCACAGAACTTTTTCCCCAACTTGCGATGAGGTTGTCAATCTCACCGTGTTTTGCGGAAAACAAAGGATTAAACGTATCGAATGGAAAGAAGTAAAAGTTTGCAGAAAGTAAACACAAAGCAGAAACAGTTTATAGATTGTATGTAAAGAAAAATGACCGGGATCCATAGTTCACTAGAGGTGGCTCTCCTTAGATAGATAACATGCTGGGTAAACAAATTACAGCGGGGCAATTGACAAACACCGAGAAAGCAATACATGCATATACTAATCATCTTGACTCCTTTGAGACTTGATTGGGAATTACAACATAATACATAGACCGCCATCCAACTGCATCTATGACTAATAATCCACCTTCAGGTTATCATCGAACCCTCCAAGATTAAGTTGCAAGCAATGATTATTGCTTCTGATGCATGTAAAGTAAACAATACGATTGTTCTATGAACAAAGGATTGTTGTTTTCTCCTAGTAGCAACAAAGACATCTAGTACCTTAGATTTGTCACTTCCCAGTTACGGAGGCATGAACCCACTATCGAGCATAAATACTAACTCTTGGAGTTGCTAGCATGTACTTGGCCAAGATAGCTACTAACAACGGAAAGCATGCAAGATCTCAAATAACAAAGACATGATAGAATCAATAATCAATCTGAAATAGCATCTCAATATCCATCGAATCCCCGCAAACACAACATGTATGAATTACAAATAGATGATCTTGATCATGAACGGAGCTCACAAGATCTAAACATGAAAGCACAAAGGAGGAGAAACCAACCATCTAGCTACTACATGGATCCGTAGTCCAAGGATGAACTACTCACGCATCACACTGGAGGCTTGCATGGTGATGAAGAAGGCCTCTGTGGTGAATTCCCTCTCTGGCAGTGCGGGAAGAGCTTGATCCTCCCGATCTAGAGATGGAGATGACGTGACTCTGAGACTCTTTCGTGGATTTTAATGGGTACTTAGGGTTTTTGTCTCGAGGGCAATATATAGAAGCGGAAGGAGAGGCGAGGGTGCTTGGGGCCACACCACCTGGCCTTGGTCGGGCCTGGCAGCGGCCAGGTGGTGTGGTGGCTCCTGGCCCTTCTCCTTCTCGATTCGCACTTGATCACTTCGGAAAAATAGGCACTTTGGCTTTTGTCCGTCCAATTCCGAGAATATTCATTTTCTGACTTTCCTGGAACCAAAAACAGCAGAAAACAGGCAGCTGGCACTGTGGCTCTTGTTAATAGGTTAGTCCAAGAAATCATATGAAAAGTACTCCAAAGTTAGAACAAAACACAAGAAAGTGGATAAAACCAAGCATGGAACATCAAAAATTATAGATACATTTGCAAGCTTAACTCCTGCTCGTCCTCGAGTAGGTAAGTGATAAAAAGAATAATTTTTGAGGTGACATGCACCATCAAAGACTTGATCAAAGTATTTGCAAAACATTCAAAACTGGGATCATAGTACTTCAATCATAACATGAAAGACAAAGTTCTAGCAATAAGCAAAGAAACTTTGATGCAACATGAAAAGGCACAAACAAAAGATTCATGAATAACATGCTTTGCAAGACGTTTGTTTGTTTCACATAAAGAAAACATAGCATAATAGTATTCAGCTTGTCCCTCAATAGAGTAGCAAATATAAATGCATAGGACACCTTCAAAGTTCAAAAGAGTGACTAGATACAATAGTTTAAAACAAGCAATATCAAGTTATGCATCAATCAACTGGTCTTGGGACAATGCACATAGAACTAAGAATGGCCACTATGCTCTCAAAGTAAGTGCATAAAGATAGAAGGTGGAGAATCAATATAATGGTGGAAGAAAGGCCTTTTGTAAAAGGAAGTAGGGATTCAAGCCTCATAAAGAGCTTCCAAAAATTATGGTACTTATAGCTTTTAGCTCTCATTGCCCCTATCATAAGCATCTTGAAGTGATTAAGGTTAAAGTGAACAAACTATGGTGTACATGCTTGACGAAGTATAAGTCAGAAATCTCATGTCCCTTGTATATGAGGGTCGTGATGACCCACAAGTATAGGGGGTGTATCGCAGTATTTTCGATAAGTAAGAGTGTCGAACCCAACGAGGAGCGGAAGGTGCTGGCTAGTGGTATGATTCAGGAATTCTCTGTAAATACTTAGCAAACGGATTTTTAGGGGGTTTCGATAAAGCAAGTAAACAAAGTACGAGTAAATAAAAGACAGTAGGAATAAATGCAGCAAGTGGCCCAATACTTTATGCAGCAAAGGACAAGCCGGTTGTATTTCTATAGATGACCAAACGTTCTCGAAGACACATGGGAAGACTGTCAAGTGCTTTCGCTTCATATAGTCGATCAATCTTCTTTAGCTTGCTAAGTGTTGTGTGGGTGAACCTGTGCTAATATACCGCCCCATCCAAGACTAAATACATACTTGTGATTATACCCCTTGCAAACATCCGTAAGTACAAGAAAGTAATTAAGGTAGAAACCTAACCATAGCTTTAAACTCTAAGACCCTTACGTCCCTTGTGCAATGGTTTCCTAACGGGGGGTCAGGTTTCTATCACTCCGGCAACCCCTACGATTAGTAGCCAAATACACAATGCATTCCCCTAGGCCCATATAGGTGAAGTGTCATGTAGTCGACGTTCACATGACACCACTAGAAGAAGTACACCACAACTTAAATAACAATCTATTGAATCTTTCTCAACATAACTCCACTACTAACAACAAGACTTCTCCCATGTCCTCAAGAACAAAACAAACTACTCACAAGACATCATATGGATCATGATAAGAGATGGAATAATGATGTATAACAATCTGAACATAAACAATAATTCAATGGTTCACTCAATAGCATCAACTACAAAGAGTAATCAACACCAGGAAAGTTTCCCCTATGAACTATGCAAGATTCAACGCAATTGTTACAGCAATATGGAGATGGTGATGAGGGTGCTGATGGTGATGATGATGGTGGTGATGATGATGATGATCCCGATGAAGTCTATCTTGATGATGGTGTTGATGGCGACGATCTCCCCTCTCTGGGAAGGAATTCCCCCGGCAGAAATCTGTCTGCCGGAGAGATATTTCTCTCTCGGTGTTTTTCGCCCCGCAGAGGCGGCAGAATCTTTCTGTGGTCGCTCCCTGAGTCTTAGGGTTTCGGGGGATGATATCGCCCGGAGGTGGAGTGGGCAGGTGGCCACACCACTCCCTGGCGTGGCCTAGGCCTGCCTGCGCCATGGGGTGGTGTGGGCCCCCTGTGGCCCACCTCCACTCCATCTTCTGGCATCCTGAGTCTTCTGGAAAAATAGGATTTTCCGTATATTTTCCCGGATTTTTTGATCTTCGCGAATTTTGCCTCCAAACAGCACCTTTTCCATCAGAATCCTGACTGCATCGGTCCATGCTCCAAAAGTCATCAACCATGCAAAAATAGATGAAATAACATAAGTATCACCTCTCAATACAAAATATATCAATGAATAATAGTGAATTAAGACATAGAATAGTGATTCAAAATGGACGTATCAACTCCCCCCAAGCTTAGACTTCGCTTGTCCCCAAGCGAAACTGAGCTCAATAAACATGACCTCAAGTTTATGGAGTGAAGAGTCGATAAAAGAATACGGACAAGAAGCATCACATTCATCTAATACATAGATCATAATAGAAGACAACTCACTATTATATAACTCAACTTGCAATGAGTAAAGGAAACACAATAAAGATACATAAAGTGAATCATAATTGGTAATGGCAAACTTAGCTCTCGGTCGAAGAATAGTTGATGATTTGCTGGAGTTCACAAATAGCTAGCTTTTTCAATGATAGCTTCCAAAGTAGTAAACATCAAGATAAGAGCAATGTGCAAAACAAGGAACATAAGACACGATTGAATAAATCATCATATGAATGAATGAAACACATCAACTCAAAATACTTGCTGAGATAGAAGGGAGTAGGTTTACTGACTCAACTACAAAGTAAGAGAAAGTCCCTTCGCAAAGGGAAGCAGGGATTGCAAGTCTCATAAAGAGCTCCCAAAAATTATGATACTTACTAGCTTTCAGCTCTCATTGCCCCTATCATAGGCATCTTTAGGTGATTAAGGTTAAAGTGACACAACTAAGAGGATATGCTTGACAAGTTATAAGTTGAAATCTCATGCCCCTTACTTATGAGTACCGATCCTCATGCTACTCAACTTCAGTCACGAGCAAGCTCTTGTCATTGTAAATATGTGTGTATCATTGAGAACCGCCAACGGGGTACCCCTTGCACATGACACAGGAGCTATCCCATAATCAAAATGACAAGGCAAGCAGACAATGAGCATCTCAGCGATCTTTTTATTTTCTATTTGCATAGGTTTTTATTGAGGATGCTTCATAGAATTCTCACTATAGTTATGCTGCAAGTTTCCACCATGATTAGGCATGGCTTAGGCTAGCGGCCCAGACGTTTCTCTAACACACATATAAACTCCATGATCTTACAAGTTCCACTTTTATTTTACACCGCCGGGATCTATAAGCAAAAGAACATGATATCAACTCGGTACAAGTCTCAATGAAGTGTTGAAAGCGGTCCCCATGATACATGGTTCGGCTAACTTCAACTCATAAAGCGCAAGCATATACGCAACAAAGAAGGACCCAATGGTTCAAGTTTATTAAGTGCAAGAAAGTAAGGTGTGCCATCAAGTTCGTGAGATCTTTAATCACTAATTTTAACATAACAAGTTTAATTTGGCAGGTAGATAAAACAGGAATTTACTTGGAATAGCAATAATGCTACTAGGTAGGTATGGTGGACGCAAATGGCAAAGGTTTTGGTTTAAAGGAGGTGGATGCACGAGAAGAATTCCCTCTCAGTACAGGTTTTTGGCTAGCAAGGCTGGGTAGCAAGTACAAGAGTTGAAGGAAACAACCAAACATACAAATGATAAAGACAAACATGCAATCTTCCTTGGAAGCACAAAAGATCTTAACTAGAGAATACTAGACTTATGAGCAAATCAAGAAAGAAAGATGATGAAATTATTTTTCTTTAGAGTACTTCTATCTTTTTCTTTTCAACTCTCAAAAAGGTGTTACTCTTGGCCGAGCCAGGTTTGCCAAAACCAACTAAATTAACTCAATGATCCCAAAGTGCTACCAATACTAACAACAAGATCAATCATATAACCATGAATTGAAAACTAACATAAGCTATGCAAAAGGGTGAATGATAGAACTTCTCATTAATATTCCATAACGGAAACTCACACCAAGGGATACATATCTAACGAGAGAGGGGATGCTTCCATAATGCAAACCATACTACATAATAACTCCTCTATTCATGATATGACTCTACTAAAAAGGTAAAAAGATAGAAGATAGTGATGTGATACCGCGACACTCCCCCAAGCTTGGAACAAACCAAGGGGATGCCAAACCTGATGACGAATTACTCCTTTGGTGGTGGTGGTATCCTCTCGATGAGCTCCTTGATCAGTTTCCCCAAGTCCTCAATCTTGAAGGTGAGATTACGAATCAGCTATGAGTTTTGCTCAATGCGGCTCATGATCATGTCGTGTTGAGAATTCTAGCTCATGCTATTCTTTCCCCACTCTTCCTCCTTGAAGTCTTCTTTTCCTACATGGCTAGAACGAGGCAAATCCCAATTGGAGGGTAATTTCCCCTTGGGCATATTCTGGTATTGATGAGAACCTGTGCTAATATACCGCCCCATCCAAGACTAAATACATACTTGTGATTATACCCCTTGCAAACATCCGTAAGTACAAGAAAGTAATGAAGGTAGAAACCTAACCATAGCTTTAAACTCTAAGACCCTTACATCCCTTGTGCAATGGTTTCATAACGGGGGGTCAGGTTTCTGTCACTCCGGCAACCCCTACGATTAGTAGCCAAATACACAATGCATTCCCCTAGGCCCATATAGGTGAAGTGTCATGTAGTCGACGTTCACATGACACCACTAGAAGAAGTACACCACAACTTAAATAACAATCTATTGAATCTTTCTCAACATAACTCCACTACTAACAACAAGACTTCTCCCATGTCCTCAAGAACAAAACAAACTACTCACAAGACATCATATGGATCCTGATCAGAGATGGAATAATGATGTATAACAATCTGAACATAAACAATAATTCAATGGTTCACTCAATAGCATCAACTACAAAGAGTAATCAACACCGGGAAAGTTTCCCCTATGAACTATGCAAGATTCAACGCAATTGTTACAGCAATATGGAGATGGTGATGAGGGTGTTGATGGTGATGATGGTGGTGGTGGTGATGATGATGATCCCGATGAAGTCCGGCTTGATGATGGTGTTGATGGCGACGATCTCCCCTCTCCGGGAAGGAATTCCCCCGGCAGAAATCTATCTGCCGGAGAGATCTTTCTCTCTCGGTGTTTTCCGCCCCGCAGAGGCAGCGGAATCTTTCTGTGGTCGCTCCCTGAGTCTTAGGGTTTTGGGAGGATGATATACGCCAGAGGGGAGAGGCTGGAGTGGGCCAGGGTGGCCACACCACTCCCTGGCGTGACCTAGGCCTGCCCGCGCCATGGGGTGGTGTGGGCCCCCTGTGGCCCACCTCCACTCCATCTTCTGGCATCCCGAGTCTTCTAGAAAAATCGGATTTTCCGTATATTTTCCCGGATTTTCTGATCTTCGTGAATTTTGCCTCCAAACAGCACCTTTTCCATCAGAATCCTGACTGCAGCGGTCCATGCTCCAAAAGTCATCAACCATGCAAAAATAGATGAAATAACATAAGTATCACCTCTCAATATGAAATATATCAATGAATAATAGTGAATTAAGACATAGAATAGTGATGCAAAATGGACGTATCAGGCCGCTCCTCATGCTACTCAAGTTTAGTCACCGGTAAGTTCTTGTCATTGTAAGTACATGTGTATCATTGAGAACCGCCAACGGGGTACCCCTTGCCCGATGATACGGAAGAATCTCCATATCAAAATGACAAGGCAAGCAGACAACGAGCATCTCAGCATTCTTCTTATTTACCATGGGAATATGGTGTTTTTTTCTCTCTTTCCTCTTTTCATAGTATCTCTTTTTTTTCTTTTCTCTTTTTTTCTCAATATAGGACTCTTTTTTTTATAAGAAGAATGCTTCATAGACAGCTCATTATGGTTACGCTGCAGGTTTCCACCATGTCAGCATGGATTAGACCAGCGGCCTAGGCGTTTCTCTAACACATATACATAACTCCATGGACTTACAAGCTCCCCTTTCATTTCACACCGACGACATCCATATACAAAAGAGCATGATATCAACTAGGTACAAGTACCAAGTGCAATGTTGAAAGCGTTCGCCATGAAAGCATGGTTCTGCTAATTCCCACCAAATAAGTGCAAGCATATACAACATAGAAGACACAATGGTTCAAGTTTATTAAGGGCAAGTAAAGTAAAGTGTGCCATCAAGTTCGTGAGAGCTTTAATCACTAGTTTTCTCATAATAAGTGGAAGGTAAACAAAAGCATGAATATACTTGGAATAGCATAAGCTAGCAGGTAGGTATGGCGGACTCTTTGGAATAACTTGGTTTAGGGAGTTGGATGCATGAGTGGAACTCATACTTTGTTGTGGAGGCTAGCAAAAGACTGGGAGCGACAAACTAAGAGAGCAATAATGGCCATAATCATGCAGAGCGACAAAACATCATTGATCAAAGCATAAAGTGATACTAAAAGTTGAAAACTAAAGGATCATAAAGGCTATGGTGACTTGAGATAGTCACATGGTGTGAGCATGTGCCAAGTCAACCCAAATAAAGCATCAAAGGAGAATACCACTATACTATGCTTTAATATGCTAAAACAACGCATGATTCATCCAAGGCACATTAAGCAATCTCATTTGTTTATAACAAGTCATGCTAAAGCAAAGAATACTAAGCATAAAGACAAAACAATATCAAGTATGGCATGACAAAGCATAGGCCACAGTCAAAAACGAGCTCTTTTTACCACATACGCATGAACTTTTCTACTCTTTTCCAAACCAAACCAAACCAAACCAAACCATTTGCAAACCAATGTATGAAAGAGGGGGTCCAACCAATTTATTTAGAAAACTAAGCAAACCAAAGCAAACGAAAACCAAAACAAAAACAAAAAAGAAGACGCTCCAAGAAAAACACAATTGTGCATGAAACAATAAAAATAAAGCGTTTGGAAGGAACCTGGAATTTTTATTGATGAAGAAGGGGATGCCTTGGGCATCCCCAAGCTTTGATGCTTGTACTTCTTGGATATTTCTTGGGGTGACACGCATGGAATCCCCAAGCTTGAGCTTTAGTCCATCCTTCATCTCATTGCTCATTCCTTCCATACACCTGAAAATTTTCCTTCATACAAAACTTCACACAATCTCATTAGCAACAATTAGTGCACTCAAGATAAATAAGTCTCAAGGTTCAGTTCTAACACCAAATAAACTTCCATTAGAACACTAGATACTGTAGCACTTCCCTCAAAAAGCTCAATTCCCCAAAAGAATTCAAGGAGGAACCAACAAGAAGCAAATGCAGAAAATGGCAGAAATCTGTCAAAACAGACCAGCAGGTAAAGACGAATTTTTTTGAAGACCTTCTGTTGCTCAAATAAAAAAGTATTGAACTAAATAAAGTTATATAACAACCTAGGGCAGAAGCACAAAAAATTACAGCTCAATCAGACAAACAGATTTCTCTCAGGAATTTTTACGATGAAGCGCAAAAATCTGTTTCGGGACAGCAACTTTCCCAATCATTACTTCACTCTCATTAGAGGTTACTCTTGACACAAAAAGCAAATAAAAAGGATAAGGAGAGGTTATTACAGAGGTAATAACTTCCAAGACTCATCTAAAACTCTTGGGTTATCTCCCAACAAGTACTTTTCTTTAACGCCTTTAAGTTAGGCATAAGAAGCAAAGAAAGAATCAAGTGTTCTCAAATGAAGAAGCATTAAAACCAAATTTCTTGCCCTTACCTCTCTTACTTTTATTCTTAACCTTTGGGAAAATGTGATTGTTCGGTGGAGAAGAAAGGTGCATGGTCCCTTTTCCCACATCTATTATTGCTCCAAGGAGTTATAATAGGGACCTTCCAAGTGTAATTTGTCCTTTTCCTACACATTCAATAACAAGATAATCAGTAGAAATCATTTTTCCAAGGATCTTTGTAAACACTCCTTCAGCTATTCCAATAGGTAATATGGTAGCATTATTAGCAAGAGATATTTCTCTTCCTCCTTCAGTGAGCCCCCAAAGATTCAAAGATTCATAAATATCTTTGGGCATAAGACAAAATTCAGACATGATATCGCAGCGGGTTTGAAAAGTTTCAGTGTTTATCTCAATCTTTACTGTAGGGAGCCACTTTGATGGTTCAGAGTTTATTGGAACATAATCGTGATGCTCCCTAAGCGTATTATAGCACCCTTCTAATCTAGTAGTGCTAGCCTCAAGAGTGTCCAACCTAGCAAATATTTTTACGAAGGAAATATCAGTTTGGCTAGGCATGTTGTAAGTGAGGCTCAATTTCTTTATAGCATTAATAGCATCATCCTCATTACATTGGAGGAAATCTCCTCCCACAACATCATCTAGGGCATATCTATAGCAAAGAGCAATCCCAAGGTAAAAACTGCTAAGGAACAAGCTTTGAGTCATTTTAGGCTCAGTTTTTTCATGTAGATCAGAGATTCTAAACCAAGCTTCCTTAAAACTTTCCTTAATTCCTTGTTTAAAAGTGAAAATCATTTCCTTGGGTGACATAGTGACTGGAGCAAGGCTAGACATAATGGCAACTTAGGATAGGAACTAATTTTTTTGTGTTTTTTAAATAAGAAAGCAAACTTGTAAAACTAGTTTTTTGGATTTTTGAAGAACAAAACAAGCAAACAAAGCAAAAAAAGAAACTAAGCAAAACAAAAACAACAAAGTAAAGAGATTGGTTATGAGGGACTTGTTGGGTCCGCAGCATAGAAAACAAAAAAAATCCTATGATGAGAACTATACGCCAAGATCTATCTACTAGATATAGAGCAACGGGTGAATTTACCCTCGAAGACAACGAGTTTTGTTAATGAGTAGAAACTCGTGGTTGATGTAGTCGTACGCTTGCCGATCTCAAGATCGTGTGGAAGTCCGAGCGCCGCAAATCAGCAGCGCATCCGTCCTCGCACACACGTTCAAGCCACTGGACAACCTCCACCTCCTCGCTCCAGCGAATCAGTGGAAGCAGCAACTCCTTCCAGACGCAAGGCCACCGGAAATATGTATCTCGCTAATCCGAGACCATGGGGGAATATCTAGAGTGGGGAGAGAGATCCTTCACGAGGAGGTGTGTTTTGTGAGAGGGGAGAGGGGGGCTTTATATAGGAGGAGGAGACCCTCCTCCCATAGCCGGCGCATGAGGGGGGGACTCCTCCCCTCCTTCATTCATGTGGTGAACCTTCACTCACATAAACATGGCCTCCACCCAAAATCCCACTCACATGTATTTAATTTCCACCAAATTAAATGCAACTCTCAATTAATAAAACTCTTTTATTTATTTTATTCAGAATTTTGTTAATTACTTTAATTAACAAACATTCACATAAAACCCCTTGCAACATTTCAATATCACATGCAGAACCACTTTACGCAATTTCACCAAACAATTCCTGTGTCATCGAACAATTCCTGTTTCTATCGAAACATTTTCTGCGCTTTGCAAACCTTTTGTCCCAACATATGTGCTCCTAAATGGTGTCCGCAACCCTTAAGTGTGTCACCCTATGGTTCGAATAATGCGAGACATGATTGAGACTCCTCTCGGATCAATAATCGAGCGGGACACGAGATCCATACTGACTCCTGCATATTCAACGATGACTTCTGTGATCATGAGAACCTTTAACGTCAGCAATTTAATCCCTTTGTCTCATGATATAATACATGTCCGAGATTCGATCATCGGTATCCAAATACCTAATTTGATCTCGTTACTGACATGCACTCTTTTCTCGTTCCCATGATATAACATTCTAGTGATCACATCACTTGCTTGCAAGCTATCTTAATGTGATATCACCGAGAGGGCCCAGAGTATATCTATCCGTCATCGGGATTGACAAATTCCACTCTTGATCCATGAGCCTCAACATAACACCTTCATACTTGAACCCACCTTTATGGTCACCCTGTTACGGTGTGACGTTTGATGTTATCAAGATACTCTTCCGGTGTTAGCAATTAACATGATCTCATGGTCTAAGGACTAAGACTAATTTGTATGATGTTATAGCAATATAAACATAATGACTTGATCGTAATGCTATACTTCGGATGAATGTTCATCACATCATTTCACAAATGTTGTGACCTTGTTATTAACAACATCCAATGTCCATGATCAGGAAACTTTGATCATCTTGTTAATCAACAAGCTAGTCTATAAGAGAGGCATAACTAGGAACCCTTTTTGTTTATTAAACACACATGTATTGATGTTTCCTATCAATACAATTATATCATGCAAAATAAACATCTATCATATACAAGGAATACATAATAACAACTTTATTATTGCTTCTCAGGGCATATTTCCTTCAGTCTCCCACTTGCACTAGAGACAATAATCTAGTTTATATAGTGATAAATCTAACACCCATGGAGTTCTGGTGTTGATCAAGTTTTGCCCTAGGGAGTACTTTAGTCAATGGATCTGCTACATTCAGGTCCGAGTGCACTTTACAAATCTTTATATCTCCATCCTTGACATGCTCGCGGATGGAGTGAAACCGGTGCTTAATATGCTTGGAATTCTTGTGAGACCTTGGTTCCTTGGCGTTGGCTATGGCTCCATTATTGTCACAATAGATCACCATTGGGTCCAACGCACTAGGAACCACACCTAGTTCCGTTATGAACTCCTTCATCCAAACCGCTTCCTGCGCCGCTTCTGAAGCAGCAACATATTCCGCCTCCATCGTTGATCCAGCCACCACAGGTTTTTTGGAGCTCCTCCAACTAACTAACTGCTGCTCCGTTCAAGAGAAATACGTATCCGGATTGAGACTTAGAGTCATCTGGATCAGTTTCAAAACTAGCATCGACATAACACTTAGCGACTAGCTCTTCTTCACCTCCGTATACAAGAAACATATCCTTAGTTGTCACATCCCAAGATTTTCCAAATCTTGTAATGTGAAAATAAATGAATAAAATAAAACTTTGTTTGATTTTCAGAGCCAGAAGAAACTTTTGAATCCAATTGGGAATCTTCAAACCTATTTTGAACAATAAAATCCTAAAGGGATTTATAAAGATAAACATTTAATAAAGGCAAATAAAATGTTTTGGAATTACTATTTTTGGATCTTTAAATAAAAGGTTTTGGTTTTCAAAATGAGAAGAAATATTTTAAATAAAGATTATTTTATAAAGCCAAATTAAACCTTGGCCAAGACTTTGAAACAAAAGGTTTTGCTTTGATTAAAATAGTAGAGGTTTATTTAAAATAAAAAGGATTTAAATATCCAAGTTTTATTAATAAAGGTTTTACTATTTTCAAAACATCAAAACTTATTTATTCTTTTAAAATAAGTATTCCAAGTATTTTGTTTTCTCAAAATAAAACCTACTAAAGTGTTTTGGTTTTATTTATATTTCAAATAAAGATTTTAACTAAAACAAATCCTATATGGATTATTAACTAAGGTCCATTCTATTTAATTATTAATGGAACCTAAAATAAAAGGTTATTTTGTTTTAAAACAAGCTTTCCAAGTAATTCTTTATTTTCAAATAAAACCTACTGTTTTGGTTTTGAAAGTTTTTGGATTTCAAATGGAAATTTTATTAATTAAATCAAACCCTATTTTATTAAATAACTAAAGATCCATTTTATTTAGTTATTAAATGGATCCTAAAATGAATAAAAATATTATTTCATTTTGGACTTTGGTTGATGTCTTAAACAGAACCAAGTTCAAAACTTGTGAAGTGTGGTGATTGTTTGAATCAATTTGATTGTGGTTTGATTGTTTGAATAATTGATTGAAATTCAAAACAGAAAAATAGTAATAGAAAAGGAAAAAGATTTTAGACAGAAAAAAAATAGAGTAAACGACTGCCCATTGCTGCCAAATTTCACCAGCCCAGTGAGATTCCTCCTCAGAGAAAACGGTTGACACCAATTAACTGACCCACTCAGACAATGACCGGTGGACCTCCTCCTCGTTTCCTTTCCCACTGACCGGTGGACCCCACCTCTCCCTCCCACCCGAGTGAACCGTTTTTCTTTACATGACGGAACCCACCTTGATCGACAGCGGCTGACCCTCCTCCTCTCTCCCTCTCGCTGACGCCGGCCCCCACTGCCACCTCACCATCTTCTCCACCCACGCGAGGACCGCGCCCTCCCCCGGCCGTTTCCTGCGTTGATTCCGCCGATTAAATTCGCGTTAATGCTGCGTTAATCTCTCGCCGCGACCACAACTACTTAAATGCCTCCCTCTCCTCTTTGATTCCCCTCAGACCTTGCTTCCCCTCTGCCACCAGGCTGCTCCCATGCGGTGCTGCTTGTCTCCGACGAGCCTCCCTCTCGATTCCGGCCACACCCCGCCGCCTCTCGCCTACCTCTGCACGCGAGCATGCTCTCCAGCACCTTGCGCATCTGCCCATAGCCTCAGCTAGCTCCCGCGCACTCTGGAAGCTCGGCTTCGTCGACCTCGACTCGCCGCCGCCGTCTGTCTCGCCTCCGACGAGTTTTCCCTGGTAAGATACGACCGCCCCGGCACCTCCTATTGATGCTCACTTCATCAGCAAATCAAACCGCATCTAACCATGCTCTTATTCTTCCTCGGGGTGATCTGCAACGTCGTCCTCGATAACCACCAGAACCGCCTGCCACCGCCATCATCTCCGGCGAGGAATTGTCGCTACCCTCGTGCGCCCCTTGCTTCCCCAAGAGCACGTTGAGTATAAGTGTTGCATTGCGAACACGGTGAGCCATCTCCCCCTCTCCCTCGCTTCCGGTATCGCCAGCTCCGCCGCGAGCAAGCATGCTCCGCCGTCTGCCAGGCCACCGCCACTAATTGGTCGCATAGATCTGCACCGTTAGATTTCAATCCGACGCGTAGGAACGAATCACTTAACGAAGAGGTATTAGTCAATCTGCGCCGTATGATTTAAATGAAATCCAGCGGTCCAGAGAGCCCGATCCGCCCGAACCGGTATCAGCGAATAGCGAAGCGACGCGTGGCCAGGTTCTGATTAAAACAGATTTTGAAAACAGATTTAAGTGCCATTTTGAAAACCCTATAACTCTGGATCCACACGTCCAAAAATTAAAAAATTTATGTTGTTGGATTCAGGAGAGCAAGACCTAACCAACCCTGCCCTTGGTTTAGCAAATAGTAACTGTTAGTTTGTTTGTTTTTGCAGATTCATTTGTGTGCTTATTTAGAGTAGAAAAATTGTTTAAAAATGATTTTTGGGTTAAAACCTTTGCAAAATGGTTTGTTGTGACCTTACTGACCTTAGGAACCAACCCATGATTTGGAAAATGAATTTGGAAAAGTTTAGAATGGATTAATTGGTTTAATCCATTTCTAGCTAAATAAAACTATTGTTTTGTTTATGAAAATGGTTTTGAATGGAAAACTTTGGAGGAAATGTTTTGAACCAAACCTACTGACCAAAAACACCAAGTTTTGCAATAGCAACTCATTTGGTGAAACAAATAATGATTCTTTGATTTAAAACCATTTCTAGTCAAATAGAAATGTGGTTATTTTATTAAAGAATGGTTTTGGTAGAAAACCTTTGGAAAATGATTTGTTTTAAACTCACTAACCCCAAACCCCAAGTTTTGTGATTGGAAAACATACTTGGTGAACCCTATAGGTTAATGCCTTAGTAAAAATATTTCTACACCACATAAAATGACACTTTGTTTTGAAAATGGTTTATAAAATGAAACCTTTTTGCAAATGATTTTGCCACTTGACAAAATGACCATTAGGTGTTTTCAAATGTTTGACTCATTAGGAACCACTTTTTCAAACAAAACAAAGCTTGGCATGCTTGCATGCAATACTTTGACTTTGTTATTTTATGTGTGCTTGTTTGGTAGATTGAGTTTGTGCCTTGCTTGATTGATTTGTAGTGACTTGAAGAGTGTGATTGTTGCAAGGACAAGGAGTGAACCTATACCCTCTACCAAAAAGGCAAGTGATGCTTCATATCTTTTGTCCCATTACTTTCACTATGCATTAGTGTTTTTGCTAAGTAAATCTTGCATGGATTTTATTTTGCTAAGTATAGACCTTGCTATGGGAAAACCTAGTAGATGAAGCCTTAGAAGAAATTCCCTAAGTTAAGATTCCTACTACTATCATGCTTAGCCTAGCTAATAGAAAACAAGGGTGGATTATATATTCATGTTATGGAAAATTTCTAAGTCTGAGGACTTGTGTTTTGTTTAATAAAACAACTAAGTGAATGAATCACCTGGGTGGAATGGAAGGATTGGTTTGTGTTGAGTGGTTACTCAGGGCCCATTCAATGGACTACCCTGGTGTATCACACTTGTGGATGGCCACCCAGGAACAAAGAGATTTGAGATGTCAAATGTTGAGAAGCTTCAAGTGCAACCACTTGGCAATATGGGCTCTGCCATGATCATATAGGTTGCTAGAACTTAGTCTCTTGGACAGTTGGTGGTAGAGGGAATGATAGGTTGGAGCGCGTCCATTTGACTAAGGAAAGGCTTCTGAAAGATCTTGTCTTGGGAAACCAAGTCTTGTGGGGAAAGTGCACCACCTCTGCAGAGTGAAAAATCTAAGTACTTAGCCATGTCCCTGGTAAAGGACAATTTGAGCATCAAGACATGGAAGCTATCAAGAATCTCCTCATCCCAATTTCTAAGTAAAAACTTGTGGGTGAACAAGGGTTAAAAGGATCTTCAGTCTTTGATTGGTAGATGCCCTGAGTGGATCTTCAGTCTTTGATTGGTAGATGCCTGGGGTGATTTGTGCCAAACAAAAACTTAGTATTTTCAAATGTTAAGGAAAAATCTATTTTGAGCAATGCAAGCCTCAACTCCACTTATCCAAATGCATATAGATGATAGACTCCAATATACTACCATAGTATCACTTGCCAATACAATTCAAATGTATTGACCCTTGTGGCTGTAACTTGTAATGTTGCAGGTTTGATTGATTTTAGTGAAGATTGATTGATTAGGATTACAAAGTCTACAACCAACATCTTCCTGTGGCACTTTGAAGATGAAGGACCCATACTTATAGTTATTCCGCTGCAATGTAATGTAATAGCAAAATGAGCTATGTTTGATGTAATAAAATTATGTTATTCCTGGTTATAAAGTTATATTATGACCTTTGTTTCTTGATATTACATCTAAATTGTGGATGCTAGCTATTGATCCAGGGACTAGCATTGCAATCACAGAGATCCTTTCCTTTATAAAGGAGGGGTCTGACATTAGTTCTTCTCAAGTACTTAAGGATATTCTTGACCGCTATCCAGTGTTCCGAACCTGGATTAGATTGGTACCTACTAGTCAAACTAATAGCATGTGCCACATCCGGTCTTGTACATAGCATGGCATACATTATAGAGCCTATGGCTGAGGCATAGGGGATCTTATCCATTATCTCTCTATCTTCCACCGTAGCCGGACTTTGAGTCTTACTCAATGTCTTGCCTTGCAACATAGGTAAGTACCCCTTCTTACTTCCGTCCATATTAAACTTCTTTAATATCTTATCAAGGTATGTACTCTGTGATAGCCCAATTAGGCGTCTTGATCTATCTCTATAGATTTTAATGCCTAATATATATGAAGCTTCACCAAGGTCCTTCATCGAAAATTTGCTTTTTAGATAACTTTTAACACTGTTTAAAAGATCTATATCATTTCCAATCAATAATATGTCATCCACATATAATATCAGAAATGCCACATTGCTCCCACTCACTTTCGTGTAAATACAAGCCTCTCCATAAGTTTGGACAAATCCAAACTCTTTGATCACCTCATCAAAGCGGAGATTCCAACTCCGGGATGCTTGCTTCAGTCCATAGATGGATCGCTGAAGTTTGCACACCTTATCAGCATCCTTAGGATCGACAAAACCCTTAGGTTGTATCATATACAACTCTTCTTCAATATTACCATTGAGGAACGTAGTTTTGACATCCATCTGCCATATTTCATAATCAAAATATGCAGCAATTGCTAACATAATCCTAACCGACTTAAGCATCGCTACGGGAGAGAATGTCTCATCGTAGTCAACTCCTTGAATTTGTCGAAACCCCTTTGCGACAAGTCGAGCCTTATAGATGGTTACATTACCATCAACATCAGTTTTTCTTTTGAAAATCCATTTATTCTCAACGGCCTTTCGATCGTGAGGTAAGTCCACCAAGGTCCAAACCTGGTTTTCGTACATGGATTCCATCTCGGATTTCATGGCTTCTAGCCATTTGTTGGAATCCGGCTCATCATCGCTTCTTCATACATCGCAGGTCATCTATTTCATCAATCATGAAATTCATAATGGATTGCCGTACGCTCAGAGTCGCACGTGTCCCGCTTGACCTGCGAGGTTTGGTATTGTCCTCTTTCGGAGTTTCATGATCAATATCATTAGCTCTCTCTTCATTAGGTGAAGTCAACTCCGAAACAACTTCTGGTGCTGCACTACTCGCCATTTCATGAAGAGAAGGTTCAATAACCTCTTCGAGTTCTACCTTCCGACTACTCACACCTTTCGCGAGAAACTCCTTCTCAAGAAAGGATCCATTCTTGGCAACAAAGACCTTGCCCTCGGATCTGTGATAGAAGGTATACCCAATCGTTTCCTTAGGGTATCCTATGAAGACGCATTTTTCCGCTTTGGGTTCGAGTTTATCCGGTTGAAGTTTCTTCATATAAACATCGCGTCCCCAAACTTTAAGAATGATGCTTAGGTTTGTTTCAAACCATATTTCATCTGATGTCTTTTCAACAGATTTATATGGTGCCGATTTAAAGTGAATGCAGATGTTTCAGTGCATAACCCCAAAATGATAGAGGTAAGTCATCGGAGACATCATAGATCGAACCATATCCAATAAGGTACGACACGACGCTCGACACACCATTACGTTGTGGTGTTGCAGCGTGAGTTGTGAAACTATTCCAGCCTTTTCATATGTGTGCTAAACTCGTAACTAAGATACTCTCCTCCACGGTCGGACCGCAAAAATTTGATCTTTCTGTTACGATGATTTTCCACTTTATTCTGAAATTCTTTGAACTTTTCAAAGGTTTCAGACTTCTGTTTCATCAAATAGATATACCCGTATCTACTCAAATCATCCGTGAAAGTAACAAAATAACGATATCCACCTCGCGCCGACACACTCATTGGTCCACACACATCAGTATGTATGATTTCCAATAAATCTGCCGCCTGTTCCATTGAACCGGAAAACGGCGTTCTAGTCATCTTGCCCATAAGGCATGGCTCACATGTATCAAATGATTCAAAATCAAGTGATTCCAAAAGTCTATCAGAATGGAGTTTCTTCATGCGTTTAACGCCAATATGACCTAGACGGCAGTGCCACATATATGCAGATATATAATTATCAAGTTTAATCCTTTTAGCATCAACATTATGAATATGCATAATACTACTATCGAGATCCAACAGAAATAAACCATTCAACACAGGTGCATGACCATAAAAGATATTATTCATATAAATCGAACAACCATTGTTTTCAGACTTAAACGAATAACCACTTTGCATCAAACACAATCCGGATACAATGTTCATGCTCAAAGAGGCACCAAATAACAATTATTCAGGTTTATAACTAATCCCGACGGCATATGGAGAGGCAGCGTTCCGACGGCGATCACATCAACTCTTGATCCATTGCCGACCCGCATCGTGACCTCATCCCTTGCTAGTTGTTGCTTGTTCCGTAGCTCCTGAACCGAGTTACATATATTAGCAACCGATCCCGTATCAAATACCCAGGTTCTACTGCGAGTACTAGTCAAGTACACATCAATAACATGTATATCACATATACCTTTGTTTTCCTTGTCGGCCTTCTTGTCCGCCAAATACTTGGGGCGCTTATGCCCAATGGCCATCCCCTTGCAATAGTAGCACTGTCGGACTTAGGGCCAGCTCGGGGTTTCTTTTCAGGCGTGGCAACAGATTTGCCGCCCTTCTTTCCCTTCTGCTTGCCTTTCTTATCCTTCTTGAAACCGGTGGTCTTATTGATCATCAACACTTGATGTTCTTTCCTAATCTCCACTTCTGCAGTCTTAAGCATTAACAGAAGCTCGGGAAGAGACTTCTTCATGCCTTGCATATTATAGTTCATCACGAAGCTCTTGTAGCTAGGTGGCAGAGATTGGAGAACACGATGTATGCCTAGGTCAATGGGAATCGTTATTCCTAAGGACACAAGCTTATCGGCGTACACAAACATTTTGAGTACGTGCTCACTAACGGAGTTGTTCTCTTCCATCATGCAGCTAAAGAACTTTTCAGAAGCATTATAACTCTCTACGGTAGCATGGGTATCGAAAATCATTTTCAATTCTCCCATGGTATCAAAGGCATTGCCATTTTCGAAATGTTTTCGAAGTTCTGGCTCTAGCCCATACAGTATGCCGCAATGAACTAAGTTGTGGTCCTCCTGACGAGTTATATAGACGTTCTTTTCCTCGTCAGGGGCATCAGGAGCTGGTGGGGGGCCTAGCGGAGCCTCTAGCACATATTGATTTTGTGCAGCAGTGAGGAGAATCCTCAAATTCATAGCCCAGTTGGTGAAGTTGCTACCATTCGCAGCAAGCTTCTCTTTCTCCATGAACACATTGAAATTAAAAGCAGGTGGTGCCATCTACAACAGAATTTGTAAAATATATTTAGACTAAGTTTATGATAGATTGAGTTCAACTAATCCAAATTACTAATGAACTCCCACTCAAAAACGACATCCCTCGTGTCCTTTTGGTGATTACATGAACCAAATCCACTACACCAAGTCTGATCATCACATGAGTCGGTGTAGCTTCAAAGGCGAGCATCTATATGGGCTTCATATCAACTATATGACTCATGCTTAACCTTTCGGTCCGTGTTCCGAGGCCATGTCTGTACATGCTAGGCTCGTCAAGTAAGAACCTTAGTATTCGAGTGTGTAAAACTGTCTTACACCCGTTGTATGCAAGCGTAGAGTCGAGAACACCCGATCATCATGTGATGCCTCAAAACACGATCCACAAAACGGTGCATACTTAAGGAAGAACACATTTTATCTTGATATCTAAATGAGGGATCATCTTATAATGCTACCAAAAGCGCCAATACTAGCAATATAAGATGCTAACATCTAATGTGTGAAGTGAGGTGATATGGTCCATGCATTTGATCTCTATCATTTGCATCGTGGTATGATCTCTATCATTCCTTTGTGTGTAAGGCCAAGGTCTATGGAACTTACACATTAAGTGAGTTGTAAGAGTATCTATCATACATCTACTTACAACAATACCATATCAAGACACTAGCCCAGCAACGATCTAAACTAGACGCCTCTAATTTATCAATTGCAAGTTTTACGTGGCTTAGGGCTTTCGGAGATAGAACCGGTCTTACCTACGAATATGAACCACAACGAGGATAACCAAGTTATTAGCAACTCGTTGTAAATCAGATATTGACTATAGTAGGAGAGACAGACACCCGCTAGCCACTTATGCAAAACTAGTTGCATGTCAGTCGTGGAACCGGTCTCATGTACGATGACATGTAAGGTTGGTCCGGGCCGCTTCATCCCACTATGCCACCAATATCTAAAGTACATAGAAATTGCAATAACATGATCATCATCGCCCACATATAAACATATGTGTACTACCCATGCAAAGCACCTACGCATAGATCAGGCTCTAATACCACTGTTGGGTCCGCAGCATAGAAAACAAAAAAAATTCCTACGATGAGAACTATACACCAAGATCTATCTACTAGATACAGAGCAATGGGTGGACATACATCCATGGAGAATTTACCCTCGAAGACAACGAGTTTTGTTAACGAGTAGGAACTCGTGGTTGATGTAGTCGTACGCTTGCCGATCTCAAGATCGTGTGGAAGTCCGAGCGTTGCAAATCAGCAGCGCATCCGTCCTCGCACACACGTTCAAGCCATCGGACAACCTCCACCTCCTCGCTCTAGCGAATCAGCGGAAGCAGCAACTCCTTCCAGACGCAAGGCCACCGGGAACATGTATCTCGCTAATCCGAGACCATGGGGAAATATCTAGAGGGGGAGAGAGATCCTTCACGAGGAGGTGTGTTTTGTGAGAGGGGAGAGGGGTGCTTTATATAGGAGGGAGGGACACCCCTCCCCTCCCATAGCCGGCGCATGAGGGGGGGGACTCCTCCCCTCCTTCATTCATGTGGTGAACCTCCACTCACATAAACATGGCCTCCACCCAAAATCCCACTCACATGTATTTAATTTCCACCAAATTAAATGCAACTCTCAATTAATAAAACTCTTTTATTTATTTTATTCAGAATTTTGTTAATTACTTTAATTAACAAACATTCACATAAAACCCCTTGCAACATTTCAATATCACATGCAGAACCACTTTCTGCAATTTCACCCGAAACAATTCCGGTTTCTATCGAAACATTTCCTGCGCTTTGTGAACCTTTTGTCTGGAACATATGTGCTCCTACATGGTGTCCGGAAACCCTTAAGTGTGTCACCCTATGGTTGGCGAATAATGCAGACATGATTGAGACTCCTCTCAGATTAATAATCAGAAGCGGGACCTAGAGATCCATACTGACTCCTGCAAATTCAACGATGACTTTTGTGACCGTGAGAACCTTTAACGTCAGCAATTTAATCCCTTTGTCTCATGATATCATACATGTCCGAGATTCGATCATCGGTATCCAAATACCTAGTTTGATCTTGTTACCGACATGCACTCTTTTCTCGTTCCCGTGATATAACATTCTAGTGATCACATCACTTGCTTGCAAGCTATCTTAATGTGATATCACCGAGAGGGCCCAGAGTATATCTATCCGTCATCGGGATTGACAAATTCCACTCTTGATCCATGAGCCTCAACATAACACCTTCATAGCACTAAACCCACCTTTATGGTCACCCTGTTACGGTGTGGCGTTTGATGTTATCAAGATACTCTTCCGGTGTTAGAAATTAACATGATCTCATGGTCTAAGGACTAAGACTACTTTGTATGATGTTATAGCAATATAAACATAATGACTTGATCGTAATGCTATACTTCGGATGAATGTTCATCACATCATTTCACAAATGTTGTGACCTTGTTATTAACAACATCCAATGTCCATGATCAGGAAACTTTGATCATCTTGTTAATCAACAAGCTAGTCTATAAGAGAGGCATAACTAGGAACCCTTTTTGTTTATTAAACACACATGTATTGATGTTTCCTATCAATACAATTATAGCATGCAAAATAAACATCTATCATATACAAGGCATACATAATAACAACTTTATTATTGCCTCTCAGGGCATATTTCCTTTAGGACTCCCCTTGTGAACATGTCCTTGACTCCCCGGCAACGGCGCCAGAAAAGATCTTGATGCGCTCGGATTTCGATGTAGAGCTCGTTAGGAACCCGAAGAGGAAGGTATGATGAGCACAGCAGTAAGTTTTCCCTCAGTTATGAAACCAAGGTTTAATCGAACCAGTAGGAGCAAGGAAACACCCCAAAGGTGTTACTAGCTGATCTTTGGCAAGGCGCACTACTGGTGCTAGTAGCAACGTGGAGACCTGGACAACACAATCACAGAACTTTGTCCCCAACTTGCGATGAGGTTGTCAATCTCAACGTGTTTTGCGAAAAACAAAGGATTAAACGTATCGAATGGAAAGAAGTAAAAGTTTGCAGAAAGTAAACACAAAGCAGAAACAGTTTATAGATTGTATGTAAAGAAAAAGGACCGGGATCCATAGTTCACTAGAGGTGGCTATCCTTAGATAGATAACATGCTGGGTAAACAAATTACACCGAGGCAATTGACAAACACCGAGAAACAAATACATGCATATACTAATCATCTTGACTCCTTTGAGACTTGATTGGGCATTACAACATAATACATAGACCGCCATCCAACTGCATCTATGACTAATAATCCACCTTCAGGTTATCATCTGAACCCCCTCCAGTATTAAGTTGCAAGCAACAGATTATTGCTTTATGAACTGCGTGTAAAGTAAATAATACGATTGTTCTATGAACAAAGGATTGTTGTTTTCTCCCTAGTAGCAACAACACATCTAGTACCTTAGAGATTTCTGTCACTTCCCAGATTACCAGAGGCATGAACCCACTATCGAGCATAAATACTAACTCTTGGAGTTGCTAGCATCTACTTGGCCAAGATAGCTACTAACAACGGAAAGCATGCAAGATCTCAAATAACAAAGATATGATAGAATCAATAATCAACCTGAAATAGCATCTCAATATCCATCGGATCCCCGCAAACACAACATGTATGAATTACAAATAGATGATCTTGATCATGAACGGAGCTCACAAGATCTAAACATGAAAGCACAAAGGAGGAGAAACCAGCCATCTAGCTACTACATGGATCCGTAGTCCAAGGATGAACTACTCATGCATCATATCGGAGGCTTGCATGGTGATGAAGAAGGCCTCCAGGGTGAATTCTCCTCCGTGGGTGCCGGAAGAGCTTCAGATCCTCCCGATCTAGGGATGGAGATGACGGCCATGCACTCTTTTCGTGGATTTTTGATCGGGTACTTAGGGTTTTCATCCCGAGGGTAATATATAGGGAAGGAGAGGCCGAGGGGTGCTTGAAGGCCACACCACCTTCGGGCGCAGCCAGCCGCCACGCGCCAGTGGTGTGGTGGCTCCCTGGCCCTTCTCCGTCTCGTATTCTGGCACTTGATCACTTTCGGAAAAATAGGCACTTTGGCTTTTGTCCCGTCCAATTCCGAGAATATTCATTTTCTGACTTTCTTGGAACCAAAAACAGCAGAAAACAGGCAGCTGGCACTGTGGCTCTTGTTAATAGGTTAGTCCAAGAAATCATATGAAAAGTACTCCAAAGTTGGAACAAAACACAAGAAAGTGGATAAAACCAAGCATGGAACATCAAAAATTATAGATACATTTGCAATGTATGATCAGTCTAGCGACAGGTGAATAGGTGTCAAAGTAATCTTCGCCTTCTTTCTATGTAGCCCCTTGCTACAAGCCGTGCCTTGTACTTCTCAATAGTACCATCAGGCCTTAACTTCTTCTTGAACACCCACTTACAGCCCACAGGTTTGCAACCGTAGGGTCGTTCTGATAGTTCCCAAGTTCCATTAGAAAGAATCGAGTCCATCTCATTTTGGACAGCTTCTTTCCAATCATCTGCATCAGGAGATGCATATGCCTCTGCAATGGATCTGGGAGTATCATCCACAAGGTACACGATGAAATCATTACAAAAAAGATTTTGCAATCCTCTGTCTCTTACTCCTGGTGGGAGGTTCATCGTCATCCTTCTCTAGGACTTCCTCATGTGTTTGTTCAAAATTATCAATAGATGCACTAGATTCAGGAAGTATTTCAAAAGAAATTCTAGCAATGCTATGCATATCCTTCATAGGAAACATATTCTCAAAGAATGTTGCATCACGAGATTCCATTATAGTATCAACATGCATATCAGGAACCTCAGACTAAACCACTAGAAATCTATAGCCTATACTCCGCGGAGCATATCCTAGAAAGAAACAATCCACTGTCTTAGGTCCAAGTTTGCGTTTCTTGGGAATCGATATGTTGACCTTAGCCAAACACCTCCAAGTACGCAAATATGCAAGTGATGGTTTTCTCCCAGCCCACTCCTCATAAGGGGTCTTTTCTTTATTCTTGTTAGGAACTCTATTCAGGACATGACATGACGTCAACAAAGCCTCCCCCACCATGCCTTTGATAAACCAGGAGTGGCTAGCATGGAATTCACCAAGTCCCAACAGGTTGTTTTCCTCTCGGCAACCCCGTTTGATTGGGGCGAGTAGGGAGGCGTCCTCTCTTGAATAATGCCATGTTCCTCACAGAACTCGTCAAAGATTTTGGGAAAATATTCACCACCACGATCCGACCTAAGA
The DNA here is from genome assembly GCA_023614405.1 of Avena insularis. Classification (NCBI taxonomy): domain Eukaryota; kingdom Viridiplantae; phylum Streptophyta; class Magnoliopsida; order Poales; family Poaceae; genus Avena; species Avena insularis. The sequence goes on along the minus strand of CM042686.1, from coordinate 592,054,240 downwards.
CGTTTGATCTTTCTCTCTAGTTGATTTTCAACTTCGGCTTTATAAACTTTAAAGTAGTCTAAAGCTTCATCTTTAGTGCGCAACAAATAAACATAGCGATTCTAGTCGCATCATCAATCAATGTCATGAAATATCTCTTTTCACCTTTTGTCAACACACCATTCATCTCACATAGATCAGAATGTATGAGTTCTAGAGGTGCCAAGTTTCTCTCCTTGGCAGCCTTGTGGGGCTTTTGAGGTTGCTTTGATTGCACGCAACTATGGCACTTAGAACCTTTGGCAATAGTGAAATTCGGAATTAAACTCATGTTGGACATCCGAGACATCAAACCAAAATTAATGTGACATAAACGAGAGTGCCAAACATTGGTATCATCATTAACATCACCACAAATATGATTCACGGATTTATTACAAAACTTTGAAAGAGAGAAACGGAACAAGCCTCCAAACTCATAACCTTTACCAATAAATTGTCCATGTTTCGAAACAACGACTTTATTAGACTCTAACACAACCTTGAACCCATCTCTGCATAGAAGGGAGCCACTAACGAGATTCTTGTTCATAGTAGGGACATGCTGCACGTTCCTCAGCTGCACGATCTTTCCGGAAGTAAACTTCAGATCCACCATGCCAACACCACGAACAGAAGCATGTGATCCATTCCCCATTAGGACAGAAGAATCCCGTGCGACCTGATAAGAAGTGAACATAGAGATGTCAGCACACACATGAACATTATCACCCGTATCAATCCACCAACATGGTGATTGAAACACTGAGGGAAACTTGCTGCTGTGCTCATCATACCTTCCTCTTGGGGTTCCCAACGAGCTCTACATCAACACCGAGCCATCATGATGCTATGAGGCACCCTGAATCTATAGATGATGGGATCGAAGAACTTGACAGAATTGGTGCCAGTTTGGTTGGTGATGGGTGTATACTCAATCCACTTGGTGAACTTGTTGGCGACGACGAGGAGGTAGACATATCCTCTAGGTGAAGATTTATGCAGCTTCCCCACCATGTCGAGTCCCCATTTCATGAAAGGCCAGGACAATGGTATTGGCCATAGCTCAGAGACGGGCGTGTGTAGCTTGTCTGCGAAGCTTTGGCCGGCATTGCACTTCATGATGATGTCCTTAGCAGCGCGCATTGCGGTTGGCCAGTAGAAGACGGCCCGCAGGGCCTTGGTGACGAGTGTGCGACTACTGGTGTGACACCCGCAGGTTCCTTCGTGGATGTCGAGGGGGATCCTTTTGCCGTCACCGTTGGTGACGCATTGTTGGAGAACTCTGGTGATGCTTTGCTTGTGAAGCTCGCCGTTGAGGATGGTGAAGGCCATTGAGGGCAGGCAATGTGTCGTGCATTAGTTGGGTCGTCCAGCAACATCTTGCTGAGCATGTATGTGATATACGGCTGCGTCCAGGAGGACTCGATGAGCATGACCTCCATGAGTACTTCAGGTGAAGGGTCTAGCTCTGGTTTAGCTGCTCTCTCTAACATATCGAGTGGCGTAGCCCCCCGAGTGCGTTGCAGGTTCTAGTGGTCCATTAGATGGCTTGATCTTGATGGAGCATTCGCATACTTGCTCCAAGAATACTCCAGGTGGCACTGAGGTGCAAGTAGAGCCGATGTTGGCTAGTTTGTCGGCCTCCTCGTTACTTTCACGGCCGATGTGCCAGAGTTCACAATCGTCGAAGTCTCCTTCGAGTGAGTTGTAGAGGTCACGGTAGGCGATCATGTTGTTGCTGATAGCGTCGCACTTGTTCGTTTTTTTATGTACGACGAGGTTGGAGTCGCCATACATCATAAGGCGAGTGGCTCCATAGGACTTTGTCATCCGCATCCCGTGGATGAGGGCTTCATATTTCACTTCGTTGTTTGATGCGCGGAACTTCATCCACAATGCATACTCCATCTTGTCACCTTGCGAGGATGACAGGATGACACCAGCACCCGCTCCCTCTTGGCGCTTGGATCCGTCAAAGTGCATCGACCAGACACTCGACATGTGTGGGTGTTAGCCAATTAGAGCTCCATCCAGTGAACCAGGAAGTCAGGGAGCACCTGCGACTTTATGGCTATGCGTCGCTCGTAGCTGATGTCCCGTGGGGACTGCTCAATGCCTAGAGGGTGACTTGCCCTGTTGCTTTGGGGTTGTTGAGGATCCGAGACAATGGGGCATCGTTGACCACAACTATCGGATTCTCCATGAAGTACTGGCGTAGTCGACGTGATGTCATGAAGATGTCGTACGCCAGCTTCTGATAATGCGGATACCGCTGCTTTGTGGGTGTGAGTACTGAAGAGAATATGCCCGAGAGGCAATAATAAAGTGGTTATTATCTTATTCTATGTTTATGATAAATATTTATTTTATATGCTATAATTATGTTAATCGGAAACATTAATACATTTGTGTTTAATAAATAGATATAGAGTTTCTAGTTATGCCTCTCATATAAACTAGGTCGTTGATAACAAGATGATCAAGGTTTCATGATCATGGACATTGGATATTGTTAATAGCGAGGTCACAACATTAGTGGAATAATGTGATAAACACTCACCGAAAGTATAGTAATACGATCAAAGTTATTATGTTTACATTGCTATAACATCATCATAGAAGTAACCCTAATCTTTATACCATGAGATCATGTTAATTGCTAACATCGGAAGAGTACTTTGATAACATAAAACATCACACCGTAACAGGGTGACTATAAAGGTGAGTTTGAATACTCTAAAAATGTTATGTTGAGCCTTATGGATCAAGAGTGGGATTTTTTCATCCCACTCTTGATGAAGACAAGTCAAAGGCGCGGGCTGAGTTGTGTCAACGGTCGCTCGAAGAAGAGGGTAGATGAGAGGAGGTGAAGTGAAGGGATTGGGGATGGCGGCTAAGGTTTCTGCCGGGCTAAACCTCCTTTTATACCCTTCTATAAAATTACGGATGTCTAGGAGGGCCCACGGAAAGGCATAGGCTCTCTGTTTTAGTATTGCGACCATTTTTGTTCTAAGGGCTAAATATCTACATCCAAATAGATCTCGCTCGCGGAAACGCACGCCATCTAACCAGGAAACCCTATTTGCCGGCCAGCGCGGGACGCGCTATCTTTCACGCTAGTCACGCGAGAGCTCGCATTTGGTCAACTCATTTAGCATAAGTTCTTGCTGGTTTTCCTGGTTTTGTTCGCTGGTTTTTTCGATTTTCTGATAGTTTTTCTAGTTTCTTCCTTTTTAGTAGTTTCTTCAATTTTGTTGTTTCCTATTTGTTTTTTGATTCTTTTATTTTTTTTATGATTTTCTCATTTGAAAATTGTACATTTTAAAAAATGTTGGATTTTGAAAATTGTTCATTTTTAAAAAATATTCATTGTAAAAAAATATTCATTTTCATAAAAACTTTAGAACATGAAAATATTTGATTTTTAAAAATGTTTGTGATTTAAAGCGTTCATACAAAAAGTTCAGATTTATTCTTTTATTTTTAATAGAAAATAAGAAAAATAGAAGAAAAAACTTTCCTATTTATCTAGTCCGCATCAGGAGCGGTCCATGAAAAAAAGCTACGATCGGGCAGCAATCCATCCCGCTTAGAGGGAAACTAGGGGGTTGTTATATGCTGCTTCAACTGGCGCAGCCTGCACGTGCCTCAAGGGTGGGGCAGTTGGGCTGGCCTAGTTACATTTTTTTCTTTCTTTTTCTTTCTTTTTTATGTTTATTTTTTCTATATTATATTTCAAACTCTGAACAATTTACATAATAAAGAGTTATGAATGTGAACAAAATTTTAAATATTCTTAATATTTTTCAAATATCCTAAAAAATCATGATTTTTTTCAAAAACCATGAACAATCTTTGAAAAATGATGAACCAATTTTCCAAAAATCATAAACCAATTTTCAAAATCATGATTTGTTTTCCAAAAATCGTGAAGAAATTTAAAAAAATCATATACCAATTTTCAAAATCATGAACCAAAATTCAAAAACCATGAATCAAATTTAAAAAATCATGAACATTTTTCAAAATAATAAACGAAATTTAAAAAACATGGACGTTTTTCAAAAACTATGAACAATTTATCGAATTCTAAACTTAAAATGCAGGAAAAGATAACAGAAAAGAAAAAAGAAAGAAAAACAAGAACGAAAAAAAAAACAAAGTGAACTGGGCCGGTCCATGGGGTGATTCTCTGTGCGGCACGACCTGCCCGGACCGCACGCACGCGGCGCATTTCGGAAACTAGGGGCGCCCCTCTAGCTTGGTCCGCAAAGATTTCGTCGGCGCAGCCCAAACAGTCAAACGAGGCCACTCAGCCCAAAACGGAGCCCCACCCCCCTTCATGCCACCACGAACCCTAGTCCCGACGGTGACACGCAAACACAAGTACGCACGCCGCCGGACGCGCTCCTCCCAGAATCATCCACCGCCGCTTCCGCTCGACAGACGCCTTCCTCACATCAAACGTGAGGCAGGAGGATGAGGAAGCTCAAGTTCCACGAGAAGAAGCTGCTGAAGAAGGTCAACTTCCTCGATTGGAAGCGGGAGGGCGGCCACCGCGATGCCGCCGTCACGCAGCGTTACAGCCTCGTGGAGAGGGACGACTACAAGAAGTATGTATGCCTCCCTCTCTCACCTAATCAACCCCATCCTGTTCCGCTGCTTTACCAACCATCGGTCGATTGCTTCCGGAATTGATTAGCTTGTCGTGTTCGTGTTTCGATTCAGTAGGTGGTTGTGCTTGGATTACTGCTTGAGCATATGTTGAGTGCTGGTCGTTAATTCTGTGATGGCGCAGGTACAACGGGATCTGCTGTATGGCGCAGAAGCTGGTGAACATTATAAAGCAAATGGATGCGAGGGACCCTTTCAGAATCGAGATGACGGACATGCTCATCGAAAAGCTGTAAGTTGCCGCATGATCCCTTTTAGAATCGAGATAACCGTTTAACTGTACTAGTATGAGCACTGTATCCATCATGCACCACGACATTAAGAGTCCTCCGTGTTTATCTATGATTGCCAACTGGATTGTTATAGATTTAGAAATATATAGGAGTCATGGCTCTTTGTAAGGTCTATCAAATTAGTTCTACTTTTGATCTATGTTACTCCCTCCGTTCAGAAATATAAGACATTTTAGCTTTGTGAAATGAATGTATCTAGACTTTTTTTAGTGTATAGGTTCACTCCAAACCTCTACAAACATATACAATAAAAGACGTCTAAATACATTCGATTCACAAGACTAAAACGTCTTATATTTCTGAACGGAGGGAGTATTAGTACTTGACTATTTATTTTTGGTTGTGCAAACAGTATTCATTTCGATCCAGGGCAAGCAACATGTATCTCATATGAGGTTTCTTGGGCTATATCATTGTTTGCTTCAGATCTTTGGTCCACTTGACCTGTCTCTAAATCTCCTGCTGTTATTTTAAAATAACAACTAATTAATGAAGTGGTAGCAGAGACTTGCTAACATTCTCCATGATCATCGGCATCTCATCATATTTTCTGCTTCTGCTAATGTCTGAGTGTGCACTCTAATAGTAATTTCATTCAACACAGCAATGGATTGCTTTCGTTTGGATATCCAACTATTGATACTCTCTCACGCATTAGGAAATAAAAACATCTATTTCCGTTTGACACAATCATTAGTACTTAATTATTTATTCAGGATTTATTTTTGATTGTGCAAACAGTATTCATTTTGATCCAGGCTAAGCAAAGTGTAACTCATATGAGGTTTGTTGCGCTATCATTGTTTGCTTCAAATCTTTGGTCCACTTAGCCTGCCCGTCCCTAAATCAATGAATGAATATAGCAGCTCTCCTGCAGTTCTTTTAAAATAGTAGTTAAAAAATGAAGTGGTAGAGAAGACTTGCTAACCCTCTACATTCATTATCGGCGTCTCATCATATTCTTCAGAGTGTGCGCTCTAATAATTAGTTTGTTCAACATGACAATGGATTGGTTATGTTTGGATACTGACACTCTCCCGATCCCGGGCATTGGAAAGCGACACAAATACTGTCTATATATCATGCTGCTTCAGTGCGCCATCTTATTATGAACATCTGAAGTTATTTCCGTTCGATTCAATCATGCAATTCTTGCTTGCTGCTTCCAGTTTTTCCTTGATACTTTTACTGACATGCTCATTTATATGGTCTAAGGAAGTTTTCTCAAATTTCAGGTATAATATGGGTGTAATTCCAACAAAGAAGAGCTTGGTCAAATGCGAGAATCTTTCAGTGAGCGCCTTCTGCAGGTCTCTATCTCCCTCGCAACTATTTTCCCTTCAATCACTGTTAGCTTCACCAAATGCTGCATTTTATTCGTCAGTTTTTTTAAATCTTTTATTGTCATGAATCACTCTATAACCATAGTAGCTTTGTTGTAGGAAGCAACATGATATATCATATTCCACTAACCATATCGCTCTCTAAACTATTGTAGGCGGAGACTTGCAACAGTTTTGGTGAAGCTCAAGTTTGCGGAACACCTTAAAGAGGCTGTCACCTACATTGAACAAGGGCATGTGCGTGTAGGCCCTGAGACGGTCACGGATCCAGCCTTTCTTGTAACCAGGAACATGGAAGACTTCATCACCTGGGTGGATACCTCGAAGATCAAGAAGAAGGTCATGGAGTATAATGGTGCATTGGATGATTATGATGCCATGATGTGAGGATTTAGTAGTTTAGTAGATATTTTGGGACCATCAGTGATTCTGTGTAGCTACTCTTCTGATATTTTTGTAACATGAATCTGAGCCTACCACATATGTTGAGGTACTATCTGTTGCAAAGCTACTATGCTGTTCCTGAATTTATGGAAGAATGTTTTGTCTGAACATGGTCGTGTGTGTAGATGTTTTTGAGTACTGGGGTATCGATTTCAGTTTGAGATGAAACTCATGCGGTTCAATTTGTCTTATGCGATTCAATTTGAGATCTAACATATGCAATTCACATTGAGATATAACTTGCACATAACAGGGGCCAAATTCATAATGAAACCGTGGTCATTCATTGGTACATTATATTGGCTGAAACGAGGCTAACTGTAAGTAGAAAGCTCTGTAAGATCAACACACTTGCAAATTATAAAGCTGATGAAGTGCATGTCTGGGCTGCGCAAGCAGAAAGCTGTGAATTTCTTAAATTTTTATGAACAGCAGAGCCCACACAAGAATGCACAATATGATGGAATTCACATCAAGATTAAGACCAAGGCCAAGTTCGCGTCTGACTTACATGGCAGCCAACAAACATCTGCTATGTTAATAATCTACTCGCACATGCTGCCGTGCTACCACAAAATTCCTCTGTTCTGAAATTTGCTACTCCCTCCGATCCATAATAAGTGTTGGCTCGGTCATTCACTGAAAATACAGGCACCACGACGATGAACACTCGGTCCACGCATCTGGACCATCTGTAAAATGGTTTTGAAGCCTGGGTCATTCACTGAGAATATAAACTCTTAAGTAAACTAGACATAAATTTTGATACTACTTCCAGCCTTGATCTTGATGTGAATTCACTGTCAGCAACATTAACTATGAATCCCGAGTTTCAGAATCATCTGGTAATGTTTGGATTCTCTACTACACTTGGATTCTTGCATCTCTACCTCAACAGTAATCATGTCTTTGGGCTTCCCGTTTTCTGTTCCTATCTTTCTTACCTTTTTTTTGGATATATATGGCACGTAGCACGTACCTGAAGTGCATGAACAGATAATAACCGAACGTTGTGAAAATGGGAAATCAAACCGTGACATAATATAAATACTGAACTGAAGGCTCCTGCTATGGTGGCGCTCATACCGACAAAGCAACCATGCGTACGTGCGAGGCAGGATATGTGTATCATTGTCGGTGGTGGCGAGCAACATCTCTAGGTATACGGACATATGGTACCACCATCCTCTCCTTGATATTCACTTTCTTCACGTCACATATGTCATTTTTGGTATGGTATCCAAGAACTGACGCTGGATGCGCCATAGACTGACATTTGCTGTTTTTTTCTTTTTTAAATGGGGATTGACCGGCCTCTGCATCCAAGGATGCACACAACCCTTTATTAAAAGATGTCAAAGAAAATATCTCGAAAGTATTACAAAAACACAGCTCAGATCGCTATAGTGTGCAGACCAAGCATCTGATAAAACAATGAGTCTCACAAGAGAACGTGCAAAAAACAACTAGACCTCAGGCAATCTACTAGAATGATGCCACGAAGTCTGGCTGAAAAAATCCGAGGTAACCGCCACAAGACGGGTGCACCCAGAAACCATGGGTTGCCACTGATGTTCTGAGAGGAGGAAATCCCAAAGCTGAATCCAATGCGCCGTCATAATGATAAACTGCAAAAAGGAAGGAATTCCGGTCTTGTTAAAAATATAGTTGTTGCGGCATTTCCAAATGGACCAACAAATAGCCCAGATGCCAATACGAAGTCTGCCCGTGTTCACTTTATCTACACCATTTAGTCAATTCCCAAACATATTAGTAATATTGGTTGGTGGAGGAAGATTATAAGCACAAAAAACCATACGCCAAATTTTTTTTGCGAACGGACATGAAAGGAATAAATGTTCAATTGTTTCGTCGTCGTTACAAAAGCAACATTTTTTACACCCATTCCAGTTTCGCTTGGCAAGATTATCTTTGATTAAAAGAACTTTGTTATTCAGAAACCACATAAAAATCTTAATTTTCAAAGGTATTTTCAATTTGCACAAATATTTGGTTGGAAAACTCGGATGATCATTCATAAGATCTTCATACATAGATTTAACAGAAAAAATCTCATTCTTAGAGAGTTTCCAAATAAATTTGTCTTGTTCGGTTGTTAGGTTTACTTCTATCAATATCTCACATAGGTGCAACCATGCAACCCATTTATTTCCATTTAAGTTCTGTCTAAAGGTAATGTGTAATGGATAGTGAGATAACACGTCGCGAACCAGAACATGTTTTCTATGAACTATAGAGTACAGGGATGGATATTGTTGAGCAAGAGACGCTTCCCCTAACAAACATCCTCCCAGAATCTTATACATTTCCCATTACCAATTTTGAAAGAGCCTCGGACAAAGAACTCAGCTTTCACTTTCATTAGTCCCTTCCAAAATGGTGAATCGGTTGGTTTAACTTTAACTTGTGCTACTGTTTTATTTGCGAAGTATTTGTTGTGGAGCAACTCTTGCCACACACCCTCCTCCGTCAATAGCTTATTCAACCATTTACTCAGTAAACATTTGTTTTTAAGCTCAATGTCCAAACCTCTCTGGTCTTTGGGTCGGCAAAGAATGTTCCATCTAGTTAGCCTATATTTCTTCTTATGCTCATCACTTTGCCAAAAGAATCGTGAGTGGTAGAAATCTAATCATTTTCTTACACCCTTCGGTATTTCTAGAAAAGATAGCATGAATATAGGCATACTTGTTAGGACCGAATTAATTAAGACCAACCTATCCCCGTACAACAGAAGCTTCCCTTGCCAACATCCAAGTTTTCCTTCACATCTATTTTCAACTGGGTTCCATTTTGAATTGCGTAGCCTCCGATGGTGTATGGGTACCCCTAGGTATCTAAACGGTAGGGACCCCGATTTGCAGCCAAAAATCTCCCTATAAGTTTCTTCTTGTTCGGCAGCCTTGCCAAAACAGTAAATCTCACTCTTATGGAAATTGATTTTTAGGCCCGATAATTGCTCAAAGATGAAAAGAATTAGTTTCATATTAACCGCTTTCTAGAGATCATGTTCCATAAATAAAATCGTATCATCAGCATACTATAAAATGGACACACATCCCTCTACCAGATGAGGTATGAGTCCCGCCACCTGTCTATTCTCTTTTTCTCTGGCAATTAGGATGGCAAGCATATCAGCAATGATATTAAATAACATTGGGGACATGGGTCTCCTTGCCTAAGTCCTTTTCTAGTCTGGAAATAATGATCAATGTCATCATTAACTCGAATAGCCACACTTCCATCTCGTATGAAATTATCAATCCACTTACACCATAAAAGATCGAAACTTTTCATGTGAAGAATCTGTTGTAAGAAAGACCACTTTACTTTATCATAAACCTTTCAAAATCAATTTTGAAAAGAACCCCGTCTAATTTCTTTTTGTGGATCTCATGAATAGTTTCATGTAAGACAACTACCCCTTCAAGGATATGCCATCCAGGCATAAAAGCCGTTTGAGTGGGTTTAATAATTTTGTGAGCAAAATAGCATACCAAGAACTGCAGGTCATATGTTGCTTGTTAATGGCAAGTTTCAAACTATCAGAGTGTGGAAAATATATGTACAGTGCTCTAGGTCTTAAAAACCTTGTGACCAGTGAGCCCAATGATGAGTGCATTTTCGTACCAAATCTCATCATATTGAAGTAATTGGACAGTTCAACACCTCACTAGTACAAACGCGTTACTTAGAGACATCAATTTTCCATAGGCCTCAGTCGGTTTCTCGTTCTGGCTCAAGCGCATAGCTTCTAAGAGCACACCACTTGAGCCAGTTTTTCTTTGCGGCTCTAAGATACGACACCTCAGACGGTGTAAAAGGGAAAACGCCTCTAACATGTACGAGCTGGAGACGGCTAATATTTCTGACCGCTTACAAAAACTCCTCAACCTCAGGCGGCCTATTCTAGGGACCGTCTCCAATAGTCAGGCGACTTGAGTCGGATGCTAACAAAGACCGTTTCCAGAACTAATGTGCCTCGAAGCGGTTTTTTAAGTGACCGTATCCACTATGTGTAAACCATTTTAAATAATAGCATGCTAATTCGAACTTGATCATAGCTGACATGACACATAATCATGATTCAGCAGACAGGTAGACATATTTACTAAAGAACTTATAGCAACTCGATCATGGTAACATTATCCAAATAGTTGGGGAAATCCAAAATTTAGCTATTACATGTTATGGCAGTACAAACAAAGTGCAGTCCATAAATCAGCTAGCATGATTAGTACTCTCTGACAAACCAACATTGCGTTTATAATCGGCCGCCCGGTGGAAGTTGCTGAACCAGAATATGTACCTCTCCATTATCTTTTTCATCAAAGCAAAAAAGGACAATGATATCCTGATTTAGGTTGAAACTTCTCACAACCTTCTCTCATCCAGTCATCAAGATTGCATTTGAACCAGGTCCCATCTTCATCCTAACCATCTTTTCCTTTTTTATCTTCATTTGCCAAACATGGACATCAATAGATTCAAGGCGATTCTTTAGATATTTTCTTGTGAACTTAGCTCCAAATGTCAAGGCAAGTACTTAGAATTGAAGAATTAGCATGCTTGTGATTACTGAAAGTATTTAAATATCATAGGGTAGCTTGTTGATAACATGATCAAGAATATATATCATCTTACCAGCTTACACTTCTTTTTTATGACAGATGAATAGGGCAGTACTACTTGATTTTTGGTAAAAATTCAAGTTCACACTTGTCTAAGAGGAAGTCTACATGAACTTCTTTCAGATACATGTCATTTTTAAAAAGGCTCTGCTTATCAAAATTAGTGTCCCCCTTGTGTTGAGGCCCTAATGCAACAACCCATATATTTTTTAATGTGGTGGAATATTAATATCTACCGTTTAAACGCATACAAAACAGATGACTACAATTTTGATGTTCTTTTGATACCTCTAAACTTAATCCTCTTAGAGGACTCTTGATCTGTTGATTGGAATTCAAAACTACCAAAGTTAATGTGAAAATTGCCATCGCTAGAGAGCATTACTGCATCGTCACTACATATTCACATTTGTTAAGTAGATACAGACAGAGAGCTTCTTAATACAATCAAGATACAAGCAGAGTAATAGAGTGACAACTAAAATATATACAAAGACCAAGGAAGTGACAATTAAATCTCTATTGCTGAAGGTGAGAATTAAATATATATTGCTAGAAGTGATAATTGAATATTTTGAGATTTATACAAAGGGAAAAGAGTTGGGATAGATGCATGACGGCTGGGGAGGCTCTCCTGACGGCGCCGTCGGGTCTTTGCAGCTCGGTAACCCTGAATCTTAAATTGGAGAAGCAAAATGGCAAATTTCATGGAAAATTTCCTAATCGAAGCCGCTGATTTAAGTTTCGGGGGTTTGATTTTCACAAATACCTACCTGGATGACGAAGGGGTCCACAGAGGTGACGGAGAGCGTCCGTACCGCAGGGGACCGGAGGCGGTGGTGGTGGAGAGGCAGGGGACCAGAGGCGGTGATGATGGAGGGCGGCGGTGGTGGACAGTATTTTAGGCGGGCGGGGAAGAACAAAAGTGGCACAGATCTAAAATATTTATCCAAATATTTTCAGATATTTGCCACCAAGTACTAGCCTCAGACGGCTGCAAGTGTAAAAAGTCTCTACGAACATCCGTTTTTCGAATATTTTACATTTTGCCGCCAAGTACTAGACAACTAGTAATTTAAAAAGAGCTAATATTCAGAATTCTGAATATATTCGGAACTCCGGCGTTTGATTATCCTAAAATTTGAGAATTATTCATAATTTAAAGGCAAATAAAGGTGTGTATATATGCTTGCTATAGTGAAATTGAGTCCTTTAAGACTAAATGAGGTTCATAAATTGAAGAAAATAATTGGCGTAGTACAAACCTTGGATCGTTATCCTGAAAGGCATGACGACTAGTCTTCATGCGCTTTGCTGTAGAGAAATAAGGTGCAAATGTTTTGAATTTGATTAATTCAAATATTTAATCACGAAGTGAGATCATTTGTTTAATTAATTATGAAATTGTCACCAATATAACCTTTTTCATGTATTGTTTGAAGAAAATCTCGTCGAGTGAATATTCGGACATCCAGATATATCCAGAACTTCGGATTTTGTTAATTCTAAATTTTGAGAATAATTTATAATTTAAAGGCAAAAGAAGGTGTTTACATATGCTTACTAGAGTGAAATTAAGTCCTAAGAGTAAATGAGGTTTATACATCGAAGAAAATATACGGCGTAGTACATATATGCATCGAAGAGTAAAATTGAGTCCTAAGAGTAAATGAGATTCATACCATGCATGCTGCAGAGAAATAAAGTGCAAGTGTTTTGAATTTGACTAATTGAAATGTTTAATGCCGATGTGATGACATCATTTAGTTATTTCAATACAAATTTTCCACCAATTTAAGATCTTGTTGATGTATTCCTTGACAATTATAATATAATCGAGCACTACAAATATTTGGTAGTGTGTATGAGTATGATCAGTAATATAATTGAATACTAGAAATTTTAAAGAACTCCATATAAAGGAGTAGATTAATATATATATATATACATATAGTGGAGGTTCACCAGAAACACCACGGATATATTGTCTTACATGCAATCAGGTAATAATTAACTTAAACAAAATATAAGCAGGGGCAGTAGTATGAGGGACACGGAGACGCTTAGCAAGGGCAGCATCAGGAGCATGCATTAGCCTACTCGAGAGAAAACAAGCCAGTGCTAACATATTCTCAGAGGAATTTTCCGTAGGCTGCGTGCCGCGCCAAGGTCTTCGGCTGATGCTTTTGGCCTCAGCTTTTACCAACATCCACCATGTGCTGGATCATGTTGTCGAGGTCCGTGTCGATGGTTCTGTCACAGAATGGGTAAAACAATCTCTTCCTACGGTAGAAAGGGATTTGCCCACACCGTAATCGCCTCAGCACGTAATGGCTCTTGTTGTCCCTAGAGTACTTGTTATCGTCCATGTCATCAGAATCCTCCTGTTAATTTTTAAGAATATAATTTAGAACTCATATATATGATTGAATTGTGCTACAACTCAAGAATTAACAACATATGTAAGAAAATATTAAATTGATATCAAATAGAATATATTTCAGCAATAGTTTAATCAGTTCATATATCATTTCATCTCACCAAAATGACAATTAATTGGATCAGAGTATATGTAGAACAAAGATTGCGGCCTCACAGGGATGGCATAAGTGAACTAAGTACAAATTGTACCACCTATTATTCTTGTACATTCCCCCGGATTCACTAACTCATCCCTGAAAAAATCTGACACCAATGTGTCTGCCTCTCTGTAACACCCTCGAATCAGCCCTATGCAAGTTTTAGCGCTTCCCGCCAAAACCCGCATAGAAACGATTCAAGGACGCCCACCAGGCACTTTCATGCGGGTGGAAAACGAAGTAATACCATTACACATTAGTCCACGATGGAACACACAGAACATATATATACAACAATGACTCCATGAGTCAAGAATACAGATATAATATACAAAGATCCAAATCACCTTGAAAACGGTAGAGCGTCCGACTACGGACAAGATGCAAATGGGGCTAAGAGCCCTGAAGAATAACCAATGACGTCCATAACCCTGCTCAGGCCAAGCCGGAAGGGTAACCCTGCTAACGACGTCGATCTCAAACCTGCTAAAACAAAAAGGGGTGCCGACAAAGGGCAAAGGGAAAAGAGGCGTCGAGGCCGATTACATGGCGAGGCTAGAATTCGCCACGCTCACCTACAGGTATGGTGGTCAAGCGGCAGTGACACTAAACAACCTATAGACACTCGGTACAACTGGCGGCTATCAGGGAGGGATAAGAAATACCTATCTGGATCCAACCTGAAACTATCACCAAACATACCCATCCTGGTATTTCCCCCCTCGAGACCAAACGAGGAAGTCAGACCGAGGAACTCACACGGTTGGCAGTTTTACTCATTCCGTTATAGTTGCAGCACTTACTAATTATGTATAGATAGCATGAGTCATCCTGATAGCATAAGTAGTGGGCAGTTTTAGTTAACCATTCTGTTGTAGTTGGAACATTTACTAGTCAGATATAATTGTCCTGAGAAATCCCAAAAACCCAGCAGTTGTTGGCACTTTTATCACATTCCATTGGAGTTGCATTACTTACTGGGCAGGTATTGCATGACACAGATCATCACAGATCCACCAGTTGTTGGCATTTTAATTATCCATTCCATTATAGTGAAGCTGAATTACTAGTCACATATTAAGTCAAATTTATAGTACTACTTTAGTTATGATTGTCTATGATCGAGATACTGTGCTCCAAGTCGTCCATAACCGCGGACACGGCTTTCAGAAAGATTTACCCTGCAGGGGTGCACAAATAGCAACACACACACGATCAACCTCGGAAAAACCAACTCAAAACCCAACGAGGCATTCACGATAAAGCGATCACAGGATTCATAAAATATTTCAGGGGGCCACCCCACTAAGCTACCGCAACAAAGTTGGCCGACTCCAGAACGGACCCAGGGTTTGCGAGAACGGCTGTAAACGACTGAGAACCCGAAAGTGTGACTGTGCTTGTCGATACCGCGAAATCGTGCCGCGATCCAAAACAGTACGGGTGCTCCACGCACAATCTTAAATAAAGCAGTAAGCATGGCATAAGTACATGATAGTAATAAAGCCCCAAACTACTTGTGGCCCCAAGAAATAGAAATGAATCAAGCTCTGGCTCAGGAGGGTCCATAAAGCCTCCCGGATGTGGATAGTGCGAAAAATCAAGGAACAAGTATCAAGTACTCGGAGTCCTACGGGACACAAGTGAGCGTGGAAGAACCAAATAACATTTATTGCCCACCGATGCCTCTGCATTAGTTATATCTAGCATTTTAATAGTTGTATTTAAAGACATGATCATCTCCACCACTAAACAACTCCACCATAAACATCTGCCAGCATACCAACAACTGTGGTACTCGACAACACGAGATCGTACCTGAGCAAGCAACTACGACTCGCAAGGCCAGCTATCTACCAAACACAGGTAATAGGAGGTGTCCAAGGCAATATAGAGGCTGCACGGGATATAACTAGTGCACGGAAACTAAAGCATCGCGACACGGATAGCAATAGATCAACAGGAGGAAATAAATACTATAAATACAAAATAGGTAGAAAGGGGGAGAATGCTCGCCTGGGGAACACTGTCGGCGGTTCATATCCGGAGAACTTGTCGATACTCGCATCAACTCATCGGCATAATCCGTGAAGAAGCAAACACTAGGAGAAACACCGGATGCACTATTTAATACTATGGCAAAAGATCCGGCATGATTATGATATGATGCAGATGCGGTGCAATTAGGCAGTATTAAGCGGAACCGGGGTCCCGACAATTAATTAACAGGTTCAAGTTAGTTATCTACCCCGCAAATTAAATGTTTTCTTAACAAGGCAAAACATGGTATCGGTTCGCTACACAAATTTAAATGGAGTCCGGAATAAGACAAAAGTATCCCACATATTGACTCCATATTTTATTATGAGGTGAATCGGTATAATGCCTCCAAACCACAGACATGTATGCATGTATGAACAATTTATATGCAACAGTTTTATATATAGCATTTATAAAATAGGGGCTCGGGAAAAGGTTCACACATGGGGTTCGGAAGATCTTGGTTCGATGTGGTACGGGTCTGGTCTCCGGCTTCCGAG
Organism: Avena insularis; assembly: GCA_023614405.1. Lineage (NCBI taxonomy): Eukaryota > Viridiplantae > Streptophyta > Magnoliopsida > Poales > Poaceae > Avena > Avena insularis. The sequence goes on along the minus strand of CM042686.1, from coordinate 592,037,694 downwards.
AAGGAGATCATGGCGTGCCGAGGGTTCGTGTTCGACGGGAACGGTCTTCAGACTCCGGGATCGGGGTCACGGAACCGTGTAGAAGATCTTTGATCATCGGATCCGTGTCGGCGCGCCCGAGGTCTTCGGGTCCGGGAAAGGGTCTTGAGTGTCACCAAGCGCATCCCTCGGACTCATCGGCATCGAGCCGGTCTTGTCGGTCTTGGTGAGGTACTCGGCTAACTTGACAAACTTGTATAACGGAGCATAGCCACTGATCCATCTTCACACTATCGCCCTAACAAACATCACACTCCATCTGCTCGCGATCAGAATCAAAACGCAACACGTGGAACAACCCCACTGGTACTAGAGGAAAACACCACGGAAGCAGACACGTGCATGAGGAAAAAGGGGCGGCTTCACGTGGCGTTGCCGAGGGAGGTGGCAGCAGCAGCGCACACATGCAGAAGGACCGCGACGACGACGGCCGGTCTTAGGGCGGAGGAAGAAGCGGCCATCGATGCCGGGAGAAGGAGGTGCTTGGGCGATGCGGGCAGGCGCGCGTCGTGAAGGAGGACGGAGGAGGTCGGGGCGGCCAGGGACACGGGCGAGGGCGGGCTCGAGCGTGTGGCGACGGAGCTCCAAGGGCACGACCGCGGAGGAGGGTGGGCGCAGGGGCTTGAGGCGACGGCAGCCGTCGAGCTCGAGACGTGCGCGGCGGCGCGGGTCCGAGGACTCGGGCCGGAGGTGGACTTGTAGATGGTGAAGACGAGGCTGGTGGCGGAGGGAACTCGACCTGGCGCAGGGCGGGAAAGCCGGAAAGCCGGAAGGGCAGCAAGGAAGGCTGGCGGTCGATCCGTGACGGCGACACGGGGCCCAGCAGGCCGGGAACAGAGAGGGACCGCGCTGCTGGCGGCAGCCGCCGACGAGGTCGGAGGTGGTAGAGAGCGGTGACGGGGTGGCAGCCGACAAAGGGGCCAAGCAGACAATGGTCGGGGCTCTGTCGGCGGGCGCAGATCGAGGTGCGACGGAAGGAATCAGGGGAACTCGAGGTGGTCTCCTTCCGTTTGCGAGAAGGAGAGACGGGGTGGGGGACGCGGGGCTGGTCGGCCGCTGGGCGGTGGGGCCGCGAGAGGAGAGAGAGAGGGGGATCCGGGGTGGGGCCGGGGGGAAGAGGGGTGGTTAACCGCGTGGGGGAGCGCGTCCAGGTGGGTGGGCGAGGCATGCGATTGGTGTGCGTGTGTGCGTGTTGTGAGTGTGTGTCCACCGATGAGGGTGGCGGGTGTGAGGGGAGTTGGGGATAGGTGGCGCACAGGGAGTGGATGGAGTGAGGCAGGTGGGACGAGGTGGCGGCCTGGGATAGGCCGGAGTGAGGTGGAGGGGGTTGGAGTTTGGGCAGGTGGTGGGCCAGGGGGTGAGGTGGACAGGCGGGAGAGAGAGAGGGAGAGAGAGAGAGAGAGTGGCGGCGGGGTGGGGAGATGGTTTGGGGTTAGGGTTTGGTTAGGATTAGACTAGGTTTTGGTTAGTTTGGACCGGGTAGTAGGCTGCTGGCTTGCTGGGCTTTTGGCCTGGCAGGCTGGCGGCCTCCCCGGTAAAATATTTTTATTTAACTTTTATTTTTAAAATACTTTTGCAAAAAAAAATTAGGCAAATAAAATACCCGGGCGAGAGACAGGGATTTTGATTTGAATAAAGACGGGGGATATTTTAGAAAACAAAACTAGGCTTTTAGAAAATAGTTTTAGACAAAACATATGCATGATGATGACGATGCTCAAATGCAATGTGGCATGATGACATGAGCATGCGGTCATGATGATGCAATGCACAAAAACACCGCGATTTTCTAGTAGTGGTTTTAGCGGGATGCCACACTCTCTTTTAGAGCAAATTTCAATTATTGGCAACAATAATAAATTAAAATGTAATCCTACGAAATAATATTTAGGGATATATATATTATGCTATAAAAACAATCCTAAATATTGTAATTATAAATAACAAAAAACCAAACAATCTTCAGGTACATGTAGAAACAAGTTATGATCAAAACCATGTATATGCTTATGCATCATACGAACCATTAAAATATCATAAACAATTCAAAAATCATATATAGTTCCATATGATAATAAATCAAGGGTCTTATAATTTTTCCAGAGATAAAGTTGGCGAACCAAAGTACCAACATCATAACCTATATTATTTGTGTACTTTACTGCCCCAGGTTCACTAACCCATCCCTAAAAAACGATACCAATAAATGTGTCATAACTACTCTTTTGGGGCAAATTTCAATGGTCGTTCTTAGTGAGAATCCGAAATATAATTCTTATACACTATGAATGTATACAATAATAATTTAAAGATCATAGTTTTATGAATGTAGAATAAATCTGAGGGCCTCATAAGTTTCTTCAGGTATGGCATTAGTGAACCAAGTACCAATTGCATAATCTATTGTTCTTGTACATTGCCTCGGGTTCGCTAACTCATCCCTGAAAAATCTGACACCAATGTGTATGCCTCTCTTCTAGGACAAATTTGAATCATTGGCCATAATAAAAAATAAAATGTAATCCTACCAACAATATTCAGGAATATATATATTCAAGTACAAAAACAATCCTAAATATTGTAATTATAAATAATAAAAAACCATCCAATCTTCAGATATATGTAAAAACAACTTATATAGGGCCTCAGTGAGAAACAGTTCAAAGACCATAGTTCGTATGTGTAGAATAAATCTGGGGCCTCATATTTTTTTAAAGATGCAGTTAGTGAACAAAAGTACCAATTGCACAACTTATATTATTGTACATTGCCTCAGGTTCACTAACTATTCCTAAAAAATCTGACATCATCGTATGTGTCTCCCCTTGGACTCTTTTGGAGCAAAATTGAATCATTGGCCTCAGTAAAGAATAAAAATATAATGTTATATGCATGTTGTGTATCTAAATCAACACTCAGCTAGCAAACCCTAAAACCCCTAAAATCAAATGTTACAGATCAATTAAATTTATAGCACAAGATAAACCGTATGAACAATAAGAAGTTAAGCACATATAAATTTATTAGATGGCAGATGAGCAGATATAATCAAATCTCCAAAACAATCGACCATTTAAACCATATATATTCCCTACATCGATAGCAAAAGAATCTATAGACGATTGAGAAAATCCTACGTATGAATAGTGAAATTTGCGGCTGCAACTAGAGAAGCTAGCAAGTAGTACTTCGGACGCCTCATCGGAGACCTCCTCCTCGAACTCTTTGTTCTCCGTGATTGCGTCAATGATTTCTTGGTGGGGGATGGGGCCGTTGATGTAGAGCACCAGGTTGCCTTCGCCTGCCGCATGTCCCTCATCCAGATCTTTCATTGGAACCATGACGTTGTCGTGACCTGCTTTGCTCGATGGCACGGCAGCGAAGCGGCGATGCGTGTCAGAGAAGCGCCGCCTGCTCGGCTTTCGGCTGGACCGAGCCATCTGCTACTGTGCTTCCAACTGGCTTCACCGCCGGCTCGTCTCCACGTATACGCTTCATGGCACAGCTAGGAAGAGTGATGGTGCAAGCGAATGAGTTTCGGCGTGCGTGAAAGGTGCAGATTAGGGTTTTGTGACTAGACAGATTGAAAAAAATGATATGAGCTCGTGGAAGAAGAAGGCCGAGCGGGTTTATATACGCGGGGCCGTTGGTATTCCTCGAGTGGACATGTGGGTATGGACTCGTGTGGGTGGGGGGCTAGCACAATCTTTACTTTCTAACTGCATTAACAACACGTGCATGTTTTCCCTAAAAAATAACACGTACATGCTACCTCAGAAACATGCACGACGCCAATTTTAGAGACGGAAGGCATAATGGTCTGCCTCAGTAGACACCTAGAGGTGATTAATATTTCTGACCGGCTGCGGTTGAGTGATCTAGAGAGACGGCCAAATAATTTCCGTCGTCTCAGGTTTAATTTAGAGGCGGTTTCTTTTATAGACCGCTGAGAGGGGACTCGTACTAGAGACGGTGCAGATTAACAACCGTCTAAGATTAGAGTTAGAGGCGGTTAAAAAATTATGATCGCCTAAGATTGATAAACACAACCGTTGGTTTGTATTTTGGGATAAACCGGATCTAGACACAATCTCTAAGTAACGAGATTGTACTAGTGCCTGCTCCTGCTTTTAGTACCGATTTTACCACTTAAAGGCAGCTAATTCTTTTTAAGCTATTGTTGCAGCAGCTACCGTGTAGAGAACTAACATGGTGACATAGGTTTTTTTTGTCTAGGCAACGGATGTTTAGGGCATCTCTAGCGGCGCAACCCATTCTAGATACCCAAATCGTCCGATTTGGTCCGTTTGGGTTAGTTCGCAGAGAGATAATTGGTCGTGGTCCGGCCTGCCATGCCAGTGCTCTCGGCGGCGTGATCCATTGGTCCGCGCTGGCTAAATTTTGGCCTGCCACTATGGCCACCATTGCCGACACCGCTGTGTTTCTAGCGAGTTCCAACCGCCACGGGACCACCGACCAATGTTTGGGTGTCCGCCTCGATCGCCTCGATCAAGCTCCCGAAGCGCTGGAGACGCCGTGCTAATGAGGCAATCAACATCCATGACATGCATCCATGGCATAGTTTTTATATTTGAAAATCTTGGCTACATCCTAGCCGTCCTCTTCTCGGTCATATGCCGTCGGCCATGGCTGCTACGATGCCTGTGGTGGTGGTAGGGAATGGAAGAAGATGAAAGTATGAAAGAAAATGGCCGCGGGTGGTCTGTTAAAAGGGTGAAGACGTTGGATCCAAGTATAGTTGAAGGAGGAGAGAAACTCAGAAGCCAACGTCGGCACATGTAGACTGCATCTGGCCATCCTGAACTCCAAGGGCTGAGTATCTACATCCAAACAGAGGCGCACGTCCTCTGGCTTGGGCTAAGATTTCGTCGGCTCAGCCCAAACAGTCAATGGAGCTCTTTCAGCCCATGACGAAGCCCCGCAGCCCCATTATCCAGGACCCCCCTAGTCGGCTCGCCGCCCAACTCCGCTTTGCCAACACGCACGCCTCCTCGTTCCTCCCTGAATCATCCACCGCCGCTTTGGCACTAGACGAACAGCGTGAGAGAGGAGGATGAGGAAGCGCAAGTTCCACGAGGAGAAGCTGCTGAAGAAGGTCAACTTGTTCGTTTGGAAGCGGGAAGGTGGCCACCGCGATGCCGCCGTCACGCAGCGTTACAGCCTCGTGGAGAGGGACGACTACAAGAAGTATATATATGTGCCCTATTTGACCTAATCAATCTCCTCCTGTTCCGCTGCTTTATGAACCATCGCTCAATTTCGCCTAATTACTTCCCTAGTTGATTAGCTTGTCATGTTCGTGTTTCGATTCAGTATGTGCTTGTGCTTGGATTACTGCTTGAGAATATGTTGATGAGTGCTTATGGTCGTTAATTTTGTGATGGCTGTCTCCCGGCAGGTACAATGGGATCTGCTGTATGGCGCAGAAGCTCGTGAACATTATAAAGCAAATGGATCCGAGGGACCCTTTTAGAATCGAGATGACAAGCTGTAAGTTGCCGCGCGCGTGTCCTCTTCTCGATTTTGAAAGGGGTCTGTGGTTGTGTTTGTTTAACCGTTTAACTGTACTAGTATGAGCACTGTATATCCATCATGTACCACGTCCTCCATGTTTATCTGTGATTGCCAATTAGATTGTTACAGATTTGGAAATATATAAGAGTCATGGCTCTATGTTATTCTCTACTTTTGACCTATGTTATTAGTACTTGACTACTTGTTCAGGATTTATTATTTTTGATACTGTAAGCAGTATACCTTTTGATCAAGGCTAAGTAGCATATAACTCATATGAGGTTTCTTGGGCTATCATATCATTGTTTCCCGTCAGATCTTTGCTTCACTTGACCTGTCTCTAAATCAATCAATGAATATAGTGGTTATCCTGCAGTTATTTTAGAATAATAAATAAATAAATAGTGAAGTGGTAGCAAATTAAAGGCTTGCTAACCCTCTCTACATGATCATTGGCATCCATCATAGTTTCTGCTTCTACTAATGTCTGAGTGTGTACTCTAATAATTAGTTCGTTCAACATGGTAATGGATTGCTTTTGTTTGGATACCCCAACATTGATACTCTTCCAGGCATTAGGAAAGTGACACGAATACCTTCTATATATTGTGATGGTTCAGTGCGCCATCTTGTTGTTTGAAGTTCGACGGAATCATGCAATTCTTGCTTGCTGCTTCCAGATTTGCTTCGATACTTTTACTGACTTGCTCATTTGTACAGTCTAAGGAAGTTTTCTCAAATTTCAGGTATAATATGGGTGTAATTCCAACAAAGAAGAGCTTGGTCAAATGCGAGGAACTTTCAGTGAGTGCCTTCTGCAGGTCTCTCTCTTTCTTAGTAATAGAATGATTTACCATTCAGTCATTCCTAGCTTCATTAAATTGTACATTTGCCAAAATCACTTAATAACCATAGTAACTGTATTTTAGAAGTGACATATCGTATTACACTTACCATATTCGCTGAACTACTGTAGGCGGAGACTTGCAACGGTTTTGGTGAAGCTCAAGTTTGCGGAACACCTTAAAGAGGCGGTCACCTACATTGAACAAGGGCATGTGCGTGTAGGCCCAGAGACGGTCACCGATCCAGCCTTTCTTGTGACCCGGAACATGGAGGACTTCATCACCTGGGTGGACACCTCGAAGATCAAGAAGAAGGTCATGGAGTATAATGGTGCATTGGATGATTATGATGCCATGATTTGAGGATATAATTGAGTAGAATTTTTAGGACCATCGGTGATTCAGTGCAGCTACTCTTGTGCTATTTTTTTAAACCTGAATTTGAGGCTATCACGTGTGTTGGAGGTAGTATCTGTTACAAAGCTACTTGCCCTCTTAGTGTTGTGTGATGAATCTAAATGGCTATAACGTGCAAATGCCTAATGAGTCCATACTTACCCCCACTTCTTTTCGCAGCACATGCTGATAACAATATCATACAGAAATCGTGATGTTGAGCATAATATCTAGAACTCGTGTTCTACGATCAGCAAGTTGATCGAATTGCTTGTTTTATATCAGCAAGTTCATGCTGCTAAGAATTTGTCCTCCGTGATACTTCTCTTTGGAGGATCAATCTCTGTGAACTGTGTTACTATCACTATGCTTTTGTAATTCCCTGCATTTTCCTGTCAATGATTGACAATGCCAACTTTTTATGGATGAATGTTTTGTCTAAACTTGGTCATATGTGTGGATGTTTTTGAGTAGTGGGTCTCGATTTCAGTTTGGGATGTAACTTGTGCATAACAGTGGCGGAATTCATAACTAAATTATTAAGTACTAGTATAAACAGTGATCATTCGTTGGTACACCATATATTGCCTTGAATGAGACTAAGTGTAACTAGAACTCTATGTAGGATCAACTCAACGTGCACAACAAATGCTAAAGTCCAGTTGAATTTCTGGTCAAATCCCAGCATAGCTGGGCCGTGCAAACAGAAAGCTGTGAATGTCTCAAACAATACGGAGGGAAGATCCCGCACAAGAAAACATAATGTTATAGATTTCACATCAAGATGACGACAAAGTTCACATTGAGTTACACGTCAGTCCACAGCCAACAAACATCTGCTATGTTAAGCTATTAGCAGATGCTATCGTGCTGCCAGAAAATTCCTCTATTCCAAAATTTGACTACTACATATACAGCCACTAAGATGGACAAACTGCACAGATTACTCCATCCAGCCAGATGCCGCAATGAGCACTCAGCCCACACATCTGAAACTTCTGTAAAATGTTTTTGATATCTGGGTCATTCAAGTATTCAACTGTCAGCAACATTAGCTATGAATCCTGAGTTCCGGAATCATCCGGTAATGTCTGAGATCCTCTACTGCACTTTGATTCCTGCATCTCCACCTCAACAGTAATCACGTCTTTTGGCTTCCCGTTTTCTGTCTCCATCCTTCTAACCTTTTCTTTTTGTATGGCACGTAGCTCGTACCTGCAAGAACGCAACATGTTTTTAGAATGTTGATTCCGTTAGTAGCCCCTGGAAGAGAAAATGGGACTATCGTACAGAGCAGCTGGAGCTAAATTCTGTCTGACCACTGCACATCAATCGTAAATCCGGAACAACTAAGTGAATAGTGAATACATCTTCAAGGCTAACTAAGGATGGTTAATTCTCTTTCATGTTACATATACATTTAAATACTCCCTCCGGTCCATATTAATGGCCTCAACTTTGTCTAGATACGAATGCATCTAGTCTAAATACTTAACTAGATACGTACGAATCTAGAAAAAGTTGAGGCCATTAATATGGACCAGAGGGAGTAGTTTACTTGGTTCAGTCTTCTAGGCAGTAACGTTAACGGAATTACGGCAATGATCAGTCTCCCTGGCTCCAACAATCCATTATAGTAGTTGCTTTACTGTGAAGATTTAGTGCAGTTATATAGATAGTGGAATTGCACATCAAAAAGAGTTTTAGCAAATAGAGAAGTCAGTTTACATGATAATCTCGAAACATCATGAAACCTTTTGACCGAATGGGAAACAGAGGTCACGTTTCGCATAAATTAGTTTCTTTAGATGAATTTTTTGTGTGTGTACATAGATAGACAAATGTTACTATGTGTGACGAGATAAAAGTTTGTGAGTTGCGGCACTGAACAATCGGCTACAACATTCTAGTGTACTAGTTGCTTTATTGAGATATTGCCATATTGGTGTGAAGCTTGAAAATCAACAGGGGTAGTATCACCTACTGGAAGCATTACACCTCAAAGAAGAAGACTGACAAACAGAGATTGCACTTTACATAATGATCTCGAAAAGATCTAGACCCTTTTTTGTGAATGTGGTACTCATATTTGAGATGGTTTAATTTGTTCAGATGAAAATCTGTTTTGCTGAATTTGGTGAGATTCCACCATAAAGTTAGTCCATGTCCCATATTAAATCATGTGGCTAATGTCTACTCCCTCCGTTTCAAAATATAAGATGTTTTAGCACTGTGAATGGAGTGTATTTAGACCCTTTTTAGTATTAGATTTATCTAAGTTTGGAGTGAACCTATACACTAAAAGGTGTCTAGATACACTCCTTTCACAAAGGTAAAGCATCTTATATTTGAAACGGAGGGAGTAGCTTTCTACACATCGATCAGTACCGTGGTGGGTCATGCTGAAAATAGGCGAAAGCTACTAAAATAAGAGCTTACGGCAAGATGTAGCTCCTGGTGAGCAGGAAGTATACTGTCCAGAACTGCTTATCCTTCATGTTGCGTGGGCACAGATCATACCGGATCTTGGCGAGTTCCTACACGGAGCACACCCCACAGTTCACAACAATTTCTTCGGAGAGTAGTGGCCAAAGAAGACGAGATCCACAGAGAACCTACCTTAGCTCTGCCTATCACGAGGACGGCGTGCCGTTGCTGCCACTCCGAGAGCTCGCCTGCCGCCTCCACGGCGCCATCTGAGATACAGCACAGCACTGTCAGCAATCGGTTCAGAACGAGCAGGGGAAAGGAATCGAGCAGGGAGGAGGACGGGAGAAGTTGCCTTGGTTGAGCTGGACGGCCGAAGACTTGAAGGCGTCGGGGGAGAGCGTGCGGAGGAAGTCGAGGAGCTGCGGGGTCACGCCAAGCTCCTCCTCCTCCTTCCCCTCCGCGGCGGAGGGTTTGCTCGGGCCAGCCCCTCCGCCGGCGCTGCTGCTTCGGCGGCGGAACGGCCACGTGAAAGAGGAGAAGGCCATGGTACAGGTGCGCCGGGACGGGAACCGGCGACGGCGACGACGACGGCGATCTGATTGGGCTCGGATGGAACAAGATTTCGTCAGGAGTTCGACGAGCTCTCTCCGCAACGAAAAGGAGGAGAACGATACGATGCAAAGTATTCTGTAGGATCCGCTGGGCCGGGCTGGCTCTGTTCTCCAGCAACAACAACATGGGCCACGACTCACGAAACCACCCTAAGATCGCGCTGCCAACCGCCGAGTATAGCTGGGCATTTCTCGGGCCGGGCCAAAGCCTGGCCCACGCATACAAAATCCCATCGAGCCATTGGACGTCGGGCCGAGCCGCTCCTTAAATGGCCTTTTCGTGCGTCAGCCTAGGCTTATCCTAGGTGCTAGGACAGGTCGACCAGGCCGAGCTCCCCATGCCAACATTAGTCTTACCTCGCCAGTTTAGTGTCGACAGAAGTGGTTTATAAGGTGGAGAGTGAACCAAGTCAGCATGACCTTACTTGAACATGATTTGTTCTATAGGATCGTAACGCTCCATCCCTTACTAATAAGTCTGGTTGATACAATATGACCTTTAGGCCAAAGCAAGATTAATGGGTAGGGTTCTCCTACTTGGATCAATCCAACGGATGTAGATGATTGTTCCTGTCCAATCAAGATTATTATTTTTGCTATGACTCGAGGCACAGTTGCTATTTCAATTCATATTTCAAATTTAAACACTCGATGTCTCTATCTCTATCAAGACAGCATTTCATGTAGTACATATCACATCATTTCTTTTTCTATGACTCTAAGCTTAGTTAGAGGCACAATTGCTATTTCATATTTCATATTTAAACGCTCAATGTCTCTGCCAAGAGAGCATTTTATGTAGTACATAGCATTTCAAGTCCCCATGACCGCCTTCGACATCGGGGTAGAGCCATTGTTCTGTCTAGAGCCGCTGTCGAATGTCTTTGGTGACGATGACATGGATGTGGACGAAGAAGATGGTGGTATCGAGGCTACCGATGATGGTACCCTCAAAAGGAAGAGCCAAAGGATCGGCAGGTACACCATCAAGGAGGACAAGGTCCTTTGTGAGGCGTGAATGGCAATTGGGTAAGATCCAATTGTCGGCGCCGAGCAAAAGGGCTCGACATATTGGCGTTGCATCTTCAAGTTATACCACGAGCGCAAGAAGTTCAACCCCTATCGCATCCACATCGACCGCAATGACACCTCTCTTCAAAATATATGGGGTTTCATCCATGCCGAGTGCAACAAGTTTTGCGGTGCATACGAGCATGTGATAGGTCGTCCGTGATTGGAACCGACGTTCAAGACTCGGTAATGGCTAGGCCATTCTATTGGGTTCGCAGCATAGAAAACAAAAAAATTCCTACGATGTGAACACCTAAGCACCAAGATGTATCTACCTAGATACAATCAACGGGTGGATATACATCCATAGAGAACATACCCTTGAAGAGCGAAAAGCATTGTTAACGAAACTGATTTCGTGGTTGATGTAGTCGTACACTTGCCGATCTCAAGATCATGATGAAGTCTAGCGATTCCCACAGGTCTAGCACCAGCACGTCTAGCAGGTCCAGCAACAGTAAGTCCAGCACCACAAAGCAATGGTGCATCCGTGATCGCAGACACATCCAATACCCCGACAACCTCTGTCCCTCGCTCCAGCAAAGCAGCGGAAGCAGCAAATCCTTTACAGATAAAGCCACCGGAAACATGTATCTCGCTAATCCAAGACCATGGGAATAATTTCTAGAGGGAGAAAGAGATCCTTCACGAGAAGGTGTGAGTGAGAAGGAGGTAGGAGGGGTAGCCCCAAGGCCTTGGCTGGCGCCCAAGGTGGTGCCCCTACCTCTTCCTCCATTCATGTGAGTAAAGCTCCCACTCACACAAATGCCCCTCCATTTTTTACACTCAAAATCATTAAATTTCCACCAAATTTAATGCAATCTCTCATTTAACAAAACTCTTTTATTTATTTATTTAGAATTTTGTTAATTATATTAATTAATAAACATTCACATAAAATCCCTGTAACATTTCAATTTCACATGCAGAACCAGTTTCTGCAATTTCACCCGAAACAATTCTAGTTTCCATCGAAATAATTCCAGCGCTTTGTAATTCTTTTCTCTAGAACATATTTGCTCTAAATGGTGTCGGTATCCATTAAGTATGTCATCCTATGGTCCACGAATAATGCAGACATGACCGAGACCCTTCTCCGATCAATAATCAGTAGCGGGACCTAGAGATCCATATTAACTCCCACACATTTAACGATGAGTTCTGTGATCGTGAGAACCTTTTACGTATGTAACTCAATACCTTTGTCTCGCGATATATTATATGTCCGAGATTCGATCATCGGTATCTCCATACTTAGTTTGATCTCGTTACCGACATGCACTCTTTTCTCGTTCCTGTGATATAACATTCTAGTGATCTCATCACTTGCTTGCAAGCTAACTAATGTGATATAACCGAGATGGCCCAAAGTATATCTATTTGTTATCAGGATGGACAAATTCCACTCTTGATCCATGAGCCTCTACATAACACCTTCAGAGTATCTGAACCCACATTTATAGTCACCATGTTACTATGTGACGTTTGATGTTATCAAGTTGCTCTTCTAGTGTTAGTGATTGACATGATCTCATGGTCTAAGGACTAGAATTACTTTGTAAGATATTATAGCAATTTAAACACAATGACTTTGATCGTATTGCTATACTTAGGATGAATGTTCATCACACCATTTAACCAATGTTGTGACCTCATTATCAATAACATCCAATGTCCATGATCAGGAAACCTTGATCATCTTGTTGATCAACGAGCTAGTTTATATGAGGGGCATAACTAGGAACCTTTTATTTGTTTATTAAACACACATGTATTAACATTTACAATTAATACAATTATAGCATGCAAAATAAACATTTATCATAAACATGGAGTACGATAATAACAACTTTATTATTGCCTCTCGAGCATATTCCCTTCAGTCTCCCACTTGCACTAGAGTCAATAATCTAGTTTGTAAACCTTGCACATTCAACACATATGGCTTTCTGGTGTTGTATATACGTGTTTGCTAGTGGTTAACATAATCTCTAGATCTGACATTTTCAGGTCCGTGTGTATTTGTATGTCTTTGCGTCTCTACGCATCACTCATTATCAAATGAGATGGCATTGTATAAATTTTGTCCTTTGGTGAGACCTTTAGTTTCTTTGGGTTAAACATGTTGATATAATTGTCATACAATATATCTTCATAGTACTAGCTCACTTAGAACCATACTTAGTTTGATAACAAACTACTTAACACAAATGCCCTCCTTTGCTGCTACTATAGCAGTCATATACTTAGCATTTTGTTGTAGTATCTGTCACAATGTCTTAACTTTGGAACTCATCCAAATCCATCATGGAACCCCCATTCCATTACACTGTGCCACTCATAGTTTAAATTGAGATAAATTTAATGTGTATCTTGTGACAAACTAGTATCAATGTAACACTTTACAATGAACTATTGTTAACTATTTGTCACTTATACATGATATATTCTTAGTTTTTCCAAAGCTCATAAGAATATATTTACTATCGTCCAATGATCATCTTATGAATCATTCTGGTATATGCTCACAGCATTTAGAGCATAGGAAATATCTGGATATGTACATATCACAATATTATTGATCAAAATATTCATGTGATTTCACTCACCAAGTGTCGATACACTTGAATCTTGATCCAATCCTTTCCATGCAGCAAGAATCTTTCTTGTTGTTTCCATATTGAACCCTTTCAATATATCATATATGTATGTCTGGCACAAGCATATTAGTACATCAATCTATCCATATAGACATTGATGCCAAATATTCCGGTTTTTCCCAAGTCTTTCATCGAAATCCAATTTTAATTAAATTCTTAATCTGTGCCAGTAAAAGATACATCATTTCCAATCAACAACATGTTCTCTATAAAATGTATTGGAAATTTTGAAGGGTTTCGCAGCATAGTAAATCAAAATTTTCTACGGAAGTGAACAGAAGGAAAGCCAAGATCTAATCTAGGAGATGCAAACAACGAGAGAGATTGGATTAGATCTTCATACCCTTGAAGATTCATACGCAGTAGGCGTTAAATCGGAACGTGGGTGATGTAGTCGTACTCGCTTCTCCTCCTCGCGATCCGATCCGATCTAGCACCACAAGTGGCGGTGCCTCCGTGAGATGCACACGTGCAGCACCTCGACGTCTCCTCCTTCCTCGGACCAGCAAGTATGGTGGAGAGATGGATTGGATCTACAACACACACGTGGTGTATATGGTGGAGAATTTCAGCAGGCTTCGCCTACAAGCGATCGGGAGGGAGAGAGGAAGGGCGAGGCGGCTAGGGTTGGAGGGAAGGTGTGTTGGGAAGAGGCACCAGCCCTCTATATATAGGGGGTGCGGCCAGCCCTGCCCATCCTCCAAGCCTATCTCTAGTTTAAACGATTTAAACTCTCCTTCTAGAAACCCTATCTTATCTCTAGTTTAAACGATTTAAACTTATCTAGGATCATTTGGGCCCTATGGGGCCTTGTGCCCTGGCCCAATGCGGCCAGGACACTCTCTCATAGGCCCATGCCCCTCCCGGAAGGTGGGGCCACGTTGGTCCACTTAGGAAGGTTCTAAAGCTTCGATACAATACCGATTAACCGGAACAATTTGAACTCCAAAACTGCCTCGCCTTATATGAATCTTATTCTCGGACCATTCCGGAACCTCTCGTGATATCCGGATCCCATCCGAGACTCGAACAAAAATTCATAAACCAATTATCCAATCTATCCTAGCCGAGACACGTTAAGTGTGTGACCTGGGTTCGAGAATATGGAGACATGATCTTCTATCAATAATCAACAGCTGGTGCAGGCACCCATATTGACTCCACACATTCATCGATGATCATATCGGATGAACCACGATGGGATTCAATCAATCCCATATATATATTCCCTTCGTCTCGCGATATTTTACTTGCGAGATTCGATCGTCGGTATCGTCATACCTAGTTCAATCTCGTTCACAAAGAAGTACTTTACTCGTTCAGAATCCGATATCACTTTGTGATTAACTCCTTAACCACATGCTTGCAAGCGGTGTTGATATCGATTACCGTGGGCCCAAGTATATCTCTCCGATTTGGGAGGGACAAATTCCATCTCGATACATACAACCCAATGAGATACTTTCCGATCACCTGAGAGACACCTTTATGATCACCCTCTCATAGGATGACGTTTGATGACCTCAAAGCTTTCTTCCGATACCAGGGAGTTGTATTATCTCATGGTCTAAGGAATACAATATTTGACATGAGAAAAGCTTCACAAAGACGAACACGATGAAACGATCTAATAGCTTTGCTTAGTTTGGGTCTGTCCACCATATCATTCTCCCAATGATATGATCTCATTATCAATTGACAACTCATGTCTATGGTTAGGAAACCTTAACCATCATTGATCAATGAGCTAGTCCATAGAGGCGTACTAGGGACACGGTGTTGTTCACAAACCACACAAGTATTAAAGTTTCCGCTTAATACAATTCTAGCATGGAATATAAACTTTATCATGAACAAGAATTATAATAATAACATCTTTATTATTGCCTCTAGGGCATACTTCCATGATCTCCCACTTGCACTAGAGTCAATAATCTAGTTTACATTTGGCAACAATCTCACACCCATGGCAATCGAGGTGCTGATCATGTTTTACACGTGGAAGAGGTTTAGTCAATGGATCTGCGACATTCAGATCTGTATGTACTTTCGATCTTGAGATCTCCATCGCTATATAATCTCGGATTATATGAAACTTCTGTTGATATGCTTGGTCTTTGGATGATATCTTGGTTCCTTAGCGAGTGCTATGGCGCGGTGTTGTCACATAATATCTCCAAGGGGTCCAATGCACTTGGAACCACGCCAAGCTCGATGATGAAGTTTGATCCAAACTCCTTCACTTGACGCTGCTGCAGCCATGTATTCCGCTTCTCATTGTAGATCCCGCGATCACGCTTTGCTTGACTTCTCCACTCACAGCTCCTCCATTCAAAACATACACGTATCACATGCGAGATTTAGAATCATCCTTGTCGGTGTCGAAACTAGCATCGACGTAACCTTTACGACGAAATGTTCATCACCCCATAGACTAAGAACATTTCTTTAGTCCTATTTAGGTACCTTAGGATGTTCTTCACGGCTGTCGATGTTCCACTCACGGATCACTTTGATATCTCGTCAAACTAAGAGCATTGGACACATCCGGTCTAGTACACAAGATGTCATACATGATGGAACCTATGGCGAGGCATAAGGCACTTTGCTCATAGCTTCCCTATCATCTACCGTATTTGGACACGAGCCTTGCTCAATATCTTACCCGACAACATAGGCATGAACCTTTTAATGCCTTATCCATTACGAACCTTTTGAACTTTGTCTAGGTATGTACTCAGCTTAAAGCTATCAGCGTCTTTGTCTATCTCTATAGATTTTGATGCCCAATATATAAGCAGCTTCACCTAGGTCTTTCATTGAAAACACTTGTTCAAATAACTCTTCACATCGTTAAGCATGTCGATGTCATTTCCAATAATCAATATGTCATCCACATACGATGCGGAAACGTCACCGAGCTCCCACTCACTTTCTTGTAGATGCAAGCTTCAGAGCAATTTGGAACAAATCCAAAGCTCTTGATCACTTGATCAAAACGAAGGTTCCAACTCCGAGATGCTTGCTTGATCCATAAATGGAACGCTGAAGTTTGCATACTTTATCGACATCCTTAGGATCGACAAAACCTTGGGTTGCATCATATACAACTCTTCATCAATGTTGCCATTGAGGAAAGCGATCTTGACATCCATTTGCCATATTTCATAATCATGAAACGCAGCAATTGCTAATAAAATCTGAATGGACTTAAACATCGCTCACGGAGAGAAAGTCTCATCGTAGTCAACACCTTGAACTTGTCGAAAACCTTTCGCAACAAGCCGTGCTTTATAGCGGTAACATTACCATCCGCGTCCGCTTTCTTCTTGAAGATCCATTTGCACTCAACGGCCTTCGGTCGCTAGGAGGGTCCACCAAAGTCCATACTTGGTTTTCGCTCATGGATCCCAATTGGTTCATGGCTTCTAGCCATTTCTAGTCTGGGCTCATCATCGCTTCCTCATAGTTCGAGGTTCACCGTCTTCTACTAACAAGACAGTCAAGACATTGCCGTACCACTCGGAGGGCACGCGACCTTGTCGACTGCGCGACGTTCAAGAGCAAACATCGTCCGAAGCTTCATGATCCTTGTCATTTGCTTCCTCTATTGTTGGTGCAGACCTTTGGAACAATTTCAGGTGCTGCGCTACTCTCCAATTCAAGAGAAGGTTCAATAACCTCGTCTAGCTCTACTTTCCTCCCACTCACTTCTTCGAGAAAACTCCTTCTCAAGAAAGGAACCGTTCTTCATGACAAACACTTTGCCTTCGGTTCTCAGGATAGAAGGTATACCCAATAGTTTCCTTAGGGTATCCTATGAAGACGCATTTCTCCGCTTTGGGTTCGAGCTTGTCCGCATCAACTTCTTGACGTAAGCTTCGATCCCCAAACTTTAAGAAACGACAACTTAGGTTTAGCACCAAACCACGTTCATACGGTGTCGTCTCAACGGATTTAGATGGAGCCCTATTTAAAGTGAATGCAGCGGTTTCTAATGCATAACCCCAAAATGATAACGGCAAATCAAGAAGAGACATCATCGATCGGACCATATCTAATAGGGTTCGATTCGCTCGAGACACACCATTGCATTGTGGTGTTCCGGTGGCGTGAGTTGTGAAACGATTCCACTTGCTTTGAGATGCGTGAGAAAATCATAACTCAAATATTCGCCCCCACGATCGGATCAGAAACTTAATCTTTACATTACGATGGTTCTCCACTTCATTCTGAAATTCTTTGAACTTTTCAAACGTTTCAGATTTATGTTTCATTAAATAGATATACCCATATCTACTTAAGTCATCGGTAAAAGTGAGAAAATAGCGATATCCACCGGCGTTGAAACACTCATCGGTCCGCATACATCGGTATGTATGATTTCCAACAAGTCCGTTGCTCGCTCCATCATACCGAGAACGGGTTTTGATCATCTTGCCCATGAGGCATGGTTCGCATGTGTCAAATGATTCAAAATCAAGAGACTCCAAAAGTCCATCGAATGGAGTTTCTTCATAAACTTTACACCAATATGACCTAGCAGCGATGCCACAAATAAGTAGTATTATCACTATCTACTTTGCATCTCTTAGCCTCAATGTTATGGATGTGTGTTTCATCCCTTCGAGATTTAGAAGAAATAAACCATTCACAAGAGGTGCATGACCATAAAAGATGTTACTCATATAAATAGAACAACCATTATTCTCCGATTTAAATGAATAACCGTCTTGCAATAAACATGATCCGAAATAATGTCCATGCTCAACGCAGTACATAATAACATTTATTAAGGTTTAAAACTAATCCGAAGGTAAAACTAAGGAGAGCGTCTTGACGGCCATCACATCAACTCTTGATCCGTTACCAACGGCGCATCGTCACCTCATCCCTATAAGCCGTCGTCTATTCCGTAGCTCTGTTTCGAGTTACAAATATTAGCTGAACCATTATCAAATACCCGGCACTACAATGAGGGCTAGTAAGGAAAACATCAATAACATGTATATCAAATATACCTTTGATGGTGCCAGCCTTCTTGTCCGCTAAGTACTTGACGATATGCCCGGTGACCCTTGTCCTTGCAATAGAAGCACTCGGTCCGACTTAGGACCAGACTTGAGCTTCTTCTCGGCAGGGCAACGCGCCGCCGCTTTTCTTGAAGGGCTTCTTTGCACCTTTACCTTTCTTAAAGGAGGCTTGTTGACCATCAACACATGATTATCCTTTTGATGTCCACCTCCACAGCCTTCACTGCGAAGAGCTCGGTGATCGTCGTGGAACCAATCTGATTGTGAGTCACTACAAAACTTTTGTAGCTGGGAGGGAGTGATTGCAGAACTCTATCAATCTTGAGCTCCTCTGGAATCTTGCAGTCCAGTTGCTCAAGGCGTTGAGTGTAGCCCGACATCTTAATGGCGTGCTCACTAACGGAACTCCCTTCCTCCATCTTGCAGTTAAAGAACTTCTCAGAGATCTCATATCTCTCGAGCGGGCTGAGTGCGAAACATGGTTTTCAGCTCCTCGAGAATCTCAAAGGGCCGGGATAGTTTTCAAACGATTTTGAAGTTCCGGTTCCATAGCAAACAACATGGTGCTCTTAATCACACCATAATCATCTTTACTTGCGATGACAGCTTCTCATCACCGCGGCAGTTGCGGAGGGGGTCACCTAACGCTTTCCCAAGGACATAGTCCTTTGTCCGCAGACAGAATGATTCTAAGATTGCGGAACCAGTTGGTGAAGTTAGACCCATTGTTTCTAAGCTTTTCTTTCTCAGCAAAAACGTTGAAGTTGAAGTTGGACTTAGCCATGTGATCTACAATATTTGCAAGTACAATTTAGACTATGTTCATGATAAATAGTTCAACTTAATCAAATTACTAGATGAACTCCCACTAAATTCAACATCCCTCAAGTTGTTTAGTGAACACGATCCAAATTCACCACACCTAATCCGATCTTCACGAGAAGAGATGTGGCTTCAATGGTGGACAACGAAGTGTCGATCATATCATTCATATGACTCATGCTTAACCTTTCGGTTCATGTGTTCCGAGGCCATGTCTGTACATGCTAGGCTCGTCAAGTCAAACCCAAGTATTTTGGCGTGTGCAAACCGGCTTGCACCGTTGTATGTGAGCGTAGAGTCTATAGCACCCGATCATCACGTGATGCTTGGACACGACGAACTTTAACGGTGCATACATGGGGAGAACACAGTTTTATCTTGATCTTTAAGTGAGGAATCATCTTATAATGCTACCGTCAGCGATCTAAGCATAATAAGATACATAAAAGGATAAACATCACATGCATATAACTTTATGTGACATGGTATAGCCAATCTTGGCGCAATGATCTCCATCTTGTGCGTTCGCATGATCTCCATCACTCCACCATGATTGCCTCCACCACGAATAGCAACTACAACTATTGCTAACTACTTAGCGATAAAGTAAAGCTATTACATGGCGTATAAGAAGTTGACTCGAGGTCATACACAATTATAAAGACAACCATATGGCTCCGCGGTTGTGTACTCATCGACATGCAAGTCGTGAAACATTACAAAACATGATCATCGTGATACAATATACACATCACATCTTGGGCCATACCATATCACGAAAACACTCCTGCAAAAACAAGTTAGACGCCTCTACTTTGTTGTTGAATGTTTTACGTGTCTAATGGGAGTAGATGCTAAGAACGATTCTTACCTACGGAAAGCCACAACGGTGATATTATGGTTGCCAAACTACGGTGTTAATCCCATGACAAATATATTGAGAGAACGACATCCACCAGCCGCATGTATGGTACAAGCCATACGTCAAGTGCGGAGCCGGTCTCGCGAACGACGTCGCGTAAGGTTGGCCTGGACCGCTTCAATCTCACTACCCCGCGCCATAAGAAGAACACAAACAAGAGGCTTGCAACAGAAAACATCAACGCCCGCAACAACCATGTTACGTTCTACTCGTGAAACACATCTACGCATAGATCTAGCTCTGATACCACTGAAGGGTTTCGCAGCATAGTAAATCAAAATTTTCTACAGAAGCGAACAGAAGGAAAGCCAAGATCTAATCTAGGAGATGCAAACAACGAGAGAGATTGGATTAGATCTTCATACCCTTGAAGATTCGCACAGCGGAACGTTCGTCGGAACGTGGGTGATGTAGTCGTACTCGCTTCTCCTCCTCGCGATCCGATCCGATCTAGCACCACAAGTGGTGGTGCCTCCGTGAGATGCACACGTGCAGCACCTCGACGTCTCCTCCTTCCTCGGACCAGCAAGGATGGTGGAGAGATGGATTGGATCTACAACACGGCGTGATGTATATGGTGGAGAATTTCTGCGCAGGTTTACGCCACAAACGATGGGAGGAGAGAGGAAGGGCAGCAGGGCGGCTAGGGTTGGAGGGGAAGGTGTGTTGGGGAAGGGGGCGCACCAGCCCTCTATATATAGAGGGGGGTGCGGCCAGCCCTTGCCCATCCTCCAAGCCTATCTCTAGTTTAAACGATTTAAACTCTCCCTTCTAGAAACCCTATCTTATCTCTAGTTTAAACGATTTAAACTTATCTAGGATCGGCTGGGCCCTATGGGGCCTTGTGACCCTGGCCCAATGCGGCCAGGACACTCCCTCATAGGCCCATGCCCCCTCCCGGAAGGTGGGGCCACGTTGGTCCCCTTCCGGAAGGTTCTAGAAGCTTCCGGTACAATACCGATTAACCCGGAACAATTTCGAACTCCAAAAACTGCACTGCCTTATATGAATCTTATTCTCCGGACCATTCCGGAACCTCTCGTGATATCCCGGATCCCATCCGAGACTCCGAACAAAAATTCATAAACCAATTATCCAATCTATCCTAGCGTCGAGACACGTTAAGTGTGTGACCACGGGTTCGAGAATATGGACATGATCTTCTATCAATAATCAACAGCGGGTCGGGCACCCATATTGACTCCACACATTCATCGATGATCATATCGGATGAACCACGATGCCAGGATTCAATCAATCCCATATATATATTCCCTTCGTCTCGCGATATTTTACTTGCCCGAGATTCGATCGTCGGTATCGTCATACCTAGTTCAATCTCGTTCACAGCAAGTACTTTACTCGTTCCGTAATCCGATATCACTTTTGTAGGGGTTCGTAGCATGGAAAACAAAAATTTTCTATCGCATACAAACAAACAAGCCAAGATCTATCTACTAGATTGTAGAAACGAGTCGATGGAATAACTCACCCTCGAAGATTCCAAAGTGTTTAACGAGAGCAGATTCTCGTGGGTGATGTAGTCGTACTCTTCCGATCTCAAGATCGCGAGACGATCCTTCCAGCGCCACGTTCAGCAGCGCTCCCAATCGGTCACACGTTCGGTACTGGCGAAGACCTTCCTCTCCCTTGTTCCAAAGAAAATGGAGGTTGTAGCACTCTCCTCATTCCGAAGACAACGGCGTGGTACAGGAAGTAGAGGGAAATCATGAGGCTTCGCCAAGCAGTGCAGTATGGTGGAGCTTATGAGAGGCTATTAGTGGTCTAGTAATTAGACACACCAATTAGAAGGCTCTAAATCAATTAGAAGGCTCTAAAAAATAGCTCTAAACCGGGTTTAGGTCTAGGGTTTAGTTTAGAGGATAGGAACTAGTGTGTGCTAGGAGGCGCCCCCGCCTCCCTTTATAGGTGGGAGGGCGGCCAAGGGAGGGAGGAGTCCATCCCCAACACGGCCTTGAGGTGGCGCGCCGGCATGGGGAGGAGGGAATCCCTCCCCAACTCTGTTTCAAATTCTCCTCCTCTTTCCACTTTCAAAAACATGACGTTTGACTTTCAAAATAGCCGTTTGACTTTTCAATTTAGGATTTAAATTAACCCTTTATTTTGGACAGCGAACACTTAGTACATGATGCAATCATTCCAACTTACAATGACACATTCATGTACCCTTCCCTCCGAGTGCCGGACATTCCGGACCTTCTAGAATGTTCCCGATGAAAACACGGAACCATTCCCCAACTCAAACGGGACTTTCCTTATATGAATCTTATTCTCCGACCATTCGGATCTCCTCGTGATATCCCGGATCCCATCCGAGACTCGAACAACATTCGGTCTCTTTCATAATACCATAACTACTCAAACAACGTCGAATCCTTATGTGTCTCCCTACGGTTCGTGAATTATGCGGACATGATCGAGACACTTCTCGAACAATAACCAATAGAGGAATCTGAAATTCATATGGCTCTACATATTTCTACGATTACTTTGCGATCGAATGAACCACTTACATACGATACCAATTTCCCTTTGTCTCACGATATGTTACTTATCCGAGGTTATGATCGTCGGTATCTCGCATACCTAGTTCATCCTCACATCGATAAGTACTCTTTTCTCGTTCCGTGATATGTGATCCTTGTGACCAAGTCACATGCTTGCAAGCTAATTGGATGACATTTCACCGAGAGGGCCCAGAGAATATCTATCCGTCATGTGGATGGACAAATCCCACTCTTGATCCATGTGTTTCAACCAATACTTTCCTAACACTCAATGCCACCTTTATAGCCACCTGTTACGGTGTGGTGTTTGATGACATCAAAGCA
This sequence comes from Avena insularis, assembly GCA_023614405.1. Classification (NCBI taxonomy): domain Eukaryota; kingdom Viridiplantae; phylum Streptophyta; class Magnoliopsida; order Poales; family Poaceae; genus Avena; species Avena insularis. Next base: position 592,014,478 of record CM042686.1, on the reverse strand, counting down.
TCCATCCAAAGAAAGGTGATATGCATGATCTCATGGTCGAAGGAATTAGGTTACTATGTATCAGAAAGCATATAGCAATTGAACTATTGAAATGACTTGATCTTTATGCTACGCTTATCTATAGGAGTATGTCCACCATATCATTCTCCTAACGATATGATCTTGTTGTTGATAACATCTCAATGTTCATGATAGGAAACCACAATCATCAATCAACCAACAAGCTAGTGAAGTATAGAGGCTATACTAGGGACTTCAAATTAAGTTTACAAATCACACAAGTATTAATGGTTTCCTTGTTAATACTATTATAGCATGAATGTAAACATTTATCATAAACACAAAGATATATAATAATAACTACATTTATTATTGCCTCTAGGGCATATCTCCAACAGTCTCCCACTTGCACTAGAGTCATCTAATCTAGATTACATGGTAATATACCGAACACCCATGGCAGTTTGGTGTTGGTCATGTTTTGCCCTCGGAGAGGTTTAGTCAACGGATCCGCCACATTCAGATCTGTGTACTTTGCAAATCTTCATATCCCCATCCCGGATATGTTCTCGAATAGCGTGGAAACGCAGCTTGATATGCTTCAGCTTCTTGTGTGACCTTGGTTCTTGCATTGGCTATGGCGCCCATGTTATCACAAAGAGATAGACATTGGGTCCAAGACTAGGAACCACACCCAGCTCAGAATGAACTCTTTCATCCATATCGCTTCTTGTGAAGCCTCCAAGCGACCATGTATTGCGATTCGGTTGAAGATCTCGCCACAACGCTTTGCTTTGCACTCCTCCAGCTAATCGCTGCACCATTCAAAATAAATACGATCCAGATTGTGATTTAGAATCATCCGGATCGGTGTTCCAACTAGCATCGGTAACCATTAACAACGAGCTGTTCATCACCTCCATAAGAAAGAACCATATCCTTAGTTCTTCTCAAGTACTTAAGGATGTTTTTGATCCGTCCAATGATCCACTCCTCGGATCACTTTGATATCTGCTAGTTAAACTAACAAAGATATGCAATGTCGGGTCTAGTACATATCAAGGCATAAAATAGATATCCTATGGCTGATGCATAGGGAGTCTTACTCATCCTTTCTCTATCTTCTGCCGATGTTGGACTTTGAGTTTTACTCAAGGTCGTATTGGGCAACATGGGCAAGAACCCTTTCTTGCTATCTTCCATTCCAAACCTCTTTAGAACTTTGTCCAAATATGTACTTTGTGACAATGATATTTGGCGTTTCGATCTATCTCTATAAATCTTTATGCCTAATATGTAAGCTGCTTCGCCAAGATCCTTCATTGAAAAACTATTATTCAAATATTCCTTGACACTATTAAGAAGGTCTACATCATTCCCAATCAACAATATGTCATCCACATACGATTAAGAATGCTACAGAGCTCCCACTCACTTTCTTGTAAATACAAGCTTCTCCATAAGTTTGTATAAAACCAAAACTTTTGATTACCTTATCAAAACGTTGATTCCAACTTCGGGATGCTTGCTTCAATCCATAGATGGACCGTTGAAGCTTGCATACCTTGTTAGCATCTTTAGGATCGACAAAACCTTTGGGTTGCATCATATACAACTCTTCATCAATGTCTCCATTGAGGAATGCTGTTTTGACATCCATCTGCCATATCTCATAATCATAATATGCAGCGATTGCTAACATAATCCTCACAGATTTTAGCTTTGCTACTGGTGAGAAAGTCTCATCGTAGTCAACTCCTTGAATTTGTCGAAACCCTTTTGCGACAAGTCGAGCTTTATAGACAGTAACATTACCATCAGCATCTGTTTTCTTCTTGAAAATCCATTTGTTCTCGACAGCCTTTTGGCCATCTGGTAAGTCCACCAAAGTCCATACTTGGTTTTCGTACATGGATCCAATCTCGGATTTCATGGCTTCTTGCCATTTATTGGAATCTGGGCTCATCATCGCTTCCTCATATGTTTCGGGGTCATTGGTGTTGTCCACCACCATGACATTCATAACGGAATCATACCAATCTGGAGTGGTACGAGTTCTCGTTGACCTCCGAGGCTCTGTAGTAACCTCAACCGAAGTTTCATGATCACCATCATTAGCTTCCTCTCTTATTGGTGCAGGCACCACAGAACTTCTTCGGTCTTGCGCTACTCGCAATTTCGAGAGAAGGTTCGACAACCTCGTCGAGTTCTACTTTCCTTCCAGTCACTTCTTTCGAGAGAAATTCCTTCTCTAGAAAGGATCCATTCTTGGCAACGAAGATTTTGCCTTCGGATCTATGATAGAAGGTATACCCAATAGTTTCCTTCGGGTATCCTATGAAGACGCATTTTTCCGCTTTGGGTTCAAGCTTGTCCGGCTGTAACTTCTTTACATAGGCTTAGCATCCCCAAACTTTAAGGAACGACAATTTAGGTTTCTTCCCAAACCATAATTCATACGGTGTCGTTTCAACGGATTTAGACGGTGCCCTATTTAAAGTGAATGCGGCTGTTTCTAATGCATAACCCCAAAATGATAGCGGTAAATCTGTAAGTGACATCATAGAACGAACCATATCTAAGAGAGTTCGATTCGACGCTCGACACACCATTACGTTGTGGTGTTCCCCGGTGTCAATCATGAAAGTATTCCACATTTCTTCAAATGCTCGCCAAACTCGTAACTTAGATATTCACCTCCACGATCAGAACGTAGAAATTTAATCTTCTTGTTACGTTGATTCTCTACCTTACTTTGAAACTCCTTAAACTTCTCGAAAGTTTCGGACTTATGTTTCATGAAATAGATATACCCATATCTACTCAAGTCATCCGTGAAGGTAAGAACATAACGATAACCATCACATGATGCTACACTCATTGGACCACACACATCGGTATGTATGATTTCCAATAAGTCAGAGCTTCGCCCATTATACCGTAAAATGGAGTCTTAGTCATTTTACCCATCGACATGCCTCGCATCTTTCAAGTGATTCAAAATCAAGTGATTCAAGAAGTCCATCGAATGGAGTTTCTTCATACGCTTCACTCCAATGTGACCAAGACGACGAAAGCCACTTATAGGTCGAGTTATCGCTTGTTTTCAATCGTTTAGCTTCAATGTTCTTAACATGGGTATTTCTACTATCGAGATTCAACAAGACTATACCAAATATCAAAGGTGCATGTGCATAAAACATATTACTCATATAAATCGAACAACCATTATTCTCGGATTTAAACAAGTAACCGTCTTGCAATAAACAAGATCCCGATATAATGTTCATGCTCAACGCAGCACCAAATAACAATTATTTAAGTATAAAACTAATCCCGATGGTAGATGAAGAGGTAGCGTCAATCGCGATCACATCAACCTTTGATCCGCTTCACGCCGCATCGTCACCTCGTTCTTCACTAGCTTCCGTTTATTCTGCAGCTCGCTTCGAAGTTACAAATATGAGCAACCGAACCAAGATCAAATACCCAGGCACTACTACGAATACTAGTGAGATACACATCAATAACATGTATATCAGAGATACCTTTCTTCTTGATGTTTCCGTTCTTCAAATCCGCCAAGTCATTTGGGCAATTCCGCTTCCAAAGGACCTTCTCCCTTGCTAAAGCACTCGGTTCAGGCTTAGGTCCAGCCTTGGTCTTCTTCGTCGGCGTGGTAACTTTCTTACCACCCTTCTTGAAGTGTCCCTTCTGCTTAGACTTGCCTTTCTTGAATTTGGTGGTCTTATTGACCATCAACACTTGGTGCTCTTTCTTGATCTCCACTTCGCAGATTTTAACATAGCAAACAGTTCGCAACTCTTTGTTCATGTTCTGCATGTTGTAGTTCATCACAAAGTTCTTGTAACTTGGTGGTAGTGATTGGAGGATGCGGTAAACCCCCAAAGTATTAGGAATCACTATACCCAAGCTTTTGAAGTTTATTTGCATGCCCAGACATCTTAAGCACATGCTCACTGACGGAGCTGCCCTCTTCCATCTTGCAGTTAAAGAACTTTTCAGAAGCTTCATAACTTTCAATTGCCGCATGAGTCTCAAAAATTAATTTGAGATCCTCGACAATATCATATGGGTTTGACTCTTCAAACCTTTTACAAGCTCCGATTCTAAACCATACAAGATAGCACCTTTGAACTATGGAGTACCGATTCTTCCGAGCAAGGTAAACATTCTTTACTTCATCGGTAGCATCACGTGTGGGTCACCCAGGTGCATCCAGACATAGGTCAAATTACCATGTGAGGACAATCCTCAAATTGGAACCAATCCGAAGTTGCTTCCATTGTTTTTCAATTTTTCTTTCTCTAGGAACGCATTAAAATTGATGGTAGGGGCTGCCATTGATCTACAACATATTTGCAATAGTTTAGACTAAGTTTATGACAAATTGAGTTCAAATTAATTAATGAAATTAAACTAGGTGAACTCCCACTCAAAACAACATCCCTCACATTGTTTTAGTGATCACACGAACCAAATCCACTACATCAACACCGATCATCACGAGAGTTGATATAGTTTTAATGGCGAACAATCATCATGTTCATCATATCTACTATATGATTCATGCTTTACCTTTTGGCGATCCGTGTTCCTGAGGCCATGTCTGTACATGCTAGGCTCGTCAAGATCAAACCTTAGCTACCGCATAAGCAAATCTGGCTTGCTTACGTTGTATTCACCCGCGGAATCAAAGACACCCGATCATCACGTGGTGCTTCGAAGCAGCAAGCTTTGGCAGTGCATACTAAGGGTGAACACTTTAGAACTTGAAATTTATGTGCATGAGGGATCATCTTATAATGCTACCGTCGTCTACTAAGCAATACAAGATGCATAAAGGATTAACATCACATGCAATTCATAATATGTGATATGATATGGCATTTCTTCTTTATGCTTCCGATCTCCATCTTCAAGCACGAACATGATCTCCATCATCACCGGCATAGCATCAAGGTCAATGATGCTTCTTCATGGTTGTCGTCCACCAGCTTCAACTATTACAACTATTTTGAATAGACACGCAGGTCTTAATGAAATTAAAACAACCATATGGCTCGCCGTTGCCAACTTACAATAAGGAACATTGCATACATCAAATATAATCACAATCATGGCCATATCACATCATCGACACCCCTGCAAAACAAAGTTAGACGCTTCTACTTTCTTTGCATATTTTACGTGGTTTGGGGCTTTCAATAAGTGTCGTTCTAACTTACGAACAAGAACCACAACATTGATACTAGCATTGTTGATTACCCGTTGTAAATTGGATCTTTACTATGCTAGGAGAAACAGGCACCCGCAAAGCCACTTATGCAATACAAGTTGCATGTCAAGCGTGGAGCAAGTCTCATGAACGATGTCATGTAAGGTTAGCCCGGGCCGCTTCATCCCAACATACCGCAAGATGCAAAGTACACGAAAAGCAATCTACAATAAAAGCATCAACGCCCACAATGACCATTGTGTTCTACTCGTGCAACAGATCTACATATAGACACGGCTCTGATACCACTGTAGGGGTTCGTAGCATGGAAAACAAAAATTTTCTATCGCATACAAACAAACAAGCCAAGATCTATCTACTAGATTGTAGAAACGAGTCGATGGAATAACTCACCCTCGAAGATTCCAAAGTGTTTAACGAGAGCAGATTCTCGTGGGTGATGTAGTCATTTCTTCCGATCTCAAGATCGCAGAGCGATCCTTCCAGCCACGTTCAGCAGCGCTCCATGATCGGTCACACGTTTTACTGACGAAGACCTTCCTCTCCCTTGTTCCAGGAGCTGGAGGTTGTAGCACTCTCCTGCGATTAAAGACAACGGCAGCGTGGTGCAGGAAGTAGAGGGAAATCCTCAGGCTTCGCCTTAAGCCTGCAGTATGGTGGAGCTTATGAGAGAGGCTATTAGTGGTCTAGTAATTAGACACACCAATTAGAAGGCTCTAAATCAATTAGAAGGCTCTAAACCGAAATAGCTCTAAACCGGGGTTTAGGTCTAGGGTTTAGTTTAGAGGATAGGAACTAGTGTGTGCTAGGAGGCGACCTGCCTCCCTTTATAGGTGGGAGGGCGGCCAAGGGAGGGAGTGGAGTCCCTCCCAACTCGGCCTTGAGGTGGGCGCGGCTTGGGGAGGAGGAATCCTCCCCAACTCGGTTTCCACTTCTCCTCCTCTTTCCACTTTCCAAAACTTGCCGTTTGACTTTCAAACTAGCCGTTTGACTTTTCAATTTAGGATTTAAATAAACCCTTTATTTTGGACAGCGAGAACACTTAGTACATGATGCAATCATTCCAACTTACAATGACACATTCATGTACCCTTCCCTCCGAGTGCCGGACATTAGGGACCTTCTAGAATGTTCGATGAAAACACGGAACCATTCCCCAACTCCAAACGGACTTTCCTTATATGAATCTTATTCTCCGGACCATTAGGATCTCCTCGTGATATCCCGGATCCCATCCGAGACTCGAACAACATTCGGTCTCTTTCTCATAATACCATAACTACTCAAACAACGTCGAATCCTTAAGTGTGTCTCCTACGGTTCGTGAATTATGCGGACATGATCGAGACACTTCTAACAATAACCAATAGAGGAATCTGGAAATTCATATGGCTCCACATATTTCTACGATTACTGCGATCGAATGAACCACTTACATACGATACCAATTTCCCTTTGTCTCACGATATGTTACTTATCCGAGGTTATGATCGTCGGTATCTCTGCATACCTAGTTCATCCTCGTTACTGATAAGTACTCTTTTCTCGTTCCCGTGATATGTGATCCCTTGTGACCAAGTCACATGCTTGCAAGCTAATTGGATGACATTTCACCGAGAGGGCCCAGAGAATATCTATCCGTCATGTGGATGGACAAATCCCACTCTTGATCCATGTGTTTCAACCAATACTTTCCAACACTCAATGCCACCTTTATAGCCACCACATTACGGTGTGGTGTTTGTTGACATCAGAGCATCCATCCAGTAAAGGTGATATGCATGATCTCATGGTCGAAGGAATTAGGTTACTATGTATCAGAAAGCATATAGCAATTGAACTATTGAAATGACTTGATCTTTATGCTACGCTTATCTATAGGAGTATGTCCACCATATCATTCTCCTAACGATATGATCTTGTTGTTGATAACATCTCAATGTTCATGATAGGGAAACCACAATCATCAATCAACCAACAAGCTAGTGAAGTATAGAGGCTATACTAGGGACTTCAAATTAAGTTTACAAATCACACAAGTATTAATGGTTTCCTTGTTAATACTATTATAGCATGAATGTAAACATTTATCATAAACACAAAGATATATAATAATAACTACATTTATTATTGCCTCTAGGGCATATCTCCAACAACTTTGTGATTAACTCCTTAACCACATGCTTGCAAGCGGTGTTGATATCGATTACCGAGTGGGCCCGAAGTATATCTCTCCGACTTGGGAGGGACAAATTCCATCTCGATACATACAACCCAACATATACTTTCCGATCACCTGAGAGACACCTTTATGATCACCCTCTCATAGGATGACGTTTGATGACCTCAAAGCTTTCTTCCGATACCAGGGAGTTGTATTATCTCATGGTCTAAGGAATACAATATTTGACATGAGAAAAGCATCGCAAAGACGAACACGATGAAACGATCTAATAGCTTTGCTTAGTTTGGGTCTGTCCACCATATCATTCTCCCAATGATATGATCTCATTATCAATTGACAACTCATGTCTATGGTTAGGAAACCTTAACCATCATTGATCAATGAGCTAGTCCATAGAGGCGTACTAGGGACACGGTGTTGTTCACAAACCACACAAGTATTAAAGTTTCCGCTTAATACAATTCTAGCATGGAATATAAACTTTATCATGAACAAGAATTATAATAATAACATCTTTATTATTGCCTCTAGGGCATAATTCCAACAAATTTGTCTCAGCGCTCCCACTTAATTTCTTGCAAATGCAAGCATCTTCATCGTCTCCAATGAAATTAAACATTTTAACAGTTTCATCATGGTGAAGATTCCAACTTCACTATGCTTACTTCAACTATTGAAGTTTGCATGTCCTTTTTAGAACCCTTTGAATTAATAAAACCCTTCGGATCATGTCATGTACATGTCTTAGGTAACCATTCTATTAGAAGAACATTGTTTTGTTTGTTCAACTACCATATACCAAATTATATGTAGTGGTTGCTACATTAATCCTTCAAGACTAAATATCACTATGAAAGATCAAATCTTGTCATAGTCAACTCCTTGAACATTATCGTAAACTCCTTTCCGATATGTCGACTATTTAATAGATGTCAAACATCCATGTCTATTTCTTTATAGATCCAAATACGACCAATAGACTTCATGCCTTTCGGTAGGGTCCTCCAAGTTTAAAAACTTGATTTCTCATGTATGGAAACCATCACGGATTTTTATGACTTATAGTCATTTTATGGAGTCAGGGCCCATCACGCTTCTTTGCATTCAGTTGGTTCATCATTGTCAAAACAATAATGACTTGTTTTATCAAATCTTGCTATTTGATTGTTACTCGACGCATACGATTCAAATATGAACTCTAATCTCCAAGATCACAACCTTTGTAATCACGAGAGCCATGAGCATTGTGGCCGCCACCAGGACACTTTCCGGCGCTGCACTACTTAGCACATATAGCTAAGGTTCAAATAACCTTATCAAAGTTCTATTGTCCTCCCACTTAACTTTTCACGAAAAATTCCTTCTTAAGAAAATTCACGTCCCAAGCGAAAAAATCTTTTGTCCTCGGTGTTATGGAGGAATACCCAATAAATTCTTTAGGATAACCTACAAAGACATGCTTATCTGACTTTGGTTGTAAACATTTTACTCATGTATAGCATACCAAAATTTAAGAAAAGACAACTCGGGTTTTATCCCAAACCATAACCCATATGGTGTCATTTCAACGGATCACAATGGTACTCTTTTCAGTGTAAAAGCGGTAGTCTCTAAAGCTTTAATCCTTAAAACATAGTGGCAGTTTTATAAATGACACCTTTGATATTATGATGGCCCAAGATATCTCGAGCTCGTAGGGGAACCCCAAGAAGCAGGTATGATGAGCACAGCAGCAAGTTTCCCTCAGTTATGAAACCAAGGTTATCTAACCAGTAGGAGCAAGGAAACACATCCAAGGTGTTGTTGCCAACTTGGAATCCTGCACAACACAACCACAGAACTTTGCCCCCAACTTACAGTGAGGTTGTCAATCTCACCGGTTTTGCTGAAAACAAAGGATTAAACGTATTGTGTGGAAGAAAGTAAAAGCTTGCAGAAAGTAAGCGAAGCGATGTGTTGTAGATTGATGGTAAAAGAAAGGACCAGGGTCCATAGTTCACTGGTGGTGGTTCTCCTTAAGATAGATGACATGTTGGGTGAACAAATTATAACGGGGCAATTGACAAACATCGAGAAAGCATACGTGCATATACTAATCATCTTGACTCCTATGAAATTTGATTGAGCATTACAACATTATACATAGACCGTAATCCAAATGCATCTATGACTAATAATCCACCTTCAGGTTATCATCCGAACCCCCTCCAGTATTAAGTTGCAAGCAACAGATAATTGCATTACGCATTGCGTGTAAAGTAAACAATACGATTGTTCTATGAACAAAGGATTGTTGTTTTCTCCCTAGTAGCAACAACACATCTAGTACCTTAGAGATTTCTGTCACTTCCCTAGATTACTAGAGGCATGAACCCACTATTGAGTATAAATACTAACTCTTGGAGTTGCTAGCATCTACTTGGCCAAGATAGCTACTAACAACGGAAAGCATGCAAGATCACAAGTAACAAAGACATGATAGAATCAATAATCAATATGAAATAGTATCTCAATATCCATCGAATCCCCACAAACACAACATGTAGGATTACAAATAGATGATCTTGATCATGAACGGGGCTCACAAGAGCTAAACATGATAGCACAAAGGAGAAGAACCAACCATCTAGCTACTACATCGACCCGTAATCCAGAGATGAACTACTCATGCATCACACCGAAGGCTTGCATGGTGATGAAGAAGGCCTCCAGGGTGAATTCTCCCCTCCGCCAGGGTGCCGGGAAGAGCTTCAGATCCCTCCCGATCTAGGGATGGAGATGATGGCGGCTACAGACTCTTTCGTGGAATTTTGATCGGGTACTTAGGATTTCTGTATCGGAGGCATCTTATAGGCGAAAGGGGAGGCCGAGGGGGTGCCCTAGGCAGCCACACCACCCCCTGGCGCAGGCCAGTCCTGGCCACACGGCAAGGTGGTGTGGCGGCCCTCTGGCCCCTCCCCGTCTCGTATTCTGGCTCTGTGTCCCCCTCGGTGAAAAACTGACTTTGGCTTTTGTCCCGTCCAATTCCGAGAATATTCATTTTCTCACTTTCCTAGAACCAAAAATAGCAGAAAACAGGCAGCTTGCACTATGGCATCTTGTTAATAGGTTAGTACAAGAAAGTGTATAAAAACACTCCAAAGTGTGAGCAAAACATAAGAAAGTAGATAAAAACCAAGCATGGAACATCAAAAATTATAGATACGTTTGCAACGTATCAACATCCACAAGCTTAACTCCTGCTCGTCCTCGAGTAGGTAAGTGATAAAAAGAAAGAATAATTTTTTAGGTGACATGCACCATCATAAACTTGATCAAAGTATTTGTAAAACATTGATAGCTGGGATCATAGTACTTCAACATAGCATGAAAGATAAAGTTCTAACAATAAGACATAGCAGCTATGTTGCAACATGAAAAGGCACAAACAAAAGATTCATGAATAACAATGCTTTGCAAGACGTTTGCTTGTTTCACATAAAGAAAACATAGCATAGTGGCATTCATCTTGTCCCTCATAGAGTAGCAAACATAAATGCATAGGACACCTTCAAAGTTTATAAGGGTGACTAGATACAAATAGTTTAAGAACAAGCAATATCAAAATTATGCATCAATCAACAAGTCTTGGGACAATGCACATAGAACTAAGAATGGCAACTATGCTCTCAAAATAGGTGCATAAAGATAGAAGGTGGAGACCCAACATAAAAGTAAAAGAAAGGCCTTCATAGAAGGAAGAAGGGATTCAAGTCTCATAAAGAGCTTCCAAAAATTATGGTACTTTTTAGCTTTCAGCTCTCATTGCCCCTATCATAAGCATCTTGAAGTGATTAAGGTTTAAAGTGAACAAACTATGGAGTATATGCTTGACAAAGTATAAGTTGGAAATCTCATGTCCCTTGAATACGAGGGCCGCTCCTCATGCTACTAAAGTTTAGTTATCGGTAAGTTCTTGTCATAGTAATTACATGTGTATCATAGAGAACCGCCAACGGGGTACCCCTTGCCCGATGATACGGAAGAATCCTCATATCAAAATGACAAGGCAAGCAGACAACGAGCATCTCAGCAATCTTCTTATTTACCATGGGAATATGGTGTTTTTTCTCTCTTTCCTCTTTTCTCATATCTCTTTTTTTCTTTTTCTCTTTTTTCTCAATATCTGACTCATTTTTCTTATAAGAAGAATGCTTCATAGACAGCTCATTATGGTTACGCTGCAGGTTTCCACCATGACAACATGGATTAGACCGGCGGCCCAGGCGTTTCTCTAACACACATACATAACTCCATGGAATTACAAGCTTCCCTTTCATTTCACACCGATGACATCCATAGACAAAAGAGCATGATATCAACTAGGTACAAAGTACAAGTGCAATGTTGAAAGCGTTCTCCATGACAGCATGGTTCTGCTAATCCCCAACATATAAGTGCAAGCATATACAACATAGACGACACAATGGCTCAAGTTTATTAAGGGCAAGAAAAGTAAAGTGTGCCATCAAGTTCGTGAGAGCTTTAATCACTAGTTTTCTCATAACAAGTTTAATTCGGAAGGTAGATAAAAACATGAATATACTTGGAATAACAAATGCTAATAGGTAGGTATGCTGGACTCTTTGGAATAACTTGGTTTTAGGAGTTGGATGCATGAGGGGAACTCATACTTGGTTATGGAGGCTAGCAAAACACTGGGAGCGACCAACTAAGAGAGCAATAATGGCCATAATCATGCAAAGCGACAAAACACCATTAATTAAAGCATAAAGTGATATTACAAGTTGAAAACTAAAGGATCATAAAGGCTATGGTGACTTGGGATAGTCATAACATGGTGTGAGCATGTGCCAAGTCAACCCAAATAAAACATCAAAGGAGAATACCACAATATTGTGCTTTAATATGCTAAAACAACACATGATTCTTCAAAGGCACATTAAGCAATCTCAATTGTTTATAACAAGTCATGCTACAACAAAGATAACTAAGCATAAAGCCAAAACAATATCAAGCATGGCATGACAAAGCATAGGCCACAGTCAAAAACAAACTCCTTTTACCACTTAAGCATGAACTTTCCTACTCTTTCCAATCCAAGCCAAACTATTTGAAAACCAATGTATGAAAGAGGGGGTCCAACCAATTTATTCAAGCAAACTAAGAAAACCAAGCAAACGAAAACCAAAAACAAAAACGAAGACGCTCCAAGATCTACACAACTGTGCATGAAACAATAAAAATGAAGTGTTTGGAAGAAACCTGGGATTTTTATTGATGAAGAAGGGGATGCCTTGGGCATCCCCAAGCTTTGACGCTTGTACTTCTTGGATATTTCTTGGGGTGACACAGGTGGCATCCCCAAGCTTGAGCGTTAGTCCATTCTTCATCTCATTACATCATTCTCTCCATACACCTGAAATTTTTTCTTCATACAATCTTTATTAGCAACATTAGTGCACTCAAGATAATAAGTCTTTGGGTTCAGTTTCAACACTAATAAAACTTCCATTAAAACACAAGCTACTGTAGCACTTCCCTCAAAAAGATAAATTCCCCAAAGAGAACCCAAAAAGGAACAAACAAGAAGCAACGGCAAATAATCGCAGAAATCTGTCAAAACAGACCAGCAGGTAAAAACCAATTTTTTCGAAGACCTTATGTTATTCAAATCGAAAAGTGTTGAACTAACAAAAGTTAGATAACAACCTGGGGCAGAAGCACAAAAATTCACGCTTATTAAGTTCTATTGTCCTCCCACTTAACTTTTCGCGAAAAATTCCTTCTTAAGAAAATTCACGTCCCAAGCGAAAAAATCTTTTGTCCTCGGTGTTATGGAGGAATACCCAATAAATTCTTTGGGATAACCTACAAAGACATGCTTATCCGACTTTGGCTGTAACATTTTACTCATGTATAGCATACCAAAATTTAAGAAAAGACAACTCGGGTTTTATCCCAAACCATAACCCATATGGTGTCATTTCAACAGATCACAATGGTGCTCTTTTCAGTGTAAAATCGGTAGTCTCTAAAGCTTTAATCCTTAAAACATAGTGGTAGTTTTATAAATGACACCTTTGATATTATGATGGCCCAAGATATCTCGAGCTCGTTGGGGAACCCCAAGAGGAAGGTATGATGAGCACAGCAGCAAGTTTCCCTTAGTTATGAAACCAAGGTTATCGAACCAGTAGGAGCAAGGAAACACCTCCAAGGTGTTGTTGCCAACTTGGAATCCTACACAACACAACCACAGAACTTTGCCCCCAACTTACAGTGAGGTTGTCAATCTCACCGGTTTTGCTGAAAACAAAGGATTAAACGTATTGTGTGGAAGAAAGTAAAAGCTTGCAGAAAGTAAACAGAAAGCAGTAAACAGTTGTAGATTGATGGTAAAAGAAAGGACCAGGTCCATAGTTCACTTGTGGTGGTTCTCCTTAAGATAGATGACATGTTGGATGAACAAATTACAGCGGGGCAATTGACAAACATCGAGAAAGCATACGTGCATATACTAATCATCTTGACTCCTATGAGATTTGATTGAGCATTACAACATTATACATAGACCGTAATCCAAATGCATCTATGACTAATAATCCACCTTCAGGTTATCATCCGAACCCCCTCCAGTATTAAGTTGCAAGCAACAGATAATTGCATTATGCATTGCGTGTAAAGTAAACAATACGATTGTTCTATGAACAAAGGATTGTTGTTTTCTCCCTAGTATCAACAACACATCTAGTACCTTAGAGATTTATGTCACTTCCCCAGATTACTAGAGGCATGAACCCATTATTGAGCATAAATACTCCCTCTTGGAGTTGCTAGCATCTACTCGGCCAAGATATCTACTAACAACGGAGAGCATGCAAGATCACAAATAACAAAGACATGATAGAATCAATAATCAATCTAAAATAGCATCTCAATATCCATCGGATCCCCGCAAACACAACATGTAGGATTACAAATAGATGATCTTGATCATGAACAAAGCTCACAAGATCTAAACATGGTAGCACAAAGGAGAAGAACCAACCATCTAGCTAATACATGGACCCGTAGTCCAATGATGAACTACTCACGCATCACACCGGAGGCTTGCATGGTGATGAAGAAGGCCTCCAGCGTGAATTCTCCCCTCCGTGAAGTACCGGGAAGAGCTTGATCCTCTGATCTAGGGATGGAGATGAGCGCTCTGAGACTCTTTCGTGGAATTTTGATCAGGTACTTAGGGTTTCTATATCGGAGGCATCTTATAGGCGAAAGGGAAGGCCAAGGGGGTGCCCTAGGCGGCCACACCACCCCTATCCACGGGCCAGTCCTAGCCGCGCGGCTAGGTGGTGTGGCGGCCCTCTGGCCCCTCTCCGTCTCGTATTATGGCTCCGTGTCCACCTCGGTGAAAAACTGACTTTGGCTTTCGTCCCGTCCAATTCCGAGAATATTCATTTTCTGACTTTCCTGGAACCAAAACAATGAAAAGCAGGCGGCACTGTGGCATCTTGTTAATAGGTTAGTCCAAGAAAGTGTATAAAAATACTCCGTGTGGGCAAAACATAAGAAAGTAGATAAAAACCAAGCATGGAACATCAAAAATTATAGATACGTTTGCAACGTATCATCTTACCATGTCAAACAAGGTTTGATTTCATCTCTCGAACATCCCATACCCCTATGGTTTATCGGGAAATTGAAATCATGGAACAATTCCTCAAATCTTAGGTGTTTTGCTAAACATGTAACTCAAATATCTTCCTCTACGATCGAATCATGAACTCTTTATTTTCTTATTATGATGATTTTCCACTTCATCTTGAAAGTCTTTGAACAATTTTCAAATGTTTCATACTTCTACCTTATTAAGTAAATTAGCAGATATATTCACTCAAATTTTCGGATAAATAAAATTTCCTACCTTGATGGACTATGATGGTTCCCTACATAATCTTGTGGAGCTTGTTTTCCTCTTCAAAATGAGCCCAAGATCATCAAAATAGGAGTCTGGATCCAAAAGTTATGATTGTTTTCGTATCAGTGTTTCTGCCAGTTTTGTGAGGGTCGGAGACTCCGGGGGGGGGGGGGGGGCGAAGACTCTGGCCCAAAGTCTGGCCCAGACTCTGGGGGTGTACTGGGAGCATCTGGAGCTCGCCCAGAGTCCTGGACGGGGTCTGGACCCCGGAGACTCCAGTCCTGGGGGACGGAGACTCTGGTCCTGAAGGCTAGAAACTCCGGGGTGAGTGGTCTGCAACGGCTAGTTGACTTGGGGGACCTATAAAAGCCCCCCTTCTTCCTCCTTGGGCTGGTTGCTTGCTCTCTCTCCTCCATTGTTTCTACCTTCAAGATCTTGCAAATACTCTCAATCCCTCCCATATTTCTTGAATCTTGTTGGGGGATTCGAAAGGGGAGATCTAGATCTACAACTCCACCAATTCATCTCTCCTCTATGTGAGGGGAACATCTTGGGATCTAGATCTTGGGGTTTCTTTTGTGGATTTCCTCTTATGTTCTTTCTCTCTTATTCCCCCAATAGCTTTTGTAGCTTTGGTGGAATTTGAGAGTGAAGGACTTGCCATTGCATTAGGTGCATTGGTTTGAGTTCTCTAGAGAGGATTTGGTTGGTGAAATCAAGAAGCTTGTTACTCTTGGGTTCTTGGAACCCTAGACGGTTGAGTGGCCTTTGTGGCGAGTTCTGGGGCCTCCAATTAAGGTGTGGAGCTCTCCCCAAGATTGTGGCATTGGTGGTGATTATTGGGAGCCTCCAATTAAGTTGTGGAGATTGCCCAAATCTTGTACGGGTTTGGTGACCGCCCTCAAGTGTGCCATAGTGGAACGGGTGCTTGCCACATGGTGGGTTCTCGGGATAATAGGGTGAGGCCTCTTGTGGCTTTGGTGGTCTTAGTACCGCCCACCCCTCAAATGAGACGTATTCCCTTGTTGGGAGGAACTCGGTAAAATATCGTCGTCCCCGCATGCCTCGGTTATCTCTATACCCGAGCTCTTTACTTATGCACATTACATTGTGATAGCCTTCGTGCTTGAAGTAATTTATCTTGATATCACATTGTTGCTTGTCTTTCTTACCATAAGTTGTTCGTGCACATAGGTGAACCTTAGCATTTATAGGCTTTGTGCTTGACAAAAGAAAGCACTAGTTTTATTCCGCCTTTGTCAAGCCCATCTCGTAAAAGTTTTAAACCGCCTATTCACCCCCTTTAGGCATCATCCGTGATCTTTCAATTGGTATCAGAGCAAGGTCTCTCGCTTTTAGGCTTCACCGCCTTGAGAGTAAAGATGTCGTCTAGTGAAGTAGTGCACGATTCCTTCTATATATTTGATGGCACAAATTATGATATGTGGAAACCCATATATAGAATTCCTTCTATACATTCACCCATCCATTGAGGGAATTCTATATATGGGTTTCTCTTCTCCTATGGATCCCCCAAATGAATCTTTAGAGGAGAACATGAACTCTTATATAGATGCTCAAGCTACTAAAGTGCTTTTACTTGTTGTGAGAAATGTAGTTATTTCTTCAATCATGCCTTATCGGAGCGCTCATGAGATATGGACAAAGCTTCAAGATAAATATGATATGTCCAGTATTATTGAGGATGATTGTTTTCCCTCCACCTCCGGCTATCATGAGTTCTCACCTTCTTCCACTTCACCAACATGTAATTTTTCACAAGGTAACGATATGGTGAGTGGTGATAGAAATTGCAATGTGGATAGTGAGCTTACTATTGATAATCATTCATCTCTATCTAGTTGCAATGGTCTATCTTTGTATTCTAACACTTGTAGCACTCAAAACTCCTCATATGCTTGTGTTGGTGATACGTCCATAACGTATCTATAATTTTTGATGGTTTTATGCTAATATTATGCTCTTGACACTCCTTTTTATATAAAGTTTATGATTTATTTGGACTAACCTACTAATAGTTGCAAAAGTGCACAATGTTCTTGTTTTACACTTTGATGTGTAGAAATTACCAAGAATACAAGTGGAAACCTTGTTGGAGTCAAATTGGGATATTCCAGAAATCTGTCTCAGAACTATTTTTGAAGATGGTCACGTTTTGGGTCGAAGACAGCGTTAAACAAAAAATTCTGCAACTACAAAGTTGTTAGAAATTTTGCCCGACAAACGTTCTAGACATAAAATTTAGCTGATTCCGAGTCCGGACGGGCCCGCTGGGCTCGATTTACTGCAGCCCAAGATGGGGTGATGGGAATCTGAGAAGCTATATAGAGGGAGAAAACCTAATTCGTGGAGGACATCTCCACCCACGAATTTGCCTCCCCATGGATCACATCTCCATGGGAGAGGGCTCCCAATAAGCCATGAAGGAAGGGAGCTAAGGGGCGGTGCTCCCCCATGATACCGGCGGCGGGGAAGGAGTCCCCCACGCCGCCGCCCTCTTCACCATCTACACCGCCATCTCCATCACCTAATCCTCCTAGTATGCAGTGGTTCATCCTCCCACACACCTCTGTAACATCCTATGTAAACATGGTGTTTGATGTTATAAGTTATAATCCTATGATCTATGTCATGTTTGTGTAGTTTTTTTGTTCTTAGATTGAATGGTTGAACGTCTTTGGTTCATTAGAGTTGTATGTTGATATGGTGCAGTCCTTTGGTGTCCATTATATTTGTGCGCGCATGGATTAAACATCATAGAGTTTGTAGTATGTGTAAGAGGAAGGGGCAAGTTCTGCCGAAGTGACAGAAATCTAAGGACGTGAACCGGAATGTTGCACGTATGGGAGTAAGAGGACCATTAAACTTAAGGCTATGGTTGGAGAAACCTTAATGCATTGTTAGTAGTTACGAATGTTTGCTAACAATCCAATCATATAATACATGTAATTCCAAGTAGTGAAGCGCATGTATATTTAGCCTCTCCCATATAGAAAACTGCATCGAAGACAATGAACCCGATTTATTCGCTAATTAAACTTGAACAAAGCCACCACAATTACCATCACTATTCCACACTCATGGTTCTGTTAGTTTAGTGTATTTTATTGCTACATCAACTAACTTTACTTTCTTATTATTTATTATCATGCAAAGCTATCTCTAGTACTCGTATTGTTGCTCTAATTTTATTTCCTAGATAATGCAAACGTTTAGTGTGGGTAGAGTTGTATCAGTGGTTGATATAACTTGAGAGAACATTTATCCTACCTTTAGCTCCTCGTTGGGTTCGACACTCTTACTTATCGAAAAGGCTACACACGATCCCCTATACTTGTGGGATATCAAGACCTTTTCGAGCGATGTTGCCGAGGAGCAATAGCGTGTGGGTGAATGTTCTTGTGTGCACTTGTTTGCTTTATCTCTAAGTAGTTTTTACTTTCAGTTTTAAGTTGTTCTCTATCTTAGTATGGATAGGGAATGCGAATTACAAAAAAAAAAGTTGTACTTGTTAGCTAAAAACGTTTTCAAAAAGGAAAGTGATTGGAAAGATGAGTAATGGTTAAGTGGGGGTCGACCTTGAACACTTGTGTTCATGCCTATGAAACCAAAACAAATCTTCCCATGAAAGCTTTTCAATTAAAAACTAGTATATATCAAAAATAGTTGAATCTTGCTTCTATGCCTAGCTGAAAGGCGTTAAAGAAAAGCACTATTGGGAGATAACCCAAATTATTTTTACTTTCAGTAAGTTTTTATTTTGTTGAGTCTTGGAATTTATTGCCTCAGTAATAACCTCTCCTTATCCTTTTTGTGTGGTTTTATGCCAAGAATAAACCTCTAATGAGAGAGAAGTAAGACTTGGGAAAGTTACTGTCCCGAAACAGATTTTTGTGCTTCACTGAAAAAAATCATGAAACATCCCTGTACGTTGGATTGAGCTGTAATTGTTTGTGCTTATGCGCCAGGTTATTATCTAACTTTCGTTAGTTTAGAACTCTTCGATTTGAGCAACATAAGGTCTTCGAAAAAAATCGGTTTTTACCTGTTGGTCTGTTTTGACAGATTTCTGCCATTATTTGCATTTGCCTCTTAATCTATTTCTCTTTGAGTTATCTTTGATCACTTGAGATTTTAGAAGGAATTGCTACAGTAGCTTGTGTTTTAATGGAATTTTACTTGTGTTGAAACTAAACCTAAAGACTTATTATATTGAATACACTAATGTTGCTAATGAAGATTGTGTGAAGTTTTGTATGAAGGAAATTTTCAAGTGTAGGGAAGAATAATGTGATGAGATGAAGAATGGACAAAAGCTCAAGCTTGGGGATGACACCCATGTCACCCCAAGAAATATTCAAGAAGTACAAGCGTCAAAGCTTGGGGATGCCTTGGGCATCCCCTTCTTCATCAATAAAAATCTCAGTTTTTCTTCCAAAACACTTCATTTTTTGTTTCATGCACGATTGTGTTGTTCTTGGAGCGTCTTTGTTTTTGTTTTTTAGTTTTCTTTAGTTTGGTTTGCTTAAATAAATTGGTTGGACCCCTGCATTCATATGTTGTTTCAAATAAGTTGATTGGTTGGGGATATTGATACGTCCATAACGTATTTATAATTTTTGATGGTTTTATGCTAATATTATGCTCTTGACACTCCTTTTTATATAAAGTTTATGTTATATTTGGACTAACCTACTAATAGTCGTAAAAGTGCACAATGTTCTTGTTTTACACTTTGATGTGTAGAAATTACCAAGAATACAAGTGGAAACTTTGTTGGAGTCAAATTGGGATTTTCCAGAAATCTATTTCAGAACTATTTTTGAAGATGGTCACGTTTCGGGTCGAAGACAGCGTCAAACAGAAAACACTTCAACTAAAAAGTTGTTGGAAATTTCGCCCGACAAACGTTCTAGACATAAAATTTAGCTGATTCCGAGTCTGGACGGGCCCGCTGGGCCCGATTTACTGTAGCCCAAGATGGGGTGATGGGAATCCGAGAAGCTATATAAAGGGAGGAAACCTAATTCGTGGAGGACATCTCCACCCACGAATTTGCAGCCACGTTTTTGCCTCCCCATGGATCCCATCTCCATGGGGGAGGGCTCCCAAGAAGCCATGAAGGAAGGGAGCTAAGGGGCGGTGCTTCCCCATGATACCGACGGTGGAGAAGGAGTCCCCCACGCCGCCACCCTCTTCACCATCTGCACCACCATCTCCATCACCTAATCCTCCTAGTATGCAGTGGTTCATCCTCCCACACACCTCTGTACCGTCCTATGTAAACATGGTGTTTGATGTTATAAGTTATAATCCTATGATCTATGTCATGTTTGTGTAATTTCTTTGTTATTAGATTGAATGGTTGAACGTCTTTGGTTCATTTGAGTTGTATGTTGATATGGTGCATTCCTTTGATGTCCATTATATTTGTGCGCGTATGAATTAAACATCATAGGGTTTGTAGTATGTGTAAGAGGAAGAGGCAAGTTCTGTCGGAGTGATAGAAACCCGAGGACGTGAACCAGAATGTTGTATGTACGGGAGTAAGAAGACCATTAAACTTAAGGCTATGGTTGGAGAAACCTTAATGCATTGTTAGTAGTTACGGATCTTTGCTAACAATCCAATCATATAGTACATGTAATTCCAAGTAGTGAAGCACATGTATATTTAGCCTCTCCCACATAGAAAACTGCATCGAAGACAATAAACCCGATTTATTCACTAATTAAACTTGGATAAGCCACCACAATTACCACCACTATTCCACACTCATGGTTCTGTTAGTTTAGTGTATTTTATTGCTGCAGCAACTAACTTTACTTTCTTGTTATTTATTATCATGCAAAGTTATCTCTAGTACTCGTATTGTTGCTCTAGTATTATTTCCTAGATAATGCAAACATTTAGTGTGTGTAGAGTTGTATCAGTGGTTGATAGAACTTGAGAGAACATTTATCCTACCTTTAGCTCCTCATTGGGTTCGACACTCTTACTTATCGAAAAGGCTACACACGATCCCCTATACTTGTGGGATATCAGTTGGTAGTCCTTGCACATCTTGTAGAAATAACTTGAATAAATCTTATGATGATATGCTTGTGTTGTCTTGTTGCCATGATAAAAATGCTTATATTTCCTCTAGTGTGTGTATTGCTAATCATGTAGAGGAAAACAAAGATTATATGGGTGAAGACAATGTTTTGAATGGAGCTATAAATGCAATCTCATCATCACCTTCTTCTGGTTCTCACATATGCCTTATGGCTAAGGGAACAAAGGTAACCTCTTTGGATCCCATTGTTTCCCATGATGATGTTGTTGATGATGAGGTTGAGAATGATAATAATGATGATCATCTAGTTGATTATGATATTGCATCTATTCAAGAGTGGGATAGATTGTCTTCACTCTTCATAGAAATAAAATTGCTTCCTCCAAATTCGTTGAAATTTTGACTTGTGCTATTGAAGGCAAGAAACTTATTGAGGAGCAAGAAAATATTAATTCTCAAAAGAATGAATATGAGCGTGAGTGTGCTAACGAGATTGCTTATTTAGAGAGCTCCCTTGAAGAAGAACAAACCACCAAAGAATCTCTTGAGGACACCTTTGCTCTCGAATTATGTAGAGTAAAGGAAAACCATGATAGAGAACTTGTGGTGGCAAGTGTTCTCAAAACTAAAAATGATGAACTTGTAATTACCCATGCTAAACTTGTTGAGGATTTTAAGCACCTTGAAAATGGCTCTTAGGTCATTAAGAGTGAGCTCATCAAACTCACCGAGTTGCATGAGCAACTTAAGGCTTCACATTCAAAAGATCTCTCCAAGTTGCCCTCACCTCTTGCTATTATTGATGATGCTTGTGCTACTAACTCTATTTCTTGTGAAGCATCTACTTTGAAGGAGAATATTGAGCTAAAGGCTCAAGTTGCTTTACTAACTAGCAAATATGGGAAATTGGAAGAAAGTCATGTTGAGCTCTCAAGCTCGCATGAGGATCTTTTAGTCTCCCATGATAGGCTAAAGTTAGCTCATGAGGCCATTGTGTCAAAGGTAACATCTAGTGGCCCTCATGTGGACATTAGCACTACTTATACTCCTAATGTGATAGTGTCATGTGTTAGTCCTTGCAATTCATCTTTGCATAACCATGCTATATCTTGTGATGAATTGCATTTCGTGCCTTGTTGCTCTAACAATGAAAATTCTACTTCCTCTACAACTATTGCTGTTGACACTAACCATGTAGAGCAAATCAGAGAGCTCAAGGCTCAAATCACTTCTTTGAAGAATGACTTGAAAAAGGGTCATAAAGGGAAGGCTACACTCAACCACATCTTGAGTGTGCAAAAATCCCCCAATGACAAGAGTGGACATGGATTCAACTCCAATATCAAGAACAAGTCCACTAACAAGTTGAAGCACAAGGGCAACAAAAAGAATGGCCATGATCAAGTCAAGAATCTGGCCAACATTATTTGCTTCAAGTGAAAGGAAGAAGGGCATCATGTTAGATCTTGCCCATTGAAGAAGAAGCCTCTTGGTGTGAAGCAACAAGGGAAGCAGCCTCAAGCTCTACCTCAAGTTGTTGATGGGACTCTTCCTAAGAGGACTACTCGAGCTCTTCCTCAAGTTGTGGCATCACCTAAGAAGAAAGTTAGCAAGACAAGAACTTGCTACATTTGCCGCGAAAAGGGGCACATTTCCTCCTCATGCACTAGTGGTATCTCCTCATCCAACCCTATCTTGATGATGCTTATTCTCTTTGTAAGGATGAGGTTGGCAATGTGTTTGCCAATTTTTTTGGTGCTCAATATGGTGTCAAGAAAATAACCATTTGGGTTGCCAAGCCTATCGTGACTAACTTATTAGGACCCAACTTGGTTGGGGACCAACAAGAAAAAACTTGATCAATAGGTGTTTTGGAGTACAATGGAGACTTGGTTTCATCATGAAGAATTGAGGGATCTTCATCTATTATATTTGTCAAGCCAAGTCATGTGGATTATATTGCCTCTATTATATTTCCAATGTTCCTCCTTGCGGTAACATGTGCTCAACTCATTACATTGAAAGTTACTCACCCTTTGTGAATGTGTTGGTTTTGTATCTTCCACGTTCTTGTATATGTTGTGCTTTCCACTTAATTAACTTGAGTTGTCAAGTATATTTGTGTATTATTAGGTGGCACACCATGTACATTTGTGTTTATATGTTTGAGCCTTTCTTGATTATATTTGGTATCGTATTTGGCTCTTGTGAGAGATTACTGGACTATCCCATTTTGGGGGAGTGTTATGCTTGGGCATTTCACAATCCTAAAAATGTGTGGACATGAGGAATACCACCTAGTATTGATATTACAATATTATCTAGTCTCTATGTGGTATGATTCTCATGAGAAATTTAAGTTATATAATGTCCATTAATTATCTCTATTTGGATCCTTTTGCCTCGTGTTGAGATTTATTGTTGTATCACATTATTGGGGAGTCATATGCTTAGTGCATATTACAATCCTAGAGAATGTGAAAATTCGAGGTTGTGTCACTTAGCATTGATATTGATAATTATCTAGCTCCTATATGACACATTAGCTTATACAAGCTCCGATTTGTTTGAATGTTTTTATTACTCATCTTTTGGATATTGTTTGTGGGAGTGTTTCTTGGTATGTGTTTCCTCATATTTGTATCTCTATATCCACATGTAAACCATTAGATTTAAGTTACTCTAATCACTAGTGATTGTGTGACTATTGGAAGCTACCAATAATCTCGTTTGAGGCATCAAACTTAATTCTTATACTTTGTTATATGCTTCTTAGTGTGAATATGATCTTGGATATCCTTTTGAACTACCTTGGGAAGATTATTCCCAATACTTCTTGACCTTGGACAATTAGTACTAGATTTTTAGTAGAATTTATTGATCATATTCACTTTGTCCTTCGCGTAATTTTGTTTTATCTTTTGCCAAGAAAATGTTTTGTGTTGTTCTCCCAAGCTTTCCTTGCCTCTTATGGACCTTCTTATTTTATTGGTATTCTCTTGTGTTTTATTTAATATAGGTAGTACTGATGATCTCATTTGTGTGCATATTGCATTTAAAAGCAAAATTCTATATAATGTACTACTTATGGGTGAGCTCTCCTATATTATTTAGGACACTCCTATTTATGCTTCTTGTTTTGATTCCATATCATGCTTTATGTGCTTGGAAGTTCAATCTTTTTGTTTTGGTATTTTGTGCCATCATGAAAAGTGTTGAGAGTTTGTATTATGTGTTGGAACCTTGCTCTTTTGGGAGTTGGTTTTGTCTCATTCCTTATTTCGTGTTTTGACGTTTTTAGAATGAGATAAATCCTTAAGCATTTGTGTTTTTGTCTATCTTTTGCTCTTTGGCTTTTGCCTAGTTCATTTGTTGAACTTGTGATCCTTCATGTGTTGATTTGGTTCTTTGGTACAATTTGGACACCTTTTGTCGTGTCACACTCTTAAGTGTATCGTCTTGATTTACTTGGTGTCTTTGTTCAAATTGTATCTCCTTTTTGGTTCTTGAAAGCCTTGTGCATGCATATTTACTACTTGTTTATATTATGGCATGCTTGCTTTCGTTGAACCAATATATAGGAGAAACTCCATCAAATCCTAATTGGCTAAGATGTGCATGAAATTCATTTTCATATCAATATGCACATGTTTATGTGGAGTCTCTCCTATGTATTATAGTTGCACTAACTACTTTGGACCCAATAAGTTTGGGAACCATTATGTACTTAAATGTGTTTTAGGTATATTGGAGATATACTGGATGCTTGTCTCTCAAAGTTTGAAGAAGTGGTGCGTTTATGGAAATTGGAGGCAAGCTATAGGATGATCAACGAATTCATATCCTCTACATCCTACCAACTATATCTCGGTAACAAGTATCTCCTTCTCATGCTCATATATCTTGCTTCCAACCATTTGTGGATTTCCTTCTAGCATGAATTTTTGTATTTGTATTTGTTGTGGTTCTAGCTTCGACTTGAAAGAGATCCTCCTATTGCAAATATTTGTAAGTTGAGATGAGTGCATATAATTGGGAATATACAAAATCATGAATATGATTCACCAATCCCAAATATGTCAATCTAGCAATTTTATTGCCTATCCTTTCCTCAACTTCTCTCATGAGCAATAGTGAGATTTTGCTAATTGAGTTTTCCTTTGTGATACTTGTTGCCTTTCTCCATATATTCCAACTGTCTCCTTTTCCCTCGGTGATTGTTGTAATGTATGTAGTGTCTTGGTGTTTGAAGCTCATTAATGAACAATAAGATAAAATTGTGCCTTTGGCCATGCTTACAAGCAAAAATCTTATTAGTATATGTTATGACTTCATTTTGGTTTTCATGTGCTTTCTTGAGTATCTTGTTTATGTGTGCATGTTTCTTTGTGGACATATGTATTTGTGATGCATTCCACTTATAAACTTATACACATAAGAGAAGATAATTTTAGTTGAGTTTTTTTATTCATTGGATACCACCTTTTATTCCCTTTTGATTCTTCGGTTGCTTCCAAATTTATTTGTCTATGAGTGCTTGTTCCTTGTGTTTGCATCTTCGGGCACTCATATTTGTTCTCTCATGCCTTGTATTGTTAAATGAATTTGGATGAGTGGGGATTCGATGATTATGCACTTTGTTCCCAAATAAAATTATCATAATTGGTGCATAATATTTGGAGAGCTCCTCTAATTCATTTAATAATTCTCATTTGTCTTCTTTCTCATTTGTTGTGTTTTAAATGCTTATGGGGGGCGAGGATTCCGTATTTGTGCATGATGTATTCAAATGCAACTATTCTATTTGTGCACAAATCTTGGGGATCTTCTCTATTTTTATTTAAAACACTCTTTTGCTCATATCATAATATCTTGTTGTTTCCATTTGGACTCATTTGTTGTTTTCAATTGTTTTGTCGGATCTTGTGATTACTTGTGTCATGTGTTAATGCTTCTTTTGTTTTTTATTCTTTGGCAATCTTTAGATCCTCAATATAGTTCTACTTCCTCCCAAATATTCATCATTGGATATGTGTGAATGCACACCTTTGGAGGAATTATCACTATATTGGCCTTCTAGAACTTGTCAATGGGGTAGAAGTTTCAGAGGGTTTAAGGGAAATGGGTTTATGGCCTTGAGTTTGTTCTTAAGCATTTGCCTTTCATGCACTTGCATCTTGGTGTTGCTTAACATATGGTATATATAGAGGAAACTCCACCAATGATAATGATTGGAAATATATGCAATGAAATTCAAGTTCATCACACATGCATAGATTGTGGGGGAGTTTTCTCTATATATGGTGGTGGTACCAATATCACATACTTGTGTATTATTTGATATTGGTGCTACCATTTTATTCGTTAAATTCCTTATATAAACCCTCTCGAATGGATTGTCATCAATTACCAAAATGGGGGAGATTGAAAGAGCATGTGGGCCCCATGTGTGGTTTTGGTAATTAATGACAATCTTTATGGACTAATGTTTGCATTGAGTTGCACTTATAGGATTTGTCCATTGGCTTTTCTTGGACCATGTGTTGGATCCAAGGTAGATGAAATGATGAAGAAGAAGCATTGTCCAAGGACTTTGGGCCTATTGGAATCTTGTAGAAGAATAAGGATAATGAAAAGAAGATCAAGTGTGTCCTGAAGAAGTAGATGGAGTTCCTCATGTGTATCTTCAAGATATCATCCAATTGGAGTTAGAAGAAATGTTGTGCAAGCTCAAGATGCACCATATCTATAAGGTCTCATGCTTGAAGCTTGCCATCCTCGGTGATCCCAGATCGATGAAGACAAGGTCAAAGAAGAGGTTTCCCCATGGTGTATGGGGGAGCATGTTTCAAGTCTTCATCATACGAGCGCAAGGAAGAGCAATCAAGAAAGGTGTCCATCTTGAGAAGGACAAGATCGTCTACATCGAGCTCAAGTGGAATTCTCAAGGCAAAGGTATGATCTTGATAGGTTTTCCCTTTTGCCGGTCTCATGTTGTTAGTTGGGAGACGGACTTATAGGATAGATAATCGTACTATCAAGAGGGGCTCTCAAGTGAGTAACTTGATCATATATTTCGGAGAGAGCTCAAACCTCTGCATACTTATATCATCTTTCTTGGTTCTTATTTGGTTCTTATCCATGAGAGTATTTAGATCTTGTGTTAATCTCCATGACAAGCTCAAGTTCATCGAAAACGGATTTCATATGCATTCTCTATTGCATTTTTTATGTTGGAGGTTTTACCGGTTTGTCTTTTATATATAGGTTAAACCTTTCATTATTAGGTTCTATCCTACCTTGCTAGACTATGATGGTTCCCTGCATAATCCTATAGAGTTTGTTTTCCTCTTCAAAATGAGCCCAAGATCATCAAAATAGGAGTTCGGATGCAAAAGTTATGATTGTTTTCGTATCAGTGTTTCTGCCAGTTTTGTGAGGGCCGGAGACTCCGAGGTTCGCACCCTGGAGACTCCGGCCCAAATTCTGGCCCAGACTCCGGGGGGGTGTACCGGGAGCATCTGTAGCTCGCGTGAAGTCCCGGTCGGAGTCTGGACCCCGGAGACTCCGGTCCTGGGGGCCGGAGACTCTAGTCCTGAAGGCCGGAAACTCCAAGGTAAGTGGTCTGCAACGACTAGTTGACGTGGGGGGGACCTATAAAAGCCCCCTTCTTCCTCCTTGGGCTGGTTGCTTGCTCTCTCTCTCTCCTCCATTGTTTCTACCTTCAAGAGCTTGCAAATACTCTCAATCCCTCCTATATTTCTTGAATCTTGTTGGGGGATTTGAAAGGGGAGATCTAGATCTACAACTCCACCAATCCATCTCTCCTCTATGTGAGGGGAACATCTTGGGATCTAGATCTTGGGGTTTCTTTGTGGATTTCCTCTTGGGTTCTTTCTCTCTTATTCCCCCAATAGCTTTTATAGCTTTGGTGGAATTTGAGAGTGAAGGGCTTGTCATTGCATTAGGTGCATTGGTTTGGATTCTCTACGGAGGATTTGGTTGGTGAAATCAAGAAGCTTGTTACTCTTGGGTTCTTGTAACCCTAGACAGTTGAGTGGCCTTTGTGGCGAGTTCTTGGGTCCTACAATTAAGTTGTGGAGCTCTCCCCAAGATTGTGGCCTTGGTGGTGATTATTAGAAGCCTCCAATCAAGTTGTGGAGATTGCCCAAATCTTGTACGGGTTTGGTGACCGCCTTCAAGTGTCCCATAGTGAAACGGGTGCTTGCCGCGTGGTGGGTGTTCGGGAGAATAGGGTGAGGCCTCTTGTGGCATTGGTGGTCTTAGTACCGCCCACCCCTCCAATGAGATGTACTCCCTTGTTGGGAGGAACTCGGTAAAATATCGTCGTCCCCGCGTGCCTCGGTTATCTCTATACCCGAGCTCTTTACTTATGCACTTTACATTGTGATAGCCTTCGTGCTTGAAGTAATTTATCTTGATATCACATTGTTGCTTGTCTTGCTTAGCATAAGTTGTTCGTGCATATAGGTGAATCTTAGCATTTATAGGCTTTGTGCTTGACAAAAGAAAACACTAGTTTTATTCCGCCTTTGTCAAGCCCATCTCGTAAAAGTTTTAAACCGCCTATTCACCCCCTCTAGGCGTCATCCTTGATCTTTCAGTGGTGGCTGCCCCCGGGCGTGAGATCCGATCATGGAGATCGGCTGTTTGCGGCGGCTGGGCTGATGCCCGGATCTGTTGCGGCGACGACTTTCCCATCGGGTATCAACGCAAGGTGTGCGTGGTCGTAGGTCTAGGCTTCCGCCTAGATCCGCCATCGGTGCGGCCTTTTGGTTACCTGAAAGTGTGTGGGAAGGCGGCATGTTGCTTCTTGCTCGGGCACGTGGTTATTGCAGGCTTGTCCCCTCTTCCGCCAGAGGGGACAGGCGGCGGATGGCGGCGTGGGGGCCTGCTGTTCTGTCCAATAATGGCGGGCGGTCCTAGGGTTCCTTCAGCGTGAAGACAAAGATCTGCTTGTTGCTTGCTCTCGTGGATCTAGCCTGGAGGCTCCGCCGACGAACTCCTATGGGTGCATTATGCCTGGAGATTGCTGGATCGGAAGGTATTCGGTCGTGCACACCTTGTTTTTCTGGCCGTTTGGTTTCAGCCATGCGGCGTTTCATCGCTTGTTTCCACCAAGTGCCATTCAATGAGCCATGGTGAAGTCAGATGCGGAGAATGTCATGAAAGTGGAAATATAAGGGCAACAATGGTGATTTGAGTATTTGTGGCGACGACGAACTGGCTGCGTGATCTGTGACATGCAACAACGACTGTTTGTGTGTGTGTGTGTGTGGGGGGGAGACAACACAGGAGGAGTTCCAAGTCTTACCTTGCATGGTAAAAATCCAAGGTCTGGCCTTAACTAGTTGTGCCTGATAATGACCTTGTTGAAGGCATTATTTTACGAGCGAGAACCTTTTCCAGGGTGAAAACCTATGATCTTTGATCGGGCAACGACGACGCTTGTGCACTGTTTCTTTTTAAAGACGTTGTTATTCGAGTGGAGGAATACTAGTGTTGTTCTGGTGGTGTCAGTGTCGTTGCTTCGAGGAATAGTTCTCTGTAGCGAGACTTTTTTTCTTTCTTGTAATTCTTTTTTCTTATTTCTGGGCTGTGTTCATCCGTAAGGCCGCTAGGGCATGCGTTGTTGCAGAGACCGGGTGTAATTGGTATCTCCGTGATATTAATATATACTTTTTTTTCAAAAAAAAATTGGTTCACTTTTACTGTTTCTCAATTTGGGCAACTTGGTCTGGCGTCCATCGCCTACCTGTACACGCGGGCCCAGCCCGTGGCCCTTCCGGTCCGGCACCAATCCGGCCTCCATGACAAAAAAACCCGACCAATCCACCAGACCTGGACCAACCCGCAGCTCGTTCCCCCGTCCGGTCTCCCTTCCTCTCCGCCTGACCGCCTCCATGGACGCGTACCACCACCAGCGCCACTTCGCCGCCTCCGGCGACGCGCCGCCGCAGCCCCCTCCTCTCTCCCATCCGAGCCCCCACTGGCACCCGGGGCCTGCGCCGCCGTACCACCCTCCCCACCCCAACCATCCCTACCCTCCCCAGCACCACCAGTGGGGGCCCCCGCCCCCCGACCACCATCACCAGCCTCCGCCGCCGCCGTACGCGTACCAGCACCAGCCTCCTCCGCCACCGATGCAGCAGATGCAGCCGCCGCCTCCCTCGCCCGGGAACCCCTGGCCTCCTCACCACGCTGCCGCCCAGCCCCCGCCGCCGACCTACCCGCCTCCACCGCCGGGACAGGTATGATGGCGTCACCCACTCTCTGTTTCTGAAACCGAAGATTGGTGATAAGTGAACAATCAGGAAGGAGCATTGGTAGCTGATTTCGTGTTAGGATTCGGAGCGAACGTCCGTTGTTGGTTCTAGGGTTTAGGGGAAGCATGTTAAATACTTATAGTGGTTTTGTGATTCCGCTCGATTTATAGAGGCTTGTGCTTGGTGTGGCCCGATGTTGGTATCATGGTGGACGGAGGGTGGGTTAATAAGGGGGTGGTTTCGTGACATTGTGCAGTCTGTGGCTTCGTTGCTGTATCCCTGCTAGGCGATTAGTGAGAAATTGTTTTGGCAAAGTCCCTCACCGCCGAGTAGCCTATGGGCTTCGATTTGTAATTTTTTGGAAAATCGTTAAGCTAAACATATTGTCTCCTTCGCTCAGTACAACTAAGCGACCACAGCAATCTTCTGATTCATTTATCCTGCATTTCAGTGAGGATTATTCAGTTGACATCAAATTTTAAGCCAAAAGGCTGCATGTTTTTCTTATTTTGAGTTTTAAGCCAGATGGACACATTTTTACCTGTGACCTTTTGTTTCATTTGCTTATTTGTTACATTCTTCCATTGCACATGAAGTTTCTTGTGACTTGGCAGTTGGACATTTCTTATTTTGTAGGCATGGACGAATCCACCATGGGCTCAAAACCATGGATACGCAGGTTTGTCAATATCATTCAAGCCTATGTTATTTAATACATAATTTACAGGTAAAGAATATGGTGAGGTGATCCAAACTAGGCTTCTGTAGCTTGTGTTGATACTGATGTGGAACATCTTTTATGCTATGTGTGGGTATTGTGATGCAACGTTTGTGTCAGAAAAAAATCTTACTCTATGAATAGGTATGCTTAACAATTTGACAAATACTGTGAACTGTCTATGCATTTACTACATTTATTCAAATATCCTGTGTGTCACTGTTGTTTGGGTGGTCGGTTACACTCTTTCTTTTTTGTCTATTACCATTAATGCACGTCCCTTCCTACATAACCCTGGCTTCTGATCTTCGACTCATACTTCTGTACACAATAAGTTCCTCCCGAGCTCTGTCGTTTTTATCGGTTTCTGGTGTAGCAAATGAATTGGCTTGTACTTTGTTAGTTTGTCGACTTACAATGAAATTTTAGTTCTCTACAGTTGGGTAGTCAACTTAAAAAGGCTCCTTGGAGCAGAAAAATCACTTGCAAATAATAAATTGGCTAGTTTGTTATGATGATTAAATTTCTAAAAACAAATCAACTCGAAGGGCTTGCCAATGAGGACGATTGGGCCACAAAGGCGAAGGAATGGGCTGCTGCTAAATCCGTTGTTTCAGAGAACCACCAGATTCAGCAGCATGTCATACCCACGGGTAGAACAGAAGTTCACCATTATGGTCACAATGATCAGTATCAGCAAGCAGCTGGTCACCCACCAGTCCCACAATCAAGTAGCGACCAGTTGTCATTTCAAATGACAGGTCCACAGACGGAAATGAACTATTTGCAAGGTAACATGTCTTGTTGCTCTTGCTCAATATATTTTACAGATGGATATGTAAGTTTCAGAACGGATCTGAAGATGAAATTGCAGATAGAGGTCCAATGGTGCCACCACAGAAGAGTTTTGGTCCATTTCCATCCACCTATGAGCAGGAGGTATCTTATAATTATTCTTCTGCTCCAGGTATGCCTTGCTTGGCAATTTAATTTGCTTGTGTGGCCTGAGTCATAATTAGGCGTATCCCTGATGGATATGCATTCCGTTCAATTGCACAAAGACTGAAAAGTCTAAAGCGTCACTTGTTTTAGAACAGAGGGGGTATATTGCACTTTGGCACTTCCTATCTCGTGATATTGTAGCCACATTAGCTGTTTATACATCATCCATGTTGTACTTTGAGGCAGTGTGTTGGATGTATCTGTTTTTGCTGGCCTCAAATGGGGCAAGAAATGGCAGGTGCCGAGCCAAATTAGTGGTTGCATGCACCATGGTGCTCGTGTTTCTTTTTCCAATGACTCTGATTATATCAAGTTTTCGGTGAATATAATTGTATAACATGTGTAGCTTTTCTAGGTTCTTATAATTCTGTGTAGCTCAAAATGATAAACAAATGTATTTGATCCATCATCCTTTTTCTTTTTGAAGAGATGGAATGTTTGTGTCTCCTGCAAACATTCATGCTGAAACCCTTAATTACTAGGCGGTTCGCTTTATATTTGGTTGGTGCTGATATGTATTCTGCTGAGGGTTTGATACTAGTAGATTTTGACTATGCCATCCAATAACAGGTAATGGGAATGCTATGCATCAATATCCAAGCCCACAAGCTCAGACATCTCTAACTGCCCCATCAGTTCAAGATGGATTTCCTCGAGGACCTCCGAGTGTGCCTGGGCATGGTATACAGTCTTACAGGATGGTGGCTGATCCCAGTGACCAGCCTTTGGAATTCGATAGCAGGAAAGCTCCTGATATGGCAATACATCATATGAGTTCTACTGTTCCAATAGCAGTGTCTGAACATGGTACAGTTGCAACATCAACTCAATCATGGGGCCCATCTGCTTCAGTTGGATTTTTTCCTCAAGCTCCAGTACCACCACAAGCATCACAGGTTTATATATCTGTAATTTATTACTCTGTTATGACCTCTCACATCATTGATACAGTGGTACTTATTTTTATTCTGTTACAGATGGATCCTTCTTTGCATACTGGGCCACTCTTTGGAGCACTCTCTGGTTCAAACTATGTTCCGCCTGCAGCATTTGGTGTTCCTAGTTTAACTGAAGTTTTCCCTACAGATGCAAACCCCTTTTTCGCAGAACGGTCAAAGAAAGTAGGTTTTTGTCGTGTCTGGCAATGCATATCCTTTCCTAATCATCATAGCCTTTAAACTTCAACTGACTCTCATGTTCGATTATGTACCAGCCTCCAGTGCCTAACTGGCTTCGAGAAGAACTTCTAAAGAAAAAATCTACTCCAGTGAGTGCTTCAGTGCAACACTCGACGAATTCCGATTACATGGAATCTGAAGATGCTGCAGAACCACCAAAAAGAGCTGAACAAACTGATAGCAGAAGCATTGGTTCAGCTAAATCAACCGAAGATGATGAAGATGATGAGGTGCTGTTTACTGTTTTATTAGTATCATTAGTACAGTACCCTGTTAGCTAATTTGCCCTATTGTGGTTCACTTGCATGCAAATTCCGCCCTAATGATTTGTTTCAGTATGACTAGTACCATCTCCAAGTTAATGAGTTCAAAGCTAAATTAGTAGCGCGAGGACTTCAAATGCAGAGTGATTTCTGGATCAAACTTTTGTAAATCAAAGTGACCTAGTTTAAAGGTTGGGCTGTTAGATGAGCGGAGGCTAGTGCCTAACGGCTTTGAGAATAAAAACAATTTACTGTAATCTTCTATAGTATGAATTTTGTCAATTTGGTTTAGTTATGTAGTGATTTGTGAAGAACAATTGGATTTCACAATGGTGGGAGAAATGGCCCGTCTATGTGGCAATATGTCCAGATTTGTATTGCCAGTGAATCAACCTGGATAAGTAGTATTTACTAGTCTTCAAGACTCACAGCTGCTTGTCATACTGTATTACTGTACTGTCAATTCTCCTATTTTTTATTATTAATTTTCCAAAGCAGCGTATTATTTTCGTATGTACACATGTTCGCTTCTTTGGATCTGGGGGAAACAGACCCTGTGCTAGTTACTGAAAGTTATTGTGCTTGGAACAACATCAATTAAAGGAAATCTAACTCTTAGTATTTTTTTGAGGGGATAAACAAAAAACGTAGTTGAACAATGAGCTGGCCTTTGTTCCTTTTTGTTTCTTTTCATACTCAATTTGGATATTAACATGGCCTGATGTACTGGACTTGAATCATTTGCAGGATGCAATTGCGATGGCCCGGACGGCAGCAATCAACCATGAAATTAAGCGTGTGTTGACAGAAGTTCTTCTAAAGGTTATTTCTTTGCATGGAGGTTATTTAACTAGGTTTAACATTACATGGACTTCTGTTCTAAGAAACAAACCATACTGCCATTTTCTTACTTCTAACTTTTGCTATTTCCAGGTTACTGATGATCTTTTCGAGGAGATCGCGACCAAAGTTATGAATGAAAATGATTCATCAGATGAACGTGGGTGAACTATTCTAAATGCAAAGGAAATGTTTATCTCACATTACTGATAATTGCATCTGTTTGCAGCAAATGGGACCACTGGTGTCTCTAGCTCAAAGGAGCCTGATCTGGGAGAATCAAAAGTCAAGACCACTGCCAAAGTTGTTGTCACTGCTAAGCCAACTAATGTTAGCTCTATTGATCGTTCTGATGGTACTGGGTTAAGTTCTCCTAAAGGTGCTCTTCTTGGTCTTGCTAGTTATGATTCAGATGATGAGGATGACGATGGTGACGGTGATGGTAAGAGTTTAATTTCAAATTTATCATCTGAAATTGAAGTTGGTGCAACTCATCCTGAAAAAAGTAAGTTCTTGAAAAACACTCGAAAGACATGGTTTCCGAAAATTTATTTAGATTCTAAAGAAGAAAGAATTTACTAACTTTGATGAATAATCACATTGTAGCTGAGAAAAACGTTGATGGGGAAAGGCACATGAACAATACTGAAAGTATTGCTTCAGTCCAAAGTGTTTCATCTGGGGAAAATCATAGATCTAGTGAAGTGGGATCTCAAGGAAGGCCAAACGGAGAATCTGAAAAAGAGCTAAGTATTCATGACACCCAGAATGGAGATGCCAAAACTTCTAGTCGGCCAATGGGGGTTATTCGTAAAACAAATGAAAAGGCACATGAACATACAGAGATAGATTTTGAAAATGGAAAGCCCTCTTCTGGCCATCCTACTGAAAACAACAATAACGTGGAGAGCACACAAAGCCGTTTAGACAGGAACAGCCATGAGGAAGATCTTAAAAAAGAGGCGAAGGGTGTCAATGGAAAAGACTCTGAATCTTCTAGATCTGACAAGTTCAGTGATGGTGACAAACATGGCGTGCGTGGAAGTATTGATAAAAAAGGTAGCTTCAAAGAGGAAAAAGGCTCTGGCAGGTATGCAAAACATGGATCGGACAGATGGGATGATGCCAAAGAAGATCAGAAATACGCAAGAGAGAGAAAGAGGGATGCTGCTGATAGAAGAGGAGAGAAAGGAAAAGATGGGAATGACGATAGGTCAAGGCAAACTACGAGGAGCTCAGCTAGCCACAGCAGTAGAAGGTCACGATCACCAAGTAGGAGAAGTCGTACTAGGAATGAGAGTTCACATGTTCGAGGGAGTGCTTCAAGTGACGAACCTTCTGATAATGCAAAAAGGTAATGATGGTACTCTTTACATGATGTTTAGCCTGCATCATTTTATGAATTGCCCATGCTCTCGTATATTGATTACTCCATTACTCTATTTCCTGCTGCAGAAAGAGTCATTCACGTAAAAATAGCATGTCCCCTTCACCTCCAAAATCTAGGAACAGGTATATCAGTATACTCCCTTCTCTGCAATACATATTAATGATGGCAGACTTTTGCTAGTTATCTCCAACAAGTTCACATAACTGTTTGTAAGGTTTACATCGATAGTTTTGCTGAGCTTAGCCAATACTTGCACAATAAGTTACGTAATACATCGATATTTTTAGTCATGAATTACCAGAGTCATGCTATATACATCAATCACATTTGTCCCCATGAAGGTGTAGCCTCTGAAACATCAGTGGAATTCAGTGTTATGTTTACTAGAACTGTGTTACTCTGTTTCTTCATAATCATGTTCTCTGTAAGCAGTACCTCAAAAAGCTGAATAATGTAGGAATTGTTTACTCCTATTCCTTGTCAATTTGATATGAATAAGCAAGCAGGACTCCTCTGAGTGAAGAAGCACCAGGTTCATATATCGTTGATCCTTAAACTTACCCATTTAGTATTATGTTTCATCTCTAGACGAGTTTCGCGGTCTCCACATAGCAAGCATTCTCACCGCAGGCATTCACCTTATTCATCTGCTGAGAGGTAAGCGATTAATTGGTTCTTTCTTTGTCATTACATTGTTCCAGGTGATATTATGATGTCAATTTTCAGCAATTTATAGATTGAAAGTGTGGTATTTTCAAACTTGCTTTAGCTGATTTATGGGAAGTGGGTTAGTGCAAACAGTACCAAAAAATGAGAGGAGGTATTAGGGATTTCCAGGATATTGAGGGTGAAGCTATAGGTTTCTATGAAAAATTGGTTTTTGGATTTTGTAAGATGCCTTTTATTAGAATGTAAATTCTGCATGGTTTTCTGTAATGTCCGTGTTTTGCGTCAACTTGGAATTCAGACAATATAGTAGAACAAGCACTTGAGCACAAAAACTACATTTTTAGATTTACAAGTCCAGAACCTTTTGAATTTTATTTTGTCGTGGAGTCCAATGGTAAGGTTGACATTCATCCTGATCTTGTCGGGAATGCGTACTCAGTTAATCTGGAGCCCTGTGTGTGCTAAACACCTGCACAGTAAAACCATTCCATTTATTAAACTGTTTCTAATCATCGCAGGAAGAAGCGCTCCAGATCCAGAACTCCAGTCAAAAGGAGATAGAAGAAAACTAAGGCGGTTTGGTTTTGCTCCAAGTAGGGATGCCTAGTTTCCCGTTGTCCTTCCGTTGAAGAACATCATTCGCACCGCTACAATACTGAGATGGCCACGGAAGAAGATAACGATGATGTAGCTTTCAACCAAGAAGATGACATTCCCACTCTGATGGTTGTGTTGTTCTAAGGTTGATGCATGGCGTCCGGGTGCCAATGCAGGATATGTAAAATTTTCTTGTACAAGCAATGGACTTCATAGTTTGTAGTGCTGGCGTCCCATTAACATGTATTGCCTTTTGAGGTCATGTATTAGGCAAGGAGACTGGCAGAGCTAGGTATCTAGGCCACATGAGGCAGTGTAATCTGTATCGTTTTACGAATCATAATTAGGTGGGTTCCTGTTGGAAATGTATTCGGATTCGTCTGCAGAAAGACTGAGAAATCGTAAGCATGAATCTATTCAGAATGGAGAGGATATGATGCATCACTTTATTGATAAATACATTTGTTAGTGTTGGACGTCTAGCGATGTAGTCATTGAACAAGCTTTTTCTACAGAATCAGACGTAACGTCTGGATATAACTAGAACAGACGTGATTTTTCCTACAGATAGAATTGATTATCCATATCATTACTAGATAAACTAGCAGTTTGTAAAGACCTATTCAATCATCTCAACCACATGGTGGCCGTAAGCAGCCGTCAGGCCATTGGTTATCCATTGGTAGAAAAATTGACTGATGATCTAGCATCCGTTCTCTGGGTCAACCGGGTCATAAAGAATTAAAACAATCCCACACAACTGAGATCGTATCAACTTGAGGAGTAGCGGGCAGTGGTGTTTGGCCGATGAAGGGCTGCTCCAGGAGGTGCGCCCCAACCTCTGAACTCTTCTGTGTAAAGTCCTCTTTCCTGTGCCTGTTCTATGAAAAGCTGGCTTCGTTCAACCAAATAGCTTCTGAAACTGTGCCAGCGCATGCATGTATGTTGTCCAGATTAGATCATTGTTCATGTACAGTCAACTTAATACTAAGAAAAGAACAATGTAGCACCCCACCCTGCGGAGCTAGGGTGCTACCTCTTCAATCAGGACGATTTTGTCAACGAAAAGAATGAAGCACATTGACAAGGTACAGTTGAATACAGGAGGCAAATTGAAAACCGATGTGGAATGATACAAGAACCAAAACACTTCACTGCTTTATTTGTATAAACTGTAACACACACACACAGACACACACACACGTCCTGAAAAGAGTCTGTAACAGCCACAGGGTACAACCAAAAACCGTCATGACTTGAGCCTAGACCTGGACGCAGACATGATACAAAGTAACTGTTTGATCCCCAACAAAACAAATTCTGATCTTGCAGAGTTCCCAGGAGGGTGTGCTGCTGGCTGTAGATGAGATAAACGGCAGTCAGGGTTCGCATGAGCAGACACCGCCCGACGATGCGGCCTTGAAACTGCGCTCCCACTGGTCCACGGGTGCCGCTTCAGCGTGAGGTACGTGGTTGGGGTTCTTCTCCCTCTTGTCGCCCTTCAGCTGTTTCATGGCGTGCTTCAGCGCCGGCAGAAGAGCCTCCATGCACTCGGCAACGGCATTAGGGTTGCCTGGCATGTTGATGATCTGAAAAGAGAGCTCCAGTGAGTGTTTCAGAATCTACGTGTCTGTGATCAAGAAGCATTTTTTGTGTTTCAGGGCGTACAAGTGTTGATCCTCTTATCCCACATGCCGCTCGGGATAGCATCGCAAATGGTGTTACCTGTGCGAAACAGAACAGTGGAAGCACCGTCAGTGAAGTTCAATAGAACCTGAATCCTGCTAAGTTTAAGACACTAAATGCTATCGAGGAAAAATGGCTTTTGGGTCAGCTGTACTGTTGGCTATCATCTCTAGAAATAGTCAGGAAGAGTGAATTGACATGTTAAACCTAAGAGGCTCTAATGAAAGTTGACATCACCTTCAAACTCTCCTGAATCATGACAAATGCAAGGCCAGGTGCTTCTTTCTCTATGACACCTTTAGTTGCTTCCGGCGTAACATCTCTAGTCGTGAAGCCAGTGCCACCTGCATGAACATCGTGACGAGTAAGTACAAAGCTCATGTGAGTAGGAAACAAGGGTCATGCAACTCAATAACTTGAAACTTGATATCATGCCATTTAAGCAATTTCTTAAAAACAAAAACGTCACCTAAGGTCAAGACGAGGTTGACGCGGTCAATGTCGCTCCACTTCACCAGAATCTCCTTGATTTTGTCCACTTCATCTGGAACTACAGCAGTGGCAACAACCCTTGCTCCCCCTAATTTCTCTGACGATGAGTTCACTACAGATACAGCTCTCGGGCCACTACAGATGTGATGATAACAGAGAAGAAATAACAGTGACATAAGTTACTTTTCATGGAAGCACGATTCACATCACAAAGAACTACAAATTAAAAATATACTTAATCCACTATTTTAAGGCCAAGAAATGATAATAAATTTGTGAAATGTGGAGTCTTACTGAAACACATCACCATCTTATGTGGAGATTCAACAGTAATTTGACTCTTTCATTTTGCATCAAGAGTGACCCATTTGCAACTCGGGGCAAAGAGGTGTATCAGGATGCGCGTACTTTGCAAAGAGTGCAAATTTTTAGGCCTAGAGACGACCATAAATTTATGAAAATTATGGAGTCCTTACTGAAAATCATCACCATCTTATGTTAAGAATAAACAGTAACTTGCCTCGTTCTTTTTGCATCAAGAGTGACCTATTTGCAGCTCGAGGCAAAGAGGTGTATCAGGATGCGCATACTTTGCAAAGAGTGCAAATTTTGAGGCCTAGAGACGACAATAAATTTGTGTAATATGGAGTCCTTACTGAAAATCATCACCATCTTATGTGAAGAATAAACAGTAACTTGACTCGTTCTTTTTGCATCAAGAGTGACCTATTTGCAGCTCGAGGCAAAGAGGTGTATCAGGATGCGTGTACTTTGAAAGGAGTAACATGCAGATTTATTCTTCCCAATTTCCTCAAGAGAATGGGAACCAAATCACAAGCAATAAAACTCGAGACTGAAGAAAAACGTGTTGAAAGGAAATACCTCCTATCGGGGCCTGCTCCAGAAGAAACAGTGTCACTAACAGTCAGAATTGCTACTTTGACTTCAGCATTCTGAGAGCCTGCAACCTGCGGCACGACTGTCGAAGCACTTTTTGCAGAAGAAACAAAATGAGATGATAGGGGGCTGGAAGCAGCAGTCAGCTTATCTAGAGGAGGGATAGTTATATCAGATATTAGTACAGCTTGGATAGATGCTCCAGCTGCCAATATCTTCCCTGATGATGGCACTTCCAGCAAGGCATTTGCAGATTTCATACTTAGGAGGCGGCTACTAGCTTGTTGGCCAGTGCTCTCAGCAACATAACTGCCAGAAATAAATAAACAGAGATTTACATATGCTTCATCAGATATGGTGTTGTGGAACATCAGGATGCCATGTTAAAATATAACTCTTACCCTGGCCTACCAGATCCATCATCAAGCACCCATCTGATCACTGCACGATGAAACTCAGGACGATGTGGATCTGCTCTTATAGGATGTGATATCCGCGCATGCACTCTATAAACAAGTCTGATCAGTGTAAAATATGAAAAACAAAATGATGAAAGAAAAACTAATAACGGGCACGAGGATGACTACCTTTGCAGATGAGGATTTGACCAACCAGAGACAAGGCGTATTGCAGGAACAGCAAAGAGATTGAAGCAAACCATGCAGCTCACAGGGTTTCCAGGCAAGCCAAAAGCAAGAGCTGTTTTGGATGGCTTTGATGTGTCATTCGATGTGATCTCAGCAAATGTCAAAGGCTTCCCTGGTTTCATACTAATCTGTATGCTCAGATACAGAAAATAATTAAAATTACTTGAGGAACTGGTGTCAAGTTCAGAAGGTTTATTTTGCAAATATAACTGCTTTCAATGGTTATCCAACAGGCAAATACGAAAAAATGTAATCATAAGGCTGATGGCTTGATGCTGCTAAACAGCATCTTGATACACAATACCCCTGAAAGAAATTTCTAAGTTACCTTTTCAAAGTGAATTTTACCCATCCTTGCCAAGCAAGGTTTGACAAGATCCCTATCACCCATGGAAACACCACCAGAAGTAAGGATTATATCAGCATCAGAATGTAGAGCTTCATCCATAAGCTCCATAAGACTTTCTTCAGTGTCTTTGGCGATTCCCAGGTCAACTACTTTACACTTGTGCTGAATAGCAGCAGCAAGTAGCATGGCCCGGTTAGAGTCACGAATCTGAAAATTTAGTTTCAAGAAGAGAGGTCATACATCTTGTTAATATGGAGTGCAAAGAAGGGTAAAGGATGCGAATGTTGTGGAATATTAGAAATAACCTGACCACGATTGAGAGTTGCAGTGCCTGGCTCAACTAACTCATCCCCCGTAGAAAATACAGCAATGGTTGGTCGACGGTATGCCTGTATATGCAAACTCAGAATGCTGTATTATAAATTTTACTCTAGTATACTCAGGAACATTAATCAGAATATATTCACCTTGACAGTAGTTATTCCAACAGTTGCAAGTAGCCCAACTTCGGCAGGACCTATAATGTCACCGGACTTCAGTACTACTGAATCTTTCTCTATGTCACATCCCTGCAAATTATATATTTAGAAACCTAACACACCAGGTTTTACTAAAACCAACTTCACCAAAATGAGCATGGTCCACTGATCTTTTCATAGTACGAGTGCTCTGCAGAAACAGTAGCGGCGGTCGACATACATTTGTGCCAGCCTAGACGGACACAAATTATAAGCAAGACCAAGAACGTTGCATCTAGTTTACAGAAATGGAGATAGAACAGTTAATTCACTCAAAACAACAACCATGTACGCTGAATCTAGATGCAGCTGGCATAGCAGAAGGACAAGGAAGCATCTACTGTAAGTATCACATCAAATCCATACTCTTATTCCCACAGAACTCTGTGCTAACCATCAAGGCATCAACACGAAATTGGGGGCACATAAAACTGGCAAGGCAAGCAATAGAAAGGTTCGCATACCACGCTGCGTATATCGTGCCCCTCAGCTACCCGCACAGAGATCCTGACTCTCTTGGACCCATCGGGGCCGGCAGCGATCTCCTCGGTGTCCTCCACCTGCACGACGGCGTCCGCGCCGTCTGGAATCGGCCCTGCCCAATACAACAACCACGGTCGCATCAGCTCACCAGCAGGAACGCCACACCGGAAAGCGGCAGAGACCAGAGAGAGAGAGAGCGCGTAGGCGTAGTAATCACCGCACCTCCAGTCGTGACGTACGCGACGGTGCCTGGGGCGACGACCACGCCGAGCGCGTCGTCGCCGGCCCTCGCCTCCGCGATGACCGGGTACTCTCCAGGCCCGTCGGAGGCCACCACGGCGTACCCATCCTGCAAAATACGAACCGGGTCAGCCGTTATTCATCTCAGAGCCGGTCTCAGAGCAGCAGCGGGGAGGGGAGAAGGGGTTGACTGACAGACCTTGACGGATGCGCGGAAGGGGGGGAGGGGGTCGGGCGCGCGGGCGTCCTCGGCGAGGACGAGGCCGAGCGCGTCGAGCAGCGGCACGGCCGACACGGCGGCGCGGGCTGCCGCGGCGGACAGCACGGCCGCCAGCGCCTCCTCCACCTGCAGCATTTTTTTCCGCTTATCTTGGGCGGCGGCTCGGCTGGGATGAGCTGCGCGCTTGCATCTGCCCCTATGTACCGCCCGAGTTCAACTGGACTAGCCATCTGTGCCGTGACGAATCGCGTTTACTTCAAAGTACGGGCCGGCTGAATCTTCTCTCCGGGACCTTCGGGAAGCTTTCTTATTGAATCTTGCTTATACACAACGTCACCTGCATCTCAGCCGCTGCTCCTCTCCTGACCTAGCCCGTATCCGCATCCTTCATAGATCGATTCCCCTTCTTCGGCCGGTCTCGCTGGCATCGTGAGGCACGGGGAATCCGATCTATGGGTGGAGTTTTCAAATATTAGATTAGTGTTTTGCTTATTATTTTTTATCTCTATGTTAATGGAGATGTCATCGTCCATAATAAATGATTTTCGTTCAATGACGTGATCTCTTTGCCGGTGTTAATGGTGATGTTGAAAGATTAAAATTATCCTTGCAATATTGTCTTGGCTGCTACGTTCTTGACATTTTTTTGATAAAAGGAATATATTATTATCAAAAGGTACCAATTACACACCACTGAAAATGATACAGATGCCGCCTAGAGGGGGGGGAGGGTGTTGAATAAGCAGTTTAAAACTTTTATGATATGGGCTTAACAAAGGCGGAATAAAACTAGCGTTTACTTTGTCAAGCACAAATTTTATATAAACTACGGTTCACCTATGTGCACCAACAACTTATGCTAAGCAATACAAGCAACTATGTGATAGCTAGAAATAAGACTTTAAGCACGAAGGCTATCACAAAGTAAAGTGTATAAGTAATAGCTCGGGTATAGAGATAACCGAGGCACGCGGAGACGATGATTTATTACCGAGTTTCTCCCATAAGGGAGTACGTCTCGTTGGAGGGGTGAGCGGTACTAGAACCACCACGTCACAAAAAGGCCTCACCCTATTCTCCTGTGAACCTCGCCACAAGAGGCCCGGTTCACTTCTTCACTATCAGTGCACTTGTCGGTGGCAATCCGTAACCTCTCACAAAGATTGGGGCACTTTTCCACAATTCAATTGGAGGCTCCCAACAAATAAGCTCGGGGAAAGCTCCACAACTTAATTGGAGGCCCCAAGTAATCCACAAACCTGCAAAACAACTAAACCGTCTAGGGTTCCAAGAACCCAAGAGTAAAAAAGCTTCTCACCTTTCACCCAATCAAATCCTCACCGAGAACTCAAACCTATGCACCAAATATAATGGTAAGAACACAAGAAGTGCTCAAGTCCTTCTTTCCTAAATCCCACCAAAGCTACAAAAGCTAGTGGGAGAATAAGAGGGGAAGAACACAAGAGGAAATCCACAAAAGAAACCCGAAGATCTAGATCCCAATATGTTCCTCTCACATAGAGGAGAGATGGATTGGTGGAGTTGTAGATCTAGATCACCCCTTTCAAATCCCTCCAAAAGATTCAAGAAATATGGAAGGGATTGAGAGAATTT
The DNA here is from genome assembly GCA_023614405.1 of Avena insularis. Taxonomy (NCBI): domain Eukaryota; kingdom Viridiplantae; phylum Streptophyta; class Magnoliopsida; order Poales; family Poaceae; genus Avena; species Avena insularis. The sequence continues at coordinate 591,969,943 of CM042686.1, read as the reverse complement.
GCAAGCTCTTGAATGTCAAAACAATGGAGGAGATAGAGAATGCAAGCCACCAGCCTAAGGAGGAAGAAGGGGTCTATTTATACCTCTCCTCAACAAAATATGACCGTTTGGGACCTCCCAGGCCGGATAATCCGCCCCTCCCCCGGATATTCCGGGTTTTTCGGGCCAAAATATGGCTAAGGACTTCGCGGCGCGACCCTCAGTATAGGGGGCGAATATTTGGGCCGGATAGTCCGCCCCCGGAGGCCCGGATAATCCGCCCCTGTTACTGGGAGCCACGCCTCAAAGTCCTTAGCCGTTTTCCGAAAATTGGTCCGGATAATCCGCCCCTGGCAAATGGCGAAAGCAATGGCTGAAACAATCATAACTTTTGCATCCGGACTCCGTTTTTGATGATCTTGGGATCGTTTTAAAGAGGACAATGAGATCTACAAGATCATCCGTAGAAACATCATAGTCCAGAAAGGTAGGATAGAACCAAATGACGAAAGGTCTGACCTCTCCCAAAAAGACGAACCGATAAAACCTCCAACATCAAAAACGCAATAGAGAAAGCATATGAAATTCGTTTTCGATGAACTTGAGCTTGTCATGGAGATTAACACAAGATCTAAATACTCACATGAGTAAGACCCAAATAAGAACCAAGAAGGATGATGCCAAGTATGCAAAGGTTTGAGCTCTCACCGAGGGATATGATCAAGTTACTCACTCGAGAGCCCCTCTTGATAGTACGGTTATCTATCCTATAAACCGGTCTCCCCAACTAACACCACGAGATCGGTAAGAAAGAAACCCTATCAAGATCAAACAATTGCCTTGTGTATATTCCACTTTATGTTGATGATGATGATCTTCTACACCTCAAGATGGAACACCTTTCTTGATTGTGCTAGCTTGGTGAAGATTTAGAATTTGCTCCCCCATACTCCACTATGGAAGAGCCTCTCTTTTAGGCATATATTCACATATCCATGATCACCATAAGGATGGCAAGCTACACTAGAGATCATCTTATTATTCAAGACACACTTGCCATAGGCTCAACTTCTACTTGACCAATCTCCGGATCATTCCTTGAAACCTTGATCAACACTTGATCTTCTTCACTTTCTTCTTCTTCCAACCTTGAAGCCAACATATGGTTCAAGCATTTCCTATGGACAAATCCTACAAGTAAAACTCAATGCAAATATAAGTCCATAAAGATTGTCATTAATTACCAAAACCACACATGGGGCACACATGTTCTTTCAACCACCTCTACAACAAGACAATGTTCGAGAACTAGTCGAGACATCGAGGATGCACAAAGCCAAAAGACAAAAAAATAAGATCATGCCATTGATCTATAGATCCGAAGCTCGAAGCTCTCTCTCGGCATCTGTGAGGCACCAGAAAGCAACAACCTCCTTCCTCGGTTGGGAGTCAATGATGGACGACATCCGAGTCGGGATCTTGCCGAAGCTTCCACAATAAACTCGCTTGGTACAACGGAGCTCGTGATCTTCGTTCTTCTACTCCTTCTGGTTGCCTGGCTGGTGGAAAGAGGGGCGGTTTCTCAAGATCTGAAGCTCAGTGGGATGATCTATTGATTTGGGTATCTTGCCTGTGCTTCCCCAATAAGCTTTGCTGATTTTTTAGAATGGATTTTTGCATATCTAAGGAGTGAAGTGGGAAGGAGGGAGTACCTGTTGATTTGGGAATATCCCATGTAAATTTAATTTACTTGTTGGGTGGGTTAAATGGGTATATTTATATTAGTTTAAAGATTCTTCCTTGAATCTTATGATGTCTCGGCAGGATTCATGAAAGTGGGTTGCAAAAGGGAAAGCCCGAGTCCACCAATATGCGGAAGTGACATTTACCCGGTAGAGCGATGGTGGGGGAGATGCACAATTTCTCCTCTAAATCGGCGCTTGGCGGCTAGCACATTCCCTTGTATATGTGCATGAGGGGGTCCTTTGGCCCCACCATTCTTTTTTTTGACAAACCCCATTGTTCTCTTCTTAATATAAAATGCAGAGACCAAATATAGTTACCATTGTCATATTCTAACTCTTGTTATACAACGAAGTATCTTTCGATTACAACTTACACAATACCCTTTCTTCCATCTTACAGATTATGTAGCAATTCTTAAGTAAGTACATGCGCAATAGATCTCAGCAAACGACGAAAATGATGTGAGCTTCCTTCTTTTCAGGAGCTCTTCCTTTCCAAGCTGTGACGAGCGACGGGAGAAGGGGGTTGGAAGTTGGATAGAATATAGTGACCGACTAGGCAGCCGTTAGAATCTAAAATCTGGGTCGATATCCATCGCCCATCCAAATTTCGCGAGAATTGTCTTGCTGAAAATCTGCCATAAGAAAAATACAAGCCAGTCAGCTTCTATTAAGGACTATAAAATGGGATGATAATAATTAATCAGGTTAACCATTTGAGATATAATCATGTGGCTACGACATTTACTAAGAAGTAAACCCATGAAAGAAGCAAGGGGGTACCTTCTCAATAGGGACTTCGTGGGTTTTGCACCATGCCACCGTAATTCTAGGATCAAGGTAGTTGATCTTTGATGTTCCTAGTGCCACTGTCTTCAAATCCTCTTTATTCTTCTTAGTGATATCCATTTTCTCTATCCTGGTTTCAATACAAGAGATATTCTTCTCCAACCTGCAAGTAAAGTTATTAGATTGTCTCTAGTACTCTTTATTCAGTAACTACAAGATATAATATCTTTGATTGAGACGTACACTTCAGGGGTTGAATTTCTCTTTCGCTTCTCACCTAGGGGTTTTCCTTTCTTCGCTTTACGCAAATCGACTTTCAACCCATCCCTCAGGGCCTGGAAAAAAAAGGACAAAATGACGAAAACGGGTTTAGAAGAAAGCATAAACTTTATGTAATCATTTGCTGCTAACAACCAACCTTTAATTCTTCAATCTTCTCATCCAACTTAGTAATCTGGGAATCATGTGATTTTGGGACAGCACGCTGATGGTTGCAGATGATAGCAACCTGAGTAGACAAGAAACCTCTTTGAGAGTCAAGAATAGTGATGATGCAGTGCTTTTTTATCAAGAGTAACATATTTTACCTCTTTGTTTGCTCGCTGATAGACTGTAATTTTTTCAAGAAGGGTTCCATCTTCAGTTTCTTTGTTCAACTGTAGTACCATCTCGCATAAATATTTTTTCAGATAAAATGCATATTACGACATAACATAGTAGTCATATGATTTAGACATAATAATGTTATGGGAATATGAAAAATTTAACAAGATAACGAGTAATTTCTTTTGGCAAACTAAATATGTGCGGTACAGTGAAATTTGCATTGAACTTACGATAGCGTCCAAAGTGATGGAAGCATTGTATGTACGGAACACTTTTGCAGTAAGGCCAGGCATTAAGTCCTTCAGATGAGCATTTAGTTTAGTTGTATCAAGCTCTCCAAATACATGTTGTCCCTTCTTTTTGCCTGAAAAAACAGTATGCGAAACAGACGAGAACAATTTGTTTAGGGTAGGCAGAGATGTTGTTCGTTGTTTTGTATAGGAAAAGAGCATGGGAGTTACCAGCACAGAATTCCTTCACCGCCTGGTATACAGGTAGTTCAACCTCTAGGGTGTTCAAGTATCTTATAGAATCTTTACCAAGGAAGTCAAACTGAAAAGGCAATTGAACATCAGCTAACATGGAAATTAGTTTCTCACACTGAGTAAGTATCAAGAATGAAGAATGAAGATTAAGATCGACCTGCAGCCTGTTTGGTGAAAGACAGGTAACATTTTCGACCTTCAGCGTACAACAACCTACAGTATCGGCCTCATCCTCATCCTGAAAAAGATTGAAGTAGCAAGATAACATACGTCACAAAACTCGAAGCAAAATAGAGATTCAGAAAAAAATTACAGTGGATTGCCAAAAAAATGGAATATCATTCGATAACTATATAATATATAAGTCCAGTAGGATATACCTTTTCATTGCCCGCCCTCAGGGCTAGTTTATCTATAAGGTATGTTGCCACTGCAATTTGCTTTTTCGCCTGATGTTTGCTCCGGAAATCTTTCGTGTAATTTACACGTATGTTGTGTATGTAATCCTGCCATGGGCGGTAGAAGACAATCAATGTACATGGCAACACAAAACCTCCCTGAATCACAAAACAATCTTCCCCACCTTCAGTTTCCGGGCCTTCTCATATTTCTCCTTGTCACTTTGTCCCTTTAGTGAGCTACTTGCCGCGAGGAAAACATATTTGCAGTCTTTTGGGCTTATCGGATCATTCCAAAAGGCCAACCATGTAACAGTATTGTCATGTTTAACTTCTTTCCAGCTGCAGGCAATTCAAGAACTTATACATGCTAGAAGCCCCTTATAAATATAGTTTAACATTCAGAACTTCAGTTTTTAGGGTACCTTTCTCCAGGTATAGGACACACTGGGACTGGAGCCCCTTCTCCGGTGTTTATTGTTATATCACTTGGTCGAATGCGCCGCTTCAGTCTTCCCATCTACAACAATTTTTTACCAGAGAATTAAACTGAAGGGCCCGACTTGAAACAGAAAAATGTGATTAAATGTTTTCTCGTCTGTACATTTGGATGTTCTCCTCGCCCCCTGAATAAGCCAGGTGGTTCTACTCTGAAATTTCCGACCTGAAATAAGCAGACAAATCTATTTGGTATTGTAGATGCTTGACTACCGAGATTCTGACATGGATGGAGTAGTGATGTGAGGAAATATTGGAAAGAGTAAACTGTCTATTCTATGGTTTACAAAGGCCTATGTTGTATTGGAAGGTTCAGTAAAAAGGGACCTTCTCTTTGACACCGTCTACGGAAGCCCACATAAACTTGTCTTCTTTTTCCTGTTTCTCTTCGCGCAATGCTTTCTTCTCCTGCGAAGAAGGAATTATAAAGATTAAAAATACATCAGACGAAGAATGCAGGATAAACCTACTCAACTTTGGACTTGATCAAGTCTAAGTCACAGAAACAGAAACAGCAACATACAGCGAGTTTTTTGAGAGATCACGCAGCAATAGAATAAGAAATACATGTATGTTGCATAGGAAAAACCTAAGAATCTACGTACCTCTGAAGTCATCTGTTTTTTCTTCTCCTTCTGTTGGAGGTGCCATTCGTAGATTGGTGTGAAATCGCAGAGCTGGAACCTTTTGACAACATGTTTCTTACCAAGAATATTTCTCCAGTCGTTGAAGAAGTTGTTGGTAAACGTTTCCTTGGATGCGTACTCCGTGTCTTTCATCACAGCGAACATGGTTGCGACCTGAAACATGGAGCAGTCTGATCATCAGTACATCATTCAGGTCGCTCCGAAACTGAATTTCTCATCACAAAGCAAAAAAAAAAAAAAGCTAATGTTGTGTTTATGCATATTACCTCCTCCTGTTCCGGGGTCAGATCAACAGGTTGCCCATTGTAAAGCATCTTGACACCGTGAGGCTTGTAGGGAGGTGGAAAAAGAACACCGTTGTGCTCCAAAGTAGACCACTTCTTTCGACCGCCAGATCCTCGACAGGCTGGCTCCGTTGTCTTCTTCACAGTGTTCTTTCCAGGTGGATTTCTCTCTGAAGACTGGCCGATTGTTACCAGTCTTCGTGCTATTGGCATGTTGTCATCGTCATAGTCATCGTCATCATCCTTGGCCCTGTGTTCTCTCTTGGCACTCGCGGAGGAGGCAGAAGGAGTGCCATCTGAACGCTTTGGCTTCTTATTAAGAGCTCTACTAGTGGTTTCATTGTTGCTATCACATTGCCTTTTGATTGTATTTCGAGGATCCCTTGCGTTACTATTGTTTGGTAGCATTATCTGTCTGTCTTTGGAACTTGAAATACCTTCACGTTTTGAAGCGGCCTTAATATTATTATACATCCTTGTGGCGAGGGGTATCTCATCTTCTGAATCGACAAGATCATCATCATCATCTGTATCGATCCTATTCAGTTTCCTTTCAACGGTCTTTTTCCTTGATGCAATTGGTGTGTCATCATCTGAATCAGTATCCGACATGAGCATGAGGTGATCATCTTCCAGTACATGAGGTCCTTTCAGTTTACTCTTCCCATCGTCCACCGTGTTACTCTCTTGGCGATGTGGTGGGGAACTGTTTGGCCGACCACCAGACCTCGAAGGCCGAGGACTGGTACTGGTCGACGGCGTGTTTCCTGACGTGCCTTCCTGTTTTGAGGGCACAGACCTCTTGAAGCATACTGGACCGTCATCGTCGTCAATGTCAAGCATACGGACTGCAGACATCGCGGACTCGCGGTCTCCTTTTCGAAGAAAAAAAGGTCAAGACAGAGTAGAGTAGCCTGCGAGGCGTCGCTGGGTAAGAGGCGTGGAGTTAGCTAGGGTTAGCACTAAGGGTGCAGCTTATATAGCTATCTCCTCCTCCTTGCGCGATCGACTTCTTATAGCGCGAGGCTGATGTCGGTTTTATCATCTCGATCTCTGGAAACCCCCGGTCCCCGGGTTGCCCCCCTTTCTATGTCGGTATCGGATTCCAATCCAAGTCCTACTGCCTATTATTGGATAGTGGATACCCGTCCTGAGGGCACACACTACTCTACATGCCTAAAAAGTTCAAAAACAATTCCGACTTTTTTTCAAGTTCATAGAAACAACACTCTACATTCAAAAAACAATCCAAGAGAGAGAGAGAGAGGGGGTTAGAGAGAGAGAGAGAGAGAGAGAGAGAGAGAGAGAGAGAAATGACAAATTCAGTGTCGGATTTAGAACTGCTATTTACATATAGATTTGTAGCCGTGTTTTGAATTTTAAGCTAAATTTTACTGGATGGTAGATATATATATTTTCCCAGATTTATGTAACATTCCAAGATTTTAGAAGTTGGGATTACAAAAATATATTTTTTCACTGCATCATGCCATCATGCAAAACTTTGATTTCAAAAATCTTTTGTCAAAATCCTCAATGAAAATACCTATGTTTACCTATTAGGGTTTTATTTGAAAAATATATTTTGTATTTTTCTTCAACGCGAAATATTGTCCCGTAATGTTCTAAACATATTGTTAGAAATTTTTGGATACCTATCCCATTCAATTTAGAAAATCCCAACCCTATTTTGAATTCCCAAAATAGCCATATAATGCAATATATGCAAATGTCATTTCTGTTATTTTGCTTTTGGTCAAAACTAGTTTCAATAAAGTTTTATATTATGAATGTTGATTTTACAAAAATTTAGAAACTAGTTTCACTTATTTTGAAGTTGTAAAAAAAAAGAAAAGAAATAAGAAAACAAAAATAGAAAAAAAGAAAAAATAAGCAGAAAAATCTAAACATAACCTAACCGAACCGCCGATCGGACCGTCTAGCCCACCTAACCTTCTATCCCCCGCGTGCGCAGCCAGCACCTAGTAGGTCGACCTAACTAGCGTAGCAACAGCCCGCCGGAGAAACCCCTCCCCTCTCGTTTTTCCCACCCCTCTATCACCGACACCCTGGACCCACCTGTCATCCCCCATGTCTCCTTTCACGTCAATGTAGAAGGTGACGAACACGAGTCCAACTATCGTCAAAATCGATCGATTCGACCAATTCCTTTGCCCCCGTCCAAGTTCCCCCCTTAAATAGCCCATGACACCCTCCTCCGAAACCCTCAGAAATCCTTGCCTACGCTCCCAGGCTATCAGATTGCATTGCCGAACCCGATCTCATCGGAGCCGCCATTGCCGAGTTTTGGATGTCAACATCACCATTGATTTAGTCACCCCTCTCCCTCCTCTTCATCGTTTTGAGCCCCCATCCTTGACCGCATTCCCTCGTCTACTTTCCCTCCTCTAGCGCTATATAACACATCTCGACGTCGCCGGAGTTCACCGTAGACTGTCACCTCCATCCGCTCTCTATCGACACCACGAGAGGAGAAGGCCTACGACGGGGTGACAAGAATAACCCCCCATGTGTCAACTAACCTCGTCCACCACTCCATCGATGCTGGTGATCTCTAGAGCACCACGGTCATCAACCTCTTGAGCCACTGCCGTTGTCGTCGACATCATCACAGGTGATCCCAAGATGAAATCCTCCTCAATCATCTAATCATGTCTAGGCGATCTAGATTAGATCTTTTTTAACCAAAACCGGTAGATCTCCGTATGGCAGCTAATGAGTGCATTTTTGCAGCATGTGTACCATATGTTTTTTATAAGTAGTGATAGTATTTTGGTATTTTACCGCGCTCGCGCGCATCTTTTATGGTTGTTTTCAGGAGGATCCCGAAATCCAAGGTGTTGATGGATAATACAATTAAAGCTATCAATTTTGGGCACAAATCAGCTAACCAAAGGCCAATAAATCCTTTCTTACAATTATCCGCGTACCGGGGAGGAAAGCTAAAAGGATAGAGATGTCGCCTAGAGGGGGGTGAATAGGCAATTACAAAACTATTACGGTTTTGGCTTGATAGAATACAGAGTTAAACTAACGTTTATTTTACAAGTACAAAACCTAAATACACCAGGCTCAACTAAGTGTACCAACAACAAGTTAAGCTAAGCAAGATAGCACAAGATAAATATACCACAAGGGATAATCAAGATATAAGTACTTCAAGATCGATGGCTATCACAAGGAAAGTAAGCTCGAGTATAGAGATAACCGAGGCACGCGGAGACGAAGATGTATTTCTGTGTTCCCTTACAAGTAAGGTATGTCACGTTGGAGAGGTGTGGGATTCAACGAAGGATTTCCCAACGCCACGAAGGCTCACCTTCTTCTCCGAGTCTATCCCACGAAGGAATAGGCCCTTTCCTTATGGCTAGCTTTTCCTCCACTCCGGAGATGGCAAGCTCCACAACCACTTCATAAGCTCCACGAAGGAGAAGCCCGTGTCTCTTCACAATCTTCCACGAAGAGGACACCGCGGCACCAACCGCCAAGACAACTAGGAGGTCACCCTCCAAGAGAAACAAGACACGGTCTCTCACTAGAACAAATCAAAGTGGAGAGCTCAACACTTATGCAAGAATGCAAAGCAAGAACACCAAGGGCGTTCAAATTCCTCACTCTCAAATCCCACCAAAGCAACAAGTGCTAGGGAGGAATAAGAGAGGAAGAACAATGGTGGAAATCAACAAATGACTTCAAGGTCTAGATTCAATGGGTTCCCCTCACTTAAAGGAGGAATTGATTAGTGGGGATTGTAGATCTAGATCTCCTCTTCCAAAGCCCTCAAAAAGATGCAAGAATCATAGGAGGGAAGGGGGAGGGAGCAAGCTCAAGAGGGTCAACAATGGAGATCAATTTCGAGCTCAAGAACACCCAAAAACATTGGGGGAAGAACCCCCTTTTATAGGGAAAAGCAAATATGGCCGTTGGAGAGAAAACAACGAAAACTCGGTTTCAAAGTTGATTGGACCGGCCCCAGAACCGGGAAACTCGGTCCCTAGGCCGGAGGACCGGCCTACAAACCGGAATACCTCTGTTTGCTAACTTGGAATAGACTCGATCGCGAAAACTGGAAAATCCGGTCTGAGATCTGGTCTACCGGCGCTGGCGCCGGACTGTCCGGTGTGGGACTCAGTTGAACCGGATCCACAACCGGGATGAAACATACTTCACGAAAAACGCAATAACCTTTGCATCCGGACTCTGATTTTGATGATCTTGGGCTTGTTTTGACGAGGACAACAAGCTCTACAAGATGGTGCATAAAAACATCATAGTCCAACAAAGTAGGGTAGAACCAAATGAAGAAAGGTATGAAGCCTCCCTATGAGAAGAACTGGTAAAACCTTCAAACTCGAAAACTGAAGGAAATATGCCCTGAGAGGCAATAATAAAGTTGTTATTATATATTCCTTATATATGATAGATGTTTATTTTACATGCTAGAATTGTATTGATTGGAAACATCAATACATGTGTGATTAATAAACAAAAAGGGTTCCTAGTTACGCCTCTCTTATAGACTAGCTTGTTGATTAACAAGATGATCAAGGTTTCCTGATCATGGATATTGGATGTTGTTAATAACAAGGTCACACCATTGGTGGAATGATGTGATGAACATTCATCCGAAGTATAGCATTACGATCAAGTCATTATGTTTATATTGCTATAACATCATATGAAGTAATATTTATCCTTAGACCATGAGATCATGTTCATTGCTAACACCAGAAGAGTATCTTGATAACATCAAACGTCACACCGTAACAGGGTGACTATAAAGATGGGTTCAGTACTACGAAGGTGTTATGTTGAGGCTCATGGATCAAGAGTGGAATTTGTCAATCCCGATGACGGATAAATATACTCTGGGCCCTCTCGGTGATATCACATTGAGATAGCTTGTAAGCAAGTGATGTGATCACTAGAATGTTATATCACGGGAACGAGAAAAGAGTGCATGTCGGAAACGAGATCAAACTAGGTATGGAGATACCGATTAACGAATCTCGGACATGTAATATATCAAGAGACAAAGGGATTTAGTTAGAAGCGTTAAAGGTTCTCACGATCACAGAAGTCATCGTTGAATGTGTAGGAGTCGACGGATCTCCGTGTCGGCTGCTGATTATTGATCGGAGAAGGGTCTCGATCATGTCTGCATTATTCGCGAACCGTAGGGTGGCACACTTAAGAGTTACCGGACACCATTTTGGAGCACATATGTTTTAGACAAAAGAATTGCAAAGCGCAGGAATTGTTTCAATAGAAACCGGAAATTGTTTCGGGTGAAATTGCAGAAAGTGGTTTTGCATGTGATATTGAAATATTACAAGGGGCTATATGTGAATGTTTGTTAATTAAAGTAATTAGCAAAATTCTGAATAAATTTAATAAAAGAGTTTTATTAAATGAGAGAGCATTAAATTTGGAGAAATTTAATGCATTTAAAGTGGAGACTTTAAAAGGGAATGTGAAGAGGCATTTTAATGTGGAGGGGTTACCACCACATGAATGGGGGAGGTGAGGGGTCACCCCCATGCGCCGGCCATGGAGAGAGGGGGAACCCCCCTCCTCCTATAAAAGGCCACCCATTCCCTCCTTCATCCACACACCTCCTTGTGAAGGATCTCTCTCCCCCTCTAGAATTATTCCCCCATGGTCTCGGATTTGAGAGATACATGTTCCCGGTGGCATTTCGTCTATAAGGAGTTGCTGCTTCCGCTGGATCGCTGGAGCGAGGAGGTGGAGGTTGTCCGGTGGCTTGAACGTATGTGCGAGTGCGGATGCGCTGCTGAGTTGCGGCGCTTGGACTTCCTCACGATCTTGAGATCGGCAAGTGTACGACTATATCAACCACGAGTTCCTAATCGTTAACAAAACTCGTTGTCTTCGAGGGTAAGTTCTCGTTGGATGTATGTCCACCCGTTGCTTTGTATCTAGTACATAGATCTTGGCGTATAGTTCACACCGTAGGAATTTTTTGTTTTCTATGCTGCGGACCCAATAGTGGTATCAGAGCCTGATCTATGCGTAGGTGCTTTGCACGGGTAGTACACATATGTTTATATGTGGGCGATGATGATCATGTTATTGCATCTTCTATGTATTTGGGATATTGGTGGCATAGTGGGATGAAGCGGCCCGGACCAACCTTACATGTCATCGTACATGAGACCGGTTCCACGACTGACATGCAACTTGTTTGGCATAAGTGGCTGGTGGGTGTCTATCTCTCCTACTATAGTCAATATCTAATTTACAACGAGTTGCTAATAACTTAGTTATCCTCGTTGTGGTTCATGTTCGTAGGTGAGAACGGTTCTATCTCCGAAAGCCCTAAGCCACGTAAAACTTGCAATTGATAAATTAGAGGCGTCTAGTTTAGATCGTTGCTGGGCTAGTGTATTGATATTGGTATTGTTGTAAGTAGATGTATGATAGATACTCTTACAACACACTCAACGTGTAAGTTTCATAGACCTTGGCCTTACACACAAAGGAATGATAGAGATCATACCACGATGCAAGTGATAGAGATCAAATGCATGGACCATATCATCTCACTTTACACATTAGATGTTAGCATCTTATACTGCTAGTTTGGCGCTTTTGGTAGCATTATAAGATGATCCCTCATTTAGATATCAAGATAAAAATGTGTTCTTCCTTAAGTATGCACCATTCTGTGGATCGTGTTTCGAGACATCACGTGATGATCGGGTGTACTCGAATCTACGCTTTCATAGGAACGGGTGTAAGACAGTTTTACACACGCAAATACTAAGGTTCTTACTTGGCGAGCCTAGCATGTACAGACATGGCCTCGGAACATGGACCGAAAGGTTAAGCATGAGTCATATAGTTGATATGATGCCCATATAGATGCTCGCCTTTGAAGCTACATCAACTCACGTGATGATCGGACTTGGTGTAGTGGATTTGGTTCATGTAATCACCAAAAGGACACGAGGGATGTCGTTTTTGAGTGGGAGTTCATTAGTAATTTGGATTAGTTAAACTCAATCTATCATAAACTTAGTCTAAATAAACTTTACAAATTCTGTTGTAGATGGCACCACCTGCTTTTAATTTCAATGTGTTCATGGAGAAAGAGAAACTTGCTGTGAATGGTAGCAACTTTACCAACTAGGCTATGAATTTGAGGATTCTCCTCACTGCTGCACAAAAGCAATATGTGCTAGATGCGCCGCTAGGCCCCCCACCAGCTCTGATGCCTGACGAGGAAAAGAATGTCTATGTGACTCGTCGGAGGACCTAACTTAGTTCATTGCGGCATCTTGTATGGGCTAGAGCGAACTTGGCGTTTCGAAAATGTCAATGCCTTTGATACCATGGGAGAATTGAAAATGATTTTCGATACCCATGCTGCCGTTGAGAGTTATAATGCTACAGAAAAGTTCTTTAGCTGCATGATGGAGGAAAACAGCTCCGTTAGTGAGCACATACTCAAAATGTCTGGGTACGCCGATAAGCTTGTGTCCTTGGGAATAACGATTCCCATTGACTTAGGCATACATCGTGTTCTCCAATCTCTGCCACCTAGCTACAAGAGCTTCGTGATGAACTATAATATGCAGGGCATGAAGAAGACTCTTCCCGAGCTTCTGTCAATGCTTAAGACTGTAGAAGTGGAGATTAGGAAAGAACATCAAGTGTTGATGATCAATAGGGCCACCGGTTTCAAGAAAGACAAGAAAGGCAAGCACAAGGGAAAGAAGGGTGGCAAGTCTGTTGCCACGCTTTGAAAAAACCCGAGCTGGCCCTAAGTCTGACACCGAGTGCTACTATTGTAAGGGGACTGGCCATTGGAAGCATAACTGCCCCAAGTATTTGGCGGACAAGAAGTCCGGCAAGGCAAACAAAGGTATATGTGATATACATGTTATTGATGTGTGAAATGGATCGTATGGGCACCTAGAGGGGGGGTGAATAGGTGCTACACCAATTTTTAATTGTTTTTCAATTTTAGGCTTAGCACAAAGGCAAAATTCTCTAGATAAACTAATGTGTGGAATTTCCCTATATGCAAACCTATCTACTAGCGAGTAAAGAGCGAGTGGAAGAGGAGCGATTGAACCGAAGTGAAGCACGCGGAGACACAGGATTTGTTTGACCGTAGTTCCTTCCTTGTAAAGGGAAGTACGTCTGTGTTGGAGGGGTGGACGGTACTAAGACCACCACACCACAAAAGGCCTCACCCTGTTCTCCGATGGATCTCGCCACAACAGGCCTGATCCACCTTCCACTATAGGTACCCTTCGAGGCGGGCACCGGCGCCTTTACACAACTACCAGGGCAACAACTCCACAACAACTTGGAGGCTCCCGAAATGACAACAAGCTGCCACAAGAACAAAGTTGTCAAATACAATAACAAGATCTAGGTATTAACAAGAATACTAGATCAGGGATTTCTCCAAGTGAATGGAGAGGAGTTGAAGCGCTTGATTCTTGATGTTGATGATGAACTTCTCCTCCTTCAATTCCACCAAAGATCAAGACCTTCGGGTGGTTGAAGTGGGAGATCGAGATTTAGAGCTCTTGCACAAGGTCTGGTCAAATTCGAGTGAATCAAGTGTTCTGGACGTTGGGGAAGAAGGGGTACTTATACCCCCTTTCAAAAACCAGCCGTTGCACACTTTGGGGGCCGGATTATCCGGCCCAAGTGAGGGCCGGATTATCCGGTCTGGGGAAACTCCGCCCCAGACTCGGAATATCTGGCAGAAAATCCGCCCCCTCTCTGAGCGTCGCGCCGAGCTTGCCCTTGATCAACTTCTGGGGGACGGATTATCTGGCCCTATGCGAAGGCCGGATTATCCGGCCCGGGGAAGAAAAACCGCCCCAGTTCAGATTTTCTGGAAGAAAATCCGACCGGATACCGAGCGATGTGCCTTGGCTCGTTTTGCTCGAAAACTGGGGGTCGGATTATCCAGCCCTTGCGAAACCCGGATTATCCGGCCTGGAAAGGAAAAACCGCCCCAGTTCAGATTTTCCGGGAGAAAATCCGACTGGACATAGAGCGACACGCCTTGGTTTCCTTGAGAGATGAGGTAGGCCGGATTATCCAGCCCTTGGAGGGGCGGATTATCCGCCCCCCAAACTTGAAATTTTCGATTTCACCAAGAATGCATGCAAAAAAAGTAGATCGGGCCTAGAAACTGTAAGACTACGAGTTCTATGCGAAAACACATCCTTCTAGACAACGTTCCATCCAACAAGATACACATCTAGCCAAAGATGGGGAGAGAGGGAGTTACCCTCACTCATTGGAGGAAGAACGCGGAGGAGAAGGTACCCGGAGGCGCGGAGAAGAAGATCCGGGAAGGCCCAGAAAATCCGGTGGCCGGAGAGGCTCCGGGGAGGGTGAGGGGCGGCTGGGGAGAAGGAGAGGGCTGGGGGAGAAGTGATGCTCGATATGAGCCCTTCCCCCCGAGCCCTGCCCTTTAAGATCGAATCCGCCAGGGCCGGATTATCCGACCAACACTTGGGCCGGATTATCCGGCCTAAAATCTGGGATTCTGCTAGACACAGAACCAGGCCCACGCGTCCCCAAACAACACCCCCACAAGGTGTACAAGGGACTTGTGTGCTAGAATAGATGGCTTAGGGGTAGGGAAATGCTTAGGATTAAGAGAGCCAAACGGAGATGGTACTAGACACTCAAAATTGCAAAATCCAAATCAGATAAAAGCCAAGATTGAGTGTGATTCCCATAAGAACATGAGAGAGCAAATAACATCCAAAAAGATCCAATTCTCCACAAGGGAGAGGGCGGTGGCCGAAGCCACCTTGTTGGAGTGTATGGTGTGACACCGCGAAGATATATCTTGGGTTCACGACCAATACTCATCAATAAGCTCACATATCACAACATGATATTAAGAGAAATGATATAACTTGCTATTGGCATTATGGGGGGAGGGTTAGCCCAATGAGTTAGGACCACACTCCCCCTATATCCATGCCCACACCTAGACCAAACAAGGATTGAGATGTACGAGTGAGTGCATGGGTAATCAAGAAAAACTCCCGGAATCAATGATATTTAGCTCATTCCTCAAATAGCAGAATCTAGCTTCATCAAGTGTCTTTGTAAAAATATCCGCCAGTTGGTTCTTCGTGCTCACAAAATATAGATCAATATCGCCTCGAGCAACATGGTCATGAATAAAATGATTCCGAATCTCAATATGCTTCGTCCTTGTGTGCTGAACTGGATTGTACGCAATTTTGATAGCACTTTCATTATCACATAAAAGAGGCACTTTGTCACAATTGACACCGTATTCCTTTAAAGTTTGCCTCATCCACAATAATTGAGTACAAGCGCTGGCCGCAGCAACATATTCAGCTTCGGCGGTGGAGAGAGATATACAGTTCTGCTTCTTGGAGGACCAACATACAAGAGATCTTCCCAAGAATTGACAAGCTCCAGAAGTGGATTTCCGATCATCCTTATCACCAGCCCAATCTGAGTCAGTATAACCACATAATGAGAAATTGGAGCCCTTGGGATACCATAGACCAAAGTTGGGGGAATGAACCAAATATCGAAAGATCCTCTTGACCGCCACTAAGTGGCTTTCTTTAGGAGCTGCTTGATACCTTGCACACACTCCCACACTCAACACAATATCGGGTCTAGATGCGCAGAGGTAAAGAAGAGAGCTGATCATGGACCGGTATACCTTTTGGTCCACATCTTTACCATGAGGGTTGAGTTCGAGATGACACTTTGTTTGCATCAGAGTAGCGACACCATTTAGATCCGTCATCTTGAATCTCTTGAGCATGTCTTGGATGTACTTTGCTTGATTAATAAAGGTTCCTTCTCTTAGTTGCTTGATCTCGAATCCAAGAAAGAACCGTAATTCCCCCATCATAACATCTCAAACCTGTCAGTCATAAGCTTTGAAAATTCATCGTTAAAAGCTTTGTTAGTAGAACCAAAAATGATATCGTCTACATATAGTTGACATACGAAGAGCTCCCCCTTAACCTTCTTAGTAAAAAGAGTGGGGTCGATTTGCCCAACTTCGAAGCCACGATCTAACAAAAGCTCTTTAAGGTGCTCATACCATGCACGTGGGGCTTGTTTAAGGCCATAGAGTGCCTTATCGAGTTTGTAGACATGGTTCGGGAAGTTAGGATCCTCAAACCTCGAGGGTTGCTTTACGTATACCAACTCATGTAGAGGACCGTTAAGGAAGGCACTCTTGACATCCATTTGCTGCAACTTAAAATTGTTATGAGCAGCATAAGCAAGTAGGATACAGATGGACTCAAGGCGAGCCATAGGAGCATAAGTCTCGCCGAAGTCGATGCCCTCAACTTGTGAGTAACCTTGTGCCACAAGTCTTGCCTTATTCCTCACAACAATGCCATTCTCATCTTGTAGACACCCTTCGTCGAAGATCACCAACAACCTTGTCGAGAGTGTGACCCCTCAACTCAAGGTTACGATCAGCCCGAGCCTTGCGACGAAGTTCAATAAGTTTGTTGTCTCTTGGTGGAGGGGATTCATCACTTGAGTCTTCATTGGAAGCATTTTCTCCCCCTTGATCGGTAACTGGAACATCAGTAGCAGGTGATGGAGAAGCATGTCCTTGAGGTGGATCCGTAGCCGTAACAGGAGGCTGCAGAACTGGAGAGTCAGGGCCGGATAATCCGGCCGATGGAGAGGCCGGATAATCCGGCCTGGGAGTACTTGCAGCAGCTTCATCAGGAGGCCTGGGACTTGCTTGAACTGGTGAGGGGCCGGATAATCCGAGGCTACCCGGAAAATCTGGCCTGGAGCTTGCGTTGAAATCTTCTCTAGCAGGAGCAACTCGGTCAGTTGTAGCGGGGTGGCCGGATAATCCGGTACCCACCGGAAAATCCGGCCTGGAGCTTTCTGGAGCAACTTGACCTTCAGCAGTTGATGGAGATGGTGTAGAAGTTGCCCCCGTGGTTGGAGCACGTTGCGAATGTGTAGATGAGGGCTCTATATGAGTAGAGCATTGTCCTTCCCGGTCCGCCACAAGGGGTTCCTCAATGGGGCGGAAGAATCCCACACCCATTCTTCTTATGGCGTCTTGGGATATTTCAACATCTGCATCACAAACACCAACTTGCTCCGCACGGGAACCGTCATTTTCTTCGAATACCACACTACAAGATTCTACAACAGTTCCGGAGAGCTTATTGTAGACTCTATAAGTGTGGGATTCGGCACCATAACCAACAAAAATACCCTCTAGAGCCTTAGACTCAAACTTAGATAAATGAACTCCTTTAATAAGAAAGAAACACTTACACCCGAATACCCGAAAATATGAGATGTTTGGCTTGTTACCGGTAAGTATTTCATACGGAGTCTTGTCCAAAATTTTGCGGAGATATAAGCGGTTGGATGAGTGACAAGCAGTAGAGATTGCTTCAGCCTAGAAATTATATGGAGATTTGAATTCGGCCAACATTAATCTTGCCATGTCCATTAGAGTTCGATTCTTCCTCTCGGCTACACCATTTTGTTGAGAGGTGTACGCGGCGGAATATTGATGTCTTATCCCCTCTTCACTTAGAAATTCATTTAAGGTGTAGTTCTTAAACTCCGAGCCATTATCACTTCTTATAGCCAGAATGGGGACGTTGTGTTGACGTTGAACCTCGTTGGCGAAGTCGATGACAGTTTGTTGAGTTTCACTCTTCAACTTGAAGAAATAAACCCAAGTGTACCTTGAGTAATCATCAACAATCACTAGACAATACTTCTTCCCACGGAGGCTTGCATGAGATGGAGGTCCGAAAAGGTCCACATGAAGGAGCTCCAAAATCCTTTTTGAAGAGATAATGGTTTTCCTCCGATGAGGAGAATCATGCATTTTCCCTTCAACACACGCCCTGCAAACACGATCTTTGGCAAAAGAGACATTTTCTTTTCGTCCAAGAATGTGGCCACCCTTGTGGAGACTTTGCAAAGTTCTCATATTGACGTGGGCTAGTCGGCGATGCCATAGCCAACCCGCGTCAGCCTTTCCGAAAAGACACATCGGACCTGTAGTGGTTTTCCCCGAAAAGTCCACCACGTACAGGTCGTTTTCGACATATCCCACGAAAGCGACTTTTAGAGACTTGCTCCACAAGAGTACCACTAAATCAGCATCAATGTAGACTGCAAAGCCCATCTTACCAAGGGAACAAACTGAAAGTAAGTTATACCCGAGGGTCTCAACAAGCATGACGTCCACGAGAGAGGTATCGTGAGCCACCACAACTTTGCCGAGACCCAATACCTCAGATTTTGACTTGTCACCATAGGAGACGGTAATGTGATCAAGGTTTGGCCACATCTCCGTGATGATCTCCTTGCTTCCGGTCATATGACTCGTACAACCGCTATCGAGTACCCATTTAGAACCACCGGAAGCATAACCCTGCAAGAAAATTACTTCTTGGTTTTAGGTACCCATTTTTCAATGGGTCCTCTCATGTTAGTAACAAGGGTCTTGGGAACCCAAATAGACCAAGGAATGTAACAATCATAAGGCCCTACATAACTAGCATAAACATCACCATAAGAATCACAGTATAGTTCGAAGTTAGGATTGTTGATCCCTGCAAAACCATCATAGTTAATCTTGTCATTGGTAATGTTGCTAGTCTTCGATTGAGCAGACTTGTTCTTCTTCTTCTTCTTCTTCTTCTTCTTGTTTTTCTTGCTCTTTATCTTGGGTATGTAACCAAGACCTTCTTTACTGTTGTTTGTCCTTTGCACCTCGATCTCATCAATAACCCCTTTACCTTTGTGTTGAGAACTCCTTGCAAGATCTTCCTTTCCAAAGGATGAAGAGGAGGTACTTGGCACACCATACCGTTTCAATTGAGTTTGGAGCTGGTCATGAGACTCATTTAGAGTAGAATGATCACTCTTCAATGCCTCGTGAGCACCTTCAAGATCATGAAACTTCTCCAAAAGTCTAGCATGAACAGCCCCCAAATCAATCTTTTCTTTCTTTAGTTTCTTTACCTTGGCAAGGGCATGGTCACGTTCTTTAATGAGCTGAGCTACAGCTTCTTCTTGTGACTCCTCTAGGGATTCGAGTCTTTCTTCCAAAGAAACTCGAGTTTCCTCTTCCTCTTCCAAGGCATTCTTCAAAGAGGCTATCTCCAAAGCATCTTCTCTTTCAATTCTGCCCTTTTCTTCAAGGAGATCTTCGGCTCGAGCAAGTTGACTCATAAGAGTATCAAAATGGAGTTTGTGCTCACCTTGTAGGTTAGTGAAAAAAGTATCCAAGGCAATAACTTCTTTCACTTCAAGACTGTCATGATCATCCATATCCAAAATTATGTTAGTCTTAGAAAATTAGGAGTTAGAAGTCGATACCTCGAATCCTCTTGCCATTAGGCAAGTGGCGTTGTTGTTGATGGCGTTCTCGTTCGGCGAGTCGAAGAGAGAGGAGGGAGTCGATGTGGTGGCTATAGCAGCCACTTCACGGGAACTATCATCATCCTCTTCATCTTCACTTGCGGAGGAGTATTCCTCTTGAGCTACAAAGACCATCTTGGGTTGCTTCTTGAAAGGGACATTCTTCTTAGCAAACAGCTTCTTCTTCGGAGCTTTGGATTTCTCTTTGAGAATGAGCTTGCCACCATTGTCTTCTCTATTTTGATAAGGACACTCGGCTACAAAGTGCAGTCTATCTCCACAGTTGAAGCAAGTTCTCAATCTTGGTCCACTTTCTCTTCTTCCATTTGATCCATTCTTGCGCTCAAGTTCAGACTTGGCTTTGGCAGGGTCCTTCCAAAAGTTCCTTGCATAGAATGCCATGTACTCGCCATGAGCACGTTTGACCTCATCAGGGCAGTCCATGGATACCCTCTCAAAAACTCCTTCATCGTCCT
The DNA here is from genome assembly GCA_023614405.1 of Avena insularis. Classification (NCBI taxonomy): domain Eukaryota; kingdom Viridiplantae; phylum Streptophyta; class Magnoliopsida; order Poales; family Poaceae; genus Avena; species Avena insularis. Next base: position 591,949,585 of record CM042686.1, on the reverse strand, counting down.
CTTGCTCAACAACATTGGCTTTGAGAGCCACATTGACACCCTTTTGCATTCCAATGGCCCGAGCACGGGCATCTTCAGCATTCTTTGCCACCACTTTGAATGACGCCATTTCTTGCATGACTTCATTGGATGTCATTTGATGATAGTTGTGTCTACCTTGTAAGCTCTTCAAATCCGTCGGTTCGAAAGGCATTAAGGCACTCACATACTTTCTTTTTATCCATGCATCATCAATGTGAGTGGCCCCATGCTTCCAAAATGTTGTTGCGATGCCCTTGAGTCTTCTATACATGTCCTCATGGTTTTCACCATCCAACATGTAGAATCCCTCAGCTTTGTTACTAAGGGCATCATACCGGTTTCTTCTCATGCTTTCATTTCCAACAAAAAGGTCCGTAAGAGCATCCCACGCCTCTTTAGCTGTGTTGAGATGTTCAATGTGTGGCATGTCCTTGGGACCCACACCTAGCTGTATCATGTGGAGAGTAGTGGCATTCAACTGGCTGTCCACAACTTCCCTTCTTGTTAGATTGGTTTGATCTCCAATATGAAGACCTTCTTCAATAATCCTCCACAATTCAATAGAGGAGCTGCAAACATGAGATTTCATTAGAAATTGCCATTGGTTAAAAGAAGATGCAGTGAGCTTGGGTGGATCACCCCTATTGTTTATATGAGGATGAGGGATAGGTGGGTCGGGGGAATATACATGGCGAACCTCACTATATTCCTCCTTACCACTTCCCTTTTTGGAGGTGGAGCCATTTAGTTTTTCACTTTCCACATCATCGTCCTTGGATCCGGTGTTACCCTTTTCCTTGGATGATGGTGTGGGATCCTTAGAGGAGGATGGAGATGGGGCTATGGATGATGTAAGGCAAGCAATCATTTGATTCATCTCCTCCATCTTGGCCTCAAAGTATTTTAACAAGGTTGTTTCCAACGACTTGAGATCATCCATTGTGACCTTATCCACAGCCTCATTTCCATCATCCCTGGTACCCATACTACTCTTAGGCGGTTAAGCCCGAATTAAGAGCCGGGGCTCTGATACCAATTGAAATGGATCGTATGGGCACCTAGAGGGTGGGGGGGGGGGGGGTGAATAGGTGCTACACCAATTTTTAATTGTTTTTCAATTTTAGGCTTAGCACAAAGGTAAATTCTCTAGATAAACTAATGTGTGAAATTTCCCTATATGCAAACCTATCTACTAGCGAGTAAAGAGCGAGTGGAAGAGGAGCGATTGAACCGAAGTGAAGAACGCGGAGACACAGGATTTGTTTGACCGCAGTTCCTTCCTTGTAAAGGGAAGTACGTCTGCGTTGGAGGGGTGGGCGGTACTAAGACCACCACGCCACAAAAGGCCTCACCCTGTTCTCCGATGGATCTCGCCACAACAGGCCTGATCCACCTTCCACTATAGGTACCCTTCGAGGCAGGCACCGGCGCCTTTACACAACTAGCGGGGCAACAACTCCACAACAACTTGGAGGCTCCCAAAATGACAACAAGCTGCCACAAGAACAAAGTCGTCAAATACAATAACAAGATCTAGGTATTAACAAGAATACTAGATCAGGGATTTCTCCAAGTGAATGGAGAGGAGTTGAAGCGCTTGATTCTTGATGTTGATGATGAACTTCTCCTCCTTCAATTCCACCAAAGATCAAGACCTTCGGGTGGTTGAAGTGGGAGATCGAGATTTAGAGCTCTTGCACAAGGTCTGGTCAAATTCGAGTGAATCAATTGTTCTGGACGTTGGGGAAGAAGGGGTACTTATACCCCCTTTCAAAAACCAGCCGTTGCACACTTTGGGGGCCAGATTATCCGGTCTGGGAAATTCCACCCCAGACTCGGAATATCTGGCAGAAAATCCGCCCTCTCTCTGAGCGTCGCGCCGAGCTTGCCCTTGATCAACTTCTGGGGGCCGGATTATCCGGCCCTATGCGAAGGCCGGATTATCCGGCCTGGGGAAGAAAAACCCCCCCAGTTCGGATTTTCTGGAAGAAAATCCGACCGATCCGAGCGACACCTTGGCTCCTTTTGCTCGAAAACTGGGGGCCGGATTATCTGGCCCTTGCGAAACCCGGATTATCCGGCCTGGGGAGGAAAAACCGCCCCAGTTCGGATTTTCCGGGAGAAAATCCGACTGGACACAGAGCAACGCGCCTTGGTTTCCTTGAGAGATGAGGTAGGCCGGATTACCGGCACTTGGAGGGGCGGATTATCCCCCCCCAAAACTTCCTGCACACTTAGCACACATGAAAAGTCTCCATAGTATTGTTATCTAACACGCAAAACATAGGAAAACATGAAATGTTCTTTCAACGTGTACTTGACTAGTACTCGCAGTAGCACCTGGGTATTTGATACGGTATCGGTTGCTAATATATGTAACTCGGTTCAGGGGCTACGAAACAAGCGACAACTAGCAAGGGATGAGGTCAGGATGCGGGTCGGCAATGGATCAAAAGTTGATGTGATCACCGTTGGGACACTACCTCTCCATTTGCCATCGGGATTAGTTATAAACCTAAATAATTGTTATTTAGTGCCTGCACTGAGCATGAACATTGTATATGGATCGTGTTTGATGCAAAGTGGTCATTCCTTTAAATCTGAAAACAATGGTTGTTCGATTTATAAGAAAGATATCTTTTATGAACATGCACCTATGTTAAATGGTTTATTTCTGATAGATCTCGATAGTAATATTACGCACATTCATAATGTTAATGCTAAAAAGATTAAACTTGATGATGATATATCTGCATATATGTGGCACTGTCGTCTAGGTCATATTGGCATTAAACGCATGAAGAAACTCCATTCTGATGGACTTTTGGAATCACTTGATTTTGAATCATTTGATACATGTGAGCCATGCCTTATGGGCAAGATGACTAGAACGCCGTTTTTCGGTTCAATGGAACGGGCGACAGATCTATTGGAAATCATACATACTGATGTGTGTGGACCAATGAGTGTGTCGGCGCGAGGTGGATATCGTTATTTTGTTACTTTCATAGATGATTTGAGTAGATACGGGTATATCTATTTGATGAAACACAAGTCTGAAACTTTTGAAAAGTTCAAGAAATTTCAGAATGAAGTGGAAAATCATCGTAATAGAAAGATCAAATTTCTACGGTCTGACCGTGGAGGAGAGTATCTAAGTTACGAGTTTAGCACACACATGAAAGAGTGTGGAATAGTTTCACAACTCACGCCGAGTAACACCACAACGTAATGGTGTGTCGGGACGTCATGTCGTACCTTATTGGATATGGTTCGATCTATGATGTCTCCGATCGACTTACCTTGTCATTTTAGGGTTATGCACTGGAAACAGCTGCATTCACTTTAAATTGGGCACCCTCTAAATCCGTTGAAACGACACCGTATGAATTATGGTTTGGAAACAAACCTAAGCTGTCATTTCTTAAAGTTTGGGGATGTGATGTTTATGTGAAGAAACTTCAACCGGATAAACTCGAACCCAAAGCGGAAAAATGCGTCTTCATAGGATACCCTAAGGAAACAATTGGGTATACCTTCTATCACAGATACGAGGGCAAGGTTTTTGTTGCCAAGAATGGATCCTTTCTTGAGAAGGAGTTTCTCGCGAAAGGTGTGAGTAGTCGGAAGGTAGAACTCGAAGAGGTTATTGAACCTTCTCTTCATGGAATGGCGAGTGGCACAGCACCAGAAGTTGTTTCGGAGTTGACTTCACCTGATGAAGAGAGAGCTAATGATAATGATCATGAAACTCCGAAAGAGGACACTACCGAACCTCGCAGGTCAAGCAGGACACGTGTAGCTCCTGAACTGTACGACAATCCTGTTGTGAATTTCATGGTTGATGAAATGGATGACCCTGCGATGTATGAAGAAGCGATGATGAGCCCTGATTCCAACAAATGGCTAGAAGCCATGAAATCCGAGATGGAATCCATGTACGAGAACCAAGTTTGGAACTTGGTGGACTTACCTCACGATCGAAAGGCCGTTGAGAATAAATGGATTTTCAAAAGAAAAACTGATGCTGATGGTAATGTGACCATCTATAAGGCTCGACTTGTCGCAAAGGGGTTTCGGCAAATTCAAGGAGTTGACTACGATGAGACATTCTCTCCCGTAGCGATGCTTAAGTCGGTTAGGATTATGTTAGCAATTGCTGCATATTTCAATTATGAAATATGGCAGATGGATGTCAAAACTGCGTTCCTCAATGGTAATATTGAAGAAGAGTTGTATATGATACAACCTAAGGGTTTTGTCGATCCTAAGGATGCTAATAAGGTATGCAAACTTCAGCGATCCATCTATGGACTGAAGCAAGCACCCCGGAGTTGGAATCTCCGCTTTGATGAGGTGATCAAAGAGTATGGATTTGTCCAAACTTATGGAGAGGCTTGTATTTACAAGAAAGTGAGTGGGAGCAATGTGGCATTTCTGATATTATATGTGGATGACATATTATTGATTGGAAATGATATAGATCTTTTAAACAGTGTTAAAAGTTATCTAAAACAGCAAATTTTCGATGAAAGACCTTGGTGAAGCGTCATATATATTAGGCATTAAAATCTTTAGAGATAGATCAAGGCGCCTAATTGGGCTATCGCAGAGTACATACCTTGATAAGATATTAAAGAAGTTTAATATGGACGAAAGTATGAAGGGGTTCTTACCTATGTTGCAAGGCAAGACGTTGAGTAAGACTCAAAGTCCGGCTACGGCGGAAGAAAGAGAGATGATGGATAAGATCCCCTATGCCTCGGCCATAGGCTCTATTATGTATGCCATGCTATGTACAAGACCGGATGTGGCACATGCTATTAGTTTGACTAGTAGGTACCAATCTGAGCCAGATTCGGAACACTGGATAACGGTAAAGAACATCCTCAAGTACTTGAGAAGAACTAAGGATATGTTTCTTATATACGGAGGTGAATAAGAGCTAGTTGCTAAGTGTTATATTGATGCTAGCTTTGACACCGATCCGGATGACTCTAAGTCTCAATCCGGATACGTATTTCTCTTGAACGGAGCAGCAGTTAGTTGGAGGAGTTCCAAACAACCTGTGGTGGCTGGATCAACGACGGAGGCGGAATATGTTGCTGCTTTAGAAGCAGCACAGGAGGCGGTTTGGATGAAAGAGTTCATTACGGAACTAGGTGTGGTTCCCAGTGCGTTGGACCCAATGGTGATCTATTGTGACAACAATGGATCCATAGACAACACAAAGGAACCGAGGTCTCACAAGAATTCCAAGCATATTAAGCGCTAGTTTCACTCCATCCGCGAGCATGTCAAGGATGGAGATATAAATATTTGTAAAGTACACATGGACCTAAATGTAGCAGATCCGTTGACTAAAGTTCTCCCTAGGGCAAACCATGATCAACACCAGAACTCCATGGGTGTTAGATTTATCACTATGTGAACTAGATTATTGTCTCTAGTGCAAGTGGGAGACTGAAGGAAATATGCCCTGAGAGGCAATAATAAAGTTGTTATTATATATTCCTTATATATGATAGATGTTTATTTTACATGCTAGAATTGTATTGATCGGAAACATCAATACATGTGTGTTTAATAAACAAAAAGGGTTCCTAGTTATGCCTCTCTTATAGACTAGCTTGTTGATTAACAAGATGATCAAGGTTTCCTGATCATGGACATTGGATGTTGTTAATAACAAGGTCACACCATTGGTGTAATGATGTGATGAACATTCATCCGAAGTATAGCATTAGGATCAAGTCATTATGTTTATATTGCTATAACATCATATGAAGTAATCTTTATCCTTAGACCATGAGATCATGTTAATTGCTAACACCGGAAGAGTATCTTGATAACATCAAACGTCACACCGTAATAGGGTGACTATAAAGATGGGTTCAGTACTACGAAGGTGTTATGTTGAGGCTCATGGATCAAGAGTGGAATTTGTCAATCCTGATGACGGATAGATATACTCTGGGTCCTCTCGGTGATATCACATTGAGATATCTTGCAAGCAAGTGATGTGATCACTAGAATGTTATATCATGGGAACGAGAAAAGAGTGCATGTCGGAAACGAGATCAAACTAGGTATGGAGATACCGATGATCGAATCTCGGACATGTAATATATCGAGAGACAAAGGGATTTAGTTAGAAGCGTTAAAGGTCTCACGATCACAGAAGTCATTGTTGAATGTGTAGGAGTCAGTACGGATCTCCAGGTCCCGCTGCTGATTATTGATCGGAGAAGGGTCTCGATCATGTCTGCATTATTCGCGAACCGTAGGGTGGCACACTTAAGAGTTACCGGACACCATTTTGGAGCACATATGTTTCAGACGAAAGAATTGCAAAGCGCAGGAATTGTTTCAATAGAAACCGGAAATTGTTTCTGGTGAAATTGCAGAAAGTGGTTCTGCATGTGATATTGAAATATTACAAGGGGCTATATGTGAATGTTTGTTAATTAAAGTAATTAACAAAAATTCTGAATAAATTTAATAAAAGAGTTTTATTAAATGAGAGAGCATTAAATTTGGAGAAATTTAATGCATTTAAAGTGGAGACTTTAAAAGGGAATGTGAAGAGGCATTTTAATGTGGAGGGGTTACCACCACATGAATGGGGGAGGTGAGGGGTCACCCCCCATGCGCCGGCCATGGAGAGAGGGGGCACCCCTCCTCCTATAAAAGGCCACCCATTCCCTCCTTCATCCTCACACCTCCTTGTGAAGGTCTCTCTCCCCCTCTAGAATTATTCCCCCATGGTCTCGGATTAGCGAGATACATGTTCCCGGTGGCATTTCGTCTGGAAGGAGTTGCTTCTTCCGCTGGATCGCTGGAGCGAGGAGGTGGAGGTTTTCCGATGGCTTGAACGTGTGTGCAAGTGCGGATGCGCTGCTGAGTTGCGGGCGCTCGGACTTCCTCACGATCTTGAGATCGGCAAGTGTACGACTACATCTACCACGAGTTCATACTCGTTAACAAAACTCATTGTCTTCGAGGGTAAGTTCTTGTTGGATGTATTCCACCCGTTGCTTTGTACCTAGTAGATAGATCTTGGCGTGTAGTTCACACCATAGGAATTTTTTTGTTTTCTATGCTACGGACCCAACAAAAACGCCATAGAAGATGCATACGAAATCCATTTTCGATGAACTTGGGCTTGTTGACGAGCTAGCAACAAGCTCAAGAACCTCACATGGAGAAACACCAAGAAGCAATAAAATAGGAAGATTCAAAGTATGCAAAGGATTGAGCTCCCTAAGACAATGTGATCAAGTTACCCAACTTAAAGCCCCTCTTGATAGTGCGGCTATCTATCCTATAACCCGGTCTCCCAACAACCACCTTGAGACCGGTAAAAGGAAAACCTAGCAAGGCCATACCTTTGCCTTGCGCTTCCCGCTTGATCTTGATGACAATGCTTCAAGCTCCATCCAAGCTGGAATGCATCACTTTATCATTGTTTTTTCGTGAAGACTCATAATTTGCTCCCCCATACACCACTATGGGATAGCTTCATTAAGACACATCTTCACATGTCCATTTTCACCAATATGGACGGCAAGCTTCACACAAATGATCTTCTCGAGATGCTTATCTTGAACTTGCCCTTCTCAAACTTGACGACGATCACCACTTGATGTCATCCTCTCATGGGATATATGAGATCTTAACGTTTGAAGCATGCCCATGGAAAGATACCTATCCCATATACAAAATGCAAAGGCACATATATAAGGGGTTAGTTCATGATGCATAAATGACAAGGCTTACCATACCACAAGATCCATGTGGTACATTCTTTATGCTTCATGCGTTGACCAACTTGAAATCACTCTTCGCTCTTTGTATTGGTCAACCAAGTATCTTCTCATGCTCCATCTCAATATCTTGAGGTACATAAAGAATTCTTCATTTGATTACATGCTCTATATCTTAGTCAACCATAGCTCAACTAATGAGGCTATCATGACACCGACTTAGAGCCATATCTTGAATTCTTATATTGAGATCACACTCTCAAGATCTTGAACATATCATATTCTTCTCTTCAATTCGATGGTCTTGGTGCCAAAACTCAAGGTATATATTTATCTTCATGGCATCCATATTTGAATCCAACATATGGGCTACAAGCATGACCTATGGAATATTCCTTCATTTAAAACTCAATGAAAACATTAGTCCATAGGGATTGTCATTAATCACCAAAACCACACATAGGGGCAATTACCCTTTCAATCTCCCCCATTTTGATAATTGATGACAATCACAACAAGAGGGTTTATATAATTAATATTAGAAACAAGTACACAGCTTATTTGAGAATAAGTTTATACAAGAGGTTGTATTTGATATGGTTAAGTAACACAAAGATACTAGCCCATATCAAAACCGATTCTACTTACACAAACTACAAATAATGCAAGATTTGTGAGTAGAACCAACATATATAGAGCAAACTCCCCCACAATATATGCACGTGTGATGAACTTGAATTTCATTGCATACATTGTCAAGCATAACCTTTGGGAGAGTTTCCACTATATATTCAACCATGCAATACATAATAAAGATGAAATGCATGAAAGGCAAACACTTAAGAACAAACCAATCTTAAGTAGAAAACCATTTCCCTTAAAACCCTCTAAACTTCTCCCCCATTGACAACAAGTGCCAAAATGGATGACAAAGTTAGAAGGCCAATATAGTTCAAGTTCCTCCCAAGGTGGGAATTTCTCATAATATGAGTGAAATCATATGCACATATCCAATGATGAATACTTGGAGGAAATCAACTATATTGAGGATCAAATATTGCTAAAAGGATAACAAGGTGAAGAAACTTCAACGGATGAAGCAAGCAATCAAAAGATCCAAATAATCAAATGGACAAATAATGCTCTAAATGAAATAAGGAAGCTCCCAAGGTTTGTGCATAAATGAGTTGTTTCATTTGAATACAATATGCACAAGCATGGAATCCTCACTCCCTCTATATCATTTAGAACACAACCAAGATACAAGGAGTATAGATATAAATCAATACACTTGTCAAGACAAGCTTAAGTCCAAAATAAAACAAATATGAGATATGAGTGTGTGAAGATGCAATAAAAGTAGACCAAGCACTCACAAATCAAGACCTTACCGATACCATTAAAACCAAGAGGATACGAGAGATGGTTGGCAAAGAGAGAGGATATTAACACTCTTGTGTATATAAGTTTCTGAGTGGACAAGACATGAGAATAATCCACAAAGAAACATCCACACATAAGAGGTTAACAAAAATAAGAATACAAGATATCCAAGAGGAAGTCATAACATATACCAAAAAGGATATTTTGCTTAAGTGCATATATAGCCCATGGCTCTATTTTATTTTATGGTATATCAATGAACTTCACCAAAGAAAAAGAAAAACCTCAAAAACATCACAACTAACACTAAGGGAACTAATGCTAGTTGGGATATTTTGAGAAAGGCAACAAGTATCAAAAGGAAGGATTAAATGCAATTTTAACAATATTGCACATGAGAGTACCCTGAGGAATTGATATGCAATAAATTGCTAGAAGGCATATTTGGAATTGGTGAATCATGAACATGATTTTATATACTCCCCAAAATATGCATCATCTCAAATTACTCACATAAGCAATAAGGATAGAGAAGTCTTTCAAAGATCCTTGCAAGAACAACAACATTTACAAACAAATACATTCATGCCAAGATGTAACCTACAAGAGATTAGATGGAAGAATAGTATGCATGAATAAGATACTTGTTACCGAGATAGCAATGGTATGATGTAGTAGATAAGAATTCTCCGATCATCCTAGCTTGGCTCCAATTATCATGTGGTGACACCACCTTCCTTATAGATAAGACAAGCATCCATTGCATCTCCAATGTACCTAAAACACATTCAAGTACATCTTGGTCTCCAAACTTATCGGGTCCAAAGTGGTTAGACTAACCACAACACATAGGACACACTCAATAAAAATATGTGCATATTTAGAGATGAAATTTGAATTTCATGCACATCATAGCCGTTTAAGGATTTGATGGAGTATACCCTATATATATTGGATCAAAGAAAGTAAAACATGATATAAGATATACATTTAGTAAACATGCATGCACGAGACTTTCAAGAACCAATGAAGATATAATTTGGACAAAACACAAAAATATTCAAGAAGGCATACAAGGTGTGACAAAAAAACATTTGTTGTCCAAACTATATCAAAGAATCAAATCAACACAAGATTTGTTCAACAAAGTTCAACAAATGAACCGAGCAAAAACTATTGAGCATAAAAGATGAAATAAAAAAAAAATGCTCAAAGATTTATCCCAATCAAGCAAATAACATAGAGAAGAAAGAATGAGATAACAAACTCCCAAAAGAGCAAGGTATCAACAAATAAACCAAACCCTTAACACTTTTCACAAGGACACAAGGTTCTGAGAAGAAAGGTTCGTCTTCCACTAAAAACACATTTGATAATAATCAAAAAACACCATCAAAGAGATGTTGAAAAGCCAAGTCAGACAATGGGATCCACAACAATTTTTGGAAAGAAAAAAGGCAATAAGAGGTGAAATCCAAGGTGAAGATGATCCACAAATGCTACCACACCCAAGTATATCAATTGTCAAAGACAATGAGTGCATTGGAATTTATTTCCGGTGGTATATTGCACGGATATTAAAGATAAATCTTCACAATAAAAAGCATAGGATATGAATAAAAAGATTAAGCACTATGCAAAGATAGAGATTCTTGATAGCTTCAACTAGTCACACAATCATGCAAAGCAATGATTAGAATAACTTGAAGCAAATGGTCTCCCAAATAAGATATAGATATATGCATTTTAGTAAGGCCACACCAAGAATTTCTTACTCAAGAAAAGACCGAAAAGATGAGCAATACAAGCTTCAAACAAAAAATAGGATCTTGTTTGAGCTAACATTCCACCTAGATACAAGATAATCAACAATATCAACTCTAAGTGGCACTACCTCATATGTTCACATTTCCTAGGATTGTGATATGCAAAATAAGCATATTACTCTCCCATAATGTTGTATTCAATTTTTCTTAATAAGAGGAAAAACAACCTCAACTAGAGATAATTAATGGACATTTAGAATTTGAATTTCTCATGAGTATGACACACCACATAGTGACTAGATAAGCTTGCAATATCAATACTAAGTGGTATTACTCATGTCCACACATTTTAAGGTTCGAGAGATGCGCGGGGCATATCACTCCCCCCAGAATGGGATGTTCCATTAACCTCTCAAAAAGAGCCCAATAAGATATCATCAATATGCATTAGAGGCTCAAAATGAAACACACGAGTAAATGATGTGCCAAACACCTAGACATACTTGAATACATAAAATAAGCAAGCGCGAGGCACAAAAAATACAAACACATACTTGGTAAAAAACCAAAACATGTAAAGGGGCAAGTAACTTACAATATAAAAGAGTTGAGTTCGAGTTACCGCAAAGAGGGACATTGGGTATATGGTAGGGAGATGATAATACTTATAACTTGGCTTGATCAAATATAGTATATGAAGATCCCTTAATTTTTCATGTGTTAGCCAAGTCTCCAATGCCCTCCGAAAACACCTATTTATCAAGTTTGAGCTTGTTGGTCCCCAAACAAGTTGGGTCCTAAGAGGTTAGTCACAATAGGCTTGGCAACCCAAATGGTTTGTTTCTTGACACCAGTTTGAGATCCAACAAACTTGGCAAACACATTACCATCCTTATCCTTCCCAAGAGAATAATCATCATCAACAATGATAGGGTTAGATAAGGTACCATTTGAACATGAAGAGGCAAAGTGCCCCTTCTCACGACATATGTAGCAACAAGTTCTCCCCTTTCTCTTCTTCATTGATTTCTTGTCTTGGGGAGCCTTATCTTGATTCTTCTTAGGAAGTGGCCTAGCTTCAACTTGAGGTTGAGATTGGGCTTGACCTTGAACTTGTGGCTGCTTCCCTTGTTGCTTCTCACTCAAGTGCTTTTTCTTCAATGGACAAGATCTTACATGATGTCCTTTAACCTTGCACTTGAAGCAAATAATCTTGGCCGAATCCTTGACTTGGTCTTGGCCCTTCTTCTTGTTGCTCTTGGACTTGTTCTTGTTATTGGAGTTGAATCCAAGTCCACTTTTATCATTGGGATATTTTTGCACACTCAAAATATTATCGAGTGTGGATTTGCCATCATGACTCTTTTTCAAGTCTTTCTTAAAAGAAGTGACTTGGGCCTTGAGCTCTTTGATTTCCTCTACATGGTTAGTAGAAATAGAGGTACTAGAGTAAGTAGAAGCTTCATTGTTAGAGTGATGACCCACAAGTATAGGGGATCGCAACAGTCTTCGAGGGAAGTAAAACCCAATTTATTAATTCGACACAAGGGGATCCAAATAATATTTATAAGCCTTAACAACTGAGTTGTCAATTCAGCTGCACCTGGAAATAGTCTTGCTCGCAATAGTTTATCAGTAGCAACAGTTTTGTGATAATAATAGCAAAGTAATAACAGTAGTAAACGTAAAGACAGTAGTAGCAATTGCAGTAAACAATAGGATTAAAGTGCGGTAGGCATAGGGATGGAGGGACAGGCGTTGCATGGACAAGACAATTCATGTAATAATCCAAACATAGGGCATTTGCAGATAAATAAGATAAAATATTCAAGTACTAAATAATCATAGGCATGTGTTCCATATATAGTCATACGTGCTCGCAATGAGAACTTGCACAACATCTTTGTCCTGCCAGCTGATAAGTCCATTTTGCATCACTATTCTATATCATAATTTACTGTTATTCATTGATATATTTCATATTAAGAGATGATACTTATGTCATTTCATCTGTTTTTGCATGGTTGATGACTTTTGGAGCATGGACCGCTGCAGTCAGGATTCTGATGGAAAAAGGGGCTGTTTGGAGGCAAAATTCGCGAAGATCAGAAAATCCAGGAAAATACATGGAAAATTCTATTTTTCCAGAAGACGAAGATTGCCAGAAGGGGGAGTGGACATGGGCCACAGGGGGCCCACACCACCCCCTGGCGCGGGTAGCCCTAGGCCATGCCAGCAGGTGGTGTGGCCACCCTGGCCCACTCTAGGCTCTCCCCTTTGGCTTATATTATCCCCACGGAACCCTAATACCGGGGGAGCAACCACAGAATGATTCCACCGCCTCTGCAGGGCAGAAAACACCGAGAGAGAAAGATCTCTCCGGCAGATAGAATTCTGCCAGGGGAATTCCTTCCCGGAGAGGGGAGATCATCGTCATCAACACCACCATAAAGCTGGACTTCCTCGGGATCATCATCACCATCATCTCCATCATCATCTCCACCAGCACCATCATCACCACTCCGTACCTCTGTAACAATGGGTTGAATCTTGCATAGTTCTTAGGGGAAACTTTCCCGGTATTGATTACTTGTTGTAGTTGATGCTATTGAGTGGAACCATTGAATTATTGTTATGTTCAGATTGTTGCTTATCATCATATAATGTCTGATCTTGATCCATATGTGTCTTGTGAGTAGTTCCTTTAGTTCTTGAGGACATAGGAGAAGTCATGTTGTTAGTAGTGGAGTTGTGATGAGAAAGATTCAATGGTTTGATATTTAAGTTGTGGTGTATTTATTCTAGTGGTGTCATGTGAACGTAGACTACATGACACTTCACCTATATGGGCCTAGGGGAATGCATTGTGTATTTGGATACTAATCCTAGGGGTTGCCGGAGTGAAGAAACCTGAACCCCCGTTAGGAAACTTTTACACAAGGGATGTCAGGGTCTTAGAGTTTAAAGCTATGGTTAGGTTTCTACCTTAATTACTTTCTTGTACTTGCGGATGCTTGTAAGGGGTATAATCACAAGTATGTATTAGTCCTAGGAAGGTCGGTACATTAGCACAGGTTCACCCACACAACACTTAGCAAACTAAAGAAGATTAATCAACTATATTAAGCGAACACACTTGACGATATTCCCGTGTGTCCTCAAGAGCATTTGGTCATCTTAAGTAATACAACCGGCTTGTCCTTTGCTAAAGAAAGGATTGGGCCACTTGCTGCATTTATTCTTATTGTCTTTTATTTACTCGTACTTTATTTATCTGCATTATTGAAAACCCCTAAAAATCCGTTTGCTAAGTATTTATAGAGAATTCCTGCTCCAAGCCACTCGTCAACACCTTCTTCTCCTCGTTTGGTTCGACATTCTTACTTATCAAAAATATTGCGATACACCCCCATACTTGTGGGTCATCAAGACTATTTTCTGGCGCCGTTGCCGAGGAGTGAAGCGCTATTGGAGAGTGGAACTGGTAAGGAAACTTCTACTGTGAGTATTGTTTACTTTTGTTAGTTGTTTTATTTCAATATGGATAATTCACTGAGTTTCTTATTTCGTAATGCTATTACCACTGCTAAGGTAGTAGATGAACCACCACCTGCTGAGAATGATACTTTTAAAATACCTACAAGAATTATTGATCGTGTTATGGATACCTATTATGTTGGAGATGGAACTGTCCATCCCGGTGATCATTTTCTCTTTATACATTAATTATGCGGGTTGTTCAAGTGTGCAGGTATTACAACAGATCAAGTCAAGAAGAAGTTATTCTCATTATCACTGAAAGGAAGAGCTGAGGAATGGTATAAGCTGCTGAAGAATGGTAAAGCTCTTGAATGGGAGGAAGTAGTGCCTCTCTTTTATTCTAAATTTTATCATCCTAGTGAGATTCATAAAGATCGGAATCAAATATACAAATTTTGGCCTCTTGATGGAGAGAGTACAGCTCAAGCTTGGGGGAGATTGAAGTTACTAATGCTCAAATGTCCTATTCATGAGTTCCCTCAAAATATTATTATCAATAACTTTTATGCAAGACTTTCTCTTCATGATAAGGATCTATTAGATGCTTCTTGCTCTGGATCATTTACACGCATGGAAGAAGAAGTTAAATGGGATCTTCTAGACCGTATTCAAGACAATGCTGAAGCATGGGAGAATGACAAAGGAAGAAAGTTAGGTATAAATTATGATTATGAATGCATTGAATCTTTTATGGGAACTGATGACTCTCAAAATATTAAAAATGCTTATGGTCTTGATTCTCAAGTTATTGCAAATTGCTTTAAGGCTTTGCCCTCTTATCTTGAAATTCCGAAAAAGGAATGGGACAAGTATCATGCACCATATAAAGATATTGTTGATTATGTTCCTATTAGAAGTACTGAATTTTGCACTATTTATCACATCTTACCTGAACCTTATATAGAGAAAATACCCTTCCTGGATAAGGTAAAGGAGCACCCTATGATAACTAGTGTAATTAATAAAAGTACAAAGAGAACTGTAAGACCTGATGAACAAATAAACATTGAACCTGCAGTAGTAATTGTGAAAGACCTAGTCACTAAAAGTGTAGAAGAAGGACACATTGTCTTCTGTGAGGATGCTTCTAATATCGTCTCACATCCAAATAGAACTAAAAAGGCTAGTGTCCCTGTGCTTTCTGTTAGAATTGGTGATCATTGCTATTATGGTTTATGTGATATTGGTGCAAGTTCAAGTGCTATTCCTTACGACCTTTATAAAGAAATTATGCATGAAATTAGTCCTTGCGAATTAGAAGAGATTGATGTGGTTATTCACCTTGCTAATAGAGAGACCATCTCTCCAATTGGTATTGTAAGAGATGTGGAAGTTCTTTGTGGTAAGATTAAATATCCTGCTGATTTTCTAGTACTTGGTTCAGCTGCTAGTAAAACCTATCCTATCATTTTTGGTAGACCTTTATTGAACACATGTGGAGCCATTATAGACTGTAAAAGGGAGAAAATTCTAACTAAATTTGATGGGGAATCTTATGAGTTTAATTTTT
This sequence comes from Avena insularis, assembly GCA_023614405.1. Lineage (NCBI taxonomy): Eukaryota > Viridiplantae > Streptophyta > Magnoliopsida > Poales > Poaceae > Avena > Avena insularis. Next base: position 591,933,599 of record CM042686.1, on the reverse strand, counting down.
CAAAATTTACTAAAGTTCCTTGTGAAAATGAAGCCCCTAATGAGGATTTTAGAGTTGAACAACTTGCTTCTATCTCTCTTGCTCCTACCAATGCTTTGCAACAATTTATGGAAGACCACAAAAGTGAGATCTTCATGGAAGAAAGAAATGAGATTGACGAGATTCTCCATCGTCAACCAAAGATGCTTAAGCATAACTTGCCTATGGAAGATTTGGGTACCACATTGCCACCTAAAATGGATCTGGTTTTCTATCTAAAACCTTTACCTGATGATCTCAATTATGCTTACATTGATGATAATAAAATATATCATGTTATTATTAGTTCTAAACTTTTAGGGAAGGAAGAGGAAAGATTATTGGAGGTATTGAAGAAACACCGAGGAGCTATGGGCTATACTCTGGATGATTTAAAGGGGATTTCTCCTACTATATGTCAGCACGCTATCAATATAGAACTAGATGCAAAGCCAGTGGTAGAACATCAACGTTGTTTAAATCCTAAGATGAAGGAAGTGGTAAGAAACGAGGAATTAAAACTCCTTGATGCTGGTATTATTTATCCTATTGCTGATAGTGAATGGGTTAGTCATGTTCATTGTGTTCCTAAAAAGGGGGAATTACCTTTGTGCATAATGATAATGATGAGCTTATTCCCCAAAGAATAGTAGCAGGTTATAGGATGTGCATTGATTTCAGAAAAGTTAACAAAGTTACTAATAAAGATCATTATCCACTTCCTTTTATTAATCAAATGTTAGAAAGGTTGTCTAGAAAGACCCATTTTTGTTTTCTTGATGGATACTCTGGGTTTTCTCAAATTGCTGTTAAACAACAAGATCAATAAAAAACCACTTTTACATGCCCTTATGGAACCTATGCTTATAGACGTATGCCTTTTGGTTTGTGTAATGCTCCTGCTACTTTTCAAAGATGCATGTCTGCTATCTTTCATGGTTTTTGTGAGGAAATTGTGGAAGTATTCATGGATGACTTTTTCGTCTATGGAACTTCTTTTGATAATTGTCTGCACAACCTTGATAAAGTTTTGCAGAGATGTGAAGAAACTAATCTTGTTCTTAATTGGGAGAAATGCCACTTCATGGTCAATGAAGGGATTGTCCTCGGACATAAGATTTCCGAAAGAGGCATAGAAGTTGATAGAGCTAAAGTTGAAGCAATTGAGAAACTGCCCTGTCCAAGAGACGTCAAAGGTATTCGTAGTATCCTTGGTCATGCTGGTTTCTATAGAAGGTATATTAAAGATTTCTCTAAGATATCAAAACCCCTCACTAATCTTCTTCAAAAGGATGTACCCTTTGTTTTTGATGATGATTGTAAGGAAGCTTTTGAAACTCTAAAGAAGGCTTTAACTACTGCTCCTATTGTTCAAGCACTTGATTGGAGTTTACCCTTTGAAATCATGTGTGACGCTAGTGATTTTGCTGTAGGTGCTGTCCTTGGGCAATGAATAGATAAAAAGTTAGATGTTAGCCATTATGCTAGTAAGACTCTTGACGCTGCTCAAAAGAATTATGCTACTACTGAAAAGGAATTCTTAGATGTTGTCTTTGCTTGTGATAAGTTTAGACCTTATATTGTTGACTCAAAAGTTACCATTCATACTGATCATGCTGCTATTAAGTACCTTATGACGAAGAAAGATGCTAAGCCTAGGCTTATTAGATGGGTGCTTCTCTTACAAGAGCTTGACCCACATATTGTAGATAGGAAAGGTGCTAAAAATCCTGTTGCTGATAATTTATCTCGATTGGAAAACATCTCTTTTGATCCTATGCCTGTTAATGATAGTTTCCCAAATGAACAGTTGGCTGCAGTAGGGTAAGCTCGCGAGGGAGCCCTTGGTATGATGATTATGCTAACTTGATTGTCTCCAAGTATTTGCCTCCAACTTTTATAGCTCAGCAAAGAAGGAAGTTCTTTTATGATTTGAGGCATTATTTTTGGGATGACCCACATTTATATAAAGAAGGAGTAGATGGTATTATGCGAAGATGTGTTCCAGAATATGAACAAAAGGAGATATTGTGGAAATGTCATGGTAGTGCCTATGGAGGACATCATGCGGGAGATAGAACCGCACAGAAGGTGCTACAATCAGGTTTTTCTAGCCTACCCTTTTTAAAGATGCAAGAAAATTTGTCTTATCATGTGATGAGTGCCAACGAGTTGGTAACATTTCTAGACATAATGAGATGCCTATGAATTACTCTCTAGTTATTGAACCATTTGATTGTTGGGGATTCGACTTTATGGGTCCTTTTCCCCTTCAAAAGGTTATACCCATATTCTTGTTGCTGTTGACTATGTTACTAAGTGGGTAGAAGCCATACCTACAAAAAGTGCTGATGGGGAGACCTCTTTGAAAATTCTTAAGGATATTATCTTTCCTAGGTTTGGAGTGCCTAGGTATCTTATGACTGATGGAGGTTCTCATTTCATTCATGGTGGTTTTAGAAAGACCCTTGCTAAATATGATGTTAATCATAGAATTGCTTTAGCTTATCATCCCCAAACTAGTGCGCAAGTAGAGCTATCAAATAGAGAAATTAAATCCATCTTGCAAAAGACTGTTAATAGATCTAGAAAAAAATGGGCTAAAAAGTTGAATGATGCTTTATGGGCTTATAGGACTGCCTATAAAAATCCTATGGGAATGTCTCCTTACAAAATGGTTTATGGGAAAGCTTGTCACCTGCCTTTAGAATTAGAACACAAAGCTTATTGGGCAGTAAAAAAACTTAATAGAGACTGCAAACTTGCTGGTGAGAAAAGATTATTTGACTTAAGTTTGTTGGATGAATGGAGGAGTGAAGCATATGAGAATGTTAGACTCTTTACAGAAAAAGTTAAAAGATGGCATGACAGGAGAATTCTTAAGAGAGAGTTCCATGTTGGTGAGAAAGTTCTATTGTATAGGTCTCGTCTCAGATTTTTTGCAGGGAAACTACTTTCAAAATGGGAAGGACCTTTTGTTATCGAAGAAGTATATCGTTCAGGTGCAATAAAAATTTCTTCTTTAAAAGATAACACTACACAAGTGGTGAATGGTCAGTGACTCAAGCACTATATTGCTGGAGATTCTTACAATGAAGATATTGATGCTATTCAAGTAGTAACTCCGGAAAAATTTATCAAAGACCAAATTCAGAGACCTATAGAGTCCTTTTTCGAATAGGTAACAGTTCTGGTAAGAAAAGTTCCGCGAAAAATCTGTTCAGTTATATTTTTGGAGTTTTTGTCCAACAAGGAAAGCAACGAAGCAAAAGAGGGACGGAAACAGAGCCAGGGTGGCTCACACCACCCCCGGCGTGGGCCCCCTGGCCGCGCCAGCAGGTGGTGTGGCTGCCCCGGACTCCGTCTCCGACCCGTTTTCTCCCAGTACCTTCCTTTTTTGTAAAAATTCATAATATATAATTCCTCGGATCCCCCGAGGTTCGCATATCGTGTTCTCGTCGTGTTTTTGTTTCGATCTGTTTCTGACAGGTAGAATCTCAGTTTTGGAGCCACAATGTCCTCCTCTGGATTAGCCAAGGAAGATCCCTGCGCGGATATCATCAACCCATACATGCGTGAGTTGAAGATTCACCCCAAGGAGTTGATGCTCGAAGATGGGGAGGTACAGATAAAAGAGGTTCATGGCCCTAAAGGTGAAGGAAGTCTGGAGGACAGGATGGATGCACTGGAGCAAGAAGTCTTTAGGTACAAGAAGATGGCGGAACGTGAAGTGGATATCATCCATAAGATTTGTTCTGAACTCATCGTCGAGCACCAAAAGGAGACTGATGAGCTTAAGGATGAAATCCTCTCACTCCATCGAACGAACAACCAACTGCAAGTACAGCTCTACGACGTGCAAAATCAAAACTGTGAGTATGAGGTTAGGTTTAAACGCATAAGTGCTGCTGCTAGTTTCAGGATGATGGAGACCAGGATGTCTTTTGTTGATGGGGAGCCCTTACCTTGGACGTCGGACGATGATGAGAGAACACCACCACCACCGAAGGAGTAATTCGTCATCAGGTTTTGGCATCCCCTTGGTCTGTTCCAAGCTTAGGGGAGTGCTGCGGTATCACATCACTACCTTCTATCTTTTTACCCTTTTTAGTAGAGTCCTATCATGAATAGAGGAGTTATCATGTAGGATGGTTTGCATTATGGAAGTGTCCCCCCTCTCGTTAGATATCTATGTATCCCTTGGTGTGAGTTGTCGGTATGGAATATTAATGATAAGTTCTTTCTTTATTCTTTTGCATATCTTATATTAGTTTTCAATTTATGTTATATGATTGATCTTGTTGTTAGTATTGGTATCACTTTGGGATCATTGAGTTAATTTAGTTGGTTTTGGCAAACCTGGCTCGGTCAGTAGCAACACTATTTTGAGAAGTGAATGAAAAAGATAAAAAGTACTCTAAAGAAATATAATTTCATCATCTTTCTTTCTTGATTTGCTCATATGTTTAGTATTCTCTAGTTAAGATCTTTTGTGCTTCCAAGGAAGATTGCATGTTTGTTTTTATCACTTGTATGTTTGTTTGTTTCCTTTAACTCTTATGCTTGCTACCCAGCCTTGCTAGCCAAAAACCTGTACTGAGAGGGAATGCTTCTCGTGCATCCAATCCTTAAAACCAAAACCTATGCCATTTGTGTCCACCATACCTACCTATTATCATTATTGCTATTCCAAGTAAATTCATGTATTTATCTACCTTCCGAATTAAACTTGTTATGTGAAAATTAGTGATTAAAGCTGTCACGAACTTGATGGCACACTTTACTTTTCTTGCACTTAATAAACTTGAACCATTGTGCCCATCTATGTTGCGTATATGCTTGTGCTTTGTAAGTTGTTAATTAGCAGAACCATGTTGTCATGGGGAACGCTTTCAACATTGCATTTGTAGATTGTACCTAGTTGATATCATGCTCTTTTGTCTATGGATATCGTCGGTGTGAAATGAAAGGGGAGCTTGTAAGTCCATGGAGTTATGTATGTGTGTTAGAGAAACGCCTGGGCCGCCGGTCTAATCCATGCATAATCATGGTGGAAACCTGCATCGTAACCATAATGAGTGATCTATGAAGCATTCTTCTTATAAAAAAGAGACAAAGATTGAGAAAAGAAAAAAAGATGAGAAAAGAGGAAAGAGAGAAAAAAAGCACCATTTTCCCATGGTAAATAAGAAGATTAGTGAGATGCTCGTTGTCTGCTTGCCTTGTCATTTCAATATGGGGATTCTTCCGTATCATCGGGCAAGGGGTACCCCGTTGGCGGTTCTCTATGATATACATATACTTACTATGACAAGAACTTACCGGTAACTAAACTTGAGTAGCATGAGGAGCGACCCTCGTACTCAAGGGACATGAGATTTTCAACTTACAACTTGTCAAGCATATCCTCATATTTGATCACTTTAACCTTAATCACCTAAAGATGCCTACGATAGGGGCAATGAGAGCTGAAAGCTAATAAGTACCATAATTTTTGGAAGCTCTTTATGAAACTTGAAATCCCTGCTTCCCTCTGCGAAGGGACTATCTTTTACTTTTTAGTTGAGTCAGTAAACCTATTCCCTTATATCTCAACAAGTATTTTGAGTTGTTGTGTTTCCTTCATTCTTATGATGATTTATTCAATCATGTTCTTATGTTCCTTGTTTTTCACATTGCTCTTATCTTAGTGAATATTACTTTGAAAGCTATCATTGAAAACCCCATTATGTTTGAACTCCTGCAAATTGTTAACTATTCTTTGACCTAGAGCTAAGTTTGCCATTACCAATTGTGATTTACTTTATGTATCTTTATTGTGTTTCCTTTACTTATTGCAAGTTAAGTTATATAATAGTGAGTTATCTTCTATTATGATTTGTGTATCGATGAATGTGATGCTTCTTGTCCGTATTCTTTTATCGACTCTTCACTCCATAAACCTGAGGTCATGTTTATTGAGCTCTGTTTTCGCTAGGGGAGAAGCGAAGTCTAAGCTTGGGGGGAGTTGATACGTCCATTTTGCATCACTATTCTATATCATAATTTACTGTTATTCATTGATATATTTCATATTAAGAGATGATACTTATGTTATTTCATTTGTTTTTTCATGGTCGATGACTTTTGGAGCATGGACCGCTGCAGTCAGGATTCTGATGGAAAAGGGGCTGTTTGGAGGTGAAATTCACGAAGATCAGAAAATCCGGGAAAATATATGGAAAATTCTATTTTTCCAGAAGACGAAGATTGCCAGAAGGGGGAGTGGAGATGGGCCACAGGGGGCCCACACCACCCCAAGGCGCGGGCAGCCCTAAGCCACGCCAGCAGGTGGTGTGGCCACCCTGGCCCACTCCAGGCTCTCCCCTTTGGCTTATATTATCCCCACGGAACCCTAATACCGGGGAGCGACCACAGAAAGATCCCGCTGCCTCTGCGGGACGGAAAACACTGAGAGAGAAAGATATCTCCGGCAGACAGAATTCTGCCGGCGGAATTCCTTCCCGGAGAGGGGAGATCATCACCATCAACACCACCATCAAGCTGGACTTCATCAGGATCATCATCACCATCATCTCCATCATCATCTCCACCAGCACCATCATCACCACTCCGTACCGCTGTAACAATTGGGTTGAATCTTGCATAGTTCTTAGGGGAAACTTTCTCGGTATTGATTACTTGTTGTAGTTGATGCTATTTAGTGGAACCATTGAATTATTGTTATGTTCAGATTGTTGCTTATCATCATATCTTCTCTGATCTTGATCCATATGATGTCTTGTGAGTAGTTCTTTTAGTTCTTGAGGACATGGGAGAAGTCATGTTATTAGTAGTGGAGTTGTGTTGAGAAAGATTCAATGGTTTGATATTTAAGTTGTGGTGTATTTCTTCTAGTGGTGTCTGATAACCCACAAGTATAGGGGATCGTGTGTAGCCTTTTCGATAAGTAAGAGCGTCGAACCCAACGAGGAGCTAAAGGTAGGATAAATATTCTCTCAAGTTCTATCAACCACTGATACAACTCTATGCACACTAAACGTTTGCATTATCTTGGAAATAAAACTAGAGCAACAATACTCGTAATAGAGATAGCTTTGTATGATAATAAATAACAAGAAAGTAAAGCTAGTTGCTATAGCAATAAAATACACTAAACTAACAGAACCATGAGTGTGGAATAGTGCTGGTAATTGTGGTGGCTTTGTCCAAGTTTAAATAGCGAATAGATCGGGTTCATTGTCTTCGATGCAGATTTCTATGTGGGAGAGGCTAAATATGAAGGAAATATGCCCTGAGAGGCAATAATAAAGTTGTTATTATATATTCCTTATATATGATAGATGTATATTTTACATGCTAGAATTATATTGATCGGAAACATCAATACATGTGTGTTTAATAAACAAAAAGGGTTCCTAGTTATGCCTCTCTTATAGACTAGCTTGTTGATTAACAAGATGATCAAGGTTTCCTGATCATGGACATTGGATGTTGTTAATAACAAGGTCACACCATTGGTGGAATGATGTGATGAACATTCATCCGAAGTATAGCCTTACGATCAATTCATTATGTTTATATTGCTATAACATCATACGAAGTAATCTTTATCCTTAGACCATGAGATCATGTTAATTGCTAACACCGGAAGAGTATCTTGATAACATCAAACGTCACACCGTAACAGGGTGACTATAAAGATGGGTTCAGTACTACGAAGGTGTTATGTTGAGGCTCATGGATCAAGAGTGGAATTTGTCAATCCCGATGACGGATAGATATACTCTGGGCCCTCTCGGTGATATCACATTAAGATAGCTTGCAAGCAAGTGATGTGATCACTAGAATGTTATATCACAGGAACGAGAAAAGAGTGCATGTCGGTAACGAGATCAAACTAGGTATGGAGATACCGATGATCGAATCTCGGACATGTAATATATTGAGATACAAAGGGATTTAGTTACAAGCGTTAAAGGTTCTCACGATCACAGAAGTCATCGTTGAATGTGTAGGAGTCGACGGATCTCGAGTCCGCTGCTGATTATTGATCGAAGAAGGGTCTCGATCATGTCTGCATTATTCGCGAACCGTAGGGTGGCACACTTAAGAGTTACCGGACACCATTTTGGAGCACATATGTTTTAGACGAAAGAATTGCAAAGCGCAGGAATTGTTTCAATAGAAACCGGAAATTGTTTCGGGTGAAATTGCAGAAAATGGTTTTGCATGTGATATTGAAATATTACAAGGGGCTATATGTGAATGTTTGTTAATTAAAGTAATTAGCAAAATTCTGAATAAATTTAATAAAAGAGTTTTATTAAATGAGAGAGCATTAAATTTGGAGAAATTTAATGCATTTAAAGTGGAGACTTTAAAAGGGAATGTGAAGATGATGGGTTCGTAGCATGGAAAAACAAAAAATTTCTATCGCAAGAACGAACAAAACCCAGATCTAATCTAGATAAAAGCCAAGATCTAATCTATTAGACATGTGCAACGAGATAGATCTGTACTAACCCTTGTAGATCCGAAAGCGTTACGAGATCGGATCTCGTGGTTGATGTAGTCGATCACTTGATGATCTCAAGATCGAGTAGACGATCCTGCACGCCGGCACTCAGCGTTCTCGGTCCTGCGTCTGAGTCGAAGTAGACCTTCCTCTCCTTGTTCCAGCGAGTGCGGAGGTAGTAGATCTCTCCACGGAATCCCAGCAGCACGACGGCGTGGTGGTGGTGGAGTAGAGAATTCTGCAGGGCTTCGCCTAAGCCAGAGCAGAGGGAAGGAGGAGGAGAGAGGCGGCTAGGGTTTGGAGTGCAAGGGGGCAAGGGGGTGGTGCCTCCACCCCTCTATATAAAGGAGGGAGGCGCCATGGGAGGGGGAGTCCTATAGGACTCCCCTCCCTTCCTTGGCCGGCGGATTGGGAGGGGGGGAGGAGTCCTCCTTCCCCACGACTCCTTGTCTTGCCCCACAAGGATTCCTTGATCCTTTCTTGGTTTTCAAGTAAACTCCAAGAAATCTTCTAGAACCTTCCGGATTGTTCCGAAACCTTCTAGAATCCCCATACAAATACTCCGGAACATTTCCTAACTTAGAAAATGATCCCCAATATATGAATCTTATTCTCCGGACAATTCCGGATCTCCTCGTGATGTCCTGGATCCAATCCGAGACTCCGAACAACATTCGGTCTCCAACGCACATTCCATATCTACTTAAAACAACTTCGAACCTTAAGTGTGTCACCCTACGGTTCGTGAATATGCAGACATGATGGAGACACCTCTCCGATAAATAACCATCAGCGGGATCTGGAGATCCATAACGGCTCCCACATACTCAGCGATGACTTCATGATCGATAGAACCATTAACATATGAAACCAATTCCCTTTGTCACGTGATACTCTACTTATCCGAGGTTTGATCATCGGCATCTCCATACCTAGTTCTACCTTGTTACTGATAAGTACTCTTCTCGTTCCATGATATGTCATCCCTTGTGACCTATTCACATGCTTGCAAGCTAACTAGATGACATTCCACCGAGAGGGCCCAGAGCATATCTATCCGTCATATGGATGGACAAATCCCAATCTTGGTCCATGTGCTTCAACACATACTTTCAGAATACCCAATGTCACCTTTATAACCACCCGATTCTGACGGCGTTTGATGTCATCAAAGTACCCATCCGGTGATGGTGATTAACATAACCTCATGGTCGAAGGATTAGGTTACTATGCATTTGAAAAGCTTGTAGCAAAACGAACTTAATGACTTGATCTTATGCTATGCTTACTATGGGTGTGTGTCCATCACATCATTCTCCTAATGATATGATCTTGTTATTAATGACATCCAATGTCCATGATCAGGAAACCATGATCATCCATTAATCAACAAGCTAGTTTAACAAGAGGCTTACTAGGGACTCTTTTATGTTTACAAAACACACAAGTATTAATGTTTCTGGTTAATACAATTATAGCATGGGATGTAAACATTTATCATAAACATAAAGATATAATAATAACCACTTTATTATTGCCTCTTGGGCATATCTCCAACAGTCTCCCACTTGCACTAGAGTCAATAATCTAGTTAAAAACTTGTGCATTCAACACCTATGGCTTTCTGGTGTTGTATAGACACTATTGCAAGTGGTAAACATAATCTTCGGATCTGACACTTCCAGGTCCGTGTGTATTTGCATGTCCTTGCGTCTCTACGCATTACTCATTCTCCAATGAGATGGCATTGTATAAATTTGGTCCTTTGGTGAGATCTTTAGTTCCTTGGGATTAAATCATGTTGATACAATTGTCATACAATGTATCTTCATAGTATTATCCCGCTATGAACCACACCTAGTTTGATAACAAACTACTTGACGCAAATGCCCTCATTTGCTACTACAATAGTAGTCATATACTTAGCCTTTTGTTGTAGTATCTGTCACAATGTTTTAACTTTGGTACTCAACCAAATCCGTTATGGAACTTCCTTTCTATTACATTGTTCCACCCATAGTTTAAATTGAGATAAACTTAATTTGTGACAAAACTAGTATCAATGTAACAATCTACAATGAAATATTTGTCACTACTATATAAATAATATATTCTTAGTTCTTCCAAAGATCATAGGAATATCCCTACTATTGTCCAATGGTTATCTTATGAGTCATTCTGGTATATGCTCATAATATTTAGAGCATAGGACATATCTGGATGTGTACATCTCAAAGAATGATTGATCAAAATATTCTTGTGATTTCACCAAGTGTCAAAACACTTGAATCTCGTGTCAACACACTTGAATCTTGATTCAGTCCTTTCCGTGTGTCAAGAACCTTTTTGTTGTTTCCATATTGAACTCATTCAACATCTTATCTATGTACATTTGGCAAAACCATATTAGCGCTTCAATTTATTCATATAGACATTGATGCCTAATTCTTGGGTTATGCCTAAGTCTTTCATCGAAATGAAATTCTTAACCTGTGTCAATAAAAGATACATCATTTCTAATCAACAATATGTCTTTCACATAATGTATTAGAAATATGTCTTAGCGCTCCCACTTAATTTCTTGCAAAATGCAAACATCTTCATCGTCTCTGATGAAATTAAACCTTTTAACGGTTTCATCACGGTGAAGATTCCAACTCCGCGATGCTCACTTCAACCATTGAAATTTTGCATACTCTTTTAGCATCCTTTGAATTAACAAAACCCTTTGGATCGTGTCATGTACACGTCCTAGGTAACCATTCTATTAGAAGAACTTGTTTTGTTTGTTCAACTACCATATACCAAAATATATGTAGTGGTTGCTACATTAATCCGTCCAGACTAAATATCGCTATGAAAGATCAAATCTTATCATAGTCAATTCCTTGAACATTTTCGTAAACTCTTTCCGACATGTCGACTATTTCATAGATGTGAAACATCCATGTCTATTTCTTTATAGATCCATATACGACTGTAAGGTCTTGCATCTTTCTAGAGGGTCTTTCAAATTCAAAGCTTGATTTCTCGTGTATGGAATTATCACGGATTTTATGGCTTCAAGCCACTTAACAAAGTCAGGGCCCATCATTGATTATTTGCATGTAGTCGGTTCATCATTGTCAAACAACAATGATTTAACTCTCAAATCTTGGCATTTGATTACTTACCTGAACTACTTGGTTCAATAGGAACTTAGATCTCCGTGACCACAACCTTTGAGGCACGTGAGCCATGAGCATTGTTGCTGCCTCCGGGACACTTACGACGCTGCGCAACTCAGCACATATTAGCCAAGGTTCAACAACCTTGTCAAAGTTCTATTGTCCTCCCACTTAACTTTTCACCAAAAATTCCTTCTCAAGAAACTCGACATTCTAAGTGACAAACACTTTTGTCTTCGGTGTTATGGAGGAATAGCCAATGGTTATTCAAAATAACCTACAAAGACTTGCTCATCTGACTTTGGTTGTAAACATTTTACTTATGCCTAGCATACCAAAAATTTAAGAAAGGACAATCTGGGTTTTATCCCAAACCATGACTTATATGGTGTCATTTCAACGGATCACGATGGAGCTCTTTTCAGTGTAAAAGCGATAGTCACTAAAGCTTTAATCTTTAAAATATAATGGCAGTTTTATAAATGACACCTTTGATCTTACCATGTCAAACAAGGTTTCATTACATATCTTGAACACTCCATACTCCTATGGTGTTTTGGGAAATACAAATCCATGGAACGATTCCTCAAATCTTAGGTGTTTTGCTAAACTTGTAACTCAAACATCTTTATTTATGATCCAATCATAAACTTTTTATTTTCTTGTTACAATAATTTTCCACTTCATCTTGAAAGTCTTTGAACATTTTCAAATGTTTCATACTTCTTCCTTATTGAGTAAGTATATACATATACTCACTCAAATCTTCGGAGAAAGCATATGAAGTTGAAATCCATCGCCCACGACTACACATAATGACTATATACATCAATATGTACAAATTCCAATCAGTTAGTCGTCCGTTCCTCTTTTGGCCTCATTTAACGGAGTTTTAATTATCTCCAGGAAAGTATCACAAGCGTCATTTGATCAAAATCAAAGACTCCAAAAATCCATCAACATGGAGTTTCTTCATGTATCCCTTTCAATATAATTTAAACGGTGATGTCACTTCGCAAGTGATCTTTCAATCATTTGTCTTGCAACATTTTAGCATTAGTTTTATGGTCGTTATTTCTCCAACCAGACTTGTATATCATCCATCTATTATGGAATACAGTAATTATTTGAACAACCTTTTGTCATCATAATACCTGATCAAAATAACAATTATTGAAACAAATCTTGAAGGCAAGCTTTGATGTTAACGAGCAACACAACAACCCTTTGTTTGTTTTCGATGAACATCATCACATATTCTCTTGCTAGTTACTTAGGCCATTGCAGTTCATGAATTGTATTGTCCTGTATGACACTTCATACCAACCAATTCGGTATCCAATACCTCAGAACCACATTGTTTAACAACCAAGGAATACAGCCATAACATGTATCTTTTATATACCTAAGTTGGATATCTCCAATCTTTTCTTTTCTGGCAAATATTTTATAGATTCTCTTTCAACAATTCCTTTTCTTTTTAAAAGAATCTATCAACATCAATAGTGGTGTCATTCACATGACACATAGTACAAAGTGTGTATAGTCAAATACTAATACCTTTGGACTTGCACTTTGAAGTAGATCACCTTCATCAAATGTTTGGCATTCTATAAAAATTCCATTCTTTAGTAATATTTTAGTGTAGTAAACATTTTCCTTACATCTTCTATTCATCCTTATCATGACAACTTTCATGATCAAGCTGCTATAGCTTATAAAGGTGAATTGCAAGTATAATGTTTCTTTTCCAAAACCTTTTGGAGGATTAGGACGACTAGCGTCTCCAACCTTCACAAATTCTCATCAAATATGAGGACGTATACTCTATCATGTTGTAACCAACACATTGTTTTAGATATCGCAATACCTTTCACATATGATGGTTTCTGAAACATTGCTTTCAGCTCTTAGATAAACTTGATATTAAAAACAATCTTTTGAGTATCAAGAATCATGGAGGCAAACATGATACATTAGATACTAACACTGGAATTGTTACTCTTGATTTAATACTATTTATTAAACTTCACAGAGTAAACGGAGTTTGCTGAAAGATTGCAACAGGACTTTTAAACTTTAGATTGACACTCAAAACAATACGATACCAGTTCGTAAAGCAAATATCCAGAATTTCTATAGTTCCACTATCTCGACTATAACTAAGCGTAAGATGGTGAACGGATGCCAATGACTACAACAAACTATGCAAATTCACTTTGATTGGGTTTATTATAAATTGAGTTCGACTAATCCAAATTACAAATGAACTCCCACTCAAAAAAACATCCCTCGAGTTGTTTTAGTGATTACACGAACCAAATCCACTACACCAAGTCCGATCATCACGTGAGATGATGTAGCTTTAAAGGCGAACAATCAACATGTTCATCATATCAACCATATGACTCATGCTTTACCTTTCGGTATTCCGTGTTCCGAGACCATGTCTGTACATGCTAGGCTCGTCAAGGTTAACCTTAGTATCCGCATGTGCAAATCTGGATTGCACCCGTTGTATGCACACTTAGAATCTATCACACCCGATCATCATGAGATGCTTTGAAACGACGAGTCTTAGCCACGGTGCCAACTAAGGACGAACACTTTATTACTTGATATTTAGTGAGAGGGATCATCTTATAATGCTACCGTCGCGATCTAAGCAATACAAGATGCATAAAGGATTAACATCACAGGAAATTCATAATTAGTGTGATATGATATGGCCCTTTCTTCTTATGCCTTTGATCTCCATCTCCAAAGCATGGACATGATCTCCATCATCACCAGCATTGCGTCAAGGTCAGTGGCGCCGCTTCATGGTTGTCCATCATCACTAGCAACTATTACAACTACTTGGAATAAAGCTATTACAAGATGGATAGACACGCAGGTCTTAACAGAATTAAAGACAACCATTAGGCTCCTGCAGGTTGCCATATTACAACAAGGATCATTGAATACATCAAATATAATCACAATCACATGATGGCCATATCACATCACAAAACCCCTGCAAAAACAAGTTAGACGCCTCTAATTTTCTTTGCATGTTTTACGTGGTTTGGGGCTTTCGAATAAGAACGGATCTTACCTACGAAACTGAACCACAATGTTGATACAAGTGCTATCAAGTGCAAAGTGTAGATTGGATCTATACTATGGTGGGAGAGACAGACACCCGCAAAGCCACTTGTGCAAAGCAAGTTACACATCAAGCGTGGAGCAAGTCTCATGTGCGATGACATGTAAGGTTAGCCCGAGCCGCTTCATCCCACCATACCGCAAGATGCAAAGTACACAAAGCAAAAGACGGCACGAGCACCAACGCCCACAAAACCATTGTGTTCTACTCGTGCAACAGATCTACGCATAGACACGGCTCTGATACCACTGATGGGTTCGTAGCATGGAAAAACAAAAAAATTCTACCGCAAGAACGAACAAAACCCAGATCTAATCTAGATAAAATCCAAGATCTAATCTATTAGACATGTGCAACGAGATAGATCTGTACTAACCCTTGTAGATCCGAAAGCGTTACGAGATCGGATCTCGTGATTGATGTAGTCGATCACTTGCCGATCTCAAGATCGAGTAGACGATCCTTCCGGCGCCGTGTTCCGACAGTGCTTTGGCAGTCGGTCACACGTGCGGAGTCGAAGTAGACCTTCCTCTCCTCGTTCCAGCGAGCAGTGGAGGTAGTAGATCTCTCCACGGAATCCCAGCAGCACGACGGCGTGGTGGTGGTGGTGGAGTAGAGAATTCTGCAGGGCTTCGCCTAAGCCAGAGCAGAGGGAAGGAGGAGGAGAGAGGAGGCTAGGGTTTGGAGTGCAAGGGGCAAGGGGGTGGCGCCTCCACCCCTCTATATAAAGGAGGGAGGCGCCATGGGAGGGGGAGTCCTATAGGACTCCCCTCCCTTCCTTGGCCGGCGGATTGGGAGGGGGGGAGGAGTCCTCCTTCCCCACGACTCCTTGTCTTGCCCCACAAGGATTCCTTGATACTTTCTTGGTTTTCAAGTAAACTCCAAGAAATCTTCTAGAACCTTCCGGAACGTTCCGAAACCTTCTAGAATCCCCATACAAATACTCCGGAACATTTCCTAACTTAGAAAATGATCCCCAATATATGAATCTTATTCTCGGACAATTCGGATCTCCTGATGTCCTGGATCCAATCCGAGACTCAACAACATTCGGTCTCCAACGCACATTCCATATCTACTTAAAACAACTTGAACCTTAAGTGTGTCACCCTACGGTTCGTGAATATGCGACATGATGGAGACACCTCTCGATCAATAACCATCAGCAGGATATGGAGATCCATAACTCCCACATACTCAACAATGACTTCGTGATCGATAGAACCATTAACATCTGAAACCAATTCCCTTTGTCACGATACTCTACTTATCCGAGGTTTGATCGTCGGTATCTCCATACCTAGTTCTACCTCCATCTTGATAAGTACTCTTTACTCGTTCCATGATATGTCATCCCTTGTGACCTAGTCACATGCTTGCAAGCTAACTAGATGACATTCCACCGAGAGGGCCCAGAGCATATCTATTTGTCATATGGATGGACAAATCCCAATCTTGGTCCATGCGCTTCAACACATACTTTCAGAATACCCAATGTCACCTTTATAACCACCCAGTTACGAAGCGGCGTTTGATGTCATCAAAGTACCCATCCGGTGATGGTGATTAACATAACATCATGGTCGAAGGATTAGGTTACTATGCATTTGAAAAGCTTGTAGCAAAACGAACTTAATGACTTGATCTTATGCTATGCTTACTATGGGTGTGTGTCCATCACATCATTATCCTAATGATATGATCTTGTTATTAACGACATCCAATGTCCATGATCAGGAAACCATGATCATCCATTAATCAACAAGCTAGTTTAACAAGAGGCTTACTAGGGACTCTTTTATGTTTACAAAACACACAAGTATTAATGTTTCTGGTTAATACAATTATAGCATGGGATGTAAACATTTATCATAAACATAAAGATATAATAATAACCACTTTATTATTGCCTCTTGGGCATATCTCCAATAGAAGAGGCATTTTAATGTGGAGGGGTTACCACCACATGCATGGGGGAGGTGAGGGGTCACCCCCATGCGCCGACCATGGAGAGAGGGGGAACCCCCCTCCTCCTATAAAAGGCCACCCATTCCCTCCTTCATTCACACACCTCCTTGTGAAGGATCTCTCTCCCCCTCTAGAATTATTCCCCCATGGTCTCGGATTAGAGAGATACATGTTCCCGGTGGCATTTCGTCTGGAAGGAGTTGCTCCTTTTGCTGGATCGCTGGAGCGAGGAGGTGGAGGTTGTCCGGTGGCTTGAACGTGTGTGCGAGTGCGGATGCGCTGCTAAGTTGCGGCGCTCGGACTTCCTCACGATCTTGAGATCAGCAAGTGTACGGCTACATCAACCACGAGTTCCTAATCATTAACAAAACTCGTTGTCTTCGAGGGTAAGTTCTCGTTGGATGTATGTCCGCCCGTTGTTTTATACCTAGTACATAGATCTTGGCGTGTAGTTCACACCGTAGGAAATTTTTTGTTTTCTATGCTGCGGACCCAACAGTGGTATCAGAGCCTGATCTATGCGTAGGTTCTTTGCACGGGTAGTACACATATGTTTATATGTGGGCGATGATGATCATGTTATTGCATCTTCTATGTATTTTGGATATTGGTGGCATAGTGGTATGAAGCAGCCCGGACCAACCTTACATGTCATCGTACATGAGACCCGTTCCACGACTGACATGCAACTTGTTTTGCATAAGTGGCTGGCGGGTGTCTGTCTCTCCTACTATAGTCAATATCTGATTTACAACGAGTTGCTAATAACTTAGTTAACCTCGTTGTGGTTCATGTTCGTAGGTGAGAACGGTTCTATCTCCGAAATCCCTAAGCCACATAAAACTTGCAATTGATAAATTAGAGGCGTCTAGTTTAGATCGTTGTTGGGCTAGTGTATTTATATGGTATTGTTGTAAGTAGATGTATGATAGATACTCTTACAACACACTCAACTTGTAAGTTCCATAGACCTTGGCCTTACACACAAAGGAATGATAGAGATCATACCACGATGCAAGTGATAGAGATCAAATGCATGGACCATATCATCTCACTTTACACATTAGATGTTAGCATCTTATACTGCTAGTTTGGCGCTTTTGGTAGCATTATAAGATGATCCCTCATTTAGATATCAAGATAAAAATGTGTTCTTCCTTAAGTATGCACCGTTCTATGGATCGTGTTTCGAGACATCACGTGATGATCGGGTGTACTCGAATCTACGCTTTCATAGGAATGGGTGTAAGACAGTTTTACACACGCGAATACTAAGGTTCTTACTGTTGCCACGCCTGAAAAGAAACCCCGAGCTAGCCCTAAGTCTGACACCGAGTGCTACTATTGTAAGGGGACTGGCCATTGGAAGCACAACTGCCCCAAGTATTTGGCGGAAAAGAAGTCCGGCAAGGCAAACAAAGGTATATGTGATATACATGTTATTGATGTGTACTTGACTAGTACTCATAGTAGCACCTGGGTATTTGATACGGGATCGGTTGCTAATATATGTAAGTCGGTTCAGGGGCTACGGAACAAGCGACAACTAGCAAGGGATGAGGTCAGGATGCGGGTCGGCAATGGATCAAAAGTTGATGTGATCGCCGTCGAGACGCTACCTCTCCATTTGCCATCGGGATTAGTTATAAACCTAAATAATTGTTATTTAGTGCCTGCACTAAGCATGAACATTGTATCTGGATCATGTTTGATGCAAAGTGGTCATTCCTTTAAATCTGAAAACAATGGTTGTTCGATTTATAAGAATGATATCTTTTATGGTCATGCACCTATGTTGAATGGTTTATTTCTGATAGATCTCGATAGTAATATTACACACATTCATAATGTTAATGCTAAAAGGATTAAACTTGATGATGATATGTCTACATATGTGTGGCACTGCCGTCTAGGTCATATTGGCGTTAAATGCGTGAAGAAACTCCATTCTGATGGACTTTTGGAATCACTTGATTTTGAATCATTTGATACATGTGAGCCATGCCTTGGCAAGATGACTAGAACACCGTTTTCTGGTTCAATGGAACAAGCGACAGATCTATTGGAAATCATACATACCGATGTGTGTGGACCAATGAGTGTGTCGGGGCGAGGTGGATATCGTTATTTTGTTACTTTCACGGATGATTTGAGTAGATACGGGTATATCTATTTGATGAAACACAAGTCTGAAACTTTTGAAAAGTTCAAGGAATTTCAGAATGAAGTGGAAAATCATCGTAATAGAAAGATCAAATTTCTACAGTCTGACCATGGAGGAGAGTACCTAAGTTACGAGTTTAGCACACAGATGAAAGAGTGTGGAATAGTTTCACAACTCACGCCTGCCGGAACACCACAACGTAATGGTGTGTCAGAACGTCGTAATCGTACCTTATTGGATATGGTTTGATCTACAATGTCATTTGTTGACTTGCCATCGCTATTTTGGGGTTATACCTTTGAAACAGCTGCATTCACTTTAAATCGGGCACCATCTAAATCCGTTGAAACGACACCGTATGAATTATGGTTTGGAAACAAACCTAAGATGTCATTTCTTAAAAGTTTGGGGATGCGATGTTTATGTGAAGAAACTTCAACCGGATAAACTCGAACCCAAAGCGGAAAAATGCGTCTTCATAGGATACCCTAAGGAAACAATTGGGTATACCTTCTATCACATATTCGAGGGCAAGGTTTTTGTTGACAAGAATGGATCCTTTCTTGAGAAGGAGTTTCTCGCGAAAGGTGTGAGTAGTCAGAAGGTAGAACTTGAAGAGGTTATTGAACCTTCTCTTCATGAAATGGCGAGTGGCGCAGCACCGGAAGTTGTTTCGGAGTTGACTTCACCTGATTAAGAGAGAGCTAATGATAATGATCATGAAACTCCGAAAGAGGACACTACCGAACCTCGCAGGTCAAGCAGGACACGTGCAGCTCCTGAACTGTATGGCAATCCTGTTGTGAATTTCATGGTTGATGAAATGGATGACCCTGCGACGTATGAAGAAGCGATGATGAGCCCGGATTCCAACAAATGGCTAGAAGCCATGAAATCTGAGATGGAATCCATGTACAAGAACCAAGTTTGGAACTTGGTGGACTTACCTCACGATCGAAAGGCCGTTGAGAATAAATGGATTTTCAAAAGAAAACCTGATGCTGATGGTAATGTGACCATCTATAAGGCTTGACTTGTCACAAAGGGGTTTCGACAAATTCAAGGAGTTGACTACGATGAGACATTCTCTCCCGTAGCGATGCTTAAGTCAGTTAGGATTATGTTAGCAATTGCTGCATATTTCGATTATGAAATATGGCAGATGGATGTCAAAACTGCGTTCCTCAATGGTAATATTGAAGAAGAGTTGTATATGATACAACCTAAGGGTTTTGTCGATCCTAAGTATGCTAATAAGGTATGCAAACTTCAGCGATCCATCTATGGATTGAAGCAAGCATCCCGGAGTTGGAATCTCCGCTTTGAGAGGTGATCAAAGAGTTTGGATTTGTCCAAACTTATGGAGAGGCTTGTATTTACAAGAAAGTGAGTGGGAGCAATGTGGCAATTCTGATATTATATGTGGATGACATATTATTGATTGGAAATGATATAGATCTTTTAAACAGTGTTAAAAGTTATCTAAACAGCAAATTTTCGATGAAAGACCTTGGTGAAGCGTCATATATATTAGGCATTAAAATCTATAGAGATAGATCAAGGCGCCTAATTGGGCTATCGCAGAGTACATACCTTGATAAGATATTAAAGAAGTTTAATATGGACGAAAGTAAGAAGGGGTTCTTACCTATGTTGCAAGGCAAGACATTGAGTAAGACTCAAAATCCGACTACGGCGGAAGAAAGAGAGATGATGGATAAGATCCCCTATGCCTCGGCCATAGGCTCTATTATGTATGCCATGCTATGTACAAGACTGGATGTGGCACATGCTATTAGTTCGACTAGTAGGTACCAATCTGATACAGGTTCGGAACACTAGATAACGGTAAAGAACATCCTCAAGTACTTGAGAAGAACTAAGGATATGTTTCTTATATACGGAGGTGAAGAAGAGCTAGTCGCTAAGTGTTATGTCGATGCTAGCTTTGACACCGATCCGGATGACTCTAAGTCTCAATCCGGATACGTATTTCTCTTGAACAGAGCAACAGTTAGTTGGAGGAGTTCCAAACAACCTGTGGTGGCTGGATCAACGACGGAGCCAGAATATGTTGCTGCTTCAGAAGCGGTGCAGGAGGCGGTTTGGATGAAATAGTTCATTACAGAACTAGGTGTGGTTCCCAGTGCATTGGACCCAATGGTGATCTATTGTGACAACAATGGAGCCATAGCCAACGCAAAGGAACCAAGGTCTCACAAGAATTCCAAGCATATTAAGCGTCGGTTTCAGTCCATCCGCGAGCATGTCAAGGATGGAGATATAAAGATTTGTAAAGTACACACGGACCTAAATGTACCAGATCCGTTGACTAAAGTTCTCCCTAGGGCAAAACATGATCAACACCATAACTCCATGGGTGTTAGATTTATCACTATGTGAACTAGATTATTGTCTCTAGTGCAAGTGGGAGACTGAAGGAAATATGCCCTGAGAGGAAATAATAAAGTTGTTATTATATATTCCTTATATATGATAGATGTTTATTTTACATGCTAGAATTGTATTGATCGGAAACATCAATACATGTGTGTTTAATAAACAAAAAGGGTTCCTAGTTATGCCTCTCTTATAGACTAGCTTTTTGATTAACAAGATGATCAAGGTTTCCTGATCATGGACATTGGATGTTGTTAATAACAAGGTCACACCATTGGTGGAATGATGTGATGAACATTCATCCGAAGTATAGCATTACGTTTATATTGCTATAACATCATACGAAGTAATCTTTATCCTTAGACCATGAGATCATGTTAATTGCTAACACCGGAAGAGTATCTTGATAATATCAAACGTCACACCGTAACAGGGTGACTATAAAGATGGGTTCAGTACTACGAAGTTGTTATGTTGAGGCTCATGGATCAAGAGTGGAATTTTTCAATCCTGATGACGGGTAGATATACTCTGGGCCTTCTCGGTGATATCACATTAAGATAGCTTGCAAGCAAGTGATGTGATCACTAGAATGTTATATCACGGGAACGAGAAAAGAGTGCATGTCGGTAACGAGATCAAACTAGGTATAGAGATACCGATGATCGAATCTCGGACATGTAATATATCGAGAGACAAAGGGATTTAGTTACAAGCGTTAAAGGTTCTCACGATCATAGAAGTCATCGTTGAATGTGTAGGAGTCAGTACGGATCTCCAGGTCCCGCTGCTGATTATTGATCGGAGAAGGGTCTCGATCATGTCTGCATTATTCGCGAACCGTAGGGTGGCACACTTAAGAGTTACCTTACACCATTTTGGAGCACATATGTTTCGGATGAAAGAATTGCAAAGCGCGGGAATTGTTTCAATAGAAACCGGAAATTGTTTCAGGTGAAATTGCAGAAAGTGGTTCTGCATGTGATATTGAAATATTACAAGCGGCTATATGTGAATGTTTGTTAATTAAAGTAATTAGCAAAATTCTGAATAAATTTAATAAAAGAGTTTTTTAAATGAGAGAGCATTAAATTTTGAGAAATTTAAATTTATTTAAAGTGGAGACTTTAAAAGGGAATGTGAAGAGGCATTTTAATGTGGAGGGGTTACCACCACATGAATGGGGGAGTTGAGGGGTCACCCCCCCATGCGCCGGCCATGAGAGAGGGGGCACCCCCTCCTCCTATAAAAGGCCACCCATTCCCTCCTTCATCCACACACCTCCTTGTGAAGGATCTCTCTCCCCCTCTAGAATTATTCCCCCATGGTCTCGGATTAGCAAGATACATGTTCCCGGTGGCATTTTGTCTGGAAGGAGTTGCTGCTTCCGCTGGATCGCTGGAGCGAGGAGGTGGAGGTTGTCCGGTGGCTTGAACGTGTGTGCGAGTGCGGATGCACTGCTGAGTTGCGGCGCTCGGACTTCCTCACGATCTTGAGATCGGCAGGTGTACGACTACATCAACCACGAGTTCCTACTCATTAACAAAACTCGTTGTCTTCGAGGGTAAGTTCTCGTTGGATGTATGTCCACCCGTTGCTTTGTACCTAGTAGATAGATCTTGGTGTGTAGTTCACACCGTAGGATTTTTTTTGTTTTCTATGCTGCGGACCCAACAAAATATACATGCGCTTCACTACTTGGAATTACATGTACTATATGATTGGATTGTTAGCAAACATCCGTAAGTACTAATCAATGCATTAAGGTTTCCCCAACCATGGCCTTAAGTTTAATGGTCCTCTTACTCCCATACGTGCAACGTTCCGGTTCACGTCCTCAGGTTTCTGTCACTCCGGCAGAACTTCCCCTTCCTCTTACACATACTACAAACCCTATGATGTTTAATCCATGCGTGCAGAAATATAATGGACACCAAAGGACTGTACCATATCAACATATAACTCTAATGAACCAAAGACGTTCAACCATTCAATCTAAGAACAAAGAAACCACGCAAACATGACATAGATCATAGGATTATAACTTATAGCATCAAACACCATGTTTACATAGGACGGTATATAGGTGTGTGGAAGGATGAACCACTGCATACTAGGAGGATTAGGTGATGGATATGGCGGTGAAGATGGTGAAGAGGGCGGCGGCGCCGCTGGTGGCGGCGCGGGGGACTCCTTCCCTGCCGCCGGTATTATGGGGGAGCACCGCCCCTTAGCCCCCTTCCTTCATGGCTTCTTGGGAGCCCTCCCCCATGGAGATGGGATCCATGGGGGAGGCAAAAACGTGGCTTTGGTGGCTGCAAATTCGTGGGTGGAGATGCCCTGGGCGAATTAGGTTTCCTCCCTTTATATAGTTTCTCGGATTCCCGTCACCCCATCTTGGGTTGCAGTAAATCGGGCCTAAAAGGCCCGTCCGGACTCGGAATCAGCTATATTTTATGTCCAGAACGTTTGTCGTGAAATTTTAACAACTTTGTAGTTGAAGAGTTTTCCGTTTGACGCCGTCTTCGACCCGAAACGTGATCATCTTCAAAAAGAGTTATGAGACAGATTTTTGGAAAAATCCCAATTTGACTCCAACAAGGTTTCCACTTGTATTCTTGGTAATTCCTACACATCAAAGTGTAAAGCAAGAACATTTTGCACTTTTGCAACTATTAGTAGGTTAGTCCAAATAAATCATAACCTTTATACAAAAAGGAGTGTCAAAAGCATATTATTAGCATAAAACCATCAAAAATTATAGATACGTTATGGACGTATCAGTGTCATGTGAATGTCGACTACATGACACTTCACCTATATGGGCCTAGGGGAATGCATTGTGTATTTGGCTACTAATCGTAGGGGTTGCCGGAGTGATAGAAACCTGAACCCCCATTAGGAAACCTTTGCACAAGGGATGTCAGGGTCTTTGAGTTTAAAGCTATGGTTAGGTTTCTACCTTAATTACTTTCTTGTACTTGCGGATGCTTGCAAGGGGTATAATCACAAGTATGTATTAGTTGTGGATGGGTCGGTACATTAGCACAGGTTAACCCACACAACACTTAGCAAACTAAAGAAGATTAATCAACTATATGAAGCGAAAGCACTTGACATATTCCCGTGTGTCCTCGAGAACGTTTGGTCATCTTAAGTAATACAACCGGCTTGTCCTTTGCTCAAGAAAGGATTGGGCCACTTGCTGCATTTATTCTTATTGTCTTTTATTTACTCGTACTTTATTTATCTGCATTATCGAAAACCCCTAAGAATCCGTTTGCTAAGTAATTACAGAGAATTCCTGCTCCAAGCCACTCGTCAACACCTTCTGCTCCTCGTTGGGTTCGACACTCTTACTTATCGAAAAAACTGCGATACACCCCCTATACTTGTGGGTCATCACCAGCCCGTTGCAGCGGGGCCTCAAGGGAATCTACTAGCAATTAAGGTGCTCCTTTTAATAAAGCACCGGAGCAAAGCATTAACACTCCGTGAACACACGTGATCCTCACATCATAGCCATCCCCTCCAGTTATCCTGATTTCTGTCACTTCGGGGCTTCGGGTTTTGGACAATAATGTGTGTATACACCTTGCAGGCAAGATCATAAACAATACTATCATATAAATCAATAACATGTTCAGATCTGAAATCATGGCACTCGGGCCCTAGTGATAAGCATTTAGCATAACAAGTTGTAACAATGTCAAAAAGCACTAATAATAGATACTAGGCACCATGCCCTAACAATCTGATGAAATTACATGAACGATCTCATCCAATCCCTACCATCCCCA
This sequence comes from Avena insularis, assembly GCA_023614405.1. Lineage (NCBI taxonomy): Eukaryota > Viridiplantae > Streptophyta > Magnoliopsida > Poales > Poaceae > Avena > Avena insularis. Next base: position 591,908,416 of record CM042686.1, on the reverse strand, counting down.
TAGCCTACTATGGGGGATTTCTCACTCATGGATGGTTGATGGAGAAGCGATGGTGATGATGATGGCGATGATCTCCTCCAATTCCTCGACCCGGCAGGGTGCCAGAACAGAGTTTCTGGTTCCGAATCGCGGTTTTTGGTGGTGGTGGCGCAGCGGAACTCTATCTGGAAAAACGCCGAACCCCCTTCTATTTTTAGGTCAGAGGGCTTATATAGGCGAAAGGAGAGGTCGAGGTGGAGACCGGGGCGGCCACACCACCCCCTAGCACGACCTGGGCTAGCCCGCGTGGCCAGGTGGTGTGGGCCCCTCATGGCCCCACTCCGTTTTGCCTTCTGGCTTCGTGAGTCTTCTGGTAAAATAGGAGTTTTGCGATATTTTCCGAGATTTTTCCTAAAAGTTGATTTCCTGCACAAAAATGAGACACCAAAGCAATTCTGCTGAAAACAACGTTAGTCCACATTAGTTGTATCCAAATCACACAAATTAGAGAAGAAATAATAGCAAAAGTGTTCGGGAAAGTAGATATGTTTTGAACATATCAACTCCCCTAAGCTTAGCTTATTGCTTGTCCTCAAGCAATTTAGTTGAAAAGTGAGTGTGATAAAAGAAACTTTCACGAACACTTTTGCTTCATAAGATGTATATATTCTTAGCATATGATCAAATACTTAGGCAATTCATAATAAAGAGTATGCAAATAAGTTTACCCAATAGTCATGCAAGCTATGAAGAGATTTCAACCCAATAATAATAAACAACATGACACATAAGTTTATGCAGGATTGTAATGCTCATAAGAAGATATGATAAAGTGGTATCTCACTTGCCTTTCTTTTTAGAGCAAAACATAAATGCCAAGGCACCTCTGAAGTTTAAGTGAAGACTTGAAGTAAAAATATCAAAGATTACAGGCGTCAAAGTTATGTCTCAACTAACCGTGTTTCGGAACAAGCACATTACACTAAGAATGATAGTTATGCTCTCGGGGAGGTGCTCAAATAATAAATGGTGACTCAACATAAAAGTGAAAGAAAATATTTGAAAAGTTTGAAAGGCTTCCAAATGTTGAAAGTATGGTACTCATTAGCTTTGAGCTCTCATTGCCCCTATCATAAGCATATTTTAGGTGATTAAGGTTAAAGTGAACAAATATGAGGATATGCCTGAAAAGTTATGAGTTGAAAATCTCATGCCCCTTGCCTACGAGTCTCGGACCTCATGCTACTCAACTTTAGTCGCAAGTAAGTTCTTGTCATTGTAAGTACATGTGTATCATGGAGAACTGCCAACGGGGTACCCCTTTCCCCATGATACAGGAGCTATCCCATATCAAAATGACAAGGCAACAGACAATGAGCATCTCAGTGATCTTTTTATTTGCTATTTGCATAGGTTTTTATTGAGGATGCTTCATAGAATGATCACTATGGTTATGCTGCAAGTTTCCACCATGATTAGGCATGGCTTAGGCTAGTCGCCCAGGCGTTTCTCTAACATATGTACAAATCCATGAGCTAACAAGCTCCCCTTTTATTTCACACCGTCGGGATCCATAAACAAAATAACATGATATCAACTGAATAATAAGTGCAATGTTGAAAGTGTTCCCCATGACAACATGGTTCTGCTAATTCTCAACTTATAAAGTGCAAGCATATACGCAACATAGATGGACGCAATGGTTCAAGTTTATTAAGTGAAATAAAGTAAGTGTGCCATCAAGTTCGTGAGAGCTTTACTAACTAATTTTCACATAACGAGCAAACATTTTTATTGGAAGAAAACAAAGCATAGTGAATATGCAAGGAATAGCAAAGATTCTAATAAGTAGATATGGTGGACTCTTTTCTTTGTTTTGGGGAGTTGGATGCACAAGTAAAGTACTCAGCGCAAGTGAAGTCTAGCAATAGAAAGGGAGCGACAATCGAGAGAGCAATAACTGTCATAATCATGCTTGTGACAAAACAAAATTAATAGTGGCATAAAAAGTGAGACAAGAACTCTAAGGCAAAATAAATCATCGAGGCTTAACTGACCTTTTGTTTAGTCATATGCATGCATGGGCATGTGCCAAGTCAATTCAAATTAAACATTCAGGGGAGGATACCACAATGTCATACCAAGTTATGAATAGGAGAATGCAAGCAAACATTTGTATGACATGCTACAAACTATTAGTGGATTGGAACTGATCATAAGAGAGCAAAAACTACTAAGCATCCATTAAATAACATACACCTTACATGAATAGACTAAGCATGATCACAATGATGAGTATATGTACAAAAATGAAAACAAATAGAGTTCATACCAGCCTCTCACCACACCTCGAGTTGTCGTAAATCATCACTGCCTTTCACTTGTGTGACTTGAATAATAAGACAAAAAAACTCCAAAGAGTCACTGAGGTCCGCTAAACCCTGCAACGAACTTTACAAACCAGAGAAGAACAACAAATATTTTTGGGTTTTCGATTTTTAAAGACAAGAACCGAAAGAAAGAACGAACAAAGCAAAAATCTTTTTGGGTTTTTCGAATAATCGAATCAAAGCTAAAAAGGATGAAACAAACCAAGGCTAAAAGATAAAGAAGCAAACAAAGAGAAACAACGAAAATATTTTTGGTCTTTTGTGTTTTGGAAGGCAGAAATAAAGCAAGAACAAAAACTAAAAAGAAAACGAAACATACATATGCAAAGTACCGACAAAACATGATATGTAGATGAGTGTGATGTCGGTATACCTCTCCCCAAGCACAGGCTTTTGGCCTAAGTGGGGATCAATCCCAAGCTGGCCAAGAATGAGCGCATCCATAATATGACGAAGAAGTACCTTCGTCCTGATACGAACTCGAGGATGCCCCGGCCTAGTGCGCAGAGTAGTCGTAAGAGGGTGCATCCCCCTGATGCTTCCCGTGGAAACCAAGCAAACGGAGTTGCTCATCCACCTCCTCTTTGGAGCGCGACCATGGCATCCTGCAAATACTGAACAAAGTGGACTATGGCAAGGGAATTTCCCTCTCGTCTCCATCAGTAAACAACATCCTATAAAGTAAACTCTTTGTACTAGAGTCAGCAGTAACAAAGTGATGTGTTTTCATAGCAGCGAGATCAAGCCTTTGTGGAGTCAGCACAATATCATTAGGATCAAGGGGAAGTTCTAAAGCAACAACCATGCGGGCAGCTGATGACCCACAAGTATAGGGGGTATATCGCAGTATTTTTGAGGGAAGTGAAAGCCAATTTATTGATTCGACACAAGGGGAGCCAAAGAATATTTATCAGCCTTAACAACTGAGTTGTCAATTCAGCTGCACCTGGAAACAATCTTGCTCACAGTAGTTTATCAGTAGCAAGAGTTTTGTAGTAGGAATAGTAACGTAAAAGTAGTAGTAAAGCAAAGACAGTAGTAACAAAAGCGATATGATGATTCGATTACGGTGTAGGCATAGGATGGATGGGCCAGGCGTTGCATGGACAAGACAATTCACATAGCAATCAGAACATAGGGCAATTGCAGATAAATAAGATAAAGCATCCAAGTACTAGACAATCCTAGGCATGTGTTCCATATATAGTCATACGTGCTCGCAATGAGAACTTGCACAACATCTTTTGTCCTGCCAGCCCGTTTGCAGCGGGGCCTCTAGGGAACTACTGGCAATTAAGGTGCTCCTTTTAATAGAGCACCGGAGCAAAGCATTAACACTCCGTGAACACATGTGATCCTCACATCTAAGCCATTCCCTTCCGGTTATCCCGATTTCTATCACTTCGGGGCCATAGGTTCCGGACAACAACGTGTGTATACAACTTGTAGATAAGACCAGAAACAATACTATCATAATGAATCAATAACATGTTCAGATCTGAAATCATGGCACTCGGGCCCTAGTGACAAGCATTAAGCACAACAAGTCGCAACAAAGTCATAAAACACTAATAAAAGATACTAGGCACCATGCCCTAACAATCTGATGCCATTACATGAATGATCTCATCCAATCCCTACCATCCCCATAGCCTACAGCGGGGGATTACTCACTCATAGATGGGGGAAACATGGATGGTCGATGGAGAAGCGATGGTGATGATGATGGCGATGATCTCCTCTAATTCCCGTCTGGCGGGTGCGAGCGGAGTTTCTGGTGTTGTTTCGTGGAATCTGGTGGTGGCAGCGGAGCGGAACTCCTTCTGGAAAAACGTCGAACCCCCCGGAGTTTTTAGGTCAAAAGGCTTCTTATAGGTGAAGAGGGAGACCGAGGGGGTGCCTGGGGCCACCACACCATCCCCTGGCACGGCCAGGGCCAGCCCGCGCCTAGGGGTGGTGTGGCCAGCCCCTGGCCCTCCTCCATCTCGTATTCTGGCTCCGTGAGTCTTCTGGAAAAATAGGCACTTTGGCTTTTGTCCCATCCAATTCCGAGAATATTCATTTTCTGACTTTCCTGGAACCAAAAACAGCAGAAAACAGGTAGCTGGCACTATGGCTCTTGTTAATAGGTTAGTCCAAGAAGTCATATGAAAAGTACTCCAAAGTGTGGACAAAACACAAGAAAGGAGATAAAACCAAGCATGGAACATCAAAAATTATAGATACATTTGCAATGTATGAACATCCCCAAGCTTAACTCCTGCTCGTCCTTGAGTAGGTAAGTGATAAAAAGAAAGAATAATTTTTGAGGTGACATGCACCATCAAAGACTTGACCAAAGTACTTGTAAAACATTCAAAGCTGGGACCATAGTACTTCAATCATAACATGAAAGACAAAGTTCTAGCAATAAGACAAAGAAACTATGATGCAACATGAAAAGGCACAAACAAAAGATTCATGAATAACAATGCCTTGCAAGACGTTTGTTTGTTTCACATAAAGAAAACATAGCATAGTGGCATTCAGCTTGTCCCTCATAGAGTAGCAAACTTAAATGCATAGAACACCTTCAAAGTTTATAAGAGTAACTAGATACAATAGTTTAAAATAAGCAATATCAAGTTATGAATCAATCAACTAGTCTTGGGACAATGCACATAGAACTAAGAATGGCCACTATGCTCTCAAGAAAGTGCTCATAGAATGTGTGGAGACTCAACAAGGAAATGAACATGTTTTGAAAAGTTTGAAAGGCTTCCAAATGCTGAAAGTATGGTACTCATTAGCTTTGAGCTCTCATTGCCCCTATCATAAGCATCTTTAAATGGTTAAGGTTAAAGTGACACAACTAAGAGGATATGCTTGACAAGTTATAAATCGAAGTCTCATGCCCCTTACTTACGAAGACCGATCCTCATGCTACTCAAGTTCAGTCAGGAGTAAGCTCTTGTCATTGTAAGTATATACGTATCATAGAGAACCGCCAACGGGGTACCCCTTGCACATGACATGGGAGCTATCCCATAATAAAAATAACAAGGCAAGCAGACAATGAGCATCTCGGCAATCTTTTTATTTACTATGTGAATAGATTTTTATTGAGGATGCTTCATAGAATGCTCATTATGGTTATACTGCAAGTTTCCACCATGATTAGGCATGGCTTAGGCTAGCGGCCCAGGCGTTTCTCTAACATACATACAAACTCCATGATCTTACAAGTTCCACTTTTATTTCACACCGTCGGGATCCATAAGCAAAAGAACATGATATCAACGAGGTACTAAGTACCAATGCAATGTTGAAAGCGTGCCATGATACATGGTTCTGCTAACTTCAACTTATAAAGTGCAAGCATATACACAACAAAGAAGGACGCAATGGTTCAGGTTTATTAAGTGTAGGAAATAAAGTGTGCCATCAAGTTCGTGAGAGCTTTACTAACTAACTTTCTCATAACAAGCAAACATTTTATTGGAAGAAAACAAGGCATAGTGAATATGCACGGAAGTAGCAAATGATGCTAATGGGTAGGTATGGTGGACACTTTGGAAATATTTGGTTTTAGGGAGTTGGAAACATGAGTAAAACACTCAGTGTAAGTGAAGGCTAGCAATAGTAAGGGAGCGACAAACGAGAGAGCAATAATGGCCATAATCATGCAGAGCGACAAAACATCATTGATCAAAGCATAAAGTGATACTACAAGTTGAAAACTAAAGGATCATAAAGGCTTATGGTGACTTGAGATAGTCATAACATGGTGTGATCATGCGCCAAGTTAATCCAAATAAAGCATCAAAGGAGAATACCACTATACTATGCTTTAATATGCTAAAACAACGCATGATTCATCCAAGGCACATTAAGCATTCTCAATTTTTTATAACAAGTCGTGCTACAACAAAGAATACTAAGCATAAAGCCAAAACAATATCAAACATGGCATGACAAAGCATAGGCCACAGTAAAAAACGAGCTCTTTTTACCACATAAATATGAACTTTCCTACACTTTTCCAAACCAAACCAAACTATTTGAAAACTAATGCATGAAAGAGGAGGTCCAACCAATTTATTCAGCAAACTAAGCAAACGAAAAACCAAAACGAAAACGAAAAAGAAGACGCTCCAAGAACAACACAACTGTGCATGAAACAATAAAAATGAAGTGGTTGGAAGAAACCTGGGATTTTTATTGATGAAGAAGGGGATGCCTTGGGCATCCCCAAGTTTTGATGCTTGTACTTCTTGGAGATTTCTTGGGGTGACACGCGTGGCATCCCCAAGCTTGAGCTTTAGTCCATCCTTCATCTCATTACTCATTCCTTCCATACACCTGGAATTTTTCCTTCATACAAAACTTCACACAATCTTTATTAGCAACATTAGTGCACTCAAGATAAATAAGTCTTAAGGTTCAGTTCTAACACCAAATAAACTTCCATTAGAACACTAGCTACTGTAGCACTTCCCTCAAAAAGCTCAATTCCCCAAAAGAACTCAAAAAGGAACCAACAAGAAGCAAATGCAGAAAATGGCAGAAATCTGTCAAAATAGACCAGCAGGTAAAGACGAATTTTTTCGAAGACCTTCTGTTGCTCAAATCAAAAAGTGTTGAACTAACAAAAGTACTTTTCTTTAATGCCTTTAAGTTAGGCATAAGCAAAAACTAAAAATGGATAGAATAGAAGTAAGCGGAGATAATCATGGTGAAAACATTGTTTTATTCAATGAAATCCTTTCGTTAACAAGGTTGATCAGGTATCGTTACAAAAAAAATTCATATGATACAAAACTTTGTATTCCACTAATGATTATGTGTAACTACCTTGGACCCTACACTCTAAGTTCAAGCCTGGATGAAACGGAAGTGGTTAAAATAGTGCAATGAGGGCCGGGGACCCATGCGTGTGAACCCGTCGGCCTTCCTAACCACTTCCAAGACATCGGGACAAGAGCGAAGCGGCGTAAACATGAAGAGATCAAATACATACACAAGTGAGTATGTATGCAAGCTACCTTACAACAGTTCTCAGAGCCATTCCATCTAAAAGAAATAGAAATATTGCAACGCCATACGGCAAGATCCAAATATCCTAGATATAGATAATAGTTTAGGATAACTCCTCATACATCAAACATCAGAGTATCAGGCGGAAGCAGAAAACAAGATCCGAGTACGAATAAGAAGCAAATCGGCATAAGATGCCACATAAATAAACACATCCCGCCCACAGATCTCGCGGATCCCCATCCCCGGAATCTCTACACCGAGTGATCGTTACCAACATCATCTGTCTCCTCCACCCAGTATCCATCTTGCGAATACACCTGTTCATCTGAATCAAACAATTTATCGTGTGAGACACTAGAATTTTCGGCAAGTCTTTATGCCTCTAAAGGGTACATATACCTGGGGTGACGCAATTGCAGCAAAAGATAATAACTAACAAGTCTATAGATACTCGCTAACCATCCACCTAACCAATGATAGACGGATGTCCGTTAATTAGAAACAACAGTTATAACAGTGTAAAGTAACAGATCCATCCTCCTTCTCGCTTACCAACGAGAAAGCGGACGAACAACCCATCCATTAGCAGTTTTATTAATCATTCCGTGAATATTGCACTATTTACTAGTCAGATATTTAGTCAAATTAAAGACGGTACTTTAGTTATACTTGTCTATGATCGAGAAACTGTGCTCCAAGTCGTCCATAACCGCGGACACGGCTTTCAGAAAGATTTACCCTGCAGGGGTGCACAAATAGCAACACACACTCGATCAACCTCGGAAAAACTAACTCAAAACTCAACGAGGCATTCACGACAAAGTGATCACAGGTTTCATAAAATATTTCAGGGGGCCACCCCACTAAGCTACCCGCAACAAAGTTGGCCGGCTCCGGAACGGACCCAGGGTTTGTGTGGATGGCGGTAAACGACTGGGAACCCAAAAGTGTGACTGGGCTTGTCGATACAGTGAAAACGTGTCACGATCCAAAACAGTACAGGTGCTCCACGCACAATCGTAAATAAAATAGTAAAGCATGGCATAAGTACAGGATAGTAATAAAACCCCAAACTAGTTTGTGGCCCCAAGAAATAGAAATGAATCAAGCTCTGGCTCAGGGGGGTCCACGGTCTCCCGGATGTGGATAGTGCGAATAGTCAAGGAACAGGAATCAAGTACTCGGGGTCCTACGGGACACAAGTGAGCATGAAAAACCAAATAGCAGATATTGCCCACCGGTGCCTCTTTATTAGTTATCCCATTACTACTGAGGTTAAGTTGTTTAGGTACCTCGTTATCCATCAGACACTCACATACCCTACACATGCTGTTCTACGACTCGCGTGGCTCAAACAACTCCTGTAGTAATGGCTCATGGGATGGAGGAACAAGCTTCGGTGGGGTTTAAAAATAAAGGCTATGCAGTACTTGGGATTCAATTTAATGCAATCGTGACTCAATGATGCAAGAATAAGATAGAGACAATAGGTACTATATGTATGAAAGCATGTGGTAGTGCTTGCCTGGCAGCTCAGTTGAAGCGAGGGATGGATCTAGGTAGTACTCCTGGGATTCCTGATATTTCCCCTGCTCGGCGTCTATTCGAAGAAGAACCAAACAAACAAGGGCCAACATAAATAAAGTGCACAAGCATATGAATAAAATGCGACAAGCAAACAAGCATGCCATGATGAATGATGCACAATTTACATGGCAATAATGTAACATGGCATGGGTGAGGTGTGGGGTACACGAATAAAGCATTTTATTAGGTTTTAGTCATGTTTTGCTCCCATAACACTTGCTGTCCACTTAATATTTATATGATACATGCTGCAATTCAGAACAAGGAATGCATAGTTAGAACGGGCTCGTCGCGCTGATCGATTTAGACATATTATTTGTCAAATTTGGAGTTGTAGATTTAAAGTTATTAATTAATTGAGAAAAGGCATTTTTATTGCATTTAAACAATTTCGAAAATTTAAATTAGTCAAACATTAATTTGGATGGCCGATTTGAAATCCTCGCATTTTTCTGATTCAAAAACATATATTATTTGTCAGATTTGGAATTACCAATTATAAGTTATTAATTTCTGGATTTAAAATCATCATAAACATTTCTGAAAACATTTTTATAAAAACAGATAAATGCAGATACTTTTTCCACCTGGAGAAACCTAGCCACAGACACAGACAGATGGGCCTGTTGTCTTTGGCGAAAACTGCTGAAAACTTTTTATACATGGGAAGTGAGCCACAGTGGTGCAGTGAATTCGGCGCTTGGCGGGCCACGCGCCTGTGAGTGGCGAGATGCAGATGGGGGACTGCGGGTTGAGGATTTGGAAACCCAGGTATCTTTCTGTAAAACAGACTCAGCCGCCGACAGGTGGGGTCGGAAAGAGTGCGGGTTGAGCTGGCAAAAGGTGGGGGGTTTTCTGGAAATGTACCACGCGGTACTGTTTTTCTTCTAGGGTTCTGGCCAGCGGCGGTCGGCCTTGCAATGGAGGCTCAAACCCGCGATCTGGGCGCTCGCGCAGAGAGGCGGAACCACTACGGTGGATGGGGGTTGCTGGAAGAAACGAGTTGCACGGCTAGGTATGGTCTTCTGCGGCGCTGTGAGTAAGACCTTCATGACCTTGGCGCCGAAGTCTTCGGCAAGCAAGTGGTACAGGAAGGCGAGCAAGGGAGGTGTCTGGGAGGTAGGGTGGCTCACCGCGAGGCTGTTAGAGGTGTAGGATCGGGCCGGGGAGCGACAGATCAGCGACGGCGCAGACGCCGGCGAGCTAGGGTTTGTCGGGGTGCATCGGCGTTCAGCGGCTACCGGGCCTCCTACTCCTCGCTGCAGAGCACAGGGGCGGCGCCGGGCTCCACGTGGCCTTCCTCGACACCTCACACAACATGCCCGCCGCCTAGATCAAGGGGATGGTGGTGGAACCAACGGTGGTCGCGGGGGTGGAAGAGATGGAAGCAGGAGGGGTTGGGGCTACGGCGCAAGGCCAGGAGGGGATCCGGGGCACGGTAGAGGCCAGGAGAGGAGGTAGATATGGACGGGGGAGTGGGGTGCCGTGGGAGGCGTAGTGGAGGAAAAGGTGGCTTCGGCCACCTTTTCTCCTCTCGAGCACGTGCTCGGCCAGGCTCGGCGAGGCGACAGATTAGCTGGGGCGAGGTCAGGGAGAGCTGGCTCGTGTGTGGGGCCGGTTTGCAGCGAGAGAGAGAGAAAAAAATCGAGGGGAGGCTCGGGGTGGCATGGAGCTAGGGTTGGGCATCGGCTAGGGTTAGGAGGAGTGGATGGGGTAGATGGGGTGGGTCCCTGGCTGGCAGAGAGAGAGAGCAGCTAGGGGGTGCTCGGCATGATGAGGGTTAGGTGGTTAGGGTTTGGGTTTAGGGAGAGGAGTTAAGGAGAGAGGTTAGGGGTAGGGTGGTAGAGACTTAGGGTTTTAGGGTTATGATCTAACAAGATCCAACAAGGTGAAAAGAGATGGTGAGGTGAGTGGATTTGGTTAAACACAAGGTGATGGAAAAAGAAGGAGAGAGATAGAGATGGGTTTTTGGATATGATCTCACATGATCATGCATGGATGGGATGATGGATAAGGAGAGGGGTTAGGCTTGATGCACATGGCAAGGACAACAAAGATCCAGATGAGGAGGTTTGAGAGAGAAAAGGGGAGCTCACAAAAGAAAAGATCCAATCAAAACAAAGAAAACCAAAGGAGAACAAGATGGTGGTGACTTGCATGGCCCATGCATAAGTAATAAATTCCATGTTTATTTTGTTAAAACAATAATAAGGTCTCATGGCATTTATTCACATGCATTCCAAAAATATGGATCTAAGGCCAAGCTAAAGGAATTTAAAAGGATGTTCCATGTGGAGTAGATGGAGATGGTCATATTTGAATATAATTAGGACATGCTAGTGTGTATATTCCACTAGGTGCATAATATCCTCAAGAATATTCCAACATGAGCAAAAATTCAAAAACCATCCATATGGAAGCTAGAAAAAGGGTCCACTCACAAAGCATGCAAAGGTGGCTCCACATAACAAAAATGTGAAAACAACATGATGCTTGCATGGAAGCATGTGGAATAGTAAAAAGGATCCATCCCAACCCATATGAGCTAGAGGTAAACCCAAATAAGATGCAAAACTCACATTTAGTTGGATGGTGGAATTATGGAGTGGTGACAAGAAAGGTGGTGGAGTTTAAAAATATATGCCCTCCAACTCAATTTGGGCATTAACAATATATCAAGAACCAACTACAATGTATCAATAGGCAAATACAATTAATAAATGCATATGAGATAAGAACCAAATGAAAAGGGTTTTATATGATGCTCAAATGCAAGGTGGCATGATGACATGAGCATGATATAATTATGATGCAACAATATATGTAGGAAGTAGCATTTTATTATTATACCATGTAGCATTACAGATGTTAGATGATGGGATGCAACTCTCCCACTAAACAGGAATCTCCGAGATTCTAGGAAGAAGAAGACATGAAGAGGATAGGATACTTGGACGGATCTCATCCTCTCGTTCCCAAGTGGCTTCATCAACTAATGGAATGCGAACTTGCACCTTGCGAACTTGATGGACTTGTTGAGTCCTTCTTTCTTCGACTTCTATGATTTTTATGGGTGTTCTTGATAAGACAGATCTTCTTGGAGATTGATGAGTTCATGGTCCGGTCCACAGTCGGGATCCTTGAAGCACTTCTTGAGTTGAGAGAGATATGGAAAACATCATGGACCTTGAGTTTTTCAGGGAGCTCAAGAGCATAAGCGACTTCTCCTCTTCTTCCACGAACTTTGAAAGGACCGATGTATCTAGGAGCCAGCTTTCCTTTGATACCAAACCGGTGCGTGCCTCTCATGGGAGTGACACGAAGGTAAATGAGATCACCAGGGACATACTCCATGTCCGTGTGCTTTCTGTCATAGTTGCTCTTCTGGTGACTTTGAGCAACCTTCAGGTTTTCAAGAATGATGTGAACCTTCTCCTCCGCTTGAGTTACAATGTCGGGGCCAAACAATGTTCTTTCACCTGCGCCCGACCAACCAATCGGAGTTCTGCATTTGCGGCCATAGAGAACCTAAAATGGTGCCATCTTTAGACTTTTCTGGAAGCTGTTGTTGTAAGAGAACTTGGCATAAGGAAGGCATTCTTCCCACTTCATGCCGAAAGAGATAACGCAAGCACGGAGCATATCTTCCAGAATCTGATTGATCCTTTCAACTTGTCCTTGCGACTGAGGGTGGTAAGCTGTGCTGAAGTTCAATTTTGTTCCCAAAGCATTTTGGAAACTTCCCCAGAACTTGGAAGTGAAGATGCTTCCACGGTACGAGCTGATCTCAAGAGGAACCCCATACAGAGAGACAATTCTGTTGATATAGAGCTCAACCAACTGAATTGCAGAAATTGTTTCCTTGACGGGAAAGAAGTGAGCCACTTTAGAAAGCCTGTCGATAACAACAAAGATTGCATTGTTGCCCTTCTGCGACCTTGGAAAACCAGTTATGAAGTCCATCTCTACTTTCTCCCATTTCCATTCCGGAGGCTTCAATGGCTGTAGAAGACCGGAAGGTTTCTGATGGACAGCTTTAACTCTGCGGCAGACATCACACTCGGAGACATACTTGGCACAACATTGTTTCAACCCAGGCCACCAATATTGTGTTTTCAAGTCCATGTACATCTTAGTGCTGCCAGGGTGGATAGAAAGAACAGAATCATGCGCCTCCTTAAGAACTTGCTCTCTCAAACCCGAGTCGTTCGGAACGAACATCCGGTGTTCAAAGAATAGAGCTCCTTGCTCATCGACGTGGAAGGACTCATATCTCGGCAGCTAAATGTTGGAGATGATGTTTTTGGCATAAGCATCACCTCGCTAACTAGCACGAATCTTTTCTTCCAAGAGAGGGGTTGCTAGAAGATTCAGAAGATACCCTTGATCCACAATTTGAAGGTTGATTTGGCGGAATTCCTCGCACAAGAGAGGCTGTTGTTCTTCCACCATGAGGTTGTTGACATAAGCTTTTCGGCTGAGAGCATCGGCCATCACATTAGCTTTGCCAGGAGTGTAGTTGATGGTAAAATCGAAATCATTAATTGCTTCAATCCACCTCCTCTGACGAAGGTTGAGATCAGGTTGTGTGAAGATATACTTCAGACTCTTGTGATCAGAAAAGATATCACAACGGTTGCCAAGCAAGTAGTGCCTCCATACTTTCAAAGCAAAGACAACTGCTGCGAGTTCGAGGTCATGTGTAGGATAGTTGATCTCATGCGTCTTCAACTGTCGAGAGGCATAAGCAACAACTTGTTTTTCTTGCATGAGGATCGCACCCAATCCTTGCAAGGAGGCGTCATAGAATATCTGAAAAGGCTTGGATGTATCTGGAGGAATCAAGACTGGTGTGGAAGTGAGCTTCTCTTTGAGTGTTTCAAAGCTTGCTTGACATGTAGGAGACCAAAGGTATTTCTTGCCTTTCTTGAGGAGATCGGTAAGAGGCTTCGCAATCTTCGAGAAGTTCTGAACGAAGCGACGGCGGTAACTAGCCAAACCAAGGAAACTCCGGACTTCTTTGACATTTTTGGGTGGAAGCCAGTCAACAATTGTCCGAACAGTTTCTGGGTTAACGGAAATGCCCTTAGCAGAGATGACGTGACCTAGATAGGTGACTTCAGGCAGCCAGAACTCACACTTGGAGAACTTTGCATATAGGCGGTTCTCACGAAGCTTGTTTAGGACACACCGAAGGTGTTCTTCATGTTCTTCCTTTGAATTAGAATAGACTAGAATGTCATCCAGATAGACCACAACGAACTTATCAAGATACTCCATGAAAACCGAGTTCATAAGCCTCGAGAAGGTGGCAGGTGCGGTGGTGAGACCGAAAGACATGACTGTGTACTCATACAGGCCATAGCGGGTGGTGAAAGCTGTTTTGGGAACATCTTCCTTGCGAATCTTGATTTGATGATATCCACTTCTCAAATCAAGCTTAGAGAATACCACAACTCCAGCTAGCTGATCGAAGAGATCATTAATCCACGGAAGGGGATATTTATTCTTGATGGTTTTAGCATTGAGAGCCCGATAGTCAACACAAAGTCTATCAGTCTTGTCTCGCTTCTTCACAAAGATGGTTGGGCTACGCCAAGAAGAAGTACTGTGCTGAATGAAACCCAACTTCTCTTGTTCATCAAGCTGACGTTTGAGTTCAGCCAACTCAGCAGGACCCATTTTATAAGGCCGCTTGGAGATAGGAGTAGTTCCAGGTTCAAGTTCAATCACAAACTCGACCTCTCGATCAGGAGGCATACCTGGCAACTCTTCAGGAAAACATCTGGGAACTCACGGACCACCGGAACAGTCTAAATAGCATCCAAAGCATCATCATTCAGAGCCTCCAAAGAGAAAAGCTGAATTGCAGGAATCAGACTTGGAGAATAGACTATATGGCCTTCAGGAATTTTCAGAGAAACCGAGCGTTCAGCACAATCAATCACAGCTGCATTTTCTGTTAACCAATCCATGCCCAAGATAACATCAATGTCAGAATTGCCCAGAATAATTAAGGAAGCCGGGAACGAAGAACCACCAATCTCAATTTGATTGTCGTGGCTGATTTGAGCAGCCCTCATGTTTGACCCAGGAAATTGTACCACAAGACGATGCAATAGGGGACCCATATCCAGATCATGCTCATGTGCAAACTTATGAGAAACAAAAGAATGCGAAGCACCAGAATCAAACAAAACTCGTGCAGGGACTGAGTTAACGGGAAGCGTACCCATCACAACTCTAGGTGCATGCTCAGCTTGAGCGACGTTGACACAGTTAGCATGAGCAACAGTGGACCCGGTCTTGGTGTTGATGTTGAGAGCCCGAGGTGGAGGTGCACGAACCATAGAAGAACTTGCTGCAGGCCTTGGAGGTGGTGGAGGAAGAGCTTTGTTGTTCATGGGACAACTCCAGTGTTGATGCCCAGTGTTTCCACAAGTGTAGCAAGCACCAGGTGGACGTGGAGCAGCGTAGCCAGGGACTCCGCCAGGCGCTCCAGGGTAGTTGTGGTTGTATCCCCTAGGAGCAACGGTGAAGGAGTTTGGTAGCCTTGCCGCGTAGCTTGAAGGTCTTGGTGGAGCCGGGAGCGACGACCGGGTGTTAGGAACCCACACGCGGCGCTTAGAAGGAGCTGTCATAGCTGAAGAGCTTGCTGCGTCACGGCTGTGTTTCTTGGACTCCTCAAACACTTGCCTACTTGCTTCTTCCTGTAGAGCTGTATGTTGGAGTTCCAGAAAAGACCTCGGCCTTGCATGAGTGATTGCATATTTGATAGATGCATTGAGCCCTTGCCTGAACCTCTTTTGCTTCTTCTTGTCATCAGAGATCTCATCGCCACCATACCGATAAAGGTTCATGAAGTTTCTGATATAGGTATTGACATTGTCATTACCCTGCTTGAGGTTGAGAAACACTTCCTTCATCCTTTCCATGACAATTTCTGACAGATATTGCTCTTTGAAAGCTCCAGTGAACTGCTCCCAAGTAGGCTGAAAACCAGAGTGGTTTGCCTTCAGGTAATTTTCCCACCACAGAGTTGCGTCTCCCTTCAGAAGGTGAGTTGCACATTTTACCCATTCTTGCTCAGGAACATCAGCAGTCATCAGCAACCTTGACATCTCACGCAACCAATCATCAGCATCAAGTGGCTGATCAGACACCTCAAAGTGGCGCGGGTTGAACTTCAGAAAACTCTTGATGTCTCCTCGCTTGGGAGGTGGAGGTAGTGTTACAAACTCATTCCTCCTGACACTTTCTTCAAATCGCTGCTGGTTCTGCTGCATTGCTCCCAAGGCATTAGCAATACTTGCCAACGCAACCCCCAGTTCAGGTGGTATGTCCTCCTCAGAACGGCGTGGTGGTGCCATCCTGTGATTGATATAAAACTCAAGTCAGTACCATAATGGACAATAATAATAATCCAAAATAGTACCAAAATGGAATTAACCAAGATTAAGGATACAAATTACTAAGATGATATTAAAATATCAACAAAGTTCAAAGCACCTAGAAGATATTAAGCATATCGCACACGACTGAACAAGGAGTGTGGTACACAAAGCTATCAAAGAAAAAATTTCCACAAATTTTGGCATGAAAATACCACTATATGCGCAAAACCACTTAACGAATCAAGATTAATAACTCTACCAATTCAATATACAAGAGCGAATGATAAAAGTAGTGGTATGGTCGCGACTCCATCCCGCACTCAAATCATTACCCCGCACATGAATAAGTAAAACACATATCCCAACTTCCTTATTTCTTAAGATTAACCTAAAGATTAGCAACTACGGAAACAAACACCCCAAACAAGATAGCGTCGGATAACAAAGAGTAAGACAGGTCGCGTCGGTTTACAACGAATCAGATAGATCGCGTCGGTTTACAAAAGCCTGTCGGTATGGAATGTACCAACAGTTGATAACCAAAAGGCAGATAGCGACAACAAGTTGGATGCAATAGATAGACAAGGACTTACACACACAACCTATGGTACTACGGAACCCAGAACACGTGAATCCTAGTTTGAATTTTAGAAGAGGATTGAAAACGTTACACTTCCTTACCAGAAAAGGGTGGGTGGGTGGGTAAGAAGAAAATTGGAAGCAGACCTACTCTCACGTTTTGTTTTTCCCTAGTATACATAGCTACCAAAATATTTGCTAGACTGACAACGACCATTTGGCTGAGACCCTGAAGGGCGGGATGGCTCTGATACCAATTGTAACTACCTCGGACCCTACGCTCTAAGTTCAAGCACCGATGAACGGAAGTGGTTAAAATAGTACAAGGGCCCGGGGACGCTGCGTGTAGACCCATCGGCCGTCCTAACCACTTCCAAGACATCGGGACAAGAGCGAGCGGCGTAGGCAACAGGCGAAGAGATCAAATACATACACAAGTGAGTATGCAAGCTACCTTACAATAGTTCTCAGAGCCATTCCATCTAAAAGAAATAGAAATATTGCAACGCCATACGGCAAGATCCAAATATCCTATATATAGATAATAGTTTAGGATAACTCCTCATACACCAAACATCAGAGTATCAGGCGGAAGCGGAAAACAAGATCCGAGTATGGATAAGAAGCAAATCAGCATAAGATGCCACATAAATAAACACATCCCGCCCACAGATCTCGCGGATCCCCATCCCCGGAATCTCTACACCGAGTGATCGTTGCCAACATCATTTGTCTCCTCCACCCAGTATCCATCTTGCGAATACACTTGTTCATCTGAATCAAACAATTTATCGTGTGAGACCCTAGGGGTACTCAGCAAGTCTTTATGCCTCTAAAGGGAACATATACCTAGGGTGACACAATTGCAGCAAAAGATAATAACTAACAAGTCTATAGATACTCGCTAACCATCCGCCTAACCAATGATAGGCGGATGTCCGTTAATTAGAAACAACAGTTATAACAGTGTAAAGTAACAGATCCATCCTCCTTCTCGCTTACCAACGAGAAAGCAGACGAACAACCCATCCGTTGGCAGTTTTATTAATCATTCCGTGAATATTCACTAGTAGAAAATGGGCCTTTGGTTCGGGCCATTAGTCCCGACCGTGGCTAGGGACGGGACTAATGGTCCGAACTAGACGGCCCGAGGAGGCCGAGGCATTATGTCCCGGTCCGTAAGGAACCATTAGTCCCGGTTTGAGATACAAACCGGGACAAATGGGTCTGGGCGGCATGAGCTCTGGCAGAACCTTTAGTCCCGGTTTGTATCTCAAACCGGGACTAATGGCCTGGCCCTATATATATGCACACAGCCCTCCACTCTCTCCTGTTTTTTTCCGATGTGAGAGGTGGGTATAACTTTGTGCTAACTTTTTTTCTTCATATGCACTAGAGGTGTTCGGTGAAATGCCTATTAGAGCGATGCCACTTGAGTTCACACAAGACAAAATATGATATGAGGTGTCAAAGCGACACTTAAGGTTTCTCCTCTTTGTTTTGAAGTGTCCTAAAAGGTTAGCAACTATTTTCTCGTTTTGATCATGGTACTAATTTAAGCATCGTGATTGCGTTTGATATATATGCATGGTTGTATGATGCAGATGAGCCACACATGGATGTACGGTGACCGACGCTCTGACGCTTACAGAGAAGGCGTGCGTTCTTTTTGCCTTGTGGCCGAGGCGAACAAGCGGCAGGATGGTTTTATATCTTGTCCATGTGTTGAATGTCGGAATGAGCAGGCTCACACTTCCTCAAGAGTCATTCAGAGCCACCTGCTTCGGTCTGGTTTCATGTCCGGCTATAGTGTTTGGACCAAGCACGGAGAAAGAGGGGTTATGATGGAAGATGGCGATGAAGAAGAGAACGATGATGACAACTACCGATCTATGTTCCCTGAATATGATGATACCGCAGTTGAAGATAATGAAAAAGAAGGGGTGAAGAACGGGAACCAGATGAGCCCGTTGATGATTTTGGTCGGGTCATTAGTGATGCAAGGCGAGACCGCGACACAGAAAAGGAGAGGTTGCAGTTCGAGCAGATGTTACAGGACCACAACACATTGCTGTATCCAAGAAGATGGCCAGAAGAAGCTGAGTAGCATACTGGAATTGTTGAAGTGGAAGGCAGAGACCGGTATGACTGACTCGGGATTTGAAAAGTTGCTGGTAATAATGAAGAAGCTGCTTCCAAGAAATAACCAATTGCCCTCCAAAGACGTCTGAAGCAAAGAAACTTGTTCGCCTCTAGGATTAGACGTGTAGAAGATACATGCATGCCCTAATGACTGCATCCTCTACCGCGTTGAGAAGTACGAGAATATGGATAAATGCCCGGTATGCACTACATTGCGGTATAAGATCAGAAAAGATGACCCTGGTGATGTTGCGGGCGAGCAACCCAGGAAGAGGGTTCCTGCCAAGGTGATGTGGTATGCTCCTATAATACCACGGTTGAAACGTTTGTTTAGAAATAAAGAGCATGCCAAGTTGTTGCGATGGCACATGGAAGACCGTAAGAAAGACGGGATGTTAAGGCACCCTGCTGATGGTCGGTAGTGGAGAAAAATCGAGAGAGACTTCCCAGACTTTGCTGGTGACGCAAGGAACTTATGGTTTGGTCTAAGTACCGATGGCATGAATCCTTTTGGGGAGCAGAACTGCAGTCACAGCACCTGGCCCGTGACTCTATGTATTTACAACCTTCCTCCTTGGTTGTGCATGAAGCGGAAGTTCATTATGATGCCAGTGCTCATCCAAGGCCCGAAGCAACCCGGCAATGACATTGATGTGTACCTAAGGCCATTAGTTGATGAACTTCTACAGTTGTGGGCGAAACTAGGTGTACGTGTGTGGGATGAGCACAAACACCAGGAATTTGACCTACAAGCATTGCTGTTCGTAACCATCAATGATTGGCCTGCTCTTAGTAACATTTCGTGACGATTTAACAAAGGATACAATGCATGCACGCACTGTTTAGATGAGACTGAAAGTATATATCTGGATAAATGTAGAAAGAATGTGTACCCATACAATCGTTGTTTTCTTCCGCCCAGTCATCCCTTAAAGAAGAAAGGCAAGCATTTCAATGGCAAGGCAGAAACTCGGACGAAGCTTGTCCCCCGTAGTGGTGCCGATGTATTTTGTATGGTCAAGGATTTGGATGTAATCTTTGGAAAGGGTCCTGGAGGACAACCCGTTCTGAAAGACCCCATTACCGTACACGCACCCATGTGGAAGAAGAAATATATATTTTGGGAGCTACCCTATTGGAAAGTGCATGAGGTCTGCTCTGCAATCGACGTGATGCACCTGACGAAGAATCTTTATGTGAATATTCTAGGCTTCCTAGGCTTGTATGGGAAGTCAAAAGATACCCCGGCAGCACGGGAGGACCAGCAACATCATAAAGGACGAGATGGCAAGCATCCAGGGCAGTTTCAAGGGCTTGCCAGCTACGCTCTTACCAAAGAAGAGAAGGAAATCTTTTTTGAAGTCCTTTTCAGTATCAAGGTCCTGTATGGCTTCTCGTCGAATATAAAGGGAATAGTAAATATGAAAGAGAAAAAATTTCAAAACCTAAAGTCTCATGACTGCCATGTGCTTATGACGCAATTGCTTCCGGTTGCATTGAGGGGAATTCTACCAGAAAATGTTCGACTAGCCATTGTGAAGGTATGTGCATTCCTCAATGCAATTTATCAGAAGGTAATCGATCGAGAAAGTCTATCAGGGTTACATATTGATGTGGTCCAATGTCTGGTCAGCTTCGAGTTGTTGTTCCCGCCATCCTTCTTCAATATTATGACGCACCTCCTAGTTCACCTAGTCGAAGAGATTAGAATTCTCGGTCCTGTGTTTCTACACAATATGTTCCCCTTCGAGAGGTTCATGGGAGTCTTAAAGAAATATGTTCATAACCGTGCTAGGCCAGAAGGAAGCATCTCCAAGGGCTATGGAACAGAGGAGGTCATTGAGTTTTGTGTTGACTTTCTTCACGACCTTAAGCCGATTGGTGTTCTGAATCTCGGTATGAGGGAGGATGACCGAAAAGGCACACTAGGAAGGAAATCAATGGTATGTAGGGACGGCATTCTTTCACTCAAGCACACTACACGCTTCTACACAATTCCACCGTGGTGGCTCCATATATCGAGAAACACAAGAATATTCTACGCCAAAACCCGGGAAGCCTGAAACCTTGATTAAAGGGGAACACGAGAAGAATTTTGGCAATTGGTTGCAGACACATCTCATGAATAACACCACTGTTGGAGATGAGTTGTACTTGTTGGCCAGGTTACCATCTTCGACTATATGTACTTTCCAAGGGTACGAGATAAATGGGAATACATTTTACACGATCGCCCAAGATAAAAAGAGCACCAACCAAAACAGTGGTGTCTGCTTTGATGCAATAGATGACAATGGGCAGTTTGACACATATTATGGGTACATAGAGGAGATATGGGAACTTGACTATGGACCTACTTTTAAGGTCCCTTTGTTTCGGTGCAAATGGGTCAAGCTGACAGGAGGCGGGGTACATGTAGACGAAAAGTACGGCATGACAACAGTGGATCTCAACAATCTTGCATACATGGATGAACCGTTCGTCCTAGCCAACGATGTGGCTCAGGTTTTCTATGTGAAGGACATGTCTACCAAACCGAGAAAAAGGAAAGATAAGCAAAAGAGTACAGAATACGATGAGCCAAAGCGCCACATAGTTCTTTCAGGGAAAAGAAACATCGTGGGAGTGGATGACAAGACAGACATGTCAGAAGATTACAATAAGTTTCATGAAATTCCGCCCTTCAAAGTGAAAACTGACCCAAGCATCCTGTTAAATGATGAAGATTCTCCATGGCTACGGTGCAGAAGAAAACCACAACACTAGATGTTGGTGATGTGTAATAATGTATTAAACCTTTTATTTGAGACATAAATCTATGTAATTAAACCTTTCATTTGAGACATAAATCTATGTATATTAAACCTTTTATTTGAGACATAAAGGTCCCCTTTCATGTAATACATCTTGCTCAATCAAACTAGACGTTCTGAGCCGCGGTAGGTGATCACACAAAGAGAAGGAACCATCACAAGAGAAGGAACCCACAAACACTAAGGATACATAGCACAACTGAAAATTAAGAAACATGCCTAATGGTTGGAGTGATTCAGTCATGCTCTTGCCTAGCCCTGTAATACGCGCCACTGTAGTCGTCATAGTCGTCGGCGACATCTTCGATGTCATCGTCGGGGTCGCCGTAGTCGAACCTTGAAGGTTGGGCACGCGTGGGCTGGATTTGAGGGTACCGCGGGCGGGGGTTATTGCCGGTCGTGTTGTAGGCCATGACACTCTGGAGAGTCCGGCCGCGCCACCACAGCCGACGACCGGCCTCGTTGAAGGTCGAAGGAGGTGGGCCGTCCTCCTTTGGAGAGTCTAGATGTGATATGTAAATGGAGGCCAAGCGTACATATATATACTGAAAAAATGGCGGGAAGACAGAGGTGGGAACCGGTGGAAAGCACGGGAACGCAGTGGCGTGGGAAACTTTCATCCTGGATGGGGGCTCAAACCGGGACAAAAGATGGGGGGGCCTTATCTGGTGGAGGCTTATCTGGGAGGGCCTTATCTGGGGGGTGGCTAACCTTTAGTACCGGCTGGTGGGTGCAACCGGGACTAAAGGTGGTTTCTGTGTCATCTAACAAAACTGTCAGTGGGATAAGGACACGTGGGTAACCTTTAGTACCGGGTGGGGGCTCAAACCGGGACTAAAGCTGTCGGTAGGATAAGGACGTGTGGGTAGACGCACTGCTCGATGAGATAAAGCATGTAGCGCATGTCGCCCTGTCAGAGGAAGAAGACAAAGTAGAAGCGGCGCCGTGCCTATAAAAGGAGCATCAATACGCCATGGCAAGCAACTCAATAAGCCAACATGGATGGAGAGTTTCATCCCCATGGATGGAGGAAAGGGTTGGGAAATCTCCCGTGGCGGAACTTCTCGAAGATGCCCTTGGTGCACACGCCCTATGGCATCTCCGGAAGTTCCGCCTTGGAAAATATATTCCTGCTAGCCCGTGAAAGACTCCATCTCCGCCTCCCTGGGGTTAGAGGTATGGTGGAAGCCATGGGATAGAGTGGAGAGAGGCAGCATATATGAGTCTAGATGTGCTATGGCAACGACCAAGCCAACATGGATCGAGAGTTTCATCCCCATGGATGGAGGAAAGGGTTGGTAAATCTCCCGTGGTGGAACTTCTCGAAGATGCCCTTGGTGCACACGCCCTATGGCATCTTTGAAAGTTCCACCTCGGAAAATATTTTCCTGATAGCCCGTGAAAGACTCCATCTCCGCCTCCCTGGGTTAGAGGTATGGTGGAAGCCATGGGATAGAGTGGAGAGAGGCGGCAGATATGAGTCTAAACCCTAAACCCTAAACCCTAAGTCAGAGGAGGGAACCCTAAACCCTAAGTCAGAGGAGGGAACCCTAAACTAAAAACCCTAAACCCTAAACCCTAAACCAAAAACCCTAAACCCTAAACCCTAAACCAAAAACCCTAAACCCTAAACCAAAAACCCTAAACCCTAAAGGGGCTACGATCCGGAAGAGAACGGGCGGGAAAAAATAAGGCGGGGTAGACGATCCGGTCTAGGGTTTCACCGGAGGAAGACCACCGGAGCGTCGGAATTACATGAAAATGGCAAAATGGTTAATAGTTTTACTAGTTAGAATAATTATTTTATAAAACAGAAAATTGATTTGAATCACTTATTTAAAAATATGCAAAATATAATATTTAATGCATTTTTAAATTGAAAATGGCAAAATGGTTATTAGTTTCACTAGTTAGAATAATTATTTTATAAAACAGAAAATAGATTTGGATTAGTTATTCAAATTCAAGAACTTTTCATGTTGAAATTTTTCTCAAATTCATAAGTATGCAAAAACTGTAAAATTCAAATGTTTAAATAATATGCTAATTGATTTTTTTTAAACAGGCGCGCACCAGGGTGATTTTTTTTGAAAAAGGGACCTTTAGTCCCGGTGCGTGCTACACACCGGGACTAAAGGTGTGGCGTTGGCGCGCGCCTGTTGGGCTGGGCCGAAAACCCTTTAGTCCCGGTGCGTGCCGGGACTAAAGGGACCTTAGTGCCGTATAACATCGGGACTATAGTCCCGTTATCTGACCGGACTAAAGGTCCCCCACTATACATTTGGCGCGCCTTCTTCTCCCCGCGCGCCCCTTCTTCTCCCCACGCAGAGCACCCCCCACGCGCGAAGGACGACCTGACGCCGGCAGGCTGCCCGATTCTCCGGCCGCCACCACCCCAACCGCCGCCGCCACCACCACCGCCCCCAACCGCCACCGCCACTCCAGCCACTCTGCACTTCCCGCTAGAGGTACCGCCTCCTTTGCTCGCCGTCTGCTGGCCATGACGGACGTGGCTGACCTGGATCAGAAGGCAGGCAGGCGCCACGACCGTGTTGCCTCCATCCCAATGAGCCGTGGCGCCAGCCATGACAGCAGCCTCACCATTTTTTTTTTTTACATTTTTTGTATTACTAGTATTTCTAGTGTATGTTTTTTTTGTATTACTAGTATCTTTTTTGTAATAGATAGATAGAATTATTACTTGTATTACTAGTATGTTTTTTGTAATAGAAAGATAGAATTATTACTAGTATTTTTTGTATCTTTTTTATATTTCTAGTGTATGTTTTTTTATTAATTTCTAGTATAGTATATATTAATTTCTAGTATAGTATATATTTCTAGTATAGTATATATTAATTTCTAGTGTATGTTTTTTATTTCTTGTATCTTTTTTATATTGTAATATTTATTACTAGTATATATATATGTTTGTGCATATATATTTATTACTAGTAATAATATATATTAGTATATTATATAGTATGTAGTATTATAGTGTCGAGTGAGACAGACAAGCATCAATGCTAAATAAAGATAAGCTAAAGAAATAACTACCCTAAGTCCGGTAGTGCTCGTGGGCCCCCGGACTTAGGGTTAGGGTGGTGGTGCTCGCGGGCCGCCCGGACTTAGGGTTAGGGTGGTAGTGCTCGTGGGCACCCGGACTTAGGGTTAATGTGGTAGTGCTCGCGGGCCCCCGGACTTAGGGTTAGGGTGGTAGTGCTCGCGGGCCGCCCGGAGATAGGGTTAGGGTGGTGGTCCTTGCGGGCCCCCGGACTTAGGGTTAGAGTGGTGGTGCTCGTGGGCCCCTGGAGATAGGGTTAGGGTGGTCGTGCTTGCGGGCCGCCCGGACTTAGGGTTAGGGTTAGGGCATCACTAGAATTTTGCTATTGTTTAGTATTATTGTAGAAAATTGCGTGTTCATATTATTGTTGAGTGTTATGCAACAATATTGAATGAAAAATGTTATTGTGTGCATTTTGTAGAAAACTATGGATCCAATCCAGAGAGACCTAGCAGAGGAAGAAATTCTCGAGGATATGATCAACGACACCCCCCATGTTGATCCACTCGAATCTCCGTCGATTTATCTAAACCCCTCCGGTGAGGGAGAGGAGGTCGACCGAAATGATCAAGGAGAAGCCGACGGTGAGGTATATATATGAAGTCTGGTGATCAGTAGATGCATTAACTGAGTTGTATATATATATAAATTGACGAATGTTTCTTCTCTTAGGCCTCCACATCGAGCAAAAAATATTCCAAACGAGGCCCGGCCAAAAAGTTCGACGCATCTACGCGTTATACAATTACGCGGGTATCACCACGGGGTGAACCGGTGGAACCCGAAAAGGCTAAAACTGTATTTAAACAACAATGCGGAGTTATGGTTAGGGATCGCATCCCGATCACCGTTCGAGAGTGGAATAAGACCAAAGGGGCGAAAGAGGGAGAGTATGTCTTCGACAGGTGTAAAGAGGGTCTTTGGAATGACCTCATGACACATTTCACCCTGCCAGAATGTGAGGATGATGCCGACACAGCTGCATTGAGGAAGAAAGTCAAGCAATGGACTCTTACAAAGATGGCCGAACTATTCAAGAACTGGAAGAAAGCATTATGGCAAAAGTATCAGAAGACGAAGAAGACTCCTAAATTTGAATGCTATCTAACGAAGCAGAAGTTAAGCGGGATGCATTTGTGAAGTACAAGGAGTCACAACCTGCTATGGAAATGTCGGAAAAAACAAGAAAAATGCCGCTATGAAGAAATATCACCATCACCTGGGGCCAGGGGGCTACGCGACTGCCATGCCAAAGTGGGATGCTAAAGGGATCACTCCAGAACCAATACGCGAAGAATGGGATCTGAGGGCAAGGAATTGGTTCCTTGGGCATGGGAGTGAGTATGACGAAAGTACAGGGGACCTTATTTGCAGTGACGGGATTAGGATACCCCAGGATACATGGCAGAAAGTGGTGAAGGAGATTAAAGCGGGGACAACAAAGTTCCGTCCCGATAGATAGTAAGACTTGCTGACAAAGGTCCTCGGGAATGACGAACGCGGAGGACGTGTACGAGGCCTTGGCCCTAGTTATACGTGGGAGATGGGGTTTCCCAAAGACAGAGATACTTATAGGAGCCGAGAGAGAGCAAAGAGGCGACGGCAGGAGGAGGAGGGAGACAAGTTCACCGAGTTGATAGGAACACTTCGAATGCATCAGCAACAGATTGACGAACTTCGAGGAGCAGCGCGCCTGCAAGATCCTGTACTCGATATTACCGCCGTCCCATCTCAGCGGAAAAGCAGCGTGGCTGAATCGGAGGTCCCTTCTGACGATGCACGTATGGTAGATGGCGGTCCCGGCTACCCCGTGGATGGAATCAAGGAGCAGGCATCCTGTGAGCTCCATTAGAAGGTGAAGAACCTATCCATCAAGGTGGCGGTCGGATGTGCTTTACCTTGTCCACCTGGCGCACGCTGGCATGGCCGTGAGATTCCAGCTGGCTATGCTAAAGTTGGTGTGGATGAAATCGCAATGGGGTGGGACTCAATGGAGCTTGACATCCCTAGACCTGAAGGTGAAAGGACACTCGGAGAAGTACTAGGTGGTATCATTCTATGGGACAAGAACAACATCAAGCTTCTAGGCTAGACGCCAAAGCCAACACCGCCTCCGAGTGGTCGCATGTCACCTTCACCTCCATCACCTCCAAGAAGCCCACCCCATGACTACGACCACCACAGCCTGAGTCCATCTCGATCTCCGCCGCAGCCTCCGATTAGTACTAAACGACGCAGGAGCCAAAAACGACAAATGTCGCCCCTCCCAAGAGTACCTCATAAGAATCTTTCTATCAGACCTTACGATCGTACTGACGAGGAAACCAACATGATCGTAAAGTCCAAATGTGTTGCGCAGATTCAAAAGAAGAAAACGGGCCCACCCCGGTATACACCGAGAAGCAAAAAGCGTATGCACTTTTTACGAACACAAAATGTAATATGACTTGCACCATAAGCGGATGACTATCGGCACACTTGAAGGAAGTGAAGAAGAGCAAATCAAGTAGAAGTGCAAGCGAGCAAATCATCAAGTCAAAGTGCAAGGAAAAGAAAGGGCGTCCCCGCCGGTGAGCAGGCCAAAAATCGACCCCACCCCTCAAGGTGGTATCCTATGACACTCCCAGAGGATATGGAAGAAGCTAAGAAGCTTGCCGCTATGAATGTATTTGTTGAGGAATTGCTAGGTTCCTGTGACGACAAGTTACCCAAGGCTCGGTAGTCCCTACATATGTCCAGGAAGCCTCTGGTCGACTTTGAGCAGTTCCAACAACTGCCAACACAAATGCGGAGTTTACATAAATGGTACTTGAAAGCCGTAAAGGAGGAGAGAATAATGATCGTGGCGAAAGTCCCACATGACTACTACTTCCGTGAAGAAGAGGTCCATGTTGAGTTTCCAGAACTCTTCGATTATCTGTTTGACGCCCTCGACAAAAGTCTCATGAGTTGCTATTGTCTGTAAGTTGTTGAATTCATTGTCTATATATAAGTGGTTCATTTTTTTTCAGTTGTTCAGTTCATTGCATGTAATTATCCTAATTATATCCTTTTGTACTCTATTATTATGCAGAATGAAGATCATGGAATGTAAAAGAAGGTCAATCTTCAGTGTTGGGTTCATTGACCTAGATAAAATACATTGTCGGACGCTAAAGGAAAAACCCGAGGACACACAGGAAAACCTTCTAAGGTTTCTAACGGAGCAAAATTTATGTGACCACATACTGTTTCCTTACAATTTCGCATGAGTGTCATTCTCTTTTGCTTACTCGATGTTAAGTGTAATTGATGAGTTACTGATGTATATATAAATGTGTACAGTTTCCACTGGATTCTCATGGACATTCAACTTGATAAGGGAAGAGTTGAAGTCATGGACCCATTAAAGAGACCCCTGGAACAGTTTACTGACATGCAGGACATGCTCTAGAGGTAATTTTTGCGCTACAGTGGTCTCTTTCGTTGATTTCCTGAGATATCACGTAATAAATAACTCATTCATTTTCTTTACCGGGTAGGGTTTGGAACTAGTTCAAGAGTGCGGTTATGGGTGACTTTACTGAGAAGCTGACATTTAAGCCGGTCTCAGTAAGTAGTAGGCGCATCTCTTTACTTCTAGTTTCAATACAATTATGATGTTGGATTATTATTTTGATTGAATTCTATTCTCGTAAAGTGCGCGAGGCAGACATAGGGACGAATCTATGTGGATTCTACATTTGCGAGTTCATTCGCACGTTTACTAGTGAGCTGAATGATTATAGAGTCGATGTAAGCAATACATTCATAACATTATTTTTATTACCATCACTTTTTGTTATCATGATTGATATTCATATTGATCTCCTTTTCTTATATAGTTTGAGAAAATGCGGGATCAGCTCCTACCACAGCAACGCGTAGTAGCAATTGCTGAAGAACTAGCAGGATTCTTGATGAACGAGATGATAGATGACGCCGGAGAATTTAGTGTGAATAGGCACCGATGATCCCCGACCGTGTAATTGAATAGACGGGCTCTAGTCCCGATAATTGTGATCTCCATGTGTAACTATCATGTATATATTTGTATGCTCGATCTTAAGAGAAGTTATCTTATGTATGCACAAACATGTACGGTATGTGGTAGCGTAGAAAACTATTTTGAAATGAAAAAAAAGAATACAAATTAAATTCTCTGCCGCGGCAGAGAAAGTGCCTAAAATGCTGCATGACGAGAGAACCATTTGTCCGGTTAAATGTCTGAACCGAGACTAATGGGAGGGCACCCAACGCCCGCAGAGATAGCCACGTGGATGCCCATTGGTCCCGGCTGGTAAGAGGGCCGGGACTAATGGGTGGGCCTTTAGTCCCGCCCCTCCAGTCCCGGTTACTAGGACCGAGACTAAAGCCCCTTACGAGCCGGGACTGGAGGCCCGTTTTCCACTAGTGATTGCACTATTTACTAGTCAGATATTTAGTCAAATTAAAGATGGTACTTTAGTTATACTTGTCTATGATCGAGAAACTGTGCTCCAAGTTGTCCATAACCGCGGATACGGCTTTCAGAAAGATTTACCCTGCAGGGGTGCACAAATAGCAACACACACTCGATCAACCTCGGAAAAACCAACTCAAAACCCAATGAGGCATTCACGACAAAGCGATCATAGGATTCATAATATATTTCAGGGGGCCACCCCACT
Organism: Avena insularis; assembly: GCA_023614405.1. Lineage (NCBI taxonomy): Eukaryota > Viridiplantae > Streptophyta > Magnoliopsida > Poales > Poaceae > Avena > Avena insularis. Next base: position 591,878,761 of record CM042686.1, on the reverse strand, counting down.
AAGCTACCATAGCGAAGTTGGCAGCTCGAATGGACCAGGGGTTTGTGGACGGTAAACGACTGGGAACCCGAAAGTGTGACTGGGCTTGTCGATACAGCGGAAACGTGTCATGATCCAAAACAGTACAGGTGCTCCACGTACAATCGTAAATAAAACAGTAAAGCATGGCATAAGTATAGGATAGTAATAAAACCCCAAACTAGTTTATGGCCCCAAGAAATAGAAATGAATCAAGCTCTGGCTCAGGGGGAGCCACGGCCTCCCGGATGTGGATAGTGCGAATAGTCAAGGAACAGGAATCAAGTACTCGGGGTCCTACGGGACACAAGTGAGCATGAAAAACCAAATAGCAGATATTTCCCACCGGTGCCTCTTTATTAGTTATCCCATTACTACTGAGGTTAAGTTGTTTAGGTACCTCGTTATCCATCAGATACTCACATACCCTACACATGCTGTTCTACGACTCGCATGGCTCAAACAACTCCTGTAGTAATGGCCCATGGGATGGAGGAACAAGCTTCGGTGGGGTTTAAAAATAAAGGCTACGCAGTACTTGGGATTCAATTTAATGCAATCGCGACTCAATGATGCAAGAATAAGATAGAGGCAATAGGTACTATATGTATGCAAGCATGTGGTAGTGCTTGCCTGGCAGCTCAGTTGAAGCGAGGGATGGATCTGGGTAGTACTCCTGGGATTCCTGATATTTCCCCTGCTCGGCGTCTATTCAAAGAAGAACCAAACAAACAAGGGCCAATATAAATAAAGTGCACACGCATATGAATAAAATGCGACAAGCAAACAAGCATGCCATGATGAATGATGCACAATTTACATGGCAATAATGTAGCATGGCATGGGTGAGGTGTGGGGTACAAGAATAAAGCATTTTATTAGGTTTTAGTCATGTCTTGCTCCCATAACACTTGCTGTCCACTTAATATTTATATGATGCATGCTGCAATTCAGAACAAGGAATGCATAGTTAGAACGGGCTCGTCGTGCTGATCGATTTAGACATATTATTTTTCAAATTTGGAGTTGTAGATTTAAAGTTATTAATTAATTGAGAAAAGGCATTTTTATTGCATTTAAACAATTTCGAAAATTTAAATTAGTCAAACATTAATTTGGATGGCAAATTTGAAATCCTCGCATTTTTCTGATTCAAAAACATATATTATTTATCAGATTTGGAATTACCAATTATAAGTTATTAATTTCTGGATTTAAAATCATAATAAACATTTCTGAAAACATTTTTATAAAAACAGATAAATGCAGATACTTTTTCCACCTGGAGAAACCTAGCCACAGACACAGACATGTGGGCCCTGTGCTGTGCTGGCGAAAACGACGCGCACAAACTTTTTATACCGCGGGGGAAGTGAGCCACGGCGACTGACGGCCACGCAGCAGATGGGGGATGCGGGATTTGATTTGGAAACCCATGTATCTTTCTGTAAAACGGACTTAGCCGCCGACAGGTGGGGTCGGAAAGAGCATGGGTTGAGCTGGCAAAAGGTGGGGGGTTTTCTGGAAATGTACCACGCGGTACTGTTTTTCTTCGTGGTTTCAGCTTAAATCGACGGCCGATGGCGGCAGCCTTGGGCTGAACTCTAACCCGCGATCTGGGCGCTCGCGCAGAGAGGCGGAACCACCGCGGTGGATGGGGGTTGCTGGAAGAAACGAGTTGCACGGGTAGGTATGGTCTTCTGCGGCGCACACCGAGTAAGACCTTCCGCGACGCCAACGCACAGAGTGCGGTCGACGAAACGGCCGGCGGGAACAGGAAGCAGGAGCGAGGGGGAGGTGTCTGGGAGGTAGGGTGGCTCACCACGAGGCTGTCGGAGGTGTAGGATCGGGCCGGGGAGCGAAGGATCAGCGACGACGCAGACGCCGGTGAGCTAGGGTTTGTCGGGGTGCATCGGCGTTCCGCGGCTACTAGGCCTCCTCCTCCTCGCTGCAGAGCACAGGGGTGGCGCCGGGCTCCACGTGGCCTTCCTCGACACCTCGCGCGACACGCCCGCCGCCTAGATCAAGGGGATGGTGGTGGAACCGACGGTGGTCTCCGGGGGTGGAAGAGATGGAAGCAGGAGGGGTTGGGGCTGCGGCGCAAGGCCAGGAGGGGATCCGGGGCACGGTAGAGGCCATGAGAGGAGGTAGATATGGACGGGGGAGAGGGGGTGCCGTGGGAGGCGCAGTAGAGGAAAAGGTGGCTTCGGCCACCTTTTCTCCTCTCGAGCACGTGCTCGGCCAGGCTCGACAGGGGCGAGGGGCTGCAGATGGGGCCAGGGCGAGGTCAGGGAGGGCTGGCTCATGTGTGGTGCCGGTTTGCAGCGCGAGAGAGAGAAAAACCGAGGGGAGGCTCGGGGTGGCATGGAGCTAGGGTTGGGCATCGGCTAGGGTTAGGAGGAGTGGATGGGGTAGATGGGGTGGGTCCCTGGCTTGCAGAGAGAGAGAGCAGCTAGGGGGTGCTCGGCATGGTGCGGGTAAGGTGGTTAGGATTTGGGTTTAGGGAGAGGAGTTAAGGAGAGAGGTTAGGGGTAGGGTGGTAGAGACTTAGGGTTTTAGGGTTATGATCTAACAAGATCCAACAAGGTGAAAAGAGATGGTGAGGTGAGTGGATTTGGTTAAACACAAGGTGATGGAAAAAGAAGGAGAGAGATAGAGATGGGTTTTTGGATATGATCTCACATGATCATGCATGGATGGGATGATGGATAAGGAGAGGTTTGATGCACATGGCAAGGACAACAAAGATCCAGATGAGGAGGTTTGAGAGAGAAAAGGGGAGCTCACAAAAGAAATGATCCAATCAAAACAAAGAAAACCAAAGGAGAACAAGATGGTGGTGACTTGCATGGCCCATGCATAAGTAATAAATGCCATGTTTATTTTGTTAAAACAATAATAAGGTCTCATGGCATTTATTCACATGCATTCCAAAAATATGGATCTAAGGCCAAGCTAAAGGAATTTAAAAGGATGTTCCATGTGGAGTAGATGGAGATGGTCATATTTGAATATAATTAGGACATGCTAGTGTGTATATTCCACTAGGTGCATAATATCCTCAAGAATATTCCAACATGAGCAAAAATTCCAAAACCATCCATATGGAAGCTAGAAAAAGGGTCCACTCACAAAGCATGCAAAGGTGGCTCCACATAACAAAAATGTGAAAACAACATGATGCTTGCATGGAAGCATGTGGAATAGTAAAAAGGATCCATCCCAACCCATATGAGCTAGAGGTAAACCCAAATAAGATGCAAAACTCACATTTAGTTGGATGGTGGAATTATGGAGTGGTGATAAGAAAGGTGGTGGAGTTAAAAAAGATATGCCCTCCAACTCAATTTGGCATTAACAATATATCAAGAACCAACTACAATGTATCAAGAGGCAAATACAATTAATAAATGCATATGAGATAAGAACCAAATGAAAAGGGTTTTATATGATGCTCAAATGCAAGGTGGCATGATGACATGAGCATGATATAATTATGATGCAACAATATATGTAGGAAGTAGCATTTTATTATTAGACCATGTAGCATTACAAATGTTAGACTGATGGGATGCTACATTATGTTACCTCAACCTTGATAGCAATAGTCCCAATCATAATAGTTTCAAATTTTTCTCTTGGTATGGGACAATATATTTCTCCAACTTGAATGCCCTCAACATGTTCAATTGAATTCAAAACCATAAGTCTATAAATCTTCTTGGGGAAATAGAGAGTATGTTCCTTGTCATTGAAATTGAAGGTCACCTTCCCTTGATTACAATTAATAACAACTCCTGCAGTGTTTAAGAAAAGGTCTCTAAGAATAATAGACATATTATCATCTTCAGGCATAAAATTTTGAGAGGATGATCTCATAAGAAATATGAGTTGAAGTAAAAGAGAACATCAAAAAGCAAATTCAAAACACATTTAAGTCTAACCCACTTCCTATGCACAGGAATCGTGTATGCAAATAAATTCACAAAGAACAAAGTGACAAGCATAGGAAGATAAAACAAGAGTAACTTCAAAACTTTCAGCACATAGAGAGGTGTTTCAATACCATGAAAACTTCTACAACCATATTTTCCTCTATCAAAATAATTTTCAGTAGCCTCATGAATAAACTCAACAATATAACTATCACATCAAGCATGCTTTTGATGATCTACAAGCACTAGAGCTTTATCATAAACATCTTCAAAAGAATCCTCAGGAACATTACATTCATCCTTCTTTAGTAAGCATGGGGGACAATCAAATAATGTAAGGGATAAAGAGTTACTCTCATTAGAAGGTAGGCATGGGTAGCTAATCCATTCTTCCTCCTTTTGTTCATCACTCTCCTCCTCTTTTTCATCTAATGAGATTTCAGGTTCATCAATTTCTTCTTCCATAGGAGCCTGCAAGGCATTAGTCTCTTCCATAGGATCCTGCAAGGCATTAGTCTCTTCCATTTGTGGAAAGCATCTATTAAAATATTCAAGGATATAGCCATTTTCATCCTTGTAATTATCAAAGCGAAATTTAAGTATACCATAAACCTCATACTTATAAGGTGAATCATCAATATTTTCAAGCAATAAATTCTTCAATTTGTTTTGCATCATAAAAGTCATAAATTCCTTTAGCATAGGAAGATATGGTATCAATATCATTATACTCACATTGAAAAGGGAGGTGTTTATACCTCTTTCTGCAACGAGATTCATCACAACAATAAGTAACATTATAAGTAGAGAACACGTTTCTAGCAGAGCTATACAATCTATCAATTTGTTCCCATAAGTGTTTCCCTTTTTGTGACAAGCGGTGTTCCTTATAATAATATTTTTGATCTTCCGTGAACCCACCTTGCCAATAAGCTTCAGTTTCAAAGAAACCAACCATTGACAACAAGCATGATAAGGCAAGACAATAACAGACCAACGAAAATAACGACTAGAGTAGGAACTAATTTTTTTGTATTTTTGATAAAGAAACAAGCAAACAAGGAGAAAATAAACTTAGCTTGAACAATAGTGAATCCAAGTGGACTTGATAAATAAAGCTATGCTCCCCAAGCGGCCAGAAAATAGTCTTGATGACCCACAAGTATAGGGGGTGTATCGCAGTATTTTCGAGGGAAGTGAAACCCAATTTATTGATTCGACACAAGGGGAGCGAAAGAATATTTATCAGCCTTAACAACTGAGTTGTCAATTCAGATGCACCTGGAAACAATCTTGCTCACAGCAGTTTATCAGTAGCAACAGTTTTGTAGTAGGAATAGTAAAGTAACAGCAGTAGTAAAGCAAAGACAATAGTAAGAAAAGCGATGTGATGGGATTCGAGCGGTAGGCATAGGGATGGATGGACGGGCGTTGCATGGACAAGACAATTCACATAGCAATCAGAACATAGGGCAATTGCAGATAAATAAGATAAAGCATCCAAGTACTAGACAATCCTAGGCATGTGTTCCATATATAGTCATACGTGCTCGCAATGAGAACTTGCACAACATCTTTTGTCCTGCTAGCCCGTTTGCAGCGGGGCCTCTAGGGAACTACTGGCAATTAAGGTGCTCCTTTTAAAAGAGCACCGGATCAAAGCATTAACACTCCGTGAACACATGTGATCCTCACATCTAAGCCATTCCCTTCCGGTTATCCCGATTTCTATCACTTCGGGGCCATAGGTTCCGGACAACAACGTGTGTATACAACTTGTAGATAAGACCAGAAACAATACTATCATAATGAATCAATAACATGTTCAGATCTGAAATCATGGCACTCGGGCCCTAGTGACAAGCATTAAGCACAACAAGTCGCAACAAAGTCATAAAGCACTAATAAAAGATACTAGGCACCATGCCCTAACAATCTGATGCCATTACCTGAACGATCTCATCCAATCCCTACCATCCCCATAGCCTACAGCAGGGGATTACTCACTCATAGATGGGGGAAACATGGATGGTCGATGGAGAAGCGATGGTGATGATGATGGCGATGATCTCCTCCAATTCCCTGTCCCGACAGGGTGCCAGAACGGAGTATCTGGTGCTGTTTCGTGGAATCTATCGCGAAGAGGGAGACCGAGGGGGTGCCTGGGGCCACCACACCATGCCATGGCGCGACTAGGCCCAGCCCGCGCCTGGGGGTGGTGTGGCCAGCCCCTGGCCCTCCTTCGTCTCATATTCTGGCTCATTGAGTCTTCTGAAAAAATAGGCACTTTGGCTTTTGTCCCGTCCAATTCCGAGAATATTCATTTTCTGACTTTCCTGGAACCAAGCAGAAAATAGGCAGCTGGCACTATGGCTCTTGTTAATAGGTTAGTCCAAGAAATCATATGAAAAGTACTCCAAAGTGTGGACAAAACACAAGAAAGGAGATAAAACCAAGCATGGAACATCAAAAATTATAGATACATTTGCAATGTATCAGCAGCGATGATGCCCCCATAAATAGGTGCTCTAGCGGCTAGACGGTGAGCAACGAGAGAGACAAGATTATACTTGGTTGTGTTATTAAGTACAGCAGCAAGAAAGGCTAAATGATAATTATAATTATTACTAGTGTTCTCCCTACCAAGAATACTGGTGGCAAGATAATAAGCAAAATATCTAAGAGCTAGGAGTTGAATGTTCCTTATCTTCCCGCGCTGAGATGTGCGGTCATCGTCATTTATCACACTTCGGTAGAGCTCCAGCAAATCAGCGGGTCGACCTTGGATCTTCTTCACTGTCCCAGTCATGCCTATGACTATAATGCTGCAAAATCTTTCCAATGGCATGGTAATAGGCATATTATAAATTTTGAACGAAACAGTTGACCGATAAGGGGTGTTAGTGAAAGTGAAACTTTCAACAAAAGTTTCGGTGAGCACGGCATATTGCTCACTATCATCCTTCATGTAAGTGGTTAGACCAACCCTCTGAACAAGAAGTAGGAAATCATCAAGGATCCCTGCAGCTTGCAAAAAGGCAAAACAAGGGAAGGTAGATGAGTGAGCATCTCCCTCATCTCCCTCATTGCCAAAGCGCGGTGCAATAAGGTCTTCATTGTATGATGGCCTAAATTGAGAAGCTGATCACGAAGGCCTTGCCCTCCTGGGTGTGTCTCTCTCAAATAATTCTCCAAAAGTATGGTTGTCCATCTCTCCTTATTTTGAAATTTTAGACAACCATCACAAATAATAATTGCAAAGTGATTACATAATGAAAGGAACTACTTATAGGGACTTGCAAAAGAGCTAAACATGTACCAAAACAATTCCTCTAAGCATAGAACAAGCATGCAAGCTTATATAACTTGTCACCTACAGTAGAAAAATACTCAAGATATAATCTACCAATCACAAATCTACTTGGACAAGCGGAGGAGTCACATACCGGAGAACAATTGCTCCTAATTTCAGCAGCAAAGGTGGGTTGAGCAAGGAGATCGAAAATCGCGATCCAGAACAACAAGAACACGGGTTTGAGCAATGAACTAGTATTTTCTCTCTCTCTCTCTCGAGAGAAGTGGCAGGTGGGAGAATAAGTGGAGGGCCAGGGGTGGCCCACACCATGGCCAGGCGCGCCCCTGGTGTGGCCGCGCCACCAGGTGGTGTGCCTGACTAGTGGGCCCCCTGGGTCACTCCAGGTAATTCTCTGCCCCATTTTTGATGTAAAAATTTAATATGAATTTTATGGAATTTTTCGAGAAACTTTGTTTTTGAGCAATTTTCAGGTATTGATGAATGATTTTCTGGTAGAGAGATGATTTGGGAATGATGCAATAACAAAACAAAAACTAAGACTTCAGAAGTTCTAAGACACTCTAATATGCAAGCAACAAGCAATAGAGAACTAAACTAAGTGAAAGCAAAAATTAAAATGGATAAAATAAAAGTAAGCAAAGATAATCATTTTGAAGACATTGTTTTGTTCATTAAAATCCCTTTGTTAACAAGGTTGATCAGGTCTTGTTACGAAAAAAAATTTATATGAAACAAAACTTTGCATCCACTAAATGATTATGTTACCTCAACCTTGATAGCAATAGTCCCAATCATAATAATTTCATAGTTTTCTTGTGGTATGGGACAATATATTTCTCCAACTTGGATGCCCTCAATATTTTCAATTGAATTTAGGCCATAAGTCATATCAATCTTCTTGGGGAAATAGACAATATGCTCCTTGTCATTAACATTAAAAGTTACCTTCCCTTGATTACAATTAATGACAGCACCTGCAGTATTAAGGAATGGTCTCGCAAGAATAATAGACATATTATCATCTTCAGGCATTTCAAGCACAACAAAGTCAGTTAATATCAAGTAATTATGAGCCACTTGAACAGGAACATCCTCACATATACCAACATGAATAGTAGTGGATTTATCAGCCATTTGCAAAGATATATCAGTTGGTATTAATTTCTCCAGTTGAAGTCTTTTGTAGAGAGAAAAATGCATAACACTAACTCCTTCTCCCAAATCACACAAAGTAGTTCTAACAAAATTATTTTTAATAGAACATGGAATAGTTGGAATCCCTGGGTCTCCAAGTTTCTTTGGAATCTTACCATTAAAGGAATAATTAGCAAGCAAAGTAGAAATTTCCTCATTAGGGATCTTCCTTTTATTAGAGACAATATCCTTCATATACTTTGAATAAGGAGGCAATTTAATAGTATCAGTCAAAGGACTTTGCAAAAATAAAGGTTTCATCCACTCATAAAACTTATTATAGTGTCCTTCTTCCTTTGACTTGTGTTTCTTATCAGGAAAAGGCATTGGTTTTTGAACCCAGGGCTCTCTTTCACTACCATGTTTATTAGCAACAAAATCTTTCTTAGTGTACTTAGTATTCTTAGTATGCCTTTCAGGTTCTTCTTCAATTTCTTCTTTATCAGGAGCATCATTTTTCTCATTACCACTCTCAGTTTCAACATCAAAAGCAGATATACTATTAGGATCTTTAGCAGGTTCAGAAGATTCTACAATTGTTTTACGTTTCTTTTTCTTTCTCTTAGAAGAAGTACCCATATTTTCAGCTTGTTGAGAATCTTGCTAAATTCTTTTAGGATGTACCTTAGGATATAAAGGTTCCTGAGTGAGAGCACCACTCCTAGTTCTAATTTCATAAGCATGTTTTTCTTTAGAAGCATTATCTAGCAAATGTTTTTGTACATTAGTAAGTTGATCAATTTGAGTTTGAACCATTTGGAAATGTTTAACAAGCATTTTAACATCATTGGAGGTTCTTTCCACAATATCTCTCAACTCATTAATATCTCTAGAGTTTTCCATTAAATGATTCTGCGCTCTCTTATTAAAATTATCTTGCTTAACAACAAAGATATCAAATTCTTCTAAGCATTGATCTGGAGGTTTAGAATAAGGAATATCACCTTCATCAAAATTTTGGAGAGAGTGTACCTCAATAGTGGATGAGTGGGAGATTGGCTTGCATAATTCTTCTATAGGAGGTAAATTCTTCACATCTTTAGATTTAATACCCTTCTCCTTAAGACATTTCTTAGCTTCCTTCATAACTTCATCATTTAGTTCAATCACTCCCCTCTTCCTTGGTGTTGGTGTTGGCCCAGGAACAATTGGCTCAGGTGTAGTTGACGCAGGTGTCCAGTCATCATAATTCTTGCTTATTTTAGCCATTAATTCCTTAGCTTCTTCGGGAGTGCTCTTCCTGAAAACACAATCAGCAAAACTATCTAGGTATGTCCTAGATTCATCAGTTAGTCCATTATAATATATGTCAAGAAACTCATTGTTAGGTAATGAACATCTAGAATGTGCGTGAATCAAAGCACAAAACCTTGTCCATGATTCAGGCAATTTCTCCTCTTCTCCTTGTTTAAAGTCAAAAAGTTCCTGCAAAATGGCATGTCGAGCACTAGGAGGAAAATATTTATGAAAAAAAGTATCAATCAAGCAATCAGGGATATCAATAGATCCAGGAGGTACACTCTTAAACCAAGCTTAGCCTTCTCCTTTTAGTGAAAAAGGGAAAATTTTACCAACAAAGTAAGTGTGCATCTTAATATCATCAGAAAATAGGCTACTCATGATAGAAAGCTCAGTCATATGTGCTACAACACTTTCGTTTTCACTCCGGCTAAAAGGTTCTTTCTCAACAATGGTTATGTTAGATAAATCAAGAGAGAAATCATAATCCTTATCTTCAATGTTTATGGGAGATGTAGCAAACTTAGCATTAGGAGGTAATTTGGGTCTAACAGTACGTCTCTCAAGAAGATTCTTAATAGCACTTGCATCATGAGTGTTTCTACATTCTTCAATAAATTCATTAGTCATTTCAATATAACCGTCTTCAAGATTATAGCTCTCTCTAGGCTCAGGTGAACTAACAAGTGTAGTAGTATCTTCATTAGGAGTTTCAGTATTTCCAGCTATATTTATAGCAATCGTAGCATCTAGGAAAGGACCTAATGAACCACTCTTATCAAGCACAGTAGAAGTAGCATCATAAGCAATTTCAGATTCAGCAGAAGTAGCAGTATGTGTAACATGTGTATGTGGTGGTGTAAGGAGCTTACTCATCACATATGGTGAATCAAGAGAAACAGAGGTGTTCAGAACTGTACCTATCCTTGTAGTGGATGGTAATATAGGAACTTTTCCATCACGAGTTTTACCCATGATGAATGGATAGCAGCGAACAATAATGATTCCAAGTGAACTTGATAAATAGAGCTATGCTCCCCAGCAATGGTGCCAAAAAATAGTCTTGATGACCCATAAGTATAGGGGGATTGCAATAGTCTCCGTGGGAAGTAAAACCCAATTTATTGATTCGACACAAGGGGAGCCAAAGAATATTTATAAGCCTTAACAACTGAGTTGTCAATTCAGCTGCACCTGGAAATAGTCTTGCTCGCAGTAGTTTATCAGTAGCAACAGTTTTGTGATAATAATAGCAAAGTAATATCAGTAGTAAAAGTAAAGACAGTAGTAGCAATTGCAGTAAACAGTAGGATTAAAGTGTGGTAGGCATAGGGATGGATGGACGGGCGTTGCATGGACAAGACAATTCATGTAATAATCAAGACATAGGGCATTTGGAGATAAATAAGATAAAGCATCCAAGTACTAAATAGTCATAGGCATGTGTTCCATATATAGTCATACGTGCTCGCAATGAGAACTTGCACAACATCTTTTGTCCTGCCAACCCGTTGCAGCGGGGCCTCAAGGGAATCTACTAGCAATTAAGGTGCTCCTTTTAATAAAGCACCAGAGCAAAGCATTAACACTCCATGAACACACGTGATCCTCACATCATAGCCATCCCCTCCAGTTATCCCGATTTCTGTCACTTCGGGGCCTCGGGTTCCAGACAATAATGTGTGTATACAACTTGCAGGTAAGATCATAAACAATACTATCATCATGAATCAATAACATGTTCATATTTGAAATCATGGCACTCGGGCCCTAGTGACAAGCATTAAGCATAACAAGTTGCAACAATGTCAAAAAGCACTAATAATAGATACTAGGCACCATGCCCTAACAATCTGATGAAATTACATGAACGATCTCATCCAATCCCTACCATCCCCATAGCCTACTGTGGGGGATTACTCACGCATGGATGGGGGAATCATGGATGGTTGATGGTGATGATCTCCTCCAATTCCCCGTCCCGGCAGGGTGCGAGAATGGAGTTTCTGGTTCTGAATCGCGGTTTTTGGTGGTGGTGGCGCAGCGGAACTCTATCTGGAAAAACGTCGAACCCCCTTCTATTTTTAGGTCAGAGGGCTTATATAGGCGAAAGGAGATGTCGAGGTGGAGACCGGGGCGGCCACACCACCCCCTGGCGCGGCCTGGCCTGGCCCACGCGGCCAGGTGGTGTGGGCCCCTCGTGGCCCCACTGCATTTAAATCTTACGGCCGTGAGTCTTCTGGTAAAATAGGAGTTTTGCGATATTTTCCGGGATTTTTCCTGAAAGTTGATTTCCTGCACAAAAACGAGACACCAAAGCAATTCTGCTGAAAACAACGTTAGTCCGCATTAGTTGTATCCAAATCACACAAATTAGAGAAGAAACAATAGGAAAAGTGTTCGGGAAAGTAGATACGTTTTGGACGTATCATAGAGCAACAAGGCAAAGCAAGTAATCTAAAACAAGGTTTATCACTAGTATGACTAGAAGGATCACTAGGACTACCACATGGCAAAATAGCATTTTGAGTAGAAGTTGTGCTAATGACCAAAAGTGGCTCATAAGATGTTACCTTAGTGATACTTGCCTCACGAGCTAATTTTATCCCATCTCCTAGAAGATCATTATGAGAGGCCAAGAGCTTTTCATGAATTTCTTCCAATTTCCCATAATTTCTAGTTAGCAACTCAAGTTGAGCCCTTAGCTCAACATTCTCCTTTAGGGTAGATGCTTCACAAGAAGTAGAGTTAGTAGCACTAGCATCATTAATAGATTTTTCCTTTTCAAGCTCATAAGATTCAATTTTTTGTATGAGGAGACAATTAGTGTGCTTCTCCTCGGCAATTTCTTGCTTAAGGAGATTGAATCTCCGACTCCCATCATCAAGTTGGAATCCAACTCCTCTATGGTTTCCGTTTGTTTAGTTATGGTGTCCATAACGTGTTTGAGACAAGCAACACCCTTATTCTTACCATGAAGAGAGGTACACAAAAAGGTTAACTCAAGCACAAGATCTCTAGTATCCTCATCAAGGTCATCATCACTATCATCATTATCATTGCTATTATCTAGAGAAGATATGTTGGGATCCAATGTAGGAGATACCTTTGATCCTCTTGCCATAAGGCACATGTGAGCACGTGAGGATGAAGATGAGGATATTCTTGAATCTTCATTCATGATCGTGTCTTACTCATAGGGTGTTTGATTTCCTCTACATTGTTAGATACACAACTAGAGGAAATAGAAGCATTTTGTTTATTGGAACAAGACAAGTCAAGCATATCATCTACATTAGTACTCAAATAGTTTCTAGATGATATGCAAGGACTAGCAACACAAGGCGATATAGAACTAATGTTGCAAGAAGTGTTTAAGTCCAAACTCTCTACAACATTATCATTTATAGAACAAGAATCATTGGTGTAAAGAGAAACACTACCATGATAACATATGATTTTTTCCACTCACCATGCCATTACCTTGTGACTTGTCACATGTAAGTGAAGTGGAAAGAATTGAAATCTCATCTCGGCCGGAGGTGGAAGCCACTTGGAGCTCTTCATGATGTGAAGGAGAAGAGAGCTCCTCGGGGATACCACCGACCCTATGAGAAATGGACCCACCAAATATTTCTTTAAGCTTGGTCCACATCTCATGAGATGACTTGCGCTTCACAATCGTCAAGAACGAATTAACTGTGGGGCTCAAGGAGAAAAAGAGCTTATTAGATACTTGAGCTTCGAGATGTAATTTTTTCTCATCCTCTAAAGATAGATTTTGAGGATCCATCGGAGGAGAAAAACCTACATCTAGAAATCGCTCAATATTTGGACACAAGGTCCGAAGATTGCAAAGCAAGCAATTTCTCCACAAAATATAATTTGTCCCATCAAAGATAATTGTGTCATTGTGCACTATACTACTAGCCGACATCTTTACACTCTAGGAGGTGAAGCCTAAACAAGGAGAGACCTTGCTCTGATACCAATTTAAAGGATAGAGATGTCGCCTAGAGGGGGTGAATAGGAAATTTCAAAACTATTATAGTTTTGGCTTGATAGAATGCGGAATTAAACTAAAGTTTATTTTACAAGCACAAAACCTAAATACACTAGGCTCAACTAAGTGCACCAACAACAAGTTAAGCTAAGAAAGACAACACAAGATAAATATACCACAAGTGATAAGCAATATATAAGTACTTCAAGATCGATGGCTATCACAAGGAGAGTAAGCTCGGCTATAGAGATAACCGAGGCACACGGAGATGAAGATGTATTCCTGTGTTCCCTTACAAGTAAGGTATGTCACGTTGGAGAGGTGTGGGATTCCACGAAGGATTTCCCAATGCCACGAAGGCTCACCTTCTTATCCGAGTCTATCCCACGAAGGAATAGGCCCTTTCCTTATGGCTAGCTTTTCCTCCACTCCGGAGATGGCAAGCTCCACAACCACTTCACAAGCTCCATGAAGGAGAAGCACGTTGATGGCTCAATGTACGACGCTAGAAAAGTGTTAGTGCGGTGTTGATGTAGAGCTCGTTGGGAACCCAAGGGGAAGGTATGATGAGCACAATAGCAAGTTTCCCTCAGTTATGAAACCAAGGTTTAATCGAACCAGTAGGAGCAAGGAAACACCCCAAAGGTGTTACTAGCTGAGCCTTGGCAGGGCGCACTACCGGTGCTAGTAGCAACGTGGAGACCTGCACAACACAACCACAGAACTTTGTCCCCAACTTGCGATGAGGTTGTCAATCTCACCGTGTTTTTCGAAAAACAAAGGATTAAATGTATCGAATGGAAAGAAGTAAGAGTTTGCAGAAAGTAAACACAAAGCAGTAAACAGTTTATAGATTAAATGTAAAAGACAAGGACCGGGATCCATAGTTCACTAGAAGTGGCTCTCCTTAAGATAGATAACATGCTGGGTGAACAAATTACAGCGGGGCAATTGACAAACATCAAGAAAGCAATACATGCATATACTAATCATCTTGACTCCTTTGGAACTTGATTGGGCATTACAACATTATACATAGACCGCCATCCAACTGCATCTATGACTAATAATCCACCTTCAGATTATCATCTGAACCCCCTCCAGTATTAAGTTGCAAGCAATAGATTATTTCTTTACGAACTGCGTGTAAAGTAAACAATACGATTGTTCTATGAACAAGTTGTTTTCTCCCTAGTAGCAATAGCACATCTAGTACCTTAGAGATTTCTATCACTTCCCCAGATTACCAGAGGCATGAACCCACTATCGAGCATAAATACTAACTCTTGGAGTTGCCAGCATCTACTTGGCCAAGATAGCTACTAACAACGGAAAGCATGCAAGATAAAAAATAACGAAGACATGATAGAATCAATAATCAATCTGAAATAGCATCTCAATATCCATCGGATCCCCGCAAACACAACAAGTATGATTACAAATAGATGATCTTGATCATGAACGGAGCTCACAAGATGTAGACATGAAAGCACAAAGGAGGAGAACCATCCATCTAGCTACTACATGGATCCGTAGTACAAGGATGAACTACTCACGCATCACACCGGAGGATTGCATGGTGATGAAGAAGGCCTCCAGGGTGAATTCCCCTTTCCGGCAGGGTGCCGGGAAGAGCTTCAGATCCCTCCCGATCTAGGGATGGAGATGACGGCGGCTACAGAGTCTTTCATGGATTTTTGATCGGCTACTTAGGGTTTTCGTCTCGAGGGCATCTTATAGGTGGAAGGGGAGGCCGAGGGGGTGCCAGGGCTGGCCAGACCACCCCCTGGCGCGGGCGAGGCTGGGCCGTGCGGCCAGGTGGTGTGGTGGCCCCCTGGCCCCTCTCCGTCTCATACTCTGGCATCTGATGACTTCCGGAAAAATAGGCACTTTGGCTTTTGTCCCGTCCAATTCCGAGAATATTCATTTTCTGACTTTCCTGGAACCAAAAATAGCAGAAAATGGGTACTTTGTGGCTCTTGTTAATAGGTTAGTCCAAGAAATCATATGAAAAGTACTCCAAAGTTGGAACAAAACACAAGAAAGTGGATAAAACCAAGCATGGAACATCAAAAATTATAGATACATTTGCAATGTATCAACATCCCCAAGCTTAACTCCTGCTCGTCCTCGAGTAGGTAAGTGATAAAAGAAAGAATAATTTTTGAGGTGACATGCACCATCAAAGACTTGATCAAAATATTTGTAAAACATTCAAAGCTGGGATCATAGTACTTCAATCATAACATGAAAGACAAAGTTCTAGTAATAAGACAAAGAAACTATGATGCAACATGAAAAGGAACAAACAAAAGATTCATGAATAACAGTGCTTTGCAAGATGTTTGTTTGTTTCACATAAAGAAAACATAGCATAATAGCATTCAGCTTGTCCCTCATAGAATAGCAAATATAAATGCATAGGACACCTTCAAAGTTCACAAGAGTGACTAGATACAAATAGTTTAAAACAAGCAATATCAAGATATGCATCAATCAACTAGTCTTGGGACAATGCACATAGAACTAAGAATGGCCACTATGCTCTCAAAGAAGGTGCATAAAGATAGAAAGTGGAGACTCAATATAATGGTGGAAGAAAGGCCTTTATAAAAGGAAGCAGGGATTCAAGTCTCATAAAGAGCTTCCAAAAATTATGGTACTTATAGCTTTCAGCTCTCATTGCCCCTATCATAAGCATCTTGAAGTGATTAAGGTTAAAGTGAACAAACTTTGGTGTACATGCTTGACGTAGTATAAGTTGGAAATCTCATGTCCCTTGAATACGAGGGCCGCTCCTGATGCTACTCAACTTTAGTCACCGGTAAGTTCTTGTCATCATAAGTACATGTGTATCATAGAGAACCGCCAACGGGGTACCCCTTGCCCGATGATACGGAAGAATCCCCATATCAAAATGACAAGGCAAGCAGACAACGAGCATCTCAGCAATCTTCTTATTTACCATGGGAATATGGTACTTTTTTCTTTCTTTCCTCTTTTCATAATCTTTTTTTCTTTTTTTTTCTATTTTTTCTCAATATAGGACTCTTTTTTTATAAGAAGAACGCTTCATAAAAGCTCATTATGGTTACGCTGCAGGTTTCCACCATGTCAGCATGGATTAGACCAGCGGCCCAGGCGTTTCTCTAACACACATACATAACTCCATGGACTTACAAGCTCCCCTTTCATTTCACACCGACGACATCCATAGACAAAAGAGCATGATATCAACTAGGTACAAAGTACCAGTGCAATGTTGAAAGCGTTCCCCATGACAGCATGGTTCTGCCAATCTCCAACAAATAAGTGCAAGCATATACAACATAGACGACACAATGGTTCAAGTTTATTAAGGGCAAGAAAAGTAAAGTGTGCCATCAAGTTCGTGAGAGCTTTAATCACTAGTTTTCTCATAACAAGTTTAATTCGGAAAGTAAACAAAAGCATGAATATACTTGGAGTAGCATAAGCTAGTAGGTAGGTATGGTGGAATCTTTGGAATAACTTGGTTTAGGGATTTGGATGCATGAGTGGAACTCATACTTGGTTGTGGAGGCTAGCAAAAGACTGGGAGCGACAAACTAAGAGAGCAATAATGGCCATAATCATGCAGAGCGACAAAACATCATTGATCAAAGCATAAAGTGATACTACAAGTTGAAAAATAAAGGATCATAAAGGCTTATGGTGACTTGGGATAGTCATAACATGGTGTGAGCATGCGCCAAGTCAACCCAAATAAAGCATCAAAGGAGAATACCACTATACTATGCTTTAATATGCTAAAACAACACATGATTCATCCAAGGCACATTAAGCAATCTCAATTGTTTATAACAAGTCATGCTACAGCAAAGAATACTAAGCATAAAGCCAAAACAATATCAAGCATGGCATGACAAAGCATAGGCCACAGTCAAAAACGAGCTCTTTTTACCACATAAATATGAACTTTCCTACTCTTTTCCAAACCAAACCAAACTATTTGAAAACCAAAGTATGAAAGAGGGGTCCAACCAATTTATTCAGCAAACTAAGCAAACCAAGCAAACGGAAAACCAAAACGAGAACGAAAACGAAAAAGAAGACGCTCCAAGAACAACACAACTGTGCATGAAACAATAAAAATGAAGCATTTGGAAGAAACGTGGAATTTTTATTGATGAAGAAGGGGATTCCTTGGGCATCCTCAAGCTTTGACACTTGTACTTCTTGGATATTTCTTGGGGTGACACGCGTGGCATCTCCAAGCTTGAGCTTTAGTCCATCCTTCATCCCATTACTCATTCCTTCCATACACCTGAAATTTTTCCTTCATACAAAACTTCACACAATCTTTATTAGCAACATTAGTGCACTCAAGATAAATAAGTCTTAAGGTTCAGTTATAACACCAGATAAACTTCCATTAGAATAATAGATACTGTAGCACTTCCCTCAAAAATCTCAATTCCCCAAAAGAACTCAAAAAGGAACCAATAAGAAGCAAATACAGAAAATGGCAGAAATCTGTCAAAACAGACCAGCAGGTAAAGACGAATTTTTTCGAAGACCTTATGTTGCTCAAATCAAAAATTGTTGAACTAACAAAAGTTAGATAACAACCTGGGGCAGAAGCACAAAAATTCATGCCTCAAAAGTAAGTTCAGAGATTTTACATGAATTTTTACGGTGAAGCACAGAAATCTGTTTCGGGACAGCAACTTTCCCAATCATTACTTCTCTCTCATTAGAGGTTACTCTTGGCACAAAAAGCAAATAAAAAGGATAAGGAGCGTAATAACTTCCAAGACTCATATAGAACTTTTGGGTTATCTCCCAATAATTACTTTTCTTTAACGCCTTTAAGTTAGGCATAAGAAGCAAGAAAAAGAATCAAGTGTTCTCAAATGAAGAAGCATTAAGACCAAATTTTGTTTTCATAGGATAAGCAAAAGAAATCTTCTCTCTCTTCTTGGGGAAGTGTTCTATACCTTTATTGAGTGTGAGTTGATATTTAATGGTGCCTTATTTCATATCAATAATGGCACCAACAGTTCTAAGAAAAGGCCTTCCCAAAGTAATAGGACAAGAAGCATTGCATTCAACATCCAAAACATAGAAATCAACAGGGACATAGGCATTGTTAACCATAATAAGAACATCATTAAGACTCCCCATGAGTTTCTTTTTAGCATTATCATCAAGTGGTACATTCAAATAACAATCTTCAAGAGGAGGCAAATCAAGCATATCATAAATCCTTCTAGGCATAATAGAAACACTACTATCAAGATCACATAAAGCTTTGAAATCAAAGTCATTCACTTTCATATTAATGATGGGTTCCCAACCATATTCTTGTTTTATAGGAATAGAAGCTTTATGTTTCATATTTTCTTCTTTAATCTTTATGAGAGCATCAATAATGTGTTTTGTAAAGGCCATGTTCATAGAACTAGCATTAGGACTTTTAGCAAGCTTTTGTAGGAACTTAATAACTTCAGAGATGTTGCAACCATCAAGATCAAGATCAAATTATCATCTAGAGTAGTATACCCATTACTAGCCTCAACACTAGTGGTGGTGATAGTAGAAACACTAATGTTTCTAGCAATTTCATCTTCTCTTTCCCACTTAGCATGTAATTCAGCTAATAGTCTAACATTTTCATCAATTCTTACTTGTATAGCATTAGTAGCTGCAAAGGGATTATCATTAGTTTCAGGTTTAGCAGCCATTTTATTCAGAGAAGATTGAGCTTCAACCAAAGATGCTATATTTCTTTCAGCATTAGAGAGTTTTTCCTCAATAGTTTTATTGAAAGCAGTTTGCTTACTAATAAAGTCCTTAAGCATAACTTCAAGTTTAGAGGGTGCACTCCTATTATTGTTGTAAGAATTTCCATAAGAATTACCATTGTTGGGAGGATATGGTTTATAATTGTTGTTACCAAAATTACTCCTATAAGCATTATTGCCAAAATTATTATTTCTTATGAAGTTCACATCAACTTGCTCTTCTTGAGCAACCAAAGAAACCAAAGGAACATTATTTGTATCAATATAGGCTTTCCCATTAACAAGCATAGACATAATAATATCAATCTTATCACTCAAGGAGGAGGTTTCCTCAACAGAATTTACCTTCCTACCTTGTGGAGCTCTCTCAGTATGCCATTCAGAATAATTAACCGTCATATTGTCTAGAAGTTTTGTTGCAGCACCCAAAGTAATGGTCATAAAGGTACCTCCAGCAGCAGAATCCAATAGGTTCCTTGGAGAATAGTTTAATCCTACATAAAAAGTTTGGATGATCATCCAAGCAGCCAGTCCATGAGTGGGACAATTCTTTACCAAAGATTTCATCCTTTCCCAAGCTTGAGCAACATGCTCATTATCAGATTGTTTAAACTTCATTATCTCACTTCTCATAGATATAATCTTAGCAGGTGGATAGTATTTTCCAATTAAAGCATCTTTGCACTTAGTCCAAGAATCAATACTATTCCTAGTTAAGGAATTCAACCATTCTTTAGCTTTTCCTCTCAAAGAGAAAGGAAACAATTTCAGCTTAATAATATCACCATCTATATCCCTATGCTTTTGCATCTCACAAAGTTCAACAAAGTTATTTAGATGGGCAGCAGCATCTTCATTACCAATACCAGCAAATTGTTCTCTCATAACAAGATTGAGCAAAGAAGGTTTTATCTCAAAGAAAGTATCTTCAGGCACAGGTGGAGCAATAGGTGTGCTCATAAAATCATTGTTGTTGGTGCTAGTGAAGTCACACAACTTAGTGTTTTCAAGAGTAGTCATTTTTTGTGTGTTTTCAAATAAGAAAGCAAACTAGTAAAACTAATTTTTTTTGTGTTTTTGATAAAGAAACAAGCAAACAAAACAAAAAAGAAACCAAGCAAAACAAAAATAACAAAGTAAAGAGATTGGTTATGAGAGACTCCCCTTGTGAAGATGTCCTTGACTCCCCGACAACGGCGCCAGAAAAATGCTTGATGGCTCAATGTACGGCGCCAGAAAAGTGCTGGTGCGGTGTTGATGTAGAGCTCGTTGGGAACCCCAAGAGGAAGGTATGATGAGCACAGCAGCAAGTTTCCCTCAGTTATGAAACCAAGGTTTAATCGAACCAGTAGGAGCAAGGAAACACCCCAATGGTGTTACTAGCTGACCCTTGGCAGGGCGCACTACCGATGCTAGTAGCAACATGGAGACCTGCACAACACAACCACAAAACTTTGTCCCCAACTTGCGATGAGGTTGTCAATATCACCGTGTTTTGCTGAAAACAAAGGATTAAACGTATCGAATGGAAAGAAGTAATAGTTTGCAGAAAGTAAACACAAAGCAGTAAACAGTTTATAGATTGTATGTAAAAGAAAAGGACCGAGATCCATAGTTCACTAGAGGTGTCTCTCCTTAGATAGATAACATGTTGGGTGAACAAATTACAACGGGGCAATTGACAAACATCGAGAAAGCAATACATTCATATACTAATCATCTTGACTCCTTTGGAACTTGATTGGGCATTACAACATTATACATAGACCGCCATCTAACTGCATCTATGACTAAGAATCCACCTTCAGGTTATCATCCGAACCCCCTCTAGTATTAAGTTGCAAGCAACAGATTATTGCTTTATGAACTGCGTGTAAAGTAAACAATACGATTGTTCTATGAACAAAGGATTGTTGTTTTCTCCCTAGTAGCAACAGCACATCTAGTACCTTAGAGATTTCTCACTTCCCAGTTACAGAGGCATGAACCCACTATCGAGCATAAATACTAACTCTTGGAGTTGCTAGCATCTACTTGGCCAAGATAGGTACTAACAACGGAAAGCATGCAAGATCACAAATAACAAAGACATGATAGATTCAATAATCAATCTAAAATAGCATCTCAATATCCATCGGATCCACGCAAACACAACATGTATGATTACAAATAGATGATCTTGATCATGAACGGAGCTCACAAGATCTAGACATGAAAGCACAAAGGAGGAGAACCAGCCATCTAGCTACTACATGGATCCGGAGTCCAAGGATGAACTACTCACGCATCACACCGGAGGCTTGCATGGTGATGAAGAAGGCCTCCAGGGTGAATTCCCCTCTCCGAGTGGTGCCGGAAGAGCTTGGATCCTCCGATCTAGGGATGGAGATGACGGCGGCTACAGACTCTTTCGTGGATTTTTGATCGGGTACTTAGGGTTTTTGTCCCGAGGGCATCTTATAGGCGGAAGGGGAGGCCGAGGGGGTGCTAGGGCTGGCCAGACCACCCCCTAGCGCGGGCCAGGTTGGGCCGTGCGGCCAGGTGGTGTGGTGGCCCCCTAGGCCCTCTCCGTCTCGTACTATGGCATCTGATGACTTCCGGAAAAATATGCACTTTGGCTTTTGTCCTGTCCAATTCCGAGAATATTCATTTTCTGACTTTCTTGGAACCAAAAACAGCAGAAAACAGGCAGCTGGCATTGTGGCTCTTGTTAATAGGCTAGTCCAAGAAATCATATGAAAAGTACTCCAAAGTTGGAACAAAACACAAGAAAGTGGATAAAACCAAGCATGGAACATCAAAAACTATAGATATATTTGCAATGTATCACCTGTATCTCTTCACAATCTTCCACGAAGAGGACACCGTGGCACCAACCGCCAAGACAACTAGGAGGTCACCCTCCAAGATAAACAAGCTCACGGTCTCTCACTAGAACAAATCATAGTGGAGAGCTCAACACTTATGCAAGAATGCAAAGCAAGAACACCAAGGGCGTTCAAATTCCTCACTCTCAAATCCCACCAAAGCAACAAGTGCTAGGGAGGAATAAGAGAGGAAGAACAATGGTGGAAATCAACAAATGACTTCAAGATCTAGATCCAATGAGTTACCCTCACTTAGAGGAGGAATTGATTGGTGGGGATTATAGATCTAGATCTCCTCTTCCAAAGCCCTCAAAAAGATGCAAGAATCATAGGAGGGAAGGGGGAGGGAGCAAAGTCAAGAGGGTCAACAATGGAGGTCAATTTCGAGCTCAAGAACACAAAAAACATTGGGGGAAGAACCCCCTTTTATAGGGAAAAGCAAATATGGCCGTTGGAGAGAAAATAGCAAAAACTCGGTTTCAAAGTCGGTTGGACCGGCCCCAGAACCGGGAAACTCGGTCCCCGGGCCGGAGGACTGGCCTAAAAACCGGAATACCTCTATTTGCCAACTCAGAATAGACTCGATCGCGAATACCAGAAAATCTGGTGTGAGATCCGGTCGACCGACGCTGGCACCGGACCGTCCGGTGTGGGACTCGGTTGAACCGGATCCACAACCGGGATGAAACAGACTTCACGAAAAACACAATAACCTTTGCATCCGGACTCCGATTTTGATGATCTTGCGCTTATTTTGACGAGGACAACAAGCTCTACAAGGTGGTGCATAAAAACATCATAGTGCAACAAAGTAGGGTAGAACCAAATGAAGAAAGGTATGAAGCCTCCCTATGAGAAGAACTGGTAAAACCTTCAAACTCGAAAACGCCATAGAAGATGCATACAAAATCCGTTTTTCGATGAACTTGGGCTTGTTGAAGAGCTAGCAAGAAGCTCAAGAACCTCACATGGAGAAACACCAAGAAGCAACAAAATAGGAAGATGCAAAGTATACAAAGGATTGAGCTCCCTAAGACAATGTGATCAAGTTACCCAACCGAAAGCCCTCTTGATAGTGTGGCTATCTATCCTATAACCCGGTCTCCCAACAACCACCTTGAGACCGGTAAAAGGAAAACCTAGCAAGGCCATACCTTTGCCTTGCGCATCCCGCTTGATCTTGATGACAATGCTTCAAACTCCATCCAAGCCGGAATGCATCACTTTATCATTGTTGCTTCGTGAAGACTCATAATTTGCTCCCCCATACACCACTATGGGATAGCTTCATTAAGACACATCTTCACATGTCCATTTTCACCAATATGGATGGCAAGCTTCACGCCAATGATCTTCTCGAGATGCTTATCTTGAACTTGCCCTTCTCAAACTTGATGACGATCATCACTTGATGTCATCCTCTCATGGGATATATGAGATCTTCCCTTTTGAAGCATGCCCATGGAAAGATACATATCCCATATAGAAAACGCAAAGGCACATATATAATGGGTTAGTTCATGATGCATAAATGACGAGGCTTACCATACCACAAGATCCATGTGGTACATTCTTTATGCTTCATGCGTTGACCAACTTGAAATCACTCTTAGCTCTTTGTATTGGTCAACCAAGTATCTTCTCATGCTCCATCTCAATATCTTGAGGCACATAAAGAATTCTTCATTTGATTACATGCTCTAAATCTTAGTCAACCATAGCTCAACTAATGAGGCTATCATGACACCGACTTAGAGCCATATATTGAATTCTTCTATTGAGATCATGCTCTCATGATCTTGAACATATCATATTCGTCTCTTCAATTCGATGGTCTTGATGCCAAAACTCAAGTTATATCTTTATCTTCATGCCATCCATACTCGAATCCAACATATGGACTACAAGCATGACCTATGGACTCCTTCCAGACCATGGGGGAATAATAGTAGAGGGGAGAGAGATCCTTCACGAGGAGATGTTAGGAAGAAGGGTGAGAGGGGTGGCCTTTTATAGGAGGAGGGGGGTACCCCTCCCCATGGCCGGTGCCCCATGGGGGTCGACCCATCACCTCCCCCATTCATGTGGTGGTAACCCCCTCCACATAAATTTGTCCCTTAACATTCCTCTTTAAAGTCTTTACTTTAAATGCATTAAATTTCTCCAAATTTGATGCTCTCTCATTTAATAAAACTCTTTTATTAATTTTATTTAGAATTTTTTTAATTACTTTAATTAACAAAAAATCACATAAAACCCCCTGCAACATTTCAATATTACATGCAGAACCAATTTTAGCAATTTCACCCGAAATAGTTTCGGTGTCTATTGAAATAATTCCAGCACGTTGCAATTCATTTGTCTGAAACATATTTGTTCCAAATGGTGTTGGTGTCCCTTAAGTGTGTCACCCTACGGTTCGTGAATAATGCAAATATGATCGAGACCCCTCTCAGATCAATAATCAGAAGTGGGACCTAGAGATCCATACTGACTCCTACACATTCTACGATGACTTCTGTGATCATGAGAACCTTTAACGTTAGTAACTAAATACCTTTGTCTCGCGATATATTATAGGTTCGAGATTCGATCATCGGTATCTCCATACCTAGTTTGATCTCGTTACTGACATGTACTCTTTTCTCGTTCCCGTGATATAACATTCTAGTGATCGCATCACTTGCTTGCAAGCTAACCAATGTGATATCACCGAGAGGGCCCAGAGAATATCTATCCGTCATCGGGATGGACAAATCCCACTCTTGATCCATGCGCCTCTACATAACACTTTTGTAGTACTGAACCCACCTTTATAATCACCCTTTCACGGTGTGATGTTTGATGTTATCAAGATACTCTTCTAGTGTTAGTGATTAACATGATCTCATGGTCTAAGGACTAGAATTACTTCATTAGATGTTATAGCAATATAAACACAATGACTTTGATCGTAATGCTATACTTCGGAGAAATGTTCATCACATCATTCCACTAATGTTGTGACCTTGTTATTAACAACATCCAATGTCCATGATCAGGAAACCTTGATCATCTTGTTAATCAACGAGCTAGTTTATAAGAGAGGCATAACTAGGAACTTTCCTTTTATTTATTAAACACACATGTATTAACGTTTCCAAATTAATACAATTATAGCATGCAAAATAAACATCTATCATATACTTGGAATATTTATAGTAACAACTTTATTATTGCCTCTTAGGACATATTCCCTTCACATTTGACTTCGTATAGGTCCTGAAACATCAAAAACAAGGTTTTTCTGCCCTACAGGGTTATAACCAAAATAAAGGGTATCATTGGTAAATCCCCAAAAATCAATATAAAACAGGGATATAACATTATATGTGATGCAAATATGTGGGAAAACATGTTAACAAACTACAAAGTTCATGTATGCATTTTTACATGCATCACTAATACATGGGAATATTTTGTGGTGATTGAATAGCGATTTATACCTTTGTTTCTTTGTCTATTGTCCTGATCCATGGACTTGTAGGTACCCAAGATCCCAGGATTTATAAAGGCTTGAGGTGAGATGAGTGGTGAACGACAATTTCATGCAAAACCTAGTGACAATAAGGGGAGTACGGTCTTTGTTTAGGGTTCCATTTGGGAGTAACAGCAACATCATCTTTCTTCATACCTTGATCTGTATTTTACTTAACCATTGTTATAGCCCGTGCTTTTTGGTATAATGGTTGGATCAAAAGACTATTGCTATGCATGTGGCTCGCAGGGGCTTTAGTGTATATGGATGTGCTACTCACAAAACTTATCTATGTTAGATCATTTCACACATGAATGTGCTTACTTTTATATTTATCCCATGTGTATATGCAGTTGCAGGTGAATCTTCAATGCTGGCCTATTTCCATCCATTGAAACAACCAACGATCCAAATTAAACTTGAAAGGTCCGATAAACATAAAATAAAACGAGTAAACAAAGTCTTGTAGACGTGCCTTATTATTTCCATGTAGCAATCATTTCCTAAGGTTCGATAAACCTAGGTCTTTTAAGTAAAATGCTACTATACTACATCCGTAATCCGGATTGAAGGTATCATTAGGTGGCCTCGATGATGTAGCGGATGCAAGCGGCGACGATGGGGAGTATGAGGTCGTGATGATGTAGTAGTTGCGAGCGGCGATGGCGGGGAGTACACGGTCGCGAGGAACAAGTAGATGCGGGCGGCGATGGTGACGGCGGGCCGCGAGCAGGGATTTAGGGCTAGGAGTGTGCGAGACTTCCGAGAGGGGAATTTTGAGGGTATGTTTTGGAATTGTAGGCTATGGGCGCATGTGGGTTGGCCAAATGTTTTTGGTGCGAGGGACTTTATCGCATACGGTGCTGGAAAATTATTGCAAACGATTTTATAGGAAAGCACCGATTACGATATGATGTGTCACACACATTTTATTTACACATAACAGTGTGCGATAGTTAGCAGCTGGACTATTCACGATAATGATATTTCTGAGTTATCCATTTCAGTAACATTCAGCCATTCCAAAACCAGTAACAACTAAGCTATCTAAAAATAAATTATTCAGTAAATTCAATACATAAATATAGCATTCAGCAGAACCATTACAATACAAGAAAATTCATTACAGATATATCATTCATGAAATTCATTACACATAAATAGCATTGAGAAAATTCAAACATTCAGCAAATTCATTTCTCCCACTTGGGCAGCCCACCAAGCCTTGGTTGGCTGGCCCTCCTCCCTAGGCGCCTTGCCCCTTTGGGCCTCCCCTCCGGGTGAGGCCCATTAGCAATGGATTACCTATAAAAATAAAATAAAATAAATATTTTAATATTAATCCAATAATTAATATAAAATACACATATTATTATATTACTTCACTCCAGAACTCCTTCCGAACCCCCCGATCAACATCGGGTGTTACCTAGAACTATTCTGGTTTCTCTCTCTATATATATCTCCTATGGTACCGCATTTATCCCTAAGTGTCCCCACCCTTAAACATGACATCCTTCAGTTCGGAAACATTCTGGACATGATTGAGACCTATCTCATATCAATGATCATCAGAGGGACCTGGATGCCCATGTTTACCCCCATGCATTTCACGAATCTAATCGCTCGAGCCGTTAACGTTGTTTCCCATTTCCTTTGCCACTTGACACTTAGTTCACCCGAGACTTGATCTATGGTATCTCCATACTTTTGTTCGATCTCGTTACCGATGAACTTGTTTACTCATTCCCATGTTGTTGCATTATGTGACCAAGTCACACGCTTGTAAGCTTCGTTAATGCAACGTCACCGAGATGGCCACATGTATCTATCTGTTACATGGATTGGCAAATCCTGGTCTTGATATGTACTCCTCTACACGCTCCTTTGGGAAACCTGAGTAGTACCTTTTTGATCACCCTTCCATGAGATGATACTTGATACCATCTAAGCTCCCTCCAGAATGGTGATTTGCATTATCTCACAGTCTAAGGATTAGGTTGCAAGGTTTCCTTTGTTTATCAACAATGGTGAACTTTATAACTAGATATCATTATGACACAACTATCGGATGTTTGTCTATCACATCATTCAACCAATGACATGACCTCATTGTCAATTGGCATAAATGCCCATTATCTTGAAACCCTAGATCATCCTCATGACCAATGAGCTAGTTCGCCAGAGGTAACTAGAGACAAGGTTTGTTTACATACCACACGTGTATTAACCTTTCGTATTAACACAATTATAGCACAGTATGAAACGTATTATGAACATATAAGAGATATATCAAACAATACACTTTACTATCTGCCTCTAGGTCATATCTCCTTCAGTATCAACATCACATACGTGTGTAGTATTTGATGTTGGCGCGAATATTTTGTTCATTAAATTCCAAATATAAACTCTCTCAAAGGGATTATCATCAATTACCAAAATGGGGGAGATTGAAAGGGCATGTGTGTCCCATGTGTGGTTTTGGTAATTAATGACAATCTCCATGGACTAATGTGTGCATTGAGTTTTACTTGTAGGAAATGTCCATTGGCATTGCTTGGACCATGTGTCGGCTTCAAGGTATAATAAATGAAGAATAAGAAGCAATGTACAAGGACTTTGGTCCTATTGGAATCATGTTGGAGAAGAATAAAGAAAATAAGATCAAGATCCTTTAAGAAGAAGATGGAGTTCCTCATCTATATCTTTAAGACATCATCCTAATGGAGTTAGAAGAAATGAAGTGCAAGCTCAAGATGCTCCATCTCTAGGAGATCACATGCTTGAAGCTTGCCATCCTCGGTGATCATGGTTTGATGAAGACAAGTTCAAAGAAGTGGTTTCCCCATGGTGTATGAGGAGAAATTCGCAAGTCTTCATCAAGCAAGCGCGAGCAAGAGCAATCAAGAAAGATATTCCATACTGAGGAGGATACGATCATCTTCTTCAAGATCAAGTGGAATTCTCAAGGCAAAGGTATGATCTTGATAGGTTTTACCTTTTGCCGGTCTCAAGTTGTTAGTTGGGATACCGGTTTATAGGATAGATAACCGTACTATCAAGAGGGGATCTCGAGTGAGTAACTTGATGATATCTTTCGGAGAGAGCTCAAAACTTTGCATACTTGGCATCATCTTTCTTGGTTCTTATCCATGCAAGGATTTAGAGCTTGTGTTAATCTCCATGACAAGCTCAAGTTCATCGAAAACGGATTTAATATGCATTCTCTATTGTGTTTTCGATTTGGAGGTTTTACCGGTGTGACTCTTATAGATAGGTTAACCCCTCCATCATTTTATTCTATCCTCCCTTGCTGCACTAGGATGGTTCAATGAATAGTCTTGTAGAGATTGTTACTATCTTCAAAATGAGCCCAAGATCATCAAAATTGGAGTCTGGATGCAATAGTTATGGTTGTTTTTGTATTGGTTTTTCTGTCAGTTTTCGAGGGGGCGAAGACTCCGGTGCTGCACCCCGGAGACTCCAGACAAAATTCTGACCCAGACTTTTGGGGGTGTATAGGGAGCATCTGGAGGCTCGCCCGGAGTCCTAGCCAGAGTCTGGACCCCGAAGACTCCGGTCCTGGGGGCCGAAGACTCCGGGGTAAGTGTTCTGCAATGGCTAGTTGATGTGGGGGACCTATAAAAGCACCCCTTGTTTCTCCTTGGACTGGTTTCTTGCTCTCCCTCTCTCCTCCATTGTTTCTACCTTCAATAGCTTGCAAATACTCTTAATCCCTCCCATATTTGTTGAATCTTTTTGGGTGATTTGAAGGGGGATCTAGATCTACAACTCCACCAATCCATCTCTCCTCTAAGTGAGGGGAACATCTTGGGATCTAGATTTTGGAGACTTTTCTGGTTTTCTTCTTGTGTTTTCTCTCTCTTATTCTCCCAATAGCTTTTGTAGCTTTGATGAAATTTGAGAGTGAAGGACTTGCCATTGCATTAGGTGCATCGGTTTAAGTTCTCTACGGAGGATTTCGTTGGTGAAATCAAGAAGCTTGTTTCTCTTGGGTTCTTGGAACCCTAGACGGTGTTGTGGCCTTTGTGGTGAGTTCTTGGGGCCTCCAATTAAGTTGTGAAGCTTTCCCAAAATTAGTGGCCTTGGTGGTGATTATTGAGAGCCTACAATTAAGTTGTGGATATTTCCCCAATCTTGTTGGGTTTGGTGACCATCCTCAAGTGTCACATAGTGGATCAGGTGCTTGACATGCAGCGGGTGCTAGGGATAATTGGGTGAGACCTCTTGTGGCGCTGGTGGTCTTAGTACCGCCCACCCCTCCAACGAGACGTACTCCCTTGTAGGAAGGAACTTGGTAAAACATCATCGTTTCCGTGTGCCTCGATTATCTCTATACCCGAGCCCTTTACTTATGCACTTTACATTGTGATAGCCATCATGCTTAAAGTAATCTATATTGCTATCACCTTGTTGGTTGTCTTGCTTAGCATAAGTTGTTGGTGCACATAGGTGAACCTTAGTATATATAGGATTTGTTCTTGTCAAAGTAAATGCTAGTTTTATTCCGTATTTGTTAAGCCCCTCTTGTAAAAAATTAAACCGCCTATTCACCCACCCCCCTTTAGGTGGCATCTGTGTCCTTTCAGAAGTTATTATAAGAATTCGCGCGATATAAGGGTACTGCTAGTGATGCTCTAAAGCTATATAATACACATAGCTACACCTCTGCATCAAAATGATGCATACAACATTGTATTAGATTATTTAACAAAGTCTTACAAGAAAAATACAAAGATCAACCCGAAGCCACCATCTTGGCAACAACTATCGGTACACCTACAAGATTGATGAAGGGGGTGGCCATGATTTGGCCGTATTCCCTAACCTCACACTTACACGCATCATCTAAAAACTGAAGGCCTCACCAAGCTGCCGATCGGTGAGTCAGGAGCATAACTGGTCCATCAGACCCATCTTTAGGACAAGGATCGATGCATTGCCCTTGCCAGGTCTGTTTTTGATGCCACCATGACACTAGACAACGCCATAATTCTGTGCGCATCCATCATCATGCATCCGATGTTGAGGCCCTAATGTGCCATGTTGTCAAGACCCACCATCATCGATGAGATAAATGCCACACTGCGCACCTTAGGACCACTTAAGTCAACATGTGTTCCAAAATATGCCTCCAGGAGGGAGAACCGTACCAAAAGTGCCGCCATCATCCGATCTGGGAAACCATACGTAGGGTTTTTCCCGGAACTTTTTTGCAGGAGGCGGGACATTCGTAGTGACGACACCTTCAACAAGGCAACGGCGCCCGCAGACGCCGCCGTTTTTGGACCCAGCTACATCGGAGCCCAGCTCTTATAGTCCAACACAATACCTATGGATCCAAAGATCATCTCGAAGCCACCACCTCCATCCTAGCAACAATTGTCCCTACACCTACAAGATTGGTGAAGTAGGTGATCATGATCGTGGCATGTGCTCTCTCCATCCTAGCAACAATTGTCCCTACACCTACAAGATTGGTGAAGTAGGTGACCATGATCGTGGCATGTGCTCTGACATCACATTACGCGCATCACTTAAAACCAAAGGCCTCACCAAGCCACCCATCGGGTTCCAGTGGAAGAACTGGTCCAACAGACCCTCAGTGCGCAGCATTAAGCAGCGTCCATCATCACGCAACCGCTACTGAGACCCCGTTGTGGCACACCACTGAACCCCATCGTCGAGGAGGTAGATGCCACACCATTCCATGTCTCCACCTCAGTACCACTCCAATGAGCATATGTTCCAAAACGATGCCCCCAAGAGGGAGAACGACACCGAAAGTGCTGCCAACGTCTGATTGAGGAGACTCAGATTTAGGGTTTCCCTCAGAACATCTGAGAGGGAGGTGGGAGATTCACACCGAATACAACTTCAACAAGGCAACAACGCCCACATGCACCGCAATCGTCCATCCTGACCGCATCGAATCCCGGATCTCACCGGCCAATACAACACCTCTGGATCTAGCACGAGCAGCAGCATGACACTAGGGAAGGCACAACACTAGAGGCCGCCCACGCCACCCAACTGATCTGCAACCCTTGCCTTACCTGAATCCCTCTTGCACACCACAGCCCCAAGGGACTGAGCCACGGGAGAGGAAGAACCTTCACGTTGTCCCATCACCCCGTTCTACCAAGAGAGGGGACCGGCACGCGAGCCAGGCCTCACCGCCGTCGTTCGACGCCCAGGGAGGCTTCATCCGGCCATCGGCCGGGGAGTGGGGGATGGAGAAGGGTTGCGTTGTTGGACGGGGGTGTGGGTTCTGCCTGAGTCTCCTAACCATGGTTGCAACTGAGACTCGGCCAATTAGCGGAAAAGTGGAAAAGTGCAATTCATTTACTCATATAAATTGTTTGAGGCATTTTTTTAGTTTGACACAATGTAATTTTCTTATTATATTTATTTTAGTTCCAGAGCTCAAATGAGCCCGAGATACATTTGGTGCTCCGAATCTGAGATACGATAACAAGATAAGTATTATCTCTAACTTGCTAGCAATTTAGAAAAGAATAGAATCTTTTATCATTCATAGGTTAGATATAATGGCATCGGAATAAGTTCATTTACATGTTTATGAACAGATGATATAGCAAATATGCATATGGGAGCACAAATGCTTCCACTTCCGCCCATGACAAGGCCTGTAAAGCTAATACGTGCAAAGCAATGTACACAAGGCTTAGATAACCCAGGAGGCAGTTA
Source organism: Avena insularis (assembly GCA_023614405.1). Taxonomy (NCBI): domain Eukaryota; kingdom Viridiplantae; phylum Streptophyta; class Magnoliopsida; order Poales; family Poaceae; genus Avena; species Avena insularis. The sequence continues at coordinate 591,846,151 of CM042686.1, read as the reverse complement.
ACAAGCAAGCAATGAGGTTCGTCCGACTCCTTTGCCTGCCTACCTACCTCTTGTTTGGGAATCAGGAGCAGGAGCGAGTGTATGCAGCCTCACTCGTGGATGCCAGGTGGGGTGCAATCTAAATAAGTCCAAAATACCTTTAACAAAATCTTAATAAAGTGTACTCGCAATTGACGATGCTCTGCGTCCACCGTATATATGGCATTAAAGGGGAGAAAAATCCTTATTATGTGTGCATCAATCTTTGTTTGTATCAATCTTAAATTTACTTTGCTGGACCGAGATGATGATCTAGCTAATTAAAATGTAAGTATGGATCGATGCATTAGATTTTCATCCGCCAAAAAGCACATGAATATCATGCCGACACAACCATCGATCAAGCTTTATTAAGTCCTGCTGGGAACTAGCTCCTGGGTCGCCCCCACGTGTCCCTGGGGCGGAACTCGAGCCGTCGTCTTCTCTCATCTCCCCCCCCCCCCCCCACCTCCCTCCCAGCCGCCGCCAGGCGAAGCCCGTGCGGTGCCGGCGGCGGCTGGTCGTTCTCTTCCCGGCGCGCGGAGGCGCTCTCCCTGGAGGCAGTGAGCGTCGGTGGGGGCGGCCAGATCTGGCGCAGCGGCGGCCAGTGGGTTGCATCAAAGGCGGCCCATGCAAGTTGAGGCGGCGTGGGCTCATCTACTCACGGCGGCTGGGGTTCGACGGCAACGGCCCGCCCTCTTCTCCTGGAGCTTCCAGCCGTGGCAGGGCGGTTCGTGCTGGTGGGGTGAGGCGGTGGCGACACAGGGTGGCGGGGCGACGTAGGACGCGCTGCTGGTGGCCGGCTGGTGCACTGGTGGCCCAGATCTGGGCCCTGCGGGCCCCATCTGGGCCTAGGCGGGCCTCCCAAGGCATGGCGTGGTTGTCCTCTAGAGGTGGGGACCGGAGGGGCTCGATCTCGATGGTATCATCGGCGTGACCTTCGTGCTGTAGCGTGGTGGCGGGGCCTTTATGGGCCTAATTTGGGCCTAGGGCCTGTCCGGGCCTGGTGTGGCACTGCCGCCGCATCCGCCGGCAACCACTTACGGTGGTGGAGGAAGGTTCTCCTCCAGGAGGTCGTGATGATGAGGCCCTCCGTCTACACTCCTTCTCCCCCCTCCAGCCTCGCTGGTCACTCGTCACCCGTGCTACACGGACGCGAGTTCTCGGATGCCGGAGTGGCAGCCCCGGAAGGTGGACTGCATGGGCATCTCGACGGCGGGGCGATGTGGCGGTGGCTCCTCTCCTTGGACCATGACGATGGCATGGAGTGGGCATCGGGGGCTCCTGGTGGTGGAAGCGCCCAGATCACGTTTAGAAGCTCGGCTCGTGGATTGATGGTGGGCTGAGATACCAAATATGGCGAGAGTTTTTCCGGGCAAAAGCCCAGTGCTTCGGCGCCGACAATAGCAACGTGTGTGGGTGTCGTTGTTGTGGCTACTCTCACCACATTAGGGCTCCGGGTGAAAATCCTAGACCCTTATGGTCTCAGCGGCGGAGGCGCTTGTGGCGTCGTTACCTTCTTGGAGGCGTTATCGTGGAGCTCTGGTCGTCTTAGTCTATTCTTCTTCGGTGGCAAGCTAGATGCTTCTTAGGCTTCGCTTTTTATCTTTGATCTGCTTGTAAGAGGAACTTCTCACTACTCTGTGTCGGTTTGGTTGTTTGTCTTTATTTATAAAGCGGGACGAAAGCCTATTTCAAGGAGCTTTATTAAGTCATGTCTTACTTTATTTACAACACTCGCCTAGACTTTGAATATGTTACTTTGTATTATTAAGCTTTTAAAGAGGCACCAAAAGTCGTGGATGTCGTTCCTGTTTGAAACAAGTAAGGCTCCTAGTTTGGAAAAATAAGCATGAAAAGCACTATAATCACTAGCTAATAGCTAGGTATTTTTATTGTGCTTGTTTGGTGTTCACATTTTTCCTCTGATGTATGCTAAACGGAGAATATTGGAAGTCTGAAATTTAGTTAATAGCGCTGAAGCTAAATGATTTTATGGCACTAAAGCTAATAATACACATGACATCTAGAGTTTTTCCGAGGTACACAACAGCATAGGTGCTGAATAACGATGGTGCACTACAATTGATTAGTCCATGCATGGTCCAGGTTTAGAATACCTTGAACACCAAAAATACAAATCACTAGTAGAAAAAGAGCCTTTCGTCCACCCCTTTATTCTCGGTTATGGTTGGATCCGGGACTAATATTCACATTAGTCCCGGTTCCAACGGAACAACCTTTAGTCCCGGGTCAAACGGGACCTTTAGTCCCGGTTGGAGACACCAACCGGGACTAAAAGGGTTGCGACAGTCTGCGACCGGTGCTGACCCCTTTAGTCCTGGTTCGTATCACCAACCGGGACTAAAGAGGTAACCTTTAGTCCCGGTTCGTATTACCAACCGGGACTAAAGAAAATGGGGGAAAAAATCAAATGGTCATACGATATCAGAAAAATACGTACAACATATCAAAACATGCAGAAAAAATTTCCTCTTCGATTTCAACAGCCTTAGGCCGTTTTGGCTTCTTTTAGATTCTTAAAATTTGAAAATAAAAAAAAATATTTCAAAAATTAATGTTTTTCTAATAATAATGGATATATTATTTAAAAAAATTCAAAATAGTTATTCGTAATTTCGAAAAAAAAGTTATGTCATATTTGAAAAAAAGTTATTCTTAATAATGGAAAAAAAAGTTATTTCAATTTTTTTAATAATAATAATTTTTTATGTCATATTTGAATTCCTCACATTTTTCTGATAATAATGGATATATTATTTGTCAAATTTCGATTTACAGATTTGAAGATATTATTTATGTCATATTAAATGAATAAATGGCAAAAAATGAATAAAATATTAAATTCGAATTTTTCGTTAGAATAAAATATTATTATTACTTATTTATTGTTGTTTACTTAAATAGTTATACGTAATTTTAAAAAATAAAGACGGTTGACATATTGATATGAGCTAATACGATTGATATACTAGTCTTAACAACAAGGTATAAGAGTCCTTCTTGCGAGGTGGGAGAGATGGAATGGGGAAGTTAAGCGTGCTGGGGGTGGAGTAGCGCTAGGATGGGTGACCGACCGGGAAGTTTTACTATAAGTGTAATTTGACTTAAGATTAAATATAGTTAGTGTGAAAAATGAGAGATATGAGAGATTAGCGAGTCAGATAATTCAAATGTTCAAGAAAAAAAGCAAATTTTTTTTTAAAAAAAAAACCTTTAGTCCTGGTTCGTATTACAAACCGGGACTAAAGGTCTCGCACACTCGACACTGTCCCGTGAGGGCCTTTTGTCCCGGTTTGTGGCCGAATCGGGACTAAAGGGGGAGGCCTTTAGTCCCGCCCCTCCAGTCCCGGTTATCAGGACCGAGACTAAAGCCCCTTACGGGCCGGGACTGTAGGCCCTTTTTCCACTATTCCACTAGTGAATTGTTCTGATAGGAGTACCACAAGTCCAATTTTCTATCCAGCCTGAGAAGTCGGAAAACAGCACAACTTTCATAATAGCATCTGATCTAACGATATGTGCTGATATTACTTTGGAACTAGTATTTCGCAATAAGAAGGTTGCAACAAAAGAAGACTGCCATCAGCCATTACTCAGTGCCAATCTACCCCGTGCCACGCGTAAGGGCACATCATCACTTGTGATGCTGACGGCTTGGTGGATCTGGAAGCTTAGGACTGTCGTCTTCGAGAACATCTCTCTGGATCTGGGAGGACTCTTAAAGACAATCCAATCCGAGGCTCGCACTTGGGCTGACGCTGGGGCAAAGGGACTGCGTGCCCTGTTACCCGCCGTCTAGATCTACTGTGTCGAGTGGGTTATGTTGTGAAGGGTGTTCGCTCGTTTCCGAGCGTGTAAATTTTGTACATAACTCTCTTTTTCTATCAATGAATCGAAACGCAAGCTTTGCGTTTTCGCGGAAAAAAAAAGAAAAAAATATATGTGCTGATATTACTTTGGAACTAGTATTTCGCAATAAGAAGGTTGCAACAAAAGAAGACTGCCATCAGCCATTACTCAGCCACCAGTTTTGGCATCGACCAATCCTTAGAAACTAGCACTTCTGCTTCGGTACCACCCCCCCCCATGTTGGCATTGATGCATCGAATGGTCCGGATCATTCTTTATATGCCCGTTTATCAGCTAGCGATGGCCCACCTCCTTTCCCGCGCGGCCCGGATCCAGCCCGTATTACCCGTTTGTCCATCTGCAACCTGGCCTCTTTCGACGCGGCAGAGATCGACTTCGAGCTACAGCGGCGACGAGGGCATAAAGGATCAGGCGGTCGAGAGGCCTTGTTCGGCGGCGGTAGATGGGTTCAGGTCGTCGATCTGTTTCGGCGTCGTTCGAATCGCCGAGTCCGCCGAGTCAGGTCCCGTACGTTCAAAGACCACGACATGCGGTAGGTAATGGCAGGTCCCGTACGTTCAGATCGAGAGTAGGAATGTTCAGGTCCCGTACGAACGTAGGACCAGCTTTTTTCTTCCGAGAGTTTCTGTACAATACGACTACATAAGTGGCCAATACGGGAGAAGCTCAATCTGACTTCGGCCCGCCCTCAACCCACCCACAAACCGTCCGGAAACTAACCCACCAATGCTTCCCTCTATAGGGGTACCGAAGCAAGGCTCAGAAACTAGTGCTTTTCGACTGAAAGGCTGCAGAAGAAGGGAGAGTGCGCGCCAGACCACCAACAATCATAATCAGAAGCGGTGGAGTTACCAGCAGGATCGTCTCCGGATAAAATGCTTATACATCCAACGCTTCAGGTATTCTTTGTTCCTCAGCCCGCAAGCGGGAACATCTCACCTAAACTAAAAATGTAAATATTTTTAGTTTCCAAATTTGACTTTCTTATTTATTTATTTAGTTCAAGGGGGCCTAAATGAGGTCGAGGTACATTTGGAGTTTCTGATGCCAATATAGGATAACTAGATAAGCATTATCTCTAGCTTGCTAGCAATTAAGAAAAGAATAGAATATTTGATTCTATCATTCATAGGTTGGATATGGCATAGGAATAAGATAATTCATTTATTTACGAAGAGATGCTAAAGCAGACATGCATATGGGAGCACAAATGCTTCCACTTCCTCCCATGACAAAGGCACGCACCTAACTAACGTCTATAAATCCAATCCATCCAAAGCAATGGACATAAGTCGTAGATAACTCAGGAGACGGTTAACAAGCAAGAAATGACGTTCATGGGACTCATTCGCTTGCCCGGCTACATCCTGTTTGGGGACCAGGAGGAGGAGCGAGAAAAACAGTTGCAGAGGCAGCGAGAGAAGCAGCAGCAACAGCGAGAGAAGCAGCTGGAACAGCGAGAGAAGCAGCTACAACAGCAACAGTTGCTGCTGCAGCAACAGATGCTGCTGCAGCAACAGCAGCAACAGCAGCGCAACTTCCTTCTCTATCGTGACTCCGATGATGATGATGATGATGATGATGATGATGATTACGACGACGATGATGACGACGATGACAATGAAGACGACGCAGTGTCATTTGCTTATTATGAAGAAAAAAAAGATGATGGAGTCAAGAAGGTTTTATACCTTGCTGGTGCTTCGATGCCAAAGAGGGGTAAGTAGTTCTATTAGTTTGCCCCTGGTTTAATAATGGGTTATCTTACAAGCTCTTTGCTATTCATTTAATTATCATGAGCTTGTGAGAAAACTATCCTTTTATTAAAGCTTGTATGGTGCCACTTACGTTGGTTGTTGTGACCTTAATACTATGGTTTGCTTATATGGTGACCATGATAATCATGGTTAGTACTTGGTGTACTGTGTATAAAAGAATAAAGGAATAAGTCATGTGGCTCACTTTATTATTACACTCGCTTTTTATTAATTTTCTAAGGCCGCTCCAAAACACAGGGGTGTTGTTCCTGTTTATAATGCATAGGGCTTGATCTTCATGCCACGTTGCATGATTGGTGACTTCACGAAGGCTATATATTAGAGAGTGAAGGAAGCAACAACACTTGAGCTGGAAAACCCATAATAGAATTGGTTTCTGCTATACCCACTCGTCAATTAGTGATTGTGTCCAGAGGCTGTTTTCGCCCGAAAGAGAAACAGACGGGCTCTAAACAATGTTCTCGCAGCTGGTAAAAAAAGGCCTCCAAAGAAACAACCGCCTTATAAAGATAAATTTGGACCCGGTTAAAAATAAAATCGGCTCAAATAATATAAGAGTCATCTGGAAAACAGGATACTTGTGATAACCAGTTTATTGAAGCCGGTGGAAAACAAAAGACAGCTTCAGGTAAATCGAGGGGTGGCTTGAAATTTTTCCCGGCCCGAGAATACATTCTTTGGAGGGTTAAGTCCCCGATTTACGCTGTCTGGAAACCTTTCTCCTTCTTTTTGGTGGTATTGGATGCCCACTTTTGGCGCTCAAAAGTGGATTCTAAAACTTGTCAAATTTGTATGCCTTCCTTTAAAATAAATGTCATCTACCAAATTTGCACTATTTGAAAACTCTCTTTGGAAACGTTGTTTGGCATGTGAAGATGCACCCAATTAATCTACCAAATATGCATCTTGATGGGTATAGCAATATAAAACATCCAGTTCTTACTAGGGCCAACAACCAAGTTCTCTATAGACACAACAGAAAATCGACAAAGAGTAATAATCACATATACATATATGAATATTGAAAGAACATAAACATAAAATTACATTGATTCGATTTGAAAGAAAAGAATTACAATGTAATCTTGATATATAGTATATTGACTTAATCCTAACTCTAAAAGACATTGCACGCTGATCAGCTCGACCACAATGAGCATGTTCCTAATAGCACATACGACAACTGTTTTGTGAAACGAGGCAAAAGCTTTGCCTTAAATTGATATAGAAGGAGCAAAAACAAGAGGGGGATGGCCTAGGCCATCCCAAAAAAAGGAAACAAACCCAACAACAGATCAGCCAACAAGATCCGCAAAGTTTTTTGCTCCTACTAAAATCCAATCTTTTGCTACTTCTCTTATCTTGTGCATGACCACCGACGGCATAGAGGAATTCTTGTTGAAGATGGTCTCATTTCTTTCCTTCCAGATTTCCCAAGTGATGAGCATGATAGCGGTTTCCAGACCTTTGGGAGAGGAAGAGGGTGACCTGGCCAAGGCCTGCCAGTAGTCCACCACCTTGGGGCGACCGGAACCCATGTTAAGCAGCAAGTCCAGGCAGGAGAGCCAAGAAGCCACCGCGGACCAGATCGTCCTGGAGTAACGACATTCAAAGAGCATGTGTCTCGCCGTCTCAGGGGAACACCGACAAAGCTGACAGGAGGGCTGTGTAGCGCCACGCAGGAAAAAACAAAACTTTTTCTCTAACGCGGTACTCCCAAGATCTAGCTCAGGTTATAGGCCACGAGATTACCGTGAGACACGCAGATGCGGAAGTTGATGCAACGCGTCGAAGCAGTGCTGAACGATCCCACAGACAGCCCTCCAAATCTCGCGGACAGCTTCTCCGTATCCCACGAACTCCTTCGCCAGATCCCCACGAGCTTCCGTGTCTCCAGCGCCGCACATGCAACGCCTCTACCGGTATCCACACGTATAGGAAGGACCTTCGAACAGAGGATTGCTAGATCCTGTCTAGCCCGAAATGGAAGTGGAGAAAGTGACGGCTAGGTCAGGGACTATCCCTTATCACTCCACTTATATACACCTCTAGTTGGGCTCAACGCTTGAGGCCCATCTAGGCCGTACTCCAATCTCCAAATGGATCTAATCCACATGGGCTCCTTACCCTTAAGTGTGTGACCCTGTAGATTCACGTACACCTGGACACGACATGAGCTACTCCTCCATATATCCCATCATGGCTTTGAGTCCAACTCACTCCCATGAACACTTGGTCCCAAGTCAATAGATGGTAGCGGCCTCTAGCAAGACGTGCCAACTCCCAAGTGCCGTAAAGTCAGAAGACGACTCTTCAATGTGACTTTCTCCCAAGTCCCTTTGCCTCACGATATACCTGTTAAGCTATAGGCGAGTAGTTGTCATCCCTTTAATAGCTTAACTCTCTTCTCGTACCATGATATGTGATTCACTGGACTAACTCTTAGTCCGACTCCTCAGTTAACTCTTAACTGAGTAGCGCATGGCCATGCTTCCGAATCATATCACACGAGAGGGCCCAGAGAATATCTCCCTATTACGGAGGGGAAAATCCCATCTTGGTAATCCACGTCACGCAGCTTGCTTCACAACCAACACGAACTCTACCTTTATAACTGCCCATTTACGGAACATCGTTTGATAGAACCTAAGTTAGTGATCCACAACTCGGATCATGCAATCACCTCAGGTCAAAGGATCCCATTGCTTGAGACTGCAAATGACAACATGCTCGTTGCATCTCAACTGTGGGTCGGTCCGATTCGCTAAACTCTTTAGCCGAATCAGTGTAAATCGGAATAGCATCTCCATGCCCATGACAAGTGGAACCGAGTCATCAGCCAACTTTCACATTAGTCTAAGTTGTGTGTCCAACACAACCTCAATGACCAAGGACAATTAGTATCAACAACATGAATATATAGTTCCACAATCGAATCACATATTCAATGATACATATCGGTAGTTCATAGATGGACAATAACTTTATGAATATATTGGGAATAACATCATACATGATTGCCTCTAGGGCATATTCCCAACTATCTCTCACTTGCACTAGAGTCAATCATCCCGACATCATATGTCTAGGCATCTAATGCCCATGGATCTTATGTGCGCCTCATGCTTAGGCTATGGAAGTGGCTTTCCCAACGGATCTGCAACATTTGCATCCGTGTGTACCTTGCATAACTCGTGTATCACCATGATCCACAAACTGGCAAATCGGATGGTATCGTATGAGTACATGTTTGTTCTTCTGGTGTTGTCTAGGTTCCTTGGCTTGTGCAATGGCACCATTGTTGTCATAATACATGTCTAACAGATTGGACGAGCCTTGAACCACATAAAGATTAATCAGGAAATTCCTGATCTAGATGACTTCCTTTGCTTCCTATATACTCAGTCTCTGTTGTAGATGCAAACATAGTATCTTGCTTGGAACTCTTCCAGCTCACAGCCCCTCCGTTCATTATGAATACGTACCTAGATTGCGAACGAGAATCATCTGAGTCAGTAAGGTAACTCGCATCCATGTAACCCCCTTACACTGAGTTCAACCTCACCTCCATAAACTAGGAACACATCCTTAGTCCTTTTCAAGTACTTAAGAATGTTCTTAACTGTTTCCTAGTGGATTTCTTTAGGGTCAGCTTGGTATCTTCTCACAACACTTAGAGCATAGGAAACATCTGGCCTAGTACAAATCATGGCATACATGATGGACCCGACTCCCGAAGCATATGGAATCACACTAATCCTACTTCGCTCATCAGTTGTCGAAGGACACTGAATCTTGCTAAGTTTTATGCCATGGGACATCGGTAAGAACCCCTTCTTAGACGATTCCATGTTGAACTTCTTCAACACTTTGTCCAAATATGTACTCTGACTCAATCCAATGAGCCGCCTGGATCTATCTGTATAGATCCTGATTCATAGTATATAAGTTTCCTCACCCAAGTCCTTCACTGAGAAACTCCTTTCTAATGACTCCTTGGTTTCTTGCAATAGTTGGACATCATTTCCAATCAATAATATGTCATCCACATATAAGATCAGAAAGTTTACTTTGCTCCCACTAAACTTCTTGTATAAACAAGAATCATGATCACTCTTGATGAAGCCAAATGATTTGACTACCTCATCAAAGCGAATGTTCCAACTCCGAAATGCTTGCTTCAACCAATAAATGGATTTTTGAAGTTTGCATACCTTGTCAGCATTAGCCGAATCGACAAAACCCTTGGGCTGTATCATATACACGTCAACAGTTAATTTTCCATTAAGGAAAACCGTTTTGACATCCATCTGCCATATCTCATAGTCGAAATAGGTTGCTATAGCTAACATGATTCAAACTGATTTAATCATCGCTACGGGTGAGAAAGTCTCATCGTAGTTAGCTCCTTGAACCTTCCGGAACCCCTTCGCGACAAGTCGTGCTTTATAGATAGAAACCTTTCCATCCATATCAGGTTTCTTCTTAAAGACCCATTTGCACTCGACGGGTCTTGCACTATCTGGCAGATCAACCAAGTTCCAAACTTGATTTTCATCCATGGACTTTAACTTGGATCTCATGGCTCCAAGCCACGACTCAGAATTAGAACCCACCATCGCTTCCAAATAAGTTGTCGGCTCATCACTATCCAAGAGTAATACATCACGAACACTTCAAAATCTTACCGATCTTCGCAGTGTAGGTGCATATGTCGGCTCAGCTACCACGACCGGCTCAACCTCCAAGGCTTTCACCAAATCGCTACTGACTGGTTCCTCTCGAACTTCTTCAAGCTACACCGCACTCCCACTGACTCCCCGACTAGGAAACTCTTTCTCAAGGAAGACACAGTTCCGAGCGACAAACACTTTGCCCTCTTCTCGGTTGTAGAAGTAGTAACCCAAGATTTCCCTTGGATAACCAACGAAAATACACTTATCCGATTTGGCTATAAGCTTGTCCGACTGAAGTCACTTGAAAAATGCTTCACAACCCCAAATCTTAAGAAAAGACAAACTCGGCTTCTTGCCAGTCCACATATCATGTGGTGTCTTCTCTACCGATTTTGATGGTACTCTGTTTAGTGTGAACGCTGTCATTTCTAGAAAATAACCGCAAAATGATAAAGGCAGATCTGTCCGACTCATCATTGATCATACCATGTCCAACAAGGTCCGATTCTGCCATTCCGACACATCGTTCCTCTGTGGTGTACCCGACGGAGTGAGCTATGAACTATTCCACAACTCTTCAGATGATCATCAAACTCGTGGCTCAAGTACTCGCCTCCTCGATCTGACCGAAGAAACTTTATTTTCTTGCTGAGTTGATTCTATACTTTAGTCTGGAATTCTTTGAACTTTTCAAAGGATTCCGACTTATGTTTCATCAAGTAGACATATCCATATATACTCAAGTCATCATTGAAGGTAATGAAGTACTAATAACCACCCCTGGCTTTCATGCTCATTGGACCACATACATCACTATGTACTAGTCCCAACAAGTCATACGCCCTTTCACAACTCCTTGCAAAAGGTGTCTTGGTCATCTTGCCTAGAAGGTAGGATTCGCATGTCTTGAACGACTCCAAGTCGAACGAAGTTAGGAGTCCATCATCATGGAGCTTCTTCATGTGTTTCCAACTTATATGACCAAGTCGACAGTGCCAAAAGTAAGTCATATTCAGATCATTTGGTTTCAACCTTTTCACATAAACATTATTGCTAAAATGTCGTAAGACAAATGATTGGAATATCACTTATGAAGTGACATCTCTATTTGAATTATATTAGAAAGTAAACATGAAGAAACTCCATGTTGATGGATGTTTGGAGTCTTTTGATTTTTATCAATTGACGCTTGTGAAACTTTCCTCGAGATAATTGAAACTTCGTCCATAGGCCAAAGAGGAACGGATGACTAACTTATTGGATATTATGCATATTGATGTATATAGTCCATTATGTGTAGCCATATGCGATGGATCCTTTTGCTTCATATTCTTTATCCAGAAATTTGAGTGCATATATCTATATATTTACTTAATAAGGAAGATGTATGAAATATTTGAAAATTGTTCAAAGACTTTCAAGATGAAGTGAAAAATCATTGTAACAAGAAAATAAAATAGTTTATGATTTGATTATAAAGGAAGATATTTGAGTTACAGGTTTAGCAAAACACCTAAGATTTCAAGAATTATTTCATGAATTTGCATTTCCCGATACACCACAGGAGTATGGTATGTTCGAGAGATCAAATCAAACCTTGTTTGACATGGTAAGATCAAAGGTGTCATTTATAAAACTGCCATTATGTTTTAAGGATTAAAGCTTTAGAGACTACCGCTTTTACACTGAAAAGAGCACCAACGTGATCCGTTGAAATGACACCATATAAGTTATGGTTTGGGATAAAACCCAAATTGTCTTTTCTTAAATTTTGGTATGCTATGCATAAGTAAAAATGTTTACAACCAAAGTCGGATAAGCACGTCTTTGTAGGTTATCCCAAAGAATTTTTCGGGAATTCCTCCATAACACCGAGGACAAAAGAGTTTGTCGCTTGGAACGTCAAGTTTCTTGAGAAGGAATTTTTCGTGAAAAGTTAAGTGGGAGGACAATAGAACTTTGATAAGGTTGTTGAACCTTAGCTATATGTGCTAAGTAGCGCAGCGCCGGAAAGTGTCCCGATGGTGGCCACAATGCTCATGGCTCCCGTGATTACAAAGGGTGTGATCTTGGAGATTAGAGTTCCTATTGAACCATGTGGGTCGGTAAGAATCAAATAGTAAGATTTGAAACAGAAGTCATTATTGTTTTGACAATGATGAACCGACTGCATGCAAAGAAGCGATGATGGGCCTGACTCCATAAAATGACTAAGAAGTCATAGAATTCGTGATAGTATACATACACGAGAAATCAAGTTTCTGAACTTGGAAGACCCTCCAGAAAGGCGTGAAGCCTATCGGTCATGTTTGGATCTATAAAGAAATAGACATGGATGTTTAACATCTATGAAATAGTAAACCCATATGCTCGGAAAGAAGTTTATGGCAATGTTCAAGGAGTGGACTATGACAAGATTTGATCTTTCATAGCGATATTTAGTCTTGACGGATTAATGTAGCAACCACTACATATAATTTGGTATATGGTAGTTGAATAAACAAAACAAGGTTCTTCTAATAGAATGGTTACCTAGGACGTGTACATGACATGGTCCGAAGGGTTTTGTTAATTCAAAGGGTGCTAAAAAGGGCATGCAAACTTCAATAGTTGAAGTGAGCATAGCGGAGTTGGAATCTTCACCATGATGAAAATGTTAAAGGGGTTTAAATTCATCGGAGATGATGAAGATGCTTGCATTTGCAAGAAATTAAGTGAGAGGGCTGAGACATATTTCTAATACATTATGTAGATGACATGGTGTTTATTGAAATGATGTATCTTGTATTGACACAAGTTAATAATTTCATTAAAATAGGATTTCGATGAAAGACTTGGGCAAAATCGGAATGTTCGGCATCAATGTCTATATGGATAGATTGAGGCGCTAATATGGTTATGCCAGACATACATATATGAGATATTTAAAGGGTTCAATATGGAAACAACAAAAAAGGTTCTTGCTGTATGAAAAGGATTGTATCAAGATTCAAGTGTTTCAACGCTTGGTGAGTAAAATCACATGAAGATTTTGATCGATTATACCGTGATATGTATATATCCAGATATGTCCTATGCTCTAAATGTTATGAGCACATACCAGAATGATTAATAAGATGATCATTGGATGATAGTAAAGATATTCTTATGAGCTTTGGAAGAACTAAGAATATATCATGTATAAGTGACAAATAGTTAAAGGTAGTTCATTATAAAGTGTTACATTGATACTAGTTTTGTCACAAGATACAAATTAAATTTATCTCAATTTAGACTATGGGTGGTACAATGTAATGGAAAGGATGTTCCATGATGGATTTGGATGAGTTCCAAAGTTGAGGCATTGTGACAGATACTACAACAAAAGGCTAAGTATATGACTGCTATAGTAGCAGCAAAGGAGGGCATTTGTGTTAAGTAGTTTGTTATCAAACTAGGTGTGGTTCGAAGTGGACTAATACTATGAAGATATATTGTATGACAATAATATCAACATATTTTAACCCGAACGAACTAGAGGTCTCACCAAAGGACCAAATTTATATAATGCCATCTCATTTGAGAATGAGTATTGCGTAGAGACGCAAAGACATGCAAATACACACGGACCTAAAACTGTCAGATCCGAAGATTATGTTAACCACTAGCAATCGCGTATATGCAACACCAGAAAGCCATAGGTGTTCAATACGCAAAGTTTTTCAAACTAGATTATTGACTCTAGTGCAAGTGGGAGACTGAAGGGAATATGCCCGAGAGGCAATAATAAAGTGGTTATTATCTTATTCCATGTTTATGATAAATGTTTATTTTGCATGATATAATTGTATTAATTGGAAACGTTAATACATGTGTGTTTAATAAACAAAATACAAAGTTCCTAATAATGCCTCTCATACAAACTAGCTCGTTGATTAACAAGATGATCAAGGTTTCCTGATCATGGACATTGGATGTTGTTAATAACGAGGTCACAACATTGGTGGAATGATGTGATGAACATTCATCTGAAGTATAGCATTACAATCAAAGTCATTATGTTTATATTGCTATAATATCATACGAAGTAATCTTAGTCCTTAGACCATGAGATCATGTTAATTGCTAACACTAGAAGAGTATCTTGATAACATCAAACGTCACACCGTAACAGGGTGACTATAAAGGTGGGTTCAGTGCTACGAATGTGTTATGTTGAGGCTCATGGATCAAGAGTAGGATTTTTCCATTCCGATGGCGGATAGATATACTCTGGGCCCTCTCGGTGATATCACATTGAAATAGCTTGCAAGCAAGTGATGTGATCACTAGAATGTTATATCACGGGAACAAGAAAAGAGTGCATGTTGGTAACGAGATCAAACTAGCTATTTGGATGCCGATGATCGAATCTCGGACATGTAATATATCACGAGACAAAGGGATTTAGTTACGACGTTAAAGGTTCACATGATCACAAGAGTCATCGTTGAATATGTGGGAGTCAGTACGGATCTCCAGGTCCCGCTGATGATTATTGATCGGAGAGCGGTCTCGATCATGTCTGCATTATTCATGAACCATAGTGTGACACACTTAAGGGATCCCGACACCATTTAGGAGCAAATATGTTTCAGATAAAGATTAAGAAAGCGCTGGAATCATTTCGATGGAAACCGGAATTGTTTCGGGTGAAATTGCTGAAACTGGTTCTACATGTGATATTGAAATGTTGCAGGGAGTTTTATGTGAATGTTTGTTAATTAAAGTACTTAACAAAATTCTGAATAAAATAAATAAAAGTGTTTTATTTAATGAGAGCTTGCATTAAATTTGGTGGAAATTTAATGCATGTGAGTGGACATGACTGGAGGTGTGTGTTTATGTGAGTGGGAGCTCCACCCACATGAATGAGGGAGAGGTGGGGGCACCCACCATGGCCGGTGCCATGCCCCCTTGGGCTTCCCCCCTCCCCTATATAAGGAGCACCTCCTCCTCCTCTCCTCTTGCACCACCTCCTCGTGAAGGTTCTCTTCTCCCTCTAGTTATTCCCCATGGTCTCGGATTAGCGAGATACATGTTTCTGGTGGCTTTATCTGGAAAGGAGTTGCTGCTTCCGCTGCATCGCTGGAGCGAGGAGGCGAAGGTTGTTCGGTGGACCGAACGTGTGTGCGATCACGGATGCACCGCTACTTTGCGGTGCTGGACTTGATGGTGCTGGACCTAATGGTGCTGGAACTGCTGGACCTGAAGGACTTCATCACGATCTTGAGATCGGCAAGTGTACGACTACATCATCCACGAGTTCCATCTCGTTAACAAACCTTTGTTGTTTTCGAGGGTAAGTTCTCTATGGATGTATATCCACCCGTTGCTTGTATCTAGTAGATAGATCTTGGCGTATAGTTCCCATCGTAGGAATTTTTTTGTTTTCTATGCTGCGAACCCAACACTGCGGGCCCCATCTGGGCCTAGGCGGGCCTCCCAAGGCATGGCGTGGTCGTCCTCTAGAGGTGGGGACCGGAGGGGCTTGAGCTCGATGGTATCATCGGCGTGACCTTCGTGCTGTGGCGTAGTGGTGGGGCCTTTACGGGCCTGATTTGGGCCCGGGGCCTGTCCGGGCCTGGTGTGGCACTGCCGCCGCATCCGCCGGCAACCACTTACGATGGTGGAGGACGGTTCTCCTTCAGGAGGTTGTGATAATGAGGCCCTCCATCTGCATTCCTTCTCCCTTCCTCCCCCCGCCTCGCTGGTCACGCGTCACCCGTGCTACACGGACGCGAGTTCTCGGATGCCGGGGCGGCGGCCCCGGAAGGTGGACTGCATGGGCGTCTCGACGGTGGGGCGATGTGGCGGTGGCGGTGGCTCCTCTCCTTGGACCATGAGGATGGCATGGAGTGGGCATCGGGGGCTCCTGGTGGTGGCAGCGCCTAGATCACGTTTAGAAGCTCGGCTCGAGGATTGATGGTGGGCTAAGATACCAAATGTGGCGAGAGTTTTTCCGGGCAAAAGCCAGTGCTTCGGTGCCGACAACAGCAACGCGTGTGGGTGTCATTGTTGTGGCTACTCTCACCACATTAGGGCTCCGGGTGAAAACCCTAGGCCCTTATGGTCTCAGCGGCGGAGGCGCTTGTGGCGTTGTTACCTTCTTGGAGGCGTTATCGTGGAGCTCTGGTCGTCTTAGTCTATTCTTCTTCGGTGGCAAGCTAGATTCTTCTTAGGCTTCGCTTTTTATCTTTGATCTGCTTGTAAGAGGAACTTCTCACCACTCTGTATCGGTTTGGTTGTTTGTCTTTATTTATAAAGCGGGACGAAAGCCTATTTCGAGGAGCTTTATTAAGTCATGTCTTACTTTATTTACAACACTCGCCTAGACTTTGAATATGTTACTTTGTATTATTAAGCTTTTAAAGAGGCACCAAAAGTCGTGGATGTCGTTCCTGTTTGAAACAAGTAAGGTTCCTAGTTTGAAAAAATAAGCATGAATAGCACTATGATCACTAGCTAATAGCTAGGTTTTTTATTGTGCTTGTTTGGTGTCCACATTTTTCCTCTGATGTATGCTAAACGGAGAATATTGGAAGTCTGAAATTTAGTTAATAGCGTTGAAGCTAAATGATTTTATGGCACTAAAGCTAATAATACACATGACATCTAGAGTTTTCCAAGGTACACAGCAGCATAGGTGCTGAATAACGATGGTGCACTACTATTGATTAGTCCATACATGGTGTCCAGGTTTAGAATACCTTGAACACAAAAATACAAATTGTTCTGATAGGAGTACCACAAGTCCAATTTTCTATCCAGCCTGAGAAGTCAGAAAACAGCACAACTTTCACAATAGCATCTGATCTAACGATATGTGCTGATATTACTTTGGAACTAGTATTTCGCAATAAGAAGGTTGCAACAAAAGAAGACTGCCATCTGCCATTACTCGGTGCCAATCTACCATGTGCCATGCGTAAGAGCACATCATCACTTGTGATGCTGATGGCTTGGTGATCTGAAAGCTTAGGAACACTGTCGTCTTCGAGAACATCTCTCCCGACCTGGGAGGACTCCTAAGGACAATCCGATCCGAGGCTCGCACTTGGGCTAACGCCGGGGCAAAGGGACTGTGTGCCTTGTTACCCGCCGTCTAGATCTACTGTGTCGAGTGGGTTGTGTTGTGAAGGGTGTTCGCTCGTTCTGAGCGTGTAATTTTTATACAGAACTCTCTTTTTCTAGAAACGCAAGCTTTGCGTTTTCGCGAAAAAGAAAAAGGAAAAAAAATGTGCTGATATTACTTTGGAACTAGTATTTCACAATAAGAAGGTTGCAACAAAAGAAGACTGCCATCGGCCATTACTCAGCCACCAGTTTTGGCATCGACCAATCCTTAGAAACTAGTGCTCTGCAACTGAAAAGCTGCAGAAGAAGGGAGAGTGCGCGCCAGACCACCAACAATCATAATCAGAAGCGGTGGAGTTACCAGCAGGATCGTCTCCGGATAAAATGCTTATACATCCAACGCTCCAGGTATTCTTTGTTCCTCAGCCCGCAAGCGGGAACATCTCACCTAAACTAAAAATGTAAATATTTTTAGTTTCCAAATTTGACTTTCTTATTTATTTATTTAGTTCAAGGGGGCCTAAATGAGGTCGAGGTACATTTGGAGTTTCTGATGCCAATATAGGATAACTAGATAAGTATTATCTCTAGCTTGCTAGCAATTAAAAAAAGAATAGAATATTTGATTCTATCATTCATAGGTTGGATATGGCATAGGAATAAGATAATTCATTTATTTATGAAGAGATGCTAAAGCAGACATGCATATGGGAGCACAAATGCTTCCACTTCCTCCCATGACAAAGGCACACACCTAACTAACGTCTATAAATCCAATCCATCCAAAGCAATGGACATAAGTCGTAGATAACTCAGGAGACGGTTAACAAGCAAGAAATGACGTTCATGGGACTCATTCGCTTGCCCGGCTACATCTTGTTTGGGGACCAGGAGGAGGAGCGAGAAAAAAGTCCTTGTCGCGTGGGCGGAGATCACCGAGAGGTGGGATTGGTGTCGGGGGAGGACGGAGCCGGAGCCCACTCTCACAGGCATGCCGTCGAAGGAGCCCAAGTGGCAGGGCGATATGAAAAGACAGCTGTTTTGAGCTATTTGTTACAAAAAAAAGTACTTAGAACGACACATGTGCATATGAAAAGACACATGTGCACATCACATGCGTTTGGGTTTTGTTTTAAGCATACAAAATGGATAGTTTAACCAAAGAACGTCATGAAAAATCCGGAGGTTCTGGTCCATAGAAGCCATGATCAGAATTGGAACCGCATGTGAACTTAATGCGGTCTGTTTACCGAGGAACTATAACTGCCCAGCCGCAGGTGAAACAACCTATAGAATGGACTTCACTATTCCATCTCTCAAATCAGCAAAAACCACCTTCTCTTTCCCTATCTTTCTCTACCAAAAATACCCAAATAGCACCGAGGGAAAATGGCTCGGAGCTGGGGCAGCGGATGGTTCCTGTCCCTCCTGTGCCTCAAGGTTCCGCCCGCAAGGCGGCCATCACGAACCACTTCTACCTCGAGCTCACGCCGGAGCAGCGGATGGATACCTATTGGGATCCCGACAACTACGACACCTAAAATGCCTTCTTCGCTAACCGGCAGGAAAGGGAGCTCGCCAGGTACGAGGATGACGGCCTGCCCCCGTTGAACCACAACGAGGTTGGTCTCCGCCTGTGGTGGGCAAACCGGACTATCGTCGGTGTGATGCGCTACATCGCCCAGGGAGATTATCCTCGCCTGCGGTGCCCGCACTTTGACCCTCCACAGAGCCACAAGAAGGGTGGGGATGGTGAAGGTCGCGAGCTACGCAACGTCATCATCTAGGAGCCCCCTCCCTCGCGCGTCGTGAATCCGAGGCCGGAGTGGCAGGTACCCCTGGAATATGCCATGGCTGGGCTTAGGATCCAGCCGCGTGCACCTAGCGACGACAACGATGATGATGACAAAGATGAAGATGACCCTGAAGCTGTATACTATAGGGGTAGATATGAGTATGACTAAAGGGGGCCTTTAGTCCCGATTTCTTAGTCCCAGTTTTTTAATAATAATAAATATCTTGAGTGTTAGTCCCGGATTGTGGCTGGACCGGCGGGACTAAAGGGGGGACTTTAGTCCTGATTCCGTAGTCCCAGTTAGAAACCGGGACTAATGGATCGTTTCCTACTAGTGTTGGTCTCTCTACAACTTTTCTGAATTATGAATATGTTCTATTCTTGTGCTGAGGAGCTAACTAATTTCACATATTACGGAGTACATCTATGGCCAACTTGTTGGAGATGCCGGAGGACTGGGCTCCGGCGGCATCTCCCTCAAGTTGGTCATAGTGTTGTCCCTGCTCTTGTAGTTCATAAATTCTCTACCTAGATCAATATGTCAGGGAGTTAACTAATTTCACATATTAGGGAGTGCCTCTATGGCCAGCTTCAGAGAGATGCCGGAGGACTGGGCTCCGGCGGCATATCCCTGAAGTTGGCCGTAGTGTTGTCACTGCTCTTGTAGTTCATAATTTTTCTACCTAGATCAATTATCAGGGAGCTAACTAATTTCACATATTAGGGAATGTCTCTATGGCCAGCTTCAGAGAGATGCCGGAGGACTAGGCTCCGGCGGCATCTCCCTGAAGCTGGCCGTAGTGTCTTGTCCCTGATCTTTCACACCATCTTGTTTGCAGTTGATAACTTCACATGGATGCCAATTTATAGATTAAAACAGCACAACATAGTGTCGACACTCACGACATAATGTCGACACTCACCCCTATCATAGTGTCGACACTCACCCCTTAAGTCCTGGTTGGTTTCTTCAACCGGGACTAAAGATAAATCTTTAGTCCCGATTGGAAACACCAACCGGGGCTAAACATATTTCCCGCCACGTTTTCCCGCCATAAGTTTTTCCCGCCACGCTTTCCCGCCATGTTTTCCTGCCACGTTTTCCTGCCATGTTTTCCCGCCATATGTTTTTCCCGCCACGTTTTCCAGCCCTTTCCCTCTATATGTAGGTCGGCGATCATCATGAACACCACACATCCACACATTCCCTGCCACACATCCACACATTTCCCGCTGCCTACTTTAGGATGCCCCCGCGTGTTCGTCCACGACTTGGCGGCAACGACGGCGGAGTACTAGGCTCCATTGGGCATGTCCGAGACTGGGCTCTGCTGGGCTGGCACTGGAAGGTGCTACCTTCCGGGACGCGTATCCTGGTGAGGAATATGGGTCCCGTCGTCGACCTGGAGCTTCTTTGGTGGCGGCCGCATGGTCTTGGAGCGGTGCAGAGGGAGCCGGCCCCCGAGGAGGTGGTACGGAGGCGTGTCAGGGAGGAGTACGAGCACGTCCGTCGCTATATGTATGTGTTGGAGGTCAGGTTTTCCAATACCTGGCAGCATCTTCCGGGACCTCACCCGAGCTATGCTCCTGTGATGGTTCCTTCTCTTTGGGTGACCACCTCCCGTGGCTCAGAACACGGTCGTCGACGTCCAGTTTGATTGAGCAAGATGTATTACATGAAAGGGGGCCTTTATATATCAAATAAAAGGTTTAATACATTACATAGATTTATGTCTCAAATAAAAGGTTTAATACATTATTACACATCACCAACATCTAGTGTTGTGGTTTTCTTCTACACCGTAGCTATGGAGAATCTTCATCATTAAACAGGATGCTTGGGTCAGTTTTCACTTTGAATGGCAGAATTTCATGAAACTTATTGTAATCTTCTGACATGTTTGTCTTGTCATCCACTCCCACGATGTTTCTTTTTCCTGAAAGAACTATGTGGTGCTTTGGTTCATTGTATTAAGTATGTTTTTGCTTATCTTTCCTTTTTCTCGGTTTGGTAGACATGTCCTTCACATAGAAAACCTGAGCCACATCGTTGGCTAGGATGAATGGTTCGTCCATGTACGCAAGATTGTTGAGATCCACTATTGTCATGTCGTACTTTTGGTCTACATGTAC
Source organism: Avena insularis (assembly GCA_023614405.1). Taxonomy (NCBI): domain Eukaryota; kingdom Viridiplantae; phylum Streptophyta; class Magnoliopsida; order Poales; family Poaceae; genus Avena; species Avena insularis. Next base: position 591,824,762 of record CM042686.1, on the reverse strand, counting down.
CCCTCCTCCTTTCAACTTGACCCATTTGCACCGAAACAAAGGGACCTTAAAAGTAGGTCCATAGTACAGTTCCCATATCTCCTCTATGTACCCATAATATGTGTCCTTCTGTCCATTGTCATCTGTTGCATCAAAGCGGACACCACTGTTTTGGTTGGTGCTCTTTTTATCTTGGGCAATCGTGTAAAATGTATTCCCATTTATCTCGTACCCTTGGAAAGTACATATAGTCGAAGATGATAACCTAGCCAACGAGTACAACTGATCTCCAACAGTGGTGTTATTCATGAGATGTGTCTGCAACCAACTGCCGAAATTCTTCTCGTGTTCCCCTTTAATCAAGGAGTCAGGCTTCCCCGGGTTCTCGGAGCGTAGAATATTCTTGTGTTTCTCGATATACGGAGCCACCATAGTGGAATTGTGTAGAACTGTGTAGTGTGCTTGAGTGAAAGAATTGTCGTCCCTACATACCATTGATTTCCTCCCTAGTGTGCCTTTTTCCAGTCATCCTCCCCTCATACCGAGATTCAGGAACACCAATCGACTTAAGGTCAGGAAAAAGTCAACACAAAACTCAATGACCTCCTCTATTCCATAGCCCTTGGAGATGCTTCCTTCTGGCCTATCACGATTATGAACATATTTCTTTAAGACTCCCATGAACCCTTCGAAGGGGAACATATTGTGTAGAAACACAGGACCGAGAATTCTAATCTCTTCGACTAGGTGAACTAGGAGGTGCGTCATAATATTGAAGAAGGATGGCGGGAACAACAACTCAAAGCTGACCAGACATTGGACCATATCAATTTGTAACCCTGATATACTTTCTTGATCGATTACCTTCTGAGAAATTGCATTGAGGAATGCACATACCTTCACAATGGCTAGTCGAACATTTTCTGGTAGAATTCCCCTCAATGCAACCGGAAGCAATTGCGTCATAAGCACGTGGCAGTCATGAGACTTTAGGTTTTGAAATTTTTTCTCTTTCATATTTACTATTCCCTTTATATTCGACGAGAAGCCAGACGGAACCTTGATACTGAAAAGGACTTTAAAAAATATTTCCTTCTCTTCTTTGGTAAGAGCGTAGCTGGCAAGCCCTTGAAACTGCCCTAGATGCTTGCCGCCTCGTCCTTTATGATGTTTCTGGTCCTCCCGTGCTGCCTGGGTATCTTTTGACTTCCCATACAAGCCCAGGAAGCCTAGAATATTCACGCAAAGATTCTTTGTCAGGTGCATCACGTCGATTGTAGAGCGGACCTCGTGCACTTTCCAATAGGGTAGCTCCCAAAATATAGATTTCTTCTTCCACATGGGTGCGTGTCCGTTGGTGTATTTTGGAACAGGTTGTCCTCCAGGACCCTTTCCAAAGATTACATCCAAATCCTTGACCATACCAAATACATCAGCACCAGTACGGGGGATAAGCTTCGTCCGGATTTCTCCCTTACCATTGAAATGCTTGCCTTTCTTCCTTAAGTGATGACTTGGTGGAAGAAAACAACGATTGTACGGGTACACATTCTTCCTACATTTATCCAGATATATACTTTCGGTCTCATCTAAACAGTGCGTGCATGCATTGTATCCTTTGTTCGTTTGTCCTGAAATGTTACTAAGAGCAGGCCAATCATTGATGGTTACGAACAACAATACTTTTAGGTCAAATTCTTGCTGTTTGTGCTCATCCCACACACGTACACCTGGTTTGGCCCACAACTATAAAAGTTCATCAAATAATGGCCTTAGGTACACATCAATATCGTTGTCGGGTTGCTTCGGGCCTTGGATGAGCACTGTCATCATAATAAACTTCCGCTTCATGCACAACCAAGGAGGAAGGTTGTAGATACATAGAGTCACGGGCCAGCTGCTGTGACTGCAATTCTGCTCCCCAAAAGGATTCATGCCATCAGTACTTAGACTAAACCATAAGTTCCTTGCATCACCAGCAAAGTCCGGGAAGTCCCTCTCGATTTTTCTCCACCGCCGACCATCAGCAGGGTGCCTCAACTTCCCGTCTTTCTTACGGTCTTCCATGTGCCATCGCAACAACTTTGCATGCTCTTTGTTTCTGAACAAACGTTTCAACCGTGGTATTATAAGAGCATACCACATCACCTTGGAAGAAACCCTCTTCCTGGGTGGCTCGCCCTCAACATCGCGAAGGTCATCTTTTCTGATCTTATAACGCAATGCAGTGCAGACTGGGCATTTATCCATATTCTCGTACTTCTCACCGTGCTAGAGGATGCAGTCATTAGGGCATGCATGTATCTTCTGCACGTCTAATCCTAGAGGGAAGACAACCTTCTTTTCTTCGTAGTACTGGAGGGCAATTTGTTATTTCTTGGAAGCAGCTTCTTCATTATTACTAGTAACTTTTCAAATCCCGAGTCAGTCACACCGGTCTCTGTCTTCCACTTCAGCAATTCTAGTGTGCTACCCAGCTTCTTCTGGCCATCTTCACAAGTTGGGTACAATAATTTGTTGTGGTCCTGTAACATCTTCTCGAGCTGCAACCTCTCCTTTTCTGTGTCGTAGTCTCGCTTTGCATCAGAAATGACCCGACCAAGATCATCAGCGGGCTCATCTTGTTCACGTTCTTCTTCATTATCTTCCATTGTGGTATCAGCATATTCAGGAAACATAGATCGGTAGTTGTCATCATCGTTCTCTTCTTCATCGCCGTCCTCCATCACAACACCTCTTTCTCCGTGCTTGGTCCAAACATTATAGCCAGACATGAAGCCAGACCGAAGCAGGTGGCTCTGAATGACTCTTAAGGAAGTGTGAGCCTGCTCATTCGAACATTCAACACATGGACAACACATAAAACCATCCCGCCGCTTGTTTGCCTCGGCCACAAGGCGAAAAGAACGCACGCCTTCTCTGTAAGCGTCAGAGCGTCGGTCACCGTACATCCATGGATGACTCATCTGCATCATACAACCATATATATCAAACACAATCACGATGATAAAATTACTACCGCGCAGTCTAAACGAGAAAATACTTGCTAACCTTTTAGGACACCTGGAAACAAAGATGAGAAAACTTAAGTGTGGCTCTGGCACCTCATATCATGTTTTGTCTTGTGTGAACTCAAGTGGCATCGTACTAATAGGCATTTCACCGAACACCTCTAGTGCATATGAAGAAAAAAATTAGCACAAAGTTATACCCACCTCACATAGGAAAAAATAGGAGACAATGGAGGGCTGGGTGCAGTATATATAGGACCAGACTATTAGTCCCGGTTTGAGACACAAACCGGGACTAATAGTTCTGCCAGGACCATGCGGGCGTGCCCAGACCCATTAGTCCTGGTTTGTATCTCAAACCGGGACTAATGGTCCCTTACGGGCCAGGACAAAGGATATCGGCGTCCTCGGGCCATCTGGTTCAGACCATTAGTCCCGGCCCTAGCCACGGCCGGGACTAGTGGCCCGAACCAAAGGCCCATTTTCTACTAGTGTGTGGTCTGTTTACCGAGGAACTATAACATCCCAGCCACCGGTGAACAACCTATAGAATGGACTTCACTATTCCATCTCTCAAATCACCAAAAATCACCTTCTCTTTCCCTATATTTCTCTACCAAAAATAGCCAAATAGAACCAAGGGAAAAGGGCCCGGATCTGGGAGACGCACCAGTTTACTCTGTCCGGTGGCAATAGAGGCGATAACGATAGCGATAATGGTGGTTGCGTACATGGCCCGTATGATCTGAAATCGCACACTAACCCCGATGATCCTGAGTTCATCTACGAGCCGAAGGAACCATGGAAGCGCAACTCGGAGGAGGAGTGGACCGAGGAGGACGAGGACGATGAGGAGGCATCTGTGGAGAGCAAACGATGGTGCCTACAAAGGAGGAGATGCACCGAAAAGGTATGAGGCACCGGTGGAGGATGAGGCGCCATAGGAGTGGCCCGTAGTGGATGACGACATCAAGACAAACGAGGCAACCTCCGGCAAGAAGCGTCGATGTTCAGATGACGATGATAGATCAAGTAAGAAGATGAAGTATTAATATTAAATTTAGTTGAATGTTCTTTCAATTTACTTGTAACAATTAGTCTACATGAATAAAAATATAGTGGCAAGGTGACCCGTTATCATCCATACTATTTAATATAGTAGCCGAAATGTCAGCGGTCCAAATTTGAGGGACAAATTGAACGAGTGTAGCTGGCGGTTGTTCTATCCTTCAATATACAAACGATACGGTTCTTTTTATAGAACATGATATCGGAAAAACATGAAATCTATAATTAATTCTGTCATCTTTCAAATAACTATCCGGGCTCAAACAATTTTCATAAGAGTGAACTGTTTTGTTTTAGCAAGGTCGGGAGGAGGCTTCTACGTACGCTGAACTATTTGGTTTCGGACAGGGTCTGTTTCCTATCAACTATTAGGCATCCCGAATCTAACAGTGAATGGAAACACATCGAGGAAAGGCTATAAAAAAGTCTAAGCAGATGGAAAGAAAAGTTACCGTCTCTTGGTGGAAGATTAGTTCTCATTAATACAATACCCGGCAATATGGCACTTTATATGATTTATCTCTTACCAAATATCCAAAGGAGTTTTGAATCACTTGGACTATTTCCGTTAGAGATTCTTTTGGCAAGGATATAGTGAAAAAATAAATATCGATTGGAAAATGGAGCGCAGTTTGCAAACCCAATGACCATGGAGGGCTTGGTATTTAGAACCTAGAGTTCAAGAATAAATATCTTCTGTGTAAGTGGCTTTATAAGCTTCTTATGGAAGATAGGGTATGGAAAACTCTCCTAAAACAAAAATATTTAGGCTCGAAAGTGATGTGTTAGGCTCGAGATGCCAGTTGTCATGGGTCTCCTTGTGGATTAACCCATGGGGTGGCCCGATCTTCAGGGATTTGAGGCGGAAAGGGAGTGGAAACCCGATAAACATGATGAACGCAACTCTAATGCAAGGTAAAGATACAAACACACGCAAAACACACACTCTTCAATTTTCTCTTGTTGGTTTGAACAACCAATCCAATAGAATCCTCTGTGAGAGACCTTGCGGTAGAATCACCAAAGGATAGATCGACAAGCGGGTGATAGAATCCAAATCAAGGAGAGAGTAGCAACCAAGTAGAATAATCCCAAAAGGAAGAGACCAAGCACTACTAGAATCCTTGACAAGGAGAGACCAAACACTTGGGGAGGGTCTTGACAAATTGGAGAAGGGCACCGACTCCAAGGTCTTGTACAACTCATATTTAAACTATAGAGAGGCGGTTCCCATCTAGGGTGAGGCACATGTCTAAATTCATCATCATCTCTAGGGTTTTAAGGAGAGAGTGGAGGCATATATATAGGCCAGCCACAAGATAGGGGTAGTTTAGGCATAAACATGAAGTTTTGGGCGTTACATGGGCCAAGCCCATCTTGAGGCTCGTAGGCCTGGGTCACTTAGGCCGGACACTCCGGTGTTCGTGGGCCGGACACTCTAGCCAGGCTGGACACTCCGAGCGGGATCGGGCGGAGATTCCTGGTACGTTGGAGTGTCCGGGTTGATTCCGGGTGGAGTCAGGATTGGGCTTCAGAATGGTACCTAGCTTCGAGTAGAGGGTCGGGATGGATACTCCAGGGCGATGAGGGCAGAGAGTCCGGTCCGGCCGAAGACTCCGGTGTGCGTAGGACGGATACTCCGGGTTGCTTCGGCTGCTTCTTCCTTCTTCGCTTCCAGGCCTCTTGCTTGGGTGTCTTGGCTCTAGGGTCATCCTTGTCTCCTCCTCTTGGCATCATGGTCATGGGCCTAGTCATACAATCAGCAATTGGCTCAAGTAGGATCCCATTCAAATGATGACCAAAGGAAGGCAAGGGATGGAAGGAGTTCACCTTTGTAAGAACGGTTGGTATAGCATGATGTGGACCAATGGTGGTTTCCATGTCTTGGGCTTCATCATCTCCCCCACTTGAAAACGAGTCAACCTCAACAATGTATTTTCATCATGCAAGGAAAGAGATGTGCCCGTGGTCTTGAGCTTGTATGCAAACGGATCGCTTGATGGGGGAATACTAATCGGGGTATACCCACGGAGCGGAGTTGCCCATGGCGGATGGACTCGCCGAGTATAGCCACTGGCGCATACTAGACCCAGACGACTCGTCGACTGAAGGCACAAGATGGCGACTCCAATACAAAGCCTATCAGCACTTGTAAACCCTAACTGGCTGCATATATAAAGCCACCAGGGGCATCCCCATCGGGGAACATCATATAAGATCTAGTATCTCCCTCCGCCTACGGCGGCACCCATGTAATCCAATTTATGATCATAAAAAAATACTAGATTGATAGCAGGATATAGCGATCCTCCACCGAGGGGACGTGAACCTGGGTACCTCGTGTGCCAATATCGTTTCCGGATTCTCCTACGTCGATTTGCCTCCTCTATGTAAGCTACCCACATTAGCATCCGCCGTGCTAATATCACGGCATTACTAGTGTAAAAACCTGGTCAAAGTTGTGGAAGAGCGTGTAGCTATTCTTGCCATCATGTTTTGGTTGGATATCTTGTATCATGTGTCTTGGCGGCGGTGGTCTATCTTGGGTACCTTGCAAAACCAACAACAGAGCGAGAGAATTGTATGATGGATTGTTAGTATGGGTCACACTCAAATCTCTCTTCTTACTTTTAGTGGCTTGCGTTGTGGCACTCATGATTTTTCCACTCATTTGAGGCTTGTGGCACTCACTCACTTTATGTTGGTTCACTCTCGCACCACTCATCTCACAACGGTCCTTACCTTGTTTTATCTTATGCACGGATTTCATGTTGGATGCAATAACTTGTATTGGCGTCACAGGTTGGATCACAAGTGTCTTGTCGTTCCACTTGAAGGAGTATTGGTTAGTGATGACCCACAAGTATAGGGGGTGTATCGCAGTATTTTTGATAAGTAAGAGTGTCGAACCCAACGAGGAGCAGAAGGTGCTGGCTAGTGGTATGGATCAGGAATTCTCTGCAAATACTTAGCAAACGGATTTTTAGGGGTTTTCGATAAAGTAAGTAAACAAAGTACGAGTAAACAAAAGACAGTAGGAATAAATGCAGCAAGTGGCCCAATCCTTTATGCAGCAAAGGACAAGCCGGTTGTATTTCTATAGATGACCAAACGTTCTCGAGGACACATGGGAAGACTGTCAAGTGCTTTCGCTTCATATAGTCGATTAATTTTCTCTAGCTTGCTAAGTGTTGTGTGGGTGAACCTGTGCTAATGTACCGTCCCATCCAAGACTTAATACATACTTGTGATTAAACCCCCTTGCAAACATCCGTAAGTACAAGAAAGTAATTAAGGTAGAAACCTAACCACAGCTTTAAACTCTAAGACCCTTATGTCCCTTGTGCAATGGTTTCCTAACGGGGGTTTAGGTTTCTGTCACTCCGGAAACCCCTACAATTAGTAGCCAAATACACAATGCATTCCCCTAGGCCCATATAGGTGAAGTGTCATGTAGTCGACGTTCACATGACACCACTAGAAGAAGTACACCACAACTTAAATAACAATCTATTGAATCTTTCTCAACGCAACTCCACTACTAACAACAAGACTTCTCCCATGTCCTCAGGAAAAAAACGAACTACTCACAAGACATCATATGGAACATGATCAGAGATGGAATAATGATGTATAACAATCTGAACATAAACAATAATTCAACGGTTCACTCAATAGCATCAACTACAAAGAGTAATCAACACCGGGAAAGTTTCCCCTATGAACTATGCAAGATTCAACCAATTGTTACAGCAATATGGAGATGGTGATGAGGGTGCTGATGGTGATGATGGTGGTGATGATGATGATCCCGATGAAGTCCAGCTTGATGGTGCTGTTGATGGCGACGATCTCCCCTCTCCGGGAAGGAATTCCCTTGGCAGAAATCTGTCTGCCGGAGAGATCTTTCTCTCTCGGTGTTTTCCGCCCCGCAGAGGCAGCATAATCTTTCTGTGGTTGCTCCCCGAGTCTTAGGGTTTCGGGAGGAAGATATACGCCAGAGGAGAGAGGCTGGAGTGGGCCAGGGTGGCCACACCACTCCCTGGCGCGGCCTAGGCCTCGCACCAAGACTGGGGTGGTGGGCCCCCGTGGCCCACCTCCACTCCATATTCGGCATCTTGAGTCTTCGGAAAAATAGAATTTTCCATATATTTTCCCGGATTTTCTGATCTTAATTTTGCCTCCAAACAACACCTTTTCCATCGAATCCGATTGCAATGGTCCATGCTCCAAAAGTCATCAACCATGCAAAAACAAATGAAATAACATAAGTATCACCTCTCAATACGAAATATATCAATGAATAATAGTGAATTAAGACATAGAATAGTGATGCAAAATGGACGTATCAACTCCCCCCAAGCTTAGACTTCGCTTGTCCCCAAGCGAAACTGAGCTCAATAAACATGGCCTCAGGTTTATGGAGTGAAGAGTCGATAAAAGAATACGGACAAGAAGCATCACATTTATCTAATACATAGATCGTAATAGAAAACAACTCACTATTATATAACTAAGCTTGCAATGAGTAAAGGAAACACAATAAAGATACAAAAAGTGAATCATAATTGGTAATGGCAAACTTATCTCTTGGTCGAAGAATAATTGATAAATTGCTGGAGTTCACAAATAGCTAGTTTTCAATGATAGCTTTCAAAGTAGTAAACACCAAGATAAGAGCAATGTGCAAAACAAGGAACATAAGAAACATGAATGCATAAATCACCATATGAATGAATGAAACACATCAACTCAAAATACTTGCTGAGGTAGAAGGGAATAGGTTTACTGACTCAACTACAAAGTAAGAGAAAGGGCCCTTCGCAGAGAGAAGCAGGGATTGCAAGTCTCATAAAGAGCTCCCAAAAATTATGATACTTACAAGCTTTCATCTCTCATTGCCCCTATCATAGGCATCTTTTGGTGATTAAGGTTAAAGTGACACAACTAAGAGGATATGCTTGACAAGTTATAAGTTGAAATCTCATGCCCCTTACTTATGAGTACCGATCCTCATGCTACTCAACTTCAGTTACGAGCAAGCTCTTGTCATTGTAAATACATGCGTATCATCGAGAACCGCCAACGGGGTACCCCTTGCACATGACACAGGAGCTATCCCATAATCAAAATGACAAGGCAAGGCATGGTGAGCATCTCAGCGATCTTTTTATTTGCTATTTGCATAGGTTTTTATTGAGGATGCTTCATAGAATGCTCACTATAGTTATGCTGCAAGTTTCCACCATGATTAGGCATGGCTTAGGCTAGCGGCCCAGGCGTTTCTCTAACACACATATAGACTCCATGATCTTACAAGTTCCACTTTTATTTCACACCACCGGGATCCATAAGCAAAAGAACATGATATCAACTAGGTACAAGTACCGATGAAGTGTTGAAAGCGGTCCCCATGATACATGGTTCTGCTAACTTCAACTCATAAAGCGCAAGCATATACGCAACAAAGAAGGACCCAACGGTTCAAGTTTATTAAGTGCGGAAAATAAAGTGTGCATCAAGTTCGTGAGAGCTTTAATCACTAATTTTCACATAACAAGTTTAATTTGAGAGGTAGATAAAACAAGAATTTACTTGGAATAGCAATAATGCTAATAGGTAGGTATGGTGGACACAAATGGCAAAGGTTTTGGTTTAAAGGAGGTGGATGCACGAGAAGAATTCTCTCTCAGTACAGGTTTTTAGCTAGCAAGGCTGGGTAGCAAGTACAAGAGTTGAAGGAAACAAACAAACACACAAGTGATAAAGACAAACATGCAATCTTCCTTGGAAGCACAAAAGATCTTAACTAGAGAATACTAGACTTATGAGCAAATCAAGAAAGAAAGATGATGAAATTATTTTCCTCTAGAGTACTTCTATCTTTTTCTTTTCAACTCTCAAAAAGGTGTTGCTACTGACCGAGCTAGGTTTGCCAAAACCAACTAAATTAACTCAATGATCCCAAAGTGCTATCAATACTAACAACAAGATCAATCATATAACCACGAATTGAAAACTAACATAAGCTACGCAAAAGAGTGAATGATAGAACTTCTCATTAATATTCCATAACAGAAACTCACACCAAGGGATACAAATCTAACGAGAGAGGGGAGACTTCCATAATGCAAACCATACTACAAAATAACTCCTCTATTCATGATATGACTCTACTAATAAGGTAAAAAGATAGAAGATAGTGATATGATACCGCGGAACTCCCCCAAGCTTGGGACAAACCAAGGGGATGCCAAACCTGATGACGAATTACTCCTTCGGTGGTGGTGGTAATATTTTCTTAGTTGACATGAGGTAATCCTCCAGCATCTTGCGAAGCCTAGTATTCTCTCATTGAAGTATGTCCACCTTCCTCTACAAGTCTTGGTACTTATCGCAGAACTCCTTAGTGACTCGTAGGGCTTCCGTTGATGCAGGGCAAGTAACAAAAGGTACCATCCCCTGCTTGGGGTCTTGGAGGTATTCCTCCATAGGCTCCTTCCCTTTATCCTTGGCGGACACCATTGTGCTTCTAAACTTTCAAAGAGTATGTCCTGGCAAAAACAGATCGGAACAAAAACACGACGAAAACACAATATATGAACCTCGGGGGATCCGGGGGGTATATATTACGAAGTTTCATATCAAAAGGAAGGTACTGGGAGAAAACGAGTCGGAGGCGGAGTCCTGGGTGGCCTCACCACCTGGTGGCGCGGCCAGGGGTGGGCCCGCGCCATGGGGTGGTGTGGGCAACCCTGGCTCCGTTTCCGTCCCTTTTTCGCTTCGTAGCTTTCCTTATTGACTGAAAACTGCAAAAATATAGTTGGATTGTATTTTCGCGGAACTTTTCTTACCAGAACTGTTACCTAGTTGGAAACGGACTCTGCAGGTCTCTGAATTTGGTATTGAGTGGATCCTTCCGGAGTCATCACTTGAATATCATCGATATCTTCATCTTCATATACTTATTACTCGAGTCATAAAACCTTTATCTTCCTTTTTACACCATTATCTCCACTTCCTGGAAATTTCTTTCACACAAAACTTCACACAGTTCTTATTAGCAACATTAGTATAAGTGAAGTGATACAACCTTTTGAGTCCAACTTCGACTGAAAACCATCAAATCAAAAGCTACCGTAGCAACTCCTTCTGAAAACCCAAAAAGAATTCAAAAAGGAAATCGAATAAAGAAGCAAATGCAAGATTGGCAAAATCTGTCAAAACAGACCAGTAGGTAAAGATCAATTTTTTCGAAACTCTTCTGTTGCTCAAATCAAAAAGTGCAAAACTAACGAAAGTTAAACAACAACCTGTGGCAGAAGTACAAAAAATTACAGCTCAATCCGACATACAGAGATCTCTCACGAATTTTTACGGTAAAGCACAAAAATCTGTTTCGAGACAGCAACTTCCCCAAATATTACTTCTCTCTCAATAGAGGTTGAACTTGACTCAAAAAAAAATGGATAAGGAGAGGTTACTACTGAAGTAATAACTTCCAAGACTCAAAGAAACAAAAACAAACTGAAAGCAAAAACAAATTGGGTTGTCTCCCATAAAGCTCTTTCTTTATAGCCATTAAGATGGGCATGATAATTTTTGAAGAAGCTCTCATAGGGATATGAATTGAAGTGAAAGAGAGCATTAAGAAGCAAAAACACACGCACATTTAAGTCTAACCCACTTCCTATGCAAGGGGATTTTGTAAACAAACAAGTTATTGAAACCAAAGGCAACTTGCATAAGAAGGCAAAAGAAGTGCAACATAAAAACTTTCAGCATAAAACAGGGAAACTTGATATTATTGAGATGCACAAGAACACTTTTCCCTCTCCCATAGTAACTTTCAGCATCATGCATAAACTTAACAATATAGCTATCACAAGGACTATCATAGCAATGATCACTTATTCTAACAGAAAACACAGGAATACTAGCTCTCATAACACTACTATGCGAAACAATATTAGAGGTATCCTTACAAAGGATAGTGTGTCCCTCTTTTTCATATTTAGCAACAAAGTCTTTCACATTTGCTACAATAGGTTCATCCACCATTTGTTTATCAGGTTCAGCAGCCCTACTCATACTTTCATTAACCGTACTAGCTATCATAGAATGCTCCTTTACCTTAATTGGAAAAGGCATTTTCTCAATATAAGGTTCAGGTAAAACATGATTAGCAGTATAAACTTCAGTATTTCTTGCAGGAACACTCTTAGCAATATCTTTATAAGGTTCATGATACTTATTCCACTTCTTTTTAGGCACTTCAATATAGGAAGCAAAGGCCTTAAAATAAGAAGCAATAGCTTGAGAGTCTAGACCATAAGCATTTTTAATATTTTGAAAGTCATCAGTTCCCATAAAAGATTCAATGCATTCATAATCATAATTTATACCTGACTTTCTACCTTTGTCATTTTCCCAAGCTTCAGCATTGTCTTGAATACAATCCAGAAGGTCCCATTTAACTTCTTCTTCCATACGAGTGAATGATCCAGCACAAGAAGCATCCAATAAATCTTTATCATGTAGAGGGAGCCTTGCATAAAAGTTATTGATAATATTATTGGGGAGCTCATGAATGGGACATTTGAGCATTAGTAACTTCAATCTCCCCCAAGCTTGAGTTGTACTCTCTCCATCAAGAGGCCAAAAGCTGTATATTTGATTCCGATCTTTATGAATCTCACTAGGAGGATAAAATTTTGAATAAAAGAGAGGCACTATTTCCTCCCATTCCAGAGCTTGACCATTCTTCAGCAGCTTATACCATTCCTCAGCTCTTCCTTTTAGTGATAATGAGAATAACTTCTTCTTAACTTGATCTATAGTAATACCTGCACACTTGAACAACCCGCATAATTCGTGTATAAAGAGTAAATGATCACCGGGATGGACAGTTCTATCCCAACATAGTAGTTATCCATAACACGACCAATAATTCTTGTAGGTATTTTTAAAACATCTTTCTCAGCAGGTGGTGGCTTATCTACTACCTTAGCAGTGGTAGTAGCATTACCAAATAAGAAACTCAGCGAATTATCCATAACGAAAATAAAGCAACTAGCAGAAGTAAACAATACTCACAGTAGAAGTTTCCTTTACCAGTTCCACTCTCCAATAGCGCTTCACTCCCCGGCAGCGCCAGAAAAATAGTCTTGATGACCCACAAGTATAGGGGGTGTATCGCAGTATTTTCGATAAGTAAGAGTGTCGAACCCAACGAGGAGCAGAAGGTGCTGGCTAGTGGTATGGATCAGGAATTCTCTGCAAATACTTAGCAAACGGATTTTCAGGGGTTTTCGATAAAGCAAGTAAACAAAGTAGTAAACAAAAGACAGTAGGAATAAATGCAGCAAGTGGCCCAATCCTTTATGCAGCAAAGGACAAGCCGGTTGTATTTCTATAGATGACCAAACGTTCTCGAGGACACATGGGAAGACTGTCAAGTGCTTTCGCTTCATATAGTCGATTAATTTTCTCTAGCTTGCTAAGTGTTGTGTGGGTGAACCTGTGCTAATGTACCGTCCCATCCAAGACTTAATACATACTTGTGATTAAACCCCCTTGCAAACATCCGTAAGTACAAGAAAGTAATTAAGGTAGAAACCTAACCACAGCTTTAAACTCTAAGACCCTTATGTCCCTTGTGCAATGGTTTCCTAACGGGGGTTTAGTTTTCTGTCACTCCGGCAACCCCTACGATTAGTAGCCAAATACACAATGCATTCCCCTAGGCCCATATAGGTGAAGTGTCATGTAGTCGACGTTCACATGACACCACTAGAAGAAGTACACCACAACTTAAATAACAATCTATTGAATCTTTCTCAATGCAACTCCACTACTAACAACAAGACTTCTCCCATGTCCTCAAGAACAAAACGAACTACTCACAAGACATCATATGGATCATGATCAGAGATGGAATAATGATGTATAACAATATGAACATAAATAATAATTCAACGGTTCACTCAATAGCATCAACTACAAAGAGTAATCAACACCGGGAAAGTTTCCCCTATGAACTATGCAAGATTCAACCAATTGTTACAGCAATATGGAGATGGTGATGAGGGTGCTGATGGTGATGATGATGATGATCCCGATGAAGTCCAGCTTGATGGTGGTGTTGATGGCGACGATCTCCCCTCTCCGGGAAGGAATTCCCTTGGCAGAAATCTATCTGCCGGAGAGATCTTTCTCTCTCGGTGTTTTCCGCCCCGCAGAGGCGGCAGAATCTTTCTGTGGTCGCTCCCCGAGTCTTAGGGTTTCGAGAGGAAGATATACGCCAGAGGGGAGAGGCTGGAGTGGGCCAGGGTGGCCACACCACCCCCTGGCGCGGCCTAGGCCTGCCCACGCCATGGGGTGTGTGGGCCCCCTGTGGCCCACCTCCACTCCATATTCTGGCATCTTGAGTCTTCTGGAAAAATAGAATTTTCCGTATATTTTCCCGGATTTTCTGATCTTCGCGAATTTTGCCTCCAAACAGCACCTTTTCCATCGAATCACATTGCGGTCCATGCTCCAAAAATCATCAACCATGCAAAAACAAATTAAATAACATAAGTATCACCTCTCAATACGAAATATATCAATGAATAATAGTTAATTAAGACATAGAATAGTGATGCAAAATGGACGTATCAGTTAGTAGTACCATCATGTATGGCTCCTCGGTCGTATTTCCATGGTATCCCAAGTAGCATGTGACACACGGTTATTGGCACTACATAACACTCGACGGTGTCTTCATATTGGCCAATCTTGAAGGAGATGTTGACCTTGTGGTTGATCTTGAGGGTGCCATCGTCATCGAGCCATTTGACATGATAGGGGTGAGGGTTCTCCACAAGTGGTAACTTGAGTTTCTCACAAATATATGTGCTCGCAAGGTTGTGACAACTTCCTCCATCGATGATTACTTTTATGGACTTGCCATCAATTCGGCTCGAGTTTGGAAAATATTGAGGCGTTGGTCCTCTCTTGGAATGGAGTGTGTTGTCAAGACTTGTGCTATGAAAAGGGAAGGACTTGGATCATGCTCGCATATAAGGGTGTCATCCTCTTCCATTGCGGCTTCTCTTGCAATTACACGTTGAGTCAAAGCTTCATATTCATCTTCACTCACGGAATAGGTGGCGACATTCTTATCCGTAAGCATGACTCTTGTGTTTGTGCACTCATATGACTTGTGACCCTTCACTCCACACTTGAAACAAGTTACTTGATTATCCGATGTTGTGTTGGATGAGGATTCCATCATGGTCTTTGCTTGCTTAGATGAGCTTGGTGCTTGACTTGTTGGATTGGTGGAGACATTTGCGTTGATCGAAGCAAAGTATGCCTTGGACTTCTCATATCATTCTCCTTTTGCAAGTGGTGTTCGGCCTTGGTGGCTTGATGGAGGAGCTAGATGAGGTTCTTGTATGGTTGGAAATCAACAATTTTCCATATTGGACGGCTCAACCCATTGAGAAACCTTGCTATTGTTTGCTCTTCAAGATCACTAACATAGGTTCGCATCATAGTATTTTCCATTTCCTTGTAGAACTCTTCAATTGACCTTGTGCCTTGCTTCAAATTTTGTAGCTTGTCGAAGAGGTCTTGTCTATAATGCTCAGGGACGAACCTCGTGTACATCAGTTCCTTCATCTTTGTCCAAGTGCTAATAGGAGGTTCTTCTCGCTTCTCATGATTTCTTTGATAGTCTTCCCACCAAACATTGGCGTAGTCCTCAATCTCAAGGGATGCCATTGCAAATTTCTTCTATTTGGAATAGTTGTGGACTCAGAAGATTTTATCAACCTTGAGCTCCCAATCAATGTATGCATCAGCATCTTCTTCACCTTTGAACTTGGGCATAATGAATTTGAGCTTCCCAAACTTGCCATCCTCATGCTCATGGTGGTAGTTGTGGCGTTCTTGTCTCATGCTTCCTTCACTTGGTGTGTGTGGTGGAGGAGGAGGATGAGCTTGATTGTCTCGAGGTGGCGGTGGAGGAGGAGCTTGATGGTTCTCAAAGTTTCTTTGACGCCTTTGCTCGGGATCATTTGCATTCATTGGTTCTTGATGACGATGGTGTGGTTGGTCATGACGGTTGTTGCATCAAGCGCGACGTGCATCCTCATCATCATCACTTATATCCCATGTTGGTTCTTGATTTATGTGATGTGGTTGATGATGGTCATGAGGTGGATGATGACGCATATCATTTTGATGGTCCTCACCATGATGGTGTTGCTCTTGTTGAGGTTGCACTTATACCATTGCTTGTTGTGGTGGACGACCATGTCTTTCTTATTGTTGCGGATGCACATGATGATCATGGTGTCAATGATGTCTTCCATGGTGCGGTTGTTGAGCTTGTGGATCAACCACTTTTTCATGATGATGGTGAGCTTGGTGTTCCCCATTATGGTGGTGGGGTTCTCCATGATGAGAGTGTTAGTGCAAAGACTCGCCATGACGACTTGAAGAGCGCGTATGAGCTGAACTTGATGAACTTGAACAATGCCCATGACGGTGAGGTTGGTAATGGATTGGTGAAGATCTTGGAATTAAGCATGATGCTCTGCTTTACGTTGCTGATCACGGTACTTGAACTCTCGAAAAGTGTCATCAAGACGGTTCTCAAGCCTCTCAAATTGGGCATTAAATTCTTGGAGTTGCGCCCATAAGTTGTGGTGCGTGGCAAAACGATATTGATTGTTGATGTTGTTACCTCCACTAGCTCTGCTCTCCCTAGACTTGTTTTGTAACCACAAGTGAAAGGATGGGTGATATTAGTGTAATGGTATTTGCTACATTGCCTCACCAAGTCAAAAATTGGAAATATTGTTCTCACTAGGAGCAAAGCAAGTAGCTAAACACGAGACACACACACACACACAAAGGCCTATGGTGGAACGTTAGGAAGGTGGAACACAAATGGAACAACCAATCGAAAAGGTTATTGTCAAAAGTGGGTGAAATCCAACAAAAACAAAGGAAAAGGAAAAGGTCAAAAACGGTGACAAGAAACTACGACTATACACACACGGTGGAGATTAATGTGGCTAGCATGATGATGAGTCCAAAATTGAAGCATATTTACCTTTCGTTTTTGCATAAATAGATTAGAGATTTTGGTACTTCACTGCGCTTGCGTGCACCTTTTTGTCCTTGTTTCAACAGGATCTAGAATTACTAAGTCTCTTATAAACATATCAATTGGAACAGTCATATTATGTTGTAATATGATATTTTTCAGTGATAAAAGCCATTTTATGGATTTACCTTCGCACCTAGGAGAATACCAAATGTGGGGAAGGCATCTATAGTGATAACGACCTGTGGTACAGGCGGAGCCCGTCCGTACCATCCGCATGTACCATGCGGCATCAGGTCCGCCTTGTCAAATACTTTCCCATGGCAAAAACGGCAGGGGATCCGACATTCATAGCCACCAGAAACCACAAAAAATCACATGAGAAAGGGATATGAAGGAGGACCTTAAAGAAGGGCAAATCCCTGCTGCTTCACGGATCATTGGAGGACATCGCATCATCTCCATCTCCATTACTATCCCCATAGCTACTTCATTAGGTCTTGTTGTAATTCTAGATTCAATTGTGGTTTGCACTAGATTTATCCTCGTACTTTCATCCATCCATTTGATTATGATGATGTCGTTGATTTCTTCCATGTGTGAGTATTTTTCCCTCATTCCTGGGGAGATGGAGAAACCCTAGTACTATTATGATGTTGAAATAATGATGATCTATTCTTGTGTCCGTATGACTTACTGGCCAATGAAAGATTTATGATTTGTGTGTTTGATCTCTCTCTTTAGTTGGTATGTGTAGTCGGTCACATATCATTTGCCTTCGGGACTAAAGATGAGGGATAAATCCTTTGGACGTGTTTGGAAGTGTGCTCGGAAAGCTTTGTGACAATTAGCACCGGCTAGCAACCTACACAGTCAAAGGAGGATAAAGAGAGACTCCCTAAGCTAATTACGATATCCACAGGGAGACCTTGCGGTGGTCTGTATGGGTGATTGCTCTTAGACATCGTGGTGGTTATTTAGAGGTGACCTCATTCTTGGCTCAATAAAGTGGCTTCCTACGAGCCTTATAGTGAACATCTTATTATGGAGTTCTCTCCACACATCTCATGACCCAAGAAGAAGGCTATCCTTATTATAATTAATAATATCATGTAGTGGTGTATCTTACACCCCCGAGAACGCTTTAGCCCTATTGAGTTCAACCACGTTTCCAAACTCTCTTGTTACTTGCTTTATTTTAATTGTTTTAATTACTTTTCCGCACTCAACCAAAAACCTTTAAAACACCCTTTACTTGAGATCAAAGACATCTTATAAGTATCCTTTGGTAGATATTGACGAGGAGCATAAAGACCTTAACCAAATAGCTCTATGTGGATACGATGCTCTTATTTCGAAACTAGCTACAATTGATCAGTGCACTTGCATCCATCAAACGACTACGAAAATGAGCAATGAACAAATTTGGTCCTAACAAATACTAATGCTCGGTGTCATGCCAACTCTAGGAGAGACCGTAGCCCGTTTGCTAAAAGATTGAGAAGTAATGGATTTGCATGTTTTCCTTGCTCTTCCTTGCACTCTTGGTTAGAATCTTTGGACTCTCTTTTGTATTGGTATCTTTCTTTTTCTTTTGGTTAGAAGCTTTTCTCTATTTTTTTGATATATTTATTTTTCATTCTATACTATGGAGTCAACTTTTGCTATTGCATCTACACTATAACTATGCAAAAGCAAGCGCACAATGCTTCGGCAAACACAAGATGATCTACTCTTGATAGGTTAGGTAACACACAAATAAAGAAAGGGGTTAACAAGGGTGGTGCAAGTTATACCTTATGTTGATATCGTACTTGCAATCCTTGATGGAGGGATGGTTCGAGTTCTGTGGTGTCGATGTCGAGCGTGAGGCACTCTGGTGTGTTCGTGGGCTAGACACTTCGGGGGGACGAATACTCCGGGTACGCGTTCCAGACACTCCTGGGTCAGGGTCGGCCCGACGAACAACTCGTGTTCTTGAGCGGAAATTTGGCTGGGAAACGCAGGCAAATGGTAGAACAACTCCAATGACAAGTTTCTAATGGATCAAAACCACAATAAACTCACCAAAACGAGAGATTGATCCAAAAGTGATTTGGGGCAATATTTTTGGTATTTTTTGAATATATGGTGTAAATCGATGAACAAAGTCAAATCCGTGGCAACCAAACGATGTTGATACCAGTTGATAGGCTCTATATGCCAGTTGTTATGGGTCTCCTTGTGGATTAACCCATGGGGTGGCCCGATCTTCATGTATTTGAGGCGGAAAGGGGGAACCCGATGAACATGATGAACGCAACTCTAATGAATGGTAAAGAGACAAACACACTGATGACCCACAAGTATAGGGGGTATATCGCAGTATTTTCGAGGGAAGTGAAACCCAATTTATTGATTCGACACAAGGGGAGCCAAAGAATATTTATAAGCCTTAACAACTGAGTTGTCAATTCAGCTACACCTGGAAACAATCTTGTTCACAGCAGTTTATCAGTAGCAACAGTTTTGTAGTAGGAATAGCAAAGCAACAGCAATAGTAAATTAAAGACAGTAGTAACAATAGCAGTAAAGAGTGGGATTCGAGTGCGGTAGGCATAGGGATGGATGGACGGGCGTTGCATGGACAAGACAATTCACATAGCAATCAGAACATAGGGCAATTGCAGATAAATAAGATAAAGCATCAAAGTACTAGATAATCCTAGGCATGTGTTCCATATATAGTCATACGTGCTTGCAATGAGAACTTGCACAACATCTTTTATCATGCCATCCCATTTGCAGCGTGGCCTCAAGGGAACTACTGGCAATTAAGGTGCTCCTTTTAATAGAGCACCGGAGCAAAGCATTAACACTCCGTGAACACATGTGATCCTCACGTCAAAGCCATTCCCTCTGGTTATCCCGATTTACATCGCCAGGCCATTGGTTCCGGATAACAACGTGTGTATACAACTTGCAGATAAGACCATAAACAATACTATCATAATGAATCAATAACATGTTCAGATCTGAAATCATGGCACTCGGGCCCTAGTGACAAGCATTAAGCATAACAAGTCGCAACAAAGTCATAAAGCACTAATAAAAGATACTAGGCACCATGCCCTAACAATCTGATGCCATTACATGAACGATCTCATCCGATCCCTACCATCCCCATAGCCTACAGCGGGGGATTACTCACTCATACATGGGGGAAACATGGATGGTCGATGGAGAAGCGATGGTGATGATGATGGCGATGATCTCCTCCATTTCCCCGTCCCGGCAGGATGCCAGAACGGAGTTTCTGGTGCTGTTTCGTGGAATCTGGTGGTGGCGGCGGAGCAGAACTCCTTCTGGAAAAATGTCGAACCCCCCCCCCTCCCCGGAGTTTTTAGGTCAGAAGGCTTCTTATAGGCGAAGAGGGAGACCGAGGGGGTGCCTGGTGGGCCCACACCACCCCCTGGCGCGGCCTGGCCTGGCCCGCGCCACCAGGTGGTGTGGCCACCCCTGGCTCTTCTCCGTCTTCGTATTTTTCCTGATAGTTGATTTTCTACACAAAAAGTAGACACCAAGGCAATTCTGCTGAAACAACGTCAGTCCGAGTTAGTTGCATCCAAATCACACAAGTTTAGAGGAGAAACAATAGCAAAAGTGTTCGGGAAAGTAGATACGTTTTGGACGTATCAACTCCCCCCAAGCTTAGCTTATTGCTTGTCCTCAAGCAATTTAGTTGAAAACTGAGTGCGATAAAAGAACTTTCATGAACACATTTGCTCAGTATGATCTAATTATTCTCAGCAATGTGATCAACTACTTAGACAGTTCATAATAAAGAGTATGTAACTAAGTTTACTTAATAGGCATTGCAAGCTATGAAGAGATTCCAACTCAAAAATAATAAGTAGCATGAAGCATAAACATAAGCAACATTACGATGCTCATAAAAAGTTCGATAGAGTGGTATCTCGCTTGCCTTTGATTATGAGTGCCAAGGCACCTCTGAAGTTCAAGTGATGACTAGAAGTAAAGATATCAAAGATACAAGCATCAAAGTCATAACACAAATAATCAAGTAATGGGACAAGCACAAAGAATGACAACTATGCTCTCAAGAAGGTGCTCAAAGAATATGTGGAGACTCAACAAGTAAAAGAAAAGGTTTTGAATAATTTGAAAGGCTTCCAAATGCTGAAAGTATGGTACTCATTAGCTTTGAGCTTTCATTGCCCCTATCATAAGCATCTTTGATGTGGTTAAGGTGAAAGTGAGGTCCAATCTGAGTTATATGCATGACAGACTATAAACTGAAAATCACATGTCCCTTGAGTACGAGGGCCGCTCCTCATGCTACTCAACTTTAGTTACCGGTAAGTTCTTGTCATCATAAATACGTGCGTATCATAGAGAACCACCAACGGGGTACCCCTTGCCCGATGATACGGAAGAATCCCCATATCAAAATGACGAGGTAAGCTGACAATGAGTATCTCAGCAATCTTCTTATTTACCATGGGAAAATGGTGCTTTTTTCTCTCTTTCCTCTTTTCATAAATCTCTTTTTTTCTTTTTCTCAATAGCTATCTCTCTTTTTTTATAAGAAGAATGCTTCATAGATATCATTATGGTTACGCTGCAGGTTTCCACCATGTCAGCATGGATTAGACCAGCGGCCCAGGCGTTTCTCTAACACACATACATAACTCCATGGACTTACAAGCTCCCCTTTTATTTCACACCGACGACATCCGCAAGAGCAAGGTATCAACTGGGTATATATTTACAAGTGTTGAAAGCGTTCCCCGTGACAGCACGGTTCTTCTAATCCCCAGCCTATAATTAGCAAGCATATAACTTTCATGGACAGTCACAATGGTTCCGGTTTATTAAGTGCAGAAAATAAAGTGTGCCATCAAGTTCGTGAGAGCTTTACTAACTAACTTTCTCATAACAAGCAAACATTTTATTCGGAAGAAAACAAGGCATATTGAATATGCACGGAAGTAGCAAATGATGCTAATAGGTAGGTATGGTGGACACTTTCGCAATATTTGGTTTAAGGAAGTTGGAAACATGAGTAAAACACTCAGTGGAAGTGAAGGCTAGCAATAGTAAGGGAGCGACAAACGAGAGAGCAATAGCTGGCATAATCATGCTTGCAACAAAACAGGACTAATCATGGCATGAAAGTGATTCAAGATCCTCAAGGCAAAATAATTTATCGAGGCTTAACTGATTATTACATTCATATGCATGCGTGAGCATGTGCCAAGTCAATTCAAATGAAACATTCAGAGGAGGATACCACGGTGTCATACCAATTTATGAATAGATCAATGCAAGAAAACATTCATAAGTCATGCTACAAACTATTAGCGAGCTGGAGCTAATCATAAGAAAGCAAGAACTACTAAGCATCCAAAGATAACATACACCCTACATGAACGGACTAAGCATGCCCACAGTGATGAGTATATGTACAAAAATGAAAACAAATAGAGTTTGTTACCAGCCTCTTACCACACTTCAAGTTGTCATTAATCCTCATTATTGCTCTTCACTTGTGTGGCTTGAATAATAATATGAAACCAATATCCACCGAGGACTGCTGAACCCTATAGTAAACTCACAAAACCAAAGAAGAAAGACAAATATTTTTGTTGTTTTCGATTTTTAAAACAAGAACCAAAAAGGAAAAACAAGGAAAGGAAAATCTGTTTGGGTTTTTCGAATAGTTCAAACAAAGCAAAAAAGGGAAAAACAAACCAAGGCGAAAAGAAGAAGAAGCAAACCAAAGAGAAACAACAGAAATATTTTTGGTCTTTTTGTGTTTTAGAAAGCAAAAGCAAAAGAAAGAATGAAAACTAAAAAGAGAACGAAACATGAATATACAAAGTACCAACGCAACATGATATGGAGATGAGTGCGATGCCGGCGTACCTCCCCCAAGCTTAGGCTTTTGGCCTAAGTGGGTATCAATCCCAAGCTGGCCAGGATGAAGTGTCACCGTGGTATGACGAGGAGGTACCCTCGTCCTGGTGCGAACTCGAGTACGTTCCCCCGTAGTGTGCGGAGTAATCGTAGGAGGGTACGTCCTCCCGGTGCTGCTCGTGGAAACCCAGCAAGCGAAGCTGCTCGTCCACCTCCTCCTTGGAGCGCGACCACGGTCTCTTGTGAACACTAAACAAAGAAGGCTGTGGCAAAGGGATCTCCCTTTCATCCCCGTTAGTGAAGATCATCCTATATACTAGACTATCCAAATCAGAAGTAGCAGTGACAAAGTGATGAGTTTTCATAGCAACAAGGTCAAGCCTCTGTGGTGCCAGTATAGCATCATTGGGATCCACTAAAAGACCTAATGCATTGACTATACGCGAGGCAATAATGCCCCCATAGATAGGCCCCCTAGCAGCTAGGCGGCGAGCAATAAGCGAGCCAAGATTGTACCGAGTATCATTGTTAAGCGCAGCAGCAAGGAATGCCAAATGATAGTTGGAGATATTACTTGTGTTCTCCCTACCTAGTACACTAGTTGCAAGATAATATGCAAAGTATCTAAGAGCGGGGAGTTGGATATTTCTTATCTTTCCGCGTTTGGCCACGTGGTCATCATCATTGGTCACCCCTCGGTAAAGCTCCAACAAATCAGCGGGTCGTCCTTGAATTTTCTTCACGGTCCCTATCATGCGTACACCTACAATACTGCAAAATCTCTCCAAAGGCATGGTGAAGGGCAGATTATAAATTTTGAAAGAGACAGTCGACTGATAGGATGTGTTAGTAAATGTGAAGCTCTCAACGAAGGTTTTAGTGAGCATAGTGTATTTCTCACTCTCATCTTGCATATATGAGGTCAAACCAACCCTCTCAATCAGTAGCAAGAAATCATCAAGAATACATGTAGCTTGTAAGAAAGTAAAACAAGGAAAAGTGGATGGGTGAGCATCCCCATCATCCCTTTCATTACCAATACAAGTTGTAATGAGATCTTCTTTGTATGATGACCTAAACTAAGAGGCCGATCTTGAGAGCCTCGTCCTCCTAGGTGCATCACTCTCAAATATCTCTCCAAAGGTATGGTTGTTCATGCTTGGTATTCTGAAATTTAAACACCTATTAAACAAGTGATTGCAAAGTAAATATAATGAAGGATTCTACTCATAGGGACTTGTAAGAGGCCTAAACATGCATCAAAAATATATCTCTAAGCATCAAACAAGCTTACAAGCTTTCATAACCTGTCACCTACAGCAGCAAAATACTCAATATATAATCCACCAAACACAAATCTACTTGGACAAGGAGAGGAGTCACATACCAGGGAACAATTGCTCCAAATTTCAGCAAGAAAGAGGGGTTGAGCAAGGAGATTGAAAAAATCGAGAGCAAGCACAGCAAGAACGCGATTTTGAGCAATGAACTGGAGCTTACTCGGGAGAGAGAAGAAAGTGGCCGGTGAGAGAGCTAGTGGGGGGCCAGGGGTGGCCCACACCAGGGCATGGCGCCACCCAGGGCAGGCCGCGCCACCAGGTGGTGTGCCTGCCTGGTGGGTCCCCCTGGTACCTCCTAGGTACTCCTCTGCCCCTTTTTCACGTAAAAATTTAATATGAATTTTCTAGAATTTGTCGAGACACTTTATTTTTGGGCATTTTCAGGCATAGAAGAATGATTTTCTGACAGACAGATTTTTTTTTGGAAAAATGATGCAAGGATAAAACAAAGCTAGAACTACAGAAGTTCTAAGACACTCTAACATGCAAGCAACTAACAACAAAGAAAGCTAAATGCAAACAAAAACTAAGATGGATAGAATAGAAGTAAACGGAGATAATCATAGTGAAAACATTGTTTTGTTCAATGGAATCCTTTTGTTAACAAGGTTGATCAGGTCTTGTTACCAAAACAATTCCATATGAGACAAAACTTTGTATTCCACTAAAGATTATGTTACCTCAACCTTGATAGCAATGGTCCCAATCATAATAGTTTCAAAATTTTCTCTTGGTATGGGACAATATATTTCTCCAACTTGAATGCCCTCAACATGTTCAATTAAATTCAAACCATAAGTACTTTCAATCTTCTTGGGGAAATAGACAGTATGTTCCTTGTCATTCACATTGAATGTCACCTTTCCTTGATTACAATTAATAATAGCTCCTGCGATATTAAGAAAGGGTCTCCCAAGAATAATAGACATATTATCATCTTTAGGCATTTCAAGCACAACAAAATCAGTTAATATCAAGCAATTATGAGCCACTTGAACAGGTACATCCTCACATATACCCACAGGAATAGTGGTAGATTTATCAGCCATTTGCAAAGATATATCAGTTGGTATTAATTTTTCTAGTTGAAGCCTCTTATAGAGGGAGAAAGGCATAACACTAACTCCAGCTCCCAAATCACACAAAGCAGTTCTAACATAACTGTTCTTAATAGAACAAGGGATAGTTGGAATCCCTAGGTCTCCAAGTTTCTTAGGAACCTTACCATTGAAGGAATAATTAGCAAGCAAAGTAGAGATTTCTTCATTAGGGGTCTTCCTTTTATTCGAGACAATATCCTTCATATACTTTGAGTAAGGAGGCAATTTAATAGCATCAGTCAAAGGAATTTGCAGGAATAAAGGTTTCATCCACTCACAAAACTTATTATAGTGTTCATCTTCCTTTGACTTGTGTTTCTTATCAGGGAAAGGCATAGGTTTTTGGACCCAAGGTTCTCTTTCACTACCATGTTTCTTAGCAATAAAATCTTCTTTAGTGTATTTAGTATTCTTAGTGTGCTTTTCAGGTTCTTCTTCAACTTTTTCTTCATTAGGAGCTTTACTTTCTTCATTACCACTTTTAGTTTCAGCATCAGAAATAGATATACTATTAGGATCTATAGCAGGTTCAGAGGGTTCTACAACAGTTTTATGTTTCTTTTTTCTTTTCTTACGAGTAGAACCACTATTTTCAGCTTGTTGAGAA
This sequence comes from Avena insularis, assembly GCA_023614405.1. NCBI lineage: Eukaryota > Viridiplantae > Streptophyta > Magnoliopsida > Poales > Poaceae > Avena > Avena insularis. Next base: position 591,798,636 of record CM042686.1, on the reverse strand, counting down.
TCCTGCTCAATTCTTTTGGGATGCCCCTCGGGATATAGAGGATCCTAGGTAGTAGCTCCACTTCTAGTTCTAATTTCATAAGCGTGTTTTTCTTTAGCAGCATTAACTAGCAAGTCATTTTGCACTTTAACAAGTTGATCTATTTGAGTTTGAACCATTTGAAAGTGTTTAACAATCATTTTAACATCATTAGAGGTTCTTTCCACAATATCTTTCAACTCAACAATAGCTCTAGTGTTTTCCATTAGATGATTTTGCACCCTTTTATTAAAATTATCTTGCTTAACAATGAAGATATCGAATTCTTCTAAGCATAGATCAGGAGGTTTAGAGTAAGGGATATCACCTTCATCAAAGTGTTGGAGAGAGTGTACCTCAATAGTGGGTGAGTAGGGAATAGGCTTACATAATTCTTCTATAGGAGGTAAATTCTTGACATCTGCAGCTTTAATTCCCTTCTCCTTAAGACATTTCTTAGCTTCCTTCATCATTTCATCATTTAATTCAATAACTCCCCTCTTCTTTGATGTTGGAATAGGCACGGGAATAGAAGGTTCAGGTACAATTACTTCAGGTATAGCTTGTTTAGGAGGAGTCCAATCTTCATAATTCTTTCTTATTTTAGCCATTAATTCCTCAGCTTCCTTAGGAGTCCTATTCCTGAAAACACAATCAGCACAACTATCTAGGTATGTCCTAGATTCTTTGGTTAGTCCATTATAAAATATATCAAGAAGCTCATTCTTAAGTAATGGACTTCCAGCATGTGCATGAATCAAAGCACAAAACCTTGCCAAGGATTCGGGCAATACCGCTTTTTCTCCCTGTTTAAAATCAAAAAGTTCCTGCAAAATAGCATGTCTAGCACTAGGAGGAAAATATTTCTGCAGGAAGGTACTAATCAAGAAATCAGGGCTATCAATAGATCTAGGAGGTAAATTACTAAACCAAGTTTTAGCTTCTCCTTTCAGTGAAAAGGGGAAAATCTTGGCAACAAAGTAAGTACGCATCTTAATATCATCAGAAAACAAGCCACTCATGGTAGAAAGTTCATTCATGTGTGCTACTCCACTTTCATTCTTAGTCCCACAAAAAGGTTCTTTCTCGACAATAGCTATGTAAGATAGATCGAGAGAGAAATCATAATCTTTATCTGTAGTGTTTATGGGAGAAGCAGCAAACTTAGCAATAGGACACAATTTGGGTCTAATAGTACGTCTCTCAAGGAGACTCTTAGCAGCGCTCCTATCATGGGTGTTTATACATTCTTTAATAAATTCATCGGTCATCTCAACATAACCATCTTCAATATCATAACTTTCACTAGACTCAGGTGAACTAATAGGTGTGGTAGTGTTTTCATTAGGAGTTTCGGTATTTTCAGCTATAGTTCTAGCAATCGTAGCATCTAGGAAAGGACCTAATGAACCACTCTTATCAAGCACAGTAGAAGCAGCATCATAAGCATCAGAAGTTTCAGATTCAGCAGTAGTAGCAGTGTGTGTAACATGTGTATGTGGTGGTGTAACTAGCTTACTTATAACAGATGGTGAATCAAGAGCAGCAGAGGTGTTCAGAACCGTACCTCTTCTTGTAGTGGATGGTAAAATAGGAAACTTGCCATCACGAGACTTACCCATGATGGAGGGATAGCAGCGAACAATAGAGAATCCAAGTAAACTTGATAAATAAAGCTATGCTCCCCGGCAAAGACGCCAGAAAATAGTCTTGATGACCCACAAGTATAGGGGGTATATCGCAGTATTTTTGAGGGAAGTGAAACCCAATTTATTGATTCGACACAAGGGGAGCCAAAGAATATTTATAAGCCTTGACAACTGAGTTGTCAATTTAGCTACACCTGGAAACAATCTTGTTCACAGCAGTTTATCAGTAGCAACAGTTTTGTAGTAGGAATAGCAAAGCAACAACAATAGTAAAGTAAAGACAGTAGTAACAATAGCAGTAAACAGTGGGATTCGAGTACGGTAGGCATAGGGATGGATGGACGGGCGTTGCATGGACAAGACAATTCACATAGCAATCAGAACATAGGACAATTGCAGATAAATAAGATAAAGCATCAAAGTACTAGATAATCCTAGGCATGTGTTCCATATATAGTCATACGTGCTCGCAATGAGAACTTGCACAACATCTTTTATCATGTCAGCCCGTTTGCAGCGGGGCCTCAAGGGAAATACTAGCAATTAAGGTGCTCCTTTTAATAGAGCACCGAAGCAAAGCATTAACACTCCGTGAACACATGTGATCCTCACGTCAAAGCCATTCCCTCCGGTTATCCCGATTTCTGTCACTTCGGGGCCATTGGTTCCGGACAACAACGTGTGTATACAACTTGCAGATAACACCATAAACAATACTATCATAATGAATCAATAATATGTTCAAGTCTGAAATCATGGCACTCGGGCCCTAGTGACAAGCATTAAGCACAACAAGTCACAACAAAGTCATAAAGCACTAATAAAAGATACTAGGCACCATGCCCTAACAATCTGATGCCATTACATGAACAATCTCATCCGATCCCTACCATCCCCATAGCCTACAGCGGGGGATTACTCACTCATAGATTGGGGAAACATGGATGGTCGATGGAGAAGCGATGGTGATGATGATGGCGATGATCTCCTCCAATTCCCCATCCCGGCAGGGTGCCAGAACGGAGTTTCTGGTGCTGTTTCATGGAATCTGGTGGTGGCGGCGGAGCGGAACTCCTTCTGGAAAAACGTCGACCCCCTGGAGTTTTTAGGTCAGAAGGCTTCTTATAGGCGAAGAGGGAGACCGAGGGGGTGCCTGGGGGGCCCACACCACCCCCTGGCGCGGCCTGGCCTGGCCCGCGCCACCAGGTGGTGTGGCCACCCCCTGTCTCTTCTCCGTCTCGTATTCTGGCTCCTGGAGTCTTCGGGTGAACTAGGATTTTTGGCATATTTTCCGGGATTTTTCTTGATAGTTCATTTTCTGCACAAAAATTAGACACCAAGGCAATTCTGCTGAAAACAGCGTCAGTCCGCGTTCGTTGCATCCAAATCACACAAGTTTAGAGGAGAAACAATAGCAAAAGTGTTTGGGAAAGTAGATACGTTTTGGACGTATCACACACGCAAAACACTCACTATTCGATTTTCTCATGTTTGTTTGAACAACCAATCCAATAGAATCCATGGCAAGAGACCTTGCGGTAGAATCACCAAAGGATAGATCGACAAGCGAATGATAGAATCCAAATCAAGGAGAGAGTACCAACCAAGTAGAATCCCAAAGGGGAGAGACCAAGCACTAATAGAATCCTTTACAAGGAGAGACCAAACACTTGAGGAGGATCTTGACAACTTGGAGAAGGGAACCGACTCCAAGGTCTTGTACAACTCATAGATAAACTATAGAGAGGGGGTTCCTATCTCGGGTTAGGCACATGCCTTAGTTCGTCATCATCTCTAGGGTTTCAAGGAGGGAGTGGGGGCATATATATAGGTCAGCCACGAGCTAGGGGTAGTTTAGGCATAAATAGGAAATTCTGGGCGTTACATGGGCCAAGTACATCTTGAGGCTCGCCGTCCTAGGTCACTTAGGCCGGACACTCTGGTGTTCGTGGGTTGGACATTCCGGGCAAGATCAGGCGGAGACTCCAGGTACGATGGAGTGTCCGGGTTGATTCCCAGTGGAGTCCAGATTGGGCTTCAGAATGGCAGCTAGCTTCGAGCGGGGGGTCCGAGCGGATACTCCGGGGCGATGACGGCGGAGAGTCCAGTCTAGCCGAGTCTCTCGTGCACGCAGGCCGGATACTCAAGGTTGCTTCGGCTGCTTCTTCCTTCTTCGCTCCCAGGCCTCTTGCTTGGGGGTCTTGGCTCCTAGGGAATCCTCGTCTCCTCCTCTTGGCATCATGGTCATGGAGCTAGTCATACCATCAGCAATTGTCTCAAGTAAGATCCCATTCAAATGATGACCAAAGGAAGACAAGAGATGGAAGGAGTTCACCTTTGTAAGAACGGTTGGTGTAGCAGGATGTGGACAAATGGTGATTACCATGTGTTGGGTTGCATCACAATGTGCTAAGTTCATTAGAAACCTGAAGGACTCGCATTTTTGGTTGGGTCTAATGGCAACGAAGCAATACTTTTTCCAATTTGGATAATTTACAGTTAAAGATGACCAAAGGAAGACAAGAGATGGAAGGAGTTCACCTTTGTAAGAACGGTTGGTGTAGCAGGATGTGGACAAATGGTGATTACCATGTGTTGGGTTGCATCACAATGTGCTAAGTTCATTAGAAACCTGAAGGACTCGCATTTTTGGTTGGGTCTAATGGCAACGAAGCAATACTTTTTCCAATTTGGATAATTTACAGTTAAAGATGGCTCAGAAATAAGGTTCTGGGAGAAAAAATGGCTAGGCAACACTACTCTCCGGAAACAGTACCCAGCTCTATATTAATTATATTGTTCGTCACAAATGAGATCCTATCGACACGGCCCTGTAGTCTTCTCCGCCGAATGTGATGTTCAGACGAGATTTAATTGGCTCCAGCCTTGCATATTGGAACGCATTGCTACAAAGATTGGATTGCATGCATCTATCGCAAGGGACTGATGAGTTCCAATGGAACCTTCATGACAATGGTAAATTACCGGTGAATTCCATGTATGGAGCTTTGGTCCAGCTAGAAGTGCCTGTTGGTAATAAAAAAAATGGAAAATGAAGATACCACTGATGGGTGCCTTGGGTTGTAGGATCACAAACTGTGCTGGGGTAGTAGTTTGAACGGGAGTCGCCTTGCTAGAAGTGGGGTTGGGTGCAGTTGGAGAGGAAGTGGGCTTGCTGGAAGTGGGGTTGGGTGGAGTTGGAGAGGGAGTCGGCTGGCAGGAACTTGCCTTGGCAGCTATTGATGGCTCGGTACTTTGCTGCTGCCTAGCAAATGACACGGTAGATGTTGGCTGCTTGGTACTTTGCTATGGCTAATAGGAAGCGACAATCGCAAGTTGTCTACCAATAGACTAGTCAATAGTGTGCAGAAATTTATCAGTGCTGCCATTCATCATCACAGTGTTCGTGCTAGAAGGTGCAGAAAAGAGCTGGTTGCCAAAGAGTGTCTGTGGTGAGAAGGGCTGAGCCAGTTGTTATTCACACTATTCTTGGTGTGAAGTAAGATGTGGCGGCGATATGCTCTCTGCTACGTGCTACTTCGATATCTCCCATCGGCCACTGGACAAAAGACAGCTTTGTCTCTCTTAAGTTCATCATTTCGACATCAGAGGTTACATGATGAAGAGGGGGATTTTCAAAGTTAGCAATAACATCTTCCACCTGGCACTTCATATAACCTGGTAACAGAGGCACACCATGCAACATGTCTCCATCAGCTCCTTGCTGAACCAGACCTCTGGCAGCCACCACAGTACTAGCATCCGCACCGCGGACAAGAAGGTTGCACCTCAATGGCCTGGTGATGTCATTTAATAATCTTGGTGCATAATCGTTAACTGGAGTCCCAACTACAACTGATGCACAACTACTTGTCTTGTGCGGACCATGGCTTCAATGTTAGGATGATCGCTCGTGTCATAGCTAGTTTAGCTGCATTATTGATTAGTTTCCTTTGGCGTGTTAGTACCAGGGGTACGGTGCACTGCTGCATGTGTGCGTGTGTGAGCATGTCCGGGTCGTGCGCTAGGCCACCGGGCATTCAGCCACCTCTAGCTCAACGTGGGATGGCACGTTGGCGAGTGTTAGGCGTGGTGTGATTTTAGAATCGAGGAGCGATCCTCACTGCATGTAGCTCGATATATAAGGAGAATGAGAAAACAGAAAAGCCGTAGAAAGTGTGCACGGCAGAAAAATCATCGCTGTCCAATTTTATCTGAATCTTACAGTTATAGTTTCGTCAGGTTGGCTGCTAGTCGCGATCCGGCAACGACAAGTGGTATCAGAGCCACATCGATCGGGAGCCATGGCGGGATCCAGTGATCCAGCGATCCAGCGGGACGGCGCTACGGGCGGGTCAAGGACGCGGCGAGCAAGCGTCGCGCGGTCGCGGTCACCATCCAGGTCTCCACCTCCGAAGCCGCGCGGGCGGAGCCGCACGGTGCGCCATGGGCGCGAGGTGGTGCCAGCGGTCGTGCAGCACACGATCAGGGACTCCGGATCGGTGCAGTGGCCGATGCTAACCAAGACAAACTACGGCGATTGGGCTATGTTGATGCAGGTGATGATGGAATCCAGATTCATCTAGGACGCCATCGATCACGGCGTGGTCGAGCACCACGAGGACAGGCAGGCCATGGAGGCTATCCTGCGGGCAGTACCACCGGAGATGGTGTGCTCGCTGGCCGCGAAGCCAACGGCGAAGGCGGCATGGGAGGCCATCAAGACGAAGCGCCTGGGAAGCGAGGGTGTACGTCAGGCCCGACGCCGGTCCTTGATGAAGGAATTCGAGAACATCGAGTTTAAGTCCGGAGAATCGGTCGACGATTTCTCCACCAGGATCGAGAGCCTGGTGATACGTTGCAAACGTATCTGTAATTTTTGATGTTCCATGCTTGTTTAGTATCTACTTTGCTTTGCTTTGTCAACACTTTGAGGTATTTTTATATGTTTTCTGGGACTAACCTATTAACAAGATGCCACAGTGTCAGTTGCCTGTTTGCTTCTGTTTTTGGTTCCAGAAAAGGCAAAAAATCAATATTCTCGGAATTGGACGGGACAAAAGCCAATATGCCTATTTTTCCCGGAGCAACACAGAAACACGAAGTAGAGACGGAGTAGGGCACCAGGGTGGGCACACCATATGGTGGCGCGGGCTAGCCCTGGCCGTGCCACCAGGTGGTGTGGGCCTCCTGGCCGCCCACCGACCTTCCTCTTCGCCTATAAGATGTCTCCCGATGAAAAAACCCTACATCGAACAGCCTCCAACCACGAAAAGTTCCGCAGCTCCGCCGCCACCGAAGGGGAGATTCGGGGGACATAAAGTCTCTGTTCCGGCACCCTGCCGGGACGGGGAAGTGCCCCGGAGCCATCTCCATCGATCTCCACCACCATCTCCATCAACTCCACCACCATCTCCATCACCGTTGTTGATTCCCATGATGAGGAGGGAGTAGTTCTTCCTCGAGGTTAAGGGTTCTACCGGTAGCTATGTGTTCATCTCTCTCTATGCATGATCATATTGTGATCATGAGCTTTGTAATCAGGTAGATCTACCTTGCTACTCAAGTTCTTTAATAGATCTCTGCTCTCCCCATGTGTGTGAAAGTGACAGCATGTAGTTTTGAAGTATAGATATCGATCCCACAGGGAGCCCAAAGGTAAGTGTTTATGAATGAAGTCTCTGTCACACTCAAAGTTGTCACAGGTTTTCGAGTGAATTGACTGCAAGTGTGGAAATAAGAATGAAATTTGGATTAAACTGGATGTATATAAATAAAACTAAAATGTAAACTTCGGGAATAAAAAGCATAAAAGTAACGAACGATTCGATTGTTTGTGGTTTTCTGTAGATGGCAAAGAAGGCGCGGGGAGATACAGTTCATGGTGATAGTGACTGTGCCAGGTGGACGAATGATAAGTGTAACAATTATAATCTTATAAGTATATGTGTAGGCGAGCAACCCATAATTAGCCAGAACTCCTCTTGGTAGATTTCATCCCAACTTCAATAATCCTACTAGTTTGTTACCAAAATCATGGTCAGTCACTAGACGATTAAGATCCATCAAGTTACTTAGCAATTAAGCTCCTTGGATCAGACTAATGCAATAAGGACAGTGGTTCCTCATGATCCTCGAGTCAAACTAGTTTCCCATTGATATCCCCGTGTCACTCGGGGTCGCCGGTCTGCTAGCAAACAAGATCATATCTATGTAGAACAAAGCATCATGTTGTCTGGACCCTTAATTGGACAACAAGCATTAGGCATCCCACAGATAGTCAAGCACACATAATATAGTAATTAAAATCAATCACAAACTAATGGAAAATATAAGGAGGCACATCACATCTCACCAATCCCTTACATCTCCCACACCCAAGGAACTTACTCACACATGAGAGAAGAAAGCATCATCGATATAATTAAATAAAGGGAGTTCTTCTCGATAATACCGTGGAAATCCACAATAAGAATAGAAAAGCAATCCAACACAATTCAATATAGGAAGAAACAATCTCAAACCCTAATCTTCCAAAGTGAAGATCTCTCTCACTCTCTCTCAAGTACAAGTAATGGCTATGAGGGTGTGATGGCTAGGAGGTCAAATATCGTGGAGCGAGATGAAGAACGTCTTCGCCTTCTTCTCCGGATCTCTTCTTTCTCCTTTCTGGATGGAATGGTGGCTGCTGTGTTATGATTTCGCCTCTAGCCTCTTCACGAAAGTTGTCCCTTTTAACAAGACGGAGGTGGCGGCAACTATACGGCGGTAGCTTTATGGCCGAAAAAATATTCCCGTCGTATAGTTGCTCGTTAAAGCTACAGTATGCCTCCCTTGCTTGCTTCCAAAAAGAGACTTGCTTGTTTTCGCCTAAATATTGTGTTTCTCTTGTTAAAACCTTATGTTGATGTTCAGAACCTGAAATACATATTAAAAACCAAGTTTTCTTTGCTACCGAAGTATTAGTGTTAGGTAAAGCTAGAAAACAATCGAATCCAAAAGAAAACCATCAATAAAAACCACAAAAAATATGTCGAATCTCACATCTATCAGTAGCTCATATGGTACTAGATCTATAAAGAACAAGAGAGAAATAGATCAAGCTACTACCACAAACCCATAGCCTAGAGGTGGACTACTCCCTATTCATCATGGTGATGAAGCTAGAGATGTTGGAGAGGGTGGAGATCTCCCTGGAGGTGGCTCTGGCGGAGTTTCCCCCTCCAATCTTTGCCAGATTTGACTCTGTTTGGTGGTGTTTTCGTATCTGGTGGCTTATGTGGTGCTCTCGCCTGGGGGGTCCATATATAGGGGGTTTTAGGTCAAGACAACTCTGTGCGCGAAATAATCAAGGCGGTCGGACGGTCGAGGAGGGAAAGAGCATAAGTGGCATGCCCACCAGGCCTGGGCACGCGTCCTGGGCTCTTTTGGCCCTCCTGCCCCTCCTGGTGAGATTCCAATGCTCCAGATGCTTCTCGTGGATAAATATTGGCATTCCCAAAAGTGCAGGTCCATTTGACTTTGTATAGGTCCTGAAACATCAAAACATTGAAAATAGGGTTTTTCTGCCCTACAGGGTTATAACCAAAATAAAGGGGATCATTGGTAAATCCCAAAAAATCAATATAAAATATGGATATAACATTATATATGATGCAAATATGTGGGAAAACATGTTAACAAACTACAAAGTTCATGTATGCATTTTACATGCATCAACATCCCCAAGCTTAACCAATGCTCGTCCTCGAGCATGAAGGTGATAAAACTAAACATGTACTTTGGAGTTTGTTACCTTTGCTTTCTTCATTATCATGTAGAGTCCATAGGCTCAATTCCTTTCAATGAAACATAATATGCAAGTGTACTATCAAGTTGTGTCTTTTACACATCTATAAATATTCTAAACAATAAGTGATGGTGTGTTAAAACAAATTATGAACAAAATAAACCTTCAAGCACACTTTGATGAACCTATAGAATAAGATACTCTTTTCATGATTGGCATTAGAATTTTCATGCCTTTATTTTTGGGCTACTTCTTAGTTTCATGCCCTTGATTGGAAGACTCACTTCTTAGTTTTATGTCTTCCCTTGAGATGTATGCATCCCGTACCGAAAGTAAGCATTGAATACATATGTTAATCCTCCATAAAGAATAAAAATATATAATTTTGAGCTATGTAATTCATGTCAACAATACTAATAAGGATGGGGTTCGAAGTAGCTTTTTATTTTTACTAAGCATCGTATGGTTTATGTGATAAACATCTTACAAGTTGATTGTTTCATGCATCTAGTATATGACCTTACACTCCTCATGATACTCAACTTAGGCCTATCATTGTATACTCATGTTGGTCTTGTGAAACCGCATCACTGAAGTACCTCTTGCCCGTGTGTAGCTATATGCCCCCTTTTGGCATTTATTTATTTGATTATTTATTCATTTAGCATAAAAGATAATATAATTCCTTGATTCTGTTCAAGGTGGGGGATAGTATCTCTACTCCAGAAGACAATAAAAATAGACATATGAATCATATCAACAAGGATCATCATGATGTAAGTTTCCACCATGTCATGCATGGCTTAGGCTAGCGGTTCAGGAGCGTTTTCTACCAACATGCCTACTCTAGTGTGCACAATTCATTTCACATTGTTGCAATCCATAGGTATAACTTAAACATGATTGATATTCAACATTTAACATTGAAAGATTTGTGCCATGCTAGTCATGGTTTATCTAACAACCACTAATAATATGTGAAGCACAAAAATTTCCATAGTGGTATCACCCCAAACCTTGCTTTCTTATGATCTTTAAAATACATGAAAAGGGTGTTTTTAAGAGTGTTTGGAGGATTAACATACATACTATACTTGAAAGCAGCTTTATCCACAAGTAGGTGGATATGCCTAGTCTAGTTTTAAGGGGCTTGGAACAAGTCTTAGCTTGTGTAGAAAAGGCTTAGCAAAAAAAATCTAAATAGTGTGCCATCTAGTTCATAATGTCAACATTTATTTTCTCACCTTGCTTATTAACGTTGAACATAAATATGCACAAGCAAAGGATATAAATTGATATGCATAAACAGATCATGTTTCATATAAAGTACTTGAGTTTAAGAACTAGACACAACATGAATTTCAGCTTTTGTTTTTATCACCCCTTTTCTTTTATTCCATGGCATTCTTTTTCAGTTTTAATCTAATTAAGGTAGAGTTTATTTTCAGTAGATGATCATAAACATTTATAATAATGGTGGTGGTGGTCTTTCTAATACAAAACAAAAAAATAAAAAGACAAAACATACGCTCGAAGTTTCTACGATAGTTCTATGTTGCTCAAAAAACAAAGTTTAGAGGTTTGCAAACCAGAGTTGAGTTGGTCCAGTGGGATGCCTTGGGCATCCCCAAGCTTATGGTTTTCACCATCCTTGGATTTCTCTTGGTGTGGTGTTCCTCTATTCCCTGTCAAAAAGCTTCAGCACAAAACTTTTTTTCCCATCTCTTTTATGAGAGATGACATTACTGGCACAAGAATATAATAGTTGCTGCTTATATATCAAAGAAAAAATTCTTTCTAAATGCTACAGCAAGCATAAAATGTTCATACATATCCCTAGCATATAATATGACTCGTTCAAATCATCTTATGACACTTGGGACTGGTTAAAACAAAACATGGCAGAATTTGTCCAGATTTTCAGCAACAGCAAAACAATTTTTTTTCGCCCACTTATACATGTCAGGAATTTTAGAAAATTGTTTTTCATACATAGGATGAAAAGTTTTAAATGATGTATGAATCTGAGCGCAATCGGAGTTACAAAAAAATCAGAAAATTCATGCACTAAAAACTGTTCTGCAGAAATTTGCTACTCCATATGTTTAGCAACTTTTAAACATCCAAAATAGGTTCCACTTGGTACTTTATTAAAAATTATAGAAATAAAACCAAAAAAACTCTCTTGCTACAGCAAGATTTCAAAACAAAAATCCAAAAGAAAAATAACCGGGTTACCTCCCGCAGAGCGCTTTCTTTATAGCCATATAGCTAGGCTTTACTTACTTGATTAGGTGATGTAGAACTCATGGGATAGCTTGTGCTTCTTAGATACCTCCTTCTTCCTTGGAAAGTGTTCCATAAATTTCTTGTGAGGAAACTGAAACTTCACATTTCCTTCTTTTGTATCAATGACTGCACCTGTGGTTCTCAAGAAAGGTCTACCAAGTATTATAGGACTTGAGGTATTGCTCCCCATATCCATGACAATAAATCAACAGGTACAAATGTCATATGTAATTCAACCATAATATCTTGAAATTTTCCTAAAGCATGTTTAGTTGAATCATCAGCAAGTAAAAGATCTATTGAGCATTTTTCCATAGGTTTCAATTCAAGTAAATCATATAGCTCTTTAGATAAAACTGAGACACTAGATCCTAAATTTAGAATAGCATGATGTGTCTCTTTTCCAATAGTGATTAGTACCTTGGGAATCCATACATCCCCAAGCTTAGGTGGTATCATAGCTTCGCTATTATATTTTTCAATCTTTTCCATTATAACATAATTTTCTAGGTAGGAACCAAATCCTGCTTGATGACCATTAAAGGATGGATCATTAGAAAAAATTTAGAACAAGTTAAAGAGTTGATGCGAGCTACATTTACCAAGATCAAGTAGAGGTTCTTTTGTTTCACTTAACATTTTAACTTCCTCTACTTGTTTATCATTTGCTATCATTAGTGTTTTATTTTCCTCCATCATATTAATAGTTTCCCATGATTTATCTATTACTTCTTGCACATATTTGATTGTTTCCTCATGGTTCTTTTGAGCTTGAATGACATTTTTAAATTATGTGACTTCTTGTGTTAGGAGATCTACCCTTTCAAACAAAGCATCTTGTCTTTCAAACTTAGCTATAAATTCCTTGTTAAGTTCCTTTTGAGTTGCTATAAAGGATCTCATGGTGCTTTCTAAATCATTAGGAGCATTATTACCACTAGCATATTTATTAGGAACAAAAGGTGGCCTACCATATAAGTTATTATAATTTTTCCCATTCCCATTACTACCATAGTTTCTTATGTAGTTGACATATAAACTTTCATTGGTATTTATTACTAATTCTTGTAGAGGAATATTATTGGTAGTTTCCTTAGATATGTAGGCAAATATGGCATCAAGTTTACTTGTTGTGGAGTCTATTTCTTCAATGGAGTTAACTTTATTAGATGGGTTTGGTGCTCTTTCAGTATGCCATTGACTATGGTTATGGAGCATGCTTTCTAGGATAGTTTTAGATTCAGACACAGTTTTACTCATAAATGCACCCCTCGCTGCAGAATCTAGAATGCTTCATGACATAATATTTAGGCCATTCGAAAAAGAATGCAATATGGTCCATTCGTTTACTCCATGTGATGGGCAAGATCTAAGAATGTTTTTAACTCTCTCCCAAGTTGTTGCTACATGTTCATTATCATTTTGTCTAAATGATAGGATACTATTTATATTTTGTAGAATCTTAACCGATGGGTAGTATTTATTAATTAAAGCTTATTTTAGGTCTTCCCAAGAGTTTATGCTAGCAACAGGGAGTGATAATATCCATTCTTTAGCTCTACCTCTTAGTGAAAATGGGAATAGTTTAAGTTTGATAATGTCATTTTCCACATTTTTAAACTTTTGCATATCACAAATTTGACAAAAATCATGCAAATTCATAGAGGCATCCTCACTAGAACTCCCCCAAATTGTTCTCTAGATATAAGATTTAATTGACCAAGACTTACTTCAAAACTTTCAGCAGTAATTTCAGGAGCGATAATGAGTCTAGCCATGAGCTGATCATTAGGGGTGTTTGTGTAGTCATCAAGTTTTGTTCTTTCTCCCATGTTTGCAAATAAAAAGGTAATACTAATTTTTATATGTTTTTGTGTTTTAAAAAGAAAAACTTAAAAATACTAAAAACAAGACAAAATAAAATACTTTAAAAATCTAAAAGGAGAAGAAAAAGGTCACACTGGTGCAACCTCCCCAAGCTTGGGTTGTTGCACAAGTTGATGAAGATGACGGTGCAAGAAAATAGTCTAGCAGCTGACATGGGAGTTTCACCACACTACAACCAGTGTGATATGTCTCCACCAATTCCCCGGCAATGGCGCCAGAAAATAGTCTTGATGGCAACAAATGCAGCCACTTTTTGTTAGGACTCCAAGTGTAGAGTGTTGTAGCAAGCTTCTTTTTCCCACAAGGGTGACTCAAGGGTTTATATCGAACTCTCGGGGAATTGCGTGGATATTTGTCTTCTACTCTTCAAGCAACCTGTAAAGTAAAATTATTTGTCTTGTGTCCCCAACTCCACCAAGTGGTTGTCAAGCACAAGGTTTCGTATTAGTAATATGAAATAAAATATAAATAAAGTAAAAGAATACAAACTAGATGATATGGAAGATAGTAGAGTTGTGTTTGGGTTTTTATGGGTGATTGCAAGCAAGGAAAGTACTTTTTGTATTTTCGAAATAATAAATTGCAGAAAATGTGAATGATAGTAGATGCAAAGGAAAGGTGTTTCTTGTGATAAAAATCGGACCAGGGTTCATGGGTTTTCACTTATCTACTCCCTTTTTAGGTTGTAGTGATCACAAAGCAATTCATCAATGATAAAGATTCATGGAAATTCTATAAGTGCTTGATAAAAGGAATTAATATGGGCATCATATTCTAATATTGAGATGGAATACATCTCTCTCTTATACTCCTCAAGAAAGGGAAATCTCCATGCAATCTTGATTTAAGAACAGATCAGAGTATAGCTTTAAGCAATATTATATGCTGTTTAAAATACAAACATGCTACCTTGATCTAACAAGGTCATCACACTGTCACGTGATAACTATAGCACATGATTTCAATTTATCCCTAGTGAGGCAATAAACGAAAGGTAAAAACCAAAGTAGATCTTGAATATTTTGTGTCACAATTCAATCTCCACCCCCATGCTACTCCATCTAACACACATTTCTCCCCATACAAGTTCTTGCATACAAGTTGGATCAAAACAAGCAATGAAGAAATGGGTGCATGATATGCAACTATTAAAACATCTTACACAAAATATATTCCAATCTCAAATATCAAATCATAGAACAAAGATCCACCACATTGGAATTACAAATATGACCATAATCATGTTGGGCAGCTCATATGGTACTAGATCTATCAAGAACAAGAGAGAAATAGATCAAGCTACTGCCACAAACCCATAGCCCGAAGGTGGACTACTCCCACTTCATCATGGTGATGAAGCTGGAGATGTTACGGAGGGTGGAGATGTCCCTGGAGGTGGCTCCGGTAGAGTTTCCACCTCCAATCTTTGCCGGATCTGACTCTGTTTGGTGGTGTTTTGGTCTCTAGTGGCTTATGTGGTGCTCTCGCCCCGGGGGTCCTTCTATAGGGGTTTTTACGTCAAGAGAACTCTATGGGCGAAAGAATCAAGGCGGTTGGACGGTCGAGGGGGGAAAGAGCATGGTTGGCGCGCCCACCTAGGCACGCCTCCTGGGCTCTTTTGGCCCTCCTGGTGAGATTCGAGTGCTCCAGATGCTTCTCGTGGATAAATATTAGCATTCCCAAAAGTGCAGGTCCATTTGACTTTGTATAGGTCCTGAAACATCAAGAACATTGAAAACAGGGTTTTCTGCCCTGCAGGGTTATAACCAAAATAAAGGGTATCATTGGTAAATCCCCAAAAATCAATATAAAATAGGGATATACCATTATATATGATGCAAATATGTGGGAAAACATGTTAACAAACTGCAAAGTTCATGTATGCATTTTACATCCATCACTTATACATGGGAATATTGTGTGGTGATTGAATAGAGATTTATACCTTTGTTTCTTTGTCTGTTGTCCCGATCCATGGACTTGTAGGTACCCAATATCCTAGGATTTATAAAGGTTTGAGGTGAGATGAGTGGTGAACGACAATTTCATGCGAAACCCAGTGACAGTAAGGGGAGTACGGTCTTTGTTTAGGGATTCATTTGGGAGTAATAGCAACATCATCTTTCTTCATGCTTTGATCTGTATTTTACTTAACCATTGTTATAGCCCGTGCTTTGTGGTATAACGGCTGGATCAAAAGACTATTGCTATGCATGTGGCTCGCGGGGGCTTTAGTGTATATGGATGTGCTACCCGCAAAACTTATCTATGTTAGATCATTTCACCCATGAATGTGCTTACTTTTATATTTATCCCATATGTATGTGCAGTTGCAGGTGAATCTTCAACGCTGGCCTATTTCCATCCATTGCAATAACCAACGATCCAAAGTAAACTTGAAAGGTTCGGTAAACATAAAATAAAATGAGTAAACAAAGTCGTGTAGACATGCCTTATTATTTCCATGCAGCAATATTTTCCTAAGGTTCGATAAACCTAGGTCTTCTAAGTAAAAATCTACTATACTACATCCATAATCTGGATTCAAGGTATTAGTAGGCGGTCTCGATGATGTAGCGGATGCAAGCGGTGACGGCGGGGAGTATGAGGTCGCGATGATGTAACAGATGTGAGCGGCTATGGCGGGGAGTACACGGTCGCGAGGAACAAGTAGATGCAGGTGGTGATGGTGATGGTGGGTCGCGAGTAGGGATTTAGGGCTAGGAGCGTGCGAGACTTCCGAGTGGGGAATTTTGGGGTATGTTTTGGAATTGTAGGCTATGGGCGCACGCGGGGTGGGAAAATGTTTTTGGTGCGGGGGACTTTATCACATACAATGCTGGAAAATTATTGCAAACGATTTTATAGGGAAGCATCGATTGTGATATGATGTGTCACATACATTTTATCTATACGTAACCGTGTGCGATAGTTAGCAGCAGGACTATTCACTATAATGATATTTCTGAGTTGTCCATTTCAGTAACATTCAGCCATTCCAAAACCAGTAACCACTAAGCTATCTAAAAATAAATTATTCAGTAAATTCAATACATAAATATAGCATTCAGCAGAACCATTACAATACAAGGAAATTCATTACAGATATAGCATTCATGAAATTCATTACACATAAATAGCATTGAGCAAATTCAAACATTTAGCAAATTCATTTCTCATGTTCTTGAATCTCGTAGTGATCTTCACGTGGGTAGCAAGTTTAGGCCAGGATTACTAGCTCTTCGTCTATCAACACACTTAATCCACAAATCATCAAACTTATTGTACTCATCTTATCAACAACATTATCAACTCCTACAATCCTCCTTTTTACATGCATCACTATGTGGCAGTTGGGATGCGCCAGATCTTTCACATAGAAAACTTGTACTGCTTGGTTTGCTAAGATAAAAGGATCGTTCATGTACCCCATTCTATTGAGGTTCACATAAGTCCACCGGTACTCGCATACTAAAACATGATTGAGATGAACCCATCTACACTTCAACAGTGGAATCTTTAATTTTCACGTAGTCTGGCTCCCAAATCTCCTCTATGATTCCATAGTAGACTTCTTTCGCATTGTTAGCAGTGTAAGCTTCAATTCGAACAATGATATTTGAATAGTTGGTCTTGGCATCCCGGTCTTTTGTGTACAAGGTGTTTCCATTTATGTTGTATGGTTGCCATTTATGAACTGTATGCGGTGGACCTCTAGCCAGCCACTTTAAATGGGATTTTATGGACCCGTCGGCGAGATGCTCCTATAGCCATTGGCTGAAAGTAACAATATGCTTCTCCTCAATAACTTCATCTAAACGCTTTTAGGAATTTTTCCGTGAGAAATTTCTTGTCTTGCTTCACATATGGGTAAACTTCTGATTTGTGATACAATGCCTTCAAATATTCCATGCCAAAAATATCTGAATCTAGAGAGGTGATCTCTAATCCCATCAATCCTAATCCGGCAAGCCTTCCTTCATGGCAAGAACGAGGCACACCAGTTGGCCATTGGTTGGCCAAATAGTTTGTTCGAAAGCTAACCACCTCCTCGGATGTATAACCTTCAACAATCACTAGTACAAACTCATTACTTAGAGACTGTGCCTAGAACCGGTTTACCCTAAAAATACAAACCACCAGCTATGTTCATCAACCTCAGGCGGTCGTAATTTTTTGACTGCCTCTAACTTTAATCTCAGATGGTTTTTAATATGCACCGTCTCTAGTACGAGTCCCCATTAGCTGGTCTTTAAAACAAACCGCCTCTATATTGAACCTGAGACGACGGAAATTATTGGCCATCTCTCTAAATCACTCAACTGCAGCTGGTCAGAAATATTAATTGCCTCTAGGTGTCTACTGAGGCGGACCATTATGCCGCCCGTCTCAAAAACTAGCGTCATGCACCTTCCTAAGGTAGCATGTGCGTGTTTTTTAGGGAAAGAATGCGTGTGTTATTAATGCAGTTAGAAAGTGGAGATCGTGGTAGCCCCCCACCCACACGTGTCCACTCGAGGACTACCAATGGCCCCGCATATATAAACCCGTTCGGACTTCTTCTTCCATGAGCTCATGTCATTTTCCCCAATCTTTCTAGTCACAAAACCCCAATATGCACCTTCTGCACGCGCCGAAGCTCCTTCGCTTGCACCATCGCCCTCCCTAGCTGCGCCATGAAGCGTACGCATGGAGATGAGCCCGAGGTGAAGCCGGTTAGAGGCGTAGCAGCAGATGGCTCGATCATCGCCGAGCAGGCGAAGGCGGCTTCTCCAGGCACGCATGCCGCTCATCGTCGTGCCATCGAGGCTTCGAGCTCATCCGTGCAGCCAGTCATCATCGCCGTCAAGCAGCAGGTGGCCGATAATGTCGTGGTGCCAGCGGCAGATCCAGATGAGGGGCATGCGGTAGGTGGAGGCAACCCGGTGCTCTACATCAACGACCCCATCCTCCACAAAGAAATCATCGACGCAATCACGAAGAATGATGAGTTCGAGGAGGAGGTCTCCGATGAGGAGTCTGAGGTACTACTTTGCTAGCTTCTCTAGTCGCAGCCACAGATTTCACTATTCATATGTAGGTTTGCTCAATCATCTATAGATTCTTTTGCTCTTGAAGTAGGGTAGTATATATATGGTTTGAACAGTTGACTGATGTATCTGCCATCTAGTCACAAAACCCCAATCTGCTCATCTGCCATCTAGTAAATTTACATTTGCTTAACTCGTTGTTGTTCATACGGTTCTTCTTGTGCTGTAAATTTAATCGATCTATAACATTTGATTTAGGGGTTTTAGGGTTTGCTAGTTGAGTGTTGATTTAGATACAAAGCATGCATATAACATTATATTTATATTCCTTACTAAGGCCAATGATTTAATTTTGCCCCAAAAGAGTGCAAGGGGAGACACATATGATGGTGTTAAATTTTTTTGGAGATGGTTAGTGAACCTGAGGCAATGTACAACAATATAACTTGCGCAATTGGTACTTTGGTTCGCTAACTCCATCTCTAAATAAATTATGAGGCCTTAGATTTATTCTACACATATGAATTATGATCTTTGAACTCTGATCTTTCAATTGCTTATCACTGAGGCCGATGATTGAAATTTGCCCCAAAGAGTGCAAGGAAGACACATATGATGGTGTCAGATTTTTTTAGGGATGGTTAGTGAACCTGAGGCAATGTACAACAATATAAGTTGTGAAATTGGTACTTTAATTCGCTAACTCCATCTCTGAAAATTTTATGAGGCCCCAGATTTATTCTACACGTATGAACTCTGATCTTTGAATTGTTTCTCACTAAGGCCGATGATTGAAATTTGCCCCAAAAGAGTGCAAGGGGAGACACATATGATGGTGTCAGATTTTTTAGAGATAGTTAGTGAACCTGAGGCAATGTACCACAATATAAGTTGTGCAATTGGTACTTTGGTTCGCTAACTCCATCTCTGAAAAAATATAGGTTGGTGAACCTGAGGTGGCAATGTACAGAAACAATATAGGTTGTGATGTTGATACTTTGATTCTCCAACAACATCTCTCGAAAAATTATGAGACCCTTGATTTATTCTCATATGGAACTATATATATGATCTTTGAATTGTTTCTGATCTTTGAATGATTTGTATGATGCATATGTATATGCATGGTTTTAATCATAAGTTGTTTCTACATGTATACATGAAGATTGGTTGGTTTTTTGTTACTTATAATTGTAATATCTAGGATTGTTTTTGTACCTGAATATGTATATCCCTAAATATTGTTTCATGGGATTACATTTAAATTTCTTATTATAGTCAATGATTCAAATTTGTCCCAAAAGAGAGGCAGACATATTGGTGTCAGATTTTTTCAGGGATAAGTTAGTGAACCCGGGGCAATGTACAAGAACAATAGGTTGTACAATTGATACTTGGTTCACTAACGCCATCCCTGAAGAAACTTATGAGGCCCCTGGATTTATTCTATATTCATAGAACTATGATCTTTGAATTATTATTGCATGTATTCATAGTGTATAAGAATTACATTCAGTTTGTCACCGAGACCGATGATTGAAATTTGCCCTAAAAGAGTGCAAGGGGAGACACATATGATGGTGTCGTTTTTTTTAGGGATGGGTTGGTGAACCTAAGGCAGTAACATACACAAACAATATAGGTTGTGCAGTTGGTGCTTTGGTTCGCCAACTCCATCTCTGAAAAAAATTATGAGGCCTTTGATTTATTCTCATATGGAACTACATATATGATCTTTGAATTGTTTGTGATCTTTGAATGATTCGTATGATGCATATGTATATGCATGGTTCTGATCATAAGTTATTTCTACATGTACCTGAAGATTAATTGTTTGGTTTTTTATTATTTATAATTAAAATATTTAGGATTGTTTTTTCTACCTGAATATGTATATCCCTTAATATTGGCTCCTAGGATTAGATTTCAATTTCTTATTATAGCCAATAATTCAAATTAGCCCCAAAAGAGAGGCAGACACATTGGTGTCTGATTTTTTCAAAGATGAGTTGGTGAACCTGGGACAATGTATAAAAATAATATAGGTTGTGCAATTGTTACTTGGTTCACTTACGCGATCCTTGAAGAAACTTATGAGGCCGCAATCTTTATCCTACATATACTCTGATCCAATTAATTTTCATTTTGTTGAGATAAAATGATATATGAACTAATCAAACTATTGTTGAGATGCATTCTCTTTGATATCAATTTAATATTGTCTTACATATATATATGTTGTCAATTCTTGAGTTTAATACAATTCTATCATATGTATGAGTTCTAAGTTATGTTCTTAAAAATCAATAGGAGGATTCTGATGACGTGGGCTCTAGCAAGTACTTCAGGGACAACAAGAGCCACTACGTGCTAAGGCGGTTACGGTGTGGGCAAATCCCTTTCTACCATAGAGGGAGACTATTTTGTCCATTGTGTGGCAGAGCCATCGATACTGACCTCGACAGCATGATCCAGCATGTGGTGGATGTTGGCAAAAGCCGAGGCCGAAAGCATCAGCCGAAGACCTTGGAACGGCATGCAGCCTTCGGCAAATTCCTCCAAGAATCTGTCAAGACTGGCTTGTATCTCCTTGAGTAGGTTGTCCCGGCCTCTTGCTGCTGCCCCTGCCCTGCTAGGCGTCTCTGTGTCCCAGCCTCCTGCTGCTGCCCCTGCTTTTATTTTGTTGAAGTTAATTATTACCTGGTTGCAATGTAAGACAATATATTCGCGATATCTGTGGTTAATTATATGGGAAATAGTGGGCTGCACATGGTGGCCACGGTGCACACCCTGACTACCGTACGATCTGATAAAGGGAGCACACGGTGTTAGAGAGAACAAACGGCAGCTTGAAAAAGGGAGTAGACGGTGTTAGCATCGGCGATGGTTTGAAAAATCATAACCATGCAACCAAGGTGCAGCATGCATTCTATTTATCGGCAAAACACATATGTTCAACATGGGCTGAATTTTACTATCAAACACACACGTACTCGGCGGCTAGCACTGATTCAGCAAAAACGGCAACACACGTGCATGTGATCACGGTGGATACATACGGCGGGCGGGTGTTAGGGCTGTTAGATGCTCCATGACCACGTGTGTAGTGCATAAGCGATAAGAGAGGCATTTTGCTCACGGCTATGACTGCATGTAGAATTCAATTACCAGACCAGGGTACACGTTAGTGGGCAGAGGACGCGCACATGTCTTTCTCACGGATCGATCCGAGCCTAGACATCGTGGCGTACAAGCACGCAATACGTATGCCAACAGCATACGTGGCGTACGGCGCATGCTAGCTTGACTGTGCACGTACGTACAACTAAGTCGAGCGACAGCGCGACCAGGACCGAACGAGACGGTACCTAGCTAGCTAGCTACAAAAGCGGTAGCTAGAGGATCTAGCACATACCTCTAGCTAAGCTTGAAAATATGCATGCCTCCCGAACCCAGTCTGGCCTCTCACAGCTAGGTGGCCGGGTGCGCGATGATTGCCACCAGTCGCCGTGGCCACGGAGGACGACTACCCCTGCTTGTCATCGTAAGTACTAGTGCTTCTACTTGATCGATGCACCTTGGTCTGCTTCGTGCTGCTGCTAATTAATTAAATTGGTTGCGTATGGCGATAATCCAGGAGCTAGGCCAGCGCGCGGTCTTTAGCGCGGCACACCTTGCATCTTCCGGTGAGTTTAGCTAGGTTTGATCATGTGTTTTTCATCTACTACATTATTACTTCTATACGTATATACTCAGAATTCTCCCAAGGATCTAATGTACTCATTGATTTACCTCGTTCTGTTTCCCACTACAGGAGGAAGGAGTTGCATCGCTGGCCGGGATGAACAACAGGATAGGGTCATGCATAGTCCGCTGTCCATAGGAGTTTGTAAATGCCATCCGCTATAGCTGATTATTCACGGGGCGGGTGTTAGATGCTCCATGACCATGCGTGTAGTGCATAAGCGATAAGAGAGGCAGTTTGCTCACGGCTACGGCTGCATGTAGCATCCAAATACCAGAGCACGCTAGCAGCTGCATGCAGCACCCCATCGAACAAGGTACACGGCTGATGGTTAAACGGGACAGTTAACTCCGTTTGTCACCATCAACATGCAGATGAATAAAGGGAACGCGTGCACCACAATCCGACGGCAGATAGAGGGTGCTCCGTGGCCACCCCGGGCAGCAAATCCTTTATATGGAGTTCCTTAAAATTTCTAGTGTTTAAATATATTACTGGTCATGCTCATGCATACTACCAAATTTCTAGTGCTCGATTATATTATAATTGTCAAGGAATATATCAATAAGATTTTAAATTGCTGAAAAATTCATATTGAAGTAACTAAGTGATCTCATATCGGCATTAAACATTTGAATTAGTCAAATTCAAAACAGTTGCACCTTATTGCTATGCAGCATGGTATGAACCTCATTTACTCTTAGGACTCAACTTCACTCTAGCAAGCATGTGTAAACACCTTTCTTTGCCTTTAAATTATGAATTATTCTTAAAATTTAGGATTAACAAAATCCGGAGTTCTGAATATATCCAGTTGTCCGAATATTCACTCAACGAGATTTCCTTCAAAGAATACATGAAAAAAGGTTATATTGGTGAAAATTTCATAATTAAGTAACCAAATGATCTCACTTCGTGACAAAACATTTGAATTAGTCAAATTCAAAACACTTGCACCTTATTTCTCTGCAGCAAAGCGCATGAACACTAGTCGTCGTGCCTTTTAGGGTAAAGATCCAAGGTTTGTACTACGCCAATTATTTTCTTCAATTTATGAACCTCATTTAGTCTTAGAGGACTCAAATTCACTCTAGCAAGCATGTATACACACCTTTCTTTGCCTTTAAATTATCAATAATTCTTAAAATTTAGGATAACCAAACTCTGAAGTTCTGAATATATCTAGAGTTCAAATTACTGGTTGTCAAGCACTTGGCAGCAAAATGTGAAATATTCGGAGAACGGACGTTCTTAGAGAGTTTTTACACTTGCAACCGTCTGAGGCTAGTACTTGGCGTCAAATATCTGAAAATATTTGGGCAAATATTTCAAATATGTGCCACTTTTGTTCTTCTACGCCCGCCCAAACCACTGTCCACCACTGCCGCCCTCCACCACCGCCGCCTCCGATCTCCTGCCTCTCCACCACCGTCGCCTCCGGTCCCCTGCTGTGCGGACGCTCTCCCTCGCCTCCGAGGACCCCTTCGTCATCCAGGAAGGTATGCGTGAAAACCAAACCCCTAAAACCCTAAATCAGTAGCTTCGATTTAGGAATTTTGCCATGGGATTTGTCATTTTGCTTCTCGAATTTAAGGTTCAGGGTTACCGAGATGCAAAGACCCGACGGCGCCATCGGGAGAGCCTCCCCCCGCCGGCCTGCATCTATCCCAACTCTTTTCCCCATGTATAAGTCTCAAAATCTGCAATTGTCACTTCTAGCAATAGAGATTTAATGGTCACTTCCAGCAATAGAGTTTTAATTGTCACTTCTAGCAATAGAGATTTAATCGTCACTTCATTGGTATATTTTGATTGTCACTTTATTAGTCTGCTTGCATCTTAATTGTATTAAGATGCTTCCTGTCTGTATCTATTTAACATATGGGAACCTGTAGTGACGATGCAGTCATGCTCTCTAGCTATGATAGTTTTCGCATTACTTTGGTGGTTTTGAATTCAAGTCAACAAAAATCCACTGAGAGGATTGAGTTTAGAGGTATCAAAAGAACATCAAAATTGTAGTCATCTGTTTTGTATGCGTTTAGACGGTAGACATTAATATTCTACTACATTGAAATTTTTATGTGTTGTTGCATCAGGGCCTCAACACAAGGGGGACATTGATTTTGATAAGCAGAGTCTTTTGGAAACGACATGTATCTGAAAGAAGTTCATGTAGACTTCCTCTTATACTGGTGTGAACCCGAATTTTCACCAAAAATCAAGTACTACGTCTACAGGCTGCCCTATTCATCTGTCATGAAAAAGAAGTGCAAGCTGGTAAGATGATATATTCTTGATCGTGTTATCAACAAGCTATCCTGTGATATTTAAATACTTTCAGTAATTACAAGCATGCTAGTTCTTCAATTCTATGTACTTGCCCAAACATTTGGAGCTGAGTTCATAAGAAAATACCTAAAGAATCGCCTTGATGAACCTATTGATGTCCATGTTTGGTAAATGAAGAGCAAAAAGGAAAAGATGGTTAGAATAAAGATGGGAGTTGTAGGGTCAAATGCAATTTTGATGACTGGATGGGAGAAGGTTGTGAGAAGTTTCAACCTAAAGCAGGATAACATTGTCCTTTTTTGCTTTGATGAAAAAGACAATGGAGAGGTACATATTCTGGTTTAGCAACTTCCATCGAGCGGCCGATTGTAAATGCAATCCTGGTTTGTTAGAGAGTACTCATTATGCTAGCTGATTGATTTACGGAGTGCACTTTGTATATACTGTCATAATGTGTAATGGCTATCTTTGTATGGATTTCCCAAACTATTTGGCTAATGTTACCATGATTGAGCTGCTATAAGTTCTTTAGTTAATGTGTCTACCTGTCTGCTGAATCATGATTATGTGTCATGTCAGCTATGATCGAGTTTGAGTTAGCATGTTATTACTTAAAATGGTTTGCAAACAATAGAGACGGTCACTTTAAAAGCTGCTTCGAGGCACACTAGTTTTAGAGACAGTCTTTTTTAGAATCCGACTTAGGTTGCTTGACTATTGGAGACGGTCCCTAGTATAGGTCGTCTGAGATTGAGGAGTTCTTGCAAGCGATCAGAAATACGGGCCATCTCCATATCGTACATGTTAGAGGTGTTTTCCTTTTTGCAACGGCTGAGGTCTCTTATCTTAGAGCCGCAAAGAAAAATTGGCTCAGGTGCTGTTCTCTTAGAAGCTATGCGCTTGAGCCGGAACGAGAAACCGGCTGAAGCCTACGGGAAATTGACGTCTCTAAGTAACGTGTTTGTACTAGTGAATGTTTCCATCATGTCAATATTGGTTATGATAGTATTGCTTCAATATTCCCATGTATCGCTCGAAAGAGTACATGTTGTGAAGAAACACAGGGCCACAACACTTTATCTCACGCACAATGTGTACAATGAGATGAACCATGATATCAAAGAAAGACGATAGGAAAAACATCTCAAGCTAGCAGATCGTTTTCACCACCTCATTCTGCAGACCCTCTAGTGTGTCAGGATCTATGACCTTCTGTAATATTGTGTTGAAAAAAGAACATAGCCTCATGAGCATCTCTCGAACTGGTTTGGACAAAGCATTTATGATGGCCACTAAGAGAATTTGTGTCATCATTACGTTGCAATCTTGTGACTTCATGTTGTTTATTTTCTTTCCAGGCATATCAACAAGACTCCTAACATTTGTGGAGTAGCAAGATGGGATTCTAATAGTGAACAAGAACTCCAACACCTCGAGATTTTCATCAAGAGATAATCCGTAACAACCGGTCCGGAATTCATACTTGACATCCTTCCTTAGAAAGGCATTTAACAATGGCCTTATTTTTTCCATATCCAAGCATTCATTGACACCATCCTTTGTGTTGCCTTTAATGTTCAGTAAAGTAACAAGGATGTTATCACAAACATTCTTCTCTATGTTCATCACATCTATGTAGTGACGTACCTCCTGATCCTTCCAATACTCTAACTCCCAGAATAATGATTTCTTCTTATAAATTTGTACATGTTTCTTATTCTTGCTCATTCTTCCCTTTCTTCGGATTATTGACGTTGTTCTTGCCTACCTCCACTGATTTATCCTTACGCAACCTCTCAGGTAGCCATTTCTTTAGATAAGGATCCTGCTCTAGTTTAGGATCCTGCTTCGGTTTAGTAGCCTTCTTTGGTTTAGGATCCAGATTCAGTTTAGGACCCTTGCCAAGCACAAATTTTGCCTTCTATACCATCTTAAACAACATGGTGCCTTTAATAATTTTTGGTTTCATCCCATGCTCCACTTTCCCATTGAATTGGATTTCATAAACCGGTATGGATGCTTTCTCGGCAAGAACCTACGATGACGCATGTAGATGGTTTGGCACGAGTTAATTAGTTATTTACTAGTGGTTCTACCCATGCATGTCACACACACCTTGGCTCCCTTTGTGATCTTCCTAGACGTGTTACCAAATGTTGGATAGTCATTCATGGTGCAAAACAACATTACATGGACATCAAACTCTTTTTTTTGTAGGCATGATACACTTTTTCTCCTTCTTTTTACCACAAAGTTTGCGGTTCATCTACAAGTAGTTTCACGTAAGTATCAATGTCATTACTAGGTTGTTTCCGTCCTTGGATAAGATTGACATCATGATGTACTTTTTCTTCATACATAGTCAATAAGGAAGGTTATACATGTACAAAGCACCAGCCAAGTACAATTTTTACTGCTCATATTGCCAAATGGACTCATTTCGTCCGTACTCAACCCAAATAATACATTTCTTGGTTCACCACCAAAATCCTTGTTCTTATTATCGAAATTTCTCCATTATTGGGCAGCATCAGAAGGGTGCCTCAACATTGTATCCTTTTTCCATCCATCCTCATGCCAACACATCAGCTTTGCCTCTCTAGGGTTTGCAAACAGACGCTTCAAATAAGGAATTATAGGCAAGTACCACACAACCTTATTAGGGATTCCTATCTTCATCTCATCATCGGGCTTATTGTCTTTTTCTCTCTTGTGCTTGTATCATGGATGTTTCCAAATTGGACAGGCATGTAAATCTTTGTACTCGTTGTGGTATAAGATACAATCTTTGACACAAGCATGTATCTTTTACCTCTAGACCTAATGGGCAAATTAGTTTCTTTGTAGCAGTTGTACTTTCTGGGAGCTCATTACTATTTGGAAGCAGATCTTTGAAAATAGATAACATCTTCATGAAGCTTTAGTCCGAAAATCCTCTTTTTGCCTTAAATCTCAATAGTTTTAGTGTTGTCGTCAATTTTGTGTGCTATTTTTTACAATTTGGATACGACTGATTCTTTGAGTTATCTATTAATGATTCAAACTCCTTGTACTCTTTTGAAACTGGATCATCGCCCTGAAAGTGACGCAACATCGCACGCAGGTTGGTCATTTCAATATCATTGCCATCATCATTAACTTCTTCATCTTTAAGGACTAGCATTGCATTCGCATCGTCATCCATCTCATTATGAGGTTCTGCCATCTCATCATCAGGCTCTGGCATCTCATCATGGGCCATCTGATTACAGCTACCTTGGCTCTCTTCAAGCA
The DNA here is from genome assembly GCA_023614405.1 of Avena insularis. NCBI lineage: Eukaryota > Viridiplantae > Streptophyta > Magnoliopsida > Poales > Poaceae > Avena > Avena insularis. The sequence goes on along the minus strand of CM042686.1, from coordinate 591,770,664 downwards.
TGGTAGATACTTCGTCGTGTTTAGTCCAACAGCTGTATACATCCATGAAGCCCCATTGAATCAAGTGTCCCTCGATCACACTTATGCTCTCACAAGCATAGTTTTAAAACCAGACCGGTTCAGTGGTTTAACCGTAAAAAACCTAAATCGATGACCTCACCGGTTTTTTAAGAGGCACCAGTCAAAATAGCAAAAAAAACAGGGAAAAAAAGAAGTTGCAAGAGCGATCGAACTCAAGACCTTATGCAAGATAGAAATAACACCACATAAGTCACAATACCACTTGGACACACCATTTTTTGTGATTATATATTGAAATATACACTATATATACATTTTATTGTCATTTTGTTTCGAAATTTGCTTAAATTTTAATTAAAAGGAACGGTTTTTTGTCGTCATCGAACCGAATGAACCGGTGGTCCGACCAGCAAACCAGTGAATCAGTCGTCTCACCGGTTCACTCACTGGTTCGGATTTAAAATTATGCTCCCAATACATACAATTCCTACAATCACGACACGGACATCTGATCCACTTTTCCTTGTTCGTCTTCATATGTATGAGAGCTACTTTCTTGAAACTATTGAGGCCGATGTGGTACGTTGCGCTTGCACATCTCTCGGTCATCCATTCTCGATTCATCTCGGCAAACAAGGATTTATGGAATATCGACTATCTATAAACTACCACTTCAATAGTCGAATAACTAAAGCAAACCTCTGCTTCGTCCTCTCCGCTGACGACTGATCCGCCGCACCTATGAACAGCCCTCCGCCGCACCTAGGCACAGCCCTCCGCCGCACAGCCCAAAGTCGCAGAAGGCCATCTGCCGCTCGATATAGCAATAGCTCTTGACACAGCCAGCACCCGCTAATGAGATCTTAGCACAGCAGCAGTTGCGCGCTTCAGACCTGACCTCTCTGCGTCGCCACACCCCCACCGCAGCCACAATCTAGTATATGGAGTGAAGTGATGCTACTAGATGCATGGTAGTGGACAGCAGGAATGACAAATTATTAACAGGTCACAATTCGCACACAATTTCTGAACATAAAGCATTTGTGATATGTCCCAATATTCCAAATGAAAGAATATAAGACCTATTTTTGAAATAACGCATGCGGTTCTGATGTTCAATATGATGTGCGGACAAAGGGTACTTCACATACGGTTAATTTTGGGAAACAGTGTGTGATACATATCATACACCAGGCTGGGGAATTACCGTCTACTATCATTTTGCGGTGAGGCCTGGTGGAGGACCTCCAGACAGTCGAATATTTGCAACGTCAGCGATCTTGCGCACCGCACACGGAAAAGGTCAGCGATCTTGCACACCGCACACGGAAAAGGTCTTTCGTGTGCGGCAGGAGCCTTTAATGGGCCCGATATGTACTAGTGTTTGGTGTTATGCAATTTCTCATTCTGATATGTAATTCCGCTTTCTTTTGCTTCGAGGCTTTGGACTTGTGTCAGCTATGAGCAGCATAGTTATGCAAAGACCGGGTGTAATGCTTAAATTTCTTTAAGTAATAAAGTGACCTTTATCGAAAAATGAGGTAGCAGGTTTGGGCTACTCATTTTCCAAATATATTTGAGCACTTTGGAACGGCATTACACAAAAAAATCCATGTGTGATGTGATGTTCCCCTAATTAAAGAATAACACAAATGTCTTGTAGCTATCTATACTTAAGGGAGACCCTGGAGATTATAAAAAAGAAGTCAAGTATTTACCTCATATTCCGTAGAAAAAAGTATTGGTATGGTTAGACTAACAGGTCAAGAGGATATTAGATTTGCTAGGTTGTACAACTTGACTTTAGATGTGTTAGACTAACCGGTCAAGAGGATATTGCAAGTGGTCCTGAATAAGCCTGGTGTCCTTTCCGTTAAATATATGTATTTTAGCTCTAAAGATTGGTTAGGAGAAAAATTAGATAAAACGCATTAGATGCCCGACTTGAAATTAATAATGTCCTGATATATTCACATAGCAGCCACAAAGAGTATGTTGCGGTTACCAGCTTCAGAATACAGTTCCTGGCACATGGCTCAAAGTTTAGAATAGCACACAAGCTAAATAAGAAGTGCTAAGAGCAAGGACAATAGTATAGCCAGTTACTGGCTATAAGCCAAGTGTTATATTATCTATAGCTAACTTAGAGCTAGCATGTATAATAATGAGTTATAAAAATATACTACATTAGCACTACATGGCCTACCTTTTACTCTCTCAAAGTGCCTAGGAGCACGTGCTAGAGCTGGCTCTTGCATGAGAGCCTATTTTTGTTCTCTCTCCTCTTCTCTCTCTTCCAACTAGACAAGAAAATAGTATTTTAATCCTTATAGCCAGCTGACTAGGATTTACTGTACTTGCTAGAAAGACGATGCAACGTTAATTCAGGAGCTATATATAGTGGTCGTTGGAGGGTTTTTAGGTGCAGCTGAGCTGATGATGTAATGATCTACTCCTTCCGTTTTAAATTGTAAGATATTTTAGCTTTTATTTAAAGTATGTATCTTGACGCCATTTAGTGTGTAGGTTCGAAGCAAAATGAGTGAACATATATATTAAAAAAGAGTCCAGGTACATATGTTTCAGAAAAAGATAAAACACCTTATATTTTAAAACGGATGGATGGAGTATTTCCTTTCTTTTCAACCTGAAAAACCCCGAGTCCTCTTCAAGCGTCACCTCTCACCTTAAATTTTTTTGGTCCTGCTATCACCATGGCATCCAAGCCAAGTTTGAACTATGATGCAGCACGTTGGAGCTACTCATTTTCCATGCTAATCATATGAGCACTTCGGCATTGCATTAGCAAACATTTTTCCATGTCTGATGTGATGTGCCCCTAACTGAAGAATAAAGCAAACATCCCGTAGCTTCCTATACTTATGGAAGACCCTGGTGAATATAAAAAGAAGTCAAGTATTCTGTAGGAAAAGTATTGGTAATGGCTTAAGAACTAGGTTCTACAATGATTTGTGGTTAGGGAATAAACCTCTGAATATTAGTTTTGCTAGGTTGTATAACTTAACTTTAGATACTTTACACTAATCGGTCAATAGGATATTGTAAGTATTCCTGAATAATCCTGGTGTTTTTTTTTTTGGTTAAATATGTGTATTTAGCTCTCAAAATTGGTCAGGAGAAAAAAATACTCCCTCCGATTCAAATTAATGTTCTCAGATTTGGCTAGATTGGGCTGTATCTAGCACTAAAACATGACTAGAGACATCCGACTCTAGACAAATGTGAGAACATTAATTTGGATCAGAGGGAGTAGATAAAAGGCATTAGATTCCTGGCTTCACATTGGTAAAGCCCTGATAGGTTCACAAGGTAGCCCACAAAAGGTATGCTAAGATTGAAGTTCCCAGTCAAGGAGCACAAGCCATCCAAGGGGCCATTTAATTTTTGACTTTTTTGAGGGATTTAAATTTTTTACTTTGATAACTATTTTATGTTTCACTGGTGCTTGCCCAAATTTCAGCGGCGTGCCGAAACCGAAAATATCGCACGCAACCAATAACACAATACTGGTGGCCTGATTTACTTTGGCAACGCCACCAGTGTAGGAGACCGATCGGATGTAAGTCTGTAGTGGCGTGCGATCAAAGAAAATGCCTCTAATATATTTCTAGTAGTGGTGTGTACGTGTTCTGTGACATCATGACGCGTCGTGTCACTCTCCATCCCTAACGCTCCACCATCCAGTCTGAATCGGGTGCCGCCCCCGTCCTCCACTCGCCGCTGAATCGCCACTTGTCGTCGCCCATGTCACCACGTGTGAATCATCATCTGAAGACAAAGTTGACGGCCCAATCTGGGTTAGGGTTTCCGGTGGTGGCTAGAGCGGAAAGGTGATCAGGTCTCTGAACCTTGTGTTTGAATTAACAGTGTGATGCCGGTGAAACAGGGAGCACGAGCTCGTCAATCCGAAAAAGAAACAGCAGCACGGCAGTCACACTCCCTGCGTCCCTCCCAGACACGGCGAACAGATCAGCAGTACCAAGTGATGACCAAGCTTCCCTACATCATTGGACACTCTTTCTTTCAATCAGCAAAAGGTTCGCTGTGTAAAGTTACAGCCTTACAGGCGAGTTTCTAAGGAAGCGGCATTTCGAAACAAGCACTTGCATAGTTTCGTGCATCAACGCTCTACCAATAAAATCCCCTAGAAAAAGGTCTTTCCAGACATTAAACGATGAACTGGGTGACGAGTGTAGGCTTGTCTCGCGAAAATGCGGGCTTCGACCAACTTTGCCAAGTGGAGCCACTCAAGCTCAAGCAAACTCTTCTTCATTCGCTGCAAGGAAGGGATTTGCAGTTAGCTGTGTACATCAAAGAGTAGTGCAGGAGATACTTATGTTGGCCAGAAGAAACGTACTCCCTCCGTCCAGAAATAACTGACTTGGGTTAATCTAGATTAGAATGTATCTAGACGTATTTTAGTGTATAAATACATTCGAATCTAGACAAACTCTCAAGCCAGTTATTTTTGGACGGAGGGAGTGGCAAAAATCCCTCCGTTGGGTTGGGTACTTAAGTCTCAAATTGTAGTACACTAGTAGTATTCCACATGCAGGAAGAACATCAGCCATGTCATTGCCCTATTTTCCTTGTGCAGCTGCCACCGCTCTCATCGCTTGGCACGGCCAACTCTAGGCTCTAGCACAGCTGGTTGTACCAATGTATTCTTTTTCTACAAGGAATGATTGAAAAAAAGACACAGATCGCTACAACAGCTACGACGCTAGGTATTAAATCAGTCTGCTGCAGTGACTGTTGCACAACATTGCCTTGCCCATTGTCCGGCAGATGTACCATTTGATCAAGCGATTAAACATATAAATTGGGTTAGTGTCCGCTGAGGCATGACTTGGTGAACTCTATAGGTTTTTGCAAAGACCGAAATGAAGAGGACCAGATGGTATAAGCCTATGAACACGGGGAGCATGCAAGGAATTCAGTGAAAGTTGGGCATGGTTTACAATTCACATTCTATGTAAATTTAAGACAGGGTAGAATAATAGGTCCATTAGTAAGTTCTTGTGAGCATGTGGAGTATGCGCATGTGCGCACTGTAACAGAAATATAGTAGCTGTAAACGATTGATGGGAGCAACAGAGTCAACCGGCTCATTGTATGTTTGTAACATTGTATTACTTGTAAATACAGAGGGTATGGGTAGTTTGAGGGGTAAGTTATTCCGTTGTAAGTACTTCGCAGATACCATCTGAGCCAAATGCAGATCTACGGCACTTAATTTAGACAGCAAGACTATACACATAATGAATGTATTATTCATCGTGTTCCACCTTTGTTTTGTAGTCTCATGTAAAAAGCATAATAGTAAATAACTCTAGGCTTCTCAAACCCTATGTTGATTGTCATTTGTCATTTACAAAAGAATCAGAGTATGAGACCGCTAGTTGTAAGTCACGTGTGACAAAAATTGTGACTCGGTTGCTTCTCTTATCTACTCTTAACCAAAAACAAGCATCACCGAGAAACTCCCTACAAACCCTCTGTTGACTGTCTACATCAGAATAACATGTTACTAATTGTAGCTATTGTCTGTTTCTACTTACTCTTGGAGTGTATGCTCTGGAAGGCACTGCCCTTTGTTGATTGTCATTTATGCACATGAATCGGAGTATGAGACCGCTGGTTGTGAGCCAGGCATGACGGAAAAAAATTCCTACCATAGGAGTAACTCTCTCAAGCTCTTTATACATTCTTATCCACTCTTAACGAAAACAAACATCACTGACAAACTACTCACAAACCTTCTATTGATTGTCTACATCAGAACAATCATAACTGAAGGGAGCTATTTTCTGTTTCTTCTGACTCAAGGAGTGTATGCTTTGAAAAGCCACATTAAATACCCAGCCGGAATCTATCTGATATAATGGTTACATTTACCTCTCCTACTCTATACAGTTCAAAATTTTACTGTGATTTCAACCACCTGCAACTGCTTGTGCCATATGGCGAATGGTGCACCTTTAATTTGAGAATTGCTTCCACTACAGCAATACAACTCGGAAGAGGGCAAGTTAGTTTTTCAGAGTCAGTAGCAAGCTCAAACCTCTCGAACTAGATTGCTCATTTTCTGTCCTAGGAAAATTTCTTGGTGCCATATGACTCGAGAAATGACTGGTGTTTGACGAAGATATTAGTGGAGATTCAACCATAGATGGACGAAGGAATAGTGTAAACAGTAGCCAACAGCATTAAGCATCTGTGGTGGGCTTAAGATGACATCAACTTAGGCTGTCATATCTACTTCCGAAATACCAGACACAGATCCTTATGCTTTGTGCAGTTGGAACTTCAAAGGTTAAAAATTAGTTACAGTTGGAAGTCATTTCTCATGCTTGCTATACCGTGGAGGCATACAAACAAGGCGCTTCGGTGGACCATGGCTGGTCATGTTTACTTCTACTTAAGTGGGCAAAGAGAAAATGTGCATGGTATGAGGTATTGGCAACTTGGAATAGAAATGGTCTGTCATATATACCCAGGGGATGCCACTAAATTATACACTATGGATGTACCATGGCAAGGTGAACGAGGCAAGAGACTGGTTCTGTTTTGTGCTTATACAAGTGAACAGAAATACATTTGAGAGATGAATCGAGATTAAGTCTCTGTTAATTCCCACTATTTCAAGGATGAAAAACAACTAGATTTCACATGGTATGGTTCTTAATCTTACTTCCGGCAAAACTGCGCATAATACGATTCAGTCAGTTGGAGCAAGTGGAAGCGGGCAGCTGTACCTGCTCAACTCGTCGTCTCTCATGACGCGCTCACCGGAGGTCGTCCCGCCGCCGGTTCCGGTTCCGGTGCCGCCACCGCCGCCAGCGGCGGCTTCGTCCTCCTCCCGGAGGATCATCTCCATGTCGTTGACGCGCGTCCGGACGACGTTTCCGATCATAACTGTGCGCGGAATCGGCAAAATCAGCGGCCAGCGGCGGGATCAGAGAGACGGGGAAAGAGAGGAGGGGATGTGGGATTGCTTACTCGCGGCGGTGCCCAGGGTCCAGATCCACAGGATCTTGAGGCCGGGGCTCTTCTGGTTCCACCTGGTCACCATTGGATCCGCGACGACCTGGAGGGAGGGAGCGGCGCGGATTTCGGGCGGAGTTTTGGCCTGCTCTTTGGAGCGGAGGACGACGAAGCAGAGCGAGGGCTTGGGGTTTTTCTCAGAAGTAGCCTCCTCACTTGTTTGTTTTAGCTGGATTGTTTTCTTTGTATAATAGTATTTCAGTTTCCACGGGATAAATAAATGATTAAAAAAAGCATTCTATTCCAACAGATCAATTTCGATCATCACTATCCAAAGATCTTTACTTTCATCTAAATAAAATCTAGTTATTCTTGTCTACGAAAATGAGATTAATTTTAAAGGATGCAAGCCAACAAAGGTATACTCCCTCCACCCACAAATAACTGTATTTCTAGGTTTTGTCCTAAGTCAAATATCTTAGATTTGACGAATTTTATTAAAAAGGTAGCAATATATATATATATATATATATATATATATTACATCAAATATTATAGATCTAGTGATATTAATTTAGTTTTAAAATGTTGCTAGTACATTTTTTAATAAAGTTGGTTAAACATGAAAAAAATTGACTAGGACAAGAGGTAGAAGCACACTTATTTGTGAAAAGAGAAGGTATGTACCAATATTAAAATCAACTTGACAATACTCTAGCTCGAGGCTGGCGCCCACATTTCATCGCACAGCACACGATGGAGCTACCAGTCATTGAACAAGCTTTTGTCAAGTCAAACAACACCAGAGCAAACCCGTGCTACATCTACACCTCTGATCTGAAAAGTCCATTTTAATTTTCTTTTGGCCCTTCGAGCTCTGCATTGCTCATTTTAATTCCAGTATATACAGGAATAAGAGGAGTATGAGACTACAAGTTGCAGTTCATTTGAACCAAATAAATTAAAAGTTTAATGTCCAAGCTGACAACACTTGTCCAGAGAACAAGAACAGACTATAATAACCTTCTACGCACGACCATTAACTCCAGTTAACTAGACATTACATTATTTGCTTCCCACACTTCATCACAAACAAAGCAAAAGGAGCTGCTAACAACCACAAAGTCGATCAGTTACTTGTACAATAATCGATCATCCCCAAAAAGTCAACCTAGCTAAGAATGAATACAAGGAAGGATTGCTTGTCACTCGACCCAGATTCCTTGTTGATCTTTCCGATTCCAGCATTGTTTGTCAGAGTTCTCTGAAGGGCTCAAGCCTCCATTAATGTAGTTTTGCTTTGCTGCTACTACGGTAACCCAGTCTGACCGAGTCCTGGTTTGAAGGAACAGATACCGCATCCTTGCTTCAGAGTTGGGCTTGCGTTTGTTCGACTTCCTTTCCTGAAAGTACAAAACTACTAGTACTATATCATTTACTGTAGTATTTTAGTAGCAGTTTGTCAATTCACTTGAACAAACCACTTTTACCGGCCAAGCAAATAACCGGCCACCTCTAAAATGATGAGTTCAGGTGTCAAGTATTTTTTGTAAAAAAAGTTTAAGAAGAATGCTCCAGAATGAAACTGTAATTTAGAAAGCAATAAATTTAACCTAAAACTAAACACCCAAATCTCAAAAAGAGCCTTAGTTTTGTTGCTAAAGCCAGTATAATTAACCGATGTCAAACATTGAGATTTGAGATGGTCATCTGTTCAGAAGAATGCCAGCTGTAGGCTCCTGTGGTTTCAGTTTCCTGCTTTCATCGAGTCTTTGGCTGCTTCAGATATAGTCTGCTCTGCTTTGTGTCAGTTTGAAAGGGTTTTCAATGTGAGGCACTTTGAAAGTGTTTTGAATATAAGTACAATGGTACCAATTCTATGTCATGTCACTCATAAATTATTAGTTTATAAGCATCCAAAATTAATATATACTCTGTTAATCGCTAAAACTAATGTTTATCCAATTCAAGTCAACCTCTACTCTGCTCAAGGGAGGCTAGCTAAGATTAATACAAGGAAGGGTTGCTTGTAGGAAAGGGCCAGCGTAGCATTAATTATTCAAATTTTCTGAAATCGAGAAACGGCTTATGTAGCTTTGCTTTGCTGCTACTCAATTAACCCAAGTCCCTACTTTGCTTTGTGAAGCTCACATTTTTTCTGCACCAAGCCCTTAACTGAAGGAGCAGATTCAGCATCCGAGTTGCTTCAGAGTTTGGTTTGCCCTCGTTTAACACATACTAAAAGAAACATGTATGATGTAGCTTGTGGCAACTTCAAAGTTCCCAGTTGAATTAAAGACCTGGATCTATGCCTGTTGCTATCTTGGAGATCCACCAGAAAGCAGCCCACCATGAAGTGCACAAACCATCTCAAGAAGTTGCTGCTGCTCTACCTCGCCCCTCCTCTCCTGCTCGTGACCATCTTCTTTTACTTCCAGCTGGAAATCCTCACCCTCTTCTTCACCATACAACGCGCCCCGATCATCGGCAGTGGCAGCAATGTTGACATCGTGGACCGCCTTCGTGCATCGACCACCTTCCTCCCGCTCAAAGACACCCGCGAGGGCGCTGACACGTGGTTCATCAGCACTCTAAACGACACCTCCGAGCCAGAGGGCGAGGCCAGGAACCTGCTGTTCCCATCGGTGGCCTCCTCGGGCCGTCTCCTCTGCATGGCAGTCCCTTCAGGACACGACGGCGCCAAGAACTCCTATGCACTAGCATGGCGCGACGCGCTCCCCCTTGACGCGGAGCTCCGGACGGGCCTCACGTTCCTGTCTGAGACGTTCTACGACCACAGCAACCTGTGGCACGGGCTCACGGCACTAGTCCCGATAGTGTCGTGGCATGTGAGGAGAGGGTGCAGTGGCGCGCGGCCCACGAGGTGGGCCTTCTTCCACCATGGCGAGGTCAGGTCCGGGATGAGCGGGTGGCTGATGTCTCTGGCCGCGGCGGCGACTGGCGTGGAGGTGGACATGGAGAGGTTCTCCGGCTCCGTCCCGGTGTGCTTCGAGGAGGCCGTGGTGTTCAGGAGGCTCCTGGCAGGCATGAGCAGGGAGAGGATGCTGGCAACGTTTGACTTCATGCGGTGCAAGGCTAGGGCTCAGTGCAGCGTCGTGTCCAGGTCCGGCGCCAATGGAACCGACCCAGCGGCGGTGCGCGTCACCATTCTTTTCCGCAGGGGCGGTCGATCTTTCAAGGACGAGGCGGCCGTCGAGCGGGTGTTCCACAAGGAGTGTGCGCGCATCGCCGGCTGCAAGCTAACCACTGCGCAATCTGGCAACTTGACCTTCTGTGACCAGGTTGGTTTAATTGATGGGCCCGTCCATGTCTCAATCGATTGAATTTTTTTTTTAAGTTTATATAGTCCATTCATGCATGTTAGGCACCATGGATCTCACTGCATGGTTTGATTGGCAGGTGAGGCTGCTGAGCGAGACGGACGTACTCATCTCAGCGCACGGTGCGCAGATGACGAACATGCTCTTCATGGACAGGAACAGCAGCATCATGGAGTTCTACCCTATGGGCTGGAGGCAGAGGGCGGGGCGCGGGCAGTTCGTGTTCCGGGGGATGGCGAGTTGGGCGGGGATGCGGCACGAGGGCTCCTGGTGGGATCCCACCGGCGACCCTTGCCCCGATGGCAACCCAGACATCCTCGGCTGCTACAAGAACCGGCAGATTGGGATGGATGAGGCCTACTTCTCCCAGTTTGCTGCCAAAGTCTTCAACGTTACCAAGGAGCGCAAGGTGGGCATTGCCGGTGACGCATCATCAAAAGCGCGAGGGCAAGTAGAAACTTGCCAATGCAGCTAACCCAGCAAATGTATGGCTAGCCACATTGTTTGGTCAATCAGATTGTGCTGTAAGTTGTGGCTACAAGCTACAGGCGGCATATGTGTGTGGATGCCCATTTAACTAGTTAATGCCTTTTTTGTTGCTTTGGTTCATTAAAATGGAGGGTATTTTGATTACAACGATTCAATTAATATGTGAGGTCAGCATGCATATACCATACCTATAAATGATCTTGCCAAATAATAATAATAATGCCACAAACTCAGTTTCTTGTCCATTCCTCACAACTCACAACTAATTCCAATGGCCCTTTCTTTCTTGCCCTCCCTTGCACTATTTAAGTCTAAATGAAGATAGTGTACAAAGTGACGATATGACATTGAAACATGGAAAGAAAACTAAATGCAGCATAGGTAGGATAGGGATACCTTCCGTTCAGCTATAGTCAACGGGATAGTTGGGTCAAGCGTAGTTGTGAGAACGTCAACAAAGGCACCCCAGCGACAACTGCCTTGAATAAGTCACACCTCATATTTAGGACAGCACCCATCAGTAGGCCGCCTGCACTTTTCCCGTTAATGCAATGCTTTCTTTCATATAGTACTTTTTTCTATCAAGTGCTTAGCACATGCAATGAAATCACTGAAAGTGTTTTTCTTTTGCAATGTCTTGTCCAACTCCTCTACAAACACGCGAGAGAGATGTCGCACGAACACACGAACAGTGAGGTTTTCTTGCTGCATAACGTTGCATATTTTTTGCTTCTTCCGTTGTTCAGTAAACAGAATCACCTAACATTTAGGATCATGCCAAGTCTTTCACCAGAACTGGTTTGATTGTGCCATCCCACGACCCACGGATAAAGCACCTGACCATCTCCTCTATGACCTATTCGCACAGCATCACACAGATCGTGAGCTCGCGCCTGAATTGAGTGAATTCAAAATGGAAATAACGTTAACTATCTAAACTGACGATAACTGAAGAAATGCAGAGCAACAGATTAGCTGATGCTAACACAATGCAGCTTGATCTAGTAAGCACCAGATCAAGAGTAAAAATCAAGTTCATGATTAATTACTAGGGAATCTGGTTGACGCCTCATTAATTAAGTGACATGAACACACATCAAACCAAAACGGTCTGCTCCACTCAGATCCCACAGCATTGATATCGCACACGACAAGGCATAGCATTGATCACACTCCATTGACAGGCAAGTGAGCAAGCATGGCATATAGTATAGGGAAGAGAGAAAAGAGGTCGGGTGGTGTAGTCATTCTCGCGCGGGCGTCATCATGGAGCCAGTAGTAGTAGTCGACGCAGATGCCCCCGTGCTCTGCCAGCTCCCGCAGCGCCTTCACTCCAAAGCAACACAATGGGTAGGACTTAGCCATCGTGCATCTGCTTTCACTTTCTCTTGACGCTATTTGGCTTTGGCTGATCTTTGCTGTGCCGCCTGTACACCTCAAAATCATTACTACTGACAGTGACATTAGCATCCACATCAGGATCCCTTGAGAGTGCAAGTCTATCAAGAACGGTTGGATCAACTGCAGTTTCTTTTAGTTGTTCTTTGAAACCATCCAGCAGAATAACACCTGGAAAGCGCAAAGATAGGCGTGCTCAGGAAATAGATTTCACCACACATTTGATGAGCAAAAGGCTAGTCGTCGGAAGGGTAAATGCTCCATTTTGCAAATAAATGAACATGAGGTACGACTATAACAGTTTTGTGTAAAGTCAGCACAAATACATAAGTACTGAATAGCCTTCAATATGTGCCACTAATTCAGCCAATTCTTAGATTGCTCCAAATCTGTCCCGTGGTCACACAAATTCAGAGTACTAAGAATGACAGAAACTGCTTAATGTCCTATGACATGGCTATAAGGTCACATGAATCAACAACAAAGACTTTGCATTGAGCCACTATAGGCAGGAGGTCAGAAGGCGTGCTAATTGTATGATTCACCAGGGATGGATGACCACCGGCAAATAACAAATTATAAGCATTCAGCCAGTACACCGTTAGCACAAACTTTCCTATATAGTATCTTTTTCGGTTAGAAGACCAGTTTAATGTCACAGGCATTTCTTAGCTGAGCACTAAGGGAAAGCGCCCATAATGACATTCCAGTTCAGTTTCGATCGATAGAGGATGAGAGGAGGAGGAAGTTCAAGTAGTACCGATAGCACGGAGAGTGCGAAGATCGAACGCACCGGCGAGGTAAGGACATACGGTGGTCTCGGCCCGCTTCACGGCCAGCATCTTCAAGCTGATGACGAAGTCCTGCACAACACCATCGAAATTAAGGAAGATGGAAGCGAGCAGAGGGGGAGAAATTGAGGAGTGTGGCGTCACAGATGAGCTCGGTCTCGCAGAGATCCGCGATCCACCTCGATATCTCGGTGCTGGTGCTGGTCTCTGCGCCTGCCGGAGGTTGGGGGGTTGGTGCGGCGTCTCCATGACAGAAGAGGAGAGCTCACCGGGAGGGGGGTTGTGTGTGCCTGGTTAGACATCGTGGACTTTGGTGGGCTTAGAGACCCAATTTGATCCGCTCACGAGCAAGGAAACGAAGCCCACACGAGCAAGGAAACGAAGCCCACTGTGAGAAAGAACCGCAGAAGGCCCATGGGCCTCCGTGGAGACGGTTTCGATATCCTAGTGAGCTAGAAAAGCCAATATGCCGACCACGTCTGCATTTATCGGGCGACCGCACGAAGGTATGGGCCTAGCCTGTTTACTATCGGGTGGTGGCTGCAACTTGGTGGAGTAGCGGTGGCGGGACGGATCACTGTCGGCCGAAGCACTGTCTTCACAAATCCTAGCTTGCGTCGCGTCGCATCCTAGCTCGCGTTGGCGCGCGGGCAGCATCGTCGGTGCCGGAAAGAGATCGGTGGTGGCGTATAGGGAGGCAACAGGGGAAGAGGTTGGCGGGGAAGAGACCAACCACGTCAGGAGAAGAATGGAGAAGGTGGGGGAGAGAGAGAGGGGACATGTGGAGAATAAAGATTGGTCAATTATTTCATCTGGTGCCCCAGGAGCCCCCTGATGGGATGAGTTTCGCCTGGGTTTGCCAGATGTATTTTGGTTCCTGGGAGATTGTTGTTGGGTTCGTAGCATAGAAAATAAAAGAATTCTATGATATAAACATCTAAGCATCAAGATCTATCTACATAGATACAATCAACAGGTGGATATACATCCATAGATAACTTACTCTCGAAGAGAGACAAAGTGTTAAGAGATTTAATCTTGTGGATGATGTAGTCGTTCACTTGCCGATCTCAAGGTCGTGATGAAGTGTAGCACCGCAAAGCAGCAGCGCATCCGTGATTGCACAAACGTCTGGTACCCGACCACCTCTGCGTCCTCGCTCTTGCAAAATAGCGGAAGCAGCAAATTCTTTCAGAGAAAGCCACTGAAAACATGTACTTCGCTAATCTGAAGCCATGGAAAATAATTTAGAGGGGAGAGAGATCCTTCACGAGTAGGTGTGAAGTGAGAGGAGGATAAGGAGGCCTTTTATAGGGGGCAGCCCCTTCCCATGGTCGGCGGCCAAAGGAGGTGCCCCCACCTCTCCTTATTCATGTGGGTGGATGCTCCACTCACATAATTCCTTCTCCACTCACATGTCCACTCACATGCATTAAATTTCTTCTCATTTAATAAAACTTTTTTATTTATTTTATTCAGAATTTTTTAATTATTTTAATTAACAAACATTCACATAAAACCCCTTGCAATATTTCAATATCACATGCAAAATTAATTTCACCAATTTGACCCGAAACAATTCCGCTATCCATCAAAATGATTCCAACGCTTTCATTTTGTTTCTGTGGTATCGTATTTGCTCCAAATGGTGTTAGTATCACTTAAGTGTGTCACCCTACGATTCACGAATAATGCAGACATTATCGAGACCCCTCTCCGATCAATAATCAGCAGCGGGGCCTACAGATATATACTGACTCTTATACATTCAACGATGACTCTAGTGATCATGTAAAACTTGAACGTCGTAACTAAATTCCTTTATCTCATGATATATTACATGTCCGAGATTCGATCATTGATATCCCCATACATAGTTTGATCTCGTTACCGACAAGTACTCTTTTCTCATTCCCGTGATATAACATTCTAGTGATCTTATCACTTGCTTGCAAGCTATGTCAATGTGATATCACCGAGAGGGTCCAGAGTATATCTATCCGTCATCGGGATGGACAAATCCCACTCTTGATCCATGAGACTCTACATGACACTTTTGGAGTATCTGAACCCACTTTTATTGTCACCATGTTACGGTGTGACGTTTGATATTATCAAGTTACGCTTCTGATGTTAGTGATTTACATGATCACATGGTTTAAGGACTAAAGTTACTTTGCATGTGTTATAGTAATTTAACATAATGGACTTTGATTGTACTACTATACTTCGGATGAATTTTTATCACATCATTCCACTAATGTTGTAACCTCGTTATTAACAACATCCAATATCCATGATCAGGAAACCTTGATCATCTTGTTAATCAATGAGCTAGTTTATATGAGAGGCATAACTAGGAACTTTATATATTTGTTTATTAAACACATATGTATTAACATTTCCAATTATAGCATGCAAAATAAATATTCATCATATACTTGAAATAAGATAATAATAACTTTATTATTACCTCTCGGGCATATTTTGATTCTTGTGGGGCTGAGTGGACTGATACGTTGCAAACGTATCTATAATTTTTGATGTTCCATGCTTGGTTTTTATCTACTTTCTTATGTTTTGTCCACACTTTGGAGTATTTTTATACACTTTCTAGGACTAACCTATTAACAAGAGCCATAGTGCCAGTTGCCTGTTTTCTGCTGTTTTTGGTTCCAGAAAGTCAGAAAATGAATATTCTCGGAATTGGACCGGACAAAAGCCAAAGTCATTATTTTCTCGGAAGATTCACGGAGCCAGAAGGAGAGATAAGGGGGCCACAGGTGGCCAAACCACCCTAGGCGTGGTCCCCTAGGCTGTTGTGGCATGGTGTGGGCCCCCTGGCCGCCCACCGACCTTGCCTCTTCGCCTATAACATGCCTCCTGATGCAAAAACCCTAAATCATCAAGCCTCCAGCCACGAAAAGTTCCGCAGCGCCGCTGCCACCGAAGAGGAGATTCGGGGGACAGAAAGTCTCTGTTTTGGCACCCTGCCGGGACGGGGAAATGCCCCCGGAGCCATCTCCATCGATCTCCACCACCATCTCCATCACCGTTGTTGATTCCCATGATGAGGAGGGAGTAGTTCTCTCTCGAGGCTAAAGGTTCTACCGGTAGCTATGTGTTCATCTCTCTCTATGCATGATCTTATTGAGATCATGAGCTTGTAATCTATATATCTACCTTGCTACTCAAGTGTTTTAATAGATCTCTGCTCTCCCCATGTGTGTGAAGTTGACAGTGTGCACACCATGGTGGCACTTAGGCTAGAGATTTCAAATACTTGTTATGAGTTATATTTATAGTTGGATGTTTCTATGAAATTGTGGTGTTTGTTTGAACCATCTAGTGCTCAAGGTGACAGTGTAGGGTTATCTAGATGGGGAAAGCAAACTTTGAGGAGTGTTGTTATAGCCCTACCATGGATTAGAGTGTCCAACCAGAGAGTAGTTCAGAGTAGTATCATAAAGAGAAGATATTTATATGAGAGTGTTCACTAGTGAAACTATGATCCCTAGGCCTTGTTTCTAAGCATTGAAACACCATTTGCAACTAGATCTGTTACATGTTTGCTTGCTTCCATCTTTATTTTAGTTTGCCTTTAGTCTCTTCCCCGCCATCAAGCTATTTTCTGGCACCGTTACCACTTATAATTATCCATACCACTTGTATTTCACTATCTCTTCGCCGAACTAGTGCACCTATACACCTAAAAAGTGTATTGGGTGTGTTGGGGACACAAGAGACTTCTTGTATCTTGATTGCAGGATTGCTTGAGAGGGGATACCTTTGACCACTTCCTTCCTAAGTTCGATAAACCTTGGGTAACCCACTTAAGGGAAAACTTGCTGCTGTTCTACAAACCTCTGCACTTGGAGGCCCAACAACTGTCTACAAGAATATAAGTGCGTAGACATCATAGAGATGCTCTAAGAAATTTGATTTGAATAAGTTGGTTCATATAAAATTATCTTTATAAGTGGCTAGTTCCTATCGACATGTCAAGATGTTCTAGTTATGATTGCTAATGTTCAAATTGTTATAAACTTTGTTATATTGAAAAATACACGAAGATGATAATTTATCTATTATTTTTGGAAGACTTTTTCTTATACTACAAGTGTTATTGATTGTACCAATAGTAAAATGACTTTTAATGTCAAAAGCAAAGAGCATACTATTTATTTTCCTAAGATGAATACTTCCTAAAATAATGTGGATTCCACTAAAGACTCTAACTATTCAAAGTATTGAAATTCCATTACCATCTCCAGAACTATCTATGATATATTGATGATTGGAACTTTTCCAATTGAGTATGACGTATACTGATTAATTTTAATTGAGGACATCACTATTTAATTTTATCAAAGTATTAATTATACTTGATCAACTTCATTGGTAATTCGATAGAAATAAAATACATGATGGTTTCCATGAATTTATAAAATTATAATACTCATTATTTCTTTTAATTATAATATTTATTTATCATTGTAAATTTATTTTAATTAAAGAGTACTTAGAAATTGTTGCAGTTTGAAATCTAAAAATTCTACACAAAAATGTTTCTAAAAAATCATAAGTTAGTTTTGAGCAATAAGAGGCCATTAGGCCAAAGGAAAGCATGGGGGACTGATACCCACAAGTATAAGGGGTGTATCGCAGTATTTTCGATAAGTAAGAGTGTCGAACCCAACGAGGAACAGAAGGTGCTGGCGAGTGGCTAGAAGCAGGAATTCTCTATAAATACTTACCAAAACGAATTTTTAGGGGTTTTTGATAATGCAAGTAAATAAAGTACGAGTAAATAAAAGACAATAAGAACAAATGTAGAAAGTGGCCCAATCCTTTATTCAGCAAAGGACAAGCCGGTTGTATTACTTAAGATGACCAAACGTTCTCGAGGACACACGGGAATTCTGTCAAGTGCTTTCGCTTCATATAGTTGATTAATCTTCTTTAGCTTGCTAAGTATTGTGTGGGTGAACCTGTGCTAATGTACCGACCTTCCTAGGACTAATACATACTTGTGATTATACCCCTTACAAACATCCGTAAGTACAAGAAAGTAATTAAGGTAGAAACCTAACCACAACTTTAAACTCTAAGACCCTGACGTCCCTTGTGCAATGGTTTCCTAACGGGGGTTCAGGTTTCTATCACTCCGGCAACCCCTACGATTAGTAGCCAAATACACAATGCATTCCCCTAGGACCATATAGGTGAAGTGTCATGTAGTCGACGTTCACATGACACCACTAGAAGAAGTACACTACAACTTAAATATCAAACTATTGAATCTTTCTCAACACAATTCCACTACTAACAACATGACTTCTCTCATGTCCTCAAGAACAAAACGAACTACTCACAAGACATCATATGGATCATGATCAGAGATGGAATAATGATGTATAATAATCTGAACATAAACGATAATTCAATGGTTCACTCAATAGCATCAACTACAAAGAGTAATCAACACCGGGAAAGTTTCACCTAAGAACTATGCAAGATTCAACCCAATTGTTACAACAATATGGAGATGGTGATGATGGTGGTGATTATGATGATCCCGATGAAGTCCAGCTTGATGGTGGTGTTGATGGCGACGATCTCCCCTCTCCGGGAAAGAATTCCCCCGGCAGAATTCTGCCTGCCGAGAGATCTTTCTCTCGGTGTTTTCCGCCCCGCAGAGGCGGCGGAATCTTTCTGTGGTTGCTCCTCGAGTATTAGGGTTTCGGGAGGATTATATACGCCAGAGGGGAGAGCTGGAGGTGGGCCAGGGCGGCCACACCACCTGGTGGCGCGGCCTAGGCTGGCCCATGCCAGGGGGGTGGTGTGGGCCCCTGTGGCCCATCTCCACTCCTCCTTCTAGCAGTCTTCGTCTTCTGGAAAAATAGGATTTTCCGTATATTTTTCCGGATTTTCTGATCTTCGTGAATTTTGCCTCCAAGTAGCACCTTTTCTATCAGAATCCTGACTGCAGTAGTCCATGCTCCAAAAGTCATCAACCATGCAAAAACAGATGAAATAACATAAGTATCACCTCTTAATATGAAATATATCAATGAATAACAGTGAATTATGATATAGAATAGTGATGCAAAATGGACGTATCAGGGACCCACTAGGGACTAGAGGAGAAAGTGTGTCATGACCTAGAAAGTATGTCATGCCTCTCACCCCTGTGATGGTAGGGTGTCCTCATCCTCACTGTCTTGTCCATTGACATCTCATCCTCCGCCATGCTAGGCCCACGAAGGGTGAGAGGTGGTTGTGTTGGCCATGACTAATCCAACAAAAATCTGATTATGGTCGTCGTGGAGGAAGGCATGTCCTCCTGCGAAGACTTCCCTCCTCTCCAGGTACCCGATAGGCTAGTACCACGTATGTATACCCTAAGACTTTGGGGCTACTTGTAGAGGTGTGCAAAAGGATGTGAAAGATGTGCCATTATTGGGCTCGATGCCCGCACTGAAGGTTTCACATCATAGAAAACAAAATAAATCCTATAGTAATAACACCAAAGGTGCCAAGATCAATTCTAGAATATGCATGCAATGGGTAGTTCGCATTGCGAGAAAACATTTTACCCTCCAAGACTGAATTTTTTATTGAGATTGGATCTCGTGAGTGATGTAGACGAACACTTGCCGATCTCAAGATCATGAAGATGAGCACTGCAATCTGGTGGTGCTTCTGTATTTGGTCACATGTACGTCTTGACGATGACCTCCGTTCCCTCGATCCACCAGAGCAGCGAAAGTAGTAGATCCACCGGAAAAACTATTTGGCCATGGCTTCCGCTAATATGAAAGCTAAGGGGTGGAGCAACTAGAGGAGGGAGAGAGGAGCTTGAGTGGTATGAGGGAGAGGGAGCTCCCAACCCTCTTTATATAGAGGGGCATCCCCTAGGCATGGCGCCCGCCCCAAAGGGTGCCCTAACCTCTCCCCTCTTCATGTGAGTGGCACTCCCACTCATGCCTCTTTTAATTGAGTGTACTCTCCAATAAAATTCAATAAAGTGATGCTTCCTAAACAGATATGGAGGCTACTGTCTGAACCAGATAGTTTATGTTCTAGAGCTCTTAGAAGCAAATATTATCCAGATGGTAAAATTCTTGAAGCAAAATTTGTTGGGGTTCGCAGCATAGAAAACAAAAAATTCCTACGATGGGAACTATACGCCAAGATCCATCTACTAGATATAAGCAACAGGTGGATATACATCCATAGAGAACTTACCCTCGAAGACAACAAAGCTTTGTTAACAAGTTGGAACTCGTGGATGATGTAGTCGTACACTTGCTGATCTCAAGATCGTGATGAAGTCCAGCAGGTCCGGCTCCAAAGACATCCATCGATCCAGCTCAAGTCCAAAGACCACCAAGTCCAGACTGCAGCAGCGGTGCATCCGTGATCGCACACACGTCCTGCACTCGACAACCTCCGTCCCTCGCTCCAAAGAAAGCAGGAAGCAAAGAACTCCTTTCTAGATAAAGCCACCGGGAACATGTATCTCGCTAATCCGAGACCATGGGAATAATACTAGAGGGGGAGAGAGATCCTTCACGAGGAGGTGTGTGTGTGAAGGTGTGAGAGGGGGCCTTTTATAGGAGGAGGGGATGGTCTCCCTTCACCTCCCCCATTCATGTGGTGGTAACACCCTCCATATTAAAATGCCCCTTCATATTCTCTTTTAAAGTCTCCACTTTAAATGCATTAAATTTCTCCAAATTTAATGCTCTCTCATTTAATAAAACTCTTTTATTAATTTTATTCAGAATTTTTTTAATTACTTTAATTAACAAACATTCACATAAAACCCCCTCAAACAATTCAATATTACATGCAGAACCAATTTCAGCAATTTCACCCCGAAACAGTTTCGCTGTCTATTGAAATAATTCCAGCGCTTTCTTAAATCTTTATCTGAAACATATTTGCTCCAAATGGTGTCGGTATCCATTAAGTATGTCACCCTACGGTTCGCGAATAATGCAGACATGATCGAGACCCCTCTCAGATCAATAATCAGAAGCGGGACCTAGAGATCCATATTGACTCCTACACATTCAACGATGACTTCTGTGATCGTGAGAACCTTTAACGCTAGTAACTAAATCCCTTTGTCTCGCGATATATTACATGTCCGAGATTCGATCATCGGTATCTCCATACCTAGTTTGATCTTGTTGCCGACATGCACTCTTTTCTCGTTCTCGTGATATAACATTCTAGTGATCACATCACTTGCTTGCAAGCTATCTTAATGCGATATCACCGAGAGGGCCCAGAGTATATCTATACGTCATCGGGATGGACAAATCCCACTCTTGATCCATGAGCCTCAACATAACACCTTTGTAGCACTGAACCCACCTTTATAGTCACCACTATTGCGTGACGTTTGATGTTATCAAGATACTCTTCCGGTGTTAGCAATTAACATGATCTCATGGTCTAAGGACTAAGATTACTTTGTATGATGTTATAGAAATATAAACATAATGACTCTGGTCGTAATGCTATACTTCGGATGAATGTTCATCACATCATTTCACCAATGTTGTGACCTCGTTATCAACAACATCCAATGTCCATGATCAGGAAACCTTGATCATCTTGTTAATCAACGAGCTAGTTTATATGAGAGGCATTACTAGGAACTTTGTATTTTGTTTATTAAACACACATGTATTGATGTTTCCAATTAATACAATTATAGCATGCAAAATAAACATTTATCATAAACATGGAATAAGATAATAACCACTTTATTATTGCCTCTCGGGCATATTCCCTTCAGTCTCCCACTTGCACTAGAGTCAATAATCTAGTTTGTAAACTTGTATGTGTAACACCTAGGTGTTGAATATATGCGTTTCCTAGTGGTTAACATAATCTACGGATCTGGCAGTTTTAGGTCCGTGTGTATTTGCATGTCTTTGCGTCTCTACGCATCACTCATTCTCAAATGAGATGGCATTGTATAAATTTGGTCCTTTGGTGAGACCTTTAGTTCGTTCGGGTTAAAATATGTTGATATTATTGTCATACAATATATCTTCATAGTATTAGCCCACTTTGAACCACACCTAGTTTGATAGCAAACTTCTTAACACAAATGCCCTCCTTTGCTACTACTATAGCAGTCATATACTTAGCCTTTTGTTGTAGTATCCGTCACAATGTTTCAACTTTGGAACTTATCCAAATCCATCATGGAACATCCTTTCCATTACATTGTGCCGCCCATAGTCTAAATTGAGATAAATTTAATTTGTATCTTGTGACAAAACTAATATTAATGTAACACTTTACAATGAACTACCTTTAACTATTTGTCACTTATACATGATATATTCTTAGTTCTTCCAAAGCTCATAAGAATATCTTTACTATCGTCCAATGATCATCTTATGAATCATTCTGGTATGTGCTCATAACATTTAGAGCATAGGACATATCTGGATATATACATATCACGGTATAATCGATCAAAATCTTCATGTAATTTTACTCACCAAGTGTTGAAACACTTGAATCTTGATACAATCCTTTCCATGCAGCAAGAACCTTTCTTGTTGTTTCCATATTGAACCCTTTCAATATCTCATATATGTATGTCTGGCATAACCATATTAGCGCCTCAATCAATCCATATAGATATTGATGCCAAATATTCCGGTTTTTCCCAAGTCTTTCACCGAAATCATATTTTAATGAAATTCTTAACTTGTGTCAATAAAAGATACATCATTTCCAATCAACAATATGTACTCTGCATAATGTATTGGAAATTTGGCTCACCGCTCCCACTTAATTTCTTGCAAATGGAAGCATATTCATCATCTCCGATGAATTTAAACTCTTTTAACATTTTCATCATGGTGAAGATTCCAACTCCGCTATGCTCACTTCAACTATTGAAGTTTGCATGCCCTTTTTAGCACCCTTTGAATTAACAAAACCCTTTGTACCGTGTCTTGTACACGTCCTAGGTAACCATTCTATTTGAAGAACATTGTTTTGTTTGTTCAACTACCATACATCAAATTATATGTAGTGGTTGCTACATTAATCCAAGTATTTACACCCAAAGGAAATATTTTTATTAGAAATTTTGATGAACTAATCGATCCAAGTGGCAATTGGGATGAGGAGTTACTGAGAGAAAATTCTGGCCAATAAATGTGAACAATATTATGTCCATGCCACTTGGGCACAATGATATGGAGGATTTTGTTGCTTGGAGATAAAACAAGAATGGTATGTTCTTTGTTCATTCAGCATACCATATGGAGTGGGAAAGTCATTTTGGTGGTAATTTAAGGAGGATGGATGGATCAGATTCTGCTAGACCAAGTCTAGCTTGGAAGGAGCTATGGAAAAGCAAAATCCTAGTCAAAATAAAAATATTTGCTTGGAAATGCTTACATGGTATTCTACCTTATTATGGAACCTTGGCTAATTGACATATTATCACAAACAGCTATTATCCCCTTTGTTCTTTGTCATGTGAAGACATAAAGCATACACTCTTCTTATGTGAGGGGGCAAAGGAAATTTGGAGAAGAATGGGGCTTTGGAACCTGACTGGGGAAGCTGCCCTGGTTGATCGATCAGGGAGTGCTACTCTCGACTACCTTATTATGGGTAAGTTCATTAGAAATGCTGATAGAAATTATCACTACAATAAAAGTGTCGATCTACAATGACTTGGCCCGTTGATCGTCATAGAAGGCGCATCTTCCGTGACAAATTTCTCGACTCGACCGTGGTTGATTGAAAAAAATTTATTCCTAATTTTGTGACCCTCTACTACGATGAAACCACTAAAAACATAGAGGAAGCTCGGCCAGCATGTGGCAGAAGCAAGATTTTTGGTTCCTCAAACGATGTTGACTCGCCGAAGTCTATTGAGGCGAGTGGGTCTTGGACGTTGATACATCCATGCTTGGTTTTATCCACTTTCTTGTGTTTTTTCCACACTTTGGAGTACTTTTCATATGATTTCTTGGACTAACCTATTAACAAGAGCCACAGTGCCAACTGCCTGTTTTCTGCTGTTTTTGGTTCCAGGAAAGTCAGAAAATGAATGTTCTCGGAATTGGACGGGATAAAAACCAAAGTGCATATTTTTCCAAAAGTCATGAGATGCCGGAATATGAGACGGAGAGGGGCCAGAGGCTGGCCACACCACCTGGCCGCATAGCCAGGCTTGGCCCGCGCCAGGGGGTGGTGTGGTGGCCCCTGGCACCCCCTCGACCTCCCCTTCCACCTATAAGATGCCCTCAGGACAAAAATCCATGAAAGAGTCTTTAGTCGCCGTCATCTCCATCCCTAGATCGGGAGGGATCTGTAGCTCTTCCCGGCACACTGCCAGAGAGGGGAATTCACCTTGGAGGCCTTCTTCATCACCATGCAAGCCTCCGGTGTGATGCGTGAATAGTTCATCCTTGGACTACGGATCCATGTAGTAGCTAGATGGCTGGTTCTCCTCCTTTGTGCTTTCATGTCTAGATCTTGTGAGCTCTGTTCATGATCAAGATCATCTATTTGTAATTCTGCACGTTGTGTTTGCGGGGATCCGATGGATATTGTGATGCTATTTCAGATTGATTATTGATTCTATCATGTCTTTGTTATTTGTGATCTTGCATGATTTCCGTTGTTAGTAGCTATCTTGGCCAAGTAGATGCTAGCAACTCCAAGAGTTAGTATTTATGCTCGATAGTGGGTTCATGCCTCGGTAACTGGGAAGTGATAAATCTCTAAGGTACTAGATGTGCTGTTGCTACTAGGGAGAAAACAACAATCCTTTGTTCATAGAATAATTGTATTGTTTACTTTACACGTAGTTCGTAAAGCAATAATCTGTTGCTTACAACTTAATACTGGAGGGGTTTCGGATGATAACCTGAAGGTGGATTATTAGTCATAGATGCAGTTGGATGGCAGTCTATGTATAATGTTGTAATGCCCAATCAAGTCTCAAAGGAGTCAAGATGATTAGTATATGCATGTATTGCTTTCTCGATGTTTGTCAATTGCCCCGCTATAATTTGTTCACCCAGCATGTTATCTATCTTAAGGACAGCCACCTCTAGCAAACTATGGATCCCGATCCTTGTATTTTACATACAATCTATGAACTGTTTACTGCTTTGTGTTTATTTTCTGCAAACTATTACTTCTTTCCATTCGATACGTTTAATCCTTTGTTTTCTGCAAAACACGGTGAGATTGACAACCTCATAGCCAGTTGGGGACAAAGATATGTGGTTGTGTTGTGCAGGTCTCCACGTTGCTACTAGCACCGGTAGTGCGCCCTGCCAAGGCTCAGCTAGCAACACCTTTGGGGTGTTTCCTTGTTCCTACTGGTTCGATTAAACCTTGGTTTCATAACCGAGGGAAACTTGCTGTTGTGCTTATCATACCTTCCTCTTGGGGTTCCCAATGATCTCTACATCAACCACGCTCTAGCATTTTTCTAGCGCCATACATAGAGCCATCAAGCATTTTTCTGGCACCATTGCCGGGGAGTCAAGGACATCTTCACAAGGGGAGTCCCTCATAACCAATCTCTTTACTTTGTTATTTTTGTTTTGCTTAGTTTCTTTTTGTTTTGTTTGCTTGTTTCTTTATCAAAAATACAAAAAAAAATTAGTTCCTACTCTAGTTGTTATTTTTGTTGGTCTGTTATTGTCTTGCTTTATCATGCTTTCTATCAGTGGTTGGTTTCTTTGAAACTGAATCTTATTAGCAAGGTGGGTTCACGGAAGAGCAAAAACATTATTATAAGGAACACCGCTTGTCACAAAAAGGGAAACACTTATGGGAACAAATTGATAAATTGTATACCATTGCTATAAACGTGTGCTCTACTTATAATGTTACTTATTGCTTTGATAAATCTTGTTGCTGTAGGAGGTATAAACACCTCCCTTTTCAATGTGAGTATAATGATAATGTTACCATATCTTCTTATGTTAAAGGGAATTATGACTTTTATGATATGGAACAAATTGAAGAATTTATTGCTTGGAAGGGTGCATTTGGAGTTACTTATTTGCTTGAAAATACTAATGATGCACCTTATAAATATGAGGTTTATGATATACTAAAATTTTGCTTTGATAATTACAAGGTAGAAAATGGCTATATTCTTGAATATCTTAATAGATGATCTCCACCAATGGAAGATACTAATGCCTTGCATGAGCCTATGGAAGAAGAAATTGCTGAAACTAGAAGCTCGTTGGATGAAAAAGAGGAGGAAAGTGATGATCAAGAGGAGGAATAATGGATCTACCCATCCCTACCTTCTAATGAGAGTAACTCTTTACCCCTTACATTATTTGATTGTCCCCCATGCTTACCAAAGGAAGACGAATGTCATGTTCATGCGGATTCTTTTGAAAATGTTTATAATAAAGCTCTAGTGTTTGTAGATCATGAAAAGCATGCTTTATGTGATAGTTATATTGTTGAGTTTATTCATGAGGCTACTGAAAATTATTATGAGAGAGTAAAATATGGTTGTAGAAGTTTTCATGGTACTGAAACACCTCTCTATGTGCTGAAAGTTTTGAAGCTACTTTTGTTTTATCTTCTTATGCCTGTCACTTTGTTCCTTGTGCATTTATTTGCATACAAGATTCCTATGCATAGGAAGTGCGCTAGACTTAAATGTGTTTTGAATTTGCTTCTTGGTGCTCTCTTTTACTTCAATTCATATTTCTTATGTGAGCATCTTTTCAAACTATCATGCCTAACTTAAAGGCGTTAAAGAAAAGTACTTATTGGGAGATAACCCAAAAGTTTTAGATGAGTCTTGGAAGTTATTACCTCTGTAATAACCTCTCCTTATCCTTTTTATTTGCTTTTTGTGCCAAGAGTAACCTCTAATGAGAGAGAAGTAATGATTGGGAAAGTTGTTGTCCCGAAACAGATTTCTGTGCTTCACCGTAAAAATTCGTGTAAAATCTCAGAACGTCGTTTTGAGGCGTGAATTTTTGGTGCTTCTGCCCCAGGTTGTTATCTAACTTTCATTAGTTCAACACTTTTTGATATGAGCAACAGAAGGTCTTCGAAAAAATTCGTCTTTACCTGCTGGTCTGTTTTGACAGATTTCTGCCATTTTCTGCATTTGCTTCTTGTTGGTTCCTTTTTGAGTTCTTTTGGGGAATTGAGCTTTTTCGAGGGAAGTGCTACAATAGCTAGTGTTCTAATGGAAGTTTATTTGGTGTTAGAACTGAACCTTAAGACCTTTTATCTTGAGTGCACTAATGTTGCTAATAAAGATTGTGTGAAGTTTTGTATGAAGGAAAATTTTCAGGTGTATGGAAGGAATGAGTAATGAGATGAAGGATGGACTAAAGCTCATGCTTGGGGATGCCACGCGTGTCACCCCAAGAAATCTCCAAGAAGTACAAGCGTCAAAGCTTGGGGATGCCCAAGGCATCCCCTTCTTCATCAATAAAAATCCCAGGTTTCTTCCAAACGCTTCATTTTTATTGTTTCATGCATAGTTGTGTTGTTCTTGGAGCGTCTTCTTTTTCGTTTTCGTTTGCTTGGTTTTCTTAGTTTGCTGAATAAATTGGTTGGACCCCCTCTTTCATACATTGGTTTGCAAATAGTTTGGTTTGGTTTGGAAAAGAGTAGGAAAGTTCATACTTATGTGGTAAAAAGAGCTCGTTTTTGACTGTGGCCTATGCTTTGTCATGCCATGCTTGATATTGTTTTGGCTTTATGCTTAGTATTCTTTGTTGTAGCATGACTTGTTATAAATAATTGAGATTGCTTAATGTGCCTTGGATGAATCATGCGTTGTTTTAGCATATTAAGGCATAGTATAGTGGTATTCTCCTTTGATGCTTTATTTGGGTTGACTTGGCGCATGCTCACACCATGTTATGACTATCTCAAGTCACCATAGCCTTTATGATCCTTTAGTTTTCAACTTGTAGTATCACTTTATGCTTTGATCAATGATGTTTTGTCGCTCTGCATGATTATGACCATTATTAATCTCTTAGGTTGTCGCTCCCAGTCTTTTGCTAGCCTCCACAACCAAGTATGAGTTCCACTCATGCATCCAACTCCCTAAACCAAGTTATTCCAAATAGTCCACCATACCTACCTACTAGCTTATGCTATTCCAAGTATATTCATGCTTTTGTATACCTTCCAAATTAAAGCTCTCACGAACTTGATGGCACACTTTACTTTTCTTGCCCTTAATAAACTTGAACCATTGTGTCGTCTATGTTGTATATGCTTGCACTTATTTGTTGGGAATCAGCAGAACCATGCTTTCATGGGGAACGCTTTCAACATTGCACTTGGTACTTGTACCTAGTTGATATCATGCTCTTTTGTATATGGATGTCGATTGTGAAATGAAAGGGAGCTTGTAAGTCCATGGAGTTATGTATATGTGTTAGAGAAACGTCTGGTCATTTGGTCTAATCCATGCTGACATGGTGGAAACCTGCAGCGTAACCATAATGAGCTGTCTATGAAGCATTCTTCTTATAAAAAAAAGAGTCCTATATTGAGAAAAAGGAAAAAAAAGATTATGAAAAGAGGAAAGAGAGAAAAAAGCACCATATTCCCATGATAAATGAGAAGATTGCTGAGATGCTCGTTGTCTGCTTGCCTTGTCATTTTGATATGGGGGTTCTTCCGTATCATCGGTCAAGGGGTGCCCTGTTGGCGGTTCTCTATGATACACATGTACTTACGACGACAAGAACTTACCGGTGACTAAACTTGAGTAGCATGAGGAGCGGCCCTCGTATACAAGGGACATAGTTTGTTCACTTTAACCTTAATCACTTCAAGATGCTTATGATAGGGGCAATGAGAGATGAAAGCTATAAGTACCATAATTTTTGGAAGCTCTTTATGAGACTTGAATCCCTACTTCCTTTTATAAAAGGGCCTTTCTTCCACTATTATATTGAGTCTCCACCTTCTATCTTTATGCACCTACTTTGAGAGCATAGTGGCCATTCTTAGTTCTATGTGCATTGTCCCAAGACTAGTTGATTGATGTATAACTTGATATTGCTTGTTTTAAGCTATTTGTATCTAGTCATGATGACCCACAAGTATAGGGGGTGTATCGCAGTATTTTTGATAAAAGAGTGTCGAACCCAACGAGGAGCGGAAGGTGCTGGCTAGTGGTATGGATCAGGAATTCTCTGCAAATACTTAGCAAACGGATTTTTAGGGGGTTTCGATAAAGCAAGTAAACAAAGTAAGAGTAAATAAAAGACAGTAGGAATAAATGCAGCAAGTGGCCCAATCCTTTATGCAGCAAACTACAAGCCGGTTGTATTTCTATAGATGACCAAACGTTCTCGAGGACATATGGGAAGGCTGTCAAGTGCTTTCGCTTCATATAGTCGATTAATCTTCTTTAGCTTGCTAAGTGTTGTGTGGGTGAACCTGTGCTAATGTACCGCCCCATCCAAGACTAATACATACTTGTGATTATACCCCTTGCAAACATCCGTAAGTACAAGAAAGTAATTAAGGTAGAAACCTAACCACAACTTTAAACTCTAAGACCCTTACGTCCCTTGTGCAATGGTTTCCTAACGGGGGTTCAGGTTTCTGTCACTCCGGCAACCCCTACAATTAGTAGCCAAATACACAATGCATTCCCCTAGGCCCATATAGGTGAAGTGTCATGTAGTCGACGTACACATGACACCACTAGAAGAAGTACACCACAACTTAAATAACAATCTATTGAATCTTTCTCAACATAACTCCACTACTAACAACAAGACTTCTCCCATGTCCTCAAGAACAAAACGAACTACTCACAAGACATCATATGGATCATGATCAGAGATGGAATAATGATGTATAACAATCTGAACATAAACAATAATTCAATGGTTCACTCAATAGCATCAACTACAAAGAGTAATCAACACCGGGAAAGTTTCCCCAATGAACTAATGCAAGATTCAACCAATTGTTACACAATATGGAGATGGTGATGAGGGTGCTGCTGCTGATGATGATCCCGATGAAGTCCAGCTTGATGGTGGTGTTGATGGCAACGATCTCCCCTCTCCGGGAAGGAATTCCCCCGGCAGAAATCTGTCTGCCGGAGAGATCTTTCTCTCTCGGTGTTTTCCGCCCCACAGAGGCAGCGGAATCTTTATGTGGTCGCTCCTCGAGTCTTAGGGTTTCGTGGGGATGATACACTAGGGGAGAGCTGGGTATTACAGTGGCCATTACTCGAACCTGACCTAGGACTGCCCGCGCCATGGGGTGGTGTGGGCCCCCTGTGGCCCACCTCCACTCCATC
Source organism: Avena insularis (assembly GCA_023614405.1). Taxonomy (NCBI): domain Eukaryota; kingdom Viridiplantae; phylum Streptophyta; class Magnoliopsida; order Poales; family Poaceae; genus Avena; species Avena insularis. Next base: position 591,740,272 of record CM042686.1, on the reverse strand, counting down.
TTCTGACATACTGAGTCTTCTGAAAAAATAGGATTTTCCGTATATTTTTCCGGATTTTCTGATCTTCGCGAATTTTGCCTCCAAACAGCACCTTTTCCATCAGAATCCTGACTGCAACGGTCCATGCTCCAAAAGTCATCAACCATGCAAAAATAGATGAAATAACATAAGTATCACCTCTCAATACGAAATATATCAATGAATAATAGTGAATTAAGACATAGAATAGTGATGCAAAATGGACGTATCAAGTCACTCTTATGAACTTTGAAGGTGTCCTATGCATTTACATTTGCTATTCTATTGAGGGACAAGCTGAATACTATTATGCTATGTTTTCTTTATGCGAAACAAACAAACGTCTTGCAAAGCATTGTTATTCATGAATCTTTTGTTTGTGCCTTTTCATGTTGCATCATAGTTTCTTTGTCTTATTGCAAGAAATTTGTCTTTCATGTTATGATTGAAGTACTATGATCCCAGCTTTGAATGTTGTACAAATACTTTGATCAAGTCTTTGATGGTGCATGTCACCTCAAAAATTATTCTTTCTTTTTATCACTTACCTACCGAGGACGAAAGGAGTTAAGCTTGGGGATGTTGATACATTGCAAATGTATCTATAATTTTTGATGTCCCATGCTTGGTTTTATCCACTTTCTTGTGTTTTGTCCACACTTTGGAGTACTTTTCATATGATTTCTTGGACTAACCTATTAACAAGAGCCACAATTTACCTCTGTTTTCTGCTTTTTGGTTCTAGGAAAGTCGAAAATGAATATTCTCGAATTGGACGGACAAAAGCCAAAGTGCCTATTTTTCGAAGTCATCGATGCCGAATACAAGACGGAGAGGGGCCAGAGGTCGCCACACCACTGCTGCATGGCTGGCTTGGCCGCGCCAGGTGGTGTGGTGGCCTGGCACCCTCGGCCTCCTTCCGCCTATAAGATGCCCTCGGACGAAAACCCTAAGTGCCCGATCAAAATCCACGAAGAGTCTCAGAGCCGTCATCTCCATCCCTAGATCGGGAGGGATCTGAAGCTCTTACCGGCACCCTGCCAGAGAGGGGAATTCATCCTGGAGGCCTTCTTCATCACCATGCAAGCCTCCGGTGTGATGCGTGAGTAGTTCCTCCTTGGACTATGGATCCGTGTAGTAGCTAGATGGCTGGTTTCTCCTCCTTTGTGCTTTCATGTCTAGATATTGTGAGCTTCGTTCATGATCAAGATCATCTATTAGTAATTCTGCATGTTGTGTTTGCGGGGATCCAATGGATATTGAGATGCTATTTCAGATTGATTATTGATTCTATCATGTCTTTGTTATTTGTGATCTTGCATGCTTTCCGTTGTTAGTAGCTATCTTGGCCAAGTAGATGCTAGCAACTCCAAGAGTTAGTATTTATGCTTGATAGTGGGTTCATGCCTCCGTAACTGGGAAGTGATGTAAATCTCTAAGCTACTAGATGTGGTGTTGCTACTAGGGAGAAAACAACAATCCTTTGTTCATAGAACAATCGTATTGTTTACTTTACACGCAGTTCTTAAAGCAATAATCTGTTGCTTGCAACTTAATACTGGAGGGGGTTCGGATGATAACCTGAAGGTGGATTACTAGTCATAGATGCAATTGGATGGCGGTCTATGTATAATGTTGTAATGCCCAATCAAGTCTCAAAGGAGTCAAGATGATTAGTATATGCATGTATTGCTTTCTCGATGTTTGTCAATTGCCTCGCTGTAATTTGTTCACCCAACATGTTATATATCTTAAGGAGAGCCACCTCTAGTGAACTATGGATCCCGGTCCTTGTCTTTTACATACAATCTATAAACTGTTTACTGTTTTGTGTTTATTTTCTGCAAACTATTACGTCTTTCCATTCGATACGTTTAATCCTTTGTTTTCCGCAAAACACGGTGAGATTGACAACCTCATCGCAAGTTGGGGACAAAGTTCTGTGGTTGTGTTGTGCAGGTCTCCACGTTGCTACTAACACCGGTAGTGCGCCCTGCCAAGGCTCAGCTAGCAACACCTTTGGGGTGTTTCCTTGCTCCTACTAGTTCGATTAAATCTTGGTTTCATAACTGAGGGAAACTTGATGTTGTGCTCATCATATCTTCCTCTTGGGGTTCCCAACGAGCTCTACATCAACCACCCTCTAGCATTTTTCTGGCGCCATACACAGAACCATCAGACGTCAGTGTCTATAGCGGATTATACTTTTCGATTGCGCCTCCCTGATTTGAACTCGATAACGTTGTTCGATACGTCTGCCGTTTAGTCAGGCTGTTGGGTCCCACATGTCAGTCTCTCATTAGAAGAATCGTGTGTATGATGAATTTTTTTCCTTCGCTCGCGCTACCTTGTTCCGAACTTGATAGTGTTTCTCGATGCATCTACTATTTAATCAGGCTGCTGGGACCCACATGTCATCATCTTATTAGAAGAAACGTGTGTGATGAAAATTTTCCTTCGCTTGCGTTACCCTGTTCTGAACTTCATAGCGTTGCTCGATGCATCTACCGTTTAGTCATGCTGCTGGGTCCCCCATGTCAGCCTCTCATTAGAAGAATTGTGTGTAAGATGGAATTTTTTCTTTGCTCGCGCTACCTTGTTCTGAATTTGATAGCGTTGCTCGATGCATCTACCGTCTAGTCGCGTTGTTGGGTCTCCCATGTCAGTCTCTCATTAGAAGAATTGTGTGTATGATGGAATTTTTTTCTTCGCTCACGCTACTATGTTCCGAATTTGATAGCGCTACTCAATGCATATACCATTTAATCACGTTGTTGGGCCCCACATGTCATCCTCTCATTAGAAGAAACGGGTGTATGATGGATTTTTTCCCTCGGTTGTGCCTTCGTGTTTTGACTTGATAGTGTTACTCGCTGCACCAGCCATTTATTCAGGCTGGTGGGTCCCTTATGTCAGCCTCACATTAGAACAATCAAGGGTATGATGGAATTTTTCTTCTCTAGCGCTACCCTGTTCCGAACTAGATAGCATCAAATCTGTCATTTGGTCATGCAACTGGGTCCCACATGACGGCCTCTCATTAGAAGGATAGATTGACTTTTTTTCTTCGCTTGCACCTCCATGTTTCGAACTTGATAACGTTGCTTGCTGCATCAGCCGTTTTTTCAGGCTGCTAGGTCCCCCATGTTAGCCTCTCATTAGAAGAAACGTGTGCATGCTGGACTTTTTCTAGCTCGTGCCTCCCTGTTCTGAACTTGGCAATGTTGCTCGATGCAGCAACTATATAAGGTCTCACTGGTGGGTCGCACATGTCGATCTATCTGTAAATGAAACGTTTCTCTGATGAACCTTTTTTCTGGGTGCATCCGTTGTTTTGACCTTTGCAACATTGCTCGATGCGGCAGTCGTGTATGGTTTTGCTGCTGGGGACTCCATGTCAGCCTCTCTAGTATGTTCTGGCTTGTGGGTCCTCGTGCAGCCTTGTATGTTCTGGCTGGTGGATCCCTGGTGTCAGTCTCTATGTACAAGTATTTAACTTTTTTTCAAACCCACCCATTAAACTCGAGGGACGTTGCAGGCTGGTGGTCTACGATGTTAGCCTCTCCATAATGCGATATTGCTAGAAGAAAATGTAAACCCAATATATATATATGTAAAGCCAAGATATATATGTGCATATAGGGGATTCGAACACAAGACCTTCGAATTAAATAGACATAAACTGAGTGCATTACTACTACACCAAAAACATCTATAGAAAAGATATCATTAAATGTTTATTAGTACTACAACTTATGTATTAGTCTTTTTATAAATATTTTCTGTCCATGTTTATCTCTTTTAAAATATAAAAGGGCAGCGCTCGTGGCATCTTAATTTATATAATGCCACATAATGGAGTAGTTTCTTAAAAACATGCGAAGGCTGAGTTTTTTTGAAGAGGTGGGTGTAATGCCCAAAACACCGAGTTAAAAATATTTTGGGCTATACTCCATGGGTTCCTTTCTCAAATTTCACCATGCTGTGCTCAGTAGTCCCCTGACCCTAAAAATGCCGAAATATAATGTTCTGGGTTGTGATCCACATCCTCCTTTCTCAAATTTTAGTGGGGTGTAGTCAGTAGTCCCTTGACCCTGAAAAGGCTAAATTAAAATGTTCTGGGCTAAATAGGGGTAGAATGGGCTATATTTCTTCTCCTTGTTTATAAAATTGCATTGTGATGTGGCTCAGCCGGATTCAAAACAAAGACCTCATAGAGGGAGGTGGAAAAAACAATAATTATTTTGATAGATATTCATGCGAAAAGTCAAAAGAACCATGGACACACCCTCCGCCTGCGGCAAAACTAGACTGATACCCTATGACTCCACTTGGCGAAATCACGTTGTATCTTTACCCCTCTCATATTTGTCCAAAACACACATCCAATGGTTCCAATGATAGAAAGGCAAAAGCTCTAGTGCAAATAGCCAATTAGCAATGACAAAACTTTTGACATATTTTGTACTAACATTTGAAAGATTCAAAAGTATAGAATAAGATAGAAAAATATCGACAGATTTCTAGTTCGCAATCAGCCGCACTTGATATATTCAGCAGCATTTCAAAGTGGTCGATTCAGCAATACAAACATTGAAATTCAATAACAGTATAGAGATAATTAGTTCTTGTTTCAGCTCTAAAATCCTTGGCGCACAATGAGTTTGCCCCTTTTCTACGAACACACTACATCATTGGAGCATGCAAAACTGACAATCAACTCTGCTTTTGTGTGCATAGCTCGTTCTTACCACTACAAGAATCTGGACGGTTCATGACGTTCTGATATCATTATTGATAAGAGGCAAAACGTCATAGATGGCCATCCGCGACGAATACTATGGAAAAAAAGGTCATGCCTCACGTCATAATTGGATGTGTGACATTTTTCTGTCTGAAAATGTCACGGGTCGTCCGTGACGTTCCTCTAATTTCATCGCGGCCAACTGGACCGGACCGACCCAGGCCCGATCGTTCGCGACGTTTTTGTTTTGTCACGATATCGCCACGTGGCGAGCGGCACATGACGTAAATCGTCGATGGCGTTCTTGATGTTATGGTTGTCGTCTACGATGTCATCGACTTCCTGACTTTTTTCCCATCATGGCTAGATTCTGCTAGCGCCGTTTGCTGACGTCATCCATTCGGTTGCTTATGTCATCCTTCCCTTTTCGTCATGCTAGCGGAGACGAATTTTGTTTTTGTCATGGCAATAAGCTAGCCAGCTTACGCGTGGCCGACTGTCAGGGCGACACGTGGACCAATAGGAAGGAAACACATGGTCCATCTGGAGTGTCAACCGTGGACCAATTAGAGATAGACGTGTATCTCCAACACATAAGGAACTCATTTCATTAGGGCAGAAGAGATGACGTTTCTGTTTTGTCGAGGACGTTAACAAGTGAAAGTATGCCACGTCGGCGTCTATCGGTGACGGAAATATTTTTGTCAACTGTACAACAGTGACGTTTTCGTTTACATCGGAGATGAGTGCTAGCAACTTCGCTAGATTGCACGGTCAAAGTGATAGAAATTGCAGGCCACATGTTTTAGGGGATATAAATAGGTTTGCATATAAGTTTCTACCAAAATAAAGAAAAGAGTCTAACAAGCTTTTAGTCACACCACCAGTTCACTTACCTACGCAGCAGAGCTAAGAATTGCTGAAGTAATGCATTTACAAGGTCTACGAAGTTCACAAGTGCTTTCTGTTCTTCTTTCTCTGCTTCTTTCACCTTCAGCAATGCTGCAATGTGTTTGCCTAGTGCCTCATTCGCTGCTCTCTCAGTCCCAAGTTGGGCTTCAAGGAGAGAGTTGGTTGGTCTTGAAGGATGGATGCTTTCATCACTATAAGCAAGGGGTTGATCCTCAATGCCATATTCTGCAGTAGATAGTGCAATTGTGCTTCCAATGAGTGCATGATAGTTATAGAAACAAACATTAGAAAACTAGCAAGCAAATTCCAAGCACATCTTCATGGACAAATAGGGTATTGAATTATATGAAGATGAAAAAGATGGACCTGGTATAGTTTCTTCCACACTTCCTGCGCTTTCTTCAAGGCTTCTGCCTCGCCATCTGGTTTCTCCGTCTGCAACCCCATAATGGCACTACGCAGTATCGCATTCCCTGCTCTCTGAGCCCTAAGTTGCGCTTCAAGGAGAGTCTTGGTTGGTATTGAAGAATGGATGTTGATGCCCCGCGACAGCGCATAGTACACCGTGTCGGTGGAAGGAGGTTGTTTAGCCTCAGTGATATCTTATGTAGCATTAGGCGCCATCTTGATTTCCATGGTTGCATATGAGTTTTAGGAATAGAATCGAACATTAGAAAAATAGACAGCAAATTACAAGTTAATCATACTCATTTCAGAGACAAATATGGCATTGAAATTTTGGAAGATGAGAAAGATGAAAAGTATTCCAGAGGGCTTACTGTTGCTTTTTTCACACTGTGATGGGAGAAGCCCCGGTTGTCACAGAAAAATAAATCACTACGATAAGGTTGTTTATTTCTGGTTTGCCTGTTTATTAAACAACGGGCCCACACAAAGAGAGATCATAGAGTATAAGAGGCAGTCCTGGTTAAACACAAACAGGGGGAGTTGAGTAAACAAGACTTGACCTGGTTCCTAGGGTCAGTCCAAGAATCAACAAGCTTGCACCACTCTGCATTGTTCGTATGTTCAACAGGAGATATCCTTGTTACTTCATTCAGTGGGAAGGGGTCAAAAAACTGCTTCTTCAAGAGATGCCTTTGAATTCTTGTGTGCCTCATTAACTGCTGGTTGAAAGCAACATGCACCTATGGTTATGATACATCCATGACAAACTTTTGCTAAAATAAAATATCGTGCATCAGCCTTTGCATGAACAATAATGAGAATAAAAGGGAGTTGAGTCATAGAACATACGAAAACTCTGCCATAGAACTCTGCTCTGACATTCGGCCTCTCCTTGTACTCTTTCCAGTGGGGGGAGATAGGCATACCAGTCCTGATTGTTTTTGCACACTCAGTGGCGAACTTGGAAGCAATAGTTCTTCCTAGAGGAATGACAAATGGAAGTTTTCCTCCTTTGGACATGTCTGCACGTTGCTTCCCCATGTTTTTCCCTCAATACAATTTGAGGATCATCATGTGTAATAGTGTCTTCAGAAGGATGATGGCCAAAATCATCTCCAAACATATAATGTGGAGTTAGTGTTCTACCATATAATAAGTGACATTCAAACAATATAATGTGCTTTCCTTGGGGAGTTGGTTGCTTGCCTGGGGCAGTTGTCTGCTCATCTTGGACTATTGTCTTCCTGCCATGGAGTGCTGCCATCTCGATTTGGTCTATTACCTTCTCTCCTTGAGCATCAGGATCTACAGGACTCTGAGTTTCTTGCGAAGAGGTTGTAGCACTTGGTGGTCTTGGTGGGCACCGTGGATAACTTGGAGGTGGAAGTACTTCTGAAGGATTCCTCTTGGACCTGGTATATCTCGTACTTTCTGTCGAGATGGCCATGCTAGCCAAGACGCGCTTCCGAGCAGCTGATCCACCACCAGCAACAATCCTTGTCATGACAACAAGGTTCTTCTTATATTTCCTCTTCTCAGTCTACACAATTAAAAGGTAGTCAATTCGGGATAATAGAAAGGCGACATATATGGAAAATTAAGTATGCAAATAATTACACAAAATATGAGTAGGCAAGTAAGGGGACAACCTACAGCTCATCCTCCTCCTCCTCTTTAGGATAATATTCAGATCCAGAGCCTTCATCCTTGCTCTTTTTAGGGGAGAATTCAGTGTGGATATGCATAAACAAGGGGCTTAACACCCATTTGTTGCATCCACGCATTGTTTCTCGTGATGTTTTCCAGCCGTCTTTCTTCCATGGGATGCAATTGTGGTTCTATCATGAATAAACAACTCCAAGTAAGCTACAAAAATATAACCTATGGTATTGATTGTTCTATACTAATCATAATGTACAACAGTCTACTATGAGGAACTTCTACTCTAAATCTCATATCACAAGACTAACGATGAAGTAGCCAAAGCAATGCAAGAGACAAGACGATGAACAAGCTGGACAATTCACCAATTGGTTACAATAATAAGCAGAGTGGGACAATTTACAAAAGCAGGGAAATGTTGGATCATGGTTGGATAATATGCATGGAATGACAATAAAACATAAGTAGGATAAGGATCAATAGTGCAATTAAATAGGAAATATAACCTATGGTACTGATTGTTCTATAGAACTCATCATGTGACAACTCACTATGAGAAATTTCTACTATGACCACAAGGCATATGATGAAGCAGCCAAACTAATGCAAAAAACCAAGATAATGCAACCTTTACCACACATAAACAAATCATAAGCCGAAATAGTATACATGCAGTTAAAGAGGATAAGCATAATAAAACATAAGTAGGATAAGCAACTATCATGCAAATAAACAAAACTTTTGGTGTTGATTGTTTTATAGTAATCATCATGTAATACAGTCCACTATGAGAATTTTATACTCTGATCAAAAGACATAGGATGAAGCAGCCAAACCAATGGAACAACCAAGATAATGCAAACTTTATCTGCATGTAAACTGATCATAAGTTGAATACTCTGAATCTCACTTATCAATTGCTTGGCTGGTTGCACTAATAAGCAGGGCAGGACAATTAAACATCAGAAGGATAAACATCTTTCATGCAATTAAATAGGCAATTAAACAAGCCATAACATATGATGTTGATTGTTCAATAGTAATCATCATGTAAATCAGACTACTATGAACAATTTATACTCTGCTCATCAGACATGTCATGAAGCAGTCAAACTAATGCAACAGACATGATAATGCAACCCTGATTACAAGACTTGTAAAATCACAAGCAATTTCACAAGCAAAACAAATAAGAGAATAACTACAACAAAATAGGCAAATTGGTGGCATGAACATGATAATGAACAACATTTCACAGACAAAGTAAAAAACATGAGCATCGAGGATGAGCGTGTTTCCTTGCCTACAGGCTGTAGGGCCTTTTTGATACCGTGTTTCTTGCAGTGACCTAGGGCACATGGCATAGAGATGGACGGCGAGGTAGCAGACCTCATCGACGAGGTGGGAGACAAGGTGGACGGTGAGGTAGACGGGCCTTGTCGGCGAGGTGGATGGCGAGCTAGACAACAAGGTGGACGGCGAGGTTGCCGACTTTGCGAGTAAAGTGTACAGCGAGGTGGTAGACAAGATCAGCGGGCTATCGGCGGGGTGGATGATCGGCGAGGTCGACGGATGTGTTGGAAAATTGGGACAGTGAGGAGGGGCTAGGGTTTGTCCTAGAGGTGACATAGACGTTACTATTGGAGGGACAGACGGAGATGAGGGGATTAAAGGAAGAGGGTGGAGGGATGGTCAGCGGAAATAGGAAAAGGGAGAGGACGGTGGGGAGGGCGAGGGGATGGTGGGGTGGACGACGCCGAGGGCAGTGGGAGATATTTGGATCTATCTCATTTCGGCGAGGGGATAAAAAGGGTTTCGATTAGATTATGTAAATGACCTTTGGGCGAATGCTTGGGTGGTGCTGTGCGGGTGGGCTGAAAGGTAATTATAGCGCAAGAAATTTTCATTTGTGTAGAAACTCTCCCGCGCTAGCGCCAAATTTCATGTGGGGGGAGGACCTGACCTGGAAATTTGGGGTTGGTGTCCTGGCCATCAGATGCATGATGAGGGTTCAAATAAATTAACCATATTTTAGGAAGTCTTCACTAAAAGGGCCTGGTGAAGAAAACTATAAATTATTCACGAATAAATCTTGAAAAAAGCAATAATGTGGACTACTACTTTATATTTCGACTTGTATAATGATCTCAAGAGAGGTAAAACTATTTTGTATAATATATTCATAGTTAGATAAGATTCAAAATGCGGTTTTGAACACCGGCTAGCCTTTTTCTTTCGTCGAGTTGTCTCTGCTTCCTTAGTAGATCCCTCTTTTTGTGATGAAGCAAGTATTGGTAGGCCATTAGATCTTCGCGCGTGGCCTCTGCTGCCATTGGGACCGCACCCGAAATTGCTTCCCTTGCTTTTTGCCATGCTTCGGCTAATAGTCGGATAGTTTGCCCCTCACCTCTACGTGGTTCTCCTCCTCCTTGGATTATGCGGTTGTTTGTCATATCTCCTTCGTTTCTGTGATCTCCTTCGTTTCCATGATCTCCTACATTATCATCCGAAAGAATATCATTGGGGTCAAGGATAGGTTTATGATGACCCACAAGTATAGGGGGTGTATCGCAGTATTTTCGAGGGAAGTGAAACCCAATTTATTGATTCAACACAAGGGGAGCCAAAGAATATTTATAAGCCTTAACAACTGAGTTGTCAATTCAGCTGCACCTAGAAACAATCTTGCTCACAATAGTTTATCAGTAGCAACAGTTTTGTAGTAGGAATAGTAAAGTAACAGCAGTAGTAAAAGCAAAGACAGTAGTAACAATAGCAGTAAACGGTAGGATTCGAGTGCGGTAGGCATAGGGATGGATGGACGGGCGTTGCATGGACAAAACGATTCACATAGCAATCAGAACATAGGGAAATTGTAGATAAATAAGATAAAGCATCCAAGTACTAGATAATCCTAGACATGTGTTCCATATATAGTCATACGTGCTCGCAATGAGAACTTGCACAACATCTTTTGTCCTGCCAGCCCATTTGTAGCGGGGCCTCAAGGGAACTACTGACAATTAAGGTGCTCCTTTTAATAGAGCACTGGAGCAAAGCATTAACACTCCGTGAACACATGTGATCCTCACATCAAAGCCATTCCCTCCGGTTATCCCGATTTATGTCACTTCAGGGCCATTGGTTCCGGATAACAACATGTGTATACAACTTGCAGATAAGACCATAAACAATACTATCATAATGAATCAATAACATGTTCAGATCTGAAATCATGGCACTCGGGCCCTAGTGACAAGCATTAAGCACAACAAGTCGCAACAAAGTCATAAAGCACTAATAGAAGATACTAGGCACCATGCCCTAACAATCCGATGCCATTACATGAACGATTTCATCCAATCCCTACCATCCCCATAGCCTACAGCGGGGCATTACTCACTCATAGATGGGGGAAACTTGGATGGTCGATGGAGAAGCGATGGTGATGATGATGGCGATGATCTCCTCCAATTCCCCGTCCCGGCAGGATGCCAGAACGGAGTTTCTGGTGCTGTTTCATGGAATCTAGTGGTGGCGGCAGAGCGGAACTCCTTCTGGAATAACGTCGAACCCCCCAGAGGTTTTAGGTCAGAAGGCTTCTTATAGGCGAAGAGGGAGACCGAGGGGTGTCTGGGGTGGCCAGACCACCCCCTGGCGTGGCTTGGGCTAGCCCGTGCGGCCAGGTGGTGTGGCCTGGGCCCAGCCCTCCTCCGTCTCGTATTCTGGCTCCGGGAGTCTTCTGGTGAAATAAGATTTTTGGCATATTTTCCGGGATTTTTCCTAATAGTTGATTTTCTGCACAAAAAGTAGACACCAAGGCAATTCTGCTGAAAACATCATTAGTCTGCATTAGTTGCATCCAAATCACACAAGTTTAGAGGAGAAACAATAGCAAAAGTGTTCGGGAAAGTAGATACGTTTGGACGTATCAACTCCCCCCAAGCTTAGCTTATTGCTTGTCCTCAAGCAATTCAGTTGAAAACTGAGTGCGATAAAAGAAACTTTCACGAACACTTTTGCTTCATATGATGTATATATTCTCAACATGTGATCAACTACTTAGACAATTCATAATAAAGAGTATGCAAATAAGTTTACTTAATAGGCATTGCAAGCTATGAGGAGATTCCAAATTAAAAAATAATAAATAGCATGAAGTATAAATATAAGCAACATTACAATGCTCATAACAAGGTATGATAGGGTGGTATCTCGCTTGCCTTTGATTATGAATGCCAAGGCACCTCTGAAGTTCAGGTGAAGACTAGAAGTAAAGATATCGAAGATACAAGCATCAAATTCATAACACAAATAATCAAGTAATGAGACAAGCACAAAGAATGACAACTATGCTCTCAAGGAAGTGCTCGTAGCATAAGTGGAGATTCAACAAGGAAATGAAAAGGTTTTGAATAGTTTGAAAGGCTTCCAAATGCTGAAAGTATGGTACTAATTAGCCTTGAGCTCTCATTGCCCCTATCATAAGCATCTTTAATATGGTTAAGGTGAAAGTGAGGTCCAATCTGAGTTATATGCTTGGTAGACTATAAACTGAAAATCCCATGTCCCTTGAGTACGAGGGCCACTCCTCATGCTACTCAACTTTAGTTACCTGTAAGTTCTTGTCATCGTAAATACGTGTGTATCATAGAGAACCACCAACGGGGTACCCCTTGCCCGATGATACAGAAGAATCCCCATATCAAAATGACAAGGCAAGCAAATAATGAGTATCTTAGCAATCTTCTTATTTACCATGGGAAAATGGTGCTTTTTTCTCTCTTTCCTCTTTTCTCAAAATCACTCTTTTTTTCTCAATAGATATATCTCTCTCTTTTTTATAAGAAGAATGCTTCATAGATATCATTATGGTTACGCTGCAGGTTTCCACCATGACGGTATGGATAAGACCGGCGGCCCAGGCGTTTCTCTAACACATACATAACTCCATGGACTTACAGGCTCCCCTTTTATTTCACACCGACGACATCCGCAAACAAAAGAGCATGGTATCAACTGGGTATATATTTACAGGTGTTGAAAGCGTTCCCCGTGACAAAGACGGTTACGCTAATCTGCCTATAATTTGCAAGCATATAACTTTCATGGACAGTCACAATGGTTCAGGTTTATTAAGTGCAGAAAATAAAGTGTGCCATCAAGTTCGTGAGAGCTTTACTAACTAACTTTCTCATAACAAGCAAACATTTTATTCGGAAGAAAACAAGGCATATTGAATATGCACGGAAATAGAAAATGATGCTAATAGGTAGGTATGGTGGACAATTTTGGCAATATTTGGTTTTAGGGAGTTGGAAACATGAGTAAAACCTACTCAGTGAAAGTGAAGGCTAGCAATAGTAAGGGAGTGACAAACGAGAGAGAAATAGCTGTCATAATCATGCTTGCAACAAAACAGGAATAATCATGGCATGAAAGTGATTCAAGACCCTCAAGGCAAAATAATTCATCGAGGCTTAACTGATTATTTCAGTTATATGCATGTGTGAGCATGTGCCAAGTCAATTCAAATGAAACATTCAGAGGAGGATACCATGGTGTGTAATACCAAGTTATGAATAGAGTAATGCAGGCAAACATTCATAGGACATGCTACAAACTATTAGCAAGCTAGAACTAATCATATGAAAGCAAGAACTACTAAGCATCCATAAATAACATACACCCTACATGAACAGACTAAGAATGCCCACAATGATGAGTATATGTACAAAAATGAAAACAAATAGAGTTCATTACCAGCCTCTTACCACACCTCTAGTTGTCATTAATCCTCATTATTGCCCTTCACTTGTGTGGCTTGAATAATAACATGAAACCAAATTCCATTGAGGACTGCTGAACCCTGCAACAAACTCACAAAACTAAAGAAGAACAACAAATATTTTTGGTGTTTTCGATTTTTAAAACAAGAACCAAAAAGGAAGAACAAGCAAAGCAAAATCTTTTTGGGTTTTTCGAATAGTTCAAACAAAGCAAAAAGGGAAAAAAACAAAGCAAAAAAGAAAAAGAAGCAAACCAAAGAGAAACAACAGAAATATTTTTGGTCTTTTTGTGTATTAGAAATCAAAAGCAAAGAAATAATGAAAACTAAAAATAGGACGAAACATGAATATACAAAGTACCGACGGAACATGATATGGAGATGAGTGCGATGTCGGCGTACCTCCCCCAAGCTTAGGCTTTTGGCCTAAGTGGGTGTCAATTCCAAGCTGGCTAGGATGAAGTGTCACCATGGTACGACGAGGAGGTACCCTCGTCCTGGTGCAAGCTCGAGTACGTCCCTCCGTAGTGCGTGGAGTAATCGAAGGAGGGCACATCCTCCTGTTGCCCGTGAAAACCCAGCAAGCGGAGCTGCTCATCCACCTCCTCCTTAGAGCACGACCACGGTCTCCTGTGAACACTAACAAAGTAGACTGCGGCAAAGGGATCTCCCTCTCAAATATCTCTCCAAAGGTATGGTTGTTCATGCTTGGTATTCTGAAATTTAAACACCTATTAAACAAGTGATTGCAAAGTGAATATAATGAAGGGTACTAGTCATAGGGACTTGTAAGAGGCCTAAACATGCATCAAAACTATATCTCTAAGCATCAAACAAGCTTACAAGCTCTCATAACCTGTCACCTACAGCAGCAAAATACTCAAGATATAATCCACTAAACACAAATCTACTTGGACAAGCGGAGGGGTCACATACCGGAGAACAAATGCTCCAAATTTCAGCAACAAAGATGGGCTGAGCAAGGAGATCAAAAAATGAGACCAAGCACAGCAAGAACGCGATTTTGAGCAATGAACTAGAGTTTGCTCGGGAGAGAGAAGAAAGTGGCAAGTGAGAGAGTGAGTGGAGGGCCAGAGGTGGCCCACACCATGGCATGGCGCCACCTAGGGCAGGCCGCGCCGCCAGGTGGTGTGCCTGCCTGGTGGGTCCCCTGGTACCTTCTAAGCACTCCTCTGCCCCTTTTTTCACGCAAAAATTTAATATGAATTTTCTGGAATTTTTCGAGACACTTTATTTTTGGGCATTTTTCAGGCATAAATGAATGACTTTCTGGCAGAAAAAGATTTTTTTGGAAATGATGCAATGCAAAACAAACCAAAAGCTACAGAAGTTCTAAGACACTCTAAAATGCAAGCAACTAGCACAAGAAAGGTAAACTAAACGAAAGCAAAAACTAAAATGGATAGAATAGAAGTAAGCGGAGATAATCATAGTGAAAACATTGTTTTGTTCAACAAAATCTTTTTGTTAACAAGGTTGATCAGGTCTTGTTACCAAAACAATTTTATATGAAACAAAACTTTGTATTCCACTAATGATTATGTTACCTCAACTTTGATAGCAATGGTCCCAATCATAATAGTTTCAAATTTTTCTCTTGGTATGGGACAATATATCTCTCCAACTTGAATGCCCTCAACATGTTCAATTGAATTCAAACCATAAGTCCTTTCAATCTTCTTGGGGAAATAGACAGCATGTTCCTTGTCATTAACATTAAAGGTCACCTTTCCTTGATTACAATTAATAACAGCTCCTGCAGTATTAAGAAAAGGTCCCCCAAGAATAATAGACATATTATCATCTTCAGGCATTTCAAGCACAACAAAATTAGTTAATATCAAGCAATTATGAGCCACTTGAACAGGTACATCCTCACATATACCAACAGGAATAGTGGTAGATTTATCAGCCATTTGCAAAGATATATCAGTTGGTATTAATTTTTCTAGTTGAAGTCTCTTATATAGAGAGAAAGGCATAACACTAACTCCAGCTCCCAAATCACACAAAGCAGTTCTAACATAACTATTTTTATAGAGCAAGGGATAGTTGGAATCCCTAGGTCTCCAAGTTTCTTTGGAACGTTACCATTAAAGGAATAATTAGCAAGCAACGTAGAAATTTCTTCATTAGGGATCTTCCTTTTATTCGAGACAATATCCTTCATATACTTTGAGTAAGGAGGCAATTTAATAGCATCAGTCAAAGGAATTTGCAGGAATAAAGGTTTCATCCACTCATAAAACTTGTTATAGTGTTCAACTTCCTTTGACTTGTGTTTCTTATCAGGGAAAGGCATAGGTTTTTGGACCTAGGGCTCTCTTTCACTACCATGTTTCTTAGCAACAAAATCTTCTTTAGTGTATTTAGTATTCTTAGAGTGGTTTTCAGGTTCTTCTTCAACTTTTTCTTTATCAGGAACATCATTTTCTTCATTACCACTTTCAATTTCAGCATCAGAGACAGATATACTATTGGGATTTATAGCAGGTTCAAAGGGTTCTACAACAGTTTTATGTTTCTTTTTCCTTTTCTTACGAGTAGAGCCACTATTTTCAGCTTGTTGAGAATCCTGCTCAATTCTTTTGGGATGCCCCTCAGGATATAGAGGATCCTGGGTAGCAGCACCACTTCTAGTTCTAATTTCATAAGCATGTTTTTCTTTAGCAGCGTTAATTAGCAAGTCTTTTGCACTTTAATGAGTTAATCTATTTGAGTTTGAACCATTTGAAAGTGTTTGACAATCATTTTAACATCATTAAAGGTTCTTTCCATCTTTTAACTCAACAATAGCTCTAGAATTTTCCATTAGATGATTTTGCACCCTTTTATTAAAATTATCTTGCTTGACAATAAAGATATTGAATTCTTCTAAGCATTGATCAGGAGGTTTAGAGTAAGGGATATCACCTTCATCAAAGTGTTGGAGAGAGTGTACCTCAATAGTGGATGAGTGGGGAATTGGCTTGCATAATTGTTCTATAGGAAGTAAATTCTTGACATCTGCAGCTTTAATTCCCTTCTCCTTAAGACATTTCTTAGCTTCCTTCATCACTTCATCATTTAATTCAATAAATCCCCTCTTCTTTGATGTTGGAATAGGCACCGGTATAGTAGGTTTAGGTATAATTACTTCAGGTATAGCTAGTTCAGGAGGATTCCAATCTTCATAATTCTTGCTTATTTTAGCCATTAATTCCTCAGCTTCCTTGGGAGTCCTATTCCTGAAAACACAATCAACACAATTGTCTAGGTATGTCCTAGATTCTTCAGTTAGTCCATTATAAAATATATCAAGAAGCTCATTCTTAGGTAATGGACTTCCAGCCTGTGCATGAATCAAAGGAAACCTTGCCCATGATTCAGGCAATATCTCTTTTTCTCCCTGTTTAAAATCAAAAAGTTCCTGCAAAATAGCATGTCTAGCACTAGGAGGAAAATATTTCTGCAGGAAAGTACTAATCAAGCAATCAAGGCTATCAATAGATCCAGGAGGTAAATTACTAAACCAAGTTTTAGCTTCTCCTTTCAGTGAAAAAGGGAAAATCTTAGCAACAAAGTAAGTACGCATCTTAATATCATTAGAAAACAAGCCACTCATGGTAGAAAGTTCATTCATATGTGCTACCGCACTTTCATTCTTAGTCCCACAAAAAGGTTCTTTCTCAACAATAGCTATGTAAGATAGATCGAGAGAGAAATCATAATCTTTATCTTTAATGTTTATGGGAGAAGCAGCAAACTTAGCAATAGGAGACAATTTGGGTCTAATAGTATGCCTCTCAAGGAGACTCTTAGCAGCGCTCCTATCATGTGTGCTTTTGCATTCTTTAATAAATCCATCGGTCATCTCAACATAACCATCTTCAATATCATAACTCTCACTAGACTCAGGTAAACTAACAGGTGTAGTAGTGTATTCATTAGGAGTTTCAATATTTCTAGCTATAGTTCTAGCAATCGTAGCATCTAGGAAAGGACCTAATGAACCACTCTTATCAAGAACAGTAGAAGTAGCATCATAAGCATCAGAAGTTTCAGATTCAGCAGTAGTAGCAGTGTGTGTAGCATGTGTATGTGGTGGTGTAATGAGCTTACTCATAACAAATGGTGAATCAAGAGCAATAGAGGTGTTCAGAACCGTACCTCTTCTTGTAGTGGATGGTAAAATAGGAACCTTTCCATCACGAGACTTACCCATGATGGATGAATAGCAGTGAACAACAGAGAATCCAAGTGAACTTGATAAATAAAGCTATGGTCCCTGGCAACGGCGCCAGAAAATAGTCTTGATGACCCACAAGTATAGGGGGTGTATCGCAGTATTTTTGAGGGAAGTGAAACCCAATTTATTGATTCGACACAAGGGGAGCCAAAGAATATTTATAAGCCTTAACAACTGAGTTGTCAATTTAGCTGCACCTGGAAACAATCTTGCTCACAGCAGTTTATCAGTACCAACGGTTTTATAGTAGGAATAGTAAAGTAACAGCAGTAGTAAAAGCAAAGATAGTAGTAACAATAGCAGTAAATAGTAGGATTCGAGTGCAGTAGGCATAGAGATGGATGGACGGGCGTTGCATGGACAAGACAGTTCACATAGCAATCAGAACATAGGACAATTGCAGATAAATAAGATAAAGCATCCAAGTACTAGATAATCATAGGCATGTGTTCCATATATAGTCATACGTGCTCGCAATGAGAACTTGCACAACATCTTTTGTCCCCGCCGTTTGCGGGGGCCTCAAGGAACTCTCGGCAATTAAGGTGCTCCTTTTAATAGAGCACGGAGCAAAGAATTAACACTCCATGAACACATGTGATCCTCACACCAAAGCAATTCCCTCGGTTATCGATTTACATCGCCGGGGCCATTGGTTCCGGACAACAACGTGTGTATACAACTTGCAGATAAGACCATAAACAATACTATCATAATGAATCAATAACATGTTCAGATCTGAAATCATGGCACTCAGGCCCTAGTGACAAGCATTAAGCATAACAAGTCGCAACAAATTCATAAAGCACTAATAGAAGATACTAGGCACCATGCCCTAACAATCTGATGCCATTACATGAACGATCTCATCCAATCCCTACCATCCCCATAGCCTACAATGGGAGAAACATGGATGGTCGATGGAGAAGCGATGGTGATGATGATGGCGATGATCTCCTCCAATTCCGTCTGGCGGGGATGCGAAGCGGAGTTCTGTCTTTGTTCGTGGAATCTGGTGGTGGCGGCAGAGCGGAACTCCTTCTGGAAAAACGTCGACCCCCCTAGAGTTTTTAGGTCAGAAGGCTTCTTATAGGCAAAGAGGGAGACCGAGGGGGTGTCTAGGGCGGCCAGACCACCCCCTGGCGTGGCCTGGGCCCAGCCTTCCTCCGTCTCGTATTCTGGCTCCGGGAGTCTTCTGGTGAAATAGGATTTTTGGCATATTTTTTAGGATTTTTCCTGATAGTTGATTTTCTGCACAAAAAGTAGACACCAAGGCAATTCTGCTGAAAACAGCGTCAGTCCGCATTAGTTGCATCCAAATCACACAAGTTTAGAGGAGAAACAATAGCAAAAGTGTTCAGGAAAGTAGATACGTTTTG
The DNA here is from genome assembly GCA_023614405.1 of Avena insularis. Taxonomy (NCBI): domain Eukaryota; kingdom Viridiplantae; phylum Streptophyta; class Magnoliopsida; order Poales; family Poaceae; genus Avena; species Avena insularis. The sequence goes on along the minus strand of CM042686.1, from coordinate 591,721,112 downwards.
GACGTATCAGTTTACCGTTGGAGTCGCACTGAGTTGAGGCGTTGCCGATGATCAGGCACACTTGTGATGGGGTTCGTTGCATAGAAAACAAATAAAATCCTATGGTTTGCAACTGCCAAGATCCAATCTAGGCGATACTTTGTAACGGTTATAGATGGACTCATCCTCACAGACCATAAGCGGCATAATGTTCCTGCAAACAAATGTGGTTAATGTAGATGGTACACGACCATCCTCAAGGATGTGTAGACGATCAGCGCCACAGACGGGCAGCGCCTCCGTAATCGGTCACACGTTCGGTGTGCCGACGACTCCCGATCCCTTGCTCCCGGCAGGGCGTGATGGCGGATCACAGGAACTCCAACAGCGCTACACCATCGTAGTGGTGGTGGAGGAGAAGGTTTAGAGCAGGGCTTCGCCGAGCACCTTTTCTAGTGGCAATGGACAAGGCAAACAAGGGGAGAAGATGCCAACCTTGGGGCATATGAGAGAGCTTGTGAGAGAGTGTGTGGAGAGGAGGAGGAGGCCACCTCCTTTTATAGGGGCCATGGGGCTGCCCCCTCCCCTCCTCTCATTCAATCTCCATTAAAGCACTTTAATTCCCTTAAAGGTCTATCCATTAAAGCACTTTAATTCCCTTAAAGTATTTCCATTAAAGCACTTTAATTCCCTTAAAGGTCTTTCCATTAAAGCACTTTAATTCCATTTTAATGCAACTCAATTTAATGAACAGTTCATTTAATGAGTACTTCATTTAATGAACACATTAACATTTTGATCCCTTTCTTTGCTTCGATACCTTGAAACTATTTCGGCAGATTTAGCGGAACAATTTTATTTGATGTCCATTGACTTCCTCTATGTTCCCTATCCACTCAAACGTGTTAGTTTACCTTAAGTATGTCTACCTACGGGTTTGAGAACTATGTTAAGGGTTCCGTAGCAGAAAACAAAAAAATCCCTACGTTGGAACCTCCTAACGCCCAAGATCTATCTATGTAGTAATTCAGTAACGACCGGAGCGTATAGAATACATACCCTTGTATACCGTACGCGGTTAAGTTCCGAGGGGAACGTGGTTGAATTAGTCGAACTCGTAGCCGACATCAAGGTCGCGATGCTCCTCATAGGTCACCCCTTGCTCCTTCTTCGCCGTGTAGCAGCTTCGGCTCACGACATCCAAGGTGCCACAAGTGTGGCCCCTCATGGTTTCGTACACATATGATATACGATGACGACCTCCAACTCCTTGATCCCTGCCGGGAGTGCAGAAGAAGATCTCCGACTTGGAATTTGTGCAACGCAACGGCGTGCTGCAGGTGTGACGTCTCTTGCACGAACAGTCCTTTCTTGGGACCGTGCCAACGCGTGGATAAAACTATGTACAGAGAGACAGGGAGGAATTCTCTAACGAAAATGCCTTAGAGAACATCTCAAATTGTGTTGTGTTTATTCCCACCCATGGGCACCCCTTTATATAGGCGGAGGGGGTGTGCCCTCCCCTTTGGGTTTCCCATGTGGGACTAAACAAGGGAGAGAGGGGGAGGCGCCATGGGCCCTAGGGCTCCATGGGCCGGCCGTCCAGGGATGGGCCCCACCCCGTGCACAACCCTAGGCTGACCGAGTGGGTGAAGGGTAACAGGTAGGCTACACTAGCGTAAATCAAAATTTTCTACCATGTCAACCAGGAATACTGATGTCATAGATCATAGGATTACCACTAGACGCGCAGTTGCGGAACTCGGCGAAGCACGTTGGGGAAGTGTAGATGTTCTACGTCTCCTCCTCGTCCTTGTCCCACGAGAAGCTCCCCTTTGTGCGTCTCATCCAAGTGCTATAGCTGTAGCACCTCCGAGGTATCCACATGTCCGGAGTGGAAGTCGTCACACGCCAGAATGCTAGGTCTGCTCGTGCAACACACGCGTAAGAGGAGTGGCGGCTGGTTGGAATGCTCAACCCTATTCAGCTCGCCTCACTCTCTCTTATATAGGCATCCCTCGTGGGCTTCTACATTAGCAGCCCATTAGAAGCCTAAGCCTAGTCAAATTCGGATCCAATCCTCATTAGGCTACCAACCCTAAAGTGTGTGACCCTATAGGTCCATACATGTATAGACATGACACGAGTACACTTACTCCATCAATAGTTGGTAGCAGCCTCTATCAAGACGTGCCAACTCCTAAACGCATATAAAGCTCATTCGGATGAACCATCACAAGGTTGAGTACATGTCTTTCCCTTTGCCCTACGATATTTGGTCTAGCTCCAAGCTGACCTCTCTTTCTCGATAGTGTGATTCAGAATCCCTTTACTAGGTTAACTCTTAACCATATGTAGCACGACCATACATTTATGGATTCGATCACTCGAGGGCCCTAGAGATATCTCTCTCAAGTAGAGAGGGGAAAATCCCATCTTGATTGACCACTGCCTTGCAGCATGTATCAGGACAAACCTAAAAGCTACCTTTATAACTACCCAGTTACGGAGTAGTGTTTGATAGCCCCAAAGTAGGTAGATCCACATCTTAATTATATGCGACAATCTCGGGTCTAAGGACAAAACGTACACAATGTGTAGAGAGAGCTGCAAGTATTATTGTCAGTCTCAAGTTGGGTCAATCCAACCCCATGTTCATAACATGTGTCCACATCATTGGTTTGACATCTCCATTGAAGAAAATTGGCCCTGAGAGGCAATAATAAAGTTATTATTATGTATTCCTTGTATATGATAGATGTTTATTTTGCATGCTATAATTGTATTGATAGGAAACATCAATACATGTGTGTTTAATAAACAAAAAGGGTTCCTAGTTATGCCTCTCTTATAGACTAGCTTGTTGATTAACAAGATGATCAAAGTTTCCTGATCATGGACATTGGATGTTGTTAATAACAAGGTCACAACATTTCTGAAATGATGTGATGAACATTCATCCAAAGTATAGCATTACGATCAAGTCATTGTGTTTATATTGCTATAACATCATACAAAGTAGTCTTAGTCCTTAGACCATGAGATCATGTTAATTGCTAACACCGGAAGAGTATCTTGATAACATCAAACATCACACCGTAATAGGGTGACCATAAAGGTGGGTTCAGTGCTATGAAGGTGTTATGTTGAGGCTCATGGATCAAGAGTGGAATTTGTCAATCCTGATGAAGGATAGATATACTCTGGGCCCTCTCGGTGATATCACACTAAGATAACTTGCAAGCAAGTGATGTGATCACTAGAATGTTATATCACGGGAACGAGAAAAGAGTGCATGTCGGTAACGAGATCAAACTAGGTATTTGGATACCGATGATCGAATCTCAGACATGTATTATATCATGAGACAAAGGGATTAAATTGCTGACGTTAAAGGTTCTCACGATCACAGAAGTCATCGTTGAATATGCGAGAGTCGATGGATCTCCAGGTCCCGCTTCTGATTATTGATCTGAGAGGAGTCTCAATCATGTCTGCATTATTCGTGAACCGTAGGGTGACACACTTAAGGGTTGTCAGACACCATTTAGGAGCACATATGTTCCAGACAAAAGGTTTGCAAAGCGCAGGAAATGTTTCGATAGAAACCGGAATTGTTTCGGGTGAAATTGCAAAAAGTGGTTCTGCATGTGATATTGAAATGTTGCAAGGGTTTTATGTGAATGTTTGTTAATTAAAGTAATTAACAAAATTCTGAATAAAATAAATAAAAGAGTTTTATTAATTGAGAGTTGCATTTAATTTGGTGGAAATTAAATACATGTGAGTGGGATTTTGGGTGGAGGCCATGTTTATGTGAGTGGAGGTTCACCACATGAATGAAAGAGGAGAGTCCCCCTCATGCCTTGCAAGCTATGGGAGGGGTCTCCCTCCCTCCTATATAAAGCCCCCCTCTCCCCTCTCACAAACTACACCTCCTCGTGAAGGATCTCTCTCCCCCTCTAGATATTCCCCCATGGTCTCGGATTAGCGAGATACATGTTCCCGGTGGCCTTGCGTCTGGAAGGAGTTCTTTACGCTTCATTTGGAGCAAGGAGGTGGAGGTTGTCCGTGGCTTGAACATGTGTGCGAGGATGGATGCGGCTGATTTGCGGCGCTCGAACTTCCACGATCTTGAGATCGGCAAGCGTACGACTACATCAACCACGAGTTCCTACTCGTTAACAAAACTCGTTGTCTTCGAGGGTAAGTTCTCCATGGATGTATGTCCACCCGTTGCTCTGTATCTAGTAGATAGATCTTGGCGTATAGTTCTCATCGTAGGAATTTTTTTGTTTTCTATGCTGCGGACCCAACAGTGGTATCAGAGCCTGATCTATGCGTAGGTGCTTTGCACGGGTAGTACACATATGTTTATATGTGGGCGATGATGATCATGTTATTGCATCTTCTATGTACTTTGGATATTGGTGGCATAGTGGGATGAAGCGGCCCAGACCAACCTTACATGTCATCATACATGAGACTGGTTCCACGACTGACATGCAACTAGTTTTGCATAAGTGGCTAGCGGGTCTCTCCTACTATAGTCAATATCTGATTTACAACGAGTTGCTAATAACTTGGTTATCCTCGTTGTGGTTCATGTTCGTAGGTAAGACCGGTTCTATCTCCGAAAGCCCTAAGCCACATAAAACTTGCAATTGATAAATTAGAGGCGTCTAATTTAGATCGTTGCTGGGCTAGTGTCCTTATATGGTATTGTTGTAAGTAGATGTATGATAGATACTCTTACAACTCACTTAACGTGTAAGTTCCATAGACCTTGGCCTTACACACAAAGGAATGATAGAGATCATACCATGATGCAAATGATAGAGATCAAATGCATGGACCATATCACCTCACTTCACACATTAGATGTTAGCATCTTATATTGCTAGTTTGGCGCTTTTGGTAGCATTATAAGATGATCCCTCATTTAGATATCAAGATACAATGTGTTCTTCCTTAAGTATGCACCGTTTTGTGGATCGTGTTTTGAGGCATCACGTGATGATCGGGTGTTCTCGACTCTACGCTTTCATACAACGGGTGTAAGATGATTTACACATAAATACTAAGGTTCTTACTTGACGAGCCTAGCATGCAGACATGGCCTCGGAACACGGACGAAAGGTTAAGCATGAGTCATATAGTTGATATGATGCCCATATAGATTCTCGCCTTTGAAGCTGACTCACGTGATGATCGGACTTGGTGTAGTGGATTTGGTTCATGTAATCACCAAAAGGACACGAGGATGTCGTTTTGAGTGGAAGTTCATTAGTAATTTGGATTAGTTGAACTCAATCTATCATAAACTTAGTCTAAATATATTTTACAAATTCTTGTAGATGGCACCACCTTTTAATTTCAATGTGTTCATGGAGAAAGAGAAGCTTGCTGCGAATGGTAGCAACTTCACCAACTGGGCTATGAATTTGAGGATTCTCCTCAACTGCACAAAAGCAATATGTGCTAGAGGCGCTAGGCCCCACCAGCTCCTGATGCCCCTGACGAGGAAAAGAAAATCTATATAACTCGTCAGGAGGACCACAACTTAGTTCATTGCAGCATACTGTATGGGCTAGAGCCAAAACTTCGAAAACGTTTCGAAAATGGCAATGCCTTTGATACCATGGGAGAATTGAAAATGATTTTCGATACCCATGCTACCGTGAGAGAGTTATAATGCTTACGAAAAGTTCTTTAAGCGCATGATGGAAGAGAACAACTCCGTTAGTGAGCACGTACTCAAAATGTGCAGGTACACCGATAAGCTTGTGTCCTTGGGAATAACGATTCCCATTGACTTAGGCATACATCGTGTTCTCCAATCTCTGCCACCTAGCTACAAGAGCTTCATGATGAACTATAATATGGAGGGCATGAAGAAGTCTCTTCGAGCTTACATCGATGCTTAAGACTGCGAAGTGGAGATTAGGAAAGAACATCAAGTGTTGATGATCAATAAGACCACCGGTTTCAAGAAGGACAAGAAAGGCAAGAAGGGAAAGAAGGGTGGCAAATCTATTGCGCTGAAAATAAACTCGAGATGGCCCTAAGTCCGACAAAGTGCTACTATTGCAAGGGATGGCCATTGGGCGAAGCCCCAAGTATTTGGCGGACAAGAAGGCGGCAAGGCAAACAAAAGGTATATGTGATATACATGTTATTGATGTGTACTTGACTAGTACTCGTAGTAGCACTGGGTATTTGATACGGATCGATTGCTAATATATGTAACTCGGTTCAGGGGCTGCGGAACAAGCGACAACTAGCAAGGGATGAGGTCACGATGCGGGTCGGTAATGGATCAAGAGTTGATGTGATCGTCGTCGGAAGCTGCCTCTCCATATGCCGTCGAGATTAGTTATAAACCTGAATAATTGTTATTTGGTGCCTGCACTGAGCATGGACATTGTATCCGGATCGTGTTTGATGCAAAGTGGTTATTCGTTTAAGTCTAAAAACAATGGTTGTTCAATTTATATGAATAATATCTTTTATGGTCATGCACCTGTGTTGAATGGTTTATTTCTGTTGGATCTCGATAGTAGTATTACGCATATTCATAATGTTGATGCTAAAAGGATTAAACTTGATAATGATATATACGCATATATGTACTTGCCGTCTAGGTCATATTGGTGTTAAACGCATGAAGAAACTCCATTCTGATGGACTTTTGGAATCACTTGATTTTGAATCATTTGATACATGTGAGCCATGCCTTATGGGCAAGATGACTAGAACATCGTTTTCCGGTTCAATGGAACGGGCGACAGATTTATTGGAAATCATACATACTGATGTGTGTGGACCAATGAGTGTGTCGGCGTGAGGTGGATATCGTTATTTTGTTACTTTCACGGATGATTTGAGAAGATACGGTATATCTATTTGATGAAACATAAGTGCGAAACCTTTGAAAAGTTCAAAGAATTTCAGAATGAAGTGGAAAATCATCGTAATGAAAGATCAAATTTCTGCGGTCGGCCGTGGAGGAGAGTATCTTAATTCTGAGTTTAGCACACATATGAAGATCGTGGAATAGTTTCACAACTCACGCTGCCGGAACACCTAGCGTAATGGTGTGTCGAACATCGTGTCGTACTTTATTGGATATGGTTCGATCTATGATGCCTCTTGACTTGCCCTTGTCATTTTGGGGTTATGCACTTTCGAAACCGCTGCATTCACTTTAAATAGGGCACCATCTAAATCCGTTGAAAAGACACCGTATGAATTATGGTTTGAAACAAACCTAAGCATCATTCTTAAAGTTTGGGGATGCGATGTATATGTGAAGAAACTTCAACCGGATAAACTCGAACCCAAAGCGGAAAAATGCGTCTTCATAGGATACCCTAAGGAAACAATTGGGTATACCTTCTATCACAGATCCGAGGGCAAGGTCTTTGTTGCCAAGAATGGATCCTTTCTTGAGAAGGAGTTTCTTGTGAAAGGTGTGAGTAGTCGGAAGGTAGAACTCGAAGAGGTTATTGAACCTTCTCTTCATGAAATGGCGAGTACCGCAGCACCGGAAGTTGTTTCGGAGTTGACTTCACCTAATGAAGAGAGAGCTAATGATATTGATCATGAAACTCCGAAAGAGGACACTACCGAACCTCGCAGGTCAAGCGGGACACGTGCAGCTCCTGAACTATACGGCAATCCTGTTATGAATTTCATGATTGATGAAATAGATGACCCTGCGACGTATGAAGAAGCGATGATGAGCCCTGATTCCAACAAATGGCTAGAAGCCATGAAATCCGAGATAGAATCCATGTACGAAAACCAGGTTTGGACCTTGGTGGACTTACCTCACGATCGAAAGGCCGTTGAGAATAAATGGATTTTCAAAAGAAAAAGCGATCTTGATGGTAATGTAACCATCTATAAGGCTCGACTTGTCGCAAAGGGGTTTCGACAAATTCAAGGAGTTGACTACGATGAGACATTCTCTCCTGTAGCGATGCTTAAGTCGTTTAGGATTATGTTAGCAATTGCTGCATATTTCGATTATGAAATATGGCAGATGGATGTCAAAACTGCGTTCCTCAATGGTAATATTGAAGAAGAGTTGTATATGATACAACCTAAGGGTTTTGTCGATCCTAAGGATCTTGATAAGGTGTGCAAACTTCAGCGATTCATCTATGGATGAAGCAAGCATCCGGAGTTGGAATCTCCGCTTTGATGAGGTGATCAAAGAGTTTGGATTTGTCCAAACTTATGGAGAGGCTTGTATTTACAAGAAAGTGAGTGGGAGCAATGTGGCATTTCTAATATTATATGTGGATGACATATTATTGATTGGAAATGATATAGATCTTTTAAACAGTGTTAAAAGTTATCTAAACAGCAAATTTTCGATGAAGGACCTTGGTGAAGCTTCATATATATTAGGCATTAAAATCTATAGAGATAGATCAAGACGCCTAATTGGGCTATCATGAGTACATACCTTGATAAGATATTAAAGAAGTTTCATATGGACGGAAGTAAGAAGGGTACTTACCTATGTTGCAAGGCAAGACATTGAGTAAGACTCAAAATGACTTCTGGCGGAAGAAAGAGAGATAATGGATAAGATCCCCTATGCCTCAGCCATAGGCTCTATAATGTATGCCATGCTATGTACAAGACTAGATGTGGCACATGCTATTAGTTTGACTAGTAGGTACCAATCTGATCCAGGTTCGGAACACTGGATAGCGGCCAAGAATATCCTTAAGTACTTGAGAAGAACTAAGGATATGTTTCTTGTATACGGAGGTGAAGAAGAGCTAGTCGCTAAGTGTTATGTCGATGCTAGTTTTGACACTGATCCGGATGACTCTAAGTCTCAATATGGATACGTATTTCTCTTGAACGGAGCAGCAGTTAGTTCGAGGAGCTCCAAACAACCTGTGGTGGCTGGATCAACGACGAAGGCAGAATATGTTGCTGCTTCAGAAGCAGCGCAGGAAGCGGTTTGGATGAAGGAGTTCATAGCGGAACTAGGTGTGGTTCCTAGTGCGTTGGACCCAATGGTGATCTATTGTGACAATAATGGAGCCATAGCCAACGCCAAGGAACCAAGGTCCCACAAGGATTCCAAGCATATTAAGCGCCGGTTTCACTCCATCCGCGAGCATGTCAAGGATGGAGATATAAAGATTTGTAAAGTGCACACGAACCTAAATGTAGCAGATCCATTGACTAAAGTACTCCCTAGGGCAAAACATGATCAACACCAGAACTCCATGGGTGTTAGATTTATCACTATATAAACTAGATTATTGTCTCTAGTGCAAGTGGGAGACTGAAGGAAATATGCCCTGAGAGGCAATAATAAAGTTGTTATTATGTATTCCTTGTATATGATAGATGTTTATTTTGCATGCTATAATTGTATTGATAGGAAACATCAATACATGCGTGTTTAATAAACAAAAAGGGTTCCTAGTTATGCCTCTCTTATAGACTAGCTTGTTGATTAACAAGATGATCAAAGTTTCCTGATCATGGACATTGGATGTTGTTAATAACAAGGTCACAGCATTTGTGAAATGATGTGATGAACATTCATCTGAAGTATAGCATTACGATCAAGTCATTATGTTTATATTGCTATAACATCATACAAAGTATTCTTAGTCCTTAGACCATGAGATCATGTTAATTGCTAACACCTGAAGAGTATCTTGATAACATCAAACGTCACACCGTAACAGGGTGACCATAAAGGTGGGTTCAGTGCTATGAAGGTGTTATGTTGAGGCTCATGGATCAAGAGTGGAATTTGTCAATCCCGATGAAGGATAGATATACTCTGGGACCTCTCGGTGATATCACATTAAGATAGCTTGCAAGCAAGTGATGTGATCACTAGAATGCTATATCACGGGAACGAGAAAAGAGTGCATGTCGGTAACGAGATCAAACTAGGTATTTGGATACCGATGATCGAATCTCGGACATGTATTATATCATGAGACAAAGGGATTAAATTGCTGACGTTAAAGGTTCACACGATCATAGAAGTCATCATTGAATATGCAGGAGTTAGTATGGATCTCGGTCCCTTCGATTATTGATCGAGGAGTCTCAATCATGTACGCATTATTCATGAACCGTAGGGTGACACACTTAAGGGTTGCGGACACCATTTAGGAGCACATATGTTCGGACAAAAGGTTTGCAAAGCGCGAAATGTTTTGATAGAAGCAGGAATTGTTTTGATATAAACCGGAATTGTTTGGTGAAATTGCGAAAGTGGTTACGCATGTGATATTGAAATGTTGCAAGGGGTTTTATGTGAATGTTTGTTAATTAAAGTAATTAACAAAATTCTGAATAAAATAAATAAAAGAGTTTTATTAATTGAGAGTTGCATTTAATTTGGTGGAAATTAAATACATGTGAGTGGGATTTTGGGTGGAGGCCATGTTTATGTGAGTGGAGGTTCACCACATGAATGAAGGAGGGAGAGTCCCCCCCTCATGCGCCGGCTATGGGAGGAGGGTCTCCTCCCTCCTATATAAAGCCCCTCTCCTCTCACAAACTACACCTCCTCGTGAAGGATCTCTCTCCCCTCTAGATATTCCCCATGGTCTCGGATTAGCGAGATACATGTTCAGGTGGCCTTGCGTCTGAAGGAGTTCTTGCTTCGCTGATTCGCTGGGCGAGGAGGTGGAGGTTGTCAGTGGCTTGAGCGTGTGTGTGAGGATGGATCTGCTGCTGATTTGTGGCGCTCGGACTTCCACGATCTTGAGATCGACAAGCGTCTGACTACATCAACCACGAGTTCCTACTCGTTAACAAAACTCGTTGTCTTCGAGGGTAAGTTCTCCATGGATGTATGTCCACCCGTTGCTCTGTATCTAGTAGATAGATCTTGGCGTATAGTTCTCATCGTAGGAATTTTTTGTTTTCTATGCTGCGGTCCCAACATCCATGTCTATGACTTGCGAAACATAGTCATCAACCAATCAATGTGCTAGTCTAATATTCACATGTGTCCTCACATGAACTCTGACTAGGGACAACTATTAGATAACCATACAAGTAAAGAGTTTCACAAAAAATCACATAATTGCCAATCAATACAAGTTGCCTGATATATGGATATTCAAGGAACATTATAAAAACTCATGGATACGTATGAAATACAATCATCTCTATGATTGCCTCTAGGGCATATTTCCTTCAGTCTCCCACTTGCACTAGAGTCAATCTAGATAGTATCTAATACCTATTGCTCTTGTGTGCGCTTCATGCGCAGGCTGCGGGAGTGGCTTTGGCAAGGGATCAGCAACATTTGAGTCCTTATGTATTTTGCATAACATGACACTACCATCATCAATGAACTCACGAATTAGATGGTAATGCATGTGAATATGTTTATTCTTCTGGTGCTGTCTAGGTTCCTTGGCTTGTGCAATAGCACTATTGTTGTCACAATAAACGTCCAAGGGATTGGACGCGCCCTAAACCACACCAAGAGCAATCATGAAATTCCTAATCCAAACAGCTTCCTTTGCACCTCCAAAGCGGTGATATATTCAGCTTCTGTTGAAGAGGAGGCCATTGTATCTTGCTTGGAACTTTTCCAGCTCACAACACCACCATTCATGACAAACACATAACCTGATTGCGATTTGGAGTCATCTGAGTCGTTAAGGTAACTCGCATCTGTGTAACCCTTTACACTGAGTTCAACCTCACCTCCATAAACTAGGAACATATCCTTAGTCCTTCTCAAGTACTTAAGGATATTCTTTACCGCTGTCCAGTGGCTCTCACCTGGATCAGCCTGGTATCTGCTCGTAACACTTAGAGCATAGGAAACATCTAGGCGAGCACATGTCATTGCATACATGATGGATCCAATAGCCGAAGCATATGGAACCCTACTCATGCGCTCTCGCTCATTAGTGGTCGAAGGATACTGAGTCTTGTTGAGTTTAATGCCGTGAGACATGGGCAAGAACCCCTTCTTAGCCTCATCCATGCTGAACCGTTTCAACACTTTGTCAACGTATGTACTCTAGGTTAATCGAATTAGCCTCCTTGATCTATCTCTATAGATCTTGATACCCAGAATATATGCTGCTTCTCCTAAGTCCTTCATAGAAAAACTATTTTTCAATGAGGTCTTAACAGACTCGAGCATAGGAATGTCATTTCCAATTAGTAATATGTCATCTACATATAAGATTAGAAATACAAGCGAATTTCCCATTTTCTTTCTTATACACACAAGGTTCTTGTTCGTTTTTGATGAAGCCAAACTCATTTACAACTTCATCAAATCGAATGTTCCAACTCCGAGATGCTTGCTTCAGCCCATAAATAGACTTTTGAAGTTTGCATACTTTTCCAACATTGTTTGGATCAACAAAACCTTCGGGTTGCATCATATACACGTCCTCAGTAAGGATTCCATTTAAGAAAGCCGTCTTGACTCCATCTACCATATCTCATAGTCGAAATATGCATCAATGGCTAGAATGATCCATATAGATTTAAGCATCGCTACGAGCGAGAAAGTCTCGTCGTAGTCAACTCCTTGAACTTGTCGAAAACCTTTTGCAACAAGTCGAGCTTTATGGATTTGAACATTTCCATCCATATCAATCTTCTTCTTATAGATCCATTTGCACTCGATGGCTTTAAAACCATCCGGCAGGTCAACCAAGTTCCAAACTTGATTGTCTCCCATGGACTCTATCTCGGATCTCATGGCAGTCAGCCATTTCTCAGAGTCTGGGTCCACCATCGCTTCCGCATAGGTCGCAAGCTCATCATTGTCTAACAATAATAATTCCCGTGCTTCGTGGAGCCTCGCCGACCTTCGTGGTTGTGGTGCTTCTATTGACACGGGTTCCTCAACTTGTTATGCTACAATAGCATCACTCGTAGAAGCATCCCCGACTGGCTCATCTTGAACTTCTTCAAGTCGCACCGACCCCTTCCACTCGTTCCTTTTGTGAGAAACTCTTTCTCTAGGAAAACACCACTACGAGCAACAAACACTTTGCCCTCTTCTCGGTTGTAGAAGTAATACCCTAAGGTTTCCCTTGGGTATCCCACAAAAATGCATTTATCCAATTTGGGTGTTAGCTTGCCTGACTGAAGTCGCTTGACAAATGCATCACAACCCCAAATATTTAGGAAAGGCAAACTAGGATTCTTTCCAGTCCACATCTCATATGGTGTCTTAACCATGGATTTAGACGGTACCATGTTTGGTGTGAAAGCTGTTGTTTCTAGAGCGTAACCCCAAAACAATAATGGTAAATCCGACAGGCTCATCATCGAACGAACCATGTCCAACAGAGTTCGACCGAGCCATTTGGAGACCCCGTTTATTTGAGGCGTTCCGGGCAGCGCGAGCTATGGAACAATTCCGCAACTCTTAAGATGATTGCTAAATTTGTGACTCAAATATTCACCTCCACGATCAGATCGCAAGGCCTTTATTTTCTTGCCACATTGATTCTCTACCTCACTCTGAAACTCTCTAAACTTTTCAAAAGTTTCAGATTTATGCTTCATCAAGTAGACATAGTCATATCTACTGAAATCATTAGTGAAAGTAATGAAGTAGTGATATCCTCCTATGGTTGTCGTGCTCATTGGTCCACATATATACATCAGTATGTATGTGTTCCAACAAGTCTGTTGCTCTCTCAAGAAAACCCGTAAAAGGCGTCTTGGTCATCTTTCCAAGTAAACAAGCTTGACATGTCTCGTATGATTCGAAATCAAACGAAGTTAGAAGACCATCACCATGGAGCTTCTTCATGCGCTTTTCACTTATATGCCCCAAACGACAATGCCATAAATAGGTAGGACTCAAATCATTAGGTCGAAGCCTTTTAGCACTAACATTGTAAATAGATGCATCATCAAGATTTAAAATAAATAACCCATTCACAATGGGAGCATCAGCCACAAACATAACATTCTTAGAGATTACACGACCATTGTTTGTACTCGCGAATGAATATCCATCCCTCATCAAACATGAAGGTGATAAAATGTTTCGACCCATACTAGGAATGTAATAACAATTATTTAACTCCATAATAAATCCTGACGGAAGGTGAAGCTCCATGGCACCGACGAATAATGCAGCAACCCTTGCTTTATTTCCAACGCGAGAGTCCACTTCGCCTTTCTGCACTTCTCTAGTCCTTTCTAGCCCCTGCATCAAATTGCAAATATGAGCAACCGATACGGTATCAAATACCCAAGAGCTAACATAATAATCTGCGAGAAAAATGTCCACAACATTTACAACAAGCGTACCTGAGTGGGAAGTACTCTTACTTCCACTCTTCTTCAAAGAAGCCTGGTACTTGCTGTAGTTTCTCTTCCACTAGCCATATTCATGACAAAAGAAACACTCAGTGTCTCCTACAGGTCCAGCCTTTTGCTTGGGTGCAGGGTTTGGCTTAGGGATCGTATCCTTAGCCTTGCCCTTCTTCTTCTGCCAAGAAGTGCCCTTTTTCTTGAAGCTAGGCTTGTTCTACACAGCCATCACATGGCTATGCACTGCACTCTTCTTAATGTCACATTCTGTTGTTTTCAGCATCCCACATAATTCATTAAGGCCCTTCTCCACCCCATGCATATGGTAGTTCGAAATGAAATGCCCATAGCTAGATGGAAGAGACGCCAAAATGAAATCAGTAGCCAACTCTTGGCCTAATGGAAAACCAAGCTTTTCCAAAGTCTGACTGTAACCAACCATTTTGATCACATGGGGGCCTACAACTGCTCCCTCTTCCAGCTTGCATTCCATAAAGGACTTAGCAACATTGTACCTCTCAGTCCTAGCCTGAGTCTAGAACATGTCCTTAAGCACGACGATCATATCGTACGATTCATGATCCTCAAACTGGTTTTGAAGATCAGGTTCCACGCATGCAAGCATAAGACAACTAACCTCAAGAGATTCATCACATGCTTTCTTGTAGGCATTCTTAAGGGAAGTAGTTGCATTATCAGCAGGTTCATCCGGGATTGGGGTATCCAGAACAATTTCCTTTTTAGCAGACCTGAGAACAATTCTCAGGTTATAGACCCAGTTCGAAAAGTTTGTTCCATTTATTTTATCTTTTTCAAGAATCGAACGCAAAGCAAAAGGTGATGAAGTGTTCGGTGCCATTGATCTACAACATAAAAACATGCAAAATACTAAGCCATGTAACCATAAAAGAGTAAAAAAAATAAACAATTTAATAGCATATACTCCCACTTAAATCAACATCCCTCTATTGATACTAAGTGATTCAAGATCCACAATTAACAAGTCGACTAGTGAGCTTTAGCATCACTGCTAGAAGACAAGGTAAATCGGTAAGCAACTTTTGCTAATCATATCACATATGACTCTTGTTGTTGGGTGACATCTCTATGTCAAAACTAGGCGCCCAACCTTTATGCCCCAAGGTCCTTAACTGTTAAGTTGACCTTGTTAATCTCACCAACCCTTATGCTTGTAGGTATCCGATACAAACCCATCCAGCCAAGGAAAACCGTGACACCCTAATTTCATAGACCCACCAACGATTGTACAGGGCATAGGATGGTGCAAGGTTTGGTTGGGAGGGCATGGTTTAACTTAAACTTTATGAGGGATCGTTCTACTTCTATCATCTAAGCATGCATAGTAGTAAAACGTATAAGAATAGCATTCACATAGATGTGATATAATATGGCTCATTTTCTCATGGTGATCTCCATCACCATAGAACCTGTCCACCATGATGATCTCCATCTTCATGCTCTATGCGAGCCATCCACCAAGTGATGAGTTCTCCAAGAACTAATACAAGCTATTACTCCTGTCAGCTAGTAATCAAAATTACATGGTATTGGGATCATCACAAGTTGGCACGCATGCCATTATAATAATTGACAACACATATGGCTCCAGCCGTGTTGCCCTACTCACGACACGTGATACGTCTAAAACGTATCTACTTTCCCGAACACTTTTGCTATTGTTTCTCATCTATACTTGTGTGATTTGGATGCAACTAATGCGGACTGACGCTGTTTTCAGCAGAATTGCCTTGGTGTCTACTTTTTGTGCAGAAAATCAACTATCAGGAAAAATCCCGAAAAATATGCCAAAAATCCTATTTCACCCGAAGACTCCAGGAGCCAGAATACGAGACGGAGAAGAGCCCTGGGGTGGACACACCACCTAGTGGCGCGGGCCAGGCCAGCCGCGCCAGGGGGTGGTGTGGGGCCCCCAGGCACCCCCTCGGCCTCTCTCTTCGCCTATAAGGAGCCTTCTGACCTAAAAACTTCACGGGGTTCGACGTTTTTCCAGAAGGAGTTCCGCTCCGCCGCCACCACCAGATTCCACGAAACAACACCAGAAACTCCGTTCTGGCACCTACGGCCGAATTGGAGGAGAGGAGATCATCGCCATCATCATCACCATCGCTTCTCCATCGACCATCCATGTTTCCCCATCTATGAATGAGTAATCCCCCGCTATAGGCTATGGGGATGGTAGGGATTGGATGAGATCGTTCATGTAATGGCATCAGATTGTTAGGGAATGGTGCCTAGTATCTTTTATTAGTGCTTTATGACTTTGTTGCGACTTGTTGTGCTTAATGCTTGTCACTAGGGCCCGAGTGCCATGATTTCAGACCTGAACTTATTATCGATTCATCATGATAGTATTGTTCTTGGTCTTATCTACAAGCTGTATACACACGTCGTTGTTCGGAACCTATGGCCCCGAAGTAACAGAAATCAGGATAACCGGAAGGGAATGGCTTTGACGTGAGGATCACATGTGTTCACGGAGTGTTAATGCTTTGCTCCGGTGCTCTATTAAAAGGAGCACCTTAATTGCCAGTAGTTCCCTAGAGGCCCCGCTGCAAAATTTGGCGGGACAAAAGATGTTGTGCAAGTTCTCATTGCGAGCACGTATGACTATATATGGAACACATGCCTAGGATTGTCTAGTACTTGGGTGCTTTATCTTATTTATCTGCAATTGCCCTATGTTCTGATTGCTATGTGAATTGTCTTTGCATGCAACGCCCGTCCATCCATCCCTATGCCTACCTTTCGAATCCCATTCTTTGCTTTTGTTACTCATCTTTTGCTTTGCTACTGCTGTTACTTTACTATTCCTACTACAAAACTGTTGCTACTGATAAACTGTTGTGAGCAAGATTGTTTCCAGGTGCAGCTGAATTGACAACTCAGTTGTTAAGGCTTATAAATATTCTTTGGCTCCCCATGTGTCGAATCAATAAATTGGGTTTCACTTCCCTCGAAAATACTGCGATACACCCCCTATACTTGTGGGTCATCAAGACTATTTTCTGTCGCCGTTGCCAGGGAGCATAGCTTTATTTATCAAGTCCACTTGGATTCACTATTGTTCAAGCTAAGTTTATCTTTCTCCTTGTTTGCTTGTTTCTTTATCAAAAATACAAAAAAAAAGTTCCTACTCTCGTTGTTATTTTCGTTGGTCTGTTATTGTCTTGCTTTATCATGCTTGTTGTCAATGGTTGGTTTCTTTGAAACTGAAGCTTATTGGCAAGGTGGGTTCACAGAATATCAAAAATATTATTATAAGGAACACCGCTTGTCACAAAAAGGGAAACTCTTATGGGAACAAATTAATAGATTGTATACCATTGCTAGGAACATGTGCTCTACTTATAATGTTACTTATTGTTGTGATGAGTCTTGTTGCAGAAACAGGTATAAACACCTCCCTTTTCAATGTGAGTATAGTGATAATGATACCATATCTTCCTATGCTAAAGTAATTTATGACTTTTATGATGCGGAACAAATTAAAGAATTTATTGCTTGGAAGGGTGCTTTTGAACTTGCTAGTTTGCTTGAAAATATTGATGATTCACCTTACAAATATGAGGTGTATGGTATACTTAAATTTTGCTTTGATAATTACAAGGATGAAAATAGCTATATTCTTGAATATTTTAATAGATGCTTTCCACAAATGGAAGAGACTAATGCCTTGCAGGATCCTATGGAAGAAGAAATTGATGAACCTGAAATCTCATTTGATGAAAAAGAGGAGGAGAGTGATGAACAAAAGGAGGAAGAATGGATTAGCTACCCATGCCTACCTTCTAATGAGAGTAACTCTTTATCCCTTACATTATTTGATTGTCCCCCTTGCTTACTAAAGGAGAATGAATGTTATGTTCCTGAGGTTTCTCTTGAGAATGTTTATAATAAATCTCTAGTGCTTGTAGATCATGAAGAGCATGCTTTATGTGATAGTTATACTGTTGAGTTTCTTCATGAGGCTACTGAAAATTATTATGAGAGAGGAAAATATGGTTGTGGAAGTTTTCATGGTATTGAAACACCTCTCTATGTGCTGAAAGTTTTGAAATTACTCTTGTTTTATCTTCCTATGCTTGTCACTTTGTTCTTTGTGAATTTATTTGCATACACGATTCCTATGCATAGGAAGTGGGTTAGACTTAAATGTGTTTTGAATTTGCTCATTGATGCTCTCTTTTACTTAAACTCATATTTCTTATGAGAGCATCCTCTCAAACTTTTATGCCTGAAGATGATAATATGTCTATTATTCTTGGGAGACCTTTTCTTAATACTACAGGAGCTGTTATTAATTGTAATCAAGGAAAGGTGACCTTCAATGTTAATGACAAGGAACATACTGTCTATTTCCCCAAGAAGATTGAAAGGACTTATGGCTTGAATTCAATTGAACATGTTGAAGGCATTCAAGTTGGAGAAATATATTGTCCCATACCAAGAGAAAAATTTGAAACTATCATGATTGGGACCATTGCTATTAAGGTTAAGGTAACATAATCATTAGTGGAGTACAAAGTTTTGTCTCATATGCAATTGTTTTGGTAGCAAGACTTGATCAACCTTGCTAACAAAAGGATTCCATTGAACAAAACAATGTTTTCATTATGATTATCTCCGTTCATTTCTATCCTTTGCATTTTAGTTTTTGCTTTCGTTTAGTTTTCTTTGTGTTGTTAGTTGCTTGCATGCTAGAACTTCTGTAGTCCTAGCCTTGTTTTGTCTTTGCATCATGTTTCCAAAAGAAAAAAAATTCTGTTTGTCAGAAAAATCATTCTTCTATTTCTGAAAATTGCCCAAAAATAAAGTGTCTCCGAAAATTCCAGAAAATTCATATTAAATTTTTACCTGAAAAAAGAGGCAGAGGAGTACCTGGTAGGTACCAGGGGGCCCACCAGGCAGGCACACCATGTGGTGGTGTGGCCAGCCCTAGGTGGCGCCATGCCCTGGTGTGGGCCACCCCTGCCCCCTACTACTTCTCTCACCTGCCACTTTCTTCTCTCTCCCGAGTAAGCTCCAGTTCATAGCTCAAAATCACGTTCTTTCTGTGGTTGCTCTCGATTTCTTCGATCTCCTTGCTCAGTTCATCTTTCTTGCTGAAATTTGGAGCAATTGTTCCTTGGTATGTGACTCCTCCCCTTGTCCAAGTAGATTTGTGTTTAGTGGATTATATGTTGAGTATTTTGCTTGCTGTAGGTGACTGGTTATGAGAGCTTGTAAGCTTGTTTGATGCTTAGATATATAGTTTTGATGCATGTTTAGGCCTCTTGCAAGTCCCTATGAGTAGAATCCTTCATTATATTTACTTTGCAATCACTTGTTTAATAGGTGTTTAAATTTCAGAATACCAAGCATGAATAATCACACTTTTGGAGAGATATTTGAGAGTGATGCACCTAGCAGGTCGAGGCCCTCAAGAACAGCCTCTCAAGCTAGGCCATCATACAATGAAGACCTCATTGCAACACGCATTGGCAGTGAAAGGGATGACGGAGACGCTCACCCATCTTCTTTTCCTTGTTTTACTTTTTTGCAAGCTGCAGGTATTCTTGATGATTTCTTGCTACTGATTGAGAGGGTTGGTTTGACCTCTTATATGCAAGATGAGAGTGCACAATACGCTATGCTCACCAAAACTTTTGTTGAGAGCTTCTCATTTACTAACACACCCTATCAATCTACTGTCTCTTTTAAAATCTATGATATGCCCTTCACCATGCCGTTGGAGAGATTTTGCAGTATTGTAGGTGTGCGTATGACAGGGACCATGAAGAAAATTCAAGGGCGACCCGCTAATTTGTTGGAGCTCTACCGAGGGGTGACCAATGATGATGACCGCGTGGCGCAGCTTGGAAAGATAAGAAATATCCAACTCCCTGCTCTTAGATACTTTGCATACTATCTTGCCACTAGTGTATTGGGTAGGGAGAACACTAGTAATATCCCCAACTACCATTTAGCATTCCTTGTTGTTGCGCTTAACAATGATACTCGGTACAATCTTGGCTCGCTTATTGCTCGCCGCCTAGATGCTAGGGGGCCTATCTATGGGGGCATCATTGCCTCGTGTGTAGTCAATGCATTAGGTCTTTTAGTGGATCCCGATGATGCTATGCTAGCACCATAGAGGCTCGACCTTGTTGCCATGAAAACTCATCACTTTGTCATTGCTACCTCTGATTTGAACAATCTAGTATATAGGATGCTTTTCTTGGAGGATGAAAGGAGATCCTTTGCCACATGCTTTGTTTAGTGTTAACAGGAGACTGTGGTCGCGCTCCAAGGAGGAGGTGGACGAGCAGCTTCGCTTGTTGGGTTTCCACGAGAAGCACCAGGAGGATGTGCCCTCCTATGATTACTCCGCACACTACGGAGGGGCGTACTCGGGCTCGCACCAGGACGAGGGTACCTCCTCGTCGTACCCTGGTGACACTTCATCTTGGCCAGTCTGGGATTGATACCCACTTAGGCCAAAAGCCTAAGCTTGGGGGGAGGTACGCCGACACCGCACTCATCTCCATATCATGTTGCGTCGGTACTTTGTATATTCATGTTTTCGTTCTCTTTTTAGTTTTTGTTCTTCTTTGCTTTTGCTTTCTAAAAACACAAAAAGACCAAAAATATTTGTGTTGTTTCTCTTTGGTTTGCTTCTTCTTTTTGCCTTGGTTTGCTTTTCCCTTTTTGCTTTGATTGAACTATTTGAAAAACCCAAAAAGATTTTGCTTTTCTTGTTTTTCTCTTTTGGTTCTTGTTTAAAAATCGAAAACACCAAAAATATTTGCCGTTCTTCTTTGGTTTTTGCGAGTTTGCTACAGGGTTCGGCAGTTCTCAGTGGACTATTGGTTTCATATTATTATTCAAGCCACACAAGTGAAGAGCAATAATGAGGATTAATGACAACTCGAGGCGTGGTAAGAGGCTGGTAACGAACTCTATTTGTCTTCATTTTTGTACATATACTCATCACTGTGGGCATGCTTAGTCCATTCATGTAGGGTGTATGTTATCTTTGGGTGCTTAGTAGTCCTTGCTTTCTTGTGATTAGCTCCAGCCCGCTAATAGTTTGTAGCATGTCTCATGAACGTTTGCTTGCATTACTCTATTCATAAATTGGTATGACACCGTGGTATCCTCCTCTGATTGTTTCATTTGATTGACTTGGCACATGCTCACGCATGCACATGACTGTAATAATCAGTTGAGCCTTGATGAATTATTTTGCCTTGAGGTTCTTGAATCACTTTCATGCCATGAGTAGTCCTGTTTTGTTGCAAGCATGATAATGACAGCTATCGCTCTCTCGTTTGTCGCTCCCTTACTATTGCTAGCCTTCACTTTCACCGAGTATGTTTTACTCAAGTTCCCAACTCCCTAAACCAAATATTTCCAAAGTGTACACCATACCTACCCATTAGCATCATTTGCTACCTCCGTGCATATTCAATATGCCTTGTTTTCTTCCGAATAAAATGTTTGCTTGTTATGAGAAAGTTAGTTAGTAAAGCTCTCACGAACTTGATGGCACACTTTACTTTATTGCCTCTAATAAACTTGAACCATTGGGTCCTTCTTTGTTGCGTATATGCTTGCGCTTTATAAGTTGAAATTAGTAGAACCATGTTTCATGGGGAACGCTTTCAACATTGCACTTGTACTTTGTACCCCGTTGATATCATGTTCTTTTTCTTACGGATCCCGGCGGTGTGAAATAAAAGTGGAACTTGTAAGATCATGGAGTTTGTATGTGTGTTAGAGAAAGCGCTGGGCGCTAGCCTAAGCCATGCCTAATCATGGTGGAAACTTGCAGCATCACCATAATGAGCACTCTATGAAGCATCCTCAATAAAAACCTATGCAAATAGCAAATAAAAAGATCGTTGAGATGCTCATTGTATGCTTGCCTTGTCATTTTGATTATGGGAAAGCTCCCGTATCATGTGCAAGGGGTACCCCATTGGCGGTTCTTAATTATACACACATACTTACAATGACAAGAGCTTACTCGTGACTGAAGTTGAGTAGCATGAGGATTGGTCTTCGTAAGTAAGGGGCATGAGGTTTCAGTTTATAACTTGTCAAGCATATCCTCTTAGTTGTGTCACTTTAACCTTAATCAGCTTCAAGATGCTTATGATAGGGCAATGAGAGCTCAAAGCTAGCGAGTACCATACTTTCAGCATTTGGAAGCCTTTCAAATTTCTCAAAACCTTTTTCTTCTACTTGTTGAGTCTCCACTTATTCTTTGAGCAACTTCTTGAGAGCGTAGTTGTCATTCTTTATGTTTGTTCCATTACTTGATTATTTGTGTTATGACTTTAATGCTTGTATCCTTGATATCTTTACTTCTAGTCATCACTTGAACTTCAAAGGTGCCTTGGCATTCATAATCAAAGGCAAGCGAGATACCACTCTATCATACCTTTCTATGAGCATTGCAATGTTGCTTATGTTCGTGCTTTATGCTACTTATTATTCTTGAGTTGGAATCTCTTCATAGCTTGCAATGACTATTAAGTAGACTCAGTTGCATACTCTTTATTATGAATTGTCTAAGTACTTGATCACATTGCTGAGAATATTTACATCATATGAAGCAAATGTGTTCATGAAAGTTCTTTTATCACACTCAGTTTTCAACTGAATTGCTTGAGGACAAGCAATAAGCTAAGCTTGGGGGGAGTTGATACGTCCAAAATGTATCTACTTTCCCGAACACTTTTGCTATTGTTTCTCCTCTATACTTGTGTGATTTGGATGCAACTAATGCTTGAATTTGTTTCAGCAGAATTGCCTTGTCTACTTTTGTGCAAAATCAACTATCGGGAAAAATCCGGAAAATATGCCAAAATCCTATTTCACCGAAGACTCCGGGGAGCAGAATCAGAGGCGGAGAAGAGCCTGGGTGGCCACACCACACAGTGGCCTTGGCGAGCCGAGGCCGTGCCGAGGTGGTGTGGGCCCCAGCACCTCGGCCTCTCTCTTCGCCTATAAGGAGCCTTGACCTAAAAACTTGGGGGTTCAACGTTTTCGGAAGGAGTTCGCTCGCCACCACCACCAGATTCCACGAAACAGCACCAGAAACTCCATTCTGGCACCCTGCCGGGACGGGAAATTGGAGGAGATCATTGCCATCATCATCACCATCGCTTCTCCATCGACCATCCATGTTTCCCCCATCTATGAGTGAGTAATCCCCGCTGTAGGCTATGGGGATGGTAGGGATTGGATGAGATCGTTCATGTAATGGCATCAGTTGTTAGGGCATGGTGCCTAGTATCTTTTATTAGTGCTTTATGACTTTGTTGCGACTTGTTGTGCTTAATGCTTTGTCACTAGGGCCGAGTGCCATGATTTCAGATCTGAACTTATTATTGATTCATCATGATAGTATTGTTCTTGGTCTTATCTACAAGTTGTATACACACGTCGTTGTCCGGAACCTATGGCCCAGTAATGAAATCGGGATAACAGGAAGGAATGGCTTTGATGTGAGGATCACATGTGTTCACGAGTGTTAATGCTTTGCTCGGTGCTCTATTAAAAGGAGCACCTTAATTGCCGATAGTTCCCTAGAGGCCTCTACAAGCGGGTGGCGGGACAAAAGATATTGTGCAAGTTCTCATTGCGAGCACGTATGACTATATATGGAACACATGCCTAGGATTGTCTAGTACTTGGGTGCTTTATCTTATTTATCTGCAATTGCCCTATGTTCTGATTGCTATGTGAATTGTCTTATCCATGCAACGCCCATCCATCCATCCCTATGCCTACACTTTTCGAATCCCACTTATTCTTGCTTTTGCTACTCTTGTCTTTGCTTTACTTTACTATTCCTACTACAAAGCTGTTGCTATTGATAAATGTTGTGAGCAAGATTGTTTCAGTCACTGAATTGACAGCTCAGTTGTTAAGGCTTATAAATATTCTTTAGCTCCCCTTGTGTCGAATCAATAAATTGGGTTTCACTTCCCTCGAAAATACTGCGATACACCCCCTATACTTGTGGGTCATCAACACGCAGGTCATGAAAAATACATACATGCATCACATACATTTTGGGCTATATTGACCACATACATCCTACAAAAACAAGTTGTGCATAGAATTGCATTCTATGGGATCATGTGAAATCACAGCACCTATGAACCTTAACGTGATACAAAAGGGGCTACGACTAAGCGGGGGCTAGGGGTCTCCCCCTGCGGGGTTCAAAGGGGCAGCGCCCCTCGCGGTATACAATTTTCTTTAAGGATTTTGATCGACAAATCAAATTTACCATAAACCGATTATTGTTCTGATTCGACCAAACTCCTTTGATCACGGTACGTCGATTCAGATCTATTTCCCGATTCGATCAATCATATTGATCTTCGCGTGATTTAACTGGATTTATGTGTCACTATCTACCCCGATGGCGAAAACCAACTGGTAGGGGTAAGTCGTCCGACGACCTTAGAATCACGATCACAGAAAGTAAGATCATAGATAAATCCAGAACCACTGCCATACAAACGATCACATCATTCATATCAATCTACATATCACCATATGCAAACTTCCCGAACCTATGACTGAACAACATCGGCTCTGATACCACTGAAGGGTAACGGGTAGGCTACACTAGCATAAATCAAAATTTTCTACCGCATCAACCAGGAATACTGATGGCATAGATCACAGGATTACCACTAGATGCGTAGTTGCGGAACTCAATGAAGCACGTCAGGCAGTGTAGATGTTCTACATCTCCTCCTCATCCTCGTCCCACAAGAAGCTCCCCTTTGCGCGACTCGTCCAAGTGCTACAGCTGCAACACCTCTGAGGTATCCACACGTCCGGAGTGAAAGCCGTCACATGCTAGACTACTAGGTCTGCTCGTGCAACACAAGTGTAAGAGGAGTGGTGGATGGGTGGAATGCTCAACCCTATTCAGCTCGCCTCACTCTCTCTTATATAGGCATCCCTCGTGGGCTTCTACATTAGCATCCCATTAGAAGACTAAGCCTGGTCTAATTCAGATCCAATCCTCATTAGGCTACCAACCCCTAAAGTGTGTGAACCTATAGATTCATACACGTATAGACATGATACGAGTACACTTACTCCATCAATAGTTGGTAGCAGCCTCTAGCAAGACGTGCCAACTCCTAAACGCATATAAAGATCATTCAAATGAACCATCACAAGATTGAGTACATGTCTTTCCCTTTGCCCTACGATATTTTTTCTAGCTCCAAGTTGACCTCTCTTTCTCGATAGTGTGATTCGGAATCCCTTTACTAGGCTAACTCTTAACCATATGTAGCACGACCATGCATTTCTGGATTCGATCACTCGAGGGGTCCAGAGATATCACTCTCAAGTAGAGAGGGGCAAATCCCATCTTGATTGACCAATGCCTTGCAACATGTATCAGGACAAACCTGAAAGCTACCTTTATAACTACCCAGTTACAGAGTAGTGTTTGATAGCCCCAAAGTAGGTCGATCCACATCTCAGGTATATGCGACAATCTCAGGTCTAAGGACAAAACGTACATGATGTGTAGAGAGAGCTGCAAGTATTATTGCCAGTCTCAAGTTGGGTCAGTCCAACCCCATGTACATAACATGTGTCCACATCATTGGTTTGACATCTCCATGTCTATGACTTGCGAAACATAGTCATCAACCAATCGATGTGCTAGTCTAATATTCATGTGTGTCCTCACATGAACTCTGACTAGGGACAACTATTAGATAACCATACAAGTAAAGAGTTTCACAAACAATTCACATAATTGCCAATCAATACAAGTTGCATGATATATGGATATTCAAGGAACATTATAAAAACTCATGGATACATATGAAATACAATCATCTCTATGATTGCCTCTAGGGCATATTTCCTTCAGTGGGACCTCTTGAGGTGGCTAGGCCTTGGCCCTTTGGCCCTTCTCCCCTTCGGTTTTCCCTCATGGGCCTTTTTTTCCTATGAAGTTTGGCCCATTAGTGGAATACCCCTTCAAATTAGATTTTAATATTATATTTAATATTAACTACATTAATTAATATGTAAATACATATTGCAAAATCTGATTTGACCCGAAACACCTTTCGGTTCCCTTTCGATTTCCTCTGAACGACTTTGGAACTTTCCCGGAACGATTCCGGTTCTCTCACGAAACTTTTATGGTTTCCTTTTCTCTTTCATATGGCAATTCCAACTTATAGACAATCTCTAGCTCATCGTACCCTTAAGTGTTTCCCCACGGCTCAGGAATGGCACATACATGATCTCCATCAATGATCAATAGCGGGACCGGGATGCCCATAATGACCCCTGTGCATTCCACGATGATAATGTCGTTTGAACCGTAAATGTCGTTTCCCATTCCCTTTGCCACTTGATACCTAGTTTACCCGAGATTTGATCTACGGTATCTCCATACCTTTGTTCGATCTCGTTACTGATGAACTTATTTTCTCATTCCCATGTCGTTACATTCCGTGACCCGGTCACACGCTTGTAAGCTTCGTTAATGCAACGTCACCGAGATGTCCACAAATGTATCTATCCGTTACATGGACTGGCAAATCCTGGTCTTGATATGTACTCCTCTACACGCCCCTTTGGGAAACCTGAGTGACACCTTTTTGATCATCCAGTCACAGAATGATACTTGATAACCATCTAAGCTCCCTCCAGAACGGTGATTTGCATTATCTCACAGTCTAAGGATTAGGTTGCGAGATTTCCTTAGTTTATCATTAATGGTGAACTTTGTAACTAGATCTCATTATGATACAACTTGTTGGGTTGTTTGTCTATCACATCATTCAACTAATGACATGACATCATTGTCAATTGGCATAAATGCCCATGATCTCAAAACCCTAGATCATCCTCATGACCAATGAACTAGTTCGCTAGAGGTAACTAGTGACTTAGTTTATTTACATACCACATGTGTATTAATGTTTCGTATTAATACAATTATAGCACAGTATGAAACTATTATGAACTAACTGAGATATGACAATAAAAACCTATTTATTATTTGCCTCTAGGGCATATCTACTTCACTATGTAGACATGATCAAGACTTTCTCTGATCAATATTCATTAGCGGGACCAGGATATCCATAATGACTCCCACTAGTTCCACGAAAATCAGATGATCGTCTGAACCTCTTTCACTACAATCAAATTCCTTTCGTCTCGGGACATATTACTTGTCCGAGATTCAATCACTCGGTATCATCTATACCTTGTTTAATCGCGTTCCTAACAGGTACTCTTTTTCTCGTTCCTGTGATATGACATTCTAGTGATCAAATCACTTGCTTGCAAGGCTATATCAATGTGATATCACCGAGAGGGCCCTGAGTATATCTCTCCATCATCCGGATGGGCAAATCCCAATCTTGATCCACGAGCCTCAACTAACACTTTCTAAATACCTGATGACTCCTTTATAATCACCCGATTACGGTGTGATGTTTGATGTAATCAAAATACTCTTCTAGGAAATGTGATTGACGTGATCTCATGGTCTAAGGACATTGAGTTACTACAAATGTGACAACAATTTAAACTTGATGACGTGATCGTATTGCTACATCTACTGCGAGTGACTGTTCATCATATCATTCTCTAATGATATGACCCTATTATTAACAACATCCAATGTTTGATCAGGAAACCTTTAATCATATGTTAATCAACAAGCTAGTATAAAGAGAGGCTTTACTAGGAATCTCATCTGTTTATAATTCACACATGTATTAACGTCTCCTTATTAATACAATTCTAGCATGAAAAATTAACATCTATTATAAACCTAGAATAACATAATAAGCAATTTATTATTGCCTCTCGGGCATATTCCTTTTAACTTGGTGGTGAGTTATGTATGAACTAGTAACATCGTCTTCGGACCCGAGGGAGACACTCTCTGGGGTATCAGTGAAATCCAGTAATTTCTGTTCTAGGTAGATTTCGGCCATCCTGATTCCGAAGTCGATACTTCCGCCGCTTTCTTCGGGTTCAGCGTTTGCTGGGTTCGATCCACATGGTAGAGTTAGTTGGGAGTCTGATCCGAGGGAGAGATCATTGTAGAGACCATCAAGATCCCCTAGATCTACTGTGTTTCTAGAGCTTTCTTCATCTTTTTCCGGTTGGGGTGTGACCCTTGCGGACGATCCGATAGAAGATGCGGGTATCACCGTAGGCGCAACTTTTTTTGACCAACAGTCCCGACGAAATTGGATCCGAGAGGCGCGGTTCTCCAGGTTCCTCCACCTAAAAGTGGAAACTTCTGATGATGAGATCAGATCTGCCGTTGAAATCAACAGGAACTGACATAGGGGTGGGCAGGCGTGGAGCCGCTTTTGTTGGATCGCTGCTTGATGAGAGGGGGGCCACCGAATCCATGACTCTAGTGTTCAGATTTCCCATAGACGACACCAATTGACGAGGGGTAACCTCGGCAATGCCCATGGTTATGGACTTAGGGTTTCGTGGAAAAGAAAACGCTGGGGATTTCATCGGCTGATCAGATAAACAAGGGAGTCAAAGTTGTCTGATTATTGGTGAACAATGAGGTTACAAATCACTTAGAAGTATTTCGGTACAGCTCCGCTGGGTCCTCCAGCCTATATATAATAGCCTGGGTCCCGAGGCCGGATGCATATAGGTTATATACTATGATTACAACAATGGTACAATGCCGGTTTCTATTTCCTTATCTAGTAAAACTATGACTTCCGTCGGATGCTTCCTGGGACTTCTTATTTAGTCTTCATGGTCCGTGAGCCTTTATGTAGCTAGGGTAACCAAACATAAGCACCCGAGTAATGATACCCATGCATGTCATGCCACAAAATCCCTCTCAAATTATATCAAGTTTACATTATGTACATGTCTTGCGCAGGATAACTTTCATTATCGTTGCTGAAGTAGGACGTTGGTGCACTTATCGAACAACTGAATAATATCCTCCACAGGTTGGGCAATTTCCTGGTAGTGTGGCCGCATATTCCATGCCATGCCATCTGGAGGCGCCGCCGACCCTTCAGCTATGGACCCTAGGTCCAAATCTAGACACGACATATGTACAAAGGCCAAAGTAGCCTTCGCACCCGCAACAAGTTGCTGGTGCACGCATTCGCGTACAACACCCACATCGTGAAACTTTCGCAGCAACACCAACATGCTCGAAGGAGCTGCGTCCAGTGGAAACATCACCCTAAAAATATGCTTGAAGGAGGATTGGGCCTTCTTCAAGTAACGAAGCACCTTAGCAACGCGATCCTACAACGTCGCCAACACGGTCACTCGACCTTGATCAGTCCATAAGAACCTACCAGCCTCTAGTTTTGCCTGAGTGAGGCAGCTCAGTCGGATATTAACATGCTCTTTCTCCTCCAGTGGGATCAGGTTTACAACTACGCACACAAAATGAAGACACGTCAGCCAACATCAAAGAAAGGTGAGAAGAATACAAGTCAACCATATGAAGCTCGCATTGCAACTCCTCACCAATCTGGGCAACCTCGCTAAGCAGATACCTTTCCTTCTCAAAGGCCTTTTCAGCCTTCGACTTCCATACATCAGCATGGCCGTGGATGATAGCAATGGCCTTCTCCAAATCCTTCACGCAATTGCGCAGCAAGGGAAGTTGCGAAAGTTCGTCCACCCTTGTCCGGGGAGGACCTGTAGGAGCAAAGGAAGGTGGCGTGATAGGTGCGCCACTCGCAGAACCCTATTCAAGCAAACAGTCAAAGGATAAGGACTCTTTTAATCATGAAGCAACAGGTACAAAGCTCAAGCACAGACATAGGCAAGCGACCAATATACACAAAATCTCAGTAAAAAGACTCTCACAAGTTCTGATGGATCTAACTCATGGTACAGTCGAAGGGATTACAAAATCCTAACATAGCTATACAACAAAAGAAGTGGCAATGGTGCGACATAGTCTATGCATAAGGATCCGAAGGCTTCGCGAAGTCCGCGACAACCTTCAATTCCGTGGCTTTTTCCACGGCCAACCGTTTTTGCTCCATAGAATACTTCGCAAGCATCTTGATGAGTCGAGGGCCGTACTTCTTACAACGCTTGGAAAAAGGAGCAAAGGTACCTCTTCGCCTTCTGCCGTCACCGGCATCTTGGAGGTGACCTTGCTGATGTCCAACCCAGCATCGCGCGCCATCGCCTGTCCGAGGGAGGCAGTCCCAGCCTTCTGTGTATGTTTGTACTCTACAGGCACACCCTCTATGAAGGCCTCTATAAGACCATCAATGTCCTCAATGGCCTTAGCAACATACTCCAAAATTGCAACCTTGAATAGGTTTACCCCTCGAATTCGTCAAGGTCGAAAATCTCCACCCGTTTCTGTTTCTTCGCCTGATGTTCGGGAAGCACGCCATGGAGGGGCACCGCTGGAAATGGTTTGCTAGCATCCGCATCAGGGACCGACTCCCGGGGGGATTCAGGAGTAGACGCATCCGAATCAACACTCCGCTCCCTCTTGCGAGTGCCATCATCACTGAACTCGGGAGCTTCCTGTGATTGCACAAGAGGGATAGTCGAGTCTGATTCATCCAGCTCAGTGCCCTCGGGAGGGAGTGATGACTGCAAGTACACAAATCAATTGTAGCTAGTTTTGAAATAAGAGTATCGATCCCAAAGAGAGCTATTGGTAGAGGTATTTATTCCCCTCGTTACTATTCACTAGAGAGTACTTGTAGGTTATCTCTAATTCCACGTAATGGTGTATAAAGAGTGTGTTTGAATAAGTGCTAAAGTAAACATGAACAAAGTAAACTAAAGTAAGAGAGTGTCTATGGAGTGTTGTGTGATATGATTGAGGGGTTCTCAAAGAGTGTAGGATTCACCACTAGCGTGAGAGAACTATGAATGATTAGGATAACCTATTTATTATGTCATGATATGTGGAGATAGCTCCATATTAAGATGTTCACCGCAAGGCTCGTAGGTAGTCACTTTGTTGATCCAAGGATGAGGTCATCTCTAAATAACCACTGCGATGTCTCAGAGTACTCACCCATACATAGACCATTGCAATTGAGGGTCTCTTCGTGGATATCATAGTTAGCTTAGTGAATCTCTCTTCATTCCTCCTTTGACCATGTAGGTTGCTAGCCGACACTTCTAGTCACAATAGCTCTGGGTACACTTCCAAACACGTCCAAAGGATTTCACCCTTTTCTTTAGATCCTAAGGCAAATGATATGTGACCGACTACACATACCATCTAAAGAGAGAGATCAAACACACCGCATAGATCAATAGATCATGGACACAAGTAATAGATCATCTTTATTTCAATGCATAATAATACTAGGATTTCACCATCTGTCCCCAAAACAAGGAAACTACTCATACATGAAGGGGATCAACATCATGGCAATAGTATGGATGAAATATGAAGGTACAATTGAATACAAGTGCAAATCCATAATAGAGATTGGATCACAACAAAGTAAACAAAGGGGATTGAAGTTGGAGACGTCGTTGATGAAGATGGTGATGATGATCGATGCGTAGCCCTTCAAGATGCAAGTATACTCTATCCCTTGAGTGGTATGGTGGTGTAGATCTTGTGGGTGACGGTTATGGATGCAGCGGAACGGCAGGGCTCCTCCCCTATAGTGTGTGTGGACTATCCTCCTTCTAGGTTTTTCCCTCTTCAAATAGGCATCTCGAGGCCGGTTTCGCGAACCAACGGAGCTAGGAGCCAAATATACCCATTGAGACTTCACAAATGTTGTTCTGGTTGATGAAACGAAGCCGTCGGAGGGTGGTATGACCGTGCGGTCCGTACCAACGATCGTTACGCCCTCTAGACTCTAAAGTGTTTTGGTCGCTATTTCTTCATACGAACTCCAATTGAAGTGTTCTTTGGCTCGTTGGATTTGTATGGACGAGGGATAAACCACCATGGCCTTGGATATTCATTTGGAGTTGATGGAAAAAATCCACTTCTTACCATCCTCAAATGGCTAA
This sequence comes from Avena insularis, assembly GCA_023614405.1. Classification (NCBI taxonomy): domain Eukaryota; kingdom Viridiplantae; phylum Streptophyta; class Magnoliopsida; order Poales; family Poaceae; genus Avena; species Avena insularis. The sequence goes on along the minus strand of CM042686.1, from coordinate 591,688,754 downwards.
GTTTGGTTCCTGCAGCTCCTCCATATTGCATCCTCTCGGCTCCTTTTATCCATGATTGTTCATAGTACCTACACACAAGTCAAAGACAAGGAAAATGTAATAAAATCCTACTAAACTACTAATTGTGCAAAGTCCATGTGAAAATGAATGAGAACTAGTGATCATACATAATAGGCATAGTTGTAGATATATGTAGCATGTAATGAGTGATAGTATGAATAATTTATATACCTAAATATACTTAATTTTGGACTGATCAACTTCCCCATGCTAGACTTTTGCTCGTCCCTGAGAAAGATGGTGGCTTATGGACAAGGTCATCATGTTCATGAGGCACGAGCCGATACCATAAGTCATCATGTTCATGAGGCACGAGTCGATACCATAAATGAGGCAAAAATTGAAACCAAAGTACAATATCAGATGTAGAAGATCGATGCCTTGTATCCTTATTTTCCCTACAAGCTCAAAGTAAGAAATAACACATTCATACAAGTCTACACAAGATCAATTATGTCAATCCATAAAATATCAATTAAAACTTCAATGCTCCATGTCAAAAGTGAATCTAGCTTTGGAAGCAAACTTGTGATACTCCTATTGCGCCTTTTATGTTTTATATGTCCTCACTTTTTTGAAGTAAGGGCTTTAGAAAATAAGAGTGAGACATCATATAATAAGAAGCTTAGCATTAAAGTGTCTCATTAGAACACCCATATCAATAGATAAATATTATCAAACACTACTATTCCATTCATCGTCTTTCAAGAAAATTTATAAAGTAGTAAAGAGACCATGCCAAGGACTTGTTATGTGGATCTTCATTTCTTCTCCTCCTTTCAAGGATAATTCTCAACAAGGATCATTGAGTGATTCTTTTAAACAATGGTTTGCACAACCTTCGAGAGTACCAATACCTTTTCCCATTACGGTGACGAGTGTCACCCATGTCGTCAACTCATAGACGAAATCGGGGGTTGAATCATTGATCGTTCGTAGGCCAGCATAGTTGTTGGCACCCAAAGTTGTGTGTCGAAAACATAGAACTTTTTAAACATTATCACAGTTTGATCCACAAGGTTAGCTTTGGAATGAATTGCAAATACCGCTAGACTTCATCTCTATCAAACAACTCCTTTCAAGAGTTCCATCAAGTCTCTATCAATAAATCTATGGACCAAAACCACGAAAAACTCACCAAAACCAGAGATCGATCCGAAGGCAACTTGGGGCTTTTTTTTGGGGATTTTCGAATTTTTTGGTGGATAAAAGAAAAATTGATGGGGGAATTTGTGAGCAACGAAGCTCTTGATACCAATATGTTGAGGGCTAACCTCGGGGATAGCCTGATCTTTCACGAATCCCTTGGAAATCGGAGCAGAGTGAGTGGGGGATGAGGGAGAGAGAGAAAATCGCGAACTCACAGACGAAGAACACAATGAACACACACACACACCCCCCACAAAGACACGATACAAGCCAATAGCTCACGCCGCGGGCTACCGATCTGGCGCAATCCCTAGGATCAGTATCGGGAAAGGATCTCTCTCCCTAACCGGCACGACGAGTAGGGAGGCTTGGTAAGAGCTTGACGTCTTGGCAAGGGGCTCCGATGCCAAGGCCTTGTACATGAGGGAGGCTTGATGCAAACTCCAACAAGGGTTGTGATATTTGGTGCTCCTTAATCAAGGATCATGAGGCAAGAACTAGATAGATCCACAAAGGGGTTTCTTACAATAGAGGTGGGAGGCTATTTATAGGCCATCCACTAGTTCAGGGGTTACTTTAGGCATAAAAGGGTAAAATCTGGATGAAATAGGAATATTCTTAGGCATCAAGCCCACGTTGACTTGAGACTGGAGGCGTTTCGGCAATAAGTACGGTCGCGCCAGACTATGCGCCAGAATTTCCGGTCGGCGCCGGTTGTTACGAGTCGACCGGAATGGCCCTCTGAGGCGTTCAACAGCCGGTTAGTTCCGATTCGATCTGAGATTTTCGGGTCTGGTCCGTGTCGCGGGAATTCGGAATTCGAGGAGGGTGTGTTTTCGGTCCGCTGGGCCTAACACCGGTTTGACCCTGGACTCTGTCTTGCGTTGTCTTGGCTCCGTCTCTTGGCGTTTTGTCACGGGGTTCATATCTGAGGATACATAGGGTATTTGCATGACGTAGCAAGCCATCCAAGGATGTATCGAAATCACATGAGGATATGAGCGAATTCACCTTAGCTTGTAGGAGTTTAGCTCGATCACGAGTCATCGGTCCACTTGGAGAACTTGGTGGTGTAGATGTAGATGCGTCCGTAGGACCGGATGCATCAATTGTGTACTACCAATTGTTAGATTCATGTGATCGATCATGTGTAAGATGATGAGTAGTTGGTAAGCTTACCATTTGCCATACGAGATAACCACATCAGACCGAGCGCGGGCTTCCAAACGTGCACCTTTGCATCGGTCGAGCCCAGAACCAAATAAAGTGTCAAAGTTGGCCAAGTTAAATCTCGCCACATACAACATCTGGCGGACCAAGTACCAAAAACAAGAAATATTAGACGGACCAACCAAACACGGCATAAACGTCTACTTCCTAAAAACTAATCCCTCGACAACTTCCCACCTCAAAACTCCCGTTCCCTTTCCCTAAAACTACCAAAACACGCTGCCAGAACCGTGGGCCGAGCCGAATGCTTGAAAACTGTGGGCCGAAACACAACGTCACCGAGACTAGAAAAAGAGAAAAAGTGCTACAGTTGCAACAACAGTCCCACATGTCATCCTAACAAAGTTTGAATCTGGCCGCTCCAACAGACAGCGCACACCCAAGAACCATCTTCCCATCGGATCCGACGGCTCCGAAGCCCACCGGGCAACCCACGCCACGCTGCCCACGCCGCCATCTTCCCCCCTCTCATTCGGGTTCCCCCCCTTCAAATTTGCATCGCGTCGATTTCACGCGCCGCTTCCCCCAAATCGAACCCCCACCCTCCCACTCCCACTCCTCCCCTGACGCATAAATACAAAATCCCAAACCCAGACCCAGCCCAAACCCTAACCCTAGCAACCCGGAGAGAAGAGAGAGAGCGAGCGAGCGAGAGAGAGAGAGCGAGCGAGAGAGAGAGAGAGATGGCGCGGGCAAGGGGCAAGAAGCGCGCTGCGGCTGCGGACGCCGGTGGCTCTAGCCAGACGGAGCCGGCGGCGCGGGGGCGGCCGAAGGGCGCCAAGACGGAGCCCAAGCCCAAGCCCGAGCCGGAGTACTTCCCCGAGCAGCGGAATCTGGTGAGGACACACCTCCTGCATATCCTGCCCGTGTTGCATTCTTCCGTTCTCTAGATCTTCGTATCGCCGAGTAGGGTCGGGCTAGATTGGGCTTGGTTCGATTTAGCGTGCGGACTGTGCGGTGCCGGATTGGTAGCATTTGGTACGAGCATGTTTCTGCGTCTCTGATATTGGCTAAAGTGTAGGCTATGAGCTGAATGATTTGTCCTCTGCACATGTTTGACAGATGTGCTATGTATGGTTTGCAAGTTTCTAAAATAACGTTTCCTCTGGTCAGTGATGAAAGGGGAAATTGTTTATTTAGCTAAAAGTTCACTAGCCTTGGATCATGTAACAGAACTTGATTGTTCATTGGTAAAATATCCAATAGGGGCGTCAATGTAAAATTGTTTTCACAGTCGTCTCCTCTAATTGTAGCAGCATAACAAATACAATATTCCTCATGAATAATGAGACGGAACAGAGATGATACAAAACGTTTGCTGGGCCAAGTTCAGTCGACTAGAGAAGAAACCCCGCCGGATAAGCTTACACCTGATCGTTTGCATCTGCCGGTGCGGCTCCTGGTGGCAGATCAATCACAATGCTGTCTGCCCGGGAGCGGCGCTGCCGCTGCTGACTGTCTGTCATCAAAGCCCCCCGCTCGTGAGCAACGGTGTTGGCGGCGTCCAGAGCACTGTCCGCCCATATATCGCTGATCGATTTTTATTTCTGCTACTTTTGATGCTGCCGTAGCTCCCATAATTCATGCATGTTGACTGGTGACTTTGCGACTTGATCAATATTGCTGAGCCTGAGGTGCAACGGCAGTGCTAATCGACTTCTGTTCGTGTTCTAATGGCAGTTCTAATTTTTGCTAGAAATTGGCTGGTCAACAGCTGCATGCATATTCACATGTGCAAAAGATAGTATAGAATTGGACAGATGTGTTGCTGACTGCTTGATCAAAACATACTAAGGACAAAGTAGTATTTTCCTTGAATGGACAATTAAATGGGTAAATTTGTTTAGTTTACAGAAAACCCCCTTTCGGAAAATTACCTTTTGTGGGTATTTTACCAATGGACAGTCAACTTTGGGTACATGATCCAAGGTGAGTGAACTTTTGGGTAAATAACCAATTTTCCCGTGATAAAAAGACGTTCCACTGCAACTCCACAGTTTAATTTTTCACTGGGATGCCCATTTTTTCGAAGTTGCATTATAATTTGGCTTATTTGGCTCCACCCATTAGATTTTTCAGTTGAACCAAGGGTGTACACTTTGTGCCCTTGTTTGTAGTCTTGCTATCTCAGGATTGGTGCATATTGTCTAATGGTCTATTACTGTGTTCAGGAGGATCTTTGGTTGTCAGCTTTTCCTATTGGGACTGAGGTCTGTGTGCATTCCTATCCTTGTTTTTTATCACACGTCAATGTGCATAAAACTTTTCTGTCATGCATATTTGGCCTTACTTCAATGTTTCCTTGTTTCTGGTCCTGTTGTCTGCAGTGGGAAAATATTGATAAGATAAAGGAGTTCAATTGGAACTTTGAAAATTTAGAGGTATGCTGGTCACATAATCTTCAAAGTTTTCCTTCTCTTGTTTAAAAAAAGGTTTCCTTCTAAAGTGAAGTTTCCTTACATTGTATTGAATGCTTTATTGTTGGTGAACAGAAAGCTCTAGAAGAAGGGGGGAAGCTTTATGGGAAGACAGTTTACGTATTCGGCAGCACTGAGCGTAAATATTCTTATTCTTATGCCACCCTTGAAGTTGTATTCTCAGCCCATTGATGTGTTGGTAATATTTTAGCACTGGCAGTAAACTGGTGCCATCAGTTTTATCAATGATCATCTGGGAATTCGATAATTATACTTTAGAGCTACTGTTGAACATCTATTAATACTGAAATGTTCTCTAAGCATCCTAGTAGCCCTATGGTCTTATATTATTGGTCTAATGGGCTTATTTTTGTTGGTATGCAGCTCAACTATTGGATGTTAATGGTGAATCGAAGATAGTACTTATTCCTATAGTAGTTGCTGTAAGTTTACATCCATTATCTTTTCTCTGTATTTATTATGTTTGCTATCTTATTTTATGTTCTAGAATGCAGCGATAGAAAAAATGCAATAGTTAATTCTCTCTGTTTTACATTGTATCGAGTTGTATGTTTTTCTTATGATTTCACCAGCCATATTATATTTAATATTAATGCATTACATAAAACATGTAGTATGTTCATATGTACATAAAGATAAAAGCGAACAACTACACTGGATGATGAATGCATGAGGATCTTCGATGATTAAAAAATTCAAGTTATATTTCTGAGAAATCAAGGAATAAATGGTCAGGAGCTCCATTAATCTTGCCATTAATGTTACTGGGGTGACTTTTACTAAGGGGCTAAAACCCTCACTGGTCTGGATTCTGCTATAAGGACACCATCTACCTCTGATATGAATTTATCTTCCTATAATGCTGTTTGTGACTTTTTTTGCCCGGGGTTCCCTTTTTCCTCCTACAATATAAGCTATGAAAATGCAAATTACATGTTCTCGCCACACTATTTTGTTGATGGTATTAAACCCACATTTCAGAGGATTTTTTTTCTTTGTGTATCTGTAACTTGAGATTGCTTTATTGCTTTACTTGCTTAAGATCTGATACCGTTCTTGATTATTCGCTGGTTGATGGATCTATTTGGCTCTTGAATTTCTTATTCTGTTGTACAGGTTGACTGCCCTTTCCCTCCATCGGATAAAATTGGTATAAATTCTGTCCAAAGGGAAAGTGAGGAAATTGTCCCAATGAGGGCAATGAAGATGGCATGGGTGCCCTATGTTCCCCTAGAGGACCGGTACATCCATCCTACTTATTTTAGCTATATTTCTTATTTTCTACTTTGGGCAACTATATTGTTACCTCCCTCCCCCATCTTTACAAATGTAGTTTTTTGTTTCTTTACTTTGCTCCTGCTTTGTCTACAGGCTCAGCAGGATGGAAAGTTTGAAAACTAAAATATTCACTCTTGGCTGCACCCAACGAAGGTCAGTTTTATTCCTGCTATATTAGTATATCAACTATTCATGGTTGAGGGTTTATAGTTCTGTTGCTCCCAGTTATTTATTCATGGGGAATGCTGCTACCCAGTAAATGCTCCCATGTGTAAAATGTTTATTTTCCTGACTTGTTCCAGCATCCTAAATTTTTATATATGCCAGGTCTGCGCTGAAGCATCTCAAAACGGAGCGAGTCAAGAAGTTTGACTACTGCATGCCGTGTAAGCTGAATTGGGATTGTTTTTCATAGGCCTTATGTGTCTTCTGAAATATCTGTTGTTGCTTTTGGATCCTGCGGTTCCATTGCTGTACATATCATCCTTGCTTGGTGCAATCCAACAATATGTAAACAGCACTGTTCAAATTTGTGCATAATATTAAATAGGACCACGACCATGTCTTAGTTTAATGGTTTGCAATGCAGCAGTATGCCATGGGCTGAGAACTTTTTTGCTGATCGTTTTTTCTTGCGAGCATCCTTTTTTAATTTCATAGGATGGCAGTTAATTTGCATGGTCCCAGACTGACTGTATTTAGTTTGCTGATTTTCTTTTGCTGGATGGGCTGGTGTTCCATTTATGAAAAAAACTCCTATAAATGTTATCGGTGTTCTAAAAGGTGCCAGGCAGGAAATGTGTGGATCTATAGCCTAGCAGCCAACTAGTCAGGTTAGTTGGGGCCTGGGAGGGAGGGTGGACCCCAGCGCCAGCTTCCTTGAAGAATAGTGAATGGCGGACAATTTGGTTTGATACCACTTCATATACCATCTCAACCAAGCCCTATTTTCTCGAACTGTGTATTGGGTTCTTTGGCATTTGTGCCTTCATGATCACTCATCAGCAATTGTGAAACCAGCATCTGCCTTCATGATCCCACGATAGAGTACATCAGTTTAGGCATGTGAAGGGCATCGATCACATGAAGATCCCAACACACCCACCAACACCTAAATGGCACACCATGTAATTAGAAATATCCGCTGTACTACTTGTTGATTAGATTGTAGATGAAAGGAAATGTTTGATCCTATGGTTCCTTTGAGAGTTATGTGATGTGCTCATTAACCTATTATATATATATTTTCTGAGGCAAGAGGCAGGAACACTGATCTTCTTGCAATAATTTTGCAGATTATATGCCACTTAGTCCTCCTGAAGATGAAGATGATACGGTTGTCAACATCATGTATCCTCTAGAACCTCCGGTAAGCTTCTTTCAGTAGGCTTATGACACCATGTTGGAACTACTGCCTAAATAGTCACGAGCATTTATTGCTTCTCTTATTATTCCTTGAAGTAGGCTGTTCATGAAACTCATAATTAGCCATAGAAATATCAACAAAGATACCATGTGTGTAGTACAACAGTCTCTTTAATCTAAATCAAAACTAATCTGCATCAAAACTTCATATGGAGTTTGATTCGAACTTAACTATATTTTTGTTGGTAGCTTTAATTGACTCAATTAATATAATTAGTATGCTAGTTATTTATGGAATGTTTGGTGACTGAACTTGGCCTATCTGGCTTATGAGAAAATCTGCATGCCGTATCTCCAGTTGATTTCACGACTTATTTCTATATACCTTTCAATTGCTTGTGCATTGATGATCCTTTTTGCTGATGTGGCTGTCCATGCTAGTGAGGTCAAAACCGATCCACATACTGCTGCTGCCCCCTGCTAGCTGCTGATATTAGTTGTGATGCCAGTGTTAGCTTGCAGTCACTTTCCTAGGCTCCAGTCTGTTGCGAGTGGCGTAACATATTTCTTATTTTGTTTGCCTTGTGATTGTGAATTTATTCCAGACAGCTCTCAAGCATATGACATGAGCCACCTTCTTTGGGTGATAGCTGGTTATTAGAAAACCCAAGTTTTATCTTGACCTACCAATTGAAATACTTGGATAGATTGTTTCCTCTTTTCGATTCCAGCCTTTGGTTTCTCTGGAGGGACAAAATATCTGCCCATCCCATGATCCGCTTTTAGCTAATGGCCTAATGGATTGCGGAAATATTTGAAGATGTGTAATTAAATGCTTCCTAGTTGGCCTTTTCGGCTTTTATTTCTAGTAGCTGCTAATTAAGTGTTATAAACCACTGTATTTATGTTTTTGCTGTGTATTGCAGATAGTATGCGACTTTGACTGGGAAATGGATGATTATGAGGTATGTATGGGGATTTGTTTTTCTCTTTCTGAAGTTCTGTTGAAAAAGGCATTGCAGAATATTCGGTTTGTTTTTCCCATTGAAGGACATCTGTTGAATCATTGTATTGTGATTCAGGATTTTATTGATGAGAAAGTTAAAGATGAGGTTCTGCCAGAGGACGAGAAAGAAAAATTTAAGGTGCACATTCAACACTTCTTTTTTTGCATAACTCTCCTGCAATGATTACCTAGCGTAGTCCACCAGGATTACCTTGAAAAGTTTTCTGTTCTCTTGTAATTTTGCTGCCATGTTTCATTAACAGGACTTCATAAAGGAGAGAGTTAGAGAAAGGAAGAGAGAGCTGAAACAGGTTAACAAATGCACTGAAATGTTAATTATGTTCACCAAAGATTATAAAATGCATCTAGTACTTAATGCTTCTCCAATATTTATGCAGGCTAAAGAGGCCAGAAAGAAAGCTATGAATGATATGGATCCTAAATTGAAAGAGGCATTGGAGAATATCCGGTTTTACAAGTTCTACCCTGTAAAAACCAAAGATACTCCTGATGTAAGCAAAGTACAGGTATGCAGTTGCTCGGTATTTCTTAGCCTGGACTTGTGTATTTTTTTTTCCAAAACTGATGAATGGACTATGTGAAGTTGCCTTGGATTTAACTCTGCATATATTGCATTCTGCAGGCGAAGTACATCAATAGATACTACCGCAACGCACATGAACTGCTGTGATGTGCAACCTCACAAATCATGTGAGCAAGATCAAGCTTGAAGCTATCAAGGCCTAAATGGATAGCACTCAAAATTTTGTAAGATGGAGGAGATGTGCTTGGTTGCACACATTTAGTTCTGGTCTCCTATTGGGCTGGCGGATAACCTGTTGTACTGCAGTTTGCCCCAGGCTCCCACCAATCCTTGTAGAGCATCTCTTCCCTCGACATTCTCTTCTGTATTGCTATTTGTAACACTCTGGGAGGTTGTTGTATCTGTCAGCCAGTAGTTGGTTGTTAGTGCAGAACAAGTGCTGTAGGAACAGTTTGTTCCCTTCGTTTTATTCCCCCAAGTATAGCTCATGCTCTACTATTGTTTAGTTACCGTCGGTGAATTGATTGGAATGCTGCTTTAAAAAATATCCAATGCCTATATATTTTGATGTATAACTTTGCGTGCATTGTGTAAAATCTGGGGTGTCCAAGTCTGGCGTTACAAACTGGCCGGACCATTTTGAAAGAATACCTGGGAGAGTTTGATTAGTTATTTTCGAACTAGATAAGCACATGAGAGATCTGAATGTCGCACATCAGAAATTTTGATGTACTCCCTCCGTTTAGAAATATAAGACATTTTAGCTTTGTGAAATGAATGTATCTAGACTTTTTTTAGTGTATAGGTTCACTCCGAACATCTATGAACCTTACACTAAAAGACGTCTACATATATTTGATTCACAAAGCTAAAACGTCTTATATTTCTGAACGGAGGGAGTACAACTTTGTGTTAGTCTGTGGTGTCCAAGTCTGGCGTTGCAAACTGGCCGGATCGCTTGTTGCTTCAACGTTTGGAGTTAATGGCGATCAACCTGGCAATGATTTTGATAAGAGAATACCTGGGAGAGTTCTGTCACTTCTCTGTCGCAAGATTTGCCCAGTTCACTTGTGCGCTTGACAGATGATAAGTAAGATCCATGACGTTTTGATGTGTTGCATTGCATCACAGCGAGCATCCAAAGGTGTAATTGCTGCCCTCCCATGCAGCTCCTAGGGTCGTTAGCTGGTGTGGACCGTTGGATCAAGCCTTTACAGCGAATCCGGACCGTCTGACCGTGGTAAGTCGTTTTTACCCTCGTGAGACTATTTGCTGCGCGCGCTCGATTTTGTACCTAGAACCACGTCTCTCTCTGCCTGGCTTCAACCTATTAAAAAACACCTGATTTGGGCCCGCTGGTCAGCCTCACTCTTAATATTTTTAGGTTCATTTTTAGGTACCCGGGTCTGGGAGGGCAAAGCCACCGCGTCGAGTGGGCGAATTAAACATACACGGGTGAGACCTAAATTCCTCCACGCCACACCTCCTCCTCCACGCCCTTCTTTGGCGCCGCCATCGCTGATCACGCCGCTGCCGCCCGCAAGACGACCTCCTCCTCCGCCACGCCCTTGTCGTCATTGCCACAGCGTCGTCACCGCTGGCGCCGCCACGACGGGTAGCCAGGGAGAGAAGCTCATCAGCCGTCCACGGCGCCGACGAGCGGGCGTCCACGACGGCGGTGACAGGCGGGCGGCCATGGCAGCGATGGGCGGACGACCACGACAGCGGCGACGAGGTCAGGCCCTGGGCAGCCGCACTCTCCACCAACGGGAAACCCTTCTGTAAGGCCAACCCTAGGCATGTCCTTGAGGTAGAAGAAGAGGGAACAAGAAGGTGTGGAAAAGGAAGAGAAGGAGGAAGAAGAAGTGAAGATCCTTTGTCCCCTGCTGATTTCCCTCGCTCCAGCTTAAAGGGTGAGTTCCCCCACCCTCTATAATTCTCTCATGTGATGTACATGGTGGTTCTCATGTTCTTAGGGCAAGGGATTGTCAAGATCAAGTGAAAATTAGAAGGAACTTGTTTCAATATTCTTGTTTCTGTATAACCAGTGACAAAAAACTTCATTTTCGAGTATCCAGATGGCTGAATCAGAGGAGGTTTATTTAGAGTGTTTTATAGGTCTCTTTCCTGTGGTCATTTTGAGTGGTCATTCACTCAATTTGGTTCAGCCATTTAGTCGCAGCGGTGAAAACAAGTTGCTGGTCTTTTTTTGTAGTGGTCATTTAGCAACATCTTCTACCTGCAGTTGCTCACATGGTAAGAGGTCAGAGCTAAAGCACTAGCACGGCTTCTCTCCATGGTGGCGGCAGGGGTCAGCTGGTGGGACAATTGCTCCATCACGAAAGGAGAGGAGCGATCTACAGGGACTTTAGTGCGACGTGATGCTGGTTTACCTTGCTTCCATGCTGCTGCTCCATTTACAGTTCTGCAGGAACATCAATCTTTTAAATCATAATTGCTAAAATTGTTATTTTGGAGAGAAGTACTAATTAATGATCCTTTCGCACACTGAGATATATTTGTTTTATGTGTGGATTAAATTCTTCATGTTTTCATGCATATGGTGTGTCAAATCGTTGAGGATTTCCGAAAAACATTCAGGTGGAGAGCTTTCAAAGGTCACTGAATGGTGTTGATGATCAAAATGTACGGGCAGCATGAAGCCGTGGACTACTCAGATTCAAGATGAATACCTTCAAATGAATTTTGACAGTTGGTGTTGTGGAAGTTTGCTTCAATTTTTCAGAAATCTTATGAGCATCCAGACACGCTGCAGCTTGAAAAGGTATGAATCTATTGTGCTATCAGTGTATCTTATTTAAACTGCAGCTACTTTTTATGGCAAGCCTGCTTTTAATGCATATAAGTTTTCTCTTCCTCTATGTTGAGTGTGACACGTGATGGTTAGCAACATGCTTTTGTATGGTTAGAAAATTTGTGATTTCGGGGGTACTGTGAGTGCAAAACGTATATACATGTGATTTCTGTACTTATAAGTTATTTCTCAAGTATTTGTTCTCATTATAAATATGTTGCAGAGAATGATGCAAATGGAGTTTCAGGCCATGCAGTTTTCAAGTATCCCCTATCAAATGTCGCTCAATAGAAGGTTTGTGATCTTTTGATACAGACCTCGAGTCGTCTTTGGACTGAATCTTTTTCCGGATGAGTACTTGATTGTCTTGATTCATCCTTCTACTAATCAAATAGACAAGTTCACACAACACTTCGTTTTTCCCTCTAGTGCCTTTTGGTAGATTGTCACATGAGCAGTACTATATTTAGTTTAGCCTAGTGTTTTGATCATAAGAGTATGATCTACAAATTAATTATATGAATTGCTTGTAGAATGATTCAACCCATAGAATAAATAACTTGACTCTCAGTGAAAAGTCAAACTTGACTTAGTATGATGTACAAACCAAGTCTACTTATGGGTGCTTATAATATTAAAAAATGTAACACGCAAATAGAATGAGCCATACTGAAGTAGTCTTGAGGAGATGACCATCCAGTTTTATTATCATCAGCCACAACCCCTTATGTATAAGCTGGCTTAGGTTTGACCTTTTAGTTATTAGTAACAACCATTATATTTTTTTTGAGCTGAAAACTGTAGGGGAGGCCCTGACAGTAAAAAAATTATTAAGAAGAAAATATGTACAAGGAGGACGAAAGAATATACAAGAGGGCTTAGCCCGGAAAAATTACAGAGCGTCTAGCCAAGAGACTAGAGGGGTTTTCAGATCATCCTTCATTCTATAAGAAAAAAGGAAAATATCCCTTTTAAACGAGTAGGACCAAGTGCTAAAGGAAGAGGTTACATTGTCAAAAACTAGAGCATTCCGGATCTTCCAAATATTCCAGCATGATGTGGCAAAAGCCTCGAAGAAAAAAGGTCTTCTAAAGTTGTTTCTTGCAGCGATGATCATATGAGAGAGTTCCAGCGAGTCATCTAGAGTTATATAAATAGAAAGCCAACATTGCCTACTAAAACTGCAGCTCCAGAAAAGGTGGTCTCTAGTGCAAAGGCCATTGTCATCCAGGTTGAAACTTTTTCTTAGGAGCATGTCCTTTGTGTTTAGTCGATCATTCGCGAGGAGCCAAAAAAAGGATTTTATCTTAGCTATGCATTTGGAGCGCCAGATCCATGGGGAGAAAGTTGGGGCCTCGATATGGTCGAAGTTCATCTTGTAAAACTTGCTCGCAGAGTAATGGTTGCCCCAATTATACGACCATAGGTCGTTGTCCTCCGAGTTTCTAGCAGATCTGGTTTGAACTATCAGTTGGTTGAATTCATGGAACTCCTCAAAAGCTTGGTTGGATAGAGGAAGATGGAAAGCATCGATGGGGTCATCCATCTCGAGGATGTTTTTTACCGAGGCAAGCTTGTCAATAGAAAAAGAGTGCAGTCTTAGAAATTTAACCATTGGAAGATCAGTAGCCCAATTATCACTCCAAAAAAGGGCAGTATCCCCAGAAGCGATCAAGCATGAAGTAGACCTTTTAAATTTCGCGCAAAGTTTGACAATGTCCTTCCACCAAAAGGAGCTAGAGATGTTGGTGGCTTGTGGAGAGGAATTATTATAAAGCCTCCAAACCAAATGAACCCAAGGGATGTTCTCCTTGTTGAAGAATTTATGTAGGAACTTGATGAGAAGGGCCTCATTGTGAGCAGCGAGATTAGGGATGCCTAGACCACCCTTAGATTTTGGTCTACAGACCAGGTCCCAAGCTGCCAGGGATTTTGGCCTATTAGAGTACTCCTGCTTTCCCCACATGCCAATTCTCCTGGATTTATCCACAATCTCAATGGCTCCATTTGCAAGCTTAAGGGTGCATAAGTAGAAAGTGGGGAGCGAGCTAAGGATGGCCCTAGTCACCATGATCCTTCCATCAAATGAGAGGAAGGATGAAGTAATCGCAAGCCGATGATTAATTCTAGAATAGAGAGGGCTAAGATCTCTAATGCGAGGTTTGCTTAGACCTACCGGGAGACCAAGGTAAGTGAAAGGGAAGGTCTCAAGCTTGCAACCAAAAGACCATGGAAGGTCGCTTTCTCATTAGAGAGATTAATTGGAAGTAGGCAAGATTTCGCAAAATTGACTCCGAGACCAGTAGACCGAGCAAAGGTTTCGAGGATGCCTTTAAGGCAAAGGAGTTGGCGAGAACAAGCTTGCATAATAAGAAGGGTATCATCCGCATATTGTATGATCGGGAAGTCTCCATTAACCGGTGGGATAGGGTGGTGAAGGAGGTTCAACTGGCAGGCTTTGTTAATAACAGATTGAAGGAGGTCCGTTGTCGAGACATAAAGAAGAGGTGAGAGGGGGTCGCCTTGTCTTAGGCCCCTACGACAGTGGAAAGATTTCCCCGGGACACCATTCAGAAGGACTAAAGAAGTGCCAGTCGCCAGGAAAGTTTTGATCCAACCAATGAAACGATCATCGAAACCATAATGATGAAGCATAGAAAGGATCGCAAAGTGCTCAATCATGTCAAAAGCTTTGGTGAAGTCCAGCTTAAGGATAATGATCTCTCGTTTGGATTGGTGGCATTGGTGAAGGAATTCAAAGCTCCAGGCGAGGCAATCCTGAATAGTCCTATTTTTTATGAAGCCATATTGATTCTGATGAACGATTTTTAGGATCACCTTTTGAAGACGGTCGGCGAGGAGCTTGGTGAGTAATTTAAGGCAAGAGTTCAAGAGCGAAATGGGCCTGTAGTCACCAAGATTTTCCAGATTTTGAACCTTTGGGACCAGCGTGATGTGAGAGTTATTGATGCATTGAAGGTTGACGATACCATTAAAGAAACCATGCATTGATGAACACCTTCATCTGCCGCAGAACACTTTTGCTCAGATGTCAAACTAACAAAACACTTAGTTTGATTTGGTAGAACTAACTATTTTGGTACACCATCTGGATTCAAGTGAGCACAGATTCAAACTGATATACTCATGCAATCAACTTTGGTCAGCCAACTTCAGACCCATTTTTGTAAAAATAAACAATACAAGGTTTATCATATTGTCATTTATCAAATCATTTTGTACTAACCACAAAATATGTATTCGAGTTTGAATCTGTGCTCACTTGAATCCAGATGGTGTACCAAAATAGTTAGTTCTACCAAATCAAACTAAGTGTTTTGTTAGTTTGACATCCGAGCAAAAGTGTTCTTGGGCAGATAAAGGTGTTCATCAGTTGATGTGTTTTCATAGATCTTTCTGTATGTTTTCTTCATTTGTGTCCGATGAGATCTCTTTTCACTAGACATAAATAGTCTGTACCATGGAGGCGATGGCTGGATTTACACTGCCATATTTACACTAGGCTTTATTTATAGTTGTTGGATTTTATCTCCTTGGTTGTGTTACCTCGCCTATTGTGTTGCTGTGCAGTTGTCGTCAGGTATAATTGTTCCTTCGCCGCCCTTAGCAAGTATCTTATCAGATAGTTCTTAGTTTTTTGTGAAGAATGCTCTGGGCCTATCTCTCAGGTGCTACTGCTTGCTTTAGAAGCCTTCTCTATCTTTCTGCTCCTTATATTATATTGATGTTGGTACTTTTTTCTGGTTTTATACAGGTTACCAAATCATATTCTTTAATTATTGATTTTCAAACTTGACCAATTTCGTGGATTGCTCCTCAATCGCTCTCTGTGAGGTTTTTGTTGAGTTTCATTAGCTGGATGAGCTACGTCTCCCCAAAATGTATATTTCAAAATAGTCTGGCGTATGTGGCTATATGCAATACACAAATATTCTGGATGAGGAGTATCTCTTTGTATCGTGCAATACACAAATATGAACTCTTTTAGTAAATAAAGGACATGCATATTCTGACAAAAACGACATGGATAAACTTTATTAGCACTCTCACGGTAATAAAAAAATGACCCTCACTGTCCAAACTATAATATGTCTTTGCATGTTTTTTCTGCTGATAGAATTTCACTTGTAATATATAATATAGCTATACACATTTTAATTATCAAGACCAATATGTCCTACAAGACGTGTCTAATGATCCTTATTTTCTGACATATTAATAGCACTAGGCTTTGTTTGATTTTGATGACCGAGTGGTTGATTGGAGGAAATTGGTTCCAGCAATCAAAAATAAGATAATAAAGTGGTTGGACCCTTCATCTGAGGTGAGTTTTTGCCTTCAGATTTATTTATGATATATGTTGTGGGTGCTTGTGGACACTAATTCTTTCTGTATCATGGATAAGCCACAAATTTTGTTTGGAAACTGCTACTAGATAGATGTGTATCTAATTAGCTTTTATGAACTTAGTTCTTATTTTGATGAGAAAAAGCCTTGCTATGAAAAAAGCCTTCTGTCAAAGTGGTAAGGTATAATTTTTGCCCCTTCCAGCGGAAGCTAGCCCCATCGACCTAGACGCCGCTGCTTTCACATGCTCTTTTTCTCGCTCATTCTCTCTCTCATACACACCCATAAGTTACTGTTGATGCTCCTCTTTTTGCAGCTGGAGTCTTCCGTGTCACCAGCGGTGCTTGACTTCTTGAATCCATCTTCGTAATATGAATCCTTCTTCATAATATGATATTTGTGTTTAATCTACTTATATAATTCTTAATGGTTTACTCTACTCTCACGGTAGGTGTTTCTTTTGCTTTTGTCTTCGTCCGTGATTTTGTCGTGTTTTTCAGCAGAGGACATCGATGAGCGCTCGCACAAAGTCACCGACGTGTCGATCTGGGGTTACATTGCATGGCTTCTAGCACTCGACAACCTCCTATAGGTGCTGCCTCTCCTCATGCTCCTCCCCTTCTGTGACCGTCGACGCCTCCCTAACCAACTCTCGAATATGCGGGATATGCCTTTTTCTCAGCGGCGAACGAAGGAGGGCAGCAGGTGGTGCATAGGTATGCCCGTCACACCACCGCCTCTCACTTTCTTGACGAACACGTCCTACTGCTTCTTTCGAACTAGCAAACTCGCGTGCGTGCTAGCTTGCTTGGTGAATCTGGCTCTTGCGTGCTAGCTTGCTTGTTTTCTTAAGATCGATGTGTGTTGGTCCTGTTCTTGTAACTTATTTTGATCTAATCATGTTGTTTCTTTTGTAAAAAATACTAGGTGTGCTGGCCGAGCTGCAGATCAAAGACTTAGAGAACCATCACCGCGTCACGCCTACGGCAAGGACGTCTCCTCTGCCGCCAGGCTCCTCTCCCGCAAAGCCTCCTCCACATACGCCAAGGTCCGTCAAATCCCCTCCTCCTCAGCCTACCTTTCATATTCGGTTTGTTCATTTCTCCTCGCTCAGGGTAATTGCATCGACATGTCAAGGATTTTCTCAAGGAGAACACTGACCACTACTATGGCCCCTCCAGGTTCCTCTCCTCCACCCCTCCCCCCGCGCCCAATCTCTTTCGCCCATATATGCCTGCTGGATGCACCACCGCGGCCACTTGAAGGTACTGATGCTCGCACCCTACAACCTTCCCGTCTCCAATTTCTATTTGTAGCTGAACTATTGATTCAGGAGTTGGAGCTGATTGTGTGCTGATTTACAGAAGGGTGATCTGCTATTTTTTGGCCTCGGGTTGAATCCGACAGAACAGTCATGTGTGCTAAGATCTAGCATCTTAGTAGCTTAGGTGAGTACCAAGTGTACATCGATCATGTCTTGGCCTGATGGAGGTGACGTTGGTGCTCTGCATTTTTTTGTTCGAATGCATCTAGGCCTTGGTTTTTCGCTCCTTTTTTCCTACTTCCTGATGAATAGAATGAACTCTTTTACTAATAGTCAAACGTGGTATAAGTATAAGCAGCAGTTTACATTTTGAAAGCTTCCTAATGCACATGCTTCTTCTCAACTCTGGACGAGCTACAACGGTGCCTCCTCTCGTCCATCAAGTCCTATTTACTTTAGACGAATATGTTCTTAAGGATATTGAAGTGTGTAAATGTACCACAGAACTCTTCTATTTAGCTTCGTCCAGCTAGATCTTCAATCTAGTAATATAGGTTAGTTAACTTTCTTATTTTTTATTAGATCAACTACTCTTGTATTTACTGTCAATTTGTTTTGGTCTTTCTCTTGGTAGTATTTATTGTGTACAATGGATGAAATCATGATCTATTTCATTGAATGCACCAAACATGTTAGTAATAAAACACCAAGCATGATCGATGTTTTAAAAGCAACATTGCTATTCATTTTTCTTTCTGCATGTTATGAAGATTGTAATTCAATTTTTAGTAGTACCTGAAGTGTCACATCAGTTTTGATTTCACCTTAGTTCTATGTCTAAAACTAGAGCCTCCCTCTTTTCCAATACATTTTTATGTATTAATTAATACTAGAGCGGGCACGACTATTGTTCAGTTTATAACAAGCTTTACTTTTTGCTATCTATTGGATCTTTTTACCTCTTTCGAGTTTATCGTGATGTTGTATTATTCACTTGCATTTGTTTATTTGTAGATCTTAGCTATATTATTCCGGTTTCCTCTTGCATTGCACAAACCATTAGAAACAACTTACTGTATTGTTTCGTAGAGATTTGATTTCAATTTTTTTTATACAGAAAGGAAATAGCATACGTGCTTGTGGAGTTGGATTTTTTCCCTGTATAGCTTTGTGATCTTTCTGTGGCCTTGGATTAGATGAATTTATTTTTTGCTGCAATAGAAGAGCTAAAAGGCAGGACGACATCCCGTGTACATATGCATGCAGATCCCTCTTTTCGGATAATACAAGTGCCTAATCCGGCTAGTTGTTGCTACAACTCTCATCTATCTAAGGTGTTCTCGATTGCACTTTTTGTAGATGGATTTAGGTTACACGGTTGTCTGCTTTTAACAGTTCTATATGTATATCACCACTTCTTCGCTGCGTTTGGTTTCCTATACCGGAGACGTCTAAGAAACTCGGTCTTCGCATGCAGTAGATAGATTTCGGTCACGCAGCCGTCTGCTTTTGATATTTCTATATGTACTTAAGCACTTATTGGCTGACTGCGGTTTCCTCTAACAAAGATGTCCAAGAAACTCGGTTATGCTTTTTCTTATGTTGCATCTGCCCTGTCTCAGGACAGCCATATTATTCTGTTAAGTCTGCAGTATCTGTTACTTATTTCATGCCTTGCCTTTTAGGGTGTCTATTTAGATATCTATATCATAGATAAACATGTTGCCATTCAGTGTTCGGAATTTGAACCGTCTATATTGCTCGAATATACCGGGTCGGTGCGCCAAGACGCACCCCTAAATCTAGTTCACTTAGAGCATCACTAGTACTACCCCTAAACCCTCAAACCCTCGAAAATAACCGCTTTTTTTACAGTTTGCGACCGAAAAAACACGTAGACTAGAACCCCTTAACCCTCGAACCCTCAAAAATTTTTAAGGGCCCAACCCCTACTCCCCCTCCCAACTTGTACATGTGAGGGTTGGAGAGGTCCAACCCCTTCAACCCCTACTCCTCCACACGCGCGCGCGGGAGGGAAAATTTAGCCCCCGCCTCCTCCCTCGTCGCCGCCTCCAAGCACGCCACCGCCCCGTCCCCGCCCTTCGCCTCGCTCGTCGCCCTGCCCGTCGCCTCGGCCGCCCCGCCCGCCGCCCCGCCGCCCACCACCAAGGGCCATCGGAAGACGGCGGCGCTTGGGCCAAAGAAGCCCGCGGGCGCCAAGCCCGCCGTCAAGAAGACGACCGCGTGGAAGAAGGCCGTGCCGGCGCCATAATCGCCGACCCTCCACCCGTCGTGCACGAGGTGCTCGATGTAATGCCCACAACGACAACGTCGTTCATGGGGCTTCTCCAAGACGCGGAGGTGGACCTCGGGGCTCCTACTCTCGAACCCTTTGGGTTTGGTGATGAATTGGAGGAAGAGGAGGAGGAGGAGTGTGACTATTGTTTGGTTTGTTATACTTGTATTACCTGATTGTTGAGCTTCTTGGTATGTAAAGTTTGTCAAATATGCGTTTCGTAGGTCTCACTTAAACAAGTTGCAGTTCATAGTGTCTTAGGTTTTCTAGTGTTAAAATATATGATGGACATAGGTGCCTACCCAAGTTTTCTCCCAGGAAACAATATTTTCTCATGCCAATTGTCACATTCTTTGAAACTTGTGACATGTTTGCATTGATTCACCTGCTAGGTATTTCTTAACTCCTTTAGTAAGAACTAAAGAAAGAGAAATTGGCTTCAAATTTACTGATTTCTAGTATAGATATGGTCTGGTTTGACCGCAAAAGCTTTGGTTTCTGTCTAGAAAGGGTAGCTGGTCAAGAAATGGTTCACTAGTGGTTTACATTGGATATATGCTAGGCTATTAATCATTCCTTGATGGATTTCATGCATTTAAATTTGTATTTGCTTACAGTAATTTTTGTAATCACAGGAAAGCCTAGCGGTAGCAGTTGCATCGCAGTGGAGATAAAGGTACGTTCTGAGATTCCTGTCCTTTTCTCATTATTTGGATGCATGTATGTCCAATTGACACTCTCTGCCGTCCAGGTCAAATGTGGGTTCCTTCCATCATCAGAATATATATCAAAGGAGAATACTATTAAGAAACAAGTAACACGGTATAAGATGCATGAACGCCTCAGATTTTATCAGGAGCAGGTATGTCAATCTTAAGCAACATATTTTAGCCTAATTTTAGCTATGTTTGACATTTCAATTCAAGAAAAAGCAAACATTCAGGGTTAGAAAAAACAAATCATCCAGACATCTTCGATAACTCTTGTTTTTCTTTGGAAGGAACCATGAGCTTTATTAGTTAGGCAAGAATGTTCTTACAATTCGCCATAGAGGCAGGCGTATAGTCACGTAACACACCACTAACACCCTTTTTGCCTAATTGCACCATTACTCACGTGTTCCACTTTGCTCACACGAATAAATTGAGGATTCAGAAGCTTTTGTCCTTCACGGTAAAGGCTCCAGCTAGATGATCTGTCAAGCTCCTTACTCAGCAGGGTCTGAACAGAGTGAAGACAATCAGATTCCTGGATGGTTGATTCCCCGCGAAGGTTGCTTAAGTGCTTCAAACCTTCGATGCATGCTAACACCTCTGCCTCTTCCACACTTGAACACCAAGGAAGGAACTTCCACTCGGATAATATAACATGTCCAGCATGATCTCTGATCACAATGCCAAGCCCAGCTTTCCTGCTTACAGCATCCCATCCAGCATCGACATTGGATTTAATTTCCCTTCTGCAGGTGCTGTCCACCGGCTTTGAGCCGAAGAACCTTCAGAACTAGTGGTCCGTTCAGGCAGAATCGGTTGCTTACCCTTGGGGTCCAGAGCCACCTCTTAACTGCAGCAAAAGACTCCAGGTAGTTGCAAAAATAGGGGATCGATGCAGCAACCGTGCTTGCCCATCGCCATGTATAATGTTACTACGGTGATTCCAAGTGCACCATAACAGGAAAATAATTTCCGCCCTTGAACGTTGAGATACATTACCCAGAAGGTTCAGAAGCCATTCTTTTCCGTTGTTCTGAAACATTTCATCCGGCGGTAGATCCCATCTCTGTCTCATCCCGTCCTGGAGCGCTCGTGCCATAGTGCAACGGACAAGAGCATGATATGAATCCTCCACTTCCATTCCACAGATCGTACAAGTTGGGTCAACCGAGGAGATGCGTTGGTGCAGGCCCTTTTGGACAGCCAACATTACTGTCGCAACCTTCCAAGCAAAGACCCGTAACTTTTGGGGTATCTTAGCTTGCCAGACAAGTTTCCAGATTTTCCGACAGGAGCCGAACTGCTCTGTCCCATACGGCGATATGCAGACCTTACCGTGAAAATACCATTCCTCTCCAGCAGCCAGGATACAAAGTCATCACAAGGTCGTGCAGGTAGTTTAATTGCTAAGATAGCCTCTGTATCAATAGGCAGACAACATTCACGAACCACTGCTTGATCCCATATTCGCGTGGTAGGATTGATTAATTCAGAAACCCACCGTCTCCGAGAATTACCCTTCCTACCATGCAACTTTGGTGCATCAGTACATGACAGACCAGTCATCACGAAAGATTTTCACACTGGTTTCCGACCCAATACGCCATATTAATCCCTTTTTAGCAGCTCCAAACCAAATTCGATCCCCTGCCATGTTGGGGAGGTGTTCTGTATAAGTGCTGTATCAAGCAAATTCGCTGAGGGGTAATACTTAGGGTTCAATAAACCTGCACAAAGTTTGTCTGGGTACTGGATTAATCGCGACGCCTGTCTTGCCAACAGAGCTTGATTGAAAACCCTCAGATCCTGAAAACCAGTGCCTCCATGAGATTTGGCTGAACTACAACCCTGATGCGCACCTAATTACCCTCAAAGAACAACTTGGGGGACATCTGAACCTCCTTTACGTTCCCTACACGCCGGGGCAGATCATCCACTACCTCCACCTTCCGGTAGAGCTCTGGGATACTATGGATTTGAGCCCAGACATGCATGATGCATCCCACCGAATACGAATTCCTCCGGCTCGCTACAACCATCGTAATCCTCCACAAGCAGCCCCCATCCATGGAAGGTTCAAGGTCCTTGTTGAACCACTTTTTTCCAATCCGCTAGGCAGTGCATCTGGAGTATGAACAGATTCTCTCCCTCTTCTCGACAGTTTGGATCTCGAGCAAGGTTCTAGGCGCTCTTCATCTTCTCAAACAACGCCTCTGCGCTAAAGGATCGGGTGGTTAGGACCTTACCAATTGCAAGCCATCTGGCAGTTTTCTGATACTCCTTTGCATCCTCAGCCCCGACCACAATGTCATCAAGCTCATAATCGTTCAGCTCTAGATGGCGGAACATGTGCCTTTTCTGCCATGGTTAAAACTCAAACCCTACATGGGGTGGTTGGAGTTCTGAATAGGGAAAACTGAGCACACAGAACGATCCAGGCTAGATGGAATAGTCCCAGGCAAGAATCGTAGACCAACGTGAGGTGTAGAAGCCGGATTTCGGACCGATCTCATGGCGGCAGAGTCGCCGCCGGAGCACTAAACCCTAAACGAGAGGGTAGGTTAGGTGAACGTATATTTTTTGATTCCTATCTTCATAACTCTTGTTATTTAAGCATTCAGGGTTCACATTCATGTAATACTTTACTATCGATATTGTTTTTTGAAATCAAGTTAATTCCAACATACCTTTAAACAAATTTCAGATACCGAAGGCAAGTGATTATGATCCTCTTGATCTATTTTCTGGGTCGAAAGAAAGAATATGCACGGCAATCAATTCATTTTTCTCGACTCCTCAGAGCAACTTCAGGATTTTTGTGAACGGCTCCTTAGGTTTTGGTGCCATGGGAGGTGGTGCTGATACGGAAAAGTGTCTTGAAGATCTGAGCAAGGTTAGCGGGCTACAGCAATCTGATTTCACGGAGCTCCTGTCAGAGGCAATAACTAAATCTGGAGTACTGGATAAACTTTTGGTCATTCAAAAACTGGATGATCATGACATCGAAGGGGCAATTCATCTGTATTACGACATCATTTCTCAGCCTTGTTTGGTCTGCGAAAGTATAACTGATGCTGAGCTATTGCACAAGTACTCTTTGTTGCATTCTCTTTCTTTGGACAAGAGCTGTAAGATTGCCAGGGATTTCCTTATTGCTGCTACTGCAAAGGAGTGCAGCCTCATGATGTGCTTTCGGCCAAGAGAGTGTGAAACGACAGATTCTGAGTATGATTCAGTAATTCTCAAGTCAGTGAACCGAACCTATGATTACAAGGTATGTTACTGTGATATCTACTCCTGTTACCTTCTTTTATTTGTTCAGCAACTCGAGTACTTCATTAGGTCCTTAAATAATTGGATTCTGCTTGTGTGGTTGTGATTCTTTCTTTTTATGTGACTGCTTGTTTGCACATGAATGACATTAAATCACATATTCCATTTGCAGGCCTATTTTATTGATCTGGATGTGAAACCTGTAGTTAAGATGCGACATGATTTCGAACTGGACCAAAAGATAGTCAAGTTCTATAGTATCTTTTGGTCCTCAAGCCCAGAACACGGGAGGGGCGTGGTGGCAGGGGGAAGGCGAATGCAGGGAGGAAGGGGAAGGAACCCGCCGCGTCGTCTTCTCTCACCCGTGTTATATGTTGATCCAAATTCTACAAAGTAAAGGCCAACTTCTGACGGAGCGGAGCGAGGCCCGTCGCCGGAGGCTTGGGCCGATGCGGAGGTCAGCAAAATGTCGCCCTGTCCGGAAGTCAAAAACTGGTCTCAGATGCTGACCAATGTCGCACGGAGCCGGCATGGGCTGGCGTAAGACCCCATTACGTTCCGGAGCAGTATTATCGCCCCGAATGACGAGAAGACAATTATTCAAGAACCGGATCTTCAGGACAGCATCACAAAACCACACGCGGTTGGGGCAATTATCAGCGCCGAGAAAGACGCCATCGCTGCCCTAAATCCGACGAGTCCTCCCCGACGAGAATCTAAGGATCGAAGGGGAGAAGATAAAGAGAAACGTCGGGAGGAGGATCGTCAGAGAATGCCGCCTCCTAGACATGAGAACCGTCCGGCTGAGCCTCACTATGGTGGGAACGACAGAAACCATGCAGGTACAAGCCGGCAGGGGGCTCGTCGTAGTCAAGACCCTCCCCGGAATCGGAATAATGGCGTTCCGGACGGAGGCCGATGATCAGCCGGAAACTACCCCGCTGCACCACCCTCTCCACCACACTGTTATCACAACGACCCCCACGGAGGTCAAGGAGGACATGGCGGAGGAGGTGGTGGCAGAAGCCGAAGTCCGGCTCCAAGGCACCGCAGCCACAGCCGACATTCGGGACGATCCCTATCCCCGAACGACGCAAGGCATAGGATCAACTCCAACATAGAGGCTCGGCGCGACGAAAACGATGACGTGTACATGGGCCCAAAGTGCTTCCGACCACGCATCAGAGCCACAAAGTTCCCGGAAGGATTTGCTATCTCAAGACATATTTAAGCCTACGACAACATTGCTCGGCGGACACAGTTCTGAGATTTCTTCGAAGCTTCTGCATCGCCAAAGGCGGAAACAACCTGGTCGCAACCCGATATCTCCCACTCATGCCGAGGAAGACGGCACGATCATGGCTCAATGAGCTTCCGGCGAACACCATCCACAACTGGTATGATTTACAAAGTGCGTTCTTTCGGAATTTCGAAAGCACATATCGGAGGCCCTGTACGGTTGGAGACCTACAACGTTGCACCCAGAAAGCCGGAGAAACTTGCCGGGATTACCTCAGACGATGGATTGACACCAAGAACTCCTGTGAAGGAGTAAACAATCAAACTGCGATTGAAGCTTTCATCGCAGGTCTCCCAATTGGTTTACTGCGTCATCGCTTGAAGTGTGACAAGGTTACTGATCTGGGAGAAATGATAGAAACAGCGAGCAAGTATGCAGATGCTAACGACGATGCAGAGGGATTACTCAATGCCCTGGCTGTGCCTCAGTCGGCAAAACAACCAAAGCAACAAGCTTAGAAGCGCAAAAATACCTTGGAAGAAAAACCCAACACGGAGACAGCGGTAGTCACTACTATTTCTGGGTCTGGAGGACGAGGAGGACGTGGCGGAGGCCGCGGGCGTGGCCGTGGGACATCAAGGGTCCAAGGTAGAGGCGAGCAACAACCAGGCAAAACCTACACTTGGGCCGACATCGCCAATAACCCATGTGTGCATCATTTGGACGCCAATGGGGGCTCATCCCATACCAACGCTGAATGTCGTTTTAACGACGACATCAAGAGAGATGATACCGCGAGCTACAAAGCCAAGCAGAAGAAGGGAAAGAAAAATCCCGAAAAAGACAAAGAGACCAAGGAAGATTCTGACATGGAGGAAGCCGACGCTTCAAATCCCAAGTC
Source organism: Avena insularis (assembly GCA_023614405.1). Classification (NCBI taxonomy): domain Eukaryota; kingdom Viridiplantae; phylum Streptophyta; class Magnoliopsida; order Poales; family Poaceae; genus Avena; species Avena insularis. The sequence goes on along the minus strand of CM042686.1, from coordinate 591,662,814 downwards.
GGAAGGGAAGAAAACTTTTCCCACCAAGAAGGACACTTATGTCACCTTCCTCGGATCTCAACCAGCAAAGGTCAAGAAAGCAGTTCTCCACGAGCTCAACGCAACAGTTCCGGCTGTCCCTCAGTATCTGGACTGGTCAGAAGTAGCAATAACGTTTGACCGTGCTGATCATCCGCCTAAGCTACATAGGCGAGGAAAATCATATGTCGTCAATCCACTTATTGATGGTTATGGTTTCTCCAAGACCCTCATGGACGGTGGTAGCAACATCAATATTCTCTATGTCGAAACGCTACGCCGGATGAAGATCTCGGAAACACAGCTGAACCACAGCTTTGTGATCTTTCACGGAGTTGTCCCAGGAAGACAGGCTAATTCCCTGGGAGAGATCACTTTGGATGTTACTTTTGGAACACCAAAGAATTATCGGACGGAGGCACTTTCCTTTGAAGTGGTCCCGTTCAAGAGCGCATACCACGCTATATTCGGACGTCCGGCTTACTGGGATTTTATGGCTCGTCCGTGTTACATTTACAATATGATAAAAATTCCAGGCCCCAACGGCGTAATCACCATCAGGGAGACCCGAAGAAGGCGCGAGAGTGCGAGGATGGAAATGCCGCCTTTGCCGAAGCCGTGCTGCACGCCCAGGAGTACCAGGAGATCAAGAAGAGGATAGATCCGTCCGAGATGCCTGCGACGAAGAAGGAGGTGACAAAGCCAAATCCGGAGTTCAAGGCATCAGAAGAGACGAAGACAACGCCGTTGAAGGATGATGACCCATCCAAGGTGACCCAGATAGGCGTCGGCCTAAGTAGCGCATCGGAAAGCGCGCTCGTCAAGTTCCTCCAAGCAAATCAAGATATCTTCGCATGGCAGCCATCTGACATGACCGGAGTACCTAGGGAACTTGCCGAGCACTCTCTAAATGTAAACCCGAACGCTAAACCCGTCAAACAGTCCTTACGACAGTTTGGTGATGAAAAGCGTAAGGCAATAGCTAAGGAACTAGCGTAGCTCGAGTTAGCCGGATTCATAGAAGAGGTCATCCATACTGATTGGTCGGCCAACCCTGTAATGGTCCCTAAAAAGGACACGACTGATTTAAGGATGTGTGTTGATTATACTGCCTTGAACAAGGCTTGTCCAAAAGATCCGTTCGCTCTACCTAGAATTGATCAAGTTATCGATTCTACGGCAGACTCGGAACTCCTCTGTTTTTTTCGACGCATATTCCGGTTATCACCAAATCCGGATGAAGGAATCTGACAAAGTCAAAACTTCATTCATAACCCCCTTCGGAACCTTCTATTTTGTTACGATGCTCTTTGGGCTGAAGAATGCAGGAGCTACGTACCAGCGCACGATGCAGCGTTGCCTCCACGACCAACTCGGACACAATGTACATGCATACATGGATGATATCGCGGTCATGTCCAAAAAGAAGGAAACATTGATTTTCGACTTGGAGGAGACGTTCGCCAATCTACGAAAATACAACAGCATGCTTAACCCGAAGAAATGCTTCTTTGGAATACCAGCCGGAAAATTGTTAGGTTTCATCGTGTCTCAAAGAGGCATAGAGGTGAACTGCGACAAGATCAAGGCTATTCTCAATATTGTGCCAACTCGCTCAAGGGCGATAAAAGATTAACTGGTTGCATTGCTGCGGTCAGTCGATTTGTAAGCCGGCTTGGTGAAAGAGCCGCACCATTATACAAACTCCTGAAGAAGACCAAAATTTTTGTCTGGATTGACGAAGCTGAAGCTACACTACAAGACCTGAAAAAAGCACTCTCATCTGCTCCTATCCTTGCAGCGCCGGAACCTCAGGAATCGATGTTGCTTTATATTGCTGCGACAAATAAGGTCGTTAGTATCGTCATGTTGGTGGAGAGACCAGAGGATAATCAGGAACACCTGGTGCAGGGTCCGACTTATTTTGTCAGTGAGGTCTTGACAGAATCAAAACAGCGATATCCGCACTATCAAAAGTTGGCTTACGGTGTTTTCCTAGCATCTCGTAAGTTACGACACTATTTTCAGGAGCATCCAATTACCGTGGTGAGCAAAGCTCCCATGATAGACATAATCAACAACAGCGACGCCACAGGACGTGTCGCCAAATGGAGGCATAGAGCTCTCAGCTTTCGATATTGAGTATAAACCTCGGACAGCAATCAAATCCCAGATCCTTGCCGACTTTGTCGCTGATTGGACAGAGACGAAGGAGAACATGGTCCTCCTTGAGTCGGAATACTGGACCCTCTTTTTTGATGGGTCTAAGGCTCGAGGGGGCTCGGGGGCTGGCGTGGTGCTCAAATCACCCCAAGGAGATAAACTATTATACGTGTTGCAGATCCAGTTCACAGCGACAAACAATATTGCCGAGTATGAAGCACTGCTGCATGGAATCCGGATTGCCAAGGATATTGACATCCGACGTTTGATGTGTTACGGAGATTCAGATCTTGTTACTCAGCAAGTCTCAGATATTTGTAATGCAAATAAGCACATGGCAGCATATAAAGCTGTCGTGGATGATCTATCTAAATCGTTCGAAGGGTTTGAAGTTCAACACATCCCTCGAGCAGAAAATGAGGAAGCAGATGCACTATCTCGAATAGGCTCTGCGCGGAAAGAGGTCCCGGATGGCGCATTTTTAGAGCACCTCAAAGTTCCCTCGATAAAGGGAGTAGATGAGGAATATCCGACCAAATCCGACTCACCTTTAATAGCAGTCCTGGCTGTAATTCCTAGCTGGACTCAACCCTACCTTGATTACTTGGTAGATGGCAAATTACCCAAAGATGAGGTGCTGAGCCGGCAGATTATCCGACGAGCAAAAGCCTATACTATTGTTAAAGGTGAGCTCCATAAACGGAGTGTTTCTGGGGTTTTTTAGCGCTGTGTATCTCCGGAAGAAGGAGTGGAGATCTTAAGAGAAATCCATGAAGGCGAGTGTGGTCACCACGCTGTAGCCAAATCTTTAGTGGCAAAAGCTTTTCGACATGGATTTTTCTGGCTTACAACTCAGGCAGATGTCGAACGATTAGTCAAGACATGCAAAGGCTGCCAAAAGTACGCCAAGCAAGCTCATGTTCCGGCCGATCAGCTGCGAACAATACCCATAACATGGCCTTTTGCGGTCTGGGGGCTTGATATGGTAGGACCTTTTAAACGAGCACCAAGTGGATTCACGCACCTCTTAGTGATGGTGGACAAATTCACAAAGTGGATCGAGGCTAAACCTGTCACTAGTTGTGATGGAGCAATAGCCAAAGATTTGTCGAGGATGTTATAATCCGGTATGGTTATCCGCATAGCATTATCACGGACAATGGGAGTAACTTTTCTATGGGAGAACTGGCTGAATTCTACGATGAGCAAAATATTCGGCTTGACATTGCGTCAGTCGCACATCCACAGGCTAACGGACAAGTCGAAAGAGCAAATGGTTTAATTCTACAAGGCTTGAAACCAAGACTCGAAGCACCACTGAGGCGTGCTGCGGGGGCTTGGGCAGAGGAACTACCCTCTGTAATTTGGAGTTTGCGAACAACTCCGAACAGGTCAACAAGATATACACCTTTCTTCTTGGTCTATGGCGCAGAAGCAGTTCTTCCTAGTGATTTAATTCATACTTCTCCTAGAGTGGCTGCGTATATCGAAGAGGATGCTGAGATTTCTCGACAAAATGATCTCGACTTAGTTGAAGAAGTTCGCGCCGTTGCTGAAATAAGATCTACAGCCTATCAGCAGAAGTTACGCAAGTATCATAGCCAGAGAGTCCGAACTAGATCTTTTAATAAAGGTGATTTGGTTCTTCGGCTTGTGCAACAAAGAAAGCACAAACTTTCCCCAGTATGGGAAGGGCCCTTTTTAGTTAGTCGAGTATTGCACAATGGATCGTACTACTTAACTGACATGAGGCCAGTCAAAGAAAGACCTGCTACTAAGAAGAGAAAGAGAGCTGGAGGCAGTACAAATCTAGATGAGTTAGACAGACCATAGAATATTGCTCAGCTACGTCCCTTTTATTCTTAGTTTATCCTTCTTTGTAATCATACATATGTACATGTTCTGTGAGAAATAAAAGTTTTTGTTACCTCAAAGTTTTCCTGAGAAGTTTTTACCATCTTATTTCCTAATGATCATGTCATAGTCGAAAATCCCAGAATGCTTGAAAGTACTTTATGCTCATGTTCGTTCTGGTTTAGATTTCCGACTCTAAAAACTGCTACCTTCGGGTATAACTCTAAAAAATTCTAGTCTTTACTTAGGTTATTTGTCCGATTCTTTGGATGCGGTATTTTCCGAGTAGTGAATTGTTGGCACCGGAAGCCGCTTTCCGAGTTTAAACTGGTTTAGCAATTGAGCTCCATTGCTCGCAAAGTTTACATTTGAAGGTTTAGCCGGCTCACGAAAGGGACGAGGCGGAAAGCCAGATAAACGATAAGTAGAGACGAAAAATTCTAAGTGCTTATGCAAACATTTCAAGCATACAAAAAGTCTAAAACAAAAGTGCTGAATAGATAAAAAAAAACTTAGCACTAGCAAAAGCCATAGTACTTTATATTTACAAAACGCATCATGTTCTTTCACAGAATAATACATAAGTTTGTGGTCTATGATGCAGGAGGAGATGAATGATCTACTGGCTCGCTGGTCACTCCGCCTTGATATCGTTCATCGTCGGAAACTTCTTCGGCATCTTCTGGAGGAGGTGGCGGAGTATCCACGCGGGTGAAGAAGGGGATCTCGTAGCTGGTCAGATCAGCTACGTGGCACCCATATCTGGCGCAGGAGTGCATGATGGCTTGAAGATCCTGCTCCTGGCCGTCTTTATCTACCTTGCAGTACCCTTTAGTCACTTGCCATATTTCCATGTTTCCATGGTGGCTCATGACCATGGAGAGGGCATTCTGCGCGGCAGTCCGCGCGTAGGACATGTTCCAGTCCCTAACGAGCTGCGGCATCTCCTTGGCCTTCTCCCGCACCTGGAAGTCCGACATGCTTGGCATGTCCGGAATCCTGAGAGACTCGCCAATATCCTCAAGGGATTGGCGGTAGTCATGAAGAAGATCACCGACTTGGGTAAGCCGGTGAGTGCGGGGCTCGGACGAGGAGGAGTCCATCAAGTTCAGAGGACCTATACACAAAATGAAGATAAGGAAAAACCGACATTGATAAAAGTCGAAGAAATGATAAGTCAGATAGATGGAACTTACCAAGAATGACGTCGTCAATCTTGGCTTTCTCCTCCCGGAGACTCCGGAGTTCAGCCCAGAGTGCTTGGGATATATCCTTCTCTCTGTCAACCTCATTCTTGAGGTCCGAGATAACTTTATCTTGAGAGGCAATCTTGCGATCGCGCTCTTCAGTGGCCATGGAGGAGGATTCCAGGACTTGAGCTATGCTTGTTTCATGATCTACCTTGAGATTTTCCAGCTCTTGGCGAAGTCCTTTGTTATCCACCACCAAGGTCTTGAGGTTCTCGGCCTCTTCAATCATAGCGATGGATTGTTTCACCAACGCTGTAAGTCAAAAAAGAACAACAGTTCAGAAAAAACTCGACATTAAAAAGCAAAAGGCAAGGTTTGAATCTCGAAATGTTTACCTTCGGCTTCGTCCTTGGCTACCTTGAGCTCAACATTTTTAAGCCGAAGAGCTTTGATCTCTCTCCGCTTATTACAGACATTGGACAATAATTCCTAGTTATAGGAACATACTTTCTGTAAGTCAGAATACCCAAAGTCAGAAAGCTACTTAAGACTCGAGCTAATATTTTTACTAAATATCAGCACGAGCCTTGGGGGCTACACTAGTTCGTTCTTTGGCATCCTAATGAAAGCATAAACTCGGATTCTATATCCTACTTCATGCTTGGGGGCTAGAGGATATGATATAACATAATGTAAAAACAAGAGTTGGAATTCCGACTTACATATTGCTCGCGGGTGAGTTTGTCTAAACCCGCGTTCACTTCAGCTGCCACCTTATAGGCAAGAGTAAGAGGGATCACTGGAGCTGTTGGAAGCTTGCCAGTCCTGATCCTCTCGTCGCGAAGGCGGACTTGAGTAAGAAGGTCGGAGAACTTGGCGTCCTCTGCTTCTTGCGCCTCCTCTTCGGGGGATAGATGGCTTTTGTCCAGGACTTGCCTGGCCAGCCGCTGGATCTCCTCTGCAGACTTCCATGTCAGGCCAAATTTGGCAAGACCCGGATTGTTGAGGAGGTTGTCGGCGAAGACTTCAGCCGAGGGATCATTACCCGAAGAGGGTTCACCCTTATCTTGAGCTGACGCACTGGTAGTGACGTCAGTATGCGACCCAAGGATCGCCGGCTCCGCTTGAGGAGCCAGATCTTCTGCAATCACCAGAGAAGGGATGATCGCTGGAGTTGCAGAAGGTTGAGGGACCGGAGTCGGAGGAGCCACGGCAGGGGAAGCTATTATAAGCTTCGTCTAGCGCAAGGGATTCGAAGAAGTCCCCTTCCCCTTGATGATTGATTTTGCTCTGAGAGAGTAGTAAAGTCGGAAACATTACATCTCGAAAAGAAACTTGAGTAAACAACAAAGGCGGAAAAGTTGTGACAGAAGGTTACCTCTTCACGACTGGCACCTCCTTTGTGCCAAGCATCTTGCCGGAGCTTTGCGCTTCCTGAGCGCAAGATCCGACAGTGGAACCACTTCCACCTCCTGAGAGAACTCCGGAGGGTATCCTTCGAGTGGAGCAAGTTCCGACTCGGGGATGTCAGCAAGCTGAAAACAAGAAAACGTATCAGCATTGCAATGTAACTCGAAGATAGAAACACATAAAAGATGTGATGATAAAAGCTTACCGGAACCACGGGGCTTCCGCCGTGTGCATGTCCAGAGAAACCTCTGGAATCCGCTCCTTGATCATCCACTTGATCTGGGTTATGTAGCCCTGAGAGGTGTAGGCTTTGGGGCTGATGCGGAGGGAGTCGGTCAGGGAAGACGTGACAGAATGCATCAGTCTATCCCCGTGGTACTGAAGTGGCTGGATCAGGCGTGAGACCCAACACTGGACCAAGTCGGATCCCTTCAGGCCCTTGTGCTTGATCAGATATTCGATCCGCCTCTTAGCGAGGATCAGATCATCTGTGAGAGCCGGAGCAGCCTCGTCCTAGGAAGGTTGGGCCATGGCAGCTCCGTCGACAAAAGCCGGCAAAGCAGTAGCTTTGCCAGGAGCCAGAATATCCCGATGATAGAAAAAAGTGGCTGGCCATTGTTTGATCGAGTCACTGGCAGAAATTTTGGGATATGCCCGGTCTCGTCTAAGAGAAAAACTAATGGTGCCGGTGATGTAAGGAACACCGGCAGTGATGGAATTCCTCCGGACATGAAAGTAAAACCGGAAGAGAAGCAAACTCGGCCTAATGCCGAGAAAGCCCTCGCAAACCGCAGCGTATGCGCTCATCTCTAGCAGGGAGTTGGGAGGAAGATTGTGGAGTTGAACTCCATAGTGGTCAATCACCTCGGAGAAGAACTCCGAGGGAGGAAAGGACAAACCTCGGTCTAGATGGGTGCCGAAGTGAACGCGCTCGCCCTCGTGCGGATTGGGGACGGTCTCGCTGGAGCCGCTCCGCCAGTTGCCGGCGGCGAGGAGCCCCTCCTTCTCCATGTTCTTAAGGCCTGCTTCGTCGAGAGCGCAAGGGATCCAGATTCCCCTGTAGTTTTCTTTCTCTGCTGCTGCTTCTGCCTTCGCCACCGCTGCTGCTGCCGCCAAACTGGATAAAGAAGATGAAGCCATTTTCTCTAGTGGAAGGGTGACCTTAAACGGGCGGCGCTAGGAGCTTTGTGGAGGGAGAACGAGGAGTCTCTGTGCGCGCAGGAGGATTGGGAGGAAAGAAACGGCAAGGGACTGGTGGAAAGGAGAAGAAGAAATCTAAACCCCTTATATCCACCTACCTGCGCCAAGATTCGTGCAAACGCTACAGTGTAACCGCCACGCGTCGTGGAAAGAACTAGGAAGGGCCTGCGTGATGATTGCGTCGCCTCGATCTCCATGCACACATTGAAACGGCGTCTCGGTTCTGTGGACCGCGGACCCACCAACGGTCGTGCTGACGAAACGTCTGTCAGATGACGTGACTTGACCATGCTTGTGTCAGGTGGCGTTAGAGACCAAATTCCGACTTAGTTTAAAAGCGAGCTGGAAAATCCGAGTAACCAATTGCAAGGTCCGACTTATTTTTAAGATCCGGATCGTATCTTTTTGTTGTGAAGTTTCAGGAACCCTTCAAGATTCTGCAAGCCGAAGAATCAAGCTAGACAATGATAAAATCCGACTTTGGATCTTGGAGGCCTCCGGGGGCTGCTGTTGGGGATATACTTTCCAGGTATCCTCACAGTTCCTCACTGACCAGGGTGTCCCACTTTGGGTTAGAGCTTTGCTTCATGGGCGGCCCAGTCAGGGAGAGAAGACGGAGTCCAATCCGCTACGGAAGGCCGAAGACTTACCACTTAGGCCCATAATGTTACTTGTAGTTCAATATGTACTGTAATGCACTCTTAGTCGTAGCCGGATAGATCTCTCTGTAAACCCTAGGCCGGATATCTATATAAGCCTAGGGAGAGCCTTTAGGCACCAGATAACACCCAATACTTTAGACCTCAACTCACACAGCGAAAAACCCTTGTAACCCATATTCGGCTCTGCCAGACATCGATTGCTAGCAGAGTAGGATTAAGTCCAAAGCTGGATTTGAACCTGGGTAAACTTGTGTGCTCACCGTCCCGGAATACCGTACGTCTCACCCCCTCTCTTCCGCACGCCTCGAGGACCCCCTCATGGCGTACTTGTCATCAATCTGACGACAAACAAAGCCTCCTATGGATCTTCTATCATCAAGACAACCTGCCCAATCTGCATCAGAAAAAGCACTAAGCAAAGTTGATGAAGATTTCTAAAAAGTAAGTCCAAATTTTAGAGTATCCTGAATATATCTCAATATCCTTTTAGCAGCTGTCCAGTGAGAAGTTGTAGGAGCATGTAAGAACTGACAAACTTTGGTAGCAGAGAAAGAGATATCTGGTCTTGTTAATGTCAAATACTGTAGAGCACCCATAATACTTTTATACTTAGTGACATCTTCAGGACCAAGAGGTGTACCCTCATGAAGAGATAATTTCTCAGTAGAGGATAAGGGTGTAGGACAAGGTGTGCAATTTTTCATACCAACTCGTGTAATCAGATCAGAGGCATATTTTTCTTATGTAAGGAGTAACCCATCACCAATCTTCTTTACCTCAATGCCTAGAAAGAAGTAAAGATCTCCCAAATCCTTGAGAGCAAAATCATCCTTTAAATCATGCATCAAAACATATATGGCCTGATCATATGAACTGGTAACAATTATATCATCTACATAAATCAACACATATATCATAATACTAGACTTGTTGTAGAGAAAAAGTGGAGTGTCTGCTATCAGATAACCATTGTAGAGAAAAAGTGAAGTGTTTGCAGTTTTGTACTTAGCCTAGAATACCATGCTCGAGGGGCTTGCTTTAGACCATAGAGAGCCTTGTCAAGTTTACAGATATAATGTGGAGTTTGAGGGTCCTCAAAACCTAGAGGTTCCTTCATATAGACTTCCTCTTTTAAAACGCCATGAAGAAACGCGTTCTTGACATCTAGCTGCCTTAGACTCCAGCCACGAGATACAACAACTGATAGAACAAGTCTAATAGTAGCTGCCTTCACAACAGGGTTGAAAGTATCTTCATAATCTATGTCATACCTTTGTTTGAAGCCCTTTGCAACCAGTCGAGCTTTCTATCTATTTACTGTACCATCAGCATTTATTTTGACTCTATACACCCATTTGCAGTCAATGAGATTCATTGTAGAATTAGGAGGAACAAGACGCCAAGTTTTATTTTCAAGAAGAGCATTATACTCTTTTGTCATAGCACTATGCCAATGGTTATCTGAAGTTGCTTCAGACAATGTAGATGGTTCTCCTGTTGAAGTAAAAAGACCATAGAGAATAGTGCCGTCAGTATATTTTTTAGGTTGTCGGATACCTTTCAGAAGTCATGTCCGAGGCTCAAGAATTTGTTGCGGTACATCATTAATGTCATGTTCTGCATCATTGTTTTCTTCCCCAGTGGTCCCCGCAGGATTGTTTGTAGAAGTGGTAGTGGCCTCATCATTTGTTGGAGCATAGCTACCCATCTGAGCGTCGCTTCCCACCTAGTCCCCCACAGATCCGACCCCGCCCAGCACAGGAGACAGCGACGGGGACGCGCATGCAGACGAGGGCGTGGAGGCAAGTGAGATAGCAGCATCATGATGGCGGGCAGGCGACCACGAGCAGGACCGAGGGCGACCGTACATGGGGCTTCGAGCCGGGGACAGCACTGGGCGGGAGCATGAACGATTGGGGGCATTGTCAGCCAGGGCAGGATCTACCTTGAGATCCACATGTACAGAAGTAGGCGCTGATTCAGCATCTTCCTCAGAGTTAGCAAAGATCCTGGCAGCATCTAAATTTATGTCTTCATCGTTTCCAGTCGTATGAGCACTGTTCTGGCTAGAATTTTGAGCTGCTGCTTGCTGAGTGGGTGCCTCATCTGCAATATCATTGGAATCTAGAGGAGGCAAATCATGATTAGTAACATTGAGAATATGCAAGCTCATATGATTATCAACATTTGTCTCCCCATTAGTTGTAGGCAAAATAAGAATATCATGTTTGAGACGAGATCCCACATTGGGGTTTAATTCAGTGAATGGAAACACATTCTCATAAAAAACCGCATCTCTGGAAATATACACAGGGCTAGTTTTAGGATCTAAGCACCTTCCTCCTTTATGGTGAGGGTTATAGCCTAGAAAAACACATCTAGTGGAATGAAAAGCCAATTTGTGTTTGTTGTAAGGACGGAGGTTAGGCCAGTAAGCACAGCCAAAGACTCGAAGAGACTCATAATTGGGGACATTATGAAGAAGGCGCTCAACAGGGGTATCCATGTTTATGACTTTGTTGGGTAGCAAGTTTATGAGAAAAGTGGCTGTAAGGAAAGCTTCATCCCAGAATTTAAGAGGCATAGATGCATTTGCAAGCAAGGAAAGACCTACTTCAACAATATAACGATGTTACGTTCAGCGGAACCATTTTGTTGATGTGCATGTGGGCAAGAGACATGATGGGTAATTCCAACTTTTTGAAAGAAACCATAGAGTTTTTCATATTCACCACCCCAATCAGTTTGCATAGTTACAATTTTCCTATCAAACTTTCTTTCAACAAGCTGTTGAAAATTAAGAAAAACTTGATAAACCTCAGAACGTTTTTTCAGCAAATAGATCCAAGTAAATTTGCTATAATCATCAATAAATATTACATAATATGAATGTTTACCAACAGAAGCAGGTGCTGGCCCCATACATCAGAGAACACTTGTTCCAGAGGAACAGTGGACACACTAGTAGAGACAGGATATGGTAATTGATGACTCTTAGCTAGTTGACAAGAATCACAAATGTGTGGGTTTATTTCAGGTGAATGAGGAATATGGTGTTTCCCAAGAACTTATTGTACCACAAAAGAAGATGGATGTCCTAGACGACAATGCCACATAGAAGACGACGACTTTATTATGATGAATGCTCGCTTGGAAGACCCAATAGACGAAGAAACTAGTGGGTAAAGTCCATATTGGCATGGACCTTTAAAAAGAACTCTCCTTGTGGCCTGATCCTTAAGCAAGAAAAAATAAGGGTGAAACTCGAGAAAGATATCATTGTCAAGAGTAAGTTTATGAACAGAAACAAGATTTTTTGATGCATCAGGAACATGAAGTATGTCTTTAAGATGTAAAGAGTTATGGGGAGTATGAAATATTGAATGACCAATATGAGAGATTTGCATACTCTTACCATTAGCTGTGTAGAATTGATCACACCCTGTGTACTTTTCCTGAAGAGACAACTTGCTCATATCATTAGCAACATGATGTGTGGCTCCACTGTCGGTGTACCAATTTGTGTCCACTCCATAGAAAGCCATGTTGGCACCTTTATCACCACGATCACCATCATCACAGCGGTCACGATTGTTCTGGAATCTCCACCAGCAGTCATTTGCAGGATGACCATGGATCTTGCAAATATGATAGGTCACATTGACATAAAGAGTGGGTGCACGCCCATGCTGACGTCCATCATCGCGACGACGGCCTCCATCATCACGGTGGCGCGAGTGATCATCATAGCGACAATCACGGTCACCACTGTCACGCCGATCATCATAATGATCATGGTGGTCCTCATATCTCTCGCGACGTGCCCTATCATCTTGACGGTCATCAGGGCGACGCATGCGGTCATCTTGGCTAGGACGCTCATCCTGGCGGCCTCCACTTCGACGCACCATGTTATTCGATGAGATGAAAGAGTCATCACTCAGTTTGTGAAGCTGATTAAATGCCTTGATTTGACTAAATGTATCACTTAGAGTGGTATTCAGATTGGCATTAATGGCTACCTTCAATGTGTTGTATGAGTCTTCAAGACCATGCAGGATTGACCATATCAATTCATCATCATCAAGCGAGTTTCCCAGCAACAGCAAGTTCAAAGGAAAGTGTTTTCATCTTGTCAACATATTTCTCAGCCGATAGTTCACCCTTTTTCATGTCATTTAGGGCAGACCGAAGCTGCTGAGTATGTGAGCGAAACACTGTTGTGGTGAGGGTCTTGATCATCTTCCATGCTGTAGAGGTGTCAAGGCCGATAACATGTAACAGCAGATCTGGTGACATAGAGTTGAGGAGATATCGCATAATCTGTTGGTCCAGTGTGATCCATGTCGTGTACTCGGGATTTTCAATTTTGACGCTCTTGCCGCTTGTGTCTTCCACTTCATTCTCTTCCACAGGGGCGGGCTCAAGTCCTTTTACTAGGTTTAGGACCTGGGCGTCGCGAGCAGGAACAACTAGGCCTTTCCACACGAGCGAGTTCTCGCGAGTGAGCAATTGAGATGGCGGCGCACCCAGGGCTGAAGCGAGTAAGGTGATGGATGATGTTGAGGAACTCATGATAGGCGAGTTGCAGCGGCAGCAAGAATTGCGGCGGCGGCAGGAGTTTTTGACTGACCAGTTGCATCGATGATAAGGTTTTTGGCTTGTGATTGTGGTTTTGTGTTTGGGTTGTGAACGGCGACCACAGAGAGCAGCGGCTTCCTAGTTGTGGTTTTTTGCGGAGACAATTTGGAGTTCAAGGCGGCAATGGCGCGGCGGCCAGATGGGATCTGGCAGTGGCGATGTGGATGTTTTGGAAGCTAGATTAGGAAAGAGCTAGCTCCGATACCATATTGTGTTTTAGGGTTTAACGGTGCATTGTCCTCTGCACCGGTTCCGTGTTAATATGATCGAGGGAAACACCCATCGATAGAACATACATGAGAGGGAAACGTGAGCATGTTGGAGTACTACTCCATACGGTGCAGCGCGTATATTACATGTATAAACGTATAAAGCAATAACACTAACAGTTATGAGGGTGACGTACGAGAAAATTTCTCATTTTTGCGCTACATGTGGCTTGCTTGGTCATGTGAAGGAGTGTGGATCGGGTGAACATCCTCTAGAAGCAAATAAATTTGGGAAGTGGCTGCTGGCTCATACAACATGGAACCGAGGCAATCTGATGGGCTCAGGAGATCAGAGTCAGTACCTGAGGCCGCCCCCTCGCCATGAGACTCCACCTACAGGGGGTCGTGGTGCCGGGCGCTCTAGCCATGGGGGTAGGGGAAGAGATGGGGTCGTGGTGGCAGTAGAGGGAGAGGTGCTGAGCCCCATGCTACCGAAAATCGTAAGCGCTCATCATCTGATGCTAAGCTGATGGAACTTCCACCCGTGCATCAGTCCATCATGGAAGTGAGCTCGTCAAATACAACACAAGACCCACTCACCCACCCGTGCCTCCTCTCAGGCTTGAATGGAAGGTGAGTGGGGTTATAGGTGCATCTGACGACAATGGAGTTTAGAAGCAGTTGGATTTTTACACCGAGGCCATGGGTGCAAAATCGTATGAGCCTATGGAGGGTACCCCGCCGCCGCCCCTGTCGGCGAGGGAGCAGAAATGAACAAAGAAGCAGGGTAACATCCCGAAGAAGGAGTAAAAATCTGCATGGGCGGGCTCCGGTACGGAGCACCGCCAGGAGCAATGAGTATCTTTCTTCTGAACTATCGTGGACTCGGCAATGCTGGGACAGTTCATGAGCTTCGTGATTTCATGAAGGAATTTGCCCCTACTATCCTATGCATTGTGGAGACTCAGGTGCACAAGCTCAGGGTAGAATCTCTAGTGGGAACTTTGGGTTACGGCAATGTTTTTGCTGGGAGCAGTACAAGCCGTAGTGGTGGTCTGGCGATTTTATGGAACAATGCAATAAAAAATGATATTTTGCCTTACTCTCAATATCACATTGATGCAGTTGTGTTTCCACCTTCCGAGGATCCATGGCGGTTAACGTGTATGTATGGAGAGGCTAATGTTAGTGAGCGTCACAAGACGTGGGACATGTTACGATGTATCAAGTCATCTTCCCCTCTTCTGTTGTGAATTGGGGATTTTAATGAGGTACTCCTTAGGGAGGAACATGTTGGTGTCAACGAGAGAAGCAACTCCCAAATCCAGGCGTTTAGAGATGTTGTAGATGCTTGTGAACTCATGGACTTGGGATATACCGGTACACCCTGGACTCTTGATAAGAAAGTTGCCGGGGGTTCTTACTACAGGGTGCGACTTGACCGGGCCTTGGCTTCCCCGCTTTGGGTCGAGCGCTTCCCCATGTCCACCGTGCAACACTTGACTATGGTGGTCTCTAACCACTGTCCAATCATTCTCCTCCAAGAACCACATGGTAAGAACTGTGATTCCTTTTTTGCATACCCCAATTAGCGTTTCTAGTCCCGTGGTGATGGCAAGGATATGCCTGTACATCTTTTCCTTGAGCATGATGCTTTGTCAAGCGAGCATGAAGGCACTGAAATGTGTGGCGGTGCGGATGATGATGAGAAAGCATATCTAGACGTGGCTGCTGACCCTGATAGGATGGAGATTAGGAAATATTTGGTTGATTTGAACTTTGAGCCTGACTATGGGACTGATGAGGAAGAGGAATATGAAGATGTGGAAATGGGATGTAGATACGATGAAGAAGGCGAGGACAGGCCAGTGATACACTTTGACAGGGACAATCCTACAATTGATGAGGGGACTGTCTTTGATAATGTGAAGGACTGCAGATATGCAGTTGCAACCTATGCAATCAGAGTTGGGTTCGAATTTATCATTGAAAAGAGCGACCAAAAGAGATTTAGGGTGCACTGTAGGGAAAGTAATGTGTGTAAATGGATATTACATGCATCTCCAATGTAGGGTGGACACCCATTTCAGGTTGCAATAGCTACATTTAGTTTCTGTCTTTCTCATATTTATTCTGCTGATAACTAGCTCTGAATTATTTGGATTCTTATCGAATGCAGATCAAAGTAAACACGAAGAAACACAACTGCCCTAATACTTCTTTAAATGATAAAATTAGACTGGCGACTACCAAGTGGATTGCTGCTACTATACTTGACTGGGTGAGGCAGGATCATAACATTGGACCTGCTGGATTCAGAGCAAAGATTAGCAAAAAGTTTAACATTCTGATTCCTTACCATAGAGTCTTTGATGGGAAGGAGATGGCTCTATACTTCATTCAAGGCAAGTGGAATGACAGTTTTCATATGTTGTATAGTTTCAAAGCTCAGGTAGAGAAAACATCACCTGGTAGTGTTGTTGACATCTATTACGAGGTTGTGAAAGGAAGAGAAAAGGTCTTGAGGGGGGTCAGGTATAAGAAGGCAGATAAGATATGCTTCAGGAGATGTTTTGTCTGCCTGAAGGCATGTTGGAAGGGGTTCCTAGACGGTTGCAGGCCATACTTGGCAATAGGCGCAACTTCTTTAACAGGGAAGTTCAGGGGACATGTTGCTTCTTCTTGTGCTTTGGACGCGCATAATTGTCTTCTACCCGTAGCTTATGCTGTTCTTGAGGGTGAATCAAATGAAAGCTGGACACGGTTCATGCAGAGACTACGGGAAGTAATTGGTCACCCTGAAGGCTTGGTGATACACACCGGTGCATGCGAGGGTCTTGAGAATGTTGTTGATGCCGTGTTTCCTGGGGTTGAGCATAGGGAATGCATGCGGCACCTTGCTACTAACTTCATGAAGAAGTTCAAATGAAAGATCTTTGAAGAGGAATTGTGGCGATCAGCATACACATACACCCCAAGCACGCATGCTACTTACTTGCAGAACATGTATGTAGTGCCAAAGGTGAAAAAAATACCTTGAAGAACATCACACCAAGCTATGGGCCAGAAGCAAGTTTGGTGAGTTAAGCAAGGTGGATTTTGTTTGCAATAATTTGGCAGAGAGTTTCAATGATAAGATTTCGGGCATGAAGACACTTGGAATTGTTATTTTGTTAGATGCAATAAGACAGTGCATAATGGTGAAGATAGATTTAAGGCAAAGAATTTGTGCAAGAAATTTTTTAGGCCATAAAATAGTTCCAAAGGTGGTTATGTTACTAAATGCAAGAACCAGGGCAATGAGAACGATAAAGATGAGGATGGTCAGAAGTTCCAGAACATTGGCTGAGGTTTATGCAGAATACAAGCGTGGAAGTGAATGGAGGTACACTATAGACATTGGAAACAAGACTTGTTCATGTAGGCAGTGGCAGATTACTGGTCTGCCATGTCACCATGCAATTTACTTCATCTTAAAGCTTAGAGGTAGCAGAGCTGAAATAGAGAACTATGTCGACAACTATTTCTCCGTGGACAAGTTTGCTACAACTTATGCATAAAACGTACCACCTATGGCCGATGAAAATGATTGGGAGATTATCGATCCAGGGTTCAAACTTCAACCACCAGTTCTTAGGAGGCCACCTGGGAGGCCTAGAAAGCTAAGGATCGAAGTTTCCACTGATAAAGGTTCAAGGATGGGAGCTAGGAAAAGGAAATGCAAACGTTGTGGCGGATTTGGCCATATCAAGAGGTTGTGCAAAAACCCAGTTACACATGATATTGTCCCTGTTCACACCCTGGTGGCAGAAAATGAGGCTTCTCAGCTAGAACTGGAGGAAGAGCAGCATGAAGATGGTGATGAGCACTCGGAGGAAAACATACGTAAGCAGCCAATTTATGAAGAAGTGGAGGTGCCGGTGAGAAAAGGGTGTGAAAAGAAACAAAAGGGTAAGCGGAACGGAGAGGAAAGGGCAAAGAATGGAGGTGTATTAGAATATGAAGAAGTTGCAGGGGTGATTGAGGATGTTCTTGAGGATCTTTCGGCTAACTATAGGAGAAATAATAAATCCTTGCCAATTTCATCTTTGTACGATTCTCCGGATGAAAGGTAAGCTTAAAAATTGTTTTATTTGCCATTTTATCATTTTTTATCCTCATCAACCGATGCTTAATGCAGCGTGGGCTAGCAGACTAATAAGAGGAGCAGAAAGATGCGGGCACAGTAACATTGTATGTTGAATTATATCATTGAAACTAAACTAGCAGTGTCGTCTTTATTTATATCTGGTGCGAGCAACGTATTTGTGATGGGGTCATGTGGACCAGATTACATTTTTTTTTAAATATTATTACATTAATTTTTTACCTGCGTTTGGACGCGGCTACTTGTTCCCATCTCCCTTGCATTCCCGTCTTCTCTGGCGCACTCCAGAATTATGGATGTGCCATCAAGTAGCAGAGTCGGCGTATTGTCCCATCAGATGTGAACGCAATGACTTTGTTTGTTCAAAATTTGACGACTTCTGATTAGTTTGAAAGACAGAGAAACCTAAAATATGTATCTATACATGTTTTGGGTATAGACACATTTATTAAATATCTAAAAAAACTAAGTCAGTTATATCTGGACAGGAGTAGTACACTATTACAACACGCTCGATCCCTTCTCCTCTGGCGCACTCCAAATTATGGTTGTGCCATCAAGTGCTGGGAGCAGAGTCAGCGTATTGTCCCATCAGATATGCCAGGAACGCGCGAACTTTATTTTCAGGATCGGATGAGTTTCGATCGACTAGTTTCAAATACAAAGACAAATAGAACATGGCCAACATATATAGATTATGACGACAATCGACCATGACTCAAGTGACCCAAATCCAAATAGCGCATTAAGATATCGTACATAGATTTAATTTATGCTTAAGTGGCCCTAATCGACTATGACGCTCCCACAATCTCCATCATTGATGATGTTGTCCGCGTCGCCGCCAACCTCCTCCGCGTCGGAATCGATGCCGACGTTCCCGGTAGCGTTCCTCCTCCTTATGGATTCTTCATGGCGCGCTGCTTCGATAACGGTAGAGGTCGTACGTCCAGGCACTGCCTAGAAGCGCTGCCTCCCTTTGGGGTTGCACAGATCCGGGTGGATCTCCCGCCGGTGGGTTCTGCACAGCTCAATCAACGCAGCCCGCTCCTTCTTGAACAACTTTTGCTAGTACGCGCTCGAGCGCGAGTACCGCGCCATTTCCCTCTTCCGCTCTAACAGCTAGCGGCGGTGCTCCTCGATCTGCCTCGCCAACGCGTTGTCGTGCAAGAGCGGTGCGATAGGAACCCTGGCGTAGCTGAGCTTGAAGCCGTCTGGAAGCCTTGCGAACGGGGGCGCGAGTATGTCGTAGTGGGTGAACATCTGAGACTCGTGCAAGCTGAGTTTGGGCCTCTCCCTCTCCATGGCGATGAAGGAACACGATCTGATCTTCGGCCCCTAGGTTAAGGGGATAAGGGCAAGGACGTAGGCCCAACGTCGTTGCCACTGCCAATCAGTTCACAGAACAAACTTTTCGTGGATCGCCCTCGCGAAGGACATCCTTATCGTCCATGCACCTCGATCCAACAACGCCTAACAATCGAGGATCGGGTCTTCTAGAAGCCCAGAGCGGTTGCTGGTTAGCTCTGTGTCCTGATTGTTTGTGGCCAACGGCTGTAGATGAAAATAATACACATTTCAATGACATTGGTGGATAAATATGTGGTCTCTGAAGAGAACATACATCCAAGGACTCTAGCTGTGGTTAACGAGAAGAACACACATTTCAATGACACTTGTGGATCTATATGTGGTATGTGAAAAGAACACACATGAAATGACTCCAGTTGTTGTTAGTAAAAAGAACATGCATGCAATGACACTGGTGGATCCATGTGTGGTCTCTGGAGAGAACCCACATGCAATGACTGTGGTTGTTGTTAGTAAAATTAACACACATGCAATGACTCTGGTTGTTGTTACTAAAAAGAGCACACATGCAATGACATCGGTGGATCCATGTGTGGTTTCTGAAGAGAACACACATGCAATGACATTGGTGGATCCATATGTGGTATGTGAAAATACCAAACATGCAATGACTCCAGTTGTTGTTACTAAAAAGAACACACATGCAATGACACTGGTGGATCCATAGGTGGATTGTGAAAAGAATACACATGCAACGACTCCAGTTGTTGTTAGTAAAAAGAACACACATGCAATGACTCTGGTTGTTGTTAGTTAAAAGAACACACATGCAATGACACTGGTGGATCCATGTGTGGTCCCTAAAGAGAACACACATTTCAATGACACTGGTGGATCCATATGTGGTATGTGAAAAGAACACACATGCAATGACACTGGTGGATCCATATGTGGATTGTGAAAAGAGCACACATGCAATAACACTGGTGGATCCATATGTGGTATGTGAAAAGAACACACATGCAATGAATCCAGTTGTTGTTAGCAAAAAGAACACACATGCAATGACACTAGTGGATCCATGTGCGGTTTCTGAAGAGAACACATTTCAATGACACTGGTGAATCCATATGTGGTATGTGAAAAGAACACACATGAAATGACTCCAGCTGTTGTTAGTAAAAAGAGCACACATGCAATAACACTGGTGGATCCATAGGTGGATTGTGAAAAGAACACACATGCAATGACACTATTGGATCCATATGTGGATTGTGAAAAGAGCACACATGCAATGACTCTGGTTGTTGTTAGTAAAAAGATCACACATGCAATGACACTGGTGGATCCATAGGTGGATTGTGAAAAGAGCACACATGCATTGACACTGGTGGATCCATATGTGGTATATGAAAAGAACACACATGCAATGACTCCAGTTGTTGTTAGTAAAAAGAACACGCATGCAATGACACTGGTGGATCCATGTGTGGTCTCTGAAGAGAACACACATTTCAATGACACTGGTGGATCCAGATGTGGTATGTGAAAAGAACACACATGAAATGACTCCAGATGTTTCTAGTAAAAACAACACATATGCAATGACACTGGTGGATCCATATGTGGTATGTGAAAAGAACACACATGCAATGACTCTAGTTGTTGTTAGTAAAAAGAACACACATGCAATGACACTGGTGGATCCATAGGTGGATTGTGAAAAGAGCACACATGCAATGACACTGGTGGATCCATGTTTGGTATGTGAAAATAACACACATGAAATCACCCAAGTTGTTGTTAGTAAAAAGAACACACATGCAATGACACTAGCGGATCCATATGTGGTCTTTGAAGAGAACACATATTTCAATGACTCTGGTTGTTGTTAGTAAAAAGAACACACATGCAATGACACTGGTGGATCCATAGGTGGATTGTGAAAAAAGCACACATGCAATGACACTGGTGGATCCCTGTGTGGTATGTGAAAATAACACACATGAAATGACTCCAGTTGTTGTTAGTAAAAAGAACACACATGCAATGACACTAGCGGATCCATATGTGGTCTCTGAAGAGAACACATATTTCAATGACTCTGGTTGATGTTAGTAAAAAGAACACACATGCAATGACACTGGTGGATCCATGTGTGGTCTCTAAAGAGAACACACATGCAATGACTCTGGTTGTTGTTAGTAAAAAGAGCACACATGCAATGACACTGGTGGATCCATAGGTGGATTGTGAAAAGAACACACATGCAATGACACTAGTGGATCCATATGTGGATTCTGAAAAGAGCACACATGCAATGACTCTGGTGGTTGTTAGTAAAAAGAACACACATGCTATGACACTAGTGGATCCATAGGTGGATTGTGAAAAGAGAACACATGCATTGACAGTGGTGGATCCATATGTGGTATGTGAAAATAACACACATGCAATCACTCTAGTTGTTGTTAGTAAAAAGAACACACATGCAATGACACTGGTGGATCCATGTGTGGTATCTGAAGAGAACACACATTTCAATGACACTGGTGGATCCATATGTGGTATGTGAAAATAACACACATGCAATGACATTGGTGGATACATATGTGGTCTCTGAAGAGAACATACATTTCAATGACTCTGGTTGTTGTTATTAAAAAGAACACACATGCAATGACACTGGTGGATCCATGTGTGGTCTCTGAAGAGAACCCAGAAGCAATGACTCTGGTTGTTGTTAGTAAAAAGGGCACACATGCAATGACACTGGTGGATTGTGAAAATAACACACATGCAATGACACTGGTGGATCCATATGTGGTATGTGAAAAGAACACATGCAATGACTCCAGTTGTTGTTAGTAAAAAGAACACACATGCAATGACACTGGTGGATCCATGTGTGGTCTCTAAAGAGAACACACATTTCAATGACACTGGTGGATGCATGTGTGGTATGTGAAAAGAACACACATTTCAATGACTCTGGTGGATCCATAGGTGGATTGTGAAAAGAGCACACATGCAATGACACTGGTGGATCCATATGTGGTATGTGAAAAGAACACACATGCAATGACTCTAGTTGTTGTTAGTAAAAAGAACACACATGCAATGACACTAGTGGATCCATGTGTGTTCTCTGAAGAGAACACACATTTCAATGACACTGGTGGATCCATATGTGGTATGTGAAAATAACACGCATGCAATGACATTGGTGGATACATGTGTGGTCTCTAAAGAGAACATACATTTCAATGACTCTGGTTGTTGTTATTAAAAAGAACATACATGCAATGACATTGGTGGATCCATGTGTGGTCTCTGAAGAGAACACACAAGCAATGACTCTGGTTGTTGTTAGTAAAAAGGGCACTCATGCAATGACACTGGTGGATCCATAGGTGGATTGTGAAAATAACACACATGCAATGACACTGGTGGATCCATATGTGGTATGTGAAAAAAAAACGCAATGACTCCAGTTGTTGTTAGTAACAAGAACACACATGCAATGACCCTGGTGGATCCATGTGTGGTCTCTAAAGAGAACACACATTTCAATGGCACTGGTGGATCCGAGTGTGGTATGTGAAAAGAACACACATTTCAATGACTATGGTGGATCCATAGGTGGATTGTGAAAAGAGCACACATGCAATGACTCTAGATATTGTTAGTAAAAAGAACACACATGCAATGTGTCGTGGTGGTGGCACAGCAGATGCCATGGGTAGGCTAAAGTTTGGGGCCAATGGATGCTAGTGGGATCTGGGGAGGGAAGATGTAGTCGATGCTACACACGGAAAGCTAACGCAAAGATCTTTATTTCTCCTTCCTTGGGCTACAAGTGCTCCTTGAGCTGTATACAAGGAGAAAGAGAATTTTACCAGCCTAACGGTCCTAAGAATGAGTCGATCCCCTCCTTAGGGTCCAAGCCTCCCCTTATAAAGGAGAGCCCTGGGTTCTTCTAGGGCTGACGTGGCAAGCATATTCGAGGAATATGCTTGTCCCAATATAGTAGTTCGGCGCTCCTCTTTCCCTGTCGCCCTTCTCACCGCGGTAAGATTCGGAGGCCCCTCACCTTGCCTCGGGCTCCAGAACTGTCACCTCCGTGACCTCCTTCTGCCCCTCTGTCGTTCTGCACATTTGTCTTTAGCCCTTGGCTCTGCTCAGATTCCGTGACTAGGGTTTGACTTTGGGATTCTCCTTCTCCTACAAGCTTCGTATCATTCGGCCCTTCCTCTCGTAACTCGGCCTGTCCTTCACCTACATTAAGATCATTCGGGCTAACCCGGCCGGCTTACGCCGTATCTCGGCCGGGTAATGCCTTGCCATCACTACTGAGGTCCTGCCTTTCCTTATCTCGGCCGACCTTTACAAGACTCGGCCAGCTTAGAATATAACTCGGAAACTGGACGGGGAATAATCCTTTCGTCTTTCCCCGTCCTTACCCTATCCGGGGTTACCTCCCCAACATTAGTCCCCGAAGCTGATATGGTCCCGCCGATAACCTCGGCCGGGTCGTATCAGTTTCATGATACACATTATGCATTCTTTCCGAGTTATCTTCCGCCCGCTCGTGGTAACACCGTATTTACTAGTGCACGCCTTGTCCCACGTGTCAATCTCATCATTGTTTCTCTAGTTTTTTGTTCCTCTACAGTTTCTACTGACAAGCTCTGATTCTTGCGCGCTTTGTCGGCGCCGTTCTTCTGACGCCTCGTGCGCCGCTCTCGTTGGGGATCGTGAGCTCCTTGGTCAATTGTGTGGCCTTCGGTGCGGTTCCGCTCAGCGACGCGTGGTCGTGCTGCGCACACGATCCGTGCTGCCCACTGCCACACCCACGATCCCACTACCTTGCTTGCGGCTAGGCTATAAAGTGGGGGCGCGGCGTCAGGGATTCACTTTCCCCTTCTCGTTCGCCTGCGCCCCTCTTCTTCCTCTCGCTCCTGCGCTCGTTTGCGGTTCCGCCGCCGCGCGCTCAACTGGTTCTGCGACAAGGAGGACTCCGCCGCGCTGCTCCGTCTGCCTCGTCGCCGCTCACTTGCTCCGGCGTCATCGCCGGTGAGTTCTTTTCGGCCTTGCCGCCTAGGCTTTCCTCTAGATCCCTTCGTTTCCTCTTTGTTCTTGCGCCGCGGTTCTGTCATCGTTCCGCCGCCGTTTTTGCGTTGAATTGCGACGGGGCCTCGTAGCTCTAAGCTTTCCTCCGCCGCGAGTTCTTCCTCCGACGATCTTTCCGGCGAAACCATGTCTAGTTCTTTTAGCGGTGCCCTGGTAGAGGATGATGATGCTGGCTCCGGGCCCGAGCGAGGCTCGTGGCAGGGCTCCTCATTACCGGCGGGAGATTGAGTGGCTCATTGAACCAGAGGATCCCCGCCGAGGTCTCTTGTCGTTTACCCGGCAACGAGTTATCTCTGGATGTTAGGGAGGGCGAATATGTAGTTTTTATGTCACATTTCTCGCGCGGCTTTGGTCTCCCTCTTAGCGATTTTGCAAGAGAATTTCTCGACTACTTCGGCCTTCAGCCGCATCATCTTCCTGCGAATGCCATCGCTTCTCTTTCTGCATTCATCTCCGCCTCAGAGGGATACTTCGGCCTATGGCCGTCCGTGCATGTCTGGTCGAAGTTCTTCCAGATTCGTTCTAATGTAGTCCCTGACAAGTCTCTGCACCCTTCGGCCTTTACTCGGTCTTGGGCGGCGTCCATTACACCTCTGAGGAAGTCCGTATTTCCTCGTGTCACGGGTTAGAGTCGTGCAAGAAGTGGCACAAATCCTTCTTTTATGTCAAGAACCGAGGACGGAAGACAAGATTCGCTCCTGCCTTTTCCATTGGTCCGCCTTCCAAGGTGAATTGGACTTACAATCCGAGGAGGAGTCACGTCTTGGCGAGCTTTGAGACTCGGCTCAAGGCTGATCCGGGCGGTTATGCGGCGAGACTTGATGGCTACCTTCATCGATGGCGAATTTGCCCATTCGTAAAAGGACGCACAAACTTTGCTACATGAGTGGTCCACTTGATCCCAACCGAGTCTCGACCGTCGAGCTGGACCACTACCTCGTCTTCAAGCGTGTCCGAGCTATATTTAAGACGGAGATGCCTGAAGATTGGACTTGGGGATTGAAACCGTTTACCCGCGATCCTCCTCCTCCCGAAGTAAGTTAAACCATTAATGCTTTGATTTTCTATTGTCTTCATAGCTGTTTTCGCTAACCTTCCTTCTTTTTCGCCTCACAGAGGTTCGCAGAGCAAAAGGACGAGGATGCCGAGGTTTTGTCGCTTCCGTGGACTGCGGACCGGAATACCCCGGACGTCGGGGAGCCGGACTCCGAAGAATTCGTCCCTAAGTCGAATCCCGCTCTGGCCCGCGCTCGTGGCAAGACTTCGGTCCATGAGGAGGAAGGTGATTCGGACGAGGCCCAAGTTCTTGAGGTAGTTGCCGCAATGCCTATTTCTTATGCATTTCCGGCTTCTACTTTCCCAGCTAATCCGGCCGGTCAGGTTCATGACGCCGAGCCTATTGCATCCCGGCCCCCAGTTACCTCGGGGAAACGCGGGGCTCCTGCTAGTGCCTCAGAGGCGGCCCCCAAGAAACGAATGAAGAAGTCTGCTCCGAATCCTCCCAGGCGCAAGACCATGCCTGGGGTCGCAGGGTAGGTTCATTTTGCTCGTATTTCTTGTTTCCCTCTCTATTTTTCATCCTGACCCTTTTTTCTTTCTTATTTTCGCAGTGCTCCGCTTTCCGTTAAGCCTGGCGGTCCTAGCATGACTAGCCGCCCGATTCGGCCGGCGTCTCCTCCGCCCGTTGAAGATACCAGGATTCCCAGTCCTGCTCATGCTGCGTCTCCTTCCGCTCCGCATCTGTCACCCCCTCGTCACGATGCGCCTGATACTCGTGTCTCCGAGATTTCTACCGAACCCGTTGCCCCTCCATTGAATCCGAGCATATCCACCGAGCCTCTTTCTACCTCGGTAGCTCCTGCAGTAACCCCAGCCTCAGCCGTGGTCGTTAATACCCCGGCGTCCTCTGCGCCTGCGATCCCTCCTGCTCCTAAAGGCACTGTTCCCATTGCCGAGGTATCGGCTTCTGCTGGTGCCTCCTCCACAGTAAGAAAAACTGTTGCCACCAAAGCTTCCACTTCCCAAAAAGGTCTTGCCGGCTCTTCTCAGCCGAGTATTGCCGACGTGCTGCGCAAAGGAACTGCGCCTACCAAAGCCTCCGTTACCTCGGCTGCCAGCACCCAGCTTGCTCTTCATACAAGCCCTGCGGCTGCAGTGGTTGCACAACATGTCCGAGGTAAAGTCTTAACCCGGACGGCTAGTGGGAACAGCCTCGGCTCGCTGGTGGAATATGCTCATAACTGGAATGCTGCTGATCAGCTTGAGGGCAATCGAAACAGTCAACCGTTTCAACTTTCCGACATCAGCAGCCGTTTGGATCAAGCTGCCAAGATTATTCTGGATAGCAACAAGATGAACGAGGTAATTGCTACTTCTCGGGGTTTAGACTAATTCTCCATATGCTATTATATATACCTTAGTCCCCGAAACTTGCAAACGAGTAACTTGTTATTCGCTTGGAAGTTTTTATAGTGCTATACTTAACTCGACTTAATTTAGGGTTCGAGCCTATATCCGAGTAGATCTATCTTAAACTTTGCTTAAATTTTATCTAGCTGTTCTTTGAATGTCTAGCCACATAGGTCCGGGTTAAGGTTTCACCAGACTCGAATCTACTTTTGGCTTTGAATATCCAGTCACCTAGATCTGGGTTAAGTTTTCGCTTAACTCGGATCTGTTTTGGCTTTGAATATCCAGCCACCTAGATCTGGGTTAAGTTTTCGCTTAACTCGGATCTGTTTTGGCTTTGAATATCCAGCCACCTAGATCCGGGTTAAGTTTTCGCTTAACTCAGATCTGTTTTAGCTTCGAATATCCAGCCACCTAGATCCGGGTTAAGTTTTCGCTTAACTCGGATCTGTTTTGGCTTTGAATATCCAGCCACCTAGATCCGGGTTAAGTTTTCGCTTAACTCGGATCTGTTTTGGCTTTGAATATCCAGCCACCTAGATACGGGTTGAGTTTTCGCTTAACTCGGATCTGTTTTGGCTTTGAATATCCAGCCACCTAGATCCGAGTTGAGTTTTTTAACCTTTCCGGATCTGTTCTTTCGAATATCCAGCCACCTAGATCCGGGTTAAATTTTCGCTTAACTCGGATCTGTTTTGGCTTCGGACATTTATTCATCGTTTTGCTCCATTGTTCAGGTTGCACACGACAGGCGGACTGCCAAATTTCAAAGGTTGCTTTTTTCGCATAATGGAAGAAAATACGAGAAAGTCCTTCTGTGGTAAAAAATGGTAAGTTGATAGTTCCTTTTCATCATTTTCGACTTACTTTTTGTCCGAGGTGTCGGCTCACTTTTTTGGTAAACAGGTAATATCAATAATCTCAACATTCGTCTTGAGAAGAAAGTCAAGAGCTTGGAAGGTTAGTTTCCCTCTTACCCTACACCTTTTCGCCCTTTAGAATATGCGCTAAACTTTTTATTTTGTTTGGCTGTGGCAAAGCCGAGTTGCAAACCTTCGCAGCATCTCACCAAGATTGCGCCTATGCGACGTGATGCTGCATTTTTTAGAACAAAGCGCTACTCATTTGGCGCAGCTAAAAGAAAAAGATGATGAAATAGCTCGCCTGCGGGCCGAGGTGGAGACCCTTAAGCTCTCTCAGAAATCTGAACTAGAAAAGGTCGATCAGGAATTCTCCGAGGAGAAGAATCGGCTGGCCTTGGAGCTGCAGAAGAATAAAGAACTCCTCGAGGCTGCCGAACTGAAAACTCAGGGAATGAGCGAGGAAATTGCTTCGTTTGAGAAGAGCAAGATCATCTGGGCTAAAGACCTCCATAAAATGTTGAGTTATATTCATTGTAAGTTTCTTATCACAGCCAAATTATATTCATTGTAAGTTTCTTATCACAGCCGGATTATATTCATTGTAAGTTTCTTATCTCCTGACGCATTCGTGTTTTGCGCAGGTCATTTCCCAGAAGCTAAGCCTGTGAGCTCGAAAGCGGTTCTAGCAGCTCGTAAGCGCCGAGGTGTCCCTGTTGATTCGGAGTACTCGATGGAAGATTTCCTTGTCACTGTCGGCGCTGCTATTGGTCCGATGAAAATTATGGGCAGGGACTTGGTGCAGGCAGCTATCCGAGCCTACCATGTTCTCTGGCCTAACACTTCTGGGACCCCTGATATCAATGAGGTCAATTCTTGGTGAAAAGACTTATGGCATCCGAGAGGCAACTAAGTCTTTGGAGGAATCAATGGACGGTGGCGCTGATATGGCTCTAACTGTTATTATGTCATGGTACGAAGACATCTCTCTTGATATCTTGAGAAATCTGCGCACTGGTTCTCGTTGGGTTGAGGACCCCACTTTCGTCGCTCTTCGGCAAGCCCGCGCCTTTCAACTCATCGAGTATGCCGACGTGCACACCTGGAATGAAGGGCCGAGTTTCCTTCCAAACTCGGACGAGGAGGTCGCAGTCGAGGATGCATCAGATGACGATTCAGCTGAGCAAGGGGGAGGTGAAGATGACTCGGCCACTTCTGGTGACTCCAGTTCGAGCTCAGATGACAACGGCGACGCGCGATCCTCCTCCAAGGGTACCGGACATTCCACTGCGCAAATTGATGCTCCTCAGCAGCCTCAGGCTTCGGCCGAGGTTGCACCTAGGTCTGCGGAGGGCGAGGTAACATCGGCCGAAGTTCCTCCTACCTCGGAGTCCCCAGCCCCTGACCAGATTGCCGCCTCTCCAGCTAAAAAAGTTTAAGTCATTTCCTATCCCTGGTATGCCGGGCATACGATGTAGGTGAAACATTCATCTGTCCTCTGTATGGAATGAATTTCTTTTGCCGTGTGCTGCTGAGACACATGTTTGTAATTGTTATCACTTTGTCTAAGTGGTCTTGTTTGTCCGAATTCTTGCTTTGGTAGCCTGCAATTTTTTGGTGTTAGGATGTATGTTTTCTTTGTTTTCTCGTGCTTTAGTCGAGTAATCTGGGTGTGAGCTTCGAACATCATACGGGGTTGATCTGTTCTTATTCTGAGTGCCGAAGTGTGATACCTTTTTCGTATCAAAGATTGACTACTTCTTTGGAACAATATATGGTAATCCCCGGGTGATTGCCTGTTCCGCTGAAGTCTAGTGTGTAAACTAAATTTCAGGAATAATATAAGACCCCCGCCGGTATTGCTCGAGTGTTAAGTTTTGGTGCTCAACATAACACTGGGGCGGTACATGTTAGTTCTCTAGTTGCTGCTGTGAATGCCGAGGTTTAGTACATAAAACGAAATTTCAATAACATATAGCAGTCCCCGAGTCATTGCTCTGGATGCCGAAGTTTAGTACATAAGATGAAATTGAAATAACATATAGCAGTCCCCGAGCCACTGCTCTGGATGCCGAGGTTTAGTGCATAAGATGAAATTGAAATAACATATAGCAGTCCCCGAGCCACTTCTCTAGATGCCGAGGTTTAGTACATAATATGAAATTGAAATATCACATAGCAGTCCCCGAGTCACTGCTCTGGACGCCGGGGTTTAATACATAGGATGAGATTGAAATAACATAAGCGGTCCCAGTCACCGCTCTCGGATGCCGAGGTTTAATACATCATTGGTCCCCGACCTTGAAATACTATGCTATGAGTAAAATGGACCGAAGCAAGGCTACATTCCATGGCCGCTTCGTTTCTTCGCCACTTTATGCGCCTTGTTCCTTCCGGGGATTGGCGTTGATTAGATAATAGGCATCGTTATGTAATGCTTTACTCACGATGAATGGTCCTTCCATGGAGGTGACACTTGTGCATGCCGGTGCGTTGCACCGGTCGGAGGACTAAATCTCCTTCTTTGAATACCCTTGGATTCACCTTTTGCTGTGATATCGCCGCAAGTTACATTGATAAATAGCTGATCATGATAGTGCCAGTTCTGGCTTCTTCTAGCAGTCTACGATGATCTTGCCGAGCTATTTCGTTTATCTCGAGGTTGTATATTGAGTTACTCTTGGCGAGTGTTGTATTATGTCGGCTGGAAGCACCGCCTCTGCCCCGTATACCAGAAAGAATGGTGTATATCTGTTGATCTATTCGTAGTAGTCCTGAGGCTCCATAATACGGCTGGGAGTTCCTCAATCCAACATCCTGCCGACCTTTGCAGCGGTTCAACAAGTCGTGGTTTTATTCCTGACAATACTAGTCCATTAGACCTTTCCACTTGCCCATTAGATGTTGGGTGAGCCACAGAGGCAACATCTAGTCTTATGTGTTTCTCTTGGCAAAATCTGGCGAAAGCTCCTTCTGCAAAATTTGTGCCATTATCCATAATGATCTTGTCGGATACCCATATCTTAAAATAATATCTTTGAGAAATTTCACCTTTGTGGGCCCATCGCATTTTTTATTGGTTTCACTTCAATCCATTTTGTGAACTTGTCCACCATAACCAATATGTGGGTCATTCCCCCTCGGGCCGGCTTAAATGGTCCCACCATATCTAAGCCCCACACAGAAAATGGCCAAGTGATGGGTATTGTTTTTAACTCGGCCGATGGCATATGTATCCTGGTTGCATATCTCTGACAACCATTGCATTTTCAACCAACTCTTTGGCTTCTTTCAACGCCATAATAATAAAATCCCTGCCTGAATGCTTTGGCTACCAAGGCACGAGATGAGGCATGGTGTCCACACTCTCCTTGATGTATATCTAGGAGGATCTCCTGGCCTTCTGCCGAACTCACACATTTCTGCAATACGCTTGTGACGCTTCTTTTATATAGCTCATTGTTTATGATCGTATAGGCTTTCGCTCTCCTTACAGTTTGTCTTGCTAACACTTCATTGCTCGGTAACATCACGTCTTTAAGGTAAGAGAATATGGGTTGCGCCCACAGCGGTGTGATTTTTTCTGGTGTGGTCTCACTGTCTATTTCCATGTTTTCTGCCGGCATATCTACCTCGGCCCTCTCCATAATCGTGCTTACTTCTGCTATCCTCTTCTCGGGGGGTTCCGAGTCATATTGCTGGTCTACTTCCATCGGCGCATTTTCTTCTGCTGAATTTGCCGGAATAAAGATAGATTCGGATTCTGGTGACGGGATTATTGATGGTTTTCTGAGGTGTTCCAAGGCAATACCCGGGGGAATTGACTGCCGGGTTGATCCGAGTTTTGACAACGTGTCTGCGGCATCATTTTCTGCCGAGTGCGTGGTGAAATTCACATCCTTCAAAGTACCCACTGATCTTTTGCACATGGAATCTGTATAAAGCCATATTGGCATCTAACGCATCCCAATTGCCTGAGACTTGCTGTACCACTAGATCCGAGTCCCCATAGCATAAGATTCGGCGTATGCCAATCTCCTTTGTTACTTTCAATCCATGGACCAGTGCTTCATATTCGGCTACGTTGTTGGATGCGGCAAAATATATTTGTAGCACGTATTTTAGCTGATCTCTTTTAGGCGAGGTTAACACTATTCCTGCCCCCAAACCAGTTCTTAGTTTGGAACCATCGAAATGCATCGTCCAATAATTTGGATCTGGTAATGGTGGCTCATATTGCGCTTCGGCCCAATCTACGAAGAAGTCGGCGACTGCTTGAGATTTGATTGCATCTCTCCTATCAAATTGTGGAGTGTATGGTGACAACTCGATTTCCCACTTTGCTATTCGGCCACTTGCATCTTTGTTGCTCAATATGTCGGCTATGGGCGCTTCACAGATTACTCTGATGGGATGCTCTTCGAAGTAATGTTTAAGCTTTTTTGCCGACATATACACCCCATAAGCCATCTTTTGATAATGTGGGTAATTCTGTTTTGAAGTGGATAACTGATAACACCCCTACCAAAGCCTCCGTTACCTATTTGCGCCAAAGACCCACTTGCTCTTCATACAAGCCCTAAGGGATGGTTGCACAACATGTCCGAGGTAAAGTCTTAACCCGGACGGCTAGGGAACAGCCTCTCGCTGGTGGAATATGCTCATAATCGGAATGTCATTGATCAGCTTGAGGGCAATCAAACAATCAACAACTGCTTCAACTTTCCGACATCGGCCCGTTTGGATCAAGCTGCCAAGATTATTCTGGATAGCAACAAGATGAACGAGGTAATTGCTACTTCTCGGGGTTTAGACTAATTCTCCATATGCTATTATATATACCTTAGTCCCCGAAACTTGCAAACGAGTAACTTGTTATTCGCTTGGAAGTTTTTATAGTGCTATACTTAACTCGACTTAATTTAGGGTTCGAGCCTATATCCGAGTAGATCTATCTTAAACTTTGCTTAAATTTTATCTAGCTGTTCTTTGAATGTCTAGCCACATAGGTCCGGGTTAAGGTTTCACGGACTCAATCTACTTTTGGCTTTGAATATCCATCACCTAGATCTGGGTTAAGTTTTCGCTAACTCGATCTGTTTTGGCTTTGAATATCCAGCCACCTAGATCTGGGTTAAGTTTTAAACTCGGATCTGTTTTTTTGAATATCCAGCCACCTAGATCCGGGTTAAGTTTTCGCTAACTCAGATCATTTTAACCGCTTCAATATCCAGCCACCTAGATCCGGGTTAAGTTTTCGCTTAACTCGGATCTGTTTTGGCTTTGAATATCCAGCCACCTAGATCCGGGTTAAGTTTTCGCTTAACTCGGATCTGTTTTGGCTTTGAATATCCAGCCACCTAGATACGGGTTGAGTTTTCGCTTAACTCGGATCTGTTTTGGCTTTGAATATCCAGCCACCTAGATCCGAGTTGAGTTTTCGCTTAACTCGGATCTGTTTTAGCTTCGAATATCCAGCCACCTAGATCCGGGTTAAATTTTCGCTTAACTCGGATCTGTTTTGGCTTCGGACATTTATTCATCGTTTTGCTCCATTGTTCAGGTTGCACACGACAGGCGGACTGCCAAATTTCAAAGGTTGCTTTTTAGCACATAAACTGGAAGAAATACGAGAAAGTCCTTCCTGTGGTAAAAAAGGCTGGTAAGTTGATAGTTCCTTTTCATCATTTTCGACTTACTTTTGTCCGCAAGGTGTCGGCTCACTTTTTTGGTAAACAGGTAATATCAATAATCTCAACATTCGTCTTGAGAAGAAAGTCAAGAGCTTGGAAGGTTAGTTTCCCTCTTACCCTACACCTTTTCGCCCTTTAGAATATGCGCTAAACTTTTTATTTTGTTTGGCTGTGGCAAAGCCGAGTTGCAAACCTTCGCAGCATCTCACCAAGATTGCACGCCTATGCCTGACGTGATGCTGCATTTTTTAGAACAAAGCGCTACTCATTTGGCGCAGCTAAAAGAAAAAGATGATGAAATAGCTCGCCTGCGGGCCGAGGTGGAGACCCTTAAGCTCTCTCAGAAATCTGAACTAGAAAAGGTCGATCAGGAATTCTCCGAGGAGAAGAATCGGTGCCTTGGAGCTAGAAGAATAAAGAACTCCTCGGGTGCCGAACTGAAAACTCAGGGAATGAGCGAGGAAATTGCTTCGTTTGAGAAGAGCAAGATCATCTGGGCTAAAGACCTCCATAAAATGTTGAGTTATATTCATTGTAAGTTTCTTATCACAGCCGAATTATATTCATTGTAAGTTTCTTATCACAGCCGGATTATATTCATTGTAAGTTTCTTATCTCCTGACGCATTCGTGTTTCTTGAGTCATTTCCGAAGCTAAGCCTGTGAGCTCGAAGCGGTTCTAGCAGCTCGTGGCGCCGAGGTGTCCCTCGTGATTCGAGTACGATGGAAGATTTCCTTGTCACTGTCGGCGCTGCTATTGGTCCGATGAAAATTATGGGCAGGGACTTGGTGCAGGCAGCTATCCGAGCCTACCATGTTCTCTGGCCTAACACTTCTGGGACCCCTGATATCAATGAGGTCGAATTACTGGTGAAAAGACTTATGGCATCTGAGAGGCAACTAAGTCTTTGGAGGAATCAATGGACGAGCCGTGGCGCTGATATGGCTCTAACTGTTATTATGTCATGGTACGAAGACATCTCTCTTGATATCTTGAGAAATCTGCGCACTGGTTCTCGTTGGGTTGAGGACCCCACTTTCGTCGCTCTTCGGCAAGCCCGCGCCTTTCAACTCATCGAGTATGCCGACGTGCACACCTGGAATGAAGGGCCGAGTTTCCTTCCAAACTCGGACGAGGAGGTCGCAGTCGAGGATGCATCAGATGACGATTCAGCTGAGCAAGGGGGAGGTGAAGATGACTCGGCCACTTCTGGTGACTCCAGTTCAAGCTCGGATGACAACGGCGACGCGCGATCCTCCTCCAAGGGTACCGGACATTCCACTGCGCAAATTGATGCTCCTCAGCAGCCTCAGGCTTCGGCCGAGGTTGCACCTAGGTCTGCGGAGGGCGAGGTAACATCGGCCGAAGTTCCTCCTACCTCGGAGTCCCCAGCCCCTGACCAGATTGCCGCCTCTCCAGCTAAAAAAGTTTAAGTCATTTCCTATCCCTGGTATGCCGGGCATACGATGTAGGTGAAACATTCATCTGTCCTCTGTATGGAATGAATTTCTTTTGCCGTGTGCTGCTGAGACACATGTTTGTAATTGTTATCACTTTGTCTAAGTGGTCTTGTTTGTCCGAATTCTTGCTTTGGTAGCCTGCAATTTTTTGGTGTTAGGATGTATGTTTTCTTTGTTTTCTCGTGCTTTAGTCGAGTAACTGGTGTGAGCTTGAACATCATACGGGTTGATCTGTTCTTATTCGAGTGTCAAGTGTGATACCTTTTTCGTATCAAAGATTGACTACTTCTTTGGAACAATATATGGTAATCCCCGGGTGATTGCCTGTTCCGCTGAAGTCTAGTGTGTAAACTAAATTTCAGGAATAATATAAGACCCCCGCCGAGGCGCTGCTCAGGGTGTTAAGTTTTGGTGCTCAACATAACACTGGGGCGGTACATGTTAGTTCTCTAGTTGCTGCTGTGAATGCCGAGGTTTAGTACATAAAACGAAATTTCAATAACATATAGCAGTCCCCGAGTCATTGCTCTGGATGCCGAAGTTTAGTACATAAGATGAAATTGAAATAACATATAGCAGTCCCCGAGCCACTGCTCTGGATGCCGAGGTTTAGTGCATAAGATGAAATTGAAATAACATATAGCAGTCCCCGAGCCACTTCTCTAGATGCCGAGGTTTAGTACATAATATGAAATTGAAATATCACATAGCAGTCCCCGAGTCACTGCTCTGGACGCCGGGGTTTAATACATAGGATGAGATTGAAATAACATAAGGCAGTCCCCGAGTCACTGCTCTGGATGCCGAGGTTTAATACATCATTGGTCCCTGACCTTGAAATACTATGCTATGAGTAAAATGGACGAAGCAAGGCTACATTCCATGGCCGCTTCGTTTCTTCGCCAGCTTTGTCTGCCTTGTTCCTTCCGGGGGATTGAGCGTTGATTAGATAATAGGCATCGTTATGTAATGCTTTACTCACGATGAATGGTCCTTCCCATGGAGGTGACAGCTTGTGCATGCACCAGTCGGAGGACTAAATCTCCTTCTTTGAATACCCTTGGATTCACCTTTTTGCTGTGATATCGTCGCAAGTTCTGTTGATAAATAGCTGATCATGATAGTGCCAGTTCTCTGGCTTCTTCTAGCAGGTCTACAGTATCTTGCCGAGCTATTTCGTTTATCTCTGAGGTTGTATACTGAGTAACTCTTGGCGAGTCATGTATTATGTCGGCTGGAAGCACCGCCTCTGCCCCGTATACCAGAAAGAATGGTGTATAGCCTGTTGATCTATTCAGAGTAGTCCTGAGGCTCCATAATACGGCTGGGAGTTCCTCAATCCAACATCCTGCCGACCTTTGCAGCGGTTCAACAAGTCGTGGTTTTATTCCTGACAATACTAGTCCATTAGACCTTTCCACTTGCCCATTAGATGTTGGGTGAGCCACAGAGGCAACATCTAGTCTTATGTGTTTCTCTTGGCAAAATCTGGCGAAAGCTCCTTCTGCAAAATTTGTGCCATTATCCATAATGATACTGTGCGGATACCCATATCTTAAAATAATATCTTTGAGAAATTTCACTGCTGTGGGCCCATCGCATTTTTTTATTGGTTTCACTTCAATCCATTTTGTGAACTTGTCCACCATAACCAATATGTGGGTCATTCCCCCTCGGGCCGGCTTAAATGGTCCCACCATATCTAAGCCCCACACAGAAAATGGCCAAGTGATGGGTATTGTTTTTAACTCGGCCGATGGCATATGTATCCTGGTTGCATATCTCTGACAACCATTGCATTTTCAACCAACTCTTTGGCTTCTTTCAACGCCGTTGGCCAATAAAATCCCTGCCTGAATGCTTTGGCTACCAAGGCACGAGATGAGGCATGGTGTCCACACTCTCCTTGATGTATATCTAGGAGGATCTCCTGGCCTTCCGAACTCACACATTTCGCAATACGCCAGACGCTTTTATATAGCTCATTGTTTATGATCGTATAGGCTTTCGCTCTCCTTACAGTTTGTCTTGCTAACACTTCATTGCTCGGTAACATCACGTCTTTAAGGTAAGAGAATATGGGTTGCGCCCACAGCGGTGTGATTTTTTCTGGTGTGGTCTCACTGTCTATTTCCATGTTTTCTGCCGGCATATCTACCTCGGCCTCTCCATAATCGTGCTTACTGCTATCCTCTTCTCGGGGGTTCCGAGTCATATTGCTGGTCTACTTCCATCCAGCATTTTCTTCTGCTGAATTTGCCGGAATAAAGATAGATTCGGATTCTGGTGACGGGATTATTGATGGTTTTCTGAGGTGTTCCAAGGCAATACCCGGGGGAATTGACTGCCGGGTTGATCCGAGTTTTGACAACGTGTCTGCGGCATCATTTTCTGCCCGAGGTACGTGGTGAAATTCACATCCTTCAAAGTACCCACTGATCTTTTGCACATGGAATCTGTATAAAGCCATATTGGCATCTAACGCATCCCAATTGCCTGAGACTTGCTGTACCACTAGATCCGAGTCCCCATAGCATAAGATTCGGCGTATGCCAATCTCCTTTGTTACTTTCAATCCATGGACCAGTGCTTCATATTCGGCTACGTTGTTGGATGCGGCAAAATATATTTGTAGCACGTATTTTAGCTGATCTCTTTTAGGCGAGGTTAACACTATTCCTGCCCCCAAACCAGTTCTTAGTTTGGAACCATCGAAATGCATCGTCCAATAATTTGGATCTGGTAATGGTGGCTCATATTGCGCTTCGGCCCAATCTACGAAGAAGTCGGCGACTGCTTGAGATTTGATTGCATCTCTCCTATCAAATTGTGGAGTGTATGGTGACAACTCGATTTCCCACTTTGCTATTCGGCCACTTGCATCTTTGTTGCTCAATATGTCGGCTATGGGCGCTTCACAGATTACTCTGATGGGATGCTCTTCGAAGTAATGTTTAAGCTTTTTTGCCGACATATACACCCCATAAGCCATCTTTTGATAATGTGGGTAATTCTGTTTTGAAGTGGATAACACCTCACTTAAATAATAAACCGGCCTTTGTACGGACTTACTATCTTCAAGTCGTTCTACTACGACTACAGCACTTACCACTCTATTGGTAGCCGCTATATAGAGTAACATAGGCTCTTTTGATAACGGAGAAGCCAAAATAGGTGCTGTGACCAACATTTTTTTCAACTCATGAAACGCGCTGTCCGCTTGTGGAGTCCAAACGAATTTATCTGATTTCTTCATCAGCTGATATAGTGGTAGCGCCTTCTCTCCCAGCCGACATACAAACCCGGTGGCGAGCTAGACAACCCATGAATTTTTGTACATCATTTAAGCATCTTGGCAATTCCATTCTTTCTACTGCCTTTATCTTTGTTGGGTTGGCCTCTATACCTTGGCTAGATACAAGAAAACCAAGTAATTTTTCCTGGCGCGTAAACGTGCATTTTTCCGGATTAAGCTTCATTCGGAACCTTCTCAGGTTCGCAAAAGTCTGCCGTATATCTTCCAGCAACGTTTTGCTTTCCTTGGTTTTGATGACCACGTCATCTACATATACTTGTACATTTTTTCCTATCTGATCGTGTAGACATTTTTGCATACATCTCTGATATGTTGCTCCTGCGTTTCGCAGGCCGAATGGCATTGTGCGATAGCAATAAGCCCCGTACGGGGTAATAAACGCAGTCTTTATTTGATCGGCCGGATTTAACGGTATCCGTGGAAACCAGAATCTGGCGTCTACAAACGACAATAACTCACAACCAGCGGTCGAATCAATGACTTGGTCTATTCTAGGTAATGGAAAAGGATCTTTTGGACACGCCTTGTTCAGGTTCGTGTAATCGATACACATTCGCCATACAATGGCTACATTGGGATCATCCTTCTTCTTTTCTACTAGCACCGGATTCGATAGCCAATCCGGATATAGCACCTCCATGATGAACCCGGCTGCGAGGAGCCGAGCTATTTCATTCCCTATTATTTTTCTCCTGTCTTGGTGAGCGGCGGAGAGGTTGCTTCACCGGCCTTGCTCCTGGCCTTACATTCAAAGAGTGCTCACCAACTCCCTCGAACGCCTTGCAGTCTGAGTTGACCATGCAAATATGTCCCGATTCTCACAGAGGAAGTTGGTGAGCTCGCTTTCCTATTTAGCGTCCAGGCCTGCACCAATAGTAACAGTACGCTCCGGGAATTGCTCATCTATCTGAAACTTCTTTGTTTCTTTAGTCGGCTAAAAAGAGACACTGCCATGCAGGTTGGCTAGTGCCGGCATGTTCACCATGCCCATTGAGGGCTGCTACCTCCTGAATCCTTCTTTTTCTCTTGCTATAACCAATGATTCGCCAATTTGACCGCTGAAGCACACTCCATTGACTTCTTGTAATCCCCTGCAACTGTTATCACTCCTTGTGGTCCGGGTAGCTTCATTTTCAGATAACTTACATGACAGCTGCCCATGAATTTGGCCAACGCTGGCCGTCCGAGTAAAGCATGATAACAACTCTCTAGATCCACCACCTCAAACTCTAAGTTTTCTGCTCTGCAGTTATCTCTTGTGCCGAATAACACATCCAATCGGACCTTACCAATGGGTTCACATGAAAGCCCTGGCACTATCCCATGGAAAGTGGTCCTCGTGGACTGCAACATGTTCTGCGATATTCCAAGTTTATGCATGGTATCTTTGTACATGATGTTGATACTACTTCCATTGTCAATGAGCACCTTTGAGAATTTCACATTGATGCTTGGTCCAACAAATGTCGGATCCAACACGAGTGCATATGATCCGGGATTCGGCATTATCTTGGGATGATCTTTTATGCTCCAAGTTACTTCCTGATCCGACCAAGGCATGTATCTTGGTACCGCCGGCATAACTGCATTTACTTCCATATGCCGGCGTTGCACACTCTGTTTGTCTTGTTGTTCCGTTGTGAACACGCAATAAGACTGATGATGTTCTCTGTAATCATTGCGTCCCGTATTCGCCGGGTTTGTTCTTCCATCCTGGACTTGGTTCATTACTTGATGCACCGCGTCTCTCCGATCCGAGTTATCGTACCTCGGGGGAGGGGGCGGTAACATCAGTTGCTGTGCATTCGCTCCAGTCAACTGTGGTTGATGCTGCTAATGTACTTGATGGGGTGCCTGAACTCCCGCGGGGTTCCCCATTGCATTTTTCATCCATGCACATTGGCGGGTTGTATGGTTGGCTGGCCTGGATGGGTTTGACGTATAAAATTTGCACGGCTGATCTAACATGGATTCGAACGTGTACTTCAGCCTCTCCTGCCAATGTTTCTTCTGTTCGGGGGTCCACTGCTTTTTTCCTTCATTCCTTGGTGTCCACTGCTGAGGACCATTCTTTTGCCGTTGAGTCGCTCCGTGACTCGGCTGATCTTGCGCTACTGCCGCCACTTGGGCCGAATTATATCTGTAATCCGGCCTTTCCTCTCTTCTTCTTCCTCTGAAATCACCGCGCCTGGATGACCCGACCAAATCTCTTGCATAATGGTCCTGTTGCTCGTGGTGATCCGCCGACATTAATTCTGGTTGCGTCGGGTCTCCTAACGCGGAGGAGTCCGCTATTCTGATAGTTTCTGCCAGTGTGGTCGGCATATCTCTTTGTAGACGTTGCCACAATACGCTGCCATAACGGCATCCTTGCGCGAACCAAGCTATTGCTTGCGATTCTATAACTCCTTCACATGAGTTTCTCAGGTTGCACCACCGAGTTAAAAATTCTCTATCTGTTTCATTCGGCCTCTGCTTGCACATGGCTAACTGTTGTGGCCTGTTTGGCCTCTTGTATGTGCTAGTAAAGTTGCTGACAAACATTTCCTCAAAATCCAGCCAACAGTTGATCTTGCCGGTAGATTATTCAGCCACACCCTAGCTGGTCCTTCCAGCATTTGTGGTACATACCGTACCGCCCATCGTATGTTCCCACCCGCTATTTTTATAGCAGTGGCATAGTCAATCAACCAGTCTTGTGGTTTGGTATTCCCATTATATGTTTTCGTGCCCCTTGCTAGCTGAAAGTTCGGCACAGGTGGCTCGCCCATGATACGTGGTCCAAAGCATGTCGGCCCTGGTGGACCCTGTTCTTCCAATAATTCGGACCTGTATAGCCGGTCTAGCTTCACCCTTGCATCATTTGACGGCAAATCTCTGTACAGAACTCTGTCTTGTATTCCATAATGGTTGTTTCTGCCATGGATCGCATATTCCATTTCGGAATAACCATCATTGTATCTCTCATTAATTTGATTGTGGCGAGCTGGCCTCGTTTCTCTTTCCTGCCGGGGTTCATGCCTCGATTGCGGGTTGAGTGGTAGTTCTCTCCTTACTTCGACCGGTGTATTGTTCTCCTGATTGCCTCTCGCGTGTTCTCTTCTGCCGAGATCTCCGTTGCCTCGGCTTCCGCCATCTTTCTCCATACGGCCGTGGTTCCTCTCCCCACTGTTACCTCGGCTTGTATTGCCTCTGTTCTCATTTGCCTTTCCAGCCATTGCCGGATCATATGGGACAATCTGCTTGTTCCTCTTTCCCGAGGTTACTGCTTTGTCTCTTCGAGCGTTATTTCCGGGTGAAGATGGTGCTGCCATGGACAAGGCAGGTGCTGCTCCTGCCGAATGAACCATTCGCGAGGCCCCCGGTTTCGCCGGGTTTGCTCTGAGCATTTCCTCGTTTTGCTGGTTCGCGATGCGCACCAGCTCGTTCACTCTTTCTTGCTGTTTCTACCGGGCCTCGCCGGTCAACCCCTCTAACTCTAATGCTGCGGCATTTGCCGCTCTTAGGTTTTTGCGGGTATCGCCTCGGCAAGCCCAAATCCTCGACCGCTTTATGAGCATCATGCTCTTTGTTGATGTCATCCATGAGTTTTTTCCTCTCAATCTTAGTTCGCTCGGGCGCGACGTCACGCTTGTTAGCTTTGGCATATTCTCGCAGGGTCCTGTTTAAGGACTCCCGCAAGGCCGACACCTTTTTGGCCTCTACCAGCACCTTTTGCCTGGTTTCCTCTAACTTTGCCTGAGCATTTTCCGGATCAAGTATCGGCGCTACAGGTGTAGTCAAGTTTTCTATGGTCGCCTGAAGAATGTTCTCTGGCCTTTCCAGAGGTGGTCCTCTTACCCTTGGTGCCTTTGGGGTGGTGTCCTGCGCCTCTGTTGGGTTGGTCGCAAGCGGGATTACCTCGGTGGGTAGTGGTGCGTCGCCTGGTGCGCCACAGACACCGTAGCGGTTCTTCGCTTGACCCGCAGCTGCTGCCGATCGCCGCCTCCGGCTGCGGCCATTACCTCGACGCTGCCCGCAGGATGTGCTCTGGGCGGACGGCTCGCAGCGCTAAGAGGCGGCTCTCCTGCAACAACAACTTTGTGAGGATAAACACTGGAGATGTCGACGCCGACGTAGACCTCGTGCTCGCCCAGGTTGATGAAGACGCCATTACGCGGGGGAGTTTTCCCCCTGAAGCTCTCGCATTGTCACGATAGTCACAGAGACCAAATCGGACCAAGCCGTAAAACAAGGCGCTCGCCAGTCTTGATGAAGTTTCCCGTCCGGATCATAACTCTAGCTAGCACCGCTGCCTGCCCCACGGTGGGCGCCAACTGTCGTGGTGGTGGCACGGCAGATGCCATGGGTAGGCTAAAGTTTGGGGCCAATGGATGCTAGTGGGATCTGGGGAGGGAAGATGTAGTCGATGCTACACACGGAAAGCTAACGCAAAGATCTTTATTTCTCCTTCCTTGGGCTACAAGTGCTCCTTGAGCTGTATACAAGGAGAAAGAGAATTTTACCAGCCTAACGGTCCTAAGAATGAGTCGATCCCCTCCTTAGGGTCCAAGCCTCCCCTTATAAAGGAGAGCCCTGGGTTCTTCTAGGGCTGACGTGGCAAGCATATTCGAGGAATATGCTTGTCCCAATATAGTAGTTCGGCGCTCCTCTTTCCCTGTCGCCCTTCTCACCGCGGTAAGATTCCAGAGGGCCCCTCCTGCTTGCCTCGGGCTCCAAAACTGTCACCTCCGTGACCTCCTTCTGCCCCTCTGTCGTTCTGCACATTTGTCTTTAGCCCTTGGCTCTGCTCAGATTCCGTGACTAGGGTTTGACTTTGGGATTCTCCTTCTCCTACAAGCTTCGTATCATTCGACCCTTCCTCTCGTAACTCGGCCTGGCCTTCACCTACATTAAGATCATTCGGGCCAACCCGGCCGGCTTACGCCGTATCTCGGCCGGGTAATGCCTTGCCATCACTACTGAGGTCCTGCCTTTCCTTATCTCGGCCGACCTTTACAAGACTCGGCCAGCTTAGAATATAACTCGGAAACTGGACGGGGAATAATCCTTTCGTCTTTCCCCGTCCTTACCCTATCCGGGGTTACCTCCCCAACACAATGACACTGGTGGATCCATGTGTGGTCTCTGAAGAGAACACACATGCAAAGACACTGGTGGATCCATGTGTGGTCTCTGAAGACAACACACATGCAATGACACTGGTGCATCCATGTGTGGTCTCTGAAGAGAACACACAAGCAATGACTCTGGTTGTTGTTAGTAAAAAGGGCACACATGCAATGACACTGGTGGATCCATAGGTCGATTGTGAAAATAACACACATGTAATGACACTGGTGGATCCATGGTATGTGAAAAGAACACACATGCAATGA
The DNA here is from genome assembly GCA_023614405.1 of Avena insularis. Taxonomy (NCBI): domain Eukaryota; kingdom Viridiplantae; phylum Streptophyta; class Magnoliopsida; order Poales; family Poaceae; genus Avena; species Avena insularis. Next base: position 591,619,760 of record CM042686.1, on the reverse strand, counting down.
CTCGAGTTGTTGTTAGTAAAAATAACACACATGCAATGACACTGGTGGATCCATGTGTGGTCTCTAAGAGAACACACATTTCAATGACACTTGTGGATCCATGTGTGGTATGTGAAAAGAACACACATTTCAATGACTCTGGTGGATCCATAGGTGGATTGTGAAAAGATCACACATGCAATGACACTGGTGGATCCATATGTGGTATGTGAAAAGAACACACATGCAATGACTGCAGTTGTTGTTAGTAAAAAGAACACACATGCAATGACTCCAGTTGTTGTTAGTAAGTAAGCGCACATGCAATGACATGGTGGATCCATGTGTGGTCTCAAGAGAACACACATGCAATGACATCAGGATCCATGTGTGGTCTCTAAAGAGAACACACATTTCAATGACTCTGGTTGTTGTTAGTAAAAAGAACACACATGCAATGACACTGGTGGAACCATGTGTGGTCTCTAAAGAGAACACACATGCAATGACTCTGGTTGTTGTTAGTAAAAAGAGCACACATTCAATGACACTGGTGGATCCATAGGTGGATTGTGAAAAGAGCACGCATGCAATGACACTTGTGGATCCATATGTGGTATGTGAAAAGAACACACATGCAATGACTCCAGTTGTTGTTAGTAAAAAGAACACGCATGCAATGACAATGACACTGGTGGATCCATGTGTGGTCTCGGAAGAGAACACACATTTCAATGACACTTGTGGATCCATATGTGGTATGTGAAAATAACACACATGAAATGACTCCACTTGTTGTTAGTAAAAGGAACATGCATGCATTGACACCGGTGGATCCATGTGTGGTCTCTGGAGAGAACACACATGCAATGACTCTGGTTGTGGTTAATAAAAATAACACACATGCAATGACTCTGGTTGTTGTTAGTAAAAAGAGCACACATGCAATGACATTGGTGGATCCATGTGTTGTCTCTGAAGAGAACACACATGCAATGACATTGGTGTATCCATATGTGATATGCGAAAAGACCACACATGCAATGACTCCGGTTGTTGTTAGTAAAAAGAAGACACATGCAATGACACTGGTGGATTCATAGGTGGATTATGAAAAGAACACACATGCAATGACTCCAGTTGTTGTTAGTAAAAAAACACACATGCAATGACTCTGGTTGTTGTTAGTAAAAAGAACACACATGCAATGACACTGGTGGATCCATATGTGGTCTCTAAAGAGAACACACATTTCAATGACACTGGTGGATCCATATGTGGTATGTGAAAAGAACACACATGCAATGACACTGGTGGATCCATAGGTGGATTGTGAAAAGAGCACACATGCAATGACACTGGTGGATCTATATGTGGTATGTCAAAAGAACACACGTGCAATGACTCCAGTTGTTGTTAGTAAAAAGAACACAAATGCAATGACACTGGTGGATCCATGTGTGGTCTCTGAAGAGAACACACATTTCAATGACACTGGTGGATCCATATGTGGTATGTGAAAAGAACACACATGAAATGACTCTAGCTGTTGTTAGTAAAAAGAACACACATGCAATGACACTGGTGGATCCATATGTGGTATGTGAAAAGAACACACATGCGATGACTCTAGTTGTTGTTAGTAAAAAGAATACACATGCAATGACACTGGTGGATCCATAGGTGGATTGTGAAAAGAGCACACATGCAATGACATTGGTGGATCCATGTGTGGTATGTGAAAAGAACACACATGAAATGACTCCATTTGTTGTTATTAAAAAGAACACACATGCAATGACACTGGTGGATCCATATGTGGTCTCTGAAGAGAACACATATTTCAATGACTCTGGTTGTTGTTAGTAAAAGACCACACATGCAATGACATCAGGATCCATGTGTGGTCTCTAAAGAGAACACACATGCAATGACTCTGGTTGTTGTTAGTAAAAAGAGCACACATGCAATGACACTGGTGGATCCATAGGTGGATTGTGAAAAGAACACACATGCAATGACACTAGTGGATCCATATGTGGATTGTGAAAAGAGCACACATGCAATGACTCTGGTTGTTGTTAGTAAAACGAACACAAATGCAATGACACTAGTGGATCCATAGGTGGATTGTGAAAAGAGCACACATGCATTGACACTGGTAGATCCATATGTGGTATGTGAAAAGAACACACATGCAATGACTCTAATGTTGTTAGTAAAAGAACACACATGCAATGACACTAGTGGATCCATATGTGGTCTCTGAAGAGAACACACATTTCAATGACACTGGTGGATCCATATGTGGTATGTGAAAAGAACACACATGAAATGACTCCAGCTGTTGTTAGTAAAAAGAACACACATGCAATGACACTGGTGGATCCATATGTGATATGTGAAAAGAACACACATGCAATGACTCTAGTTGTTGTTAGTAAAAAGAACACACATGCAATGACACTGGTGGATCCATAGGTGGATTGTGAAAAGAGCACACATGCAATGACATTGGTGGATGCATGTGTGGTATGTGAAAAGAACACACATGAAATGACTCCAGTTGTTGTTATTAAAAAGAACACACATGTAATGACACTGGTGGATCCATATGTGGTCTCTCAAGAGAACACATATTTCAATGACTCTGGTTGTTGTTAGTAAAAATAACACACATGCAATGACACTGGTGGATCCATGTGTGGTCTCTAAAGAGAACACACATGCAATGACTCTGGTTGTTGTTAGTAAAAAGAGCACACATGCAATGACACTGGTGGATCCATAGGTGGATTGTGAAAAGAACACACATGCAATGACACTAGTGGATCCATATGTGGATTGTGAAAAGAGCACACATGCAATGACTCTGGTTGTTGTTAGTAAAAATAACACACATGCAATGACACTAGTGGATCCATAGGTGGATTGTGAAAAGAGCACAAATGCATTGACACTGGTGGATCCATATGTGGTATGTGAAAAGAACACACATGCAATGACTCTAATGTTGTTAGTAAAAGAACACACATGCAATGACACTGGTGGATCCATGTGTGGTCTCTGAAGAGAACACACATTTCAATGACACTGGTGGATCCATATGTGGTATGTGAAAATAACACACATGCAATTTCATTGGTGGATAAATGTGTGGTCTCTGAAGAGAACATACATTTCAATGACTCTCGTTGTTGTTAGTAAAAATACCACACATGCAATGACACTGGTGGATCCATGTGTGGTCTCTAAAGAGAACACACAAGCAATGACTCTGGTTGTTGTTAGTAAAAAGGGCACACATGCAATGACACTGGTGGATCCATAGGTGGATTGTGAAAATAACACACATGAAATGACACTGGTGGATCCATATGTGGTATGTGATAAGAACACACATGCAATGACACTGGTGGATCCATGTGTGGTCTCTGAAGAGAATACACATTTCAATGACACTGGTGGATCCATATGTGGTATGTGAAAATAACACACATGCAATGACATTGGTGGATACATGTGTGGTCTCTGAAGAGAACAGACATTTCAATGACTCTGGCTGTTGTTAGTAAAAAGAACACACATGCAATGACACTGGTGGATCCATGTGTGGTCTCTGAAGAGAACACACAAGAAATGACTCTGGTTGTTGTTAGTAAAAAGGGCACACATGCAATGACACTGGTGGATCCATAGGTGGATTGTGAAAATAACACACATGCAATGACACTCGTGGATCCATATGTGGTATGTGAAAAGAACACACACGCAATGACTCCAGTTGTTGTTAGTAAAAAGAACACACATGCAATGACACTGGTGGATCCATGTGTGGTCTCTAAAGAGAACACACATTTCAATGACACTGGTGGATCCATGTGTGGTATGTGAAAAGAACACACATTTCAATGACTCTGGTCGATCCATAGGTGGATTGTGAAAAGAGCACACATGCAATGACACTGGTCGATCCATATGTGGTATGTGAAAAGAACACACATGCAATGACTCCAGTTGTGGTTAGTAAAAAGAACACACATGCAATGACTCTAGTTGTTGTTAGTAAAGAGAACACACATGCAATGACACTGGTGGATCCATGTGTGGTCTCTGAAGACCACACACATGCAATGACACTGGTGGATCCATGTGTGGTCTCTGAAGAGAACACAAGCAATGACTCTGGTTGTTGTTAGTAAAAAGGGCACACATGCAATGACACTGGTGGATCCATAGGTGGATTGTGAAAATAACACACATGACACTGGTGGATCCATATGTGGTATGTGAAAAGAACACACATGCAATGACTCTAGTTGTTGTTAGTAAAAGAACACATGCAATGACATCAGGATCCATGTGTGGTCCCAAGAGAACACATGCAATGACTCTGGTTGTTGTTAGTAAAAAGGGCACACATGCAATGACACTAGTGGATGCATATGTGGATTGTGAAAATAACACACATGCTGACACTGGTGGATCCATATGTTGTATGTGAAAAGAACACACATGCAATGACTCTAGTTGTAGTTAGTAAAAAGAACACACATGCAATGACACTCTCGGATCCATGTGTGATCTCTAAAGAGAACACACATTTCAATGACACTGGTGGACATGTGTGGTATGTGAAAAGAACACACATTTCAATGACTCTGGTGGATCCATAGGTGGATTGTGAAAAGAGCACACATGCAATGACACTGGTGAATCCATATGTGGTATGTGAAAAGAACACACCTGCAATGACTCTAGTTGTTGTTAGTAAAAAGAACACACTTGCAATGACACTGGTGGATCCATGTGTGGTCTCTGAAGAGAATAAACATTTCAATGACACTGGTGGATCCATATGTGGTATGTTAAAATAACACACATGAAATTTCATTGGTGGATACATGTGTGGTCTCTGAAGAGAACATACATTTCAATAACTCTGGTTGTTGTTAGTAAAAATAACACACATGCAATGACACCAGTGGATCCATGTGTGGTCTCAGAAGAGAACACACATGCAATGACTCTGGTTGTTGTTAGTAAAAAGGGCACACATGCAATGACACTGGTGGATCCATAGGTGCATTGTGAAAATAACACACATGCAATGATACTGGTAGATCCATATGTGGTATGTGAAAAGAACACACATGCAATGACTCCAGTTGTTGTTAGTAAAAAGAACACACATGAATGACACTGTCGGATCCACGTGTGGTCTCTAAAGAGAACACACATTTCAATGACACAGGTGGATCCATGTGTGGTATGTGAAAAGAACACACATTTCAATGACTCTGGTGGATCCATAGGTGGATTGTGAAAAGAGCACACATGCAATGACACTGGTAGATCCATATGTGGTATGTGAAAAGAACACACATGCAATGACTCCAGTTGTTGTTAGTAAAAAGAACACATATGCAATGACTCTAGTTGTTGTTAGTAAAAAGAACACACATGCAATGACACTGGTGGATCCATGTGTGGTCTCAAGAGAACACATGCAATGCCATCAGGACCCATGTGTGGTCTCTGAAGAGAACACACATTTCAATGACACTGTGGATCCATATGTGGTATGTGAAAATAACACACATGCAATGACATTGGTGGATACATGTGTGGTCTCTGAAGAGAACAGACATTTCAATGACTCTGGCTGTTGTTAGTAAAAAGAACACACATGCAATGACATCAGGATCCATGTGTGGTCTCCAAGAGAACACACAAGAAATGACTCGTTGTTGTTAGTTAAAATGTCACACATGCAATGACACTGGTGGATCCATAGGTGGATTGTGGAAATAGCACACATGCAATGACACTGTGGATCCATATGTGGTATGTGAAAAGAACACACACGCAATGACTCAGTTGTTGTTAGTAAAAGAACACACATGCAATGACATCTGGGATCCATGTGTGGTCTCTAAAGAGAACACACATTTCAATGACACTGGATCCATGTGTGGTATGTGAAAAGAACACACATTTCAATGACTCTGGTCGATCCATAGGTGGATTGTGAAAAGAGCACACATGCAATGACACTGGTCGATCCATATGTGGTATGTGAAAAGAACACACATGCAATGACTCCAGTAGTGGTTAGTAAAAAGAACACACATGCAATGACTCTAGTTCTTGTTAGTAAAGAGAACACACATGCAATGACACTGGTGGATCCATGTGTGGTCTCTGAAGATAACACACATGCAATGACATCAGGATCCATGTGGTCTCTGAAGACAACACACATGCAATGAAACTGGTGGATCCATGTGTGGTCTCTGAAGAGAACACACAAGCAATGACTCTGGTTGTTGTTAGTAAAAAGGGCACACATGCAATGACACAGGTGGATCCATAGGTGGATTGTGAAAATAACACACATGACACTGGTGGATCCATATGTGGTATGTGAAAAGAACACACATGCGATGACTCTAGTTGTTGTTAGTAAAAAGAATACACATGCAATGACACTGGTGGATCCATAGGTGGATTGTGAAAAGAGCACACATGCAATGACATTGGTGGATCCATGTGTGGTATGTGAAAAGAACACACATGAAATGACTCCATTTGTTGTTATTAAAAAGAACACACATGCAATGACCTGGTGGATCCATATGTGGTCTCCAAGAGAACACATATTTCAATGACTCTGGTTGTTGTTAGTAAAAAGACCACACATGCAATGACACTGGTGGATCCATGTGTGGTCTCTAAAGAGAACACACATGCAATGACTCTGGTTGTTGTTAGTAAAAAGAGCACACATGCAATGACACTGGTGGATCCATAGGTGGATTGTGAAAAGAACACACATGCAATGACACTAGTGGATCCATATGTGGATTGTGAAAAGAGCACACATGCAATGACTCTGGTTGTTGTTAGTAAAACGAACACACATGCAATGACACTAGTGGATCCATAGGTGGATTGTGAAAAGAGCACACATGCATTGACACTGGTAGATCCATATGTGGTATGTGAAAAGAACACACATGCAATGACTCTAATGTTGTTAGTAAAAGAACACACATGCAATGACACTAGTGGATCCATATGTGGTCTCTGAAGAGAACACACATTTCAATGACACTGGTGGATCCATATGTGGTATGTGAAAAGAACACACATGAAATGACTCCAGCTGTTGTTAGTAAAAAGAACACACATGCAATGACACTGGTGGATCCATATGTGATATGTGAAAAGAACACACATGCAATGACTCTAGTTGTTGTTAGTAAAAAGAACACACATGCAATGACACTGGTGGATCCATAGGTGGATTGTGAAAAGAGCACACATGCAATCACATTGGTGGATGCATGTGTGGTATGTGAAAAGAACACACATGAAATGACTCCAGTTGTTGTTATTAAAAAGAACACACATGTAATGACATCAGGATCCATATGTGGTCTCTCAAGAGAACACATATTTCAATGACTCTGGTTGTTGTTAGTAAAATAACACACATGCAATGACATCAGTGGATCCATGTGTGGTCTCTAAAGAGAACACACATGCAATGACTCTGGTTGTTGTTAGTAAAAAGAGCACACATGCAATGACACTGGTGGATCCATAGGTGGATTGTGAAAAGAACACACATGCAATGACACTAGTGGATCCATATGTGGATTGTGAAAAGAGCACACATGCAATGACTCTGGTTGTTGTTAGTAAAAATAACACACATGCAATGACACTAGTGGATCCATAGGTGGATTGTGAAAAGAGCACAAATGCATTGACACTGGTGGATCCATATGTGGTATGTGAAAAGAACACACATGCAATGACTCTAATGTTGTTAGTAAAAGAACACACATGCAATGACACTGGTGGATCCATGTGTGGTCTCTGAAGAGAACACACATTTCAATGACACTGGTGGATCCATATGTGGTATGTGAAAATAACACACATGCAATTTCATTGGTGGATAAATGTGTGGTCTCTGAAGAGAACATACATTTCAATGACTCTCGTTGTTGTTAGTAAAAATACCACACATGCAATGACACTGGTGGATCCATGTGTGGTCTCTAAAGAGAACACACAAGCAATGACTCTGGTTGTTGTTAGTAAAAAGTGCACACATGCAATGACACTGGTGGATCCATAGGTGGATTGTGAAAATAACACACATGAAATGACACTGGTGGATCCATATGTGGTATGTGAAAAGAACACACATGCAATGACACTGGTGGATCCATGTGTGGTCTCCAAGAGAATACACATTTCAATGACACTTGGTGGATCCATATGTGGTATGTGAAAATAACACACATGCAATGACAGTGGTGGATACATTTGTGGTCTTTGAATAGAACAGACATTCAATTACTCTGGTTGTTGTTAGTAAAAAGAACACACATGCAATGACACTGGTGGATCCATGTGTGGTCTCTGAAGAGAACACACAAGAAATGACTCTGGTTGTTGTTAGTAAAAAGGGCACACATGCAATGACACTGGTGGATCCATAGGTGGATTGTGAAAATAACACACATGCAATGACACTGGTGGATCCATATGTGGTATGTGAAAAGAACACACACGCAATGACTCCAGTTGTTGTTAGTAAACACACATGCAATGACATCAGGATCCATGTGTGGTCTCTAAAGAGAACACACATTTCAATGACACTGGTGGATCCATGTGTGGTATGTGAAAAGAACACACATTTCAATGACTCTGGTCGATCCATAGGTGGATTGTGAAAAGAGCACACATGCAATGACACTGGTCGATCCATATGTGGTATGTGAAAAGAACACACATGCAATGACTCCAGTTGTGGTTAGTAAAAAGAACACACATGCAATGACTCTAGTTGTTGTTAGTAAAGAGAACACACATGCAATGACACTGGTGGATCCATGTGTGGTCTCTGAAGATAACACACATGCAATGACACTGGTGGATCCATGTGTGGTCTCTGAAGACAACACACATGCAATGACACTGGTGGATCCATGTGTGGTCTCTGAAGAGAACACACAAGCAATGACTCTGGTTGTTGTTAGTAAAAAGGGCACACATGCAATGACACTGGTGGATCCATAGGTGGATTGTGAAAATAACACACATGACACTGGTGGATCCATATGTGGTATGTGAAAAGAACACACATGCAATGACTCTAGTTGTTGTTAGTAAAAAGAACACGCATGCAATGACACTGGTGGATCCATGTGTGGTCCCTGAAGAGAACACACATGCAATGACTCTGGTTGTTGTTAGTAAAAAGGGCACACATGCAATGACACTAGTGGATGCATATGTGGATTGTGAAAATAACACACATGCACTGACACTGGTGGATCCATATGTTGTATGTGAAAAGAACACACATGCAATGACTCTAGTTGTAGTTAGTAAAAAGAACACACATGCAATGACACTCTCGGATCCATGTGTGATCTCTAAAGAGAACACACATTTCAATGACACTGGTGGACATGTGTGGTATGTGAAAAGAACACACATTTCAATGACTCTGGTGGATCCATAGGTGGATTGTGAAAAGAGCACACATGCAATGACACTGGTGAATCCATATGTGGTATGTGAAAAGAACACACCTGCAATGACTCTAGTTGTTGTTAGTAAAAAGAACACACTTGCAATGACACTGGTGGATCCATGTGTGGTCTCTGAAGAGAATAAACATTTCAATGACACTGGTGGATCCATATGTGGTATGTTAAAATAACACACATGAAATTTCATTGGTGGATACATGTGTGGTCTCTGAAGAGAACATACATTTCAATAACTCTGGTTGTTGTTAGTAAAAATAACACACATGCAATGACACCAGTGGATCCATGTGTGGTCTCAGAAGAGAACACACATGCAATGACTCTGGTTGTTGTTAGTAAAAAGGGCACACATGCAATGACACTGGTGGATCCATAGGTGCATTGTGAAAATAACACACATGCAATGATACTGGTAGATCCATATGTGGTATGTGAAAAGAACACACATGCAATGACTCCAGTTGTTGTTAGTAAAAAGAACACACATGAATGACACTGTCGGATCCACGTGTGGTCTCTAAAGAGAACACACATTTCAATGACACAGGTGGATCCATGTGTGGTATGTGAAAAGAACACACATTTCAATGACTCTGGTGGATCCATAGGTGGATTGTGAAAAGAGCACACATGCAATGACACTGGTAGATCCATATGTGGTATGTGAAAAGAACACACATGCAATGACTCCAGTTGTTGTTAGTAAAAAGAACACATATGCAATGACTCTAGTTGTTGTTAGTAAAAAGAACACACATGCAATGACACTGGTGGATCCATGTGTGGTCTCTGAAGAGAACACGCATGCAATGCCACTAGTGGACCCATGTGTGGTCTCTTGATAGAACACACATTTCAATGACACTGTGGATCCATATGTGGTATGTGAAAATAACACACATGCAATGACATTGGTGGATACATGTGTGGTCTCTGAAGAGAACAGACATTTCAATGACTCTGGCTGTTGTTAGTAAAAAGAACACACATGCAATGACACTGGTGGATCCATGTGTGGTCTCTGAAGAGAACACACAAGAAATGACTCTGGTTGTTGTTAGTAAAAAGGGCACACATGCAATGACACTGGTGGATCCATAGGTGGATTGTGAAAATAACACACATGCAATGACACTGGTGGATCCATATGTGGTATGTGAAAAGAACACACACGCAATGACTCCAGTTGTTGTTAGTAAAAAGAACACACATGCAATGACACTGGTGGATCCATGTGTGGTCTCTAAAGAGAACACACATTTCAATGACACTGGTGGATCCATGTGTGGTATGTGAAAAGAACACACATTTCAATGACTCTGGTCGATCCATAGGTGGATTGTGAAAAGAGCACACATGCAATGACACTGGTCGATCCATATGTGGTATGTGAAAAGAACACACATGCAATGACTCCAGTAGTGGTTAGTAAAAAGAACACACATGCAATGACTCTAGTTCTTGTTAGTAAAGAGAACACACATGCAATGACACTGGTGGATCCATGTGTGGTCTCTGAAGATAACACACATGCAATGACACTGGTGGATCCATGTGTGGTCTCTGAAGACAACACACATGCAATGAAACTGGTGGATCCATGTGTGGTCTCTGAAGAGAACACACAAGCAATGACTCTGGTTGTTGTTAGTAAAAAGGGCACACATGCAATGACACTGGTGGATCCATAGGTGGATTGTGAAAATAACACACATGACACTGGTGGATCCATATGTGGTATGTGAAAAGAACACACATGCAATGACTCTAGTTGTTGTTAGTAAAAAGAACACGCATGCAATGACACTGGTGGATCCATGTGTGGTCCCTGAAGAGAACACACATGCAATGACTCTGGTTGTTGTTAGTAAAAAGGGCACACATGCAATGACACTAGTGGATGCATATGTGGATTGTGAAAATAACACACATGCACTGACACTGGTGGATCCATATGTTGTATGTGAAAAGAACACACATGCAATGACTCTAGTTGTTGTTAGTAAAAAGAACACACATGCAATGACACTCTCGGATCCATGTGTGGTCTCTAAAGAGAACACACATTTCAATGACACTGGTGGATCCATGTGTGGTATGTGAAAAGAACACACATTTCTATGACTCTGGTGGATCCATAGGTGGATTGTGAAAAGAGCACACATGCAATGACACTGGTGGATCCATATGTGGTATGTGAAAAGAACACACATGCAATGACTCTAGTTGTTGTTAGTAAAAAGAACACACATGCAATGGCACTGGTGGATCCATGTGTGGTCTCTGAAGAGAACACACATTTCAATGACACTGGTGGATCCATATGTGGTATGTGAAAATAACACGCATGCAATGACATTGGTGGATACATGTGTGGTCTCTAAAGAGAACATACATTTCAATGACTCTGGTTGTTGTTATTAAAAAGAACATACATGCAATGACATTGGTGGATCCATGTGTGGTCTCTGAAGAGAACACACAAGCAATGACTCTGGTTGTTGTTAGTAAAAAGGGCACTCATGCAATGACACTGGTGGATCCATAGGTGGATTGTGAAAATAACACACATGCAATGACACTGGTGGATCCATATGTGGTATGTGAAAAAAAACGCAATGACTGCAGTTGTTGTTAGTAACAAGAACACACATGCAATGACCCTGGTGGATCCATGTGTGGTCTCTAAAGAGAACACACATTTCAATGGCACTGGTGGATCCGAGTGTGGTATGTGAAAAGAACACACATTTCAATGACTATGGTGGATCCATAGGTGGATTGTGAAAAGAGCACACATGCAATGACTCTAGATATTGTTAGTAAAAAGAACACACATGCAATGTGTCGTGGTGGTGGCACAGCAGATGCCATGGGTAGGCTAAAGTTTGGGGCCAATGGATGCTAGTGGGATCTGGGGAGGGAAGATGTAGTCGATGCTACACACGGAAAGCTAACGCAAAGATCTTTATTTCTCCTTCCTTGGGCTACAAGTGCTCCTTGAGCTGTATACAAGGAGAAAGAGAATTTTACCAGCCTAACGGTCCTAAGAATGAGTCGATCCCCTCCTTAGGGTCCAAGCCTCCCTTATAAAGGAGAGCCACAGGTTCTTCTAGGGTCGATGGGCAAGCATATTCGAGGAATATGCTTGTCCCAATATAGTAGTTCGCCCTCTTTCCCTGTCGCCCTTCTCACCGGTAAGATTCAGGAGGGCCCTCCCTTGCTGCCTCGGGCTCCAGAACTGTCACCTCCGTGACCTCCTTCTGCCCCTCTGTCGTTCTGCACATTTGTCTTTAGCCCTTGGCTCTGCTCAGATTCCGTGACTAGGGTTTGACTTTGGGATTCTCCTTCTCCTACAAGCTTCGTATCATTCGGCCCTTCCTCTCGTAACTCGGCCTGTCCTTCACCTACATTAAGATCATTCGGGCCAACCCGGCCGGCTTACGTGATCTCGCCGGGTAATGCCTTGCCATCACTCGAGGTCCCGCTTTCTTATCTCGCCGACCTTTACAAGACTCGGCCAGCTTAGAATATAACTTCGAAACCGGACGGGAATAATCCTTTCGTCTTTCCCGTCCTTACCCTATCCGGGTTACCTCCCCAACATTAGTCCCCGGTTGATATGGTCCCGCTGATAACCTCGGCCGGTCAGATCAGTTTCATGATACACATTATGCATTCTTTCCAGTTATCTTCCGCCGCCGTGGTAACACCGTATTTACTAGTGCACGCCTTGTCCCACGTGTCAATCTCATCATTGTTTCTCTAGTTTTTTGTTCCTCTACAGTTTCTACTGACAAGCTACGATTTCTACCGTCGCGCCGTTGCTGCGACGCCTCGTGCGCCGCTCTCGTTGGGGATCGTGAGCTCCTTGGTCAATTGTGTGGCCTTCGGTGTGGTTCCGCTCAGCGACGCGTGGTCGTGCTGCGCACACGATCCGTGCTGCCCACTGCCACACCCACGATCCCACTACCTTGCTTGCGGCTAGGCTATAAAGTGGGGGCGCGGCGTCAGGGATTCACTTTCCTTCTCGTCGCCGCTTCTCTTCTTCCTCTCGCTCGCGCATTGCTTATGGTTCCGCGCCGCACCCTGGTTCTGCGACAAGGAGGACTCCGCCGCGCTGCTCCGTCTGCCTCGTCGCCGCTCACTTGCTCCGGCGTCATCGCCGGTGAGTTCTTTTCGGCCTTGCCGCCTAGGCTTTCCTCTAGATCCCTTCGTTTCCTCTTTGTTCTTGCGCCGCGGTTCTGTCATCGTTCCGCCGCCGTTTTTGCGTTGAATTGCGACGGGGCCTCGTAGCTCTAAGCTTTCCTCCGCCACGAGTTCTTCCTCCGACGATCTTTCCGGCGAAACCATGTCTAGTTCTTTTAGCGGTGCCCTGGTAGAGGATGATGATGCTGGCTCCGGGCCCGAGCGAGGCTCGTGGCAGGGCTCCTCTGTTACCCGGCGGGAGATTGAGTGGCTCATTCGAACCCAGAGGATCCCCGCCGAGGTCTCTTGTCGTTTACCCGGCAACGAGTTATCTCTGGATGTTAGGGAGGGCGAATATGTAGTTTTTATGTCACATTTCTCGCGCGGCTTTGGTCTCCCTCTTAGCGATTTTGCAAGAGAATTTCTCGACTACTTCGGCCTTCACCAAGATCATCTTCTGCGAATGCCATCGCTTCTCTTCGCATTCATCTCCGCCTCGAGGGATACTTTCGCCTATGGCCGTCTGCATGTCCTGAAGTTCTTCCAGATTCGTTCTAATGTAGTCCCCGACAAGTCTCGCACCTTTCGAGAAACTGCTTACTCGGGCGGCGGCCCATTACACCTCGGAGGAAGTCCGTATTTCCTCGTGTCACCGGGTTAGAGTCGTGCAAGAAGTGGCACAAATCCTTCTTTTATGTCAAGAACCGAGGGACGGAAGACAAGATTCGGCTCCCTGCCTTTTCCATTGGTCCGCCTTCCAAGGTGAATTGGACTTACAATCCGAGGAGGAGTCACGTCTTGGCGAGCTTTGAGACTCCTCAAGGAGCTGATCCGGCCGGTTATGCGGCGAGGACTTGATGGCTACCTTCATCAGTAGCCGAATTTGCCCATTCCAGAAAAGGACGCACAAACTTTGCTACATGAGTGGTCCACTTGATCCCAACCGAGTCTCGACCGTCGAGCTAGACCACTACCTCGTCTTCAAGCGTGTCCGAGCTATATTTAAGACGGAGATGCCTGAAGATTGGACTTGGGGATTGAAACCGTTTACCCGCGATCATCCTCCTCCCGCAGTAAGTTAAACCATTAATGCTTTGATTTTCTATTGTCTTCATAGCTGTTTTCGCTAACCTTCCTTCTTTTTCGCCTCACAGAGATTCGCAGAGCAAAAGGACGAGGATGCCGAGGTTTTGTCGCTTCCGTGGACTGCGGACCGGAATACCCCGGACGTCGGGGAGCCGGACTCCGAAGAATTCGTCCCTAAGTCGAATCCCGCCCGCCCAAGGCCGTGGCAAGACTTGATCCATGAGGAGGAAGGTGATTCGACGAGGCCCAAGTTCTTGAGGTAGTTGCCGCAATGCCTATTTCTTATGCATTTCCGGCTTCTACTTTCCCAGCTAATCCGGCCGGTCAGGTTCATGACGCCGAGCCTATTGCATCCCGGCCCCCAGTTACCTCGGGGAAACGCGGGGCTCCTGCTAGTGCCTCAGAGGCGGCCCCCAAGAAACGAATGAAGAAGTCTGCTCCGAATCCTCCCAGGCGCAAGACCATGCCTGGGGTCGCAGGGTAGGTTCATTTTGCTCGTATTTCTTGTTTCCCTCTCTATTTTTCATCCTGACCCTTTTTTCTTTCTTATTTTCGCAGTGCTCCGCTTCCAAAAGCCCGGCGGTCCTAGCATGACTAGCCGCCTGATTCGCCGCCTCCTCCTGCTGAAGATACCAGGATTCCATCCTGCTCATGCTGCCTCCTTCCGCTCCGCATCACCCCTCGTCACGATCGCCTAATACTCGTGTCTCCGGATTTCTACCAACCGTTGCCCTCCATTGAATCCGAGCATATCCACCGAGCCTCTTTCTACCTCGGTAGCTCCTGCAGTAACCCCAGCCTCAGCCGTGGTCGTTAATACTCCGGCGTCTTCTGCGCCTGCGATCCCTCCTACTCCTAAAGGCACTGTTCCCATTGCCGAGGTATCGCTTCACTGGTGCCTCCTCCACAAGAAGAAAACTGTTGCCACCAAAGCTTCCACTTCCCAAAAAGGTCTTGCCGCTCTTCTCAGCCGAGTGTTGACGTGTCGCGCAGGAATCGCGCCTACCAAAGCCTCCGTTACCTCCGCCAAAGACCAGCTTGCTCTTCATACAAGTCTCGCACGCAGTGGTTGCACAACATGTCCGAGGTAAAGTCTTAACCGGACGGCTAGTGGGAACAGCCTCGGCTCGCTGGTGGAATATGCTCATAATCGAATGTCACGATCAGCTTGAGGGCAATCAAGCACCAACCGTTTCAACTTTTCCGACATCGTGACCGCTTGGATCAAGCTGCCAAGATTATTCTGGATAGCAACAAGATGAACGAGGTAATTGCTACTTCTCGGGGTTTAGACTAATTCTCCATATGCTATTATATATACCTTAGTCCCCGAAACTTGCAAACGAGTAACTTGTTATTCGCTTGGAAGTTTTTATAGTGCTATACTTAACTCGACTTAATTTAGGGTTCGAGCCTATATCCGAGTAGATCTATCTTAAACTTTGCTTAAATTTTATCTAGCTGTTCTTTGAATGTCTAGCCACATAGGTCCGGGTTAAGGTTTCACCAGACTCGAATCTACTTTTGGCTTTGAATATCCAGTCACCTAGATCTGGGTTAAGTTTTCGCTTAACTCGGATCTGTTTTGGCTTTGAATATCCAGCCACCTAGATCTGGGTTAAGTTTTCGCTTAACTCGGATCTGTTTTGGCTTTGAATATCCAGCCACCTAGATCCGGGTTAAGTTTTCGCTTAACTCAGATCTGTTTTAGCTTCGAATATCCAGCCACCTAGATCCGGGTTAAGTTTTCGCTTAACTCGGATCTGCTTAACTTTGAATATCCAGCCACCTAGATCCGGGTTAAGTTTTCGCTTAACTCGGATCTGTTTTGGCTTTGAATATCCAGCCACCTAGATACGGGTTGAGTTTTCGCTTAACTCGGATCTGTTTTGGCTTTGAATATCCAGCCACCTAGATCCGAGTTGAGTTTTCGCTTAACTCGGATCTGTTTTAGCTTCGAATATCCAGCCACCTAGATCCGGGTTAAATTTTCGCTTAACTCGGATCTGTTTTGGCTTCGGACATTTATTCATCGTTTTGCTCCATTGTTCAGGTTGCACACGACAGGCGGACTGCCAAATTTCAAAGGTTGCTTTTTTCGCACCGCAAACTGGAAGAGAAATACGAGAAAGTCCTTCCTGTGGTAAAAAAGGCTGGTAAGTTGATAGTTCCTTTTCATCATTTTCGACTTACTTTTGTCCGCAAGGTGTCGGCTCACTTTTTTGGTAAACAGGTAATATCAATAATCTCAACATTCGTCTTGAGAAGAAAGTCAAGAGCTTGGAAGGTTAGTTTCCCTCTTACCCTACACCTTTTCGCCCTTTAGAATATGCGCTAAACTTTTTATTTTGTTTGGCTGTGGCAAAGCCGAGTTGCAAACCTTCGCAGCATCTCACCAAGATTGCACGCCTATGCCTGACGTGATGCTGCATTTTTTAGAACAAAGCGCTACTCATTTGGCGCAGCTAAAAGAAAAAGATGATGAAATAGCTACGCCAAGGGCCGAGGTGGAGACCCTTAAGCTCTCTCAAATCTGAACTAGAAAAGGTCGATCAGGAATTCTCCGAGGAGAAGAATCGGTGGCCTTGGAGGCTGCAGAAGAATAAAGAACTCCTCGAGGCTGCCGAACTGAAAACTCGAGGAATGAGCGAGGAAATTGCTTCGCTTTGAGAAGAGCAAGATCATCTGGGCTAAAGACCTCCATAAAATGTTGAGTTATATTCATTGTAAGTTTCTTATCACAAGAATTATATTCATTGTAAGTTTCTTATCACACCGGATTATATTCATTGTAAGTTTCTTATCTCTGACGCATTCGTGTTTTTGCAGTCATTTCCTGAAGCTAAGCCCGTGAGCTCGAAGCGGTTCTAGCAGCTCGTAAGCGCCGAGGTGTCCTGTTGATTCGAGTACGATGGAAGATTTCCTTGTCACCGCCGGCGCTGCTATTGGTCCGATGAAAATTATGGGACTTGGTGCAGGCAGCTATCCGAGCCACGATGTTCTCGGCCTAACACTCGGGACCCCGATATCAATGAGGTCGAATTCGGTGAAAAGACTTATGGCATCCGAGAGGCAACTAAGTCTTTGGAGGGAATCAATGGAAATGGGCGCCGATATGGCTCTAATTATTATGTCATGGTGCAAGACATCTCTCTTGATATCTTGAGAAATCTGACCGTTGGTTCTCGTTGGGTTGAGGACCCCACTTTCGTCGCTCTTCGGCAAGCCCGCGCCTTTCAACTCATCGAGTATGCCGACGTGCACACCTGGAATGAAGGGCCGAGTTTCCTTCCAAACTCGGACGAGGAGGTCGCAGTCGAGGATGCATCAGATGACGATTCAGCTGAGCAAGGGGGAGGTGAAGATCGCCCACTCGGTGACTCCATTCAAGCTCGGATGACAACGGCGACGCGATCCTCCTCCAAGGGTACGGACATTCCATCGCAAATTGATGCTCCTCAAGAGCCTGGCTTCGCCGAGGTTGCACCTAGGTCTGCGGAGGGCGAGGTAACATCGGCCGAAGTTCCTCCTACCTCGGAGTCCCCAGCCCCTGACCAGATTGCCGCCTCTCCAGCTAAAAAAGTTTAAGTCATTTCCTATCCCTGGTATGCCGGGCATACGATGTAGGTGAAACATTCATCTGTCCTCTGTATGGAATGAATTTCTTTTGCCGTGTGCTGCTGAGACACATGTTTGTAATTGTTATCACTTTGTCTAAGTGGTCTTGTTTGTCCGAATTCTTGCTTTGGTAGCCTGCAATTTTTTGGTGTTAGGATGTATGTTTTCTTTGTTTTCTCGTGCTTTAGTCGAGTAATCTGGGTGTGAGCTTCGAACATCATACGGGGTTGATCTGTTCTTATTCGAGTCAAGAAGTGATACCTTTTCAGATCAAAGATTGACTACTTCTTTGGAACAATATATGGTAATCCCGGGTGATTGCTGTCTACCAAGTCTAGTGTGTAAACTAAATTTCAGGAATAATATAAGACCCCCGCCGAGGCGCTGCTCAGGGTGTTAAGTTTTGGTGCTCAACATAACACTGGGGCGGTACATGTTAGTTCTCTAGTTGCTGCTGTGAATGCCGAGGTTTAGTACATAAAACGAAATTTCAATAACATATAGCAGCCCCAGTCATTGCTCGATGCCAAGTTTAGTACATAAGATGAAATTGAAATAACATATAGCAGTCCCCGAGCCACTGCTCTGGATGCCGAGGTTTAGTGCATAAGATGAAATTGAAATAACATATAGCAGTCCCCGAGCCACTTCTCTAGATGCCGAGGTTTAGTACATAATATGAAATTGAAATATCACATAGCAGCCCCAGTCACCGCTCGACGCCGGGTTTAATACATAGGATGAGATTGAAATAACATAAGGCAGTCCCCAGTCACCGCTCGATGCCGAGGTTTAATACATCATTGGTCCCCGACCTTGAAATACTATGCTATGAGTAAAATGGACGGGCAAGGCTACATTCCATGGCCGCTTGCTTTTCGCCACTTTGTTCCGCCTTTGTTCTTCCGGGGATTGAGCGTTGATTAGATAATAGGCATCGTTATGTAATGCTTTACTCACGATGAATGGTCCTTCCCATGGAGGTGACAGCTTTGCATGCATGCCGGCGTTGCACCAGCGGAGGACTAAATCTCCTTCTTTGAATACCCTTGGATTCACCTTTTGCTGTGATATCGCCGCAAGTTCTGCTGATAAATAGCTGATCATGATAGTGCCTTCCGCTTCTTCTAGCAGGTCTACGATTCTTGCCGAGCTATTTCGCTTATCTACGAGGTTGTATCTGAGTAACTCTTGGCGAGTCATGTATTATGTCTGGAAGCACCGCCCGCCTGTATACCGTAAAAGAATGGTGTATATCCTGTTGATCTATTCAGAGTAGTCCCGAGGCTCCATAATACGGCCGGAGTTCCTCAATCCAACATCCTGCCGACCTTTGCAGCGGTTCAACAAGTCGTGGTTTTATTCCTGACAATACTAGTCCATTAGACCTTTCCACTTGCCCATTAGATGTTGGGTGAGCCACAGAGGCAACATCTAGTCTTATGTGTTTCTCTTGGCAAAATCTGGCGAAAGCTCCTTCTGCAAAATTTGTGCCATTATCCATAATGATACTGTGCGGATACCCATATCTTAAAATAATATCTTTGAGAAATTTCACTGCTGTGGGCCCATCGCATTTTTTTATTGGTTTCACTTCAATCCATTTTGTGAACTTGTCCACCATAACCAATATGTGGGTCATTCCCCCTCGGGCCGGCTTAAATGGTCCCACCATATCTAAGCCCCACGTAAAATGGCCAAGTGATGGGTATTGTTTTTAACTCGGCCGATGGCATATGTATCCTGGTTGCATATCTCTGACAACCATTGCATTTTCAACCAACTCTTTGGCTTCTTTCAACGCCGTTGGCCAATAAAATCCCTGCCTGAATGCTTTGGCTACCAAGGCACGAGATGAGGCATGGTGTCCACACTCTCCTTGATGTATATCTAGGAGGATCTCCTGGCCTTCTGCCGAACTCACACATTTCTGCAATACGCCAGACGCTTCTTTATATAGCTCATTGTTTATGATCGTATAGGCTTTCGCTCTCCTTACAGTTTGTCTTGCTAACACTTCATTGCTCGGTAACATCGCCTTTTAAGGTAAGAGAATATGGGTTGCATGCGGTGTGATTTTTTCTGTGTGGTCTCACCGTCTATTTCCATGTTTTCGCGGCATATCTACCTCGGCCTCTCCATAATCGTGCTTACTGCTATCCTCTTCTCGGGGTTCCGAGTCATATTGTTGGTTCACTTCCATCGCGCATTTTCTTACGCTGAATTTGCCGGAATAAAGATAGATTCGGATTACGTGACGGATTATTGATGGTTTTCGAGGTGTTCCAAGGCAATACCGGGGAATTGACCGGGTTGATCCGAGTTTTGACAACGTGTCTGCGGCATCATTTTCTGCCCGAGGTACGTGGTGAAATTCACATCCTTCAAAGTACCCACTGATCTTTTGCACATGGAATCTGTATAAAGCCATATTGGCATCTAACGCATCCCAATTGCCTGAGACTTGCTATACCACTAGATCCGAGTCCCCATAGCATAAGATTCGGCGTATGCCAATCTCCTTTGTTACTTTCAATCCATGGACCAGTGCTTCATATTCGGCTACGTTGTTGGATGCGGCAAAATATATTTGTAGCACGTATTTTAGCTGATCTCTTTTAGGCGAGGTTAACACTATTCCTGCCCCCAAACCAGTTCTTAGTTTGGAACCATCGAAATGCATCGTCCAATAATTTGGATCTGGTAATGGTGGCTCATATTGCGCTTCGGCCCAATCTACGAAGAAGTCGGCGACTGCTTGAGATTTGATTGCATCTCTCCTATCAAATTGTGGAGTGTATGGTGACAACTCGATTTCCCACTTTGCTATTCGGCCACTTGCATCTTTGTTGCTCAATATGTCGGCTATGGGCGCTTCACAGATTACTCTGATGGGATGCTCTTCGAAGTAATGTTTAAGCTTTTTTGCCGACATATACACCCCATAAGCCATCTTTTGATAATGTGGGTAATTCTGTTTTGAAGTGGATAACACCTCACTTAAATAATAAACCGGCCTTTGTACGGACTTACTATCTTCAAGTCGTTCTACTACGACTACAGCACTTACCACTCTATTGGTAGCCGCTATATAGAGTAACATAGGCTCTTTTGATAACGGAGAAGCCAAAATAGGTGCTGTGACCAACATTTTTTTCAACTCATGAAACGCGTTGTCCGCTTGTGGAGTCCAAACGAATTTATCTGATTTCTTCATCAGCTGATATAGTGGTAGCGCCTTCTCTCCCAGCCGACATACAAACCGGCTGAGCGAGGCTAGACAACCCATGAATTTTTGTACATCATTTAAGCATCTTGGCAATTCCATTCTTTCTACTGCCTTTATCTTTGTTGGGTTGGCCTCTATACCTTGGCTAGATACAAGAAAACCAAGTAATTTTCCTGTCGGCACGCCAAACGTGCATTTTTCGGATTAAGCTTCATTCGGAACCTTCTCAGGTTCGCAAAAGTCTGCCGTATATCTTCCAGCAACGTTTTGCTTTCCTTGGTTTTGATGACCACGTCATCTACATATACTTGTACATTTTTTCCTATCTGATCGTGTAGACATTTTTGCATACATCTCTGATATGTTGCTCCTGCGTTTCGCAGGCCGAATGGCATTGTGCGATAGCAATAAGCCCCGTACGGGGTAATAAACGCAGTCTTTATTTGATCGGCCGGATTTAACGGTATCTGGTGGAAACCAGAATACGCGTCTACAAAGGACAATAACTCACAACCAGCGGTCGAATCAATGACTTGGTCTATTCTAGGTAATGGAAAAGGATCTTTTGGACACGCCTTGTTCAGGTTCGTGTAATCGATACACATTCGCCATACAATGGCTACATTGGGATCATCCTTCTTCTTTTCTACTAGCACCGGATTCGATAGCCAATCCGGATATAGCACCTCCATGATGAACCCGGCTGCGAGGAGCCGAGCTATTTCATTCCCTATTATTTTTCTCCTGTCTTCGGCGAAGCGGCGGAGAGGTTGCTTCACCGGCCTTGCTCCTGGCCTTACATTCAAAGAGTGCTCAGCCAACTCCTCGAACGCCTTGCAGTCCTGAGTTGACCATGCAAATATGTCCCGATTCTCACAGAGGAAGTTGGTGAGCTCGCTTTCCTATTTAGCGCCGTGCCTGCACCAATAGTAACAGACGCCCGGAATTGCTCATCTATCTGAAACTTCTTTGTTTCTTTAGTCGGCTAAAAGAGACACCGCCATGCAAAGTTGGCTAGTGCGGCATGTTCAATGCCACCGAGCGAGGGCTGCTACCTCCTGAATCCTTCTTTTTCTCTTGCTATAACCAATGATTCGCCAATTTGACCCTGAAGCACACTCCATTGACTTCTTGTAATCCCTCGCAATTGTTATCACTCCTTGTGGTCCGGTAGCTTCATTTTCAGATAACTTACATGACTGCCCATGAATTTGGCCAACGCTGGTCGTCCGAGTAAAGCATGATAACAACTCTCTAGATCCACCACCTCAAACTCTAAGTTTTCGCTCGCAGCTTATCTCTTGTGCCGAATAACACATCCAATCGGACCTTACCAATGGGTTCACATGAAAGCCCCGCACTATCCCATGGAAAGTGGTCTCGTGGATCGCAACATGTTCGCGATATTCCAAGTTTATGCATGGTATCTTTGTACATGATGTTGATACTACTTCCATTGTCAATGAGCACCTTTGAGAATTTCACATTGATGCTTGGTCCAACAAATGTCGGATCCAACAGTGCATATGATCCGGATTCGCATTATCTTGGGATGATCTTTTATGCTCCAAGTTACTTCTCGATCCGACCAAGGCATGTATCTTGGTACCGCCGCATAACTGCATTTACTTCCATATGCCGGGCGTTGCACACTGTTTGTCTTGTTGTTCCGCCAGAACACGCAATAAGACCGATGATGTTCTTCTGTAATTGCGTCCCGTATTCGCCGGGTTTGTTCTTCCATCCTGGACTTGGTTCATTACTTGATGCACCGCTCTCCGATCCGAGTTATCGTACCTCGGGAGGGGCGGTAACATCGCTTGTCAGTGCATTCGCCCACCAACCGTGGTTGATGCTGCTAATGTACTTGATGGGGTGCCCGAACTCGCGGGTTCCCCATTGCATTTTTCATCCATGCACATTGGCGGGTTGTATGGTTGGCTGGCCCGGATGGGTTTGACGTAAAATTTGCACGGCTGATCTAACATGGATTGAACGGTACTTCAGCCTCTCCCGCCAATGTTTCTTACGCTCGGGGTCCACCGCTTTTTTCCTTCATTCCTTGGTGTCCACCGCTGAGGACCATTCTTTGCCGCTGAGTCGCTCCGACTCGGCTGATCTTGCGCTATCGCCGCCACTTGGGCCGAATTATATCTCGTAATCCGCCTTTCCTCTCTTCTTCCTCTGAAATCACCGCTACCGGATGACCCGACCAAATCTCTTGCATAATGGTCTCCTGTTGCTCGTGGTGATCCGCCGACATTAATTCTGGTTGCGCTGGTCTCCTAACGGAGGAGTCCGCTATTCGATAGTTTCGCCGGTGGTCGCATATCTCTTTGTAGACGCGTTACACAATACGCTGCCATAACGGCATCCTTGCGCGAACCAAGCTATTGCTTGCGATTCTATAACTCCTTCACATGAGTTTCTCAGGTTGCACCACCGAGTTAAAAATTCTCTATCTGTTTCATTCGGCCTCTGCTTGCACATGGCTAACTGTTGTAGCCTGTTTGGCCTCTTGTATGTGCTAGTAAAGTTGCTGACAAACATTTCCTCAAAATCCAGCCAACAGTTGATACTGCCGGCTGGTAGATTATTCAGCCACACCCTAGCTGGTCCTTCCAGCATTTGTGGTACATACCGTACCGCCCATCGTATGTTCCCACCCGCTATTTTTATAGCAGTGGCATAGTCAATCAACCAGTCTTGTGGTTTGGTATTCCCATTATATGTTTTCGTGCCCCTTGCTAGCTGAAAGTTCGGCACAGGTGGCTCGCCCATGATACGTGGTCCAAAGCATGTCGGCCCTGGTGGACCCTGTTCTTCCAATAATTCGGACCTGTATAGCCGGTCTAGCTTCACCCTTGCATCATTTGACGACAAATCTCTGTACAGAACTCTGTCTTGTATTCCATAATGGTTGTTTCTGCCATGGATCGCATATTCCATTTCGGAATAACCATCATTGTATCTCTCATTAATTTGATTGTGGCGAGCTGGCCTCGTTTCTTCCGCCGGGTTCATGCCTCGATTGCGGGTTGAGTGGTAGTTCTCTCCTTACTTCGACCGGTGTATTGTTCTCCTGATTGCCTCTCGCGTGTTCTCTTCTGCCGAGATCTCCGTTGCCTCGGCTTCCGCCATCTTTCTCCATACGGCCGTGGTTCCTCTCCCCACTGTTACCTCGGCTTGTATTGCCTCTGTTCTCATTTGCCTTTCCAGCCATTGCCGGATCATATGGGACAATCTGCTTGTTCCTCTTTCCCGAGGTTACTGCTTTGTCTCTTCGAGCGTTATTTCCGGGTGAAGATGGTGCTGCCATGGACAAGGCAGGTGCTGCTCCTGCCGAATGAACCATTCGCGAGGCCCCCGGCTTCGCCGGGTTTGCTCTGAGCATTTCCTCGTTTTGCTGGTTCGCGATGCGCACCAGCTCGTTCACTCTTTCTTGCTGTTTCTACCGGGCCTCGCCGGTCAACCCCTCTAACTCTAATGCTGCGGCATTTGCCGCTCTTAGGTTTTTTGCCGGGGTACTGTACCTCGGCAAGCCCAAATCCTCTGACTCCGCTTTATGAGCATCATGCTCTTTGTTGATGTCATCCATGAGGTTTTTCCCTCTCAATCTTAGTTCGTCTACCCGTTCGGGCGCGACGTCACGCTTGTTAGCTTTGGCATATTCTCGCAGGGTCCTGTTTAAGGACTCATAAAACCGACACCTTTTTGGCCTCTACCAGACCTTTGCCTGGTTTCCTCTAACTTTGCTGAGCATTTTCCGGATCAAGTATCGGGCGCCATGTGTAGTCAAGTTTTCTATGGTCGCTGAAGAATGTTCTTCGCCTTTCAGGTGGTCCTCTTACCCTTGGTGCCTTTGGTGGTGTCCTGCGCCTCTGTTGGGTTAATTATGGCGGGATTACCTCGGTGGGTAGTGGTGCGGTCTGCCTGGTGCGCCCAGACACCGTAGCGGGTTCTGCTGACCCGGCATTCAGCTCGCCCCGGCCGCGCCATTACCTCGACGCTGCCCGCAGGATGTGCTCTGGGCGGACGGCAGCAGCTTAAGAGGCGGCTCTCCTGCAACAACAACTTTGTGAGGATAAACACTGGAGATGTCGACGCCGACGTAGACCTCGTGCTCGCCCAGGTTGATGAAGACGCCATTACGCGGGGGAGTTTTCCCCCTGAAGCTCCCTGCATTGTCGCTGACATAGTCACAGAGACCAAATCTCTGGACCAAGCCAGAAACAAGGCGCTCGCCAGTCTTGATGAAGTTTCCCGTCCGGATCATAACTCTAGCTAGCACCGCTGCCTGCCCCACGGTGGGCGCCAACTGTCGTGGTGGTGGCACGGCAGATGCCATGGGTAGGCTAAAGTTTGGGGCCAATGGATGCTAGTGGGATCTGGGGAGGGAAGATGTAGTCGATGCTACACACGGAAAGCTAACGCAAAGATCTTTATTTCTCCTTCCTTGGGCTACAAGTGCTCCTTGAGCTGTATACAAGGAGAAAGAGAATTTTACCAGCCTAACGGTCCTAAGAATGAGTCGATCCCCTCCTTAGGGTCCAAGCCTCCCCTTATAAAGGAGAGCCCTGGGTTCTTCTAGGTCGATGCGGCAAGCTATATTCGAGGAATATGCTTGTCCCAATATAGTAGTTCGGCGCCCTCTTTCCTGTCGCCTTCTCACATGTAAGATTCCAGAGGGCCCTCACCTTGCCTCGGGCTCCAAACTGTCACCTCCGTGACCTCCTTACGCCTCCGCTGATTACGCACATTTGTCTTTAGCCCTTGGCTCTGCAGATTCCGTGACTAGGGTTTGACTTTGGGATTCTCCTTCTCCTACAAGCTCAGATCATTCGACCCTTCCTCTCGTAATCTCGGCCTGCCTTCACCTACATTAAGATCATTTCGGGCCAACCTGCCGGCTTACACGCCGTATCTCGGCCGGGTAATGCCTTGCCATCACTAATGAGGTCCCGCTTTCTCTCGGCCGACCTTTACAAGACTCGCCAGCTTAGAATATAACTCGAAATCGGACGGGAATAATCCTTTCGTCTTTCCCGTCCTTACCCTATCCGGGTTACCTCCCAACACAATGACATGGTGGATCCATGTGGTCTCAAGAGAACACACATGCAAAGACATCAGGATCCATGTGTGGTCTCTGAAGACAACACACATGCAATGACACTGGTGCATCCATGTGTGGTCTCTGAAGAGAACACACAAGCAATGACTCTGGTTGTTGTTAGTAAAAAGGGCACACATGCAATGACACTGGTGGATCCATAGGTCGATTGTGAAAATAACACACATGTAATGACACTGGTGGATCCATATGTGGTATGTGAAAATAACACACATGCAATGACTCGAGTTGTTGTTAGTAAAAATAACACACATGCAATGACACTGGTGGATCCATGTGTGGTCTCTAAGAGAACACACATTTCAATGACACTTGTGGATCCATGTGTGGTATGTGAAAAGAACACACATTTCAATGACTCTGGTGGATCCATAGGTGGATTGTGAAAAGATCACACATGCAATGACACTGGTGGATCCATATGTGGTATGTGAAAAGAACACACATGCAATGACTGCAGTTGTTGTTAGTAAAAAGAACACACATGCAATGACTCCAGTTGTTGTTAGTAAACAGAACGCACATGCAATGACACTGGTGGATCCATGTGTGGTCTCTGAAGAGAACACACATGCAATGACACTGGTGGATCCATGTGTGGTCTCTAAAGAGAACACACATTTCAATGACTCTGGTTGTTGTTAGTAAAAAGAACACACATGCAATGACACTGGTGGAACCATGTGTGGTCTCTAAAGAGAACACACATACAATGACTCTGGTTGTTGTTACTAAAAAGAGCACACATTCAATGACACTGGTGGATCCATAGGTGGATTGTGAAAAGAGCGCACATGCAATGACACTAGTGGATCCATATGTGCTATGTGAAAATAACACACATGAAATGACTCCAGTTATTGTTAGTAAAAAGAACACACATGCAATGACACTGGTGGATCCATGTGTGGTCTCTGAAGAGAACACACATTTCAATGACACTTGTGGATCCATATGTGGTATGTGAAAATAACACACATGAAATGACTCCACTTGTTGTTAGTAAAAGGAACATGCATGCATTGACACCGGTGGATCCATGTGTGGTCTCTGGAGAGAACACACATGCAATGACTCTGGTTGTTGTTAGTAAAAAGAGCACACATGCAATGACATTGGTGGATCCATGTGTTGTCTCTGAAGAGAACACACATGCAATGACATTGGTGTATCCATATGTGATATGCGAAAAGACCACACATGCAATGACTCCGGTTGTTGTTAGTAAAAAGAAGACACATGCAATGACACTGGTGGATTCATAGGTGGATTATGAAAAGAACACACATGCAATGACTCCAGTTGTTGTTAGTAAAAAAACACACATGCAATGACTCTGGTTGTTGTTAGTAAAAAGAACACACATGCAATGACACTGGTGGATCCATATGTGGTCTCTAAAGAGAACACACATTTCAATGACACTGGTGGATCCATATGTGGTATGTGAAAAGAACACACATGCAATGACACTGGTGGATCCATAGGTGGATTGTGAAAAGAGCACACATGCAATGACACTGGTGGATCTATATGTGGTATGTCAAAAGAACACACGTGCAATGACTCCAGTTGTTGTTAGTAAAAAGAACACAAATGCAATGACACTGGTGGATCCATGTGTGGTCTCTGAAGAGAACACACATTTCAATGACACTGGTGGATCCATATGTGGTATGTGAAAAGAACACACATGAAATGACTCTAGCTGTTGTTAGTAAAAAATACACACATGCAATGACACTGGTGGATCCATATGTGGTATGTGAAAAGAACACACATGCGATGACTCTAGTTGTTGTTAGTAAAAAGAATACACATGCAATGACACTGGTGGATCCATAGGTGGATTGTGAAAAGAGCACACATGCAATGACATTGGTGGATCCATGTGTGGTATGTGAAAAGAACACACATGAAATGACTCCATTTGTTGTTATTAAAAAGAACACACATGCAATGACACTGGTGGATCCATATGTGGTCTCTGAAGAGAACACATATTTCAATGACTCTGGTTGTTGTTAGTAAAAAGACCACACATGCAATGACACTGGTGGATCCATGTGTGGTCTCTAAAGAGAACACACATGCAATGACTCTGGTTGTTGTTAGTAAAAAGAGCACACATGCAATGACACTGGTGGATCCATAGGTGGATTGTGAAAAGAACACACATGCAATGACACTAGTGGATCCATATGTGGATTGTGAAAAGAGCACACA
Organism: Avena insularis; assembly: GCA_023614405.1. Lineage (NCBI taxonomy): Eukaryota > Viridiplantae > Streptophyta > Magnoliopsida > Poales > Poaceae > Avena > Avena insularis. The sequence goes on along the minus strand of CM042686.1, from coordinate 591,590,719 downwards.
TGCAATGACTCTGGTTGTTGTTAGTAAAACGAACACACATGCAATGACACTAGTGGATCCATAGGTGGATTGTGAAAAGAGCACACATGCATTGACACTGGTAGATCCATATGTGGTATGTGAAAAGAACACACATGCAATGACTCTAATGTTGTTAGTAAAAGAACACACATGCAATGACACTGGTGGATCCATATGTGGTATGTGAAAAGAACACACATGAAATGACTCCAGCTGTTGTTAGTAAAAAGAACACACATGCAATGACACTGGTGGATCCATATGTGGTCTCTCAAGAGAACACATATTTCAATGACTCTGGTTGTTGTTAGTAAAAATAACACACATGCAATGACACTGGTGGATCCATGTGTGGTCTCTAAAGAGAACACACATGCAATGACTCTTGTTGTTAGTAAAAAGAGCACACATGCAATGACACTGGTGGATCCATAGGTGGATTGTGAAAAGAACACACATGCAATGACACTAGTGGATCCATATGTGGATTGTGAAAAGAGCACACATGCAATGACTCTGGTTGTTGTTAGTAAAAATAACACACATGCAATGACACTAGTGGATCCATAGGTGGATTGTGAAAAGAGCACAAATGCATTGACACTGGTGGATCCATATGTGGTATGTGAAAAGAACACACATGCAATGACTCTAATGTTGTTAGTAAAAAGAACACACATGCAATGACACTGGTGGATCCATGTGTGGTCTCTGAAGAGAACACACATTTCAATGACACTGGTGGATCCATATGTGGTATGTGAAAATAACACACATGCAATTTCATTGGTGGATAAATGTGTGGTCTCTGAAGAGAACATACATTTCATTGACTCTCGTTGTTGTTAGTAAAAATACCACACATGCAATGACACTGGTGGATCCATGTGTGGTCTCTAAAGAGAACACACAAGCAATGACTCTGGTTGTTGTTAGTAAAAAGGGCACACATGCAATGACACTGGTGGATCCATAGGTGGATTGTGAAAATAACACACATGAAATGACACTGGTGGATCCATATGTGGTATGTGAAAAGAACACACATGCAATGACACTGGTGGATCCATGTGTGGTCTCTGAAGAGAATACACATTTCAATGACACTGGTGGATCCATATGTGGTATGTGAAAATAACACACATGCAATGACATTGGTGGATACATGTGTGGTCTCTGAAGAGAACATACATTTCAATGACTCTGGTTGTTGTTATTAAAAAGAACACACATGCAATGACACTGGTGGATCCATGTGTGGTCTCTGAAGAGAACACACAAGAAATGACTCTGGTTGTTGTTAGTAAAAAGGGCACACATGTAATGACACTGGTGGATCCATAGGTGGATTGTGAAAATAACACACATGCAATGACACTCGTGGATCCATATGTGGTATGTGAAAAGAACACACACGCAATGACTCCAGTTGTTGTTAGTAAAAAGAACACACATGCAATGACACTGGTGGATCCATGTGTGGTCTCTAAAGAGAACACACATTTCAATGACACTGGTGGATCCATGTGTGGTATGTGAAAAGAACACACATTTCAATGACTCTGGTCGATCCATAGGTGGATTGTGAAAAGAGCACACATGCAATGACACTGGTGGATCCATATGTGGTATGTGAAAAGAACACACATGCAATGACTCCAGTTGTGGTTAGTAAAAAGAACACACATGCAATGACTCTAGTTGTTGTTAGTAAAGAGAACACACATGCAATGACACTGGTGGATCCATGTGTGGTCTCTGAAGATAGCACACATGCAATGACACTGGTGAATCCATATGTGGTATGTGAAAAGAACACACATGCAATGACTCTAGTTGTTGTTAGTAAAAGAACACACATGCAATGACATTGGTGGATCCATGTGTGGTCTCAAGAGAACACATGCAATGACTCTGGTTGTTGTTAGTAAAAAGGGCACACATGCAATGACACTAGTGGATGCATATGTGGATTGTGAAAATAACACACATGCACTGACACTGGTGGATCCATATGTTGTATGTGAAAAGAACACACATGCAATGACTCTAGTTGTAGTTAGTAAAAAGAACACACATGCAATGACACTCTCGGATCCATGTGTGATCTCTAAAGAGAACACACATTTCAATGACACTGGTGGACATGTGTGGTATGTGAAAAGAACACACATTTCAATGACACTGGTGGACATGTGTGGTATGTGAAAAGAACACACATTTCAATGACTCTGGTGGATCCATAGGTGGATTGTGAAAAGAGCACACATGCAATGACACTGGTGAATCCATATGTGGTATGTGAAAAGAACACACCTGCAATGACTCTAGTTGTTGTTAGTAAAAAGAACACACTTGCAATGACACTGGTGGATCCATGTGTGGTCTCTGAAGAGAATAAACATTTCAATGACACTGGTGGATCCATATGTGGTATGTTAAAATAAGACACATGAAATTTCATTGGTGGATACATGTGTGGTCTCTGAAGAGAACATACATTTCAATAACTCTGGTTGTTGTTAGTAAAAATAACACACATGCAATGACACCAGTGGATCCATGTGTGGTCTCAGAAGAGAACACACATGCAATGACTCTGGTTGTTGTTAGTAAAAAGGGCACACATGCAATGACACTGGTGGATCCATAGGTGCATTGTGAAAATAACACACATGCAATGATACTGGTAGATCCATATGTGGTATGTGAAAAGAACACACATGCAATGACTCCAGTTGTTGTTAGTAAAAAGAACACACATGAATGACACTGTCGGATCCACGTGTGGTCTCTAAAGAGAACACACATTTCAATGACACAGGTGGATCCATGTGTGGTATGTGAAAAGAACACACATTTCAATGACTCTGGTGGATCCATAGGTGGATTGTGAAAAGAGCACACATGCAATGACACTGGTAGATCCATATGTGGTATGTGAAAAGAACACACATGCAATGACTCCAGTTGTTGTTAGTAAAAAGAACACATATGCAATGACTCTAGTTGTTGTTAGTAAAAAGAACACACATGCAATGACACTGGTGGATCCATGTGTGGTCTCTGAAGAGAACACGCATGCAATGCCACTGGTGGACCCATGTGTGGTCTCTGAAGAGAACACACATTTCAATGACACTGTGGATCCATATGTGGTATGTGAAAATAACACACATGCAATGACATTGGTGGATACATGTGTGGTCTCTGAAGAGAACAGACATTTCAATGACTCTGGCTGTTGTTAGTAAAAAGAACACACATGCAATGACACTGGTGGATCCATGTGTGGTCTCTGAAGAGAACACACAAGAAATGACTCTGGTTGTTGTTAGTAAAAAGGGCACACATGCAATGACACTGGTGGATCCATAGGTGGATTGTGAAAATAACACACATGCAATGACACTGGTGGATCCATATGTGGTATGTGAAAAGAACACACACGCAATGACTCCAGTTGTTGTTAGTAAAAAGAACACACATGCAATGACACTGGTGGATCCATGTGTGGTCTCTAAAGAGAACACACATTTCAATGACACTGGTGGATCCATGTGTGGTATGTGAAAAGAACACACATTTCAATGACTCTGGTCGATCCATAGGTGGATTGTGAAAAGAGCACACATGCAATGACACTGGTGGATCCATATGTGGTATGTGAAAAGAACACACATGCAATGACTCCAGTTGTGGTTAGTAAAAAGAACACACATGCAATGACTCTAGTTGTTGTTAGTAAAAAGAACACACATGCAATGACACTGGTGGATCCATGTGTGGTCTCTGAAGACAACACACATGCAATAACACTGGTGGATCCATGTGTGGTCTCTGAAGAGAACACACAAGCAATGACTCTGGTTGTTGTTAGTAAAAATAACACACATGCAATGACACTGGTGGATCCATAGGTGGATTGTGAAAATAACACACATGACACTGGTGGATCCATATGTGGTATGTGAAAAGAACACACATGCAATGACTCCAGTTGTTGTTAGTAAAAAGAACACGCATGCAATGACACTGGTGGATCCATGTGTTGTCTCTGAAGAGAACACACATGCAATGACTCTGGTTGTTGTGAGTAAAAAGGGCACACATGCAATGACACTGGTGGATCCATATGTGGATTGTGAAAATAACACACATGCAATGACACTGGTGGATCCATATGTGGTATATGAAAAGAACACACAACCAATGTCTCTATTTGTTGTCAGTAAAAGAACACACATGCAATGACACTCTGGATCCATGTGTGGTCTCTAAATAGAACAAAAATTTCAATGACACTGGTGGACATGTGTGGTATGTGAAAAGAACACACATTTCAATGACTCTGGTGGATCCATAGGTGGATTGTGAAAAGAGCACACATGCAATGACACTGGTGGATCCATATGTGGTATGTGAAAAGAACACACCTGCAATGACTCTAGTTGTTGTTAGTAAAAAGAACACACTTGCAATGACACTGGTGGATCCATGTGTGGTCTCTGAAGAGAATACACATTTCAATGACACTGGTGGATCCATATGTGGTATGTTAAAATAACACACATGCAATTTCATTGGTGGATACATGTGTGGTCTCTGAAGAGAACATACATTTCAATAACTCTGGTTGTTGTTAGTAAAAATAACACACATGCAATGACACCAGTGGATCCATGTGTGGTCTCAGAAGAGAACACACATGCAATGACTCTGGTTGTTGTTAGTAAAAAGGGCACACATGCAATGACACTGGTGGATCCATAGGTGGATTGTGAAAATAACACACATGCAATGATACTGGTAGATCCATATGTGGTATGTGAAAAGAACACACATGCAATGACTCCAGTTGTTGTTAGTAAAAAGAACACACATGAATGACACTGTCGGATCCACGTGTGGTCTCGAAAGAGAACACACATTTCAATGACACAGGTGGATCCATGTGTGGTATGTGAAAAGAACACACATTTCAATGACTCTGGTGGATCCATAGGTGGATTGTGAAAAGAGCACACATGCAATGACACTGGTAGATCCATATGTGGTATGTGAAAAGAACACACATGCAATGACTCCAGTTGTTGTTAGTAAAAAGAACACATATGCAATGACTCTAGTTGTTGTTAGTAAAAAGAACACACATGCAATGACACTGGTGGATCCATGTGTGGTCTCTGAATAGAACAAACATGCAATGCCACTGGTGGACCCATGTGTGGTCTCTGAAGAGAACACACATTTCAATGACACTGTGGATCCATATGTGGTATGTGAAAATAACACACATGCAATGACATTGGTGGATACATGTGTGGTCTCTGAAGAGAACATACATTTCAATGACTCTGGTTGTTGTTATTAAAAAGAACACACATGCAATGACACTGGTGGATCCATGTGTGGTCTCTGAAGAGAACACACAAGAAATGACTCTGGTTGTTGTTAGTAAAAAGGGCACACATGCAATGACACTGGTGGATCCATAGGTGGATTGTGAAAATAACACACATGCAATGACACTGGTGGATCCATATGTGGTATGTGAAAAGAACACACACGCAATGACTCCAGTTGTTGTTAGTAAACACACATGCAATGACACTGGTGGATCCATGTGTGGTCTCTAAAGAGAACACACATTTCAATGACACTGGTGGATCCATGTGTGGTATGTGAAAAGAACACATATTTCAATGACTCTGGTCGATCCATAGGTGGATTGTGAAAAGAGCACACATGCAATGACACTGGTCGATCCATATGTGGTATGTGAAAAGAACACAAATGCAATGACTCCAGTTGTGGTTAGTAAAAAGAACACACATGCAATGACTCTAGTTGTTGTTAGTAAAAAGAACACACATGCAATGACACTGGTGGATCCATGTGTGGTCTCTGAAGATAACACACATGCAATGACACAGGTGGATCCATGTGTGGTCTCTGAAGACAACACACATGCAATGACACTGGTGGATCCATGTGTGGTCTCTGAAGAGAACACACAAGCAAGGACTCTGGTTGTTGTTAGTAAAAAGGGCACACATGCAATGACACTGGTGGATCCATAGGTGGATTGTGAAAATAACACACATGACACTGGTGGATCCATATGTGGTATGTGAAAAGAACACACATGCAATGACTCTAGTTGTTGTTAGTAAAAAGAACACGCATGCAATGACACTGGTGGATCCATGTGTGGTCTCTAAAGAGAACACACATGCAATGACACTAGTGGATGCATATGTGGATTGTGAAAATAACACACATGCACTGACACTCGTGGATCCATATGTTGTATGTGAAAAGAACACACATGCAATGACTCTAGTTGTTGTTAGTAAAAAGAACACACATGCAATGACACTCTCGGATCCATGTGTGGTCTCTAAAGAGAACACACATTTCAATGACACTGGTGGACATGTGTGGTATGTGAAAAGAACACACATTTCAATGACTCTGGTGGATCCATAGGTGGATTGTGAAAAGAGCACACATGCAATGACACTGGTGGATCCATATGTGGTATGTGAAAAGAACACACCTGCAATGACTCTAGTTGTTGTTAGTAAAAATAACACACATGCAATGACACTGGTGGATCCATGTGTGGTCTCTGAAGAGAATACACATTTCAATGACACTGGTGGATCCATATGTGGTATGTTAAAATAACACACATGCAATTTCATTGGTGGATACATGTGGTCTCAAGAGAACATACATTTCAATGACTCGTTGTTGTTAGTAAAATAACACATGCAATGACATCAGGATCCATGTGTGGTCTCAAGAGGACACACATGCAATGTCTCTTGTTGTTGTTAGTAAAAATCGCACACATGCAATGACACTGGTGGATCCATAGGTGGATTGTGAAAATAACACACATGCAATGACACTGGTGGATCCATATGTGGTATGTGAAAAGAACACACATGCAATGACTCCAGGTTTTGTTAGTAAAAAGAACACACATGCAATGACACTGGTGGATCCATGTGTGGTCTCTAAAGAGAACACACATTTCAATGACACTGGTGGATCCATGTGTGGTATGTGAAAAGAACACAAATGCAATGACTCTAGTTGTTGTTAGTAAAAAGAACACATATGCAATGACTCTAGTTGTTGTTAGTAAAAAGAACACACATGCAATGACATCAGGATCCATGTGGTCTCCAAGAGAACACACATGCAATGACACTGGTGGATCCATAGCTGGTCTCTGAAGAGAACACACATTTCAATGACTCTAGTTGTTTTTAGTAAAAAGAACACACATGCAATGACACTGGTGGATCCATGTGTGGTCTCTGAAGAGAACACACATGCAATGACACTGGTGGATCAATGTGTGGTCTCTAAAGAGAACACACATTTCAATGACTCTGGTTGTTGTTAGTAAAAAGAACACACATGCAATGACACTGGTGGATCCATGTGTGGTCTCTAAAGAGAACACACATGCAATGACTCTGGTTGTTGTTAGTAAAAAGAGCACACATTCAATGACACTGGTGGATCCATAGGTGGATTGTGAAAAGAGCACGCATGCAATGACACTTGTGGATCCATATGTGGTATGTGAAAAGAACACACATGCAATGACTCCAGTTGTTGTTAGTAAAAGAACACATGCAATGACAATGACATCAGGATCCATGTGTGGTCTCGAAAGAGAACACACATTTCAATGACACTTGTGGATCCATATGTGGTATGTGAAAAGAACACACATGAAATGACTCCAGTTGTTGTTAGTAAAAGGAACATGCATGCAATGACGCTGGTGGATCCATGTGTGGTCTCTGGAGAGAACACACATGCAATGACTCTGGTTGTGGTTAATAAAAATAACACACATGCAATGATTCTGGTTGTTGTTAGTAAAAAGAGCACACATGCAATGACATTGGTGGATCCATGTGTTGTCTCTGAAGAGAACACACATGCAATGACATTGGTGGATCCATATGTGGTATGCGAAAAGACCACACATGCAATGACTCCGGTTGTTGTTAGTAAAAAGAACACACATGCAATGACACTGGTGGATCCATAGGTGGATTGTTAAAAGAACACGCATGCAATGACTCGAGTTGTTATTAGTAAAAAAACACACATGCAATGACTCTTGTTGTTTTTAGTAAAAAGAACACACATGCAATGACACTGGTGGATCCATATGTGGTCTCTAAAGAGAACACACATTTCAATGACACTGGTGGATCCATATGTGGTATGTGAAAAGAACACACATGCAATCACACTGGTGGATCCATAGGTGGATTGTGAAAAGAGCACACATGCAATGACACTGGTGGATCCATATGTGGTATGTGAAAAGAACACACATGCAATGACTACAGTTGTTGTTAGTAAAAAGAACACACATGCAATGACACTGGTGGATCCATGTGTTGTCTCTGAAGAGAACACACATTTCAATGACACTGCTGGATCCATATGTGGTATGTGAAAAGAACACACATGAAATGACTCCAGCTGTTGTTAGTAAAAAGAACACACATGCAATGACACTGGTGGATCCATATGTGATATGTGAAAAGAACACACATGCAATGACTCTAGTTGTTGTTAGTAAAAAGAACACACATGCAATGACACTGGTGGATCCATAGGTGGATTGTGAAAAGAGCACACATGCAATGACATTGGTGGATCCATGTGTGGTATGTGAAAAGAACACACATGAAATGACTCCATTTGTTGTTATTAAAAAGAACACACATGCAATGACACTGGTGGATCCATATGTGGTCTCTGAAGAGAACACATATTTCAATGACTCTGGTTGTTGTTAGTAAAAAGACCACACATGCAATGACACTGGTGGATCCATGTGTGGTCTCTAAAGAGAACACACATGCAATGACTCTGGTTGTTGTTAGTAAAAAGAGCACACATGCAATGACACTGGAGGATCCATAGGTGGATTGTGAAAAGAACACACATGCAATGACACTAGAGGATCCATATGTGGATTGTGAAAAGAGAAAACATGCAATGACTCCAGATGTTGTAAGTGAAAAGAAAACACATGCAATGACACTAGTGGATCCATAGGTGGATTGAAAAGAGCACACATGCATTGACACTGGTAGATCCATATGTGGTATGTGAAAAGAACACACATGCAATGACTCTAATGTTGTTAGTAAAAGAACACACATGCAATGACACTAGTGGATCCATATGTGGTCTCTGAAGAGAACACACATTTCAATGACACTGGTGGATCCATATGTGGTATGTGAAAAGAACACACATGAAATGACTCCAGCTGTTGTTAGTAAAAAGAACACACATGCAATGACACTGGTGGATCCATATGTGGTCTGTCAAGAGAACACATATTTCAATGACTCGTTGTTGTTAGTAAAATAACCCACATGAAATGACACTGGTGGATCCATGTGTGGTCTCTGAAGAGAACACACATGCAATGACTCTGGTTGTTGTTAGTAAAAAGAGCACACATGCAATGACACTGGTGGATCCATAGGTGGATTGTGAAAAGAACACACATGCAATGACACTAGTGGATCCATATGTGGATTGTGAAAAGAGCACACATGCAATGACTCTGGTTGTTGTTAGTAAAAAGAACACACATGCAATGACACTAGTGGATCCATAGGTGGATTGTGAAAAGAGCACACATGCAATGACACTGGTGGATCCATATGTGGTATGTGAAAAGAACACACATGCAATGACTCTAATGTTGTTAGTAAAAGAACACACATGCAATGACACTGGTGGATCCATGTGTGGTCTCTGAAGAGAACACACATTTCAATGACACTGGTGGATCCATATGTGGTATGTGAAAATAACACACATGTAATTTCATTGGTGGATAAATGTGTGGTCTCTGAAGAGAACATACATTTCAATGACTCTGGTTGTTGTTAGTAAAAAGAACACACATGCAATGACACTGGTGGATCCATGTGTGGTCTCTAAAGAGAACACACAAGCAATGACTCTGGTTGTTGTTAGTAAAAAGGGCACACATGCAATGACACTGGTGGATCCATAGGTGGATTGTGAAAATAACACACATGAAATGACACTGGTGGATCCATATGTGGTATGTGAAAAGAACACACATGCAATGACACTGGTGGATCCATGTGTGGTCTCTGAAGAGAATACACATTTCAATGACACTGGTGGATCCATATGTGGTATGTGAAAATAACACACATGCAATGACATTGGTGGATACATGTGTGGTCTCTGAAGAGAACAGACATTTCAATGACTCTGGCTGTTGTTAGTAAAAAGAACACACATGCAATGACACTGGTGGATCCATGTGTGGTCTCTGAAGAGAACACACAAGAAATGACTCTGGTTGTTGTTAGTAAAAAGGGCACACATGCAATGACACTGGTGGATCCATAGGTGGATTGTGAAAATAACACACATGCAATGACACTGGTGGATCCATATGTGGTATGTGAAAAGAACACACATGCAATGACTCCAGTTGTTGTTAGTAAAAAGAACACACATGCAATGACACTGGTGGATCCATGTGTGGTCTCTAAAGAGAACACACATTTCAATGACACTGGTGGATGCATGTGTGGTATGTGAAAAGAACACACATTTCAATGACTCTGGTGGATCCATAGGTGGATTGTGAAAAGAGCACACATGCAATGACACTGGTGGATCCATATGTGGTATGTGAAAAGAACACACATGCAATGACTCCAGTTGTGGTTAGTAAAAAGAACACACATGCAATGACTCTAGTTGTTGTTAGTAAAAAGAACACACATGCAATGACATAGGTGGATCCATGTGTGGTCTCTGAAGATAACACACATGCAATGACACTGGTGGATCCATGTGTGGTCTGAAGACAACACACATGCAATGACATCAGGATCCATGTGTGGTCTCTGAAGAGAACACACAAGCAATGACTCTGGTTGTTGTTAGTAAAAGGGCACACATGCAATGACACTGGATCCATAGGTGGATTGTGAAAATAACACACATGACACTGGTGGATCCATATGGTATGTGAAAAGAACACACATGCAATGACTCTAGTTGTTAGTAAAAGAACACGCATGCAATGACATCAGGATCCATGTGTTGTCTCTGAAGAGAACACACATGCAATGACTCTGGTTGTTGTTAGTAAAAAGGGCACACATGCAATGACACTGGTGGATCCATATGTGGATTGTGAAAATAACACACATGCAATGACACTGGTGGATCCATATGTGGTATATGAAAAGAACACACATGCAATGACTCCAGTTGTTGTTAGTAAAAAGAACACACATGCAATGACACTGTCGGATCCATGTGTGGTCTCTAAAGAGAACACACATTTCAATGACACTGGTGGACATGTGTGGTATGTGAAAAGAACACACATTTCAATGACACTGGTGGACATGTGTGGTATGTGAAAAGAACACACATTTCAATGACTCTGGTGGATCCATAGGTGGATTGTGAAAGAGCACATGCAATGACACTGATGGATCCATATGTGGTATGTGAAAAGAACACACATGCAATGACTCTAGTTGTTGTTAGTAAAAAGAACACACATGCAATGACACTGGTGGATCCATGTGTGGTCTCTGAAGAGAATACACATTTCAATGACACTGGTGGATCCATATGTGGTATGTTAAAATAACACACATGCAATTTCATTGGTGGATACATGTGTGGTCTCTGAAGAGAACATACATTTCAATAACTCTGGTTGTTGTTAGTAAAAATAACACACATGCAATGACATGTGGATCCATGTGTGGTCTCGAAGAGAACACACATGAAATGACTCCAGCTGTTGTTAGTAAAAAGAACACACATGCTAGGACACTGGTGGATCCATAGGTGGATTGTGAAAGTAACACACATGCAATGATACTGGTGGATCCATATGTGGTATGTGAAAAGAACACACATGTAATGACTCCAGTTGTTGTTAGTAAAAATAACACACATGAATGACACTGTCGGATCCATGTGTGGTCTCTAAAGAGAACACACATTTCAATGACACTGGTGGATCCATGTGTGGTATGTGAAAAGAACACACATTTCAATGACTCTGGTGGATCCATAGGTGGATTGTGAAAAGAGCACACATGCAATGACACTGGTGGATCCATATGTGGTATGTGAAAAGAACACACATGGAATGACTCCAGTTGTTGTTAGTAAAAAGAACACATATGCAATGACTCTAGTTGTTGTTACTAAAAAGAACACACATGCAATGACACTGGTGGATCCATGTGTGGTCTCTGAAGAGAACACACATGCAATGCCACTGGTGGACCCATGTGTGGTCTCTGAAGAGAACACACATTTCTATGACACTCGTGGATCCATATGTGGTATGTGAAAATAACACACATGCAATGACATTGGTGGATACATGTGTGGTCTCTGAAGAGAACAGACATTTCAATGACTCTGGTTGTTGTTAGTAAAAAGAACACACATGCAATGACACTGGTGGATCCATGTGTGGTCTCTGAAGAGAACACACAAGAAATGACTCTGGTTGTTGTTAGTAAAAAGGGCACACATGCAATGACACTGGTGGATACATAGGTGGATTGTGAAAATAACACACATGCAATGACACTGGTGGATCCATATGTGGTATGTGAAAAGAACACACATGCAATGACTCCAGTTGTTGTTAGTAAAAAGAACACACATGCAATGACACTGGTGGATCCATGTGTGGTCTCTAAAGAGAACACACATTTCAATGACACTGGTGGATCCATGTGTGGTATGTGAAAAGAACACACATTTCAATGACTCTGGTCGATCCATAGGTGGATTGTGAAAAGAGCACACATGCAATGACACTGGTGGATCCATATGTGGTATGTGAAAAGAACACACATGCAATGACTCCAGTTGTGGTTAGTAAAAAGAACACACATGCAATGACTCTAGTTGTTGTTAGTAAAAAGAACACACATGCAATGACACTGGTGGATCCATGTGTGGTCTCTGAAGATAACACACATGCAATGACACTGGTGGATCCATGTGTGGTCTCTGAAGACAACACACATGCAATGACACTGGTGGATCCATGTGTGGTCTCTGAAGAGAACACACAAGCAATGACTCTGGTTGTTGTTAGTAAAAAGGGCACACATGCAATGACACTGGTGGATCCATAGGTGGATTGTGAAAATAACACACATGACACTGGTGGATCCATATGTGGTATGTGAAAAGAACAGACATGCAATGACTCCAGTTGTTGTTAGTAAAAAGAACACGCATGCAATGACACTGGTGGATCCATGTGTTGTCTCTGAAGAGAACACACATGCAATGACTCTGGTTGTTGTTAGTAAAAAGGGCACACATGCAATGACACTAGTGGATGCATATGTGGATTGTGAAAATAACACACATGCACTGACACTGGTGGATCCATATGTTGTATGTGAAAAGAACACACATGCAATGACTCTAGTTGTTGTTAGTAAAAAGAACACACATGCAATGACACTCTCGGATCCATGTGTGGTCTCTAAAGAGAACACACATTTCAATGACACTGGTGGACATGTGTGGTATGTGAAAAGAACACACATTTCAATGACTCTGGTGGATCCATAGGTGGATTGTGAAAAGAGCACACATGCAATGACACTGGTGGATCCATATGTGGTATGTGAAAAGAACACACATGCAATGACTCTAGTTGTTAGTAAAAAGAACACACATGCAATGACACTGGTGGATCCATGTGTGGTCTCTGAAGAGAATACACATTTCAATGACACTGGTGGATCCATATGTGGTATGTTAAAATAACACACATGCAATTTCATTGGTGGATACATGTGTGGTCTCTGAAGAGAACATACATTTCAATAACTCTGGTTGTTGTTAGTAAAAATAACACACATGCAATGACACCAGTGGATCCATGTGTGGTCTCAGAAGAGAACACACATGCAATGACTCTGGTTGTTGTTAGTAAAAAGGGCACACATGCAATGACACTGGTGGATCCATAGGTGGATTGTGAAAATAACACACATGCAATGATACTGGTGGATCCATATGTGGTATGTGAAAAGAACACACATGCAATGACTCCAGTTGTTGTTAGTAAAAAGAACACACATGAATGACACTGTCGGATCCATGTGTGGTCTCTAAAGAGAACACACATTTCAATGACACTGGTGGATCCATGTGTGGTATGTGAAAAGAACACACATTTCAATGACTCTGGTGGATCCATAGGTGGATTGTGAAAAGAGCACACATGCAATGACACTGGTGGATCCATATGTGGTATGTGAAAAGAACACACATGCAATGACTCCAGTTGTTGTTAGTAAAAAGAACACATATGCAATGACTCTAGTTGTTGTTAGTAAAAAGAACACACATGCAATGACACTGGTGGATCCATGTGTGGTCTCTGAAGAGAACACGCATGCAATGCCACTGGTGGACCCATGTGTGGTCTCTGAAGAGAACACACATTTCAATGACACTGTGGATCCATATGTGGTATGTGAAAATAACACACATGCAATGACATTGGTGGATACATGTGTGGTCTCTGGAGAGAACATACATTTCAATGACTCTGGTTGTTGTTATTAAAAAGAACACACATGCAATGACACTGGTGGATCCATGTGTGGTCTCTGAAGAGAACACACAAGAAATGACTCTGGTTGTTGTTAGTAAAAAGGGCACACATGCAATGACACTGGTGGATACATAGGTGGATTGTGAAAATAACACACATGCAATGACACTGGTGGATCCATATGTGGTATGTGAAAAGAACACACACGCAATGACTCCAGTTGTTGTTAGTAAAAAGAACACACATGCAATGACACTGGTGGATCCATGTGTGGTCTCTAAAGAGAACACACATTTCAATGACACTGGTGGATCCATGTGTGGTATGTGAAAAGAACACACATTTCAATGACTCTGGTCGATCCATAGGTGGATTGTGAAAAGAGCACACATGCAATGACACTGGTGGATCCATATGTGGTATGTGAAAAGAACACACATGCAATGACTCCAGTTGTGGTTAGTAAAAAGAACACACATGCAATGACTCTAGTTGTTGTTAGTAAAAAGAACACACATGCAATGACACTGGTGGATCCATGTGTGGTCTCTGAAGATAACACACATGCAATGACACTGGTGGATCCATGTGTGGTCTCTGAAGACAACACACATGCAATGACACTGGTGGATCCATGTGTGGTCTCTGAAGAGAACACACAAGCAATGACTCTGGTTGTTGTTAGTAAAAAGGGCACACATGCAATGACACTGGTGGATCCATAGGTGGATTGTGAAAATAACACACATGACACGGGTGGATCCATATGTGGTATGTGAAAAGAACACATGCAATGACTCTAGTTGTTGTTAGTAAAAAGAACACATGCAATGACACTGGTGGATCCATGTGTGGTCTCTGAAGATAACACACATGCAATGACACTGGTGGATCCATATGTGGATTGTGAAAATAACACACATGCAATGACACTGGTGGATCCATATGTGGTATATGAAAAGAACACACATGCAATGACTCCAGTTGTTGTTAGTAAAAAGAACACACATGCAATGACACTGTCGGATCCATGTGTGGTCTCTAAAGAGAACACACATTTCAATGACACTGGTGGACATGTGTGGTATGTGAAAAGAACACACATTTCAATGACTCTGGTGGATCCATAGGTGGATTGTGAAAAGAGCACACATGCAATGACACTGGTGGATCCATATGTGGTATGTGAAAAGAACACACCTGCAATGACTCTAGTTGTTGTTAGTAAAAAGAAAACACATGCAATGACACTGGTGGATCCATGTGTGGTCTCTGAAGAGAATACACATTTCAATGACACTGGTGGATCCATATGTGGTATGTTAAAATAACACACATGCAATTTCATTGGTGGATACATGTGTGGTCTCTGAAGAGAACATACATTTCAATGACTCTGGTTGTTGTTAGTAAAAATAACACACATGCAATGACACTGGTGGATCCATGTGTGGTCTCTGAAGAGGACACACATGCAATGACTCTGGTTGTTGTTAGTAAAAAGGGCACACATGCAATGACACTGGTGGATCCATAGGTGGATTGTGAAAATAACACACATGCAATGACACTGGTGGATCCATATGTGGTATGTGAAAAGAACACACATGCAATGACTCCAGGTTTTGTTAGTAAAAAGAACACACATGCAATGACACTGTCGGATCCATGTGTGGTCTCTAAAGAGAACACACATTTCAATGACACTGGTGGATCCATGTGTGGTATGTGAAAAGAACACAAATGCAATGACTCTAGTTGTTGTTAGTAAAAAGAACACATATGCAATGACTCTAGTTGTTGTTAGTAAAAAGAACACACATGCAATGACACTGGTGGATCCATGTGTGGTCTCTGAAGAGAACACACATGCAATGACATTGGTGGACCCATGTGTGGTCTCTGAAGAGAACACACATTTCAATGACTCTAGTTGTTTTTAGTAAAAAGAACACACATGCAATGACACTGGTGGATCCATGTGTGGTCTCTGAAGAGAACACACATGCAATGAGTCTGGTTGTTGTTAGTAAAAAGAGCACACATGCAATGACACTAGTGGATCCATAGGTGGATTGTGAAAAGAGCACACATGCAATGACACTTGTGGATCCATATGTGGTATGTGAAAAGAACACACATGCAATGACTCCAGTTGTTGTTAGTAAAAAGAACACACATGCAATGACACTGGTGGATCCATGTGTGGTCTCGGAAGAGAACACACATTTCAATGACACTTGTGGATCCATATGTGGTATGTGAAAAGAACACACATGAAATGACTCTAGTTGTTGTTAGTAAAAGGAACATGCATGCAATGACACTGGTGGATCCATGTGTGGTCTCTGGAGAGAACACACATGCAATGACTCTGGTTGTGGTTAATAAAAAGAACACACATGCAATGCCTCTGGTTGTTGTTAGTAAAAAGAGCACACATGCAATGACATTGGTGGATCCATGTGCTGTCTCTGAAGAGAACACACATGCAATGACATTGGTGGATCCATATGTGGTATGTGAAAAGACCACACATGCAATGACTCCAGTTGTTGTTAGTAAAAAGAACACACATGCAATGACACTGGTGGATCCATAGGTGGATTGTGAAAAGAACACGCATGCAATGACTCCAGTTGTTGTTAGTAAAAAAACACACATGCAATGACTCTGGTTGTTGTTAGTAAAAAGAACACACATGTAAT
The DNA here is from genome assembly GCA_023614405.1 of Avena insularis. Lineage (NCBI taxonomy): Eukaryota > Viridiplantae > Streptophyta > Magnoliopsida > Poales > Poaceae > Avena > Avena insularis. The sequence goes on along the minus strand of CM042686.1, from coordinate 591,573,307 downwards.
GACAATAGTGGATCCATGTGTGGTCTCTGAAGAGAACACACATTTCAATGACACTGGTGGATCCATATGTGGTATGTGAAAAGAACACACATGCAATGGCATTGGTGGATCCATAGGTGGATTGTGAAAAGAGCACACATGCAATGACACTGGTGGATCCATATGTGGTATGTGAAAAGAACACACATGCAATGACTCCAATTGTTGTTAGTAAAAAGAACACACATGCAATGACACTGGTGGATCCATGTGTGGTCTCTGAAGAGAACACACATTTCAATGACACTGGATCCATATGTGGTATGTGAAAAGAACACACATGAAATGACTCCAGCTGTTGTTAGTAAAAAGAACACACATGCTATGACACTGGTGGATCCATATGTGGTATTTGAAAAGAACACACATGCAATGACTCTAGTTGTTGTTAGTAAATAGAACACACATGCAATGGCACTGGTGGATCCATAGGTGGATTGTGAAAAGAGCACACATGTAATGACACTGGTGGATCCATCTGTGGTATGTGAAAAGAACATACATGAAATGACTCTAGTTGTTGTTAGTAAAAAGAACACACATGCAATGACACTGGCGGATCCATATGTGGTGGATACATGTGTGGTCTCTAAAGAGAACATACATTTCAATGACTCTGGTTGTTGTTATTAAAAAGAACATACATGCAATGACATTGGTGGATCCATGTGTGGTCTCTAAAGAGAACACACATTTCAATGACACTGGTGGATCCATGTGTGGTATGTGAAAAGAACACACATTTCAATGACTCTGGTGGATCCATAGGTGGATTGTGAAAAGAGCACAACGCAATGACACTGATGGATCCATATGTGGTATGTGAAAAGAACACAAATGCAATGACTCTAGTTGTTGTTAGTAAAAAGAACACATATGCAATGACTCTAGTTGTTGTTAGTAAAAAGAACACACATGCAATGACACTGGTGGATCCATGTGTGGTCTCTGAAGAGAACACACATGCAATGACATTGGTGGACCCATGTGTGGTCTCTGAAGAGAACACACATTTCAATGACTCTAGTTGTTTTTAGTAAAAAGAACACACATGCAATGACACTGGTGGATCCATGTGTGGTCTCTGAAGAGAACACACATGCAATGAGTCTGGTTGTTGTTAGTAAAAAGAGCACACATGCAATGACACTAGTGGATCCATAGGTGGATTGTGAAAAGAGCACACATGCAATGACACTTGTGGATCCATATGTGGTATGTGAAAAGAACACACATGCAATGACTCCAGTTGTTGTTAGTAAAAAGAACACACATGCAATGACACTGGTGGATCCATGTGTGGTCTCGGAAGAGAACACACATTTCAATGACACTTGTGGAACCATATGTGGTATGTGAAAAGAACACACATGAAATGACTCTAGTTGTTGTTAGTAAAAGGAACATGCATGCAATGACACTGGTGGATCCATGTGTGGTCTCTGGAGAGAACACACATGCAATGACTCTGGTTGTGGTTAATAAAAAGAACACACATGCAATGCCTCTGGTTGTTGTTAGTAAAAAGAGCACACATGCAATGACATTGGTGGATCCATGTGCTGTCTCTGAAGAGAACACACATGCAATGACATTGGTGGATCCATATGTGGTATGTGAAAAGACCACACATGCAATGACTCCAGTTGTTGTTAGTAAAAAGAACACACATGGAATGAAACTGGTGGATCCATAGGTGGATTGTGAAAAGAACACACATGCAATGACTCCAGTTGTTGTTAGTAAAAATAACACACATGCAATGACTCTGGTTGTTGTTAGTAAACAGAACACACATGTAATGACAATAGTGGATCCATGTGTGGTCTCTGAAGAGAACACACATTTCAATGACACTGGTGGATCCATATGTGGTATGTGAAAAGAACACACATGCAATGGCATTGGTGGATCCATAGGTGGATTGTGAAAAGAGCACACATGCAATGACACTGGTGGATCCATATGTGGTATGTGAAAAGAACACACATGCAATGACTCCAATTGTTGTTAGTAAAAAGAACACACATGCAATGACACTGGTGGATCCATGTGTGGTCTCTGAAGAGAACACACATTTCAATGACACTGGATCCATATGTGGTATGTGAAAAGAACACACATGAAATGACTCCAGCTGTTGTTAGTAAAAAGAACACACATGCTATGACACTGGTGGATCCATATGTGGTATTTGAAAAGAACACACATGCAATGACTCTAGTTGTTGTTAGTAAATAGAACACACATGCAATGGCACTGGTGGATCCATAGGTGGATTGTGAAAAGAGCACACATGTAATGACACTGGTGGATCCATCTGTGGTATGTGAAAAGAACATACATGAAATGACTCTAGTTGTTGTTAGTAAAAAGAACACACATGCAATGACACTGGCGGATCCATATGTGGTGGATACATGTGTGGTCTCTAAAGAGAACATACATTTCAATGACTCTGGTTGTTGTTATTAAAAAGAACATACATGCAATGACATTGGTGGATCCATGTGTGGTCTCTGAAGAGAACACACAAGCAATGACTCTGGTTGTTGTTAGTAAAAAGGGCACTCATGGAATGACACTGGTGGATCCATAGGTGGATTGTGAAAATAACACACATGCAATGACACTGGTGGATCCATATGTGGTATGTGAAAAAAAAACGCAATGACTCCAGTTGTTGTTAGTAACAAGAACACACATGCAATGACACTGGTGGATCCATGTGTAGTCTCTAAAGAGAACACACATTTCAATGGCACTGGTGGATCCGAGTGTGGTATGTGAAAAGAACACACATTTCAATGACTCTGGTGGATCCATAGGTGGATTGTGAAAAGAGCACACATGCAATGACACTGATGGATCCATATGTGGTATGTGAAAAGAACACACATGCAATGACTCCAGTTGTGGTTAGTAAAAAGAACAAACATGCAATGACTCTAGATATTGTTAGTAAAAAGAACACACATGCAATGACACTGGTGGATCCATGTGTGGTCTCTGAAGAGAACACACATGCAAAGACACTGGTGGATCCATGTGTGGTCTCTAAAGACAACGCACATGCAATGACACTGGTGGATCCATGTGTGGTCTCTGAAGAGAACACACAAGCAATGACTCTGGTTGTTGTTAGTAAAAAGGGCACACATGCAATGACACTGGTGGATCCATAGGTGGATTGTGAAAATAACACACATGCAATGACACTGGTGGATCCATATGTGGTATGTGAAAAGAACACACATGCAATGACTCGAGTTGTTGTTAGTAAAAATAACACACATGCAATGACACTGGTGGATCCATGTGTGGTCTCTAAGAGAATACACATTTCAATGACACTGGTGGATCCATGTGTGGTATGTGAAAAGAACACACATTTCAATGACTCTGGTGGATCCATAGGTGGATTGTGAAAAGAGCACACATGCAATGACACTGGTGGATCCATATGTGGTATGTGAAAAGAACACACATGCAATGACTGCAGTTGTTGTTAGTAAAAAGAACACACATGCAATGACTCCAGTTGTTGTTAGTAAACAGAACACACATGCAATGACACTGGTGGATCCATGTGTGGTCTCTGAAGAGAACACACATGCAATGACACTGGTGGATCCATGTGTGGTCTCTGAAAAGAACACACATTTCAATGACTCTGGTTGTTGTTAGTAAAAAGAACACACATGCAATGACACTGGTGGATCCATGTGTGGTCTCTGAAGAGAACACACATGCAATGACTCTGGTTGTTGTTAGTAAAAAGAGCACACATTTAATGACACTGGTGGATCCATAGGTGGATTGTGAAAAGAGCACACATGCAATGACACTTGTGGATCCATATGTGGTATGTGAAAAGAACACACATGCAATGACTCCAGTTGTTGTTAGTAAAAAGAACACGCATGCAATGACACTGGTGGATCCATGTGTGGTCTCGAAAGAGAACACACATTTCAATGACACTTGTGGATCCATATGTGGTATGTGAAAAGAACACACATGAAATGACTCCAGTTGTTGTTAGTAAAAGGAACATGCATGCAATGACACTGGTGGATCCATGTGTGGTCTCTAGAGAGAACACACATGCAATGACTCTGGTTGTGGTTAATAAAAATAACACACATGCAATGATTCTGGTTGTTATTAAAAAGAGCACACATGCAATGACATTGGTGGATCGATGTGTTGTCTCTGAAGAGAACACACATGCAATGACATTGGTGGATCCATATGTGGTATGCGAAAAGACCACACATGCAATGACTCCGGTTGTTGTTAGTAAAAAGAACACACATGCAATGACACTGGTGGATCCATAGGTGGATTGTGAAAAGAACACGCATGCAATGACTCCAGTTGTTGTTAGTAAAAAAACACACATGCAATGACTCTGGTTGTTGTTAGTAAAAAGAACACACATGCAATGACACTGGTGGATCCATATGTGGTCTCTAAAGAGAACACACATTTCAATGACACTGGTGGATCCATATGTGGTATGTGAAAAGAACACACATGCAATCACACTGGTGGATCCATAGGTGGATTGTGAAAAGAGCACACATGCAATGACACTGGTGGATCCATATGTGGTATGTGAAAAGAACACACATGCAATGACTCCAGTTGTTGTTAGTAAAAAGAACACACATGCAATGACACTGGTGGATCCATGTGTGGTCTCTGAAGAGAACACACATTTCAATGACACTGGTGGATCCATATGTGGTATGTGAAAAGAACACACATGAAATGACTCCAGCTGTTGTTAGGAAAAAGAACACACATGCAATGACACTGGTGGATCCATATGTGATATGTGAAAAGAACACACATGCAATGAATCTAGTTGTTGTTAGTAAAAAGAACACACATGCAATGACACTGGTGGATCCATAGGTGGATTGTGAAAAGAGCACACATGCAATGACATTGGCGGATCCATGTGTGGTATGTGAAAAGAACACACATGAAATGACTCCAGTTGTTGTTATTAAAAAGAACACACATGCAATGACACAGGTGGATCCATATGTGGTCTCTCAAGAGAACACATATTTCAATGACTCTGGTTGTTTTTAGTAAAAAGAACACACATGCAATGACACTGGTGGATCCATGTGTGGTCTCTAAAGAGAACACACATGCAATGACTCTGGTTGTTGTTAGTAAAAAGAGCACACATGCAATGACACTGGTGGATCCATAGGTGGATTGTGAAAAGAACACACATGCAATGACACTAGTGGATCCATATGTGGATTGTGAAAAGAGCACACATGCAATGACTCTGGTTGTTGTTAGTAAAAAGAACACACATGCAATGACACTAGTGGATCCATAGGTGGATTGTGAAAAGAGCACACATGCATTGACACTGGTGGATCCATATGTGGTATGTGAAAAGAACACACATGCAATGACTCTAATGTTGTTAGTAAAAAGAACACACATGCAATGACACTGGTGGATCCATGTGTGGTCTCTGAAGAGAACACACATTTCAATGACACTGGTGGATCCATATGTGGTATGTGAAAATAACACACATGCAATGACATTGGTGGATACATGTGTGGTCTCTGAAGAGAACATACATTTCAATGACTCTGGTTGTTGTTATTAAAAAGAACACACATGGAATGGCACTGGTGGATCCATGTGTGGTCTCTGAGGAGAACACACAAGCAATGACTCTGGTTGTTGTTAGTAAAAAGGGCACACATGCAATGACACTGGTGGATCCATAGGTGGATTGTGAAAATAACACACATGCAATGACACTGGTGGATCCATATGTGGTATGTGAAAAGAACACACATGCAATGACTCCAGTTGTTGTTAGTAAAAATAACACGCATGCAATGACACTAGTGGATCCATGTGTGGTCTCTAAAGAGAACACACATTTCAATGACACTGGTGGATCCATGTGTGGTATGTGAAAAGAACACACATTTCAATGACTCTGGTGGATCCATAGGTGGATTGTGAAAAGAGCACACATTTCAATGACTCTGGTGGATCCATAGGTGGATTGTGAAAAGAGCACACATGTAATAACAGTGGTGGATCCATATGTGGTATGTGAAAAGAACACACATGCAATGACTCTAGTTGTTGTTAGGAAAAAGAACACACATGCAATGACACTGGTGGATCCATGTGTGGTCTCTGAAGAGAATACACATTTCAATGACACTGGTGGATCCATATGTGGTATGTTAAAATAACACACATGCAATTTCATTGGTGGATACATGTGTGGTCTCTGAAGAGAACATACATTTCAATGACTCTGGTTGTTGCTAGTAAAAATAACACACATGCAATGACACCGGTGGATCCATGTGTGGTCTCTGAAGAGAACACACATGCAATGACTCTGGTTGTTGTTAGTAAAAAGGGCACACATGCAATGACACTGGTGGATCCATAGGTGGATTGTGAAAATAACACACATGCAATGATACTGGTGGATCCATATGTGGTATGTGAAAAGAACACACATGCAATGTCTCCAGTTGTTGTTAGTAAAAAGAACACACATGAATGACACTATCGGATCCATGTGTGGTCTCTAAAGAGAACACACATTTCAATGACACTGGTGGATCCATGTGTGGAATGTGAAAAGAACACACATTTCAATGACTGGTGGATGCATAGGTGGATTTCGAAAAGAGCACACATGCAATGACACTGGTGGATCCATATGTGGTATGTGAAAAGAACATACATGCAATGACTCCAGTTGTTGTTAGCAAAAAGAAGACATATGCAATGACTCTAGTTGTTGTTAGTAAAAAGAACACACATGCAATGCACTGGTGGATCCATAGGTGGATTGTGAAAAGAGCACACATGCAATGACACTGATGGATCCATATGTGGTATGTGAAAAGAACACACATGCAATGACTCCAGTTGTGGTTAGTAAAAAGAACAAACATGCAATGACTCTAGATATTGTTAGTAAAAAGAACACACATGCAATGACACTGGTGGATCCATGTGTGGTCTCTGAAGAGAATACACATTTCAATGACACTGGTGGATCCATATGTGGTATGTTAAAATAACACACATGCAATTTCATTGGTGGATACATGTGTGGTCTCTGAAGAGAACATACATTTCAATGACTCTGGTTGTTGTTAGTAAAAATAACACACATGCAATGACACTGGTGGATCCATGTGTGGTCTCTGAAGAGAACACACATGCAATGACTCTGGTTGTTGTTAGTAAAAAGGGCACACATGCAATGACACTGGTGGATCCATAGGTGGATTGTGAAAATAACACACATGCAATGATACTGGTGGATCCATATGTGGTATGTGAAAAGAACACACATGCAATGACTCCAGTTGTTGTTAGTAAAAAGAACACACATGAATGACACTATCGGATCCATGTGTGGTCTCTAAAGAGAACACACATTTCAATGACACTGGTGGATCCATGTGTGGTATGTGAAAAGAACACACATTTCAATGACTCTGGTGGATGCATAGGTGGATTTTGAAAAGAGCACACATGCAATGACACTGGTGGATCCATATGTGGTATGTGAAAAGAACACACATGCAATGACTCCAGTTGTTGTTAGTAAAAAGAACACATATGCAATGACTCTAGTTGTTGTTAGTAAAAAGAACACACATGCAATGACACTGGTGGATCCATGTGTGGTCTCTGAAGAGAACACACATGCAATGCCACTGGTGGACCCATGTGTGGTCTCTGAAGAGAACACACATTTCTATGACACTGGTGGATCCATATGTGGTATGTGAAAATAACACACATGCAATGACATTGGTGGATACATGTGTGGTCTCTGGAGAGAACATACATTTCAATGACTCTGGTTGTTGTTATTAAAAAGAACACACATGCAATGACACTGGTGGATCCATGTGTGGTCTCTGAAGAGAACACACAAGAAATGACTCTGGTTGTTGTTAGTAAAAAGGGCACACATGCAATGACACTGGTGGATACATAGGTGGATTGTGAAAATAACACACATGCAATGACACTGGTGGATCCATATGTGGTATGTGAAAAGAACACACACGCAATGACTCCAGTTGTTGTTAGTAAAAAGAACACACATGCAATGACACTGGTGGATCCATGTGTGGTCTCTAAAGAGAACACACATTTCAATGACACTGGTGGATCCATGTGTGGTATGTGAAAAGAACACACATTTCAATGACTCTGGTCGATCCATAGGTGGATTGTGAAAAGAGCACACATGCAATGACACTGGTGGATCCATATGTGGTATGTGAAAAGAACACACATGCAATGACTCCAGTTGTGGTTAGTAAAAAGAACACACATGCAATGACTCTAGTTGTTGTTAGTAAAAAGAACACACATGCAATGACACTGGTGGATCCATGTGTGGTCTCTGAAGATAACACACATGCAATGACATCAGGATCCATGTGTGGTCTCTGAAGACAACACACATGCAATGACACTGGTGGATCCATGTGTGGTCTCTGAAGAGAACACACAAGCAATGACTCTGGTTGTTGTTAGTAAAAAGGGCACACATGCAATGACACTGGTGGATCCATAGGTGGATTGTGAAAATAACACACATGACACTGGTGGATCCATATGTGGTATGTGAAAAGAACACACATGCAATGACTCTAGTTGTTGTTAGTAAAAAGAACACGCATGCAATGACACTGGTGGATCCATGTGTGGTCTCTAAAGAGAACACACATGGGATGCATATGTGGATTGTGAAAATAACACACATGCACTGACACTCGTGGATCCATATGTTGTATGTGAAAAGAACACACATGCAATGACTCTAGTTGTTGTTAGTAAAAAGAACACACATGCAATGACACTCTCGGATCCATGTGTGGTCTCTAAAGAGAACACACATTTCAATGACACTGGTGGACATGTGTGGTATGTGAAAAGAACACACATTTCAATGACTCTGGTGGATCCATAGGTGGATTGTGAAAAGAGCACACATGCAATGACACTGGTGGATCCATATGTGGTATGTGAAAAGAACACACCTGCAATGACTCTAGTTGTTGTTAGTAAAAAGAAAACACATGCAATGACACTGGTGGATCCATGTGTGGTCTCTGAAGAGAATACACATTTCAATGACACTGGTGGATCCATATGTGGTATGTTAAAATAACACACATGCAATTTCATTGGTGGATACATGTGTGGTCTCTGAAGAGAACATACATTTCAATGACTCTGGTTGTTTTAGTAAAAATAACACACATACAATGACACTGGTGGATCCATGTGTGGTCTCTGAAGAGAACACACATGCAATGACTCTGGTTGTTGTTAGTAAAAAGGGCACACATGCAATGACACTGGTGGATCCATAGGTGGATTGTGAAAATAACACACATGCAATGACACTGGTGGATCCATATGTGGTATGTGAAAAGAACACACATGCAATGACTCCAGGTTTTGTTAGTAAAAAGAACACACATGCAATGACACTGTCGGATCCATGTGTGGTCTCTAAAGAGAACACACATTTCAATGACACTGGTGGATCCATGTGTGGTATGTGAAAAGAACACACATTTCAATGACTCTGGTGGATCCATAGGTGGATTGTGAAAAGAGCACACATGCAATGACACTGATGGATCCATATGTGGTATGTGAAAAGAACACACATGCAATGACTCTAGTTGTTGTTAGTAAAAAGAACACACATGCAATGACTCTAGTTGTTGTTAGTAAAAAGAACACACATGCAATGACACTGGTGGATCCATGTGTGGTCTCTGAAGAGAACACACATGCAATGACACTGGTGGACCCATGTGTGGTCTCTGAAGAGAACACACATTTCAATGACTCTAGTTGTTTTTAGTAAAAAGAACACACATGCAATGACACTGGTGGATCCATGTGTGGTCTCTGAAGAGAACACACATGCAATGAGTCTGGTTGTTGTTAGTAAAAAGAGAACACATGCAATGACACTAGTGGATCCATAGGTGGATTGTGAAAAGAGCACACATGCAATGACACTTGTGGATCCATATGTGGTATGTGAAAAGAACACACATGCAATGACTCCAGTTGTTGTTAGTAAAAAGAACACACATGCAATGACACTGGTGGATCCATGTGTGGTCTCGGAAGAGAACACACATTTCAATGACACTTGTGGATCCATATGTGGTATGTGAAAAGAACACACATGAAATGACTCTAGTTGTTGTTAGTAAAAGGAACATGCATGCAATGACACTGGTCGATCCATGTGTGGTCTCTGGAGAGAACACACATGCAATGACTCTGGTTGTGGTTAATAAAAATAACACACATGCAATGCCTCTGGTTGTTGTTAGTAAAAAGAGCACACATGCAATGACATTGGTGGATCCATGTGCTGTGTCTGAAGAGAACACACATGCAATGACATTGGTGGATCCATAAGTGGTATGTGAAAAGACCACACATGCAATGACTCCAGTTGTTGTTAGTAAAAAGAACACACATGCAATGAAACTGGTGGATCCATAGGTGGATTGTGAAAAGAACACACATGCAATGACTCCAGTTGTTGTTAGTAAAAATAACACACATGCAATGACTCTGGTTGTTGTTAGTAAAATGAACACACATGCAATGACAATAGTGGATCCATGTGTGGTCTGTGAAGAGAACACACATTTCAATGACACTGGTGGATCCATATGTGGTATGTGAAAAGAACACACATGCAATGGCACTGGTGGATCCATAGGTGGATTGTGAAAAGAGCACAAATGCAATGACACTGGTGGATCCATATGTGGTATGTGAAAAGAACACACATGCAATGACTCCAATTGTTGTTAGTAAAAAGAACACACATGCAATGACACTGGTGGATCCATGTGTGGTCTCTGAAGAGAACACACATTTCAATGACACTGGATCCATATGTGGTATGTGAAAAGAACACACATGAAATGACTCCAGCTATTGTTAGTAAAAAGAACACACATGCTAGGACACTGGTGGATCCATATGTAGTATTTGAAAAGAACACACATGCAATGACTCTAGTTGTTGTTAGTAAATAGAACACACATGCAATGACACTGGTGGATCCATAGGTGGATTGTGAAAAGAGCACACATGTAATGACACTGGTGGATCCATCTGTGGTATGTGAAAAGAACATACATGAAATGACTCTAGTTGTTGTTAGTAAAAAGAACACACATGCAATGACATGGATCCATATGTGGTGGATACATGTGGTCTCTAAAGAGAACATACATTTCAATGACTCTGGTTGTTGTTATTAAAAAGAACATACATGCAATGACATTGGTGGATCCATGTGTGGTCTCTGAAGAGAACACACAAGCAATGACTCTGGTTGTTGTTAGTAAAAAGGGCACTCATGGAATGACACTGGTGGATCCATAGGTGGATTGTGAAAATAACACACATGCAATGACACTGGTGGATCCATATGTGGTATGTGAAAAAAAAACGCAATGACTCCAGTTGTTGTTAGTAACAAGAACACACATGCAATGACACTGGTGGATCCATGTGTAGTCTCTAAAGAGAACACACATTTCAATGGCACTGGTGGATCCGAGTGTGGTATGTGAAAAGAACACACATTTCAATGACTCTGGTGGATCCATAGGTGGATTGTGAAAAGAGCACACATGCAATGACACTGGTGGATCCATATGTGGTATGTGAAAAGAACACACATGCAATGACTCTAGTTGTTGTTAGTAAAAAGAACACACATGCAATGACACTGATGGATCCATATGTGGTATGTGAAAAGAACACACATGCAATGACTCCAGTTGTGGTTAGTAAAAAGAACAAACATGCAATGACTCTAGATATTGTTAGTAAAAAGAACACACATGCAATGACACTGGTGGATCCATGTGTGGTCTCTGAAGAGAACACACATGCAAAGACACTGGTAGATCCATGTGTGGTCTCTGAAGACAACACACATGCAATGACACTGGTGGATCCATGTGTGGTCTCTTAAGAGAACACACAAGCAATGACTCTGGTTGTTGTTAGTAAAAAGGGCACACATGCAATGACACTGGTGGATCCATAGGTGGATTGTGAAAATAACACTCATGCAATGACACTGGTGGATCCATAGGTGGTATGTGAAAAGAACACACATGCAATGACTCGAGTTGTTGTTAGTAAAAATAACACACATGCAATGACACTGGTGGATCCATGTGTGGTCTCTAAGAGAATACACATTTCAATGACACTATTGGATCCATGTGTGGTATGTGAAAAGAACACACATTTCAATGACTCTGGTGGATCCATAAGTGGATTGTGAAAAGAGCACACATGCAATGACACTGGTGGATCCATATGTGGTATGTGAAAAGAACACACATGTAATGACTGCAGTTGTTGTTAGTAAAAAGAACACACATGCAATGACTCCAGTTGTTGTTAGTAAACAGAACACACATGCAATGACACTGGTGGATCCATGTGTGGTCTCTGAAGAGAACACACATGCAATGACACTGGTGGATCCATGTGTGGTCTCTAAAGAGAACACACATTTCAATGACTCTAGTTGTGGTTAGTAAAAAGAACACATGCAATGACATCAGTGGATCCATGTGTGGTCTCCAAGAGAACACACAAGCAATGACTCTGGTTGTGGTTAGTAAAAAGAGCACACATTTAATGACACTGGTGGATCCATAGGTGGATTGTGAAAAGAGCACACATGCAATGACACTTGTGGATCCATATGTGGTATGTGAAAAGAACACACATGCAATGACTCCAGTTGTTGTTAGTAAAAAGAACACGCATGCAATGACATTGGTGGATCCATGTGTGGTCTCTGAAGACAACACACATGCAATGACTCTGGTTGTTGTTAGTAAAAAGGGCACACATGCAATGACACTAGTGGATTGTGAAAATAACACACATGCAATGACACTGGTGGATCCATATGTGGTATGTGAAAAGAACACACATGCAATGACTCCAGTTGTTGTTAGTAAAAAGAACACACATGCAATGACACTGGTGGATCCATGTGTGGTCTCTAAAGAGAACACACATTTCAATGACACTGGTGGATCCATGTGTGGTATGTGAAAAGAACACACATTTCAATGACTCTGGTGGATCCATAGGTGGATTGTGAAAAGAGCACCTATGCAATGACACTGGTGGATCCATATGTGGTATGTGAAAAGAACACACATGCAATGACTCCAGTTGTTGTTAGTAAAAAGAACACACATGATCTGAACCTTGTGGATTCATGTGTGGTGTCAGAAGATTAAACACATTTCAATGACACTGGTGGATCCATATGTGGGAGGTGAAAAGAACCCACATGCAATGACATTGGTGGATACATGTGTGGTCTCTTGAGAGAACATACATTTCAATGACTCTGGTTGTTGTTATTAAAAAGAACGCACATGCAATGACACTGGTGGATCCGTGTGTTGTCTCCGAAGAGAACACACAAGAAATGACTCTGGTTGTTGTTAGTAAAAAGGGCACACATGCAATGACACTGGTGGATACATAGGTGGATTGTGAAAATAACACACATGCAATGACACTGGTGGATCCATATGTGGTATGTGAAAAGAACACACATGCAATGACTCCAGTTGTTGTTAGTAAAAAGAACACACATGCAATGACATCTGGATCCATGTGTGGTCTCTAAAGAGAACACACATTTCAATGACACTGGTGGATCCATGTGTGGTATGTGAAAAGAACACACATTTCAATGACTCTGGTCGATCCATAGGTGGATTGTGAAAAGAGCACACATGCAATGACACTGGTGGATCCATATGTGGTATGTGAAAAGAACACACATGCAATGACTCCAGTTGTGGTTAGTAAAAAGAACACACATGCAATGAATCTAGTTGTTGTTAGTAAAAAGAACACACATGCAATGACACTGGTGGATCCATGTGTGTCTCAAGAGAACACACATGCAATGACATCAGGTGGATCCATGTGTGGTCTCTGAAGAGAACACATTTCAATGACACTGTGGATCCATATGTGGTATGTGAAATAACACACATGCAATGACACTGGTGGATCCATGTGTGGTCTCTGAAGAGAACACACATGCAATGACTCTGGTTGTTGTTAGTAAAAAGAACACACATGCAATGACACTGGTGGATCCATGTGTGGTCTCTGAAGAGAACACACAAGCAATGACTCTGGTTGTTGTTAGTAAAAATAACACACATGCAATGACACTGGTGGATCCATAGGTGGATTGTGAAAATAACACACATGCAATGACACTGGTGGATCCATATGTGGTATGTGAAAAGAACACACATGCAATGACTCCAGTTGTTGTTAGTAAAAAGAACACACATGCAATGACACTGGTGGATCCATGTGTGGTCTCTAAAGAGAACACACATTTCAATGACACTGGTGGATCCATGTGTGGTATGTGAAAAGAACACACATGCAATGACACTGGTGGATCCATATGTGGTATGTGAAAATAACACACATGCAATGACTCCAGTTGTTGTTATTAAAAAGAACACACATGCAATGACACTGGTGGATCCATGTGTGGTCTCTGAAGAGAACACACAAGCAATGACTCTGGTTGTTGTTAGTAAAAAGGGCACACATGCAATGACACTGGTGGATCCATAGGTGGATTGTGAAAATAACACACATGACAATGGTGGATCCATATGTGTTAGTGAAAAGAACACACATGCAATGACTCTAGTTGTTGTTAGTAAAAAGAACACACATGCAATGACATCTGGATCCATGTGGTCTCTAAAGAGAACACACATGCAATGACTGGTGGATCCATATGTGGTAGTGAAAAAGAACACACATGCAATGACACTAGTGGATCCATAGGTGGATTGTGAAAAACACACATGCAATGACACTGGTGGATCCATATGTGGTATGTGAGAAGAACACACATGCAATGACTACAGTTGTTGTTAGTAAAAAGAACACACATGCAATGACACTGGTGGATCCATGTGTGGTCTCTAAAGAGAACACACATTTCAATGACACTGGTGGATCCATGTGTGGTATGTGAAAAGAACACACATTTCAATGACTCTGGTCGATCCATAGGTGGATTGTGAAAAGAGCACACATGCAATGACACTGGTGGATCCATATGTGGTATGTGAAAAGAACACACATGCAATGACTCTAGTTGTTGTTAGTAAAAAGAACACACATGCAATGACACCGTGGATCCATGTGTGGTCTGAAGAGAATACACATTTCAATGACACTGGTGGATCCATGTGGTATGTTAAAAGAACACACATGCAATTTCATTGGTGGATACATGTGTGGTCTCAAGAGAACATACATTTCAATGACTCTGGTTGTTGTTAAAAAAAGAACACATGCAATGACACTGGGATCCATGTGTGGTCTCAAGAGAACACACATGCAATGACTCTGGTTGTTGTTAGTAAAAGGGCACACATGCAATGACACTGGTGGATCCATAGGTGGATTGTGAAAATAACACACATGCAATGACACTAGTGGATCCATATGTGGTATGTGAAAAGAACAGACATGCAATGACTCCAGTTGTTGTTAGTAAAAAGAACACCATGCAATGACACTGGTGGATCCATGTGTGGTCTCTGAAGAGAACACACATTTCAATGACACCTGTGGATCCATGTGTGGTATGTGAAAAGAACACACATTTCAATGACTCTGGTGGATCCATAGGTGGATTGTGAAAAGAGCACACATGCAATGACACTGGTGGATCCATATGTGGTATGTGAAAAGAACACACATGGAATGACTCATTGTTGTTAGTAAAAGAACACACATGCAATGACTCGTTGTTGTTAGTAAAAGAACACACATGCAATGACACTGGTGGATCCATGTGTGGTCTCTGAAGAGAACACATGCAATGCCATCAGGTGGATCCATGTGTGGTCTTCAAGAGAACACACATTTCTATGACACTGGTGGATCCATATGTGGTATGTGAAAATAACACACATGCAATGACATTGGTGGATACATGTGTGGTCTCTGAAGAGAACATACATTTCAATGACTCTGGTTGCTGTTATTAAAAAGAACACAGATGCAATGACATTGGTGGATCCATGTGTGGTCTCTGAAGAGAACACACAAGAAA